>CM036590.1:18462951-19833575 GCA_020745705.1 Hemiprocne comata
GAAAGAAAACCAAACCCAAATCTCTTGTTGGCCAAGAATGGAAAATGCCTATTCCTTAGGTAAATGTTTGAATAGTTAAAAGAATGATGGAAAGATGGTGTTAGCTAAAATGTTTTGTTTGTAGGTATATAATGAGCTTTCTTTACCAGACAGATGTAACAACAGTGCAAGCCATAGGAATGCCCTGCCCTATGAGTCAACAGACTGACAACATGGCTATTAACTGCCAGTTTAGAACAAGAAGAAAATGCTTTGGCTACAGGAGCTGAAACTACAGGGCTAACATAGGTAAGCAAAATGGAAGTATGCATGCTGGAATATATTCAGGATGCCAAGTTTTTAACACTTCTACCTTTATGAACTACAAACACTGTATTACCCACTAATAAGAAAGAATTGTAAATGTTGTCCAAGATTCCAAATTATTCACAGAAGGCACAGGGAAACTTAACAGCAGTAAACACATGTCTTTGGTCTCAACTGTTATCAATTCTTGTGGGTTATGGAAAAGGAGTACTTTAAGCTCTATAGGGCCAGTAACACAGCCCTTGTTTTCTGACCGTTTCTGACTCTTTTGAGTGTATCATGCTAGGACTTAATGCTCACTTCGTAGATTAATGCAATTCAGAAAAAAAGCTTTCTGAAGCTGGAAAGAGTGTCTTATTCTGAATTGGCTTTTTACACAAACCACTCTTAATTCTCAGATAAGAGCAATAACCCAGAAAGCAAATCAATGACAAGCAGCACAGTTTAAATTCATACACACACCCTTAATCCAAATTCACTTCTGTAAGGAGATAAGCTTTCAAGAAGTTCACCAATCAGCCAGTATAAGTGGAGAAAACAGAACAGGAGCTGTGTTTTCACTACTTAGTTTATTGTCCAGGATTTGCATTTAAGTCAAATGTAAAGTGAGAGAAGTGCTCCCATATTAGTTTCCATCAGAAACACTTCTTTTTTAACAAGCCAGTATCTGCAGATAAGCTCAGTTGAAAAATAAACTGAGAATCAAGATGTAAAATGATTGCAAAAATTATAAACAACCATTGGAAAGGAAAGGCTGAATATAAAGGAAAGGAAAAAAAGTGAGAAACCTCACTAGGCAGCAGCTTTACCTAAAGCAGCCATGTCACTGTGAGTTGTTTTCTTCTATACTTACACCATTCAGGACACTGGATCATGTGCAATACATCTGACAAACTTAGAGGAAAACCCTCCAGTGACTATGCTAACATTTGGCTCTGCAGAGACTCACCCTTGGTGGGTCATCAAAAGAAACTGAATTATTCTAGAAAATAAGGAATCTTTAGCAACATTGCTAGGAGAAAACGTGAATGCAACTAGTTTTAGCCCGTATCTTAGGAAGTTTGTTGTACAGGGGCATTCTCAGATTGTGAACCTGAGGTACAGCTTAAAAGGGAGGAGATGAGTCTTTGCAACTAAGTTGCTTCTTTAAGTCTGGGTCATTTTTTCAGGAAAACAGTGCTCCATGTCTAGCAGACCTGGGTTTGCCTCATTACTGCTTCATTAACATCTCCAATGAACATATTAAAAGCCTTTTGCATTAATACCTTTTTGCAGTGTTGGCCCTGGTCATCTTCCACTGTACATGTTTTGAGCTACGGGCTATAGGACTTCTCCAGACCCAATGTAGATCATCTGCTGCTCCCCAGGTAGTTCCTGTAACTTATGTTGACATTGCAAATGTATTAAACTCCTAAATTTGTTCACCTTTGACATGGAGCTCACTGGTACATGATGAAAAATACCTGGGGCTTGACATGGATAGGGAAAACAATGTCTGTAGTGCCTTAAAAGCTGTTCAAAAGCACTTGTTCAGTTACAGAACACAAAAGTTCGGTCTGGTAGCACTTCGTCCTGTTTTCAGAAATGCAATGACTTTAAATTGTAGCTGCTTCCTTGTAATTAACCAAGCACAAAAGCTGAACCCATGGAAATTGTACAGTAAACACTACTGCTTACTGTTATATGGGAGAGAACAATGAGAGCACAGACTCCCATGCTAAAATCTAACAGCAACACAATATAGTGTATTTTGGGGTGCTTCCATTGTACTGACATTTGATCTAGGGAGAAACAGTCACTTTTGCTAACACAGAATCAGATTTTCTCCTGTCATTACGTTTGGATCCCTTTTCACCTCTCCTGTGTACAGTGTTTGCTGAAGACTGTCTGGCCAGTTAAGCAGGAGCTTAGCTGGGCTTCAGCAGACATGTGGAAAGCAATTAAATGATTTATTACCTCTATTGAACATAAGTTTCGAAAAGCAAACTTTGCCCAGTGAAAGAACACCACTACTGACACACAGCAGTTTGCTTCAATAATGCTTTCCTTTGGGACCTCCTGAAGCATGGTGGAATACTACTGGTGCCACAGGATATGCTATCCTGAAAAGAAAAAATGGCTGAGCTACAATGCAGGAGATACAGTCACCTTTTCTGCAGTATGACCACCCAGGAGAGTCTCAATTTGTGACAGTGAACTTTTGGAACAGGTTGCCCAGGGAAGTTGTGGATGCCTAATCCCTGGAAGTGTTCAAGGCCAGACTGGATGGGGCTTTGAGCAACCTGGTGCAGTGGAAGGTGTCACTGCCCATGGTAGGGGGGTTGGAACTAGAGGATCTAAAGATCCTAAGGTCCTTTCCAACCCAAACCACGCTATGCTTCTACGAATTTTAAACGTGAGTCATGAAGCAGTGACAGTCTTACAAGCCTCCACATCTCCTTATCAAGCACTGCAAAAAATAGCCAGGTCACTTGATTTAACTTTAGCTTTTGAGATCAGCACATCCATGGTGAACAAAAGATCACAGATAAGACAGGTTGACATTCAGTAACATTTCTGTAACTGTAATAGAAATTATAAAGCTAGTGCTAAAAAACCAGTGTGGGAGCTGGGTAAGGAATGCTAGCTGAGGACATAAACTATGTTAAATGCTTAGTCTGGCAAAGGTCCTGGACATGCCATTGCACCCTTGATTTATGTCAAATCGTGTACTGAAAGCAAGAGGATGAAGTTTAACTTGGCTCTCTGGACAGAAATACGCCAACAGTCAGGAACATGTTGTTCAAACAGGCAATATGGACTTTAATGGGCACTAAAAACATCAACATGGCCCTCTTGACTTGGGCCACTAAAATTCATGTCACTGGTTTACCTACAAACTTTATTAAGAACCCCAAAATTGAAGAGAGTTTTCAGGTCTCCAGATTCCCTTCTTGTATTTAGAAAGAATCATATTGTATTACCGTATTACCTTCCCTAGATTTGGTCCTGCTCTGGCAGGGGCTTTGGACTCGATGATCTCCAGAGGTCCCTTTCAACACCTAACATTCTGTGATTCTGTGATATCAGTTGATCTCTCGTAAACATATTGATCTCTACCTTAAACCCACTAGGTTTTTTGCCTTCGCCATTTCCTAAGAAAAATTGTTACAGGGCCTTTCACGTTTGGTGAATTGCAAACTATGTCTGGTTTCAGATTAAGGAAGAAAAAGCAAATAGCTCTGTAAAATCTGTTGCTTATTCTAGCCTTCTTGTATTGACTTTCTGGGTGCAGACGATGTGTGCACCAAAATATGCAAATTGGCTCTTTATACTTCACCTGAAAAAGCTCTGTCAATATCAGATCATTTTGGTTCTCAGCACACATTCATATTTACAGACAGAAGGACTATGGTTCTAAGTGGGAATTAGGAGAACTACAATACAGGATACATGAAATAACAGGATTGGTACACAATCAAATGAATGTAGTACTAATGAATCTGAGGCTTAACTGTAAACAAAAGCGTAACACTGTCTTCACCCCATTTCTTTATTTTCTCACTAAAGGCCTGTTCACTTCCATGAAATCTATTCTGGTTTATATTGGCCTAAGGAAAAGCAGTAAAACCTGCAATAGATTGTTTCAAATTAATGTAAATGGCAACACAATCAGCAGCACTTATTATTTTTCTCTATACATGCATATGTTACGCTAAAACTGATGTAAAGTCATCCATAATTGTGCGGAAATTCTTTAATGTGAGGGTGGTGAGACACTGGAACAGGTTTCCCCGGGAAGTTGTGGAAGCCCCATCCCTGGAAGTGTTTAAGATCAGGTTGAATGGGACCCTGAGCAACCTGATCTAGTGGGAGGTGCCCCTGCCCATGCAGGGGGGTTGAAACTAGACAATCTTTAAGGTCCCTTCCAACTCAAACCATTCTATGATTCTGTGATAATAAGATGTTCCATAATTGATTATATATATGTATGGGGAGACTTCCATTACTAATATGACTGCTCTAGACCCTGGTGCAAGCAGAAGAAAACCAACTATCAGAATAGATATTAGGAAATCATAAATCGTATCTACAAAAATTAAAGACCATTTAAGATCAGTTAAGTATAGCCATAAATATTATAAATAACATCCTCATCACACTAAATATCTGTCATTTAATGAAACAGAAGGCCATCAAGTAGTTTATGTAGTTTAGTAGTTACGATTTTAAAAGAATTTTTCTCCATGTGATCTTTAAACCCAAAAATAGTTTCTATTAAATCAAGAAAATGTTTCCCGAGGCTTGGTCAAACATGGTCAAACTGTGGCTTCTTTTTCTTAAAATTTCACCTCTGTGGATGCAGTTTAGTCTAATCCTCTATCACACATGAGAAAGCATCTCAGCACTTTTAGGTGCAACATAGATTTTGGCTTTTAATGTATTCCATTAATAGCCTCATTGTATTAATTGTGTTCTCTAGATCAAGGCCTGTCAGAGTGAATGAACTGGCACTTCATGAAGTTTGATTTCTGGAATGTCAGCAATCCCCCTGGTATAATTTAAAAGGCAGAGCACCAATAATATTATGAATATAACAGTAGAGTAATCTAATCTAAGCCAAATAGTTTCAGAAAAATTAACTTCTGGACTTTTTTCACCTTGGCAATTTGTCACATTTAAAAATACTGTAAAAGGTTCAATGCCAAGGTTATTTTCTGATACAGTATTGCAAATCTTTGCTCAAAGAAAACCAGGATATATGTGAAATAAGTAAGACGCCATGCTGAGTCTTTGTAGTGAGCCCAGGAATAGCAATGTCATGGAAGGGGAAAGGCAGATTTGCAAGAGGTTTCTGTTCCAGTGATGCAATTATGCATGAAATTTTTTAACAGTAGAATTTACTACAACTTGCAGTGACTTTGCTAATATTTCTGTGGGACAAAAGCCTGGGGTATGACTATGCAAAACAGCTGACACCAGCTGCAAGTTAAACAACTAGAAAGCCAGCTGGTGTGCACTGGCAGGTTAGAGGCAAAGGTCCAGAAAACAAAAAAGGAGGGATTTTTGGTGGTGGTGGTAGGTACTGAAGTGATGTCCTTTGCTTAGGAGGGATGCCGAGCCCTGCCATGCTTTTCACTGCTATTTGTGTTTACTAAAAATGAAAGTCCCCAAAGTAACCATTACTGATTTTCACCTGGGTGAAAATAACTGCTGTTTGTTGCATGTTCTGTGTCTTTGTAGAGGGCAAGAATGCTTAGAATCATAGATTCATATAGTGGGTTGTGTTGGAAGAGACCTTCGAAGTCCAACCCCGCTGCAGGCACATCTTTCAGTACATCAGGTTACTCAAAGTGCCATCCAACCTGACTTTGAACACTGATGATGATGGGGCATCCACAACTCCTCTGGGCAACCTGTTCCAGTGTCCCACTACCATTGTCATAAAAAAATTCCTTTTTACATCCAATGTAAAATCTACTTTTTACATTTAATTTTTTACCCACTTTCAGTTTAAAATTGTTGTCCCTTGTCATGTCACTACCAGGCCCTGGTAAAAAGTTTTTCTATATCTTTCTTGCAAGCCTCCTTTATATATTGAAAGGCTGCCCTGGAGCCTTTTTTTCTCTAGGCTAAACAACCTCAATTCTTAGCCTTTCTTCATAGGACAGGTGCTCCAGCCCTCTGATTATTTTTGTGGCTCTCCTCTGGACCTTACACATCCTTGTCTTTCTTGTGCTGGGGGCCCTTGAACTGGACACGGTACTCCAGATGGGGCCTCACAAAAACAGAGCAGAGAAGGAGAATCACCTCCCTTGACCTACTGGCCACGCTGCTTTTGATGCATCCTGGGATGTGATTGGCTTTATGCGCTGCAAATGCACCTTAGCAATTCACCTCTGATTTTACACCCACCAATATCCTCAAGGCCTTCTCTGAAGGGCTGCTTTCAATCAATTAATCACCCAGTCGGCAGTGATACTGAGGATTGCCAATACTTATTGCAGCCTGAAGCAGACACTTTTAAGGAAGAGCACATGGCTCCTTTCCCGAGAATAACTGCACAGGCTTATCTAGATGAAGACTGGGGAGGGCAAATGGATCTAGATAGGGTGTGAAAGATATGGGAGGAGCCTACAACACGAGTGCAGACAGGGAGAGCAGAAGCAGGGGCTTTCTGCAGCTGAGAGCAGACCCAAAGCCAAACTTAAGAGGCAGGGGAGGGAAGGAGGCTTCCCAGAGACCCTGAGGAGACCTGGGAAGTCCGGTGGTGCTGGCAGGGGTTGGACTGAGGGAAAGAGGCCCCTCTTCACAAACACAGCTGACAGGGACCTATGTAATCAAACTTTTTAAAATCAGATTTTCCTAAGAGGTCTGCAATTCCTCTGCTGATAGTCATCCTGGTGCAGATTATTGCTTTGTAATCTGGTAAAATCCAGCTGTAGGAACTGGAAGTATCTGGTATTTTTTTGGCAAGGGAGAGCCCTTTTCACTTTAAAAACATTCCACTTCAGTAACCTGGCTGACTAGGGATCTTGTCACACCACGTTTCTGTCACATCGTAACACCACTTTCAATGTCACCTTATATCAAAAGACAGGTGGAGTTTTTCACAGAGAGCAAAGGCTTTTCTCATTTTTACATTCTGCTGGTGTAAGCATATTTCACTCTAAAGGACAGTACTAACCTATCTCACGTCTCCAGCTGTAGTGCAGACTGAACACATAACTAATTTGTATTTCCTTCAAGGAAAGCTGCACAGACAAAGCAGGACCTGCTAGTCCAGCCAGAATCCATTAGCAACAAAGATTACATATTTCAATGTTTGCTCCGTTGTTTTGACTGCGGGAACAAGGAGAAACAGTTCTTAATTACTAATAATCCCTTGCATGCATTATTAACAGACTATTTTGTTCAAATAGTTGGAGCTTGCCGTGTTTTACGTGACCTATGTACAAAGTATTCATCTTTGTTGATGATAATAAAAATCTTTGGTATTTATTGTTTTGTTAGGAGAATCTTTCTCAGGCAAGGCAGCCTACCTTATGAGGGAAATAACTAAAAATGTACTAGTTTTATAGATGCCATAAAAAGCTGTGATTAAAAAAATTAAAATAAATAAATATAGATTCCTGAATTATCCCAGCCTTAGAAACTAGAAACTAGAAGAGAATTAGGCCCAAAACTATTAGAAACTGGAGAATTCAAAGTGATTCAGTACCAGTGAAATATAACTACGTTATGGAATTCCCCAGTATCTACAAGCAAGGGTGATACTTACACAGTGATGTAGAACTGTTCATAAAATAAAATAAAGACTAATTTATGTAGGATTTTTATAGAAGAGGCAATTTTGTTATCAGAAGTGCTATGCTATCCCAAGACAAGTATCAGTGAGGTAGACCTAAGACAGAGTGCTAACATTCATGTCCAGAATGCAAAGAAACTCTTTTCACTGGGTCCTATTCTGCAGTGAAAAATCAACATCAAAACCAAGCAGCTTAATTCTTTAGTTATTAATTAAAAAACATCAGGGAAGTCAGGCCCACTCTCAAGCATTTCTCTGAAAGCAAAATATGAGACCACTGGGAAAAGTTTTTTATTTTGAATTGGAGTGGGTTTTTTTCAGACATTTTTCAACTCATTAAGCTTGAGGGAAAGGAGAATTAACAGGCATGTTTCTGCCAGAAATCTTTGCATGGCCAGTAATCAAATACCTAATTATCCAATTAAGAAAGTGTAGATGTAGGGTAAGAATGTGCCTGAACCTGAAATTGCTTTTCCTTTTGCAAAGGCTTTAAGGGTCATTACTATAATATTGTCTGAGCAGTGCAATATTGGATACAAATGTATCACCCAATCAACTCCTTGCTGCTGGAAAGACATAGATGTCTGTAGGAAGATGTTCAGTCCAGCTTAGTTGATGATGGAGAAGAATGAGCATCCACACTGCTGGCACAGGGGCTGTCCTGGTTCCCAGTAAACAGCCTCCAGACAGGCACTTCATCATAAAGAGCAAGCACTGCAGGCCATAAAAATTCTTTGAAGGATTTCCCAAACTAGTAAAGGGTGCGACAAATTGCAACGATTTCTGAAAATTTTCCTGGTCACATGGAAAAAAACATTTCAAAGCTGAAACACAAAGGCGTTTATACACTTCTTCAGTGACCTCCAGAACTTCAAGATGATTCTAACCTACATACAAAACACACAGGAATGGCAGCAAACTCCCTGGCTGTTAAGTTAGCCCAATTTTAAGCTCCCTTCCATAGAAAAATAAAATCTTAGAATTGTTGCGATTGGAAAAGACCTTTAAAATTATCTCAGACCAGTGCTATTTAGCACCTCTGTCAGCAACATGGACAGTGGAATTGAGTACACCCTCATCAAGTTTGCCGACGACACCAAACTTTGGGAAGAGGTCAACACACTGGAGGGGAGGGATGCTGTCCAGAGAAACCTTGGCTGGACTGAGAGGTGAGCTTGTGCAAATGGCATGAACTTCAACCAGGCAAAGTGTAAGGTTCTGCACCTGTGTCAGGGAAATCCCAAACATAAATATAATTTGGGTCAGAACGGATTGAAAACAGTCTGGAGGAGAAGGTCTTGGGGATGACGGTGCATGAGAAACTCAACATGAGCTGGCAATGTGCACTTCCACCCCAGAAAGCCAACCATGTCCTAGGCTACATCAAAAGAAGCATGGCGAGCAGGTCGAGGGAGGGGATTCTTCCCCACTACTCTGCTCTCATGAGACCCCACCTGGAGTACTGTGTCCAGTTCTGGAACCTCCAACATAAGTAAGACATGGAGCTGTTGGAGCAAGTCCAGAGGAGGGCCACGAAGATGATCAGAGGACTGGAGCACCTCTTCTATGAAGACAGGCAGAGACAGTTGGGATTGTTCAGCCTGGAGAAGAGAAGGCTCCAGGAAGACCTCATAGTGGCCTTCCAGTACCTGAAGGGGACTTACAGAAAAACAGAGGAGGGACTTTTTACAAGCGCATGTAGCAAAAGGAGAAGGGGTAATGGATTAAAACAAGAAGAGGGTAGATTAGATTACATTAGACATTAGGAAGTAATCCTTTAGTGTGAGGGTGGTGAGACACTGGAACAAGTTGCCCAGGGAAGTTGCGGATGCTCCCTCCCTGCAAGACCAGGCTGGATGGTGTTCTGAGAAACCTGATCTAGTGGCAGGTGTCCCTGCCAATGCAGGGGAGTTGGATCTAGATTATCTCTAAGGTCCTTTCCAACCCAAACCATTCTATGCTTCTATGAGTCCAACCATTAACCTAACTCTATCAAGTACAGTGTTCCTAAGCATAACATCTATTTTAAACACCTTCAGGGGTGTGGCGATTCAACCACCTCCCTGGGCAGCATGTTCCAGTGCCTGACAAGCCTTTCAGTGAAGAATTTTCTCCTAATATCCAATCTAAACCTTCCCTGGTGCAACTTGAGGTCATTTCCCTTCATCCTATCACTTGTAACTATGTAACACCCATCTCACTACAACCTCCTTTCAGGTAGTGGTAGAGAGCAGTAAGGTCTCCCCTCAGCCTCCTTTTCTCCAGGCTAAACAAACGCAGTTCCCTCAGCCACTCCTCATATGACTTGTTCTCTAGACCCTTCACCAGCTTGGTGTCTCTTCTCTGGACGTGCTCCAGCACCTCAATGTTCTTCCTGTGGTGAGGGGCCCAGAACTGAACACAATACTCAAGGTGCAGCCTCGCCAGTGCCAAGATCAGGGGGAGGATCACTTCCCTGCTCCTGCCAGTCACTATTCCTGATGCAGGCCAGGATGCTGTTGGCCTGCTTGGCCACCTGGGCACACTGCTGGGTCATGTTCAGCCAGCTGTCAATCAGCACCCCCACATCTTTTTCCAACAGGCAGCTTTCCAGCCTCTCTCCCCAACCCTGTAGAGTTGCATGGAGTTGTTGTGGTCCAAGAGCAGGACCTGACACTTGGCCTTTCTGAACCTCATACAATAGCCCATAGATTCAGCAAGTCCAGGTCCCTCTGCAGAGCCTTCCTACCCTCAGGCTGATCAATACTCCCTCCCAGTTTGGTGTTACTTGAAAACTTACTGAGGGTGCACTCGATGTCTTCATCCAGATCATTGATAAAGATATTAAGCAAAGCTGGCCCCAACACTGAGTCCTGGGGAACATGACTTGTGACTGTCTGCCAATTGGATTTATCTCCATTTGCCACAAATCTTTGGGCCTGGCCATCGTGCTAGTTTTTTACCTAGGAAAGAGTACACCCATCCAAGCCATGAGTAGCCATTTTCTCCTGGAGAATGCTGGGGAAACTGTGTCAAAGGCTTTACAAAAGTCCAAGTAAACAACATCCACAGTCTTTCCCTTATCCTCTAAGCAGGTCATAGAAGTCAATTAGGTTAGTCAAGAAGGACCTGCCTTTCATAAACCCATGCTGACTGGGCCCAGTCACCTGGTTGTCCTATACGTGCTGCATAATGGCACTTGAGATGATCTGCTCCATAACCTTCCCTGGCACTGAGGTCAGACTAACAGGCCTGTATTTCTCTGGATCCTCCTTTTTGTAGATGGGAGTCACATTTGACAATCTCCAGTCTATTGGGACCTCCCTGGTTAGCCAGGACTTCTAGTTGTCATGGTTTGACTCAGGATCGGCAATTGAGCCAGCGACAATAATGCTCTCAATCCTCCCCCTCCCACCCACGTAGGGAAGGAGAGAGAGAATGAAGGAGAGAGACTGGAGTAAGAAACAGGAAGGAAGTTGTCCTCTGTGATCTCTGACCTTCCTCTGAGCTTATGTAGATACATGCAATGAAATACTTTGGTCAATTTTGCTGTCCATCTAGTCCATCCTCCCTATGGGTTCCTCCAGGCAGCATCTGTGGCTGCAGATTCACTGGGTAGAACAAACTGACCTTCACATCTCAGCAGTAACATAAACATTCCAGTGTTATCAGTCCACTAGCTGGAGCACTTGCTGCTAGTTAAAAGAGAGCTTACTGAAGGGGAAAAAAAAAAAAAAAAACAGTAAAAGGAAAATTGGCTTCATCCTGGCTCAAACCAGGACACCAGGACACTAGGAAATGATGGAAAGTGCCTTGAAGAGCACTTCTGCCAGCTCCCTCAGTACCTTTGGCTGTATCCCATCCAGCCAGATAGACTTGTGTATGTCTAAGTGGTGCAGCATGTTGCTAACCATCTCCTCTTGGATTATGGGGCCTTCATTCTGCTCCCTATCCCTTTCTTCCAGCTCAGAGGGCTGGGTACCCACAGAACAACTGGTCTTACTACTAACAACTGAGACAAAGAAAGTATTAAGTATGTCAATGTTTTCCTCTTCCTTGATCACTACGTTTTCCCCTGCATCAAATAAAGGACAGAGATTCTCCTTAAGTCCTCCTTTTGTTGCTAATATACTTGTAGAAACATTTTGTGTTATTTTTAATGACTGAAGCCAGATTAAGTTCTAGTTGGGCTTTGGCCCTTCTAATTTTCTCCCTGGATAGCCTAATGGCATCTTTGTAGTCCTCCTGGGTGGCTTGCCCTTCTTCCAAAGTCCACAAACTCCCTTTTTTTCCCTGAGTTTCCACCATATCTCTCTATTCAGCCAGGCCGGTCTTCTTTCCCAGTGGCTTGTCTTTCAGCACAGGGGTACAGCCTGCTCCTGCACCTTTAAGACTTCCTTCTTGAAGAATATCCAGTCTTCCAGGGCTCCTTTCCCTTCAGGACAGTCTCCCAAACAGGCCAAAATCTGCCCTCCAGAAGTCCAAGGTGACAGTTCTGCTGGCCACCCTCCTCCCTTCTCCAAGAATAGAGAACTCATGGTTGCTATGTCCAAGACAGCCTCCAGCCATCACAGCCTCCACAAGTCCTTCTCTGTTGACAAACAACAGGTCCAGCAGAGTGCCATTCCTAGTTGGCTCCCTCACCAGCTGTGTCAGAAAGTTATCCTGCACACACTCTAGGAATCTCTGGGACTGTTCTCTTTCTGCTGCATCACATTTCCAGCAGATATGTTGTAAACTGAGGTCCCAATGAGGACATGGGCAAGTGATCACAAGACTTCTCTCAGATGCCTATAGAATATTTTATGTCTCCTCATCCTGGTTGGGTAGTCTGTAACAGATTCCCACCATGTCTGCTGGCCTTGCCCCTGATTCTTACCCATAAATATTCAACCCAATTGTCACTATCATTAAGTGCTAGACCACATACAGGGCCATCCCACCAACCCTCCTTCCTTGCCTATCCCTTCTGAAGAACTTTGTTTTGCTGGAGTCATACTAAGGTACACTGGTGTAGTGAGCCACACTGTCAGGGTTGAGAATGAGATCAGTGACTAAGGACTACATTTAAAACATCAAAAAGGAGTAAAGGGAAAATTAACAAAACCACTATGAATGCTGAAAGTGAGATGAAGCCCTTGCCGAATAACCTACCCAAAATAATGAAACTGTTCTCAACATCATTCTTATCAGAAATCAGGGTGAAAGGGTCTTTCACTGAAAGTCCAGAAGGTGGCTGAGATGTTCAAGGTGGGACACAGTGTTGGCAAAATTTGTGGTAAATATCTGGTGCTTCCTGTTACAAATATATAAAATTGGCATTCTTACATTGTTTTACAGGATTTAGATGAGACAGGGTTGTACTTACCTTAGACTGTCCATTAGGTCAAAAGTGGGAGAGGTGGGGGCATTTCCAAAAGACAGTTGGGTTCTCAGGTAAGATGCATAGCAATTTTTAATAATTACACAGAAAGACAACAGTTGCTTAAGTCCTAATTTAAACATACTTTTTTTTTTTTTTTAGGTAAATGGGCTGAACCAGAGCCTACCCACCCAGGACTCTTTGATTTCTTCACTCATATCAGCAGGAGACCTAACTGGACTTGATCACCTGGAGGATCAATAGTTAAATAGTTTTCTTTCCAACAGGGAGGATATTTTAGAAACAGGTCTTCACAGAAACCAAGCTAGAGTGAAACAAGGGTATCTCTAAACAGAGGCATCAATCTACAGTTACAGGAAGCCACTGGAGAGATTCACTTTGAATTAAAAAATCATTAAATTAAAGCCAGTGAGTATCAATTGAACTGCTATAGAGACTATCGATGAAAAGTGGGTCTTCACACATAGAGAAAAGTGCATAAGAAATTACAAACTGTCTGTAGCTTCGTGATCAAACTCTGGCCTAGTTTTGACGCAAAGCCAATTGCCTAAGCACACCTTTCCTGAGAGATTTTCCTGGGGTTGCTTTCCTGAGAGAGTGATTGCTGTTGTCAAAGAATTAAATGGGTGTGAGAATAGCCTTGTACAAGGTAAACTGAGACTCCATTGTTGCCCTAAAGATACTGAATAATCAGATCCTTTGCAGTGTAAAAAGCAGAAAGATTTTCACAACTGATACCTTTGTCTTGGTGTCTTTGGAAAATTGTCAGTTTTTTCCTCTAAAGGATGTTTGGGATGCCTGACAAAAGCGAGTGTAGCCACTTCAGGTTTGCAAATAGCATGTTATATACTACTGCAAAAAGGCTTCATGAATTTAAGAGTTACAATCACATAAAAGAAACAAAGGCCTACCTTTACCCTTATCTTAGAAAGAAAGGAAATACAAAGAAGTCCAGGAACCTGTATTTGAGCACTCTAAACTGTGGAAGAGTCAGACACAGCTCCCAGACCACCCAGAGCTTGGTCTCCCACTTACCTGCAAGATGATCCCTTGAATTTGCCATATTATTTTCTTTTCTGGTTCATTACTAATCAGATAACTTTCCTGACTGATATTTAGACAAATTTTTTCATGTTTACACTGCAACTTTCCAATTGTTAAGCCGGTGTGCTGAAGCAAAATAGGTGCAGCATTCTTTTAAACAATCCCTTCTGTATTAGAGGGCATTTACAGTTCACAGTCTTTGTTTTCAGCTGGAGATTCTAGATACCAGAATAGATTTATATCAATACAGCACACCATAGATAACACTAGAGGTCCCATTCCACAGCTAGGGGATCTGCTCAGTGGAAAAGTTTGTAGAAGAACAGTGCCTCTCCCAAAATAAAAATCCAGAGCACATTTTTTAAATTTTCTTTTCCTCCTTGCAAACAGTAATAATTGCTAACAAAAGCCAAACAAAAATTTAGCTAAACTACGTCAAAGCAGTGTTGGGAACTGACCTTTCCAAGCCACAAACCAACGAACAAGTCAGAGTTCACCTCATAGTGGCAACCCAGACTCAGAGCACACCAGTGACATGATAAAGTGTCTTAGGACTTGTCCACCTGACACAAGGCAGTATCTCCAGCAAATATTTATTTTAGCAATATGAGACTACTTCCTGGTGTGTAGCCTCAGAACTGTTCAGTGAGTGGGAATACCATCTCTGCATGATAAGAAAAGAATGGCTACAGGCTGAAACCAGCTGAGCCCTGGCTCAACTGGCTCAGCTAAACGCTGGTTCTCCTGGGGTTACCCTATTGAAGTGGATGCTGGTGTAAAGAATTCACGCAAGAGGAAGAAACAGTACTTGGAGCGATGCCACTGATTTTTCTTGAGTTATGCCAGCGAAATGTTTAACTTGCAGAGATTAGTCACTAGCTGGAAGAGATGCCTTGGGGCTACGGAGGAGGGTTTGACTGTGCACACTTGAGAAGCAGCCACACAGCAGCGGCAGGAGGATCATGGTCAAACCAAGTGTTCCCAGGGAAGCTTTTCCTGGAAGAGATGCCTGTGTCTAACTTTGCCAGTTCTAGTGGTGGGCTTGTGACAACAGCTTGAACAGGAACACACAGACTTTAGCTGCAGTCCAGCTTACTCTGTGCAAGCAGTAATGCTGCTGCATGAAGAGGCAGAAAGAAGGGCCAGCTTGCAAGTGGTTATTATATCTGTTTGCTTCCAGTATAATGCTTTCCTAAGATTGAGCAGGTTTCAGGCAGATTTTTGTTTCTGTGCATTTGTGTGCATGTGCATGGGGGGAGATGTTTAACATAGTGATTTTCTCTGAGCTGAGGAAGCTGAAAGCTCTCATTAAAGAGCACCTCAGCTAAATAGGACTCTGCAACTGTGAACAGAGGACCTGTGAGTTCACTTTAATACCCAGCCATCGGAGCTGTAAATGGTGTTGCACAGGCTAGTTAGATGCTGGACTGAGTGAGTAAATAAAGTGCCAGGTGTAACTGTGAATGGAGAAGGGGCATGTGAGGTTTCACATGATCCTCTGTTCAAAAAAACTCCGGAGGTGGGAATATGCCTTTGGTTTCAGCATTTCATTTGTATGAAAAGGAAAATCGATGACAAAAATTAACAGGAAAGTATACCTTTACATCAACGTCATTCTCAGTTTCTGTATAAAGTCTCATCATCACTAAACCATGCAGGATAACAGAAATGTAAGTACACCTGGTAAGATTAGATGGCGTTTTATGCCCTTCTCCCGCCTGAAGGTAATGCAGAGATGCAAAAGGTTTCTAATTGTTTTCTTAGTAAGCCATCTTGCTGAGAATGATTGATTTGAAGGGTTTATATGAGTGTGTATCTGACTACTTACAGAGTTTCTTTAGTCTTCTTATGACAAAAGCACTCAAGGAAGTTTTCACACCCCCAGGAAAAGGCAAGGAGGAAAAAAGGGAATGTCCTTTTTTGCTGCTGTTCTTTGCATTGTAAAAGCATACATGCACTTGATTTGTATAAGAACATTTTCTGGGCTAATGTGAAATTTATACATGAGCCTCTGTGATTTTATAATTCATTACTTCAGCACAAACAGCTTGTTGGATTTTGTTGTCCATGCTTCCCAAAGATACCTACAATGTGCTTATTGCAACTGTGATCATTAGGTACACCCAACATTTATACAGAAACAAAATAAAAACAAGGGATGAAATCTTCCTCCTCTGACTTCAGCTGTCAAAGCTGGCTATCCTTGCTCTCAAAATACCCAGCTCTGGGAAACTGATAACTTCCCAAGGGCTCTTACACCAGTCTTAGGCTGAGACAAATCATCTCAGAAAGAGGCTGGAGAACAGGTTAGTTAAAACAATCTGAACTGAATCCTGCAGAAGTATACCACAGACTGCTCTGTTGCAACACAATGATAACCCAATAAGCGTTGGACTCTCAGGTGGGATCTCATGAGTGGAGCGGAGTGGGCCAATCACCTTCCTTGACCTACTGACCACACTTTTGATGCCACCCAGGACATGGTTGGCTTTCTGGGCTGCAAGCACACATTGCCAGCTCATGTTGAGCTTCTCATCAACCAGCAACCCCAAGTCCTTTTTCTAAGGTTGTTCTCAATTGATACTCTGCCCAACCTGTATTTGTGTTTGGGATTGCCCCAACCCATGTGCAGGACCTTGCGTTTGGCCTTGTTGAACTTCATTAAGTTGGCATAGGCCCACCTCTTGAGCCCACCTCTGGACTGCCTCCTTTCCCTCCAGCATGTTGACCACACCACACAACTTTTACCCTTGATGTCCCTGGCCAGTTTTAATGCAATCATGGCTTTAGCTTTCCTAACCTGATCACTGGCTGCTTGGTCAACTTCTTTGTATTTGTCCCAGGTACCTGTCCTTTCTTCCATCCACCCACACCATCCAGGTGTGTCCAGGAGCTCCTTGTTCATCCATGCAGGCCTCTTGGCATTCTTGTCTGCTTTCCTCTTTGTTGGGACACATTGCTCCTGGAACTGGAGGAGGTAATTCTTAAATATTAACTGGCTTTCTTGGGCCCCTCTCCTGTCCAGGCCTTTATCCCATGGTACCCTAGGAAGCAGATCCCTGAAAAGGTCAAAGTCTGCTCTCCTGAAGTCCAGGGTAGCGAGCTTGTTGCACACCCTCCTTGTTGTCCTAAGAATCTTGAATTCCTCTATTTTGTGGTCACTGCAGCCAAGGCTCCCATTGAGCTTCACATTAATCACCAGCCCCTCCTTGTTAGTGAGAACAATGTCCACCATAACACCTTTTCTTGTTGGTTTCTCTACCACTTGGAGAAGGAAGTTGTCATCAATGCATTCCAGGAACCTCCTGGATTGCTGGTGCCTTGCTTTGTTGTCCCTTCAACAGATATCGGGGTGGTTGAAATACCCCATGAGGACCAGGGATTGTGAATGCAAATCTGCTCCTATCTGCCTGTAAGAGGCCTCATCTGCTTGGTCATCCTGAGTGAGTGGCCTATAGCAGACACCCCACTATGGTATTACTTTCCCCATCTTCCTTCTAACCCTGACCCATAAGCTGTCTGTCAGCTCCTCATCCATCCCCAGGCAGAGCCCCATGGACTGCAGCTGGTCATTGACCTAGAGGGTGGCACCCCCTCCTCTTCTCCCCTGCCTGTCTATCCTAAAGAGCTTATATCCATGCATTCCCATGCTCCATTTGTAGGAGCCATGTCTCAATGATGCCAAGAACATCATAGCTTTGCAGGCATGCACAAGAGAAGTGGTATCTGTGGTTATGGTTTTGAAATGCGCACTTTCTTCAGGTAGGACTTTTGAAAGGCATCAGCTGTCTCTAGAGTGTCTTGTGATAACTTTAGTTTATACACCACTATGGTGTATCACTCTGTGGTTCTGTGATTCAAACTAAAGGTATTAGCCACCTTGCCCCACTAGCAGCATCACTGAAACAGGAGACCAAGTCCTCTTTGAAAGGCAGTTTATTCTATAAACATTTAGAGTAAAATCTTTAGCCATTTTCCATAACTGCATGTAATACCAGAAGGAAAAAGCACAAGAGAGAAGCATGGTCATTTGAAGGCTACTCACAGCTGTTTTCTAAACTACTCACTTGCTAGGAAAGCATTAAATGGGAGCTGAAAATTTTCCTTTAGTTTATGTTCATGTTTTCCTCTTTGGGCATTTTGTTTCCACACATCCACATTCATCTACATGCACATATGTGAATTGGACTATCTTATGCTCAGGGCAAACCAGTTCCACCTTCACTTCGTGACTCCTTTTTTCATGGCAGCAAATGCATTTGTGTTCCATTTCTCTGGCCTCAAAGGAATACCTATGGAAATGAGATTTGCATATCAGTCTGCCACCTGTTTTCTTCCTAAACTGATCCATATTTGCTGCTCCAAATGGAGGTACTTCTAAGAAGCAGAGGAGCAGAATTTCCTATCTATTTTTCTGCTTATGCATAACAGTCTTTCCTCAGGATGCTACTATCCATGCAGGGGCAGATCCTGTGACACTAATAGGGAAAATCCCAGTGACTTCAGCGGATTTTGGATTAGGTCCATTTTGGCAAGATGGAAAGGAAAAATTAATGCAGAGACCAAAGAGCAGGAAAAAAAACTCCATTAAACACCAGAGCTGTTCAAAAACCACATAAGGACATGTTTAAGAAGAGGTAGTTAATAAATGTAGCTGATGTATATTCAAAGGGTTCTATTTTCCTAGCTAAGATAAGGCACTCCTGTCACACTAAAGACATTTAGGCACACTGTTAATGACTGCTGTTGTGCACACCCAGTTTCTTAACTAGGTCCTTTTAAATAGCAGAAAGGGGTCAAACAGCTGCAGCCCACTGGCAATAAGAACCCAGGAAGATCAGACACAGAGGAGGATAGGGAGAGGTTTCCTACTTACACAGAATAGGTACTGCATGTCCCTTCACAAAAGGGCACTGGGATTGGAGCAGCTGACTTACAGTTGTTGTGGACAATATACTGCTCTTTCACACTGCTTTTGCATTTGTGTGGCAGGTCAATACCTGTATAGGAGAACACTTCTGTTAGACTTCTTCAGACTGGGGAGAAAATGAAAACTTTTTGCAGTTTAGATGCATAACCAGAAAAACAAATGGGTGCAAAGAGGCACTCTCAGCAAACCGAGTTCTTGCTAGTCCAAGCACTTTTCTATTTGTGGACTAGCTTAAATGAAGACTTATGTATAAGTTCATGTAAAGACACTGTTCAACTCTGACCTAAAGGAGACATGAAGACTTTGGATTTTTTGAAATGGCTATAAATGACATTTGTGACTCTATAGCAACTTACGATTTCTTGCTATAGAAAAAAGACCCTTTTTTTCCACGCAGTTTCCAGATGATGGAATATAGAGCATAATTTCTATTAATTTTCTCATCAGGAGTACAGCTCAAACTAACATTATTCCAGTTATTTAAAAACACAGAAAAGGAGATCAAAGGATGAGGTAGATTCTCAGCCTCAGCTGTGAGGTACAAAACAGCTCTCCTGCTGTAAGAACAGTCCTCTAGTCTGGAAACTTAGGACTCTTACGTGCATGCAGAAACAGAACTACAAGTAGGGGAGAACCTAAGAGTACTGGAATAGAGAATCAATGGTTTAATGCACTCACATGTCTTACAACAGCCATCTGAAGTCACATCAACTGTCCCCTGTATTGAAAGTAAGCATAACCAGTTCAGATGCACATACTGCTAAGTATCTAGGAGCAATGGTGAAAGTTCAGCTATATTCCCTCATTTCTAACCAACACAGATTCCTCATCAGACCTATTTGTGTACCAATTATGTATAAAACTGCTTTAAAAAAATCCATTAAGGGAGTGATTTTTCTTAAAATTACATATCCTCTCACAAGCCAGTTAAGATGTCCTGTAACATATGCCTGACCTTATGTAGGTCCTATTGAAGCCAGCCCAAAACCCCTAGCCCCAGAGAATGAGAGCTGCTCCTGAAATCGAACAGCCTAACCTGTGCAGTACCTACCCCAAAGGTAATCCAAGTCAATGGCTGTCTTTGTCCCTGCTTTGATTTTCAGATCTGCTGCGAAGCCCCACAAAGCTTCTGCAAGTTACTGGAAACGACTACTTGCTGAATGCCAGGGCATGAATGATACCCCTTGCTCATTTATGTATTACTTCTTTGCTTAGTGATGCACCATGTGTCAGAAGACACTGTGTTCATCAGTTTGCCCCGGGATCCACACTGAGTTACCATTTACTCAAATGCACTTCATAACACTTACGTTTCTCAAGTGATGAAAAATCCCACCTTGCTACTGACCCAATACTCTTCTCTTTCAAGTTCTAGTGCTTATCCCACAACAAGTAAAATGTGTGGGTTGTTTGCAAATAATTTTTTTTTACTTCCACGGAACACTTCGTTCAGGGCTAAAAAAAGTACGTTTCCTTCAAACAAAGAAGATCAGCTCAGAAAGATCAAGAAATACTGAAGTGGATCATTTGCAGCAGTAAAGAAAACTCCCAGACCAGCAGCAGGGCTCATTCCAGAAGGGTTTTGGTTTTTTTTTCTGGCTCTAAAATACTTACTGGGACACAGTTTGATTCTTCAAATGGTAGGCAGACTTTTACTGTACTAGTCAAGGAAAAATGGCCTGCTGATTCAGTACACATGTACTCAGTACAGTTATCATATGCAGCTTTAAAACTCTTTCCAACCTGAACAAAAATGGGGGGGGGAAACAAACAAACCAAAACATAACAACAACAAATCAATCAAACAAACAAAAAACCCCAAATGAAACTCAATGTAGTATAGTAATAAAGACAGAATAATGCAACAGTAATACAGTCAATGATCTGTCAGAGGGACTGGTTTGCTCATATCACCCTGAATGTGCTGAAATGTATGGAACTTATATTGGCAAATTATGTTGCAAGCTCACCTCCTACCAGCCTATGCAAAATCCCTTCTGTGGCCACCTAGCTGGAAATAATTAAAAGCTGGTGGCAGACTGAACATAGAGGTATATACAGAAATGGCAGAACATAGGTGTGTTCATGTATGTTGAATAAAATATACACAAAAGTAAAATAATTATTTTAAAGGATTTCAACAATTATTTTTTTAACAGGTGGAAGAAAAGCAAAAAGCATGAAAGAGGAGAAAAGTCTTCATGATAGAGAATAATGGACAAATGCAAAGTCTTCTCATGGAAACATAAAAATTGTACGTTGGCACAGGAGAAGCTAGGTTGCAAGAGGAATTATCAAGGAATAAAACGGATGAAAGAGAAAAGATGCAGAACATAAGAGCTACTAGAGAAGCAACCGCATGTAAGACAATAGTGAGTGGTTGAGACAGCATCATGGACCATTCACAGGAGAAGCAGGCTATAACAATACCAAAGAGCTAACCTGAGGCTCAACCCGTGCCTATAGAATGTTACGCTCACAAGACATGATGCATTACTTGAATGTGTTACCAAGGCACACTACACTGCAGCACTGCCTCTTTTGATTAGCACCTCAGCAATTTCAGAACTACAGCTCTATCAGATCACTTAGCACTGTATCTCCAAATTCTCTCTCTCTGCTGCGTGTCAGGAGGATTGGAGTAACACAATTTACATTCTGTATAAGTTTCAATGTATTAGTGCCAGCTGTGTAAACAACTACATTTACTTTGGAAATAGAGACATTTTTAAATCTCCTAGAGGTCTTCCCAGCCTCAAACTCTGTGACACTGGTTCAAAAAATGCTGAGGTCTTTTTGATAATTCAGCCCTGTGTAGAGAGCAAGGGAATGCTTACCCCAATGGTCACATTGCCAAATGGAAAATTTGCCACACATGCCACTTGCTGGCACTGGCCACAGCACTGACCCTCCTCTTCCACATAGTGGAAACCCTGTGGGAAGAGATTTTGCATTTAGCCATGTTCCTTGATGCCTTGTTCATGAAGCACCTTTGGATCAAATTCACACTGGAGATGGCAGAGGAAATGAGCCAGTCTTCTGTTTTCATAGAATCGTAGAATAGTTTGAGTTAGAAGGGACCTTTAAAGGTCATCTAGTCCACCAACTCCCCTGCAATAAGCAGGGACATCTTCAACTAGATTGGGTCGCTCAGAGCCCAGTCCAACCTGACCTTGAATGTTTCCAGGGATGGGGCATCTACTGTATCTCTGGGCAACTTGTGCCAGTGTTTCACCACCCTCATAGTAAAACATTTCTTCTTATGCTAGATATTTATACTTATATCTAGTCTAAATCTACGCTCTTTTAGTTTAAAATCATTAGCCCATGTCCTATCACTACAGGGCCTGCTAAAAATTTTGTCCCCATCTTTCTTATAGGTCCCCTTTAAGTACTGAAATGCTGCTACAAGGTCTCCACAGTGCCTTTCATTTATTTTGTCTATAGAAACCTGTTGGAATCACTTTAAACCTGACAAGCAAAGCTCAAAATTTCTTTCCCTTATCGAACAGGGACTTCTGGGCACTTCAGTTACCATGAAGACCCTGTCATTGGCTATTCTTCTTCAGGCTAACACACAAGTCAGGCCAAATAAACTCATTCAGCATATGATTACTTGCATAATCTACTACCAGTGCTTGATCTGATATGATTATCCACAAGAATTGCTGCTGTCAGACATGTGAAGATCATGCATCAATTATTTTGTCCCCTGTGTTTTAGGTATCCATTGGTCTCACTGTGGCTGTGTCTGGCTTCAGGATAAAGTATAATGGTTTCATTCATTTTTAGCATTGGTGGTGCATCTGTCTTTATCTGGACAAGAATGGAAAAGAAACCACTCTTTGTTTACATTCAGTAAAAGGCTGAACAGTTTGTGTGCAGACATGTGCAGGTCATGATTACTGAGAAGTGTCTGGAAACACATAAACCACGATGCAGTTTCTTTACAATCTTAATTTTTGAGCTGACAGAGGGCAACACAAACAGACTGGCACAAACACAATAATTCAGCCTACAGACCTCTCTTTAACAGGTTTGCTATTTTTCTCCCTCAGGGCATCTTTCCAAGGGTGACCTCTTAAATTTGCTAGAGCAAAAATGATCAGCACCCTAAAAAGAACTTAACAGAAAATCTAGTAGAAGATTATATCCTGCTATCTTTCAGTGAGAAACCAGCTATACTGTTCCAGTTTTACAGTAAACACCCTGAACAGCCATTATTTGTGGTCAAGGAGGCTGAGTGTGCAGCACTGACCTGCTGGCAGGTGGTTTGGCATTTCACTGGAACACAGTGGATGTGGTTGGTCTGTGTCACAACATCCCGCTCATTTGTGCACACACAGTCCTCACAAGAGCTTTTAGGCACCATTGCCCCAGGCTGGAAATATAGAGGAGAGTGGAGACAGGCCATGGCAAGAATTCAGTGGGTTCTAGAATAAATATACATCCCCTGAAGTATCAAAAATGAATTATTATGCTTGGGATTATTTTTTTTTAAGAATTTCCTGAAATTATTACTTCCAGATCTCTAAAACCTCACACTGTCAGAATCACAAAATGAACATAAGGCTGACTCTCCCCAGTGCATGAATCATGTTACATTAATTGTTATGTTATGTCATTAATTTAATGCATAAAGTTTTGCTCAGTTTGACCCAGTAATTAATGTTAAAACATCCAATGAGATTTAAAATTTTTATTCAATCACGACTCTGACTTCTTGACTCTAAAACATAGGTAACATCTCATTTAGTAAGCAAGCTACCCATGTCTAGTGTTACCTATTCAGTACCATTTCCAATACTACATGAGACTACTGGCTGGGAAAAATTACAAGCCATCCTAATCCTGTTTGTTCTGTGAGTGTTGACAATAACAACTTCAGAAAATTCTCAGGCTGTATTAACCCATGGAAAGAGATGTCTCAAAGAAGACTTACCTTAAATTCAACTCCTTCAGAAACACATACACCTTTAGGAACTGTAGCAAAAATATAAAATGAGAAGGATGTTCTAGGAATGATGTAAATAGCTATCGCACTCATCTCTGAATTGTAATTTAGAGGAGACAAAGAGTAGAATTGAGCTTATTCACTAGCCTTATTAGCTGGCACAAAAAGGGGGGGAATAATTAGCACATTGTGCTAATTGTTATTTGGAAGCCCACATGTAACACCTGCCCAGATGCTTTACTTGAAGTGGGGGGTAATTCTATATTCTGGTATTTTCCATATGGAATAATGTATTTACCTCATGGTTCTTTTACCCATATTTAAAATTAGTTGAGCTTTTCTTTATTGTTAACAACCTTACTAGTAAGAGAGCCAATGGGAATCTGGATCAGGTATGGGAAAATGGAAATACAATTTGGTAGCAGAGCTTCTCAATAGGTTCAATGTAACTGACATTCTCTATCTGATCAATAACATACACTCACTGAACACTAGCTACAGAGAACCTGCACCAGTTACTCCACCTCCAAAAAAATATACACCAATTCTAGAGGCTACTACTTACAATTTTGACTCATTTAGAAAAAATGAAGTAGTTCAAGGAATAAATAAAACACCTTAATGAAACATGGTACTTACTACAAGAGAAGACAGGACAACAACCACCCTCAGATATAGCAACCACTGGTTGGAAGCCTAAATCACATGCTGTTTTGTTGATAATGCAGGTTTTAATATCACATTCTGCAACAGACAACAGAGATAAAGTAAGCCAAAGCATCCCATCAAGTAGTGTTATTTGCAGATAAAGACTGAACATCCAAAAAATTGTGGCTGGAAAGCAGCCTGGTGGAAAAGGATTTGGGAGTACTGGTGGACGGTTGGCTGAAAATGAGCCAGCAGTGGGCCCAGGCGGCCAAGAAGGCCAACAGCATCCTGGCCTGTATCAAAAACAGTCAGAAGGTGAAAAAAAATGAAAAGGCAGTGGATGACAGCCAAAGATGTAAAGGTTGGGACCTGCAAGGCAAAATACCCTGACAGTGCTCACTACTCCCTCACGGCAACCAAAGAGGCTAATAGACCCCTGCCGGGCAGCATGAAGGGATAAGGAACAGAAAAACATCCCACCACCATTGTCAGGATTCCCGGTTCTGCATCATCCTATAGGTGCTGGGAATGGCCAGGGTTAGGAGCAGACTGATGAGAAAGGTCCTGTGCTATGGTAAGCATTTGGGACTGGGAGGATGCAAATGCAAAGGTGAGGGAAAACATATCAAGAACCTTCACAGGAGTCCTTGAGGGAGTCTGCAAGATGAACACATGGTCCCTTACTGGAGGGATCTCTGTGTAAAGATCACCCTCTCATCTCAGAAGGGGCAAGAGCCAGAGGATCCTGTGAAACCTGCTGGTCCTGAGAATCCACGGGGGATTTTCCAGTGTAAGTATCTGGCAGTTCATGGCACTAGTTTAGAATACAAGCTGGACCAGAGGAGGTCTCTTCTGATACCTTCTGGCATGTAGATGGAAGAAACACCCACTACAGTGTATTTAATTTAATGTAGTACCTGTGGGGTACCAGATTTCACTTGAAGATTGCTACTAAAGGCAAATGATGCTGTATTATGACATCTGAATTATCTACTCACCACAGACCATCTCTGTGCAGCATGGGTCATCCAAGCGAGTTTTTTTTTTTAGTACAAAGCCCTCTTTAGTGCAGTTGGTAGGTGGAGATTCAGCACAAGGGCGGGGGAAGCAAGAGATATTCAAGGTCTCTTCATCACAAGTGCAGTATTGACAGTCATGCTCCCAAGCCTCTCTAGGCTGGGAAAAAAATAGGGATAGTAGTAAGGAGAGCAAAACCAATAAGCATTATATTAATGGATGCCTACTGCAAGACAGTGTAGGGCTGGGTTGCCCTAAATTATTACATAAGAAAAACAGAGTTCAAATCCCAGAGGGAGGAGAAGGGAAAAGTGAGAAAAAATGCTATTAACTGCCAGCTTCCATTGCAGGTTTACGGGTTTCCAGAAGGGAAGCCTGGTAGTTCTACCAGGAAACAGTTATTTCCACAAATTGCTATTTCTGCTTGTGAACCTCAAGTGATTAATAAAGTTCTACAGTTAGTAAAATCTGCTGGTTTCCTCCCCACTGCCATTGCAGTTCACTGGAATTTTAACTTAGAATCCAAAGAAAAAACTCATGCAGTCATTTTTACAGTAGGTCACAGTACCCAGTACCCAGCTCTAGTATAAAGACAGTATTTTCCTTTTTCTTACCTTTTTCACTAACCCATCTTGTGCAGTGCAACCTATAAAATGAATTACAGATTCCGTTAATGATAACTGAACCAGGGAAAATAACACAAGCAGGAACAGAAAGGTCTTGAAATCTGAGAAAGAGACACAAAGAGAGATCCAGAATGCTAAGTCATAGGTTGTGTAGCCAAAACATCTTAAGGATCCTCCTCTTTGTTATTTTGAAAGTTGCACTTTCTGTACAAGGGCAGGCAGAAACTGCCAATCTGAAACATCTCCAGCTAGAAAGGGTCAGTACCAAGGTTTACCCCATTTCCCCTGTTTCTAGAATATCCCCCTTAATGTGCACTTCTAGAGTCTTATCCCCCCTTCCCATCCCACAATTCACATTAATTCTTACCACAGGTAGAAACACAAATGCCATCGTAATCATTCAGCAGAATTTTTCCATCAGGACAGTAGCATCCCTCAACAAACACAGGTGTGCTATTTTGGGAGGGGAAGGTGTCCATACCGACCTCTCTGCACAATTAGAATATAAACAGGAACAAATGAGAGGCAGAAATGTGCCCCAGGGCAATCAGTCCCATTAATCCCTGGAGAATGTGAACTTCACCCTTCCTCGGCAATTTTCAAGTTATAAACTTTAAAAGTGCCTTAGGAAATGACCCACCTGCTGAAGCAAGTGTTTCTTCTAGCTTCTCCACATGGCTTGTATACCTGACCCTGGGCACAGCTGGCCTCTGTGGAGCATAACAACACACGGGTTAGAAAGCCCCGACCCATGGCTGCCCTTCAATGCACAATGGACGGAACGCACATGCTAACGCAGCCGTTCTGTGGGACCGCACAGCCCAGGCTCCCACCCAGCGAGGGGGTCCCTGCAGCTTCACCAAGCGGAGATCAATGGGTTCAGCAAGGTGCTTGCGACAACACTAGAGTGCTTGCCCCTGAACCACTGGGGCCCCCCCAGAGCAGAGCAAAGCAGGCAGAGAGCAGCTGTGTGTTGCCATCTAGTGACGAAGGTCTAGATGATCCACAGAGCGCCTCAGGAGAGGCTATGGGCTTGTTTACCACTTGTTTTGTACCAGTTTTGGACTGGAACAACCTCTTTGATTTGTTCCTGCTTTTTATCAGGTCCAGAACAGTTCAGGAAAGACTGAAGCCTTATGATGTGGAGGAACACAAACAGGCGTGAGGGTGAGGAAAGAACAGCCAGGACTTGCTTCACCAGCAGCAGGTCTTTCCCAGGCTTACCACACTGTCCGTTCGCCTGCCTCCTCCAGTCCACGCAGACCCCGTGAAGCCCGCACAAGGCTGCATATGTCTGCATGCTCTGGCACTCGGTGCTGGGGTGCTGTTCTGAGCACCCACTGGCTACACATGCCTCATAGTAGGGCTGTGGGGGGACCACGCTGTGGCACTCCGTCAGGTTCCTTCGCAAAGCAAGGAGACAGACAGGCATTTCACTTCCTTGGGCTACTTCCACAGAAGAATTCAACTCAGGACCAAACCCATACCCACTCAGAGAAAGCCTCAGGGTAACAACTACAAATAGCTCTCATACTCAAAATGCCCACATGGCTTAATTAAGAATGAGCTTTACCTCCTATTCTTTACAATGTTTTGAAAGGAAGCAATGTTATGTTGAACTGATAGCTTCAAAGAAAATTCACCTGCACAGTTCACAGCTATAATTCTGTATGTTGACATTTTTATGTCGATATGTTTGACAATTCTGTTTTAAACCACCAAATTCTTTTAAAAACAAACACACATGTTTGCTTACTATAGTCTAACTGTGTTCCTTTTCATCCAGAGCTTTCAGATACTGAATTATAGCTCGTTCCTGTTTGTCTTCTCCAGAACTGACAGGCAGAGGCACTAATAAGGGAGGATTGAATTTGGTGATGCAGCTGAAAAGTATCTGCCAAAGTCAGGCACATTCACACATCAGTTTTTCATATTTTTATCATGTCCTATAAGCACCCAAGTCATATAGTGAAGCACAAAATTATCTTGTGGACTTATTTTTCTTACCAGATGACTTTACAGAGATTAGAAGGCTCACAGTACTGATGATATTCAATCTTAGCTGGTCCTGAGCCACCTGGATTACAGTATCTGTTGGTAGGATCTGGGACTTTCCAGTCTAGTGCCATCTCCTTGAAGGACTCAATAACCTCACCATTCCTCTTCATAGCATCATCAGATCTCTGTTTGGTGCAGGTACCTGGTAGCAATATAAAAGCAAAATAAGAGATGGAGGACAGCTGATGCTGATGAAGCTGCTTTTAGAGAAAACCTGAAGGGAAGTTCTCCTTCTGGGAAGGTAACCACATGTGAGGTTCTGGATGAGTTCATAAGAACCGTTTCTAGAAGAGAAGGCTAGAAGAAGTAGTTTGCTAGTTACTCGTAAAAAAACTGAATTGACATGTTGGTTAATATATTTCTCCTGGTGGCTGAAGCAACTGAGATGGCCCTGTCTAGGTCTGGATTCTTCAGATTTTGTACATTCCCGTAATCACTGAATCACAGAATAGTCTTGGATGGGAAGGACCTCTGAGATCACTGAGTCCAACCATAAAAAACAAAACAAAACCAAAACCAAACCAAACAAAAACGACAACAAAAAAACCCAACCAAACAAAAACACTCAAACCACACACACCCAAAAAACCCCCACAAACACACAACCTACAATCTCAGACACTAGAGCAGGCCCTGAAGTTCCACATCTACATGTTTCTTGAATACCTCCAAGGATGGTGACTCCACCACCTCCCTGGGCAGACTGTTCCAGTGCCTGACCATTCTTTCAGTAAAGAAATTCTTCCTAATTTCCAATCTAAACCTCCCCTGGTGCAACTTGAGGCCATTTTCTCTTGTCCTGTCATTATTCACTTGGGAGAAGAGGCCAACACCCACCACCCTACAACCTCCTTTCAGGTAGTTGTAGAGGGCAATGAGGTCTCCCCTCAGCCTCCTCTTCTCCAAACTAAACATCCCTAGTTCCCTCAGCCACTCCTCAAAAGACTTGTTCTCCAAACCCTTCACCCACTTTGTTACCCTTTCCTGGACTCACTCCAGCACCTCAATGTCCTTCCTGTAGTGAGGGGCCCAGAACTGAACACAGAACTCGGGGTGCAGCCTCACCAGTGCTGAGTACAGGTGCATGATCACCCTACTCCTGCTGGCCACGGTATTCCTGATGGAATCTGTTGGCTTTCTTGGCCATGTGGGCGCACTGCTGGCTCATGTTAAGCTGGCTGTCCACCAGCAGCTCCAGGTCCTTTTCCTTTTCACTCTTCCCCAAACAGTTGCCTGAGGTTGTTGTGACCGAAATGCAGGACCTGGCACTTGGCCTTGTTGAACCTCATACAACTGGCCTTGGCCCATTGATCCAGCCTGTCCAGGTCCCTCTGCAGAGCCTTCCTACCCTTGAGCAGATAGACAGTCCCACTCAATTTGGTGTTGTCTGCAAACTTACTGAGGGTGGTCTCAATCCCCTCTTCCAGATCATTGATAAAGATGTTAAACAAGACTGGCCCCAAAACTGAGCCGTGAGGGACACCACTGGTGACTGGTTGCCAGCTAGATTTGATCCCATTTACCACAACTACCTGGGCCCTGCCACCCAGCCAGTTTTTTACCCAGTGAAGAGTACACTTGTCTATGCCATGATTTGCCAGCTTTTCCAGGAGAATGCTGTGGGAGATGGTGTTAGAGTCCTTACTAAAGTGTAGGTAGACAACATCCACATCCTTCCCTTAATCCAAAAGGCAGGTCACATGGTCATAGAAAGAGATCAGGTTGGTCAAGCAAGACCTCCCTTTCATAAACCCATGCTGGCTGGCCCTGATCTCCTGACTGCCCTGCACTTGCCATTAGAGCTCACTCAAGATAAGCCTCTCATGATCTTTCCTGGTTCTGAGGCCAGGCTGACAGGCCTGTAGTTCCTTGGATCCTCCTTCCGGCCCTTCTTGTTGATGGGCATCACATTACCCACCCTCCAGTCATCTGGGACCTCCCCTGTTGACCAGGATTGTTGATAAATGATGGAGAGAGGCTTAACAAGCTCCCCTGCCAGCTCCCTCAGTACTCTTGGGTGAATCCGATGTCCAGGTGCAGAAGCAGATCATTAACTACTTCCTCCTGGATTATGGGGGATTGTTCTGCTCTCTGTCCTTATCTTCCAGCTCAGGAGGCTGAACACCCTGGGGGGAGCTGGTCTGACTATTAAAGGTGGAGGCAAACAAGGCATTAAATATCTCAGCCTTTTCCTCATCCTTGTTTGCAATGTTCCCCCCCACATCCAGTAAGTGATGGAGATCCTCCCTGATTCTATTTTTATGTTGATGTATTTATAAAAACTTTTTTGTTGTCCCTTATGTCAGTGGCCAAGCTGAGCTCCAGCTGGGCTTTTGCATTCCTCATTTTCTCTCTGTACAGCCTCAAGAGATCTCTGTCCTCCTCTTGAGTTGCCTGTCCCTTCTTCCAAATGTGGTAAACCTTTGGAAGGTTTTGGAACTATAATTTGGAACCTAGTGAGTAGATATGATTAAGAAGAGGAAGGGCTTAGAAAGAGCCTATCTCCATCCACCAACAGACTGTGAATGGAATTAAAGGATATGACTTAAAACTCTGTCACCTGACTGTCTTTCCACCAAATAGAGATAAATTTGATAAAATCAAAATCAGAAATCAGTGAAGTTGCAAACAAGTAGAGATGTTTTAAAAGGGATGAAAGAAAGAAGGAGGAAAATTGCTTGCATTTATTACTGTCAGCTGATGAGGACACTTACCACACAGTCCCATGGTATTGTTATAAAACTTTCCAAAAGGGAGTTTTATGTAAAATGCAAGATGACTGTAGGATACATAAACTTCTAATGCAGGTATTTCAACTATGACGTAAATGCCAGAACTGGTTATCATTATACCATTCTTGGAAATGTCTGCAACAATTTTCTTATCATTAAACAAAATCTAAAAAGAAGAGAAATAAAAGGTCTCTATGCACATTCTTCTATTGGGTAAGGTATAAGGTTTGTGCAACTGGAAAGTAGAGAAGCACATGTTCGGACCTCATGTGCACAAAATGAAGTCTGTAAAAGGCAGCCATTTAAGCAGTTCTTTATGATTCCTTTTTAATGTGTTGTAATTTATATTTGAATACTCATGTCAGGAAGAAAAACACAACTTCCAATTATGTTATAATTTGCCGTGTTTTTAGAATATACACATTTTTGTTGACAAGAAGTAAAAAAGAGAGATAAAGCAATGTAATTGCATTTCCCCTGTCCCATTTTTTACAAGCAACCTTGTAAAAGGTTTTTTACACACAACCTTAGTGTGACAGAGTCTTCGGCAGTACAATAATATATCTACAGCAAAATAATATTGAGAATTTATTTTAACACAATACTTTACCAAGTTTGTTTCTTTTCCATGTTTCATTGCTTGTGTCAGAATAACAAGAGAGTTGGAGTGAAAGATGAGAATGGACATGGAACAAATTGCTCCATCAATGGCAGCACAGTAGTAGTTGTCTATGTGAATCCAGAAGTTGTGAGAGTCAGGATGAATTGGCTTCACAAGCACATAGGTGCAGTTTTCTTTAAAATTATAATATGTTCCATCAAAAGTCACATAATGCTCATTTCCCCATCCACTGCAAATACCTGGAAGACAGAGTGACAGACTTCAAGTTTGGCTTCTAAGCATCATGTAAGTACAAGCTGGTTTTAACTCTTCTACTTGCTTTCAGTGTGAGCTGAAATAACCAGTATGATAAAGAAAAAAATTAGTCTAGCAAAGAACACTCTTGTCTGCTCTTAACAGCCAATATTTTGGGACTTCTGTTGGGAATTCTGTTCCATTACATCCATAGATGTTGACCACATAGACTCATCTTTCTTGAGGCGTAGCTGAACATCACATAAATTTCAGGAATTCTCCTGCTGCACTACTTACACTGACACTCAAAGACTTCACAACAACCAGTTTCATCATACTGTTTTGTGAAAGGGAAACCATTGACACAGAGTTTCAGTTGCTGAGGAGGGCAAGTGACGCTGGTCAGTTCAATACTGTTTCCTTCTCCCAGGCAAGTGGCAATCTGGCAGTTTCCGAAGTTCCATGTTTCATTAAACTATTAACAGATTGAAAAAAAGATGAGAGGCACATAACAAAGTGATGTAACAAAATGTTTTTAATCACACACATTAATTGCACTCCATTCAGTTAATTTCCTAGTATGGCATTATTTGCTGTCTACTCTTTCTCTGGAAATCAGGTGATATGAAACATATAGCAATCAAGAAAACGTTGATATCTACTTCTGAAGACAGATGGAGTACATCTGTCTCAAAGGGGGAAAAGGATCCTTGCACATGAGTTGGTGGAGCTCATTGGAAGGGCTTTAAGGGCTTATATGGGGAGGGGATAAAACAAGGCTCACTAGAGATAGGAACAAGATGGGTCTGGGCTGCCAAGAGAGGAGCCTGTGTGTGGCAGGCTGGTGCTTGCAAGGCCTTCAGTCTGCCATCTCAGTTAAAGTGGGAGATGGTGATATGTGTGGCAACAAAAACACAGGGCTCACTAATAGGTTAGTAACCATGGAAGTGGCTGAGGATGGTCAGACAGCAATTAGGATTTCTCTCCCCAAAATGGTGACAGGATCATTAGCCCAGCTGAAGGGCATCTACACCAATGCACGCAGCATGGGCAATAAACAGGCAGAACTGGAGGCCATTGTGGAGCAAGAAAACTGTGACCTACTTGCCACCACAGAAACCTGGTGGGATGACTCACATAACTGGAGTGCTTCAGTCAATGGCCACCAACACTTCAAAAGGGATAGGCGAGGAAGAAGAGGTGGTGGGGTGGCCCTCTATATTAGAGAGACATATGAATGTCTAAAAATTAATGAGAGGGATGATAGGCTTGAGTCCTTATGGGAAAGAATTGAGGGGAAGGCCAACAAGGGTGATATAGTGGTTGGAGTCTGTTATAGACCACCCAACCAGGAGGAGAAGGTGGATAAAATATTCTATAAGCAGCTGGGAGAGGTTTCACAATTGCTACCCCCTGTTTTCATGGGAGACTTCAACTTCCCAGATGTCTGCTGGAGATATAATAAAGCAGAGACAGAACAGTCCCAAAGGCTCCTCTAGTGCATGGAACATAACTTCCTGACACAACTGGTGACAGAACCAACCAGGGGAGGTGCCCTCCTGGACCTGCTCCTTGTGAACAAAGAACTTGTGGGGGAAGTAACGGTTGGGGGAAGTAACAGTTGGAGGAAGTCTAGGGCATAGTGACCATGAACTTACAGAGTTTACAATTCTTGGAGAAGGCGGGGGGGGGGAGGGATGAGTAAAACTGCCACCTTGGACTTCCAGAGGGCAGACTTTGATCTGTTCAGGAAACTGATTGACAAAGTCCCTTAGGAGGTAGTCCTGAAGGGTAAAGGAGTCCAGGAAGGCTGGACATACTTCAAAAAAGAACTCTTAAAGGCACAGGAGCGGGCTGTCCCCATGTGCTGAAAGATGAGCTAGCAAGGAAGAAGACCAGCCTAGCTGAATAGAGAGTTTTGCCTGGAGCTCAGGAAGAAAAGGAGAGTTTATGGCCTCTGGGAGAGAGGACAGGTCTCTCATGAGGACTACAAAGATGTAGTGAGGTAATGCAGGAAGAAAATTAGGAGGGCCAAAGCCCAACTTGAACTGAACTTGGCTACTGCTGTCAAAGACAACAAAAAATGTTTCTATAAATACATCAACAAAAGGAGGACTAGGGAGAATCTCCATCCTTTATTGGATGTGGAGGGAAACTTAGTGACAAAGGATGAGGAAAAGTCTGAATTGCTAAATGCCTTCTTTGCCTCAGTTTTTAGAAGTCAAACTGGTTGTTCTTTAGACACCCAGTCCCCTGAGCCGGAAAACGGGGAGGTGGGGCAGAATGAGACCTTTGTAACCTAAGAGGAAATTGTCAGTGACCTGCTGCACCACCTAAACATCCATAAGTCTATGGGGCCAGATGGGTTGCATCCCAGAGTACTGAAGGAGTTGGTGGATGCACTCTCCAAGCCTCTTTCCATCATTTACCAATAGTCCTGGCTAACTGGGGAGGTTTCAGTGGGCTGGAAGGTAGCAAATGTGGTACCCATCCACAAGAAAGGCCAAAAGGAGGATCCAGGGAACTACAGAACTGTCAGTCTGATATTGATGCCAGGGAAGGTCATGGAGCAGATCATCTTGAGTGCCATTACAGACCATATAAAGAACAACCAGGTGATCAGGTCCAGTCAGCATGGGTTTATGAAAGGAAGATCCTGCTTTATGAACCTGACCTCTTTCTATGACAAGAGGACCCACCTGGTAGGTGAGGGAATGGCTATGGATACTGCCTACCTGGACTTCCATGAAGCCATTGACATTGTCTCCCACTGCATTCTGATGAAAAAACTGGCTGCTCATTGCTTGAATGGGCATTCACTCTGCTTGGTAAAACATTGTCTGGAAGGCCGGGCCCAGAGAGTGGTGGTGAATGGAGTTAAATCCAGCTGGTGGCTGGTCACAAATGGGGTTCCCCAGAGCTCAGTATTGGGACCACATCTTTATCAATGATCTCGATGAGGAGATAGAATGCACCCTCAGTAAGTTTGCAGATGACACCTAGTTGGGAGGGAGTGTTGATCTGCCTTAGATTAGGGAGGCTTTACAGAGGGACTTTGACAGACTAGATCGATGGGCCAAGGTCGATTTTATGAAGTTCAACAAGGCCAAGTGACAGGTCCTGCACTTGGGCCACAACAACCCCATGCAATGCTATAGGCTTGGGGAAGAGTGTCTGGAAAGCTGCCCAGCAGAAAGGGACATGGGTGTTCTGATTGATAGGTGGCTGAATGTGAGCCAGCAGAGTGCCCAGGTGGCCAAGAAGGTCAATGGTATCCTGGCTTGTATTACAAATAGTGTGGTAAGCAGGACCAGGGAGGTGATCATCCCTCTGTACTTGGCATTGGTGAGGCCACACCTCAAATGCTGTGTCCAGTTTTGGGCATCTCAATACAGGAAGGACATTGAGGTGCTGGAGCGTGTCCAGGGAAGGGCAACAAAGCTGGTAAAGGGCCTTGAGAACAAGTCTTATGAGGAGCAGCTGAGGGAACCGGGGCTATTTAGTCTGAAGAAAAGGAGGCTGAGGGAAGACCTCATGACCCTCTACAACTGCCTGAAAGGACCCTGTAAAGAGATAGGTGCTGGTCTCTTCTCACAAGTAACTGCTGATAGAACAAGAGGAAATGGCCTCAAGCTGCGCCAGAGGAGGTTTAGACTGGACATTATAGAATCATAGAATCATAGAATCATAGAATCATAGGGGTTGGAAGGGACCTCGAAAGATCATCTAGTCCAACCCCCCTGCCAGAGCAGGGTCACCTAGAGCACATCACATAGGAACGCATCCAGGCGGGTTTTGAATGTCTCCAGTGAAGGAGACTCCACAACCTCCCTGGGCAGCCTGTTCCAGTGCTCTGTCACTCTCACAGTAAAAAAGTTTTTTCTGATATTTACCTTGAACTTTTTCACTGAAAGGGTTGTCAGACATTGGGACATGCTGCCCAGGGAGGTGGTTGAGTCACCATCCCTGGATGTGTTTAAAAGTCATGTAGATGTGGTGCTTGGGGATATGGCTTAGTGCTGGACTTGGTAGAGTAGGTTTAATGGTTGGACTGATGATCTTGAAGGTCTTTTCCAACCTAATTGATTCTATGATTCTATGATTCTCTTCTACAGCATTTTGCATAGGACTCAATATTAAGGTCCTGACTGCTTCTGATGGTGGGACACTGCCAGATGTGGTTTCCTAGCCTTTGTTTAGTCCACGTAGATGTTTCAGGTGAACAGAATAATATTCAACTTGTTCCCTACATTATTTGAGGTCTTCTGGCATACCTCTAAACCATCTAATTCAGCCACAACTACAGTGCAGCTGTAGTAATGGTTACTGGTTACCAGCATCAGAGGAGAACACAAAATCTTGGCAGTAGGCAGTGCTGTAGCTGCAGAAACACATCTTCTTTAAAGTCTCTCACCTTTCTGGGAGGAATAAGCCCAAGACAATCGCTCACAGGAGTCTCTGTGGAAGCAGGAACTTGGCTTGTTGCACTGGGAGCAGCTGTTGGCGGACAGGCTTTGGAATGTGGATCACAGATCTTGAGGGCCTCAGAATGACCAATTATACACTCTTCCCAAATCAATTCAATCTGACATGATGCATTGCAAATGACGTAGGCACAATGACCTGGTACATTCACTGGCAGAGAAACGTTTTCTCCTGCAAGGCCAAAACCAGACTGTTAGTGCTGAACAGTTCATGAAACTGGCAATTCTCAAGGCCTATGCATCACAGATCGGCCACATGCTCAGCCCTGCATTTAACTAGTTGGGTCTGCCTGTACCTGATGGCCATGTTCAGGTGTGACTTTCTGTCTGCAGCTCCTTGAATTCAGTGACTGAACCGGAGCTCAATTCATCCGAATGGCAAAGGCTGAGGGAGAGCCACAAACAGCCAATCTGAAATTCTGCTCTTAGAGGGAACTGAAAATGACTAGAAGAGGAGAGACTACTGAATACATCAGTAAGTGCACACGGTCTTCATAAAGACCTGAAGATAGGTGGTTTAGAAGCTACTATGAGATGAAGAGTCATCTTCCCTCCTCTGTTTTTGGAATATGAATGCAGGTCACAAGTCCATGTTCAGCACTGTGGGATTCAGGGCTTGTGCTGGAGTTCACTGAAGTTGGCATCTGGTATAAGCTGCCTTACACCAGTGTTATCCAAACCAGGACAAAGTTATTGGATACTGGAGAGCTGTAGTTCTGAAAGTGTTAGTTACAGTTCAGACATGTGGTAATGTGTAGCTGCAGAAGGCTGAATGAGCACTTGCTGGAGCACTTGCTGAAGTACTTTTATCTAACAGTACATCTTCCTACATCAATAGTGTAGGATAAAAATTGGTTTGGTTTCTCACCCATTTGTATCAGTTGTCCATTGTTACTGCAGAAGCACGGAGTGGCTACCATGGGCAGTGAAGTTCCAGATGTTACAGGTTGCACATGTGGTTCTGCAGGAAATTAAATCAATTAATATTCAAATCCATTGCTACTCTAATTTTAAGCCCTATGGCATCTATTACATTCTCTACAATCAGAAAAGAGGAGAAATAATAATTTTTATACCCCTACAACATTCCGTGCAGGTACACACTAAAACCATCCTGTCTGCATTTGCATCCTCTCTATTACACTGTATGCTACTGGAAATATACACACAAATTGCCCCTTGTAGTTAGTTTTTTTCTATATAGAATGCAATAAACCACCCTCCTACTGTTGTTTATTCATTACAATTTGAGGTTTCTTTGAACTTTCTAATCCTGCAGCACTTCACCTGACTTTGAAGAGGTGATTGCCAGTGGCACTCCGTTTTGCCTTTTGATGCCTTGTTCCACAGTAGCTGTTGGTTTAATTACAGACAGATCATTTAGACATTTTACTGTGACACCTACACTCTGCTTTCAATAGTCCTTCCTTTCCTGGCTATCAGACCATTATACTCCTTATTCCACTTGCTAAGACTTTTAGTAAATATCAAACACACAGGCTCACCATCAAGTTTTTAGCTCTTCCACTCACTTGAGTAGAGAAGCTAACTTTTAATTTTCCTTGTCGCCTTTGTATAAATTTCTACCAGGATAATACAATCTTCTTTTCTTTTTTTTGCCACTTATTTTTCTCTGCTATAATAATGTGGCAAAATTCCACCTTTTCTTTATTTCTTTTTACTTAATATTTTCTGTTCATTCACATCCCCTTCACATTGCAACTTCTCTTTTGGGAAGGGAGTAAACTGCCAGGCAGCTTTATTGCTTGCTCCAGTGACCCATTTGAGACTGACTTATTCCAATGCAGAAAACAACACAGTAAGAACCATAGTGTGATATAGGTGATGAGAATAAGAAAAACAAGGTTTAGAAGTATGAAATACTGAGACTAACAACACTAGAGTGTCAACTGTGGTATGCCCAAAGTTATTGTAAAAGCTATACTGAAAAATGGCTGAATCTTTCTGTTGTCTCTTTACCCCATTGATAGTAAGAATCTATAAAAATTATACTTTGGGTCCCCATTGTGAAACCCACAAGCTCTGACCCCTCATTCCTAAACCTTCCACTGCCTTAAAGTCTATTCTTATCCTAGACATGCAGTAGGAGTCTTTTTCCAAGATGGAGGAATCTTATTACCATTACAGACTTGCATAAAATCACCACCAAACCTCTTCTAAACCTAGTACCTTGTGCTGGTGTGGATAGTGTTCTGCAAGGGAAGTGTGTTTTAATGATCTCTCCGTTAGGGCCACAGACTGCATCACCACACTCAATCCCATAGACTTGTCTGTATACAGTTTCATTTAAGGTATAGGTCTTCCCATTGTAGCAGCAAAGGCATTCTGAGGCAGAAAAAGAGCAAATGCCTTGTTAACAGGGAACACTTGTAAATAGAAATACAAATGAAAAGGAACCCAAACTCTGGATTTACCCTTCTGTAGCTCATCAAATGTGAATTACCTGGCTGAAAAACTTTCTCAGTTCCTATTTGAGAAGCTGCACTGGGCATCTCCCTCATTATTTAAAGTGGGTTGGATTTTTTATGTTGCAGGTGTTTCTTGGAGTCAACTTGCATAGAGAAATTACTGGCTGGTGAAAGCACCAGAACTGACACTGTACTCACCCAACATGGAGCACAAGTGCATTCCCTCTTGGCAGGGAAGGTGACTGGGATAAAAATCTGACTCAGAAGGTGTTGCACAGCCATTTCCATCCACTAATGAGGAACATGCAGTGCTAAACAATTTCATTTAAATATATGAGAAGCTCTTCAGGTTTTAGAGAATGTAGATTCAGGAATCCAAGGGAATATATCTATTACTGTTGAACTAGCTAGCTGGAGTTCTATTACCAATACACCTGCAGTAACGTGTTGTTGGGTTATTTCAGTCCCATCATCATTCAAGGAATGGTGAGAGTGGTGAAAAGTTACCTTTGGAGTCTTCAGTACATAGTTTCTCTTCAGGATCACTTCAGATAAAGAGAAAAGGAGAAGGCTTGTTTTATAGACTTGAATCAGTATGTGGAATAACAATGTCTGCAACAGTATCTGCTTTTACACAAAAGTTTACTCTTGGAGGATTTAATGGTAGTTGTCACTGTCTAGGCACATAAACCAAACATTGCCTAGCTTGTCCTTTCCACTCATATTCTACTTCTCTCACTGTCAACTGACCTACCATGAAGTGCAGTTGGGGAGGGACACACACTTCCTGCTCTCCTCATCGAAGTATGGCTTGTCAGGACTACACTCTGGGTAACAGCCTGGAAAGTTAAAGTGAATACAGCATTCTTAGTCTGCTTTGCATAGATCCAGGGAAAACACATAAAATACTTCTATTAGGTGTAGATTTGATCCCAAAATGAATGTGATCCCAGTATGAATGTTCTTTATATTGCCAATATTTTTCCAAGTCCTCTTTTTCCTCTGTCCAAAATTTTTAATTAAATCTATTTCTCAACAGATTCTTTGCAAATGTAGACTGAATGACCTTTTAAAGGCAACGGGCAAATTATGCTATTAATGGTACCATTGCAAGGTGAATCAGCCCAGGCAAGGCACGGTCAATGAGTTTCTGGGACAAATGGGATAGCCTTTCAGCAACCTTGATGCTTAAAACATTTAAAACCAGACTAATAGTTTCAACTCCCACAAACTGCATCAAAGTCAAGCAAGAATTACCTTCTAAACTGTACAGCAAGTTCCCACATTTCCCTTCTGGGTTCCTGCAGGTCTTTAGACAAGGGACTCCACATGGTTTATAGAACCACTCATGTTTGTCAGGTGGATTGTAATAGTCACAGAACACAGCTGGAACAGAAGAATAAAAAATCCTCCAAGTCTCATAAACCAGGCAGGGGTCATTTTCTCAGTCTTGTAAACAAGAGCTTGTTAAGTTATGCATGGCCAAAAAATGTCAGAGTTCTGCTTTTCTTTATCTTCCATGTGCCCGAGCACATCGAGCACTGCTTTTCTGCATTTTCTGTGCAATACTTACGGCAAATGGCAGGTGTTCTCCAGTCAATACAGACACCAGCTCTGCTACAGCTTCTTGAGTAGGCAGCAACTGAAGTACAAAAGCACTCACAGTCTCCCACACTGTCACAGCCACAGAAGTCAGAAATACAAGATTCATAATATGGTATTGGGTTCACCTATTAAAATACCAACAGATCTGTTACTGTATATATTTGTACATATTTCTTTTATCATTAGTATTTAATTAAAGCTGTCTAGTTTAGTTCTCAATCTGGAAAGTGTCTCTCTCTTTACTCTCTCTCCTTTCCCTACCTGGGTGGAAGGGGGGGGGGGGATGGAGGGCATTATTGCTGCTGGTTCAATTGCCAATCCTGAGTCAAACCGTGACAGTTACCATAGATGTACCTGCTGCACTATGTTTTAATGAGAGAAAGGCCATCCATTGGCAGTTTCTTTGCCATAACCAGGCTGACTCTGTTACAGACTGGGAATGTCTTCAAGGAGCTGTGATATTTTACAAAAGGTAGCCTTCAACTCTTAAGTCTTCTCATTCTCAATAATAGTGTAATACTGGCATTTCAGCTCAAAATGTCTTTCCAGTGTAATTTCTGCAAGACTGAACTACTTTGCTTTGGATTAACACAATTATATAGTTTGTGCACTCTCTAACTGATATATAGTGACTGAGTATAGAAGAAAATCCTATTTCCAATGAACTTTGTGTCTACTGTGTTTCAGCCTGTGCCAACATGAGCTCACCAAGGAAATAAGGCCATGTTTGCTTTGTAAACAGCTTATTAAATAGCACTGAAGTTTTGTATAGACATTCTCATTAAGAATTAGTAGTCGTGTTTCTCTTCAGATTATTCAAATGTGTCTAAAATAAACCAAATAAGAAATCTCTTTTGGTAATTTAAATAAACCTTTCCAAGCATCCCCATACAAACAGTCATACTCTAACTTGTCTCTAGGTTTTACAAACTGATACCTAAATTTTACTTTTAGTGGCCAACTATTATCCTCTTTGAATTAAGTTGCTTGAAACACTGTTGTTTTTTCAATACTGAGCAACAGGATTCAACTGGATTCCACTGGCATAGCTGTGAAGTGAGGTTATGAGAGAGGTAACCCTCAAAAATGCTCTTCAAGGATGCTGTATAGTAGCTTTTAATAGTAAAAATTTGTGCACAAATGTGCTGCTTAATAGCAACAGATACCTAGTGTGATACTACTGAGGATTAAAGAACAGGATTACCTTACTGTGACAGGCTTCAAAGATGTCACTCTTAATGATGCTGCAGTGCTTCTGCCCCAGGACAGACTTGAAAGGCTGATCAGCACACAAGTCTGTCACGTTTATATTTGAGCAGGTGCTTGTTATTTTCCAGCTGTTTCCAAACTCCTGGATGCTCATCTCCACAGACTGCCCTCTGGTTGTGAAGTCATTCCTTGAGCGCCCATCAAAGTCCCCACAAAGGCCACAGACTTTTCCCTGGGTAATTTGCATAGGCACAGTAAAAGGTTCGGTTATATTGAGTGCAGCCCACTTTGACACAGATAAACTATAGAACAGGCCAAGCAATAGCTGCAAATTTCTAAACAGCCATCAATATACATCTTAGAAAAGCTGGACTTCAAGTGACAAGATCACTCTGTTAAGCAAATACTGCAAAGTGTCTGACTTTACTTCTAGCTCCAAATATTCGGGAGTTTTTCACACTAACTGAACAGTGAAATAAAACACAAGACATAAGCCACCTTGCTTCTTCTTGTCCATTGAGCTGAACTCATTTCCAAGTCCTGCTTTTCAAACTGGGGTTCCAGTTCTGGATGCATAATTTTAAGCTTGAAATCATAACCCTCAGTCCATCCCATACCTACCTGGAAAGATGGTGCCACGTGAACAACAACAGTGGTCTTCTGGTCCCACATGAAGTTCATGCCTTGATTTGTTTCAATCACAATATAACCTCCCCTGAGATCAACTTTGTAATTCTTCTTAGCTCCTGGATCAGTGGCTATCTCCTGAATTCTTCCTTCCAAGAGTCTGATTTCACTGCTCTATAAGGAACAGATACATTGCATGGAAGGAAATATAATAGAAAAAATAGTGTAACAGCACTGGTATTCTACCTGTTGCCTTTCATCTCATTTTTCTCTAGTCTTTACACTACTTCTTGGACTACCACCAGACACGTGAGCCACAGACAAGACCCACTGAGCTCCATGGGAAATGTCTGCCCTTGCATGACAGCCACAGAAATTGTCCTCATTCTAGATGAAATTTGTTCTGCTGGTACAACAGCTCCTGAGTGCACAGGCAATTGAGCATGCTAGAACACCCCCTGCCATGCTGCTTTGTTTCATCATCCTCTCACCCACACTATGGGAGAAATCTCTGTATACACTTTGGAGAAATCCTAAGCCTGAGCTGAAAGGAAGAAATTCCTCTCTGTAGTTGTTACATCTGCCTTGTGCTCAAACGATGGTACAGAAACATGCTCCTCTGAGAATAATATTTATCATCACTCCTATACCAGTGATGTCACAGGTGCAAATACACATACAAACGCGCACATAACTGAGTGCTGTTGGCTCCTTACACCTGTTCCTTCACCTGTACAAGTGTCCAGCCCTGCTAACACCAAATGCCTAAAATTTCCCAGCTTGCCTCTGCTTTCAGGCAGTTTGACTTCCACAGGTACTCTCTAGGAGCAATTGAGTTGGAATATAAGGGGATACTACACTAACTGCTATAAAGTCCATTCTACAACCCCTCAGTTATCACCAGTTCTAGACAAACCTCAAAAATCAGTGTGATCTTTAGGGAGCAGATGGAGAGTGACTTCCCACAGGCGTTGTTCTGAATTACAATTCTAAAAGTGCCAGCATCCATGTTATTGGGGCAAAAATCCTTAGAAAAACAGATTACATGCAGTTATTACACATGAGGCTCACATATAAATCTCTACTTGCTTCTGTCACAATGAAAATACTGTCAGTCCTGGATGGCTGAGAAAGACACTGAGCTTTTCAACACCACACCAATTCCTTTCCCTTGCAGATACTGGAATTACATCAGGATAGGGCTGTCCAGCCCAGGAGTCACTGGTTTAGGATCACACAGTGCCCTCTTGTGTCACTTCTGAGTGTTAATTGCTTTGCTTTTATATGGAAAATCTCACTGTATCTGCTCTTGGTACACTGGGGGCCCAGGCTCTGCTCACCAGTGTTGACTATTTTGCATAGGATACCCCTTTATCTACTCAGACTCTACCCTACAGTGTAAGCTGTGAAACACGTATGGATAGGAAAGTGAAAAAAAATTGATACCTGAGCTAGGATATAGTCACAGTCTCCCAGGAAATCAAATTTCTCCCCATCAAAGCTCATGTAGTGCCCATTTCCATACACAGTGCAGGTCCCCTTGCAGGGATTGTCTGTGCAGTTCCACTGCCTTTTGTTACAGGTGCTGGGAGGCAAAATGCAAAAAATTACTATCTTTGTAAGAATCGTGTTTTTTTCTTAATCCCAAACAAGGGTAGGGTAATTTAAAGGTTTGTCTTTTGCAGTCCTTCAAAGAAAGCAATAACCTCTCACTCTTCCAGGCTTAGCCTCTGAACTGTTCTGAGACCATGCCATGAGATGATTTGCTAACCAGAAAGATCCTATTTACTACTAAGTCACATTTGAACTTTGTCTTTTTTTTTTTTTTTTCTTTCAAATATCTTTTAAGTCATCAAGTCCTGCCAGCAGGCAGTGGGGATTTAGGAGGTAAATTCAAGGTAAACAATCAAATATTTCAAGCTTTTCTGAAACCATGTGGTCAGTTCCGTTCCTGACTACAGTGATGTGAACTAATATTATCCCAGTCTCCCCTTGAAAAACTGTACTTCCAGTTCAGGGGGACCACAAACAAAAAATTTTAGTTGTTAAACCCTTGACACAGAGCCTGTGAATCTTTCCCATGTGTGTCCTGTTCTCGTTAGAAAACAAAGACCTCTTAATGACCTCTATGATGTCAACAACTGCTTATCAAGGTTTGGCTTCACATATTTAACTTGATTGTTTGAACCAGTGGTGATCAGACCAAAATGCTTCTGGGCCCTATTCTCTGTGCACCCTCTTGGCAGGACTATACAGTTTCATTCTCAGTAAATAATGGGTAAGGATTCAAAGCATTTTACCCCCCATGATCAGTGATAATAGTGAAGTCTATGGCAGAGTTATTTTAGCAATTGGAGCAACTAGAGCATTAATTTATCTTATTTGAGAACAGGCACATAGAAGCACTGCAAGTCACTGGAAAATCATTGTGGTTTCTCCCTCTTCTAAATTAAATCCTTTTCTGTGGTTCAGTTCAACAGACAGAGACTCATTTCCTCCTTTTAGAATTACCACCTACAGACCAACCTGAATGAGGCTGGTACTTCTAAAGCTGGCATGGAAGCAGTTGCCAGAAAAGGATGGCAATCATTTGACAGAAGATCTTGGTACTTGTTCTCCCCAAGTGCAGGCTTGTGCAGCATGTTGTAGTGAGGAAATGTTTTCCCTTTTTACTAGAAGCATGATGGATCTAATTATGATGAGGAAGGCTTCAAAATACATCCTGCCCCATGGGAGCTCAATGTACTGACAGTCTTAACAGCCTTTGTTGTAAATCAAGGCTTCCTGGAACAACATACCAGGTGTTGCAGTCCACTTTGATGGTTTCTCCAGGTTTATAAAAGTGTCCTCCATGGACACATGGACATTGATCTTTGGGAATACATCCTCCGCTGCCATCCAATACCAGCCCATCAGGACACAGGCAGCCAGAAACACATTCTGTGACATACTGCATATATAAAGATACAACACAAGGCAACTCATTAATGCACAGAAAGTACTGGGAAACAGCAGGTGTGTTAGCTCTGGATGCCAAAATTTTTGATTTTTTTAAAAAATGCTGTAAGTTAGTGACAATCAAACTACAATTATCACAGCTATAGTTGTTGCGTTATCAGTAAAGTAGTTGTTCTGTGAACAGTGTAATATGTTATTGTCAGCATTTGTTAAGGACAATCATCCATGCACAATCATGTTGCATGCTCCTGCTAGGAGGTAAAGTCCTTACACAGTGCATGTCCTGTGTCTTACAACTTTTCTGACACTCTGATCCAATCGCACCAGGACCCGCAGAGCTGCAGTTGAAATAATACATAGGAGCTGGGCAATCTGTAGGAGGAAGAAAACATTTTATGAAGATAATTTAGTGAAAGAAGTAAGGATCCTGTCAGCAACTGTAAAACAGAAAGAACTATTTCAGAGGGCAGCATGTGTCTCTCATTTACAGTTTCTATTACATTTTGCTTCTGCCCACCAACAGTGGGTTAGAAGGAGGCAGGTAACTTCTAACTAAGCTTTGGGGAATATCTTCATCTTTTAAAGAACTGAGAAACTTTGGTGACACTTCTACAAAGACAACTATTACCAATAACCATCACATTTGAGGGAGACAGCAAAAATGTGTAAAATATGAAAATGTTACAGAAAGTGAGAGACAACACAGAAAAATATTACCAATATTAGCTGACACCATAATGTTGTTATTTAACAAAATCTCACCTTTTACCAGGACAGTTTCTCCAATGCAGTCTAATCTTCCTTGAATGCATTTGCTAAAGAGATTTCATAAAATGAAACACATCAGCTCTTTGCACATTTTTCTCTTACTATAGGGAAAGACACTGTAAAGCTTCACTAGTCACACAAAAAACAAATTCCTATAAAAATGAATATTTGGTATAGCTATCAGATTCATAGGCATGAATTACAATCCCCAGAAGTAAGATTAAGACAACCAGCTCTTAAATACTTTTTTTCATCTGCCACTGCTGCTTTACTGTGTGTTTTCCCTATACTGTTTTTCTTAAGCATCTATTTTCCACTCTGTGAGATGAATCTAATTCTTAAATAAGAGATCTCTTAAGTTATTAAATGAATCTGCATTTACAAAATAGTGTAGAATCCTCATAAAAAAGATATGGGAGTTGGAAGAGAGAAAGAATATGTAAACATCTAAAAATACAAATAAAACAGCCTTCCTCTGGCATTTGTTTGCATGGCTGCCCTGAACTGGCTGAAAATTAGAAAATGACAATTGTTTTTCACTGCAGATGTAAATTAATTATGGCATTTTTAGCATTTTCCGCCTAATTTTTCTCTCTTTTTAAAAAAACTCAGTTTGAAAACAGAGATTTTGGGATTTCTTCCTGGACCTTTTATTTTTAAATAGTCTGCAGGATGGTGTGTTAAAGGGTGTTTATACTCTGCTTTTTTATTTCAAAGCCAGAAACTCCCCCAAGTCCCTGCCTTCTAGAAAGCTAGCTCCCTCAGTATACGGACATTTTCTACAGAACAATGAACTTTACATAGAGATAGATTGCAAATATTACTCTAGTTAACATTTTTTCAGGTTCTTGTTCGCTAGTGGGAATATGGGGTCTTAACCTTTGCTGTGGCTGCACTTCCTGCCAGGGGAATATTTGCTTTGCTACTTTCTAGGAGAAATTTGTCATTATTCCTTATGGTAAAACAACACCATTCAGGGACTAGAAAAGAGAATTCCCCAGCTAGCCCTGATGTCCCCCAGGTATGCAGCCTTTGCATCTCCAGAGCAGCTTACCACATCAGCTTGTCCTCTTGGAAGGAATTGCCAGGCTGAACAATCTTGCCTTTGTAGTAGCAGGGACAGTCATCTGGAGTTACACATTCCTCCTCATCATTGAGGTAGGTCCCTTCAGGGCAACCACAGCCCTCCATAGGAGCAATCTGAACTTCACACAGCACATCAGGTTCATCCAGGGAGCGGCAAGACTGGTTACAGTACTTCACACTATAGTTATAAACCATAGTCTCAGGACACTCTTCAGAGGGATCTTTGCAAGAGAAATAAAATGGATGTATGGTCTTCTCTGTGCAATCATCGCTCATGCTGCTAAAGCAGTTTTCTGCAATTTGGTAACAATAAATGTGCTTTTTTCAAGCTAAAAGACCCTGTCTCCTGTAGATCTGGGGGAAGACATCGAATACTGAAATACTCAGCATGATATATATTGACTAAGTAAGTGAATTCGTATGACTTTGTAATTTTTACAGTTTACATTTCTATCTTACGCCAAGAACTGAAACCAGTAACTCAACTAGTCCTTGTAGTTAAAAATTAATTTTCTTTCCTTTACTAACGATTTCATTGGCTGGGAATGATTTAAGAAATTAGTGTATTTTGTAAGTGATAAATTTTGACATTAAATGGGTAGTGCCAAGGAGCTTTGGTAATCATCTCATGCTACCAAAGAAAGTGTGTTTGAATTCTCAAAAATGTCTTCAGAAAAACTCTTGTCATCCTCTAAGGAAATGAGGAACAACAGTTCTTAAGACCTGTGGGTGGACCAAACAGTTAAATACCAAAATCTGACTCAAAATCTCAGCTGACTCTGTAAGACAGTGAAAAGTTGATTAATTCTCACAGGCTATCAAGAAACCACACCTTTAAAACTCTGCCATAAAATCTGCAGCAGTGATCCATAGGGATGATATAAAATTCTGTCAGGAAATATCACCCGCATTAAGGCTGTGATTTTCAAGAAAGCCTGGCATCCAGATTCCTCTGAAATTCCATGAGAACCAGGGATTTAATAATCTTAGACCTCCTTCTAACTGACATCTGCAGATTTAAGCCCACAGCTGTTTTTCAGATACACCCCGATGTACTAGAAGGTACAGGGGAGTTGTTCATGGGCCAATCAACTTTGCAGCAATGTTATCACCACATTGGCGATAGCTGCCATGCTTCAACAGTGTGGGGTTTTCCAGTCCATGACCATAGTACACCTTCTTAGATTAGCTAGTGTGCTAGGTTTCTGTACATATTCAAAACTACTGCCTCCACCAACAAAAATGAGATTGTTTCCTGGTCCTATCTGGAGCAGACACAATATCCCATGTATATATCAGGCAAGACATGTTCTTCTACGTTATAGGCATACTATGAATATGAAGCAATTGGTATTTGTAAGTGAAAATAGGCCAAATAAGAAAGACATTAATAAAGTCGGCGAACAAGAGTTTATGTCAGATTTACCTGAATGGGTGTCTCGATTGTTAGCTATTAATGCAATAAAATTAATAATGTGTTTACTTTCTCCATTTCATTTTTCACAAAGGAAAAAAAATTGATTTGGGTAAAGCAAGATCTGGTAAGAAAAAGGTGATTTGGTTACAGTATTCATAGTCAAAGATTAGTGCTCTTAGATTATCTACATCACAACTGGAGGCTTGAGTGCAGAGAACATGAGCATACCAAAGATTGCTTCAAGCTAGCTTGCCCAAGAAGCGCTAGAATAACAGCAGCATGACTTAGCAGAGGCTACTAATGCCAGTGGTGTTCTGGGTAACCAGTAACTCAAGTAATAGTTCATACTTCCAGAAAAGATTGTGTCATGCCAGTGATAAACACACTGCCAGCATTTGACTAGTAGGGTTTACTTATTTCATATACTCTACTGACTGCAATGTTAACATCCCCTTAGGATCTAACCTGGCTTGGATGCTGCGTGCAGCCCAACACAGCTGGACACAGCTGCAGGAGCTGGAAAAGCCTTTCCAACACCCTCAATGGGACAGACCAATGAGAGTGACTGTTCTGGTCCATTTATTCTTTCACTCATGAATAGCCTAACCTTCAATCTTATCACAGGCATGTTCCCAAAATAAATGTTTACATAAAATTCATGGAAAAATGCAGATAATGAGAGTGATACTAAAGGCAATGTCTGAGACAAGATGGGCTGAGATGACCTGCAAAGAAAGTATCAGAATTATAATCCATGAGGAAGCCCATGTGTTCAAACCTAATCTAAGTGAAACTCCTTGTTGTGATTTTATTAATACACCTTATACCCTTTTGCTTCTCTGACTACTGAATTCACCTGATGTTTTACACAAGGGAAATGGTTCATAAGAGAATGAAGTGGACATGAACTGATTTCGGCAATTCTTTTTTTATAGAATATATGCTTATTCTATTTTTCAAAGACCCATGAACTTGATGACTAAGCACAAAAGATACTGCCCCAGACTGAGCTCTCCTGGAACTGTTGCCCCATATCCTACTCAAAGTATTTTAGGATGCATACCACAGATGCCTTGCCTCCAGCCCTTCAGGGACACGCCTGCTGCAGCACAGTCTCTGGAGTAAGTAGAAAAAACACTACACAGTGCAGTGTCACTCTTCTCAGCATTACAGGTGTCATACATACATTTCTAGAGGACAGAAAAAACATGGGTATTATTACATTCAGCTCACTGAAGAAACAGAGAAACATATAGCAATTCAAATTGTAGTCAACCAATATATTTTTGAAAAAGTATTATTACCAATGAAATTTAATTTGTAATATCTCTAAGTGAAAATGTATGCTAATGAAATACTATGCAAACCTAGGAAATAGGAAATAAATTACAGTCATGTAACTGCAATGGCATTATATCCAACACCCATGAATAGATGAATAATAAGAATGATAAGGGCACCTGTAGTTCATTAAGGCACTAAGAATTGTCTATACCAGCCTCCCAAGAGGATGTACAGTCTAGGACATGTCAAAATACATAATCTGAAAATACACAGAATTTACTTAAAACATTGCATAGCTATGACTGGCACTTGTGTACCTACCTAGTGTGTAGATGAGACACACTCAATTCAATGGCAGGTGCATAACAAGATGGTTTAGTATATTTAGGGAATCATATGTCATGACATCTACAGAACTAGCTAAGTATTAAGGGGATTTAAAGCTCAAGTTCTTGTAATTGCGTAGCTGAACAAAAGAACCCAGATACAGCCAGTCACTCAAGAACAGTAGGGTCATCCTTCATAGATAATGACTTATCCTGCCATTACTGATGTCATAGAAAATACTTCCATGAATCATGATTTAAAGTCTGATGAGATCCGCAGGAGTGACACACATATCCATAAGAAACTGGTTATTACTTTTACTTAACTGAAAATTGCAAATTCCTATTTTACCTACAGTTAACATGAATTCTCAAGCAGATGCATTTTCTGCGCCAAACTTACAAGAGATAAAGCCTAAGCAATATTTTTAAAGGTGCCTGAAGACACATTACATTTTTGACAAAATTTCAGGCTCACGTATTTTCTCAGTAATTTGTATCACAGACACACTTTGCATGAATTTTCTGCATTTTTACAGAAGCTCCTTTACTATTTATATAAATGTGGCAAGTCTCTAGCTCAGCTAACTTCCCCAATGGCATTATAGAGCTGTACACCAAGACTACTTATTGGCAGCTTCTTGCATTCTAAATATGAGGAGACTAGCATGATTCCGAAGTAATAAATGCGATATAAATATTGTAAATATAGTATATATTCTCCCCCTAGATGTGCATTTTAAAACAAAGCAGAGGGAATCCATAGTGCTGAAAAAACTTTCAGTTCAATTCCACACAGAAACACTGATTTGGCTTTTAAAACAGTGAACAGTTTTCAAAAAGAGAAAACTCATTTTTTCCTATTTTGCTTCTGAATCATGCAACAGAACTCTCAGTGATGGCAATGACTTAATACTTTCAGGGCCTCAGCCAAAGAGCCCATCTCATCTTGCATAAACTCTCATTTTGTTATTTTTCTTATCAGTATCGGTGAACTTCTTTAAAAACAAACATTACTGTAACCTATTTCATATCCACAAGCCAGACTACCCTAATGGCAGTCTCTGGACTAGATTAAACCACCCACTCAGACCAGTGCCTTACCTTAGTGTACGCAGAAGGGTCTACCACAGAATGACAGGCAGCAAACACACTGTTTGTATTAGACAGAAGAGCACACCAGTGCTGGGCAAATTTTTCTGAAGTGGGAAAAAAAGCTTTGTCCATAATTACATAAATCACATTACAATCTGAATCAATATTCTTATCAGGTATCACACAGAACTAGACTGTCCTGAATTGTTCAGATAATGCTAGAAGGAAACACGGGGCATTAACATATCAAGGTGATAAGCATAGTTGGATGGGTAACCAGCCATGTCACTTAAAGAAAAGTTTCACCCTGAGAATACTAACATTATTAACTGTTGCTGGACTTGCAGAACATCTGCAAAAACTCCCCATTTCCATAAAACTTTCCTAATTCTTTACAGTCAGGCAATTCTTTATAGTCAAGCAATAACATTAAGGATGTAATAACTGGTGAGCTGTGTGGCTATGAGCTACAACTTCATTTACATGTGGCAGTACCGAGAAAAGGACAGTCTGAATCCTGTATATCCAAACCCCGCCGCAGTAAGAAACCAGACAGAGTGCCTAGTACAGTACAATGCTTGCTGAAGTCCGTACTGGGGATAACCTATTCCTTTTGACTTCAGCACAGCTGTAACAACCTAGACTGGATTAAGATCGTGGCCAAATATTAACAACCAGGTATGTTCTGCTTCAAACCTAAATTGATCTCATTGGTGTTGTGTGTGCTTTCAAGTCAACAGTGAAGATGTTGGCTCTTTCTCCAGCAGTGCAGTCTTTTGTTTTAAAAGCAAAGCTGTCACCTTAAAGACCCACAAAATCCAGTGTCTTCTCTCTAGTAGCAGCTTCAAAGGTTACTTTTGATGTTTATGAGATTTTTTTGTTATCTGTCATGAAAATTATTCAGCACTGATAATCCAAGGATGAAAAGCCTGCTACCTTTATCCACACTGTTTGAACAAGGATCTTCAAAACTGTCCTCAACATCAAAACAGCTGGCTCTAGTTTTCCATGAGTTACCAAAAGCAGAAGCTGAATCTTCCACAGCTCCAGTGACTGTTCTGAAGTCATCAGTCTGGATGTTATTGAAATTGCCACAAAGACCTTGTGCGGGAGGCAGGGGGAAAAAATAAAATTAAAAAATAAAAAAATCACTCCATGAGTTGGAAAAGGAATGGCTTCTAGATTAACACTCTTAGGTCTATAATGGACCTTGCCACAGAGAAGCCCATATTCTTTCAGAGACTTCCTGATGTTCCCACAAATCAGATAGGGTCCTGTCTTTAGACTGTAATTATTATTTTTCTGCATTACAGTAAATTTTAGTGATAGCACAGAGATTGGAAGCTGCTTAAATATGCTTCAGTAAACACTGGCAGACTGAGAAGGGCCTTTCCCAAAGTCTTTTACGTGCAGGAAATTACAAAAGCGACACAAAAAGTGTCAGGACATAATCCCATTACACAGATAGGGAACCTGAGCACAAAAAGCTTAAATGATGTCACCAGCAGACTGGGTCAAACCAAGAACATAGTCTGCATCTCACAAGTCTCTGATGAAGGTCTGCTTTTGCAGATAAACTCTAAAAGACCTGTACACACTAAACACCACAGAGATTATATAATTTTCTTCAGCAAATTGAAGAGTTTACTCACCACTTTGTTTCAGGAAAGGTATATATTTAACCAAGGCTTCTAACATAACAAAATCTATATTAAATAATATAATTTGTTCATTTAAAGTAATAGCCAAGCAGCTATAACTCAGTTTAAGAGTAAACTGAAATAAAATCATGTATCCTACCAGATGTACGATTCTGATAAGAATGATCGACTGTTATAGAGAGCTGCATTACAGGCTTCATTTGTACTCGAATCTGTACTCCAGTTGAGCTCACAATTTGGATGAAAAACGTAGAGGGTCTGAAGATGGTGATGCCATCTAAAGAAGGAAAAAAAATTTTTAAAAATTAATATATGCACCTGTAAATCCTTATGAAGCTGAGTAAATAGGAACCTCCCTTTACCAGTGCATCCAGTGTAACACAGGAATTCCCGAGGAATCCCAGACCAATCCACCTAAGTCAAATGACCTGACAATCAGCAGGATCATGTTCTTTCCACAGAAAAGAGCAGGAAAATCTCTGTAAATAGATGTGGGCTAATTTGGAGAAGATGTTAAGAAGGACATTTACCTTTGCTTACTGGTAGCTTCACAATGAAGTTGTTCATGTAGATATTCCCACAGGAACACAGTTTTATAGTCTTCAGGGAAAAAGAAAAAAGCTCACAGAAGTGAATGCATATGACATGAGACAGACAACAACAACCTGACGAGCTTCATTAAGCATTAAAAATTAGTGTTTTCAAAACATGTTCACCTCTGGGGTCAGTGTAACTCAGCGTCTGGATGCCATACAATAACACAGAGCAAATCTCTAGACCGTAAGAAAAAATGAAAAACCATTTCCATAATCTGCATTGACTGAGTGCTTTCACGTACCCAAGAGGTTAGTTATATTTTTGAGAGCTGCATGTGAGATGTTATGTGTAGATTTGGATTAATCTCATTGGACATGTAATATATGCAAAATGAGAGCTATCTGACTTAAACTCCCTCAGTAGTCAATGGAATAACACCTCATACCTTAGGTGGGCTGACTTGTCCTTTGGAGATACCAGTCTTCCTTTACTGATCATAGAGGAGGTTAGGATGTTGGAGGTCCTAACAAGGTTATGACTGCACCAGTTAAACACCAGTAAACAGAATGAATCTGTATAATTTTAGGAGTGCATAAACTAACTTCCACTGAATTCAGTTTGAATCATGGCATAATCTTCAGTAGGAGATGCCTCAGGCCTTCATTTGAAAAATTCTGCTACTTCACTCATTGCATTAGGAAAAGCCTCAGGACACAGAACTGTTGTAACAAGAAGGCGATCTTTTCTTGTAGAAATCTCAATCTTTCAAATTGAAACTTGTGAAAAAGTTTGAATTCATGAAACAGAGAGGGAAAGTCAAAAAGATAATTTGTAGCCATCTACCTCTAAAGAAAATGGAAAAGCAAAAATCTGAAAGAACTAGAAAGGAAATAACTCTTATAGAACAAAAACAATAAACACATGCACCACATCATCTACTGGTATTAATCTTGCAGTCTCAGGACTGTGACAGCCAAAAGGAGTCCACAGTGCTAGAGAAATGCCATCTTTGAACCTACATAAAAGTGATATTTTGTGTCACTAATTGAAAAGGGTTACTTACAGTTCTTCCTAGTGTGACTAATACATTCTTCAAGCAAGTCATTGTCTTTGATGTCCCACACTGGATAATCTCTCCAATCACCACAAATGTGTCATCAGTATTCTGAAAAGATTTGAGAAAAGGGATGTATATACATTGTTAGCATGTTACAGGAAGGGAGCTTGAAGGGGATAAAAAAGGTGTGTCTGGAAGGCTAAAATGGAATAATGAATGAACTGAGGCATTTAATCTCTAACTGCAAGCTGCTTTATTTCCTTGACAAAATCAATGATGTTCACTGCCTTTATTCTGCATTCCATTGTCTTGCTATCAACCTGTGTGGATTGTGTATTTGTAGACAGTCATCACAGAATCACAGAATTTTCAGAGGTGGAAGGGACCTCTAGAGATCATCTAGTCCAACTCCCCCACTAAAGCAGGAATGCCTAGAGCACATTACTCAGGACTGCATCCAGGTGGGTCTTGAATATCTCCAGAGGAGACTCCTCAACTTCACTGGGCAGCCCGTTCCAGTGCTCTGTCACCCTCAGTGTAGTTACATTAAATTCAATCTTTTTGCAGGATTTTTTGCTTACCCTTACCACTTCCTTTTGAAAGTCATACCTGAAGTTTCAGGAAAATGCTTAAATATACACTAATACATAGAATAAGAAAATTAATTCAGTAAAATATATCTACATATAAAACTATGTTTAAGCTGTAAAACTTTGATGCTACACATCAAGCAATTGACTTGCTATCCATTGTGGGAAATGTATGGGGTTTAAGACTGAGCATGTATTGAAGTGCTTTTCTGGATTGGTGCCATTTAATTAAATTAAGTCAAGTCATATAAAGCTCCAGCACAGCTTAATGCTACCCAAAAGATATAGAAGTGAAATGAGAGATTGTTCATACCTTAGCTAAGACGTAATGGCAGTTGCCATGAAAATTAAATCTCTTATTATCAAACGTTGTTATATGGAATCCTCCATCTATATTGCAACTTCCAGAACATGGCAGAGAGATACAGTTCCAGTGGCCTCCTTTGCAAGTACTGTACAAAACCCAAAAAGGAATAGTTAGAATAAACATAGCTTTAAAGGAGCAAAGGTGAGATAATATCTCTATCTGAGTCTGCACAAATGACACTGTTTTTGTCTTTTTAGCTTTTTATTTGGCTGCTTACTAAATCCCTGTGAGAGGAAGATTTTATGTTAAGCTCTTAAAGTGTGAAAGTTTAATGCCTCTCAGTGAGAGAGTTAACTGCACTGGGCTTTGAACTAGCTCCTTCATAGAGACATCAAGTTGGTCAAGTAAGAAATGTTTTTCAGGACCTAACTTGTTTACTTGACTTTATCAAAAAAAGAATCTCTTCAAGCAGGATCGTGCAACATTTTATGCTACTGTTCAGCAAGTTGCTGATGCAAAATTTTAGCAACTAATTGGGAAGGACCTAAGATAATGAGCAGTTACAATTCTTAGAGCTGTGCACCCAAGAGAACAGCTCAGCCACATGAGCTCTAGCTTTGTGAGGAGTGAGGACGTGGCTATATGGAAAACACCCAGAGCCCATCAAGTTCGGCTCCACAAAATTGCAGGTTTTGAAAAGTATTACCTCAAAATGCAGGAAATATTCAATCCAAAGGAGTTTTCAGAACATCTGACCTACCCCACCATACACCACAGCACATGTCATTACTCTTTATAGTAAAGGTTAGGTCTATGGTCAAGAAATTATGCTTTGTCACAGAAGCTCAAATAAAACTATTTGGATAATAGTATACCTATCGTTTTATCACCTTTCACTAGTGAAAAGTGGAGATGGGTTCAAGCAACAGGGTTTTTTCTAAACCAAATCTTTCTTGAATATCAGGACTTTTGAGATCCAGGCCTTGAAATAGGCTTTTGCAGATCTAGAGGTTGTTGGAAAAGTAACTCGCTAACATGATATGACTTCTTGCCTCACTTCAGAGGTCAATGCCTCTGAACCAACCAGCATAGATTCTCGTTTTTCTGCATTGTGAAATCTTGAGGTCAGTTCTCTCTAGCAATTCCAAGCGAGGGTGGTAACCATGTGAGGTTGAGGACTACCTCTAAGTTTTCTTGTTCTGTTAAAATTCAGACCCAGGTTTTGCATTTTAATTTAAGACAATTGTTAGGGAAAAAAAAAAAAAAAAGGATAAAAGAACAGAATGCAACTCATCAACACTCTGAAATAAATGTATCTGCCTTTAGAGCAATCAAGTTCACAACAGTACCAGTTTTGGCAAGGAGTTGAGTAAGTCCCTCCAGATGAATAAACTTTGCCTTGAAACATGCAGGGGCAGCTGTCTCTGGGAATGCATTTTTTGCCACCAAGGTCATCAAGGATAGTTCCTGTTCAGACACATTAGCTGGTTAATATTGTTTTGGTGAGTCTGGGAAACCCCATCAAGGAAGATTAGAGTAAGGAAAAATCTCTGGAGTATTCAGCATTTTTCAAAATGAATAGGATGTATTTTAAGGAAAACACCACACCGGGTCCTTTCAGGTGTTAATGGATGGAAACATTTCACTGGAGTTCAAATGAAAACAATGCAAAACCTAAAGAATATGTCTGCATGTTACTGCAATTTGTCACTGGGAGCAGGATTATCAAGTGCCATATGGCAAGGATGTGAGCCAGTTTCCATCAATTTCTAATAGTGAATCTAACAGATATCAGGCCCTCACCTTAGTCTCTACTTCATGTGCATTTATATTACGTGTGACTTAAGCTACAGCAAGAACTACCCTCATAACAGAGAGGCACCTCACCAGACACCTTCACTTGCATTCTTACTGTCTAGAGAACACCTCTCATCTTTCCACATCTGCACCATTGTTTTTCTGTCTAATCCTTAGAAATCTTTCCGTACTCTACTCCAGTGTCAGGATTGGAATCTTTAGAGATCTGGTTCTTCCAAGAAGAAAGTTGTTAAATTATGCTAGAAGAAACAGTTTATTAATTGGTTTTAGTGTAAAGTGTTAAAGAAAAAAAATTGCCACTAAATGAAAGGAAACAACCTCCATCTTTGCTCCTTAATGTGTGTGACCCCTTGGAAGAAGTGAACTGCCTTACCAGGAGGACAGAAACAGCCATCCGTACATGAGGCTTTACAAATCTTGCTCCTTTCTGGGTCAGCACATGTGTCAGCACATGGGTTTCCACATTCCATGTAGTCCATGTTGTTCGGGCATTCCTGATCTGCCAGACCAAATGAAAATAGGGTGTGTTAATGATGTATTTATGAGAGCTCTCACATCACCACCCAACTCCTTCTTCCTCCTTTCCCCCATATCGTTCTATTCAGATGTGTGTTTGTTTATTCTATAAAGGAACTTTTTATGGTCTTTTACTTCATCTTTGGAAAAAAAAAAACCAACAATGCTGCTGGGAAATATGAGTTACTTCACATTATTTTACTAGCTCTAGGTTGGCTGAAGTCATGACACAAGTAAAGGACACCAGAATAATTTATGGAGTCATAACAGTTTATTTTTGCCTGAGCATCAGTCATTCTGTCATTAATTTTCTATCTCAATCCACACCAACAGTTTGGGACAGCAACTTGTGTCATGACTTCAGAAAGCACACTTCCACTGCAGAGTATGAAACACAGGATATTCTAAGGATAAACAGATTAGACTTCCCAGTAACCTCTTCTGACTAGATGTCAACTTTTAAACCAAGGCTTTGTCAACTTTCAAACCATGAGTTAACTGTGCATAGTAAAATTCAAAAAGAACTGGAGAAAATTTAGCCATAAGAAGGAGGGAGACAGTATGGTTCTAATTCAAGGAGCAAAATTAAGTTAAATTTGTAGGAGCTTTTCCATTAACAATTTTTCTGTCAAAGTATTTCTACAGAGCTCCTAGCTTTGCTCTGCTGGGATCAAAATACATTCATATATACTTAACCTGAAATAAATCTCCAGAGCAGTAGTTACTTACAGCAAAGTTCTTTGGTTCTCCATTCCCCAGGGTCTCCCTTCCTGAGGACACAGTCTCGAGAGTACTGATTTAAAGTGCTGCATATGCAGCTGGAAACCAAATCAGAAGAAGAAGAATTAACTGCACAGTGGCACATATCCTCAGTACAGGTCTCTACATAGTCATCAAATGCAACCACTTTGGGGCAGTTTCCAAAACGAGACAGAAGTTTCTTACATCTTTTTTTCTGTAGAAAAGGAAAGAAGGAAAAGCAATACTTGACATATTACCAGCGTGGAGGTTTATGGATGTGCATCCCAGTTTTTGATGACACAATTCCAGGGTCATAGGATAGATAATTCAGGTTGGAAGGGACCTCAGGCGATTATCCAGTCTTAACTTTCTGTCATGAAGTCCTTTTCCTTGGACTGGAAACTGTCATTCAGTTGTGTATTTTCCCACTATCTATTTCTTTAACACTGTAATAGGATATTCTTTCAGCTGTAAAATCAACATCTGACTCAGATTCATGAATAGACTCCTGAAAAAATCAGCTTAGTCAATGTTCTGTAATTAACACTTGCTTCAACAGTCTCTTCAGAGCTGTGGTTCAGGAGGGTTTATACTTCCTGGCCACACCTACTTACATATTTACTGCATCTATCATCTTCTCTCCTAGGATGTCTTCCTGTGTGGTCATCTGGAGTCACATCAGCACACTTTTGTGATGGATCCTCTACTTTGTGGAAGTTCCCAAACTGCCTCGGATGCATTTTATATCCTGCAAAATCCCAAAACACAACTGAGTAACTGCCTGTAATTCTTTAGAACAGTTAATGTGCTATAAAAATGCACTTAATCTTTGGGCTTTAAGGTGGTATGCTCTCCATCAAATGTCCAAACTTAACTACAGCATCCATATCATAAGATGAGAGCCTGACATAACTTCTGTTGAGCTAGATCCAGGAATCTGGCACATTTGTATCATGGGCTGCTCTCAGTCTGGGCATTTATAATCACATGAGACTCTTGACATTTCTATTGCACCTCATCACTTCCAAAGACTGCTGTTCTCTATGGGTGTATTTGAGCTTACAGAGTTTTATATTTGCATGTGTAATGGTCACACATCACAACTTAAAGTACAGCCTTAGGTGTATATATTTAAAATCATCTGCAAATCTATTACTTTTCACAAGCTAGAGAAGATTGAAGGAGGGAGCAGGACGAAATCAGGCACACAATACATGTATGTAACCATCACAGTAGCTATAGGAGTGCGTTTTCCCAAAGCATTACCAGAAACTTGATACTGGATGTGGGAAATCTTTCTGGCAAAATTTGAAATTTGTATATTTTTATGGAGAGTATTCATGTCTCAATATCTATATATGATCTCCATATCTATGGAAAGAATTGCAATTCTCTTGATTATTTATTTTTCTCTTCAAAAAAAAGGTGTAATAGACAAATTTCTGACCAGGTCTATTCTCCAATACTGGACCAGACTCTTAACTAAGTGCAGGCCTGAGAGAATTATTTCCACAAAAGTATTGTTTTCAGGTGCTTTACTACTAACTTTCCTAGAAACAGAAGCCATTCTAAAGCCTTGAGCTCTTGGAGCCATATGATTTGGCAAGGATCTTCACTGATGACATTAAAGAATACCAAGAATAAAGTTTCAAGAAGAGCTGCTCCATGAAGAAATGGGCTTTTTCTTCCTCAAGAGAAAGAAGAAAGTGAGAAGAAATTTTGGACCTTTACATTTAGTAGATCTTAGCCTAGGCAAGCAGACTGACTGCTGCTCAGCCCAGGGAGAAGGATGTATTCAGAGCAGAAAGGAGGGATGTGAGGCCTCCCACCTGGCCCTGTGTGTGGGAGCCTGTCATCTGTGGCACCAGATTCATAAAAGAAGTCTGTTTTCCTTAGAGCAATGCTTTTCAGTAGGAAAATATTTCTTCAGATAAAATTTGAACCAGCTTTATTTTTTACCTAGTGTGTTTGTGCAGTAAATGGAGAAACATGACAAAGATGCATCCATAAAGTTCAATATGAAATATGAACTATGAAAATGAACCCCATATCTGTCATTAAAGTAGTATTTTAATAAAGTGTCATCATTCTTTCTGAATGGGTGAGGTATGTGACATTTTTCTGGTGACTTAAGAAGCACAGGTATTACATGAAGGGATGATGCTATAACTTTGGCTCCAGTCCTGCAGCTAATACCTCAGGACATAGATTTCTTTCTACTCATACAATCTACAGCAGGCTTGTAGCATCAGCTGTTTGCTGTATCAGCCTCTTTCCAGCTCAGTGCCATATGTGAAGGTGTCAGTGGATGGCACCACAGTTTCTGCAAAGATGGTCAGTGAAATCTCTCTGGGTCAGTGATGAGACTTTCCTTTAATTACAGAGGCAAAAATTATCACGCTAGATACCCAAACGTAAAATGATGAAAACGGAAGACAGAAAATGCACTCGTGCCTCTTTTGAGAATACAAGTTTCTTAAAGTTTGCTATTATCAGTGGGAAACCTAGCAATGTGGATGCATGATAGCCTGATGATTAATTTGGGTCACAGATGTTTGAGACTTTTGCACATTTGCAAGCAGCAGAGGAATCCAAATCATCCCACAACCTCTTAAAATACATCTTCTGTATATAGAAATGTTCATGTGTTTCAGAGTGTCTGTCTGGAAGTCTGAAACCCTGCTAAGAGGTAACAAATACCAAGTTCTGTGTCACATATTATCAATTCTGTTCTATGTGGAATATTCTACATTCATGGCCTACCATCCAAAATCAAATCATTCTTCTCATTGCCGTCATAGTTCCCACATAGACCACATATTTTATCTTTATATGTTTCTTCCAGGTCCAGCTACAACAGAAAAGAGGAAACCCAGAATTTAAAGTCTTTTCCCCACATCAGCAGCACATGTTACAAAGTGGTTCACAAAAGAAAAGCACAGCAGAAACATTCATTAGCAATTTGTAGCAGTCTCCTTTTCTGTTACAGACCTGCCAGAAAAGTTACTTGCTGGCAGACTGAACATAAATGGGAAGATAATCTACTATCAATTGTTATTCCTACCTACTAAAGAGCTAACTGAAGCATGCTGAATACTGGACTAAAACTTGGACCGGTGTCTCCCAGTATAGAGACACTGGTATATAGATAGGTGGTACCTCTTGCAAGGTACCACAGCCCCACTCTGGGCAGGTCAGATAACTGTGTTCTGATGCTGGGTGCTGCAAAGAAGCACCTTCTGGCCAACTTTTAGCCATATGTAAGGCTTTTTCTTATTCTGCCCATATCTGGGGGCAATAAAGAGTCAGGTTAGCACATTATTGCCTTGCTAGGTAGAATTATTGCACTTAATCACTCCTACATACTTGGAAGGTAGTACTGGAGTCACTCAGGTCCACCAAAAAGAGACACTGCTTTTCCTACAAATGTGTCACCCTAAAATTTTGTCTACTCTACAGGTGGTGCTTGTAATACTTCAGATATTAATTAGTACAGGGGAAGAGGGGAAGAAAATATTTCACTAAATCAGAATTTGTATACCACTTAACTACTCCCTGATTATTATTTTTTTCTTTATTCACCTTCCACACCTCTAAACTGCAAAACATGACATAGAATCATAGAATCATAGAATCCTAGGGGTTGGAAGGGACCTCGAAAGATCATCTAGTCCAACCCCCCCTGCCAGAGCAGGGTCACCTAGAGCACATCACATAGGAACGCATCCAGGTGGGTTTTGAATGCCTCCAGTGAAGGAGACTCCACAACCTCCCTGGGCAGCCTGGTTTCATTTATTTAATCTCTGTCATTGGGGAGGATAAGTGCTCTGAACAGAAGTGTAAATACACTGTTGCAGAAGGAGTATTTTTGAGTAGATATATAGAGGGCTCACATAGCAAGGCTGTGGAATGAGGCGCCAGGGTCTCACATAAGATGTGCATCAAGACAAAGGGTAACTAACAAGTCAGATGTGAAGGGACTCGCTGTGCTGCTATTAGTGCCCCATGGAGGAAGCAGACAACTGCAGAGGTGTGATCTTCAGAGTTAATCACACAGAATTTTCACAACCTTGGCCAGTAGAACATGTCCTGAAGTACCAAATCTACATGGCTTTTGAATACTTCCAGGGATGGTTACTCATCCACCTCCCTGGGCAGACTGTTCCAGTGCCTGACCATTCTTTCAGTAAAGAAATTCTTCCTAATGTCCAATCTAAACCTCTACTGCTGCAACTTCAGGCCATTTCCTCTCGTCCTGTCATTATTCACTTGGGAGAAGAAGTCAACACCCACCTCCCTACAATCTCCTTTCAGGTAGTTGTAGAGAATGATAAGGTCTCCCTGAGACTCCTTTTCTCCAGACTAAACCCCAGTTCTCTCAGTCGCTCCTCATATGACTTGCTCTCTAGACCTCTCAGCAGCCTCGTTGCTCACCTCTGGACATGCTTCAGCACCTCAATGTTCTTCTTATAGTGAGGGGCCCAGAACTGAACACAGTACTGGAAGTGCAGCCTCACCAGTGCCGAGTACAGGGGCATGATCCCCTCCCTACTCCTGCTGGCCACACTATTCCTGATGCAGGCCAGGATGCTGTTGGCCTTCTTGGCCACCTGGTCACACTGCTGGCTCATGTTAAGCCAGCTGTCCACCAGCAGCCCCAGGTCTTTTTCTGCTGGGCAGCTCTCCAGCCACTCTTCCCCAAGCCCAAACCGTTGCATGGGGTTGTTGTGACTGAAATGCAGGACCTGGCACTTGGCCTTGTTGAACCTCATACAATTGGCCTTGGCCCATCCATTGATCCAGCCTGTCCAGGTCCCTCTGCAGACCCATCCTGCCCTCGAGCAGATAGACACTCCCACCCGATTTGGTGTTGTCTGCAAACTCACTGAGGGTGCTCTCAATCCCCTCATCCAGATCATTGATAAAGATGTTAAACAAGGCTGGCCCCAAAACTGAGCCCTGAGGGACACCACTGGTGACTGGCTGCCAACTAGATTTGACCCCATTTACCACAACTATCTGGGCCAGGCCATTCAGCCAGTTTTTTACCCAGTGAAGAGTACACTTGTCTATGCCATGATTTGCCAGCTTTTCCAGGAGAATGCTGTGGGAGATGGTGTTAGAGTCCTTACTAAAGTCTAGGTAGACAACGTCCACAGTCTTCCCTTCATCCAATAAGTTGGTCACATGGTCATGGAAAGCAAGACTTCCCTGTCATAAACCTTTCTGGCCTTGATCCCCTGGCTGCCCCACTCTTAATCACTCAAGATGAGCCTCTCCATGATCTTTCCAGGTACCAAGGTCAGACTGACAAGCCTGTAGTTTCCTGGATCTTCCTTCCAGCCCTTCTTGTAGATGGGCATCACATTACCCACCCTCCACTGATCTGGAACCTCCCCTGTTGACCAAGATTCTTGATAAATGATGGAGAGAGGCTTGATGGGCTCCCCCACCAGCTCCCTCAGTACTCTTGGGTGAATCCCATCAGGTCCCACAGACTTGTGGGTGTCTCGATGCAGACGCAGATTGTTAACTACTTCCATAGCTACACTTTTGTCACATAAAATTAGTTGGGAATGCCTGGGGATTGTGATGCTGTGCCCCTGCACCATTTAGCTATTACCTAGTTAGGTATGTCCTTATCAGCTTATGGATACAGTGATACCTCCCCTCATAATCTCTTATATTAACACAGTGCCTGCATCCAGCTCTGCTTTTTGTCATTAATGAAGTTCACCATGAGAAAAACAACTAACTGGCTGTTCATACTAGGAGAGTGTCAGCCCAGTTCCACTTGAGTGTCAGACCCAGCTTGGAAGTGACTTGGAAGTAGGCACAGGTGTCCTCAATCAGGATGCTCTTAAAGCTGAATGGCATGGGGATCCTGGAGATTGGAGGGAACAAAACAGAATGCATTGAAAAAAAGACTGATTAAATCCTCTCAGAGATACAGTAAAACAAACTAGAGTTGACAGGAGCTAAATAAACCATGGGCCATTCTTTTCCAGGTCAGCTTTCATCCATACAACGCATTAAATTTAGGTATGCTCACCTCATCCACTGTGACCCTTTACAAACCTTAATCCACAACACAACGTATTTTGATCTGCATGTGTCAATACTACATTAACCACTTGACTGATACTAATGCAGCTCTGCTTGTTTACATATCTTGAGTACCTAACACAAACGGTTATAATGAGCCAGATCACAATACTGGGAAAATGGCTTTCCACATGGTTTTTGGTGACAAACCACTGCAGGTTTTTGTCTTCCCTCCAGGCTTTCCCTGACATTTGGGATTCACAGAGGTGTGAAAATAGGTCTGTTCTGTTACACATGTACTGGTGTGGCTCAGACCTACATTACTTTTTCATCTCACCAAGGCAATTACCATTCATTTTCCCAGAGCCTGAAAAATGTAGAAAACCAGAAAATGGCTAAAAGATAGGAGATTTGTTTCCCCTTTGCTTTAGAAGATACATCTGGGCTTTGCTACTATAATTTCAACTGAGTCATGCCATTCTATATTTGGTTATTTCTAGAAGGCTGTCAAGAGAAGACAGACCAAATGCATGTAATTTTCTCTACAACAACATTGTGAAGGTTTTTCCCAGAGTCAAAGCTTGCCTTTGCCCTTCGTACCTATATACTGGGAACAGGTCACTGCACTTCTCATGAGGACTGCCCTTAAAATGGTGCCCAGCTTTCAGCTACTGTTGCATATGACTTTTTACCTATTGAATTTTTTTACCCTTCTGAAAGCGGTTTGCTTTCTGGTTCATTTCAGATTGGAATTAAAGGTGAGAATTTTGACTTCTGAAACGTCAGTCTTTTGTGTAAGATAACCCCAAAGCAAGTTGTGATCTGTAAAGCAGTGTGGTTTTCTAGACTAATCTGTCTGAAAACAGAAAACTTTTCCTAAAAGTACCATCTGTTCCCTAACAGCACCATGCAAATGTAGGATTAGTACCACAGAATATTTTGAAAAAAAAAATTTCTACAAAATCAAAACCTTCTGTAAGTAAAGTGTTTATTTCATCTCCTTCCACCCATCCCTCCCTCCCAAATAAAAGCAACATTAAGGAAATCTACACCTTCTATTATTGTAACACACACATTGCTTTTTGTTTAACATGTTGATGTTGATGGATGGAAGATGTAGTTTACATGCTTCTTGCCTCCTCCACCACTATGGGGTGGACTCTTTGCAATACCCTGTTCAAAGTGCTATGACCATACCATACACAGCCATTTACACCTCTGCAGAAAAGGACCACTTCCTAGACAGACCACATGTTGCTAATACATAGCAGTAAAACTGTTGCACAAGAAAAAACAGTATGGTCTTTACTTACTTGTTCCCATTCACTGTGATGCCCGCCTCCTTCACCTCCAAGATCACTCCATCTATGGTGACCATGAAGTAGATCAGGAAGCTATTCCTGTCACTGCGCCTGATCTGGATGTTAAAGTCCTGGTAGCTGTCATTGCAGTGCGAAGCAAAGACATACGTGCAGGTTCCAGGAAAAGTGAACTTAACATGGTCAAATGTATGAAAGTGGAAATTGCCCCAGGTGGCACATTCACTCCTACTGACAGTAGAGACCTGGACTAAAGAAAGAGTCATAGCAAGGGAGATTAGAAATTCACTACACATGAGATTATTTTTGTTGTTGTTGTTGTAAAACATTAAAGGAGAGATTTTCAAAGGGAAAAATGTTAACCCCTGGAATATACTAACTTGTGGGAAGGAGTTTCATCTCACTGAAATTTTATGTCCATGCCAGAGATACCTCCAATGTCTGCAGAGGAGTCCAGGTTCATTTGAAGTTATCAGTGAGAACCAGAAGAGGTTCAGCTTCCCTACCTTGCATATCTACCTTGGAAGATGTTTAAACACTGCATGTTTCTCTCCATTGTCTATAAAGGTTACTGGGGGGTGCCACCTACATTGGCACCCCTCAGCATTTACACGGTAGATACATTTTACCTGGTAGATATCTTAGTGATGTGAGAGGAATGTCATCCTGGCTGCCTAAATCTCATTTCTACTTTTGAAATACTGCTTCTTAACACAGGCAAGACCTTGGTCTGAAGTCCTGAATTGAGTCCTTTCCAGGCAATATCACAGATGCTCTGACTCTTCAGCAAAATGGCAGCCACTGATCTCAGCAGTTGAGGCTGCCATCAGCTTCAGCAGCCAGCTCACAGCTACTTGTTTTTAATCTCAACCAAAACTCATGTCTTGGACCTCTGAGTTGTACCTCTGTTGGAGATACTGATACATACTTTTAGTGCATCTAAGACATCACTTCAGAAAGTAGTTTTCATACCACTGAGTTGCACAAAGCCCATCTGAATCACCATGAATTAAATAAGATATGCTTGCTACAGAATTATTTTAACATTTCTTCTACGCTCAACTGAAATAATGACAAATGAAAATAGGCAAATTTATTTGTGTTGTTTATGCAGCACATTTAGGAAAAATCAACATAGCAACATCCATCACAGATCAAATAAAAATCAGTCATTAGTGTACTCAGTGAACTCTAAAATATTATTAAATACTCCTACCTAAGAACCAGCACAGAAAAAAAAAAAAAAATCAGGTCTTGATGTTAGAAATGTGCAATACAAGCTCAAGTGCCAAGAAGACTTTACAGAAGCAGCTTTTCAAAAGGACTGTAATTTGCCATTGGCGTTTGCAGCACTACACTGGAGTAGGATAATTTAGCACTTTTCTACGTAATAATGAGGGGATATTAGAAAGTTTGGCTGTTCTTGGAAGTGGAGTTGTGAGAATTACTGAGGCAGCATAATGGTCACATCAATTGTTTGTGTATTAAGCAACTGGGAATTGTAAGACATTCAAAACCAAACCTGGAGGTAACAATGCAGCAAACCACAAAAATGTATTTACTTGTAACACAGTATTTAATACTGGTCAATCAAGCCTAGCAAGCATTATGGTAACATATTTCTTCTATGAAGAATGTATGTGAAATGTGTTGAAGAGAGTACCACCTTTTTTTTTTTTTTTATGCAAACTGCATCCAGAGGGTCTCCTCTTTAAGATTAGTCACTTAAGATATAAAACATTTGGTAAACTACCTAGTAGTGAAAGAAAAAAAGCAACATACTTAAAACATTGACAATAAGGATGAAAATGTACAATGTTAAAAAGAGTATCTGGCACGCCTGTAGCTCTTACATGAGTAAGTTACCCATTTTCATTTGGCAGCTCCATTAATCACCTATGTAAAGCAATATGTGAGCAAATAATCTGAGAATTAGACTTTTTTCTTACCTATCTGAACTGGTTCTTTGCCTTTGCAAAAACTCCAAATTAGGCAGAAGATCCAAAATGACCTTCCGTGGTTTATTTCCATCTTGCCATGAAGCGATAACTTGAAAATCCTTCCAGGGAAATGTTTTTTTTTTCTTGGCTCATAGGCAGATTTTTATAGTCCAGGAATTTGGCATGAGAACAAAACATTGATGGCAAAGTCCCTGAAAGGTGGAGCTTCACTGAATTTTCTTTCAGTGGTTCATGTTTAGCACTCAGCTACCTCCTGTCTTTCAGACAAGACAGGTATCCAGATCTTTCTTGCTTTATGTGAAGATAGAGCTGTCCTTTCTGTATTTCCTTTATCATAGCCTCCACACACACACCCACACACCCCTACAGTCTTTTTTTTCTTTGGCAACAGTATTTTTTTCTCTCTTCATAACATCTGATTAGTAACAAGCAATCATTGCTGTCTTTCAGAGCTTTTCTCTGGCTTGCACATCAGCACAATCCCCCCAGCTCATGAAAAAGTATTTGTTGCCTCTTCTATCTTAATGGAGACTTCTAAATGTTAGAGTAAAAAATATTGAAAGGTCAGACATAATCTATGGTTTATTTAGAACAAAAAAATTTTGTCAGGAGGGCATGTCCTGTAAGAAGTGTTTGCAAAATACTGTACAAAAACAGCCAGAGATTTACTGCATCAACAGACCAGGAATGACATTAGTCCACAAAGTGCAAAGTTCTCACCTTTACTGCACAAATGGGATTTAATTGCACCAGTCACACATGGGAAGTTAATTTATTCTTTAAGTACCAGAAGTGCTGGTTTCTCTAAACAGCATAAGGTAGCAGTGCCCAAGTCCCACCAAAGTGTAGACCACAATTCATTCCTTCACCTCCTAAATTAGCCTGCTGCAAAAGGGTCTCTTGGTGCTATCAGAGTTCTTCGATACACTATCTATGGCACACCCATAAAAAATCCAGTGGGTTCAGTCAAGAGCTGATCTACACTCCACTATAGGACAGCTCTTAAACATCCTGTCACAGATGTGTGATGTCAAGTAATTTTGGAATGTCTTTTAGAGGTTTATTTGCTCTGTTGGCACAAGCTGACCTAGCATTTCTTCACCTTATCTGTGCTGTAGGGCAACCGCCTCTGACACAGAGGAGGCCTCTCACCAAGGCCCAGCAAATCAAACATGGGTAGCATATGTTCCCACACTTTCAACTTCTCCATGCCCCTTTAGGAATACACTAACGCCAAAAGGATTGCCAGTAGTAAGCAGGCACAAATATAATTTAAAGTGGACTTTGGTTTCACCCTTGTTGCAAATCCTCAGGTTAGATCCGCCCGTGCACTCACTCACTGGGGTGAATGCACTGTTGACTGGTTGGCAGACAGTAATCTGGTCCTTGAGAACTGCATCTTCCTCACTGGTTTACCAGGCTTTCCTGCATTTACAAAGTTAAGTGTCCTACAGGTGGCCCACTGCTTCTTTCAGCTGTTCCCCCTACAGTTATGATCTGCTGATGAAGAGGCTTACAGAATTGCAGGTGCAAAAGTCTGCCAGATGATGATTTGCTGCTGCTGTTGCTCTTAAAAAATTCTGCCCTGGCAGGTGAGAGCATTGTGCAGCACATGAAACATGAGTTCATGTTACCCCTTTCCCATTGTCCATGCCCCATTAATTCCATTGTCAGTTGCACTTGAGGCAGGGCACTATTGGAAGGTAAAGTCTGTTCTTGAAGCCCTGCCATTTTGGCTGGAACGCAGAACTGACAAGACTTTATGGCACCAGTTATGGAAGGAATAGATTTCTACGGCTTGTCCTTTTATTCACAACACATCTTCCCTGCTGACTTCCACTCAAATATTTGCAAAGTAAAACAGCAAAATACCTAGTAGACAAACTGAACTGTGAGAATATGACATTGCAGATATGAGGATGATCTAAAATCAAATATAATAGTAATACCCAAATCAGCAAATTCCAATGGTAACTTTCAAATTGAGTTCTAGTTGAGGCCACAAAACACTGTCAATGACAGGTGTGAGGAAGGGCTGTGAAGGTCAGGAGAAAAATCACTTATGTTAGACCACAGACACTGGCAAAGAGTGCTTAGTTGAGGATAAAGATGGAAAGCTGTAGTAATAATAATAACTAACAATTTTCCCAAATCAAGGCTAGTGTCAAAATCCTAATGCACAACTCTTCTGAGATAGAGTCCATTTTTTAAAATCATAGTCCACTTTCTTTCCCATTCCCACCTAGGCAATCAAGACATCTATTTTGTTCATATTGGTACGAGAGCAGAAAGAAGACTAGAATTCAAGGAGCGTGATTCCTGATCCTAGAAAAAAAATAATCCCTTTGTTCCCAGAAGGCAGCACATAAGCAGCAAGAACCATATATGAACTATTTGTCAAAGAGACCCCTCAGGTTGCTATAGTCCTTAGATGACAAAGACATGGTGAGGCTGTCCACTGTAACTTCCAGCCCTTTGTCTTTTACAAGGGCATGCCAGGGTGGGCAGGAGGCATGAGCTGAAGCATGATTTCCTCCTGCAAGCCCCACTTAGCACTTAGGGGCCTGGGAAAAACATGAAAAGCACATGTTAAAATTGTGTTCAAGGAACAGACAGAATGAAACAAATTAATGGAATCACCATCCACTTATTCTCCACTCAGCAAGGAAACTAGTATCAGTCATCTGGGATCCTCCCTTATGAAAAGCAAAAGCACATCTCTTGCTACTTAGAGAAACAAGAAACCTAGTCGTCTTTCTCTGTACCTAGCCATTTTCTTACCTCTGCTTGTCTGCTCTGTCTTTTTTGCCATTCCATTGCCATTTCTTGGGGGGCACAGTTCTTGTCAGTGATTAACCAGAGCTGTTGCTTCTGGCTTCTCCACAGAGAGTGCTGGCTGCACTCCTTAGAAATCACGGGATGCTTCAATCCCCTGCAATGGTTTCAGGGCTCCTGACAGGGGAAGGATATTCACAGTCAAATGAAGCTTTTCATAGTCACATGTGGCAACACTGAGGTTTTCAGAAGAAATACATGGTAGCTTTTCAGAAAGAAATTCAGGCTAACAGGGAGATTCTCAATATGTTGCTTACTTGCCACTGGATCACTTCTATTGCAGGCATGAAAGTTCTAACTATTCCTCCTGACATACTGGGTTTAATAACTTCCCTTTATTGGGCCCTGCGGCATAAGAGGCCTTCACTCTGCTGCAGCTGTACTAGCAAAAAGAACAATTCCTTTTGGCCCTTTTACAGCCCATTTCATGGATCATTTGCCATTAAAGAGTGTGCAATTTTAGTAAATACAACAGGTAAATATTAACTCAGCTTCGTTATCGTCACTGACTCACTGGAGATTAACCATCATAAAGCTAATGTAATACACCAGTAACTCACATCTCATAGTTTTTTACACAAACTTGACAAAGAGACACTCAGATCATGGGTATCTGGTGGATTAATGTGATCCATAGCCAGCTACCACATTGAAGCTTGGCAGTTCCATTTTTATCATGCCTTTCTGTCAAAAGGTAAAGCACCAAGACTTCTGAAACACACCATCCTGGGTCACTCCAAGCACTGGTGGGGGTTAAGCCTGGAAATCCTCTAATATTCCAGTTCATTTCAGGCAAAGCTGGTACTGTTTCTTAAAATGTGAATCTACAAAATTCTACAAAATACTACAAAATAGTATTTTACAAGCACTGACTAGGAAATAACTCTAGCAAAATGCTGTGTAATTCATTAACAAGGCAATGTTAGCTAGGAGAACAATTATTTTGCATTTGGTGTCAAGCCCTCCTTGCTGATAATCCACATGATAAAAACATCTGAAGTAATTTTGGCAAAATATTTTATATAACTGATGTTTACAACACTATTTTGCACATTCTAAACTGCCAGAAGAATTCAAGAGCAACATGGATTATATTTTTATCTTTGGTATAATCCAACAGATTTTAGGAAACTCCCATCAAAGACTTATTTGATCCATCAGGTTTGCATCCACCACACAGTGTGAGAAGCCTGGCAGCAAGTTTAAGGTGATCTGTAGCAGGCAGAGGAAAAGCAGGGAATGGATTACTGCCATTGATGATTAAAATATATGAAGAATACCTTCAGTATTGTAATTTTGATAGGAGATGGTTGGGTATTTTCTTACATTTTGCCTTAGAATTAACATAAAGTTCCTTAACCTCTCATCTTGCCATAGGATTCCTTGATTTTTCCTGAACTAAACAAATAAGGGCATTAGTTACTTTTGTTGGCAAGGAATTAGTTCAGCTGCTATTTTCTGGTTTGGTTTTTTTGTGTTTTGTTTGTTTGTTTGGGTGTTGTGTGTCTGTGTTTTATTTGTTTGTTTTTTAAATAAGATACAGATCTTTCAAATTCCACATAGAAGGAGTAATGACACGTACACAGGTCTCATTGACCTATTGGCACTTCCTCATGTAAGAAAGACTTCCTGCATAGAAAGTCATCTCATCAGGAGGTTGGGCTCTTGAGTTTTATTCTAGGTGAAAGATTTTTCTTTTAACCGTCTTCCTAGCAAAACAAATATGGAGTAGCAGAACAAAAGGAACCCAGGACCCCATGTGGGAAAGGATATGAACATTGTGCTTTAAGAATTAGAGCTTTAGGGGCTTCAGGCTAGAGCAGATTGCACCCCTGGTTTTAAAACCAGTATATTATTTCACGGATTCCAGGGCAATTCAGAACAGGCCACTATATACTTAATACTGAAGTCTATTTAGAGTCTGAAATTACATAAAATTACATACCCAGTAACCATGTCGATGGTGACAGATAGTTACTGCAAGCCAAAAGAAAAGGAAATGGGGCAGAGAACAGGCTGAGGCTGAGAAGCTAAGCAACCTTCACTTGTTTTTTTTCCTAAGTTGGACTTAAATTACATCCCTATTAGGGACCAGATCTAATATCCTGTTAGATGCTTTCTACTGAATTTATAAGAGTATGATCCTTCCAACATGGATCATGATATTTCACAGTTAGGGACTAAATTTTTTTTTGTGATCCAAGTTTCAGAGCTTGCTTTGCTTTGAATACCATTACTAAAATCAAAACAGTTCTTTAGGTGGCTGAATTTCCAATTCCCATTAAGGCCTGTTCCCCAGGCCTCTGCTTATCATGTTGCAGAATTTAGAACTAGGCACCCAACAGCTAGCTGCCCTTAGTGTGCTGTGTTTGGCTCAGGCTCCCTGTTTTTTCTAAGAATGAGTGTACAGCTCCCACAGATGATACAAACAAAGTGCAAGAAGTGTTCTGCTACACTAGTCCAAATGGACAGGCTATTGAAATTCCACTGCTGTGTCAGGTCACAGGCACTGTGTAAAGTCGTGTTCCCTTATCACAGTTCCTGTTGCCTTTTGTGACTGCTTAAATGAGAGCTGCATGAAGCAAAGGTGCTCCATCTCAACACCAGCTCTGCCATACTTCCTCTCCGCTTGATTTCTGTCAGATGGGGTAGTTGTATATATGTTGCTTCACTTAGTATCTGAGGTTTTTCTTCACCCTGTTCTCCACATACATTATAATCTTTGCATTATGTGAAAATTTGTGATGCTTACTATTAGGTCAGATTGAGATTAATGACCTTGCTATGGTCAAGCAGTAGCTTCTATGTGCAAAGATCAGTATTTGTGTAACTAAGGAAGCTCAATGGCAGTTGGGAGAACCCATTTCTTTGTCAGATGTGGATAGGCATAGCAAAAGGTGACATAAAGTGTTTTCTGTCTTTAAACCATTCCACATCAGAAAGATGTTCTGATATGGGAGTTGTTGCACTGAAGAAATATCAAAACTACATTATGAGTTCTACTGTGTTTGGTGAGTTTTCTCAAAGGTGTGGAATAATGCAAAAATTACAGTGGTCTTTTTCATTGTTCTGGGGACAAGTTGGTGAAAGGAATTCAATAATTTTATATATGAATGCTGAAAAACTGGAACATTAAAGGAAGCAGTGTTTGAACATATTAGATTTTAAAAAGGTGATGCTGAGCAACCCTACAGGATTTTCTGTAGTAGTGGTGGGAATATGGCTTACACAAACTGCCTGGAAGTTAGTCCAGGAGGCCACCAGTTAAGAACACAGTTGTTAGTGGTAGCCTGAAAGCAATGAGTTGATTTAGGAAATATGGCCTAGGAAGAAGGCTGTTTAACTTGAAGAACTTGTACTGCTTTAAAATGCCTCTGTCTCTCAAAGCTTCTGCTGGGAGATGAAATTTCAGAAATTGTATCTCAATGTTACAGTTATTTGAATGTATTTCAGTTTTGGTAAGACCTAAAGCTCACAAGAATTTTCTTTCTTATGACCTGGGAGTTTTAAAGTCTATTTCTGCGTCTTTTCCCAGTATCTGAGTTTGCTTTGCTACACAAGTTCAAACAGTGTATAATAAGCACAGTAACTACATTATTATTTACTTAGGGCTTTGCCTTTGCTGAAGTCCTTTCATTGGGTTTTATCAGCAGAGTTGCATGTGCTTAATTCAGGGAAGTGTGGTTTAGCAAAGTATAGTCTAACAGTCAACATACTGAAAATTGCATTTTCCAATTCCTCTCCTACAGAACAAAACAGTAATGTCATAATACATACTTACATCACTAAACAAGGTAATTATTAGATAAGAAATCCCTACCTTTTATTATTTTGGGGAGGGTTCTTCTTGGTTTGAAGGGGCTTTTTTCTTCACTTCTGAGTCCCATCTACCTGACCTCAGATAGTAGCCCTGATTTTTCTATATTATTAACAAATATTTTCCTTTCTGTCCCTGGTGTTTTCAAAACACTTGTCAAGTAATAGTTCATAAAGCAACTGTGCTCACTTTATTAACAAATCTTCTGAGAGCTTCTTTTTAACTGCAGATGAAAAGTTCTCACTGTATTACCATGAACAATACTGAGTTTTCAGTGCATCTCCAGTAAATAGGAAGAAATTCTCTGACCTTCAAATTACCTGGGAGAGGACTACAACTATATTTCCACAGATAAGGTGCAGGCCACAATCGCCTTGCTTCCAGAGAAGCTTTTAAACTACTGTAAGGAAGGCTTAGGGTGCAACCAAAGGAATAACTGTGTGTATCACCCTCAAATGGCCCGTAATACAACAGGACAATGAGGTTTTTCTTTTTGCCTATTAGAGCAGCCAAGTGAATCAAGAGCTGCACTGGAGGCCCTCAGCTGCAGTGTTTTTTATTCCTGTGGCAACAGCACCCTCCCTGAGATGCAGCCAGCCCTCTCACATTTGCTCTAACATCTGGCAGTGGTCTCCTACAGCTAGCTCTGTGCTGTGAGGAGCTTCCTGTAAGATTGCAGGGGCCTGGGAAGGATTTTCTTGAGCTTCTACCTCCCTTGAAGGAGCCTGCACCCGAGGAAAGGACTCAAAATCACAACCTCTGGTAACCAAGGCAATACTCATGCTATAGGTAAATCCCAGCTTCAGCCTGTACTTTCGAATTTCAGCCTGCCCATATTTGCCCTTCCTTCCCTTAGGGAAAGCAATATTAAGGTCCTGATTTGTTTTGTTTTGTTCACCAAAAATGTCCAAGTAGGTACAAGCACTTCTTCGAGGGTCTCAGGAACTTGCTTGGGGACAATGTGACAAAATGAGTTCTTGGAGAGCAAGAGCCAAGACACTGGCTTTTGGTGCCTTCAAAGGCTATGTGGCTAGAAGTCCCACTTGCCTCCCAAGATTTCCTCCTTGTTTAAGGCAAAACTAAAACTGCTAAGTAACTGGGATTAAAAAAAAGAAGCAAACAAAAAAAAAGCCCTTTGCCACTGTCGTGGTTTGGGCCTAACACAACAACAAAGAACCAGCCATGTAGCAGCTCACTCAACTCCCCACACACACACACACTCTGGGATGGGGAGGACAAAGACCAACTAGAAGCTCATGGGTCGAGACAAAGGACAAGGAGGGTTCTTCACTGATTAAGGTCCCGGGCAAAACAGACTCAACATGGGGAAAAATAATAATTTAATTGCACACGAATCAGTTGCACACAGGACACAGACAACACACAGAGCAGGGCTTACATACGTTACCCCCACCCCTCCCTTCTTCCCGGGCCCAAATTACTTTGTTCCCGATTTCTCTCCCTCCTTCCCCCCAGCGGCACAGGGGGCAGGGGATGGGGTTTAGAGTCAGTTCACAGCCTGGTGGTTCCTGCCGTTCCTTCCTCCTCAGAAAAAAGGTTTCCTTACAGTCCTCCCCTGCCTCCCCACGGGGTTCCTCCCATGGGAGAGACTCCTCCACGAACCTCTCCTTCATGAGTACCTCCCACGAGGTCCAGAGCAAGCTGCTCCAGCCTGGGCTTCCCACAGAGTCACGGGCTGCTTCAGGAACAGTCACCTCCGGCGGTGCCGGGGTCTTCCACAGCTGCATTATCCAAGTCCACTGGCAGCAAAATCCAAGTTCACCCCTCCTGGCGCCTTCAGGGAATGTTGCACCACGTTCCTCCATGAATGCAGGGGGACATCCTGCCATCTCACCATAGGTTGCAGGGAACTTCTGCTTGGGCACCTTCTTCCCCTTCGTGCCTCACTAACCACTGGCACCTCTCTGCCTCTCCAGCTCAGCTGTTCCTTCAGCTGCTCCCTCTGTTCAGCTCTTGCCTCAGTTCTTTCGTATGTTAATGGCAGAGGCGCATCTATTGTCTCTCTAATGGCTCCTTGGCTGGTTTTGGAGCTGGGGGAGCTCTTCAGCTTCTTACAGGAGCCACCCGTAGGGCCCCTGCCCCACTACCAAAAAACCTGCCAAACCAAACCAGCACAGCCACCAATTAAAGTGGGAGGCTAGACAGAAAGTCTAAGAGGAGAAGACCACAAGATTCAGGCATGGTGTCATGACAGTGTTTTAGCAGCTCCACTGCCCAGCTGAACTCTGCTGGGGCTCTTGCTTCTGCTCCCTGCTTTCTAGACTCCAGAAGACAAGGAAATTCCTGGAAAACTGGGTCATTCATGGAGGACAGAGGGAGTTGAGCCCATTCCCCTGCAGCACCAAGAAGCTGTCAGTGCCCATTGCAGTAGGTACTGTCTGGAAGGCAATGGGATCAGAAGATCCCACCTCCTCTGAGCCCGTAAAGGGATGACATTGCCTTGTGAGGGATTTCTTGAGTTTGTGCCCTGGATTTCCAGCTCAGTCTCTGCTTTTGACCTGCAGACTCAACAGCTGTTGCTTATAAAATGAAATGGTCCATGGGATCAGGTAGGACAGCTCTCCATTCACTCCCAAGAGGGTTGTGGGAAGGAAGCAAAAGCTCACTGCCACTACTGCTCGCTTTGTAGGGATACAAAGTTAAAACTTCTTTCCTTCATTTCTCTCCAGAAGACTATTTCCACTGGAAAAAGTTTAATCTGTTCATTTTTTCATCCAGTTCCAATGGAAATATAGGTGCAAACTGAACTGCAAAGCTCTAAGGTGACTAAGAGTGCAGAAAGGGGTAGAGGTCTGACATACACAGTTTCACCTGGAAAAATTTTCTGAAATCACCCACCTGGGAGCCTACCTACAAGCAGCAGTGACTCAGCATCAAAAATGAAGAGTCTGCTTTAAAACAGAGCACTGTAAGGATCACCGTTCCTGTTGGAATAACATTTTTTGAGTGCTTGCTAATGCCATACCAGTATCTGGGGGGGAAATAGCAGCATTCATTCATATCAGAGGTAAAACCCACTACTTGCTATAGAAGAAATTCCCTTTTGGAGACAGTTTGATTTTTTATGTCCAAAGTAATTTTACATTCTTAGCTATAAACTGCCCTGCAGTGGCAAAGCCAAAATCTGCAGACTTTTATACAGGATCTTTTATCTTCCTTAGTTAGAAGTCATTTGCCCATCACTGGAAGGGACAGAAAGAGCCCCTGCAAACTACAGAACAAAGGAAAAAAAGAAGCAAGGGAGACTTTAGTCTTCAGTGTAAATATAGTGTGCAGCTACTGACTCTGAATATTTGAAATTTTTCATAGGAAACAGGGCAGATTTGATCACACCGTGTATCTTTCTCTCCAGAAGCTATTTGTTGACTTCAGAAAAAAATTAACTGCAAAAATTAATATCTCAAAGACAGCTAAATGTCAAAAGATTTTGAGAAAAGTGGGGTGGGTTTTTTTTTCAAACAACTCAGAGAAAAGTGTCAACACAGAAGTTGTTAGATAATAAATAGTCCACAGAGGTGAGTGACCTTATAAATGCCCCAGGCAAAAGGTCTCAGTCAAACTTCACAATGAACCTATAGCCAGAAATCCTTAGAAATCCATACTAAAGCAGAAACAAGGCTTCTTTAGTTCTGGAGGTTGCTTTATAAACCGGCAAAACTTCCTTCTTCTTAGATCAGCTACCTCCACAGAAATTAGCTCTCTAATTATAGCATTGTATAAATGCAAAACTTATGGAGTTTCATTTTCTGTTCATTCCTACCAGTGTCTGCATTCGAAGCTGCAACAAATTTGGCAGGGCTACTAGTAGCATAAAAATGCTGCCACCAATTCTTTAGGTAGCAAAGATGCTTGTATTCAGGTTGTCTGTGGTTCAAGAAGTTACTCTTAAATTTTCAGAAGGGTAAAGCACGATTAGTGCCCATTAACAGAGACAAAACAGAACAGAAGGTGTGGATTACCTTCATTGTACTTCAGATTATTCAAGAGAGAATTTTAGCTAATCTCCTTCAGCTCCCTTTATAATAAAATCAGATAAACAGGCACTTTAGAATGCAATTCAGCTAACCTCCTTTGGACATGCCCTTTGTTGTGAGACAAATGTCGAAAATGGCTATTTGTCTCAATTTCCTGTAGAGGAAGCCTAGGATTACTAGCTCAGACAGGCATCGGTTTTGCAACTTTCGAATTTGGAGACCTCTTACTATAGTACTAACTATACATTCCTCAAGCCCTGTGAATAAAATCCATTTTCTCATATATGAGAGACTATTTTCTTAGTGTAAATACATAATTGTGATGACATACATGTTCTAACATACACAGCCTTGCTAAAATAAGATCTGGTGCTGATCTAGAATTTTCTCCAAGTCATATGAATCACTTAATCACAAATTACTGATTTTTGGCTTTGTTCTGGCGGACAGCATCAAATTCTGCTCCACCTTAAATGTGTGGTCCTCCAGACAGGACTTTCTGATACTGGTCTTTAAGGACCCAGAAATAAATAACCTAAAAATTTAGGAAATATGTCAGTTGACTTCCTATTACTTGAAAAAGAATTTATTTCTCTTTTAAAACTTAGGCTCATCAAGACAGCACATGAATAAGTACAAAACACATGTTTTTTGAAATGTGCTTTTAATCATTCAGAGAAAACAATGTGATTATAAAAGGATCCTAAAGACTAGGCACTTGGAAGAATACAACGTTGTGTGTCTGTAAATAGAGCACCGTTAAAATAGAGAATAAACAGGACACAGTAACTGGGAAAAGCAAAGTTCAAAAGTAGTCAAGAAAGATGAGAAGGTGCATAATCCTTTTAGTTAAATGCTGCTAGGTTTTTTCCTCTTCATTTTGATGTTAAGCTAATGGCCCTCTTGATACGGTTCAGAACGCTCGCCTTGTCTTTTTCTTCTGTACTTTGCAGCTCCTTGGATTGTGAGTTGCTGCATTCAGTGTCTTGACAGCTGCAGCTTTCCACATATATATACTTATGCGAAATTAAATTCCCCGTGGGGCATTTCAGTGTCACTTCCTTCTCAAAACTCTTTGATTCCCTGCAGCAGGAACAGCTGTGCTCCATGGAATTGGCCTCAGCAGAGTATCTGTTAAAACGGAAAAAGACAACATTACAGTGTGCTAGAAGCCATCATACAGAGAAGAGGGTGAAATTAGGTACAGAACTCCTGTGAGAAGTTTGGATTAATATGTAGACTAGCCACAGTTGTGGTGAATGAAAGTGCTCAGCTGACAGAGCGGTGGTTGTAGTAATATAATTCTAAAATTCATTGCATTTGCAAAGTTTTTTTTCTGGTGAAACAATTAGTATCAAAGTCCCAGTAAAAAAACAGTGAGTTCTAGAAGCTCAGCTTCCTCTATATTCCTCTCATAATCCCAGCGCTGATGGGTGTTAAATGCAGCAGATCAACAATGAAGGGCAGACAAAGCCCTGACCTGAGTGAGAAAATCACATCGACAAGTGGCTGCAATGCCATCTATAATTGGATAACATCAACTGGCTACAAGGGCTACAGCAGCATGAGGTGATCCAAAGTTCGTATCCCAAACCAGGCAGTGTTAACAAGAAACGGGAAACAGCAGCTCTTTCTGTTCTCATCTCAAGCAATGTATGTTTTGCCACCTTGTGTTCATCAGCTTCTCAAGCCCCATTCAAAATCTGCAAAATCTGTTAATATCCAGTTATATAAACTGTGTCAAGAGCCATATTTTCCTTGCATTTGTGTTCAGAGGCAACCACAGCAAGACTCTAAGATGATAAGGTATTTCAAAATACCAATAAACCCACTAGCTAATTGGGGGTCAGCATGATACTTAAGATCAGTTTTCTCCCATGTAAGGTGCACTGTGGCATATTCAGTGATAGGCAGAAAATGACGGTTTCTTTGGGGAGTTAGAACTGTGTTTTTACAGTGTTTTAATAGCTCAGTACCAGATGTCCTACTAGTTGGTTTTTCGTAGCCGGTTTCTTGTAAGTTCTCTGATTTCAGAAAAAAATGTACAGTGAAACTACTAACACTGCCCCTGAAGTGTTTGTTTTCTGATTTCTTAACAGTATAAAAATCGTGCATGTTTTAATATATTTTTAAAAGATGTATATGTATTTAATTTTATTTGTTTATTACTGAGAAGCAGATTTTCTGCTTATGAGCATCAGGTCTGGCTGCTCTCTGGGTTCATTCCTATTCCAGGTTCTTTTGTGATGATTTTTAGGCAAGGTGGTCTGACACAAATGACAGAAAAGGCAGCTTTTAAAGGATGAATATACTTTGTTACAGCTGTCTGATTCCCAAGGCAATTTAATACACTTTTCTGCTTTGTAGTAAGATGAATCAAATGTTCAGTCACAGATTTTATTATTTTGTGCCCATAATTTGGGAAGCTGATAGTTTCAGGTCTTCTACCATTCTGTAGTCTACCTATTTATTGTTCCTTTTATTTAAACAAGCTCAGTGACAACCGAATTAAAATCTCATTGTCTGAACAGTTTACTTACAGTGAGAAGGTTCCACATGTTCCTTCACATTCAGTCAAGACAACTCTGTCCACAGAACGGCAACCCTTGTAGACGATAAAGTCTGTTCTTTCACGGACAGAGCATGGTGTGGGACTATCCACAGGTGCACCTATAGGGAAAGATCAGAAAATACTTTCAGTGAAATAGCTCCAGAAGTTCCTTGCAGCGCAACGGTCTCTGAGCTTCACTAGTCCACTCAAAGAATTATCTTAAGTGGTCTTTCTGCTTCAGTTTAAACTTTACTAGAGAGACCGGACAGTCAATGCTTGGAATAACAAACATGAAGTAGCTATTTAAATACAAACACATAAGCCTCTACGGCTGGAAAATGGATTGATTTAAGAAGAAAATTCATTAACTGTGTTGATGATTCAGATATTCTGGCATACTCACAGGTTTTGCAACAACCGTTAGGTAAGAATGTAGTAGTTCCCTAAAAGAACAAAAAAAACAGGAAAAATATTATTTTTTTTTCCCTGTATTAAAGAATATTTTAGATCAATAACTGAGGAGAGCAATTCCTCAGTGGCTGGAAGTAAACACCAAAAACTGTATCAATTATCTGAATAAACAAAAATAATGGTCTTTTCCAGACTTGAAATCTATCAATTTACAAAGGACTGTAGAAATAAAGATAGAAGGAAGTCTACAGTTACCATAATGCAATTTTTCCTCAGAAACAATTTTAAAAAGTATTTTCTCAAAGAAGTCTATATTTGAATGGGGACTATGCATGATGTTACTGACAGCCTACTGACTGAACAGCTCATGTTTCTCTAACATGAAGGAACATGGTTCTTGTTGGAGACAGGACCCCATACAAAGCAGTCAGTGAGGACATTGTACCTCAGTATTTTAGCTACTGAGAGGCAGCTGCCAGTTATAAACCTTAAACTCTTACTCAGGTATCTTGTTTTGTACACAAAAAATGGATGGATGCACCAGAAACTTTTGCCCTTTGGACTGAGAAAATTTGGTGAAAGGTCAGCAGAGTTTAATTGGAATTTTTTTGCTAGTTAGGTGACTGAACTAAACTGAAGTAATCTATGCATTGAGTAGAAGGTAAGTTTTCTGTATGTACTTACAGGTTTGCAGCTCTCCTCATTGAATGCTGGGCAGGTAATCTCAGATGTGGAAGAGATAAACTGATCGTGCATTGTTACACAGCTATAAATGGTGCAGTTGTTGTAAGGATCATTTTTAAACTCTCCAGGCTGCAAGCAAAATACAAAATGTAATAAGGAAAGCTGAAGGAAGCTCAGACAGAAATTTTCCTGTCCTCTGACAATGACATTCTTCTTGTTTCCCAGTCAAATATGTTTAGGTTAACAGCCATTTTGGATATAGATAATTACATATATTGCATTATGCCATACATGGAGAGAATCTTCAGTTTTACATGGGATTTCCATTGGAAAAGAAAAAACCCTCTAAAGTATGTAAACACAAAAGAGTTATTAATTATTATTAATTATATAGTTATTATTAGAACAATCCTAAACTGTCACCATCCAGAGGCAATACAATTGTTTAATATACAGGCTTTACTAGTGTTTTTCAGTACACAGAAATAAAATAATATAGAAAAGCTCAAGATTTCAGACATCACACAAAAAGCCTTTCCAATTATATTGGTTTTGTCATTCCAGGAAGAGGCTTCCTGAAAATTTAATGTCATGAGTCCTTCCTTTGGGCCAAGAAATTGTAGTTAGACTTTGTGGAGAATGGTCCATCTTCTTCCCCCACATAAGACAGGTGCAAACATACACTAAGCTTTATCTCTGACAAGGTATACCCTCTCTGAAAGGGGGAATTTTACAAATTTGGTAGAGACAGAAGATGTAGAGCATACTTACACTCAAGATGAGGTTAGAATTTTGTGCTGTATGTATAACACACTTAGTCTGCACACATCTTCCACAACATTCCCCTTTCACTGGTTGACGTTCGTATCCCTAGATATTAACATTATTAAAACATGAAAGCACTGTGATAGGTGCATTTTTGAGAAATAAATGAAAAAATACTAACCCATTAATTAATTATGCCTTGAAGTGCACCCTAAATTTGTGCCTTTCTATGCCTGTGTCCCAACCCAACAGAAGACAGTAAAAGCAGGCTATAGATGGAATAAATTAAAACACTATAATAAATAGGCCTAATAATTAAATGTCACTCTATTGAGTGCCATACAGAAATTTTACAGTTAATCCTCCCGATGTGAACTGAACACTCAAGTTACACAGTCAAGATTCACACAATAGATTGCTCAAGCACAGTTAGTATACATATTGAAGTTGGACTCCATATTTCTGCTCCCTGCCCCTTTGCTCATACCACTGATTGACCAAACTGCTTTTCAGGTACACAGGTATTTAAGGGTTTTGTTGTTTGTTTGTTTGTTTTAAATTTGTCACTTACTGGTTCACAATATGTGTCACATGGAATATGTTCACATGAGATGATATTCAGTTGAGTGCTGATGTTAACTTCGTTAGTGCAGAAACAATTCTGACACTTATCAACAAAGACTGAGGAATTAGGCTATAAATTTTAAGAAAAAAATGTTAATAAATGAATGACATATGACACGTGTGACAGACATTTCTTCATTTTCAAAAAATCTGTGAACCAAGCAATGGAAAAAGAAATAAACATAAATAGTATTGACTAGCTACTTGGTTAGCTATTTATGAAGATAAATATTTTAAGTACTGAATTTAATTTAACATGTGTCTTTATTGAAGTCCTATATAGCAATGATAAACTCAGAAATTAAAAGGACAGATGTCATACAAATCTCTGCAATAAAACAGTTACTAGACCAAACAATTCATTAGGAATCTAGGTCTGTTTAGAATAATACTTATTTTTACTTATATTTATTTTTAAAAGCGGAGTCTTAAAAGTACAATACCATGTTGACAGTAAATGTGGACGGACTTTTTAAAATGCATGCACATTTAACTCTAAACCCAAATCTCTCTCTCATACCGACATACAAACAACTCTTCAGTCTCTTTCATACACCGCAACCTCTTCACAAGATTATTTAGGCTTTGTGATATTGATGAACTTCTGACAGGAATTTTAAATTTTTAAAAATACTGATTGTACTAAATAAACCTCCTCATAGCACTTCTGATAAAGTGTACTAACTGGTCTTTGAAGCATTTTCAGAACACTGTTAAAATAGAAACTTACCAAGAACTCAGCATTCTGATGTACACAAACCCTCTTGGGAACTGTTAAGAAGCAAGGAGTTAGGTGGTTAAGTAGGGGACACTGTAGTTAAACTCTTTTCTTCCACAAGGAATCAAAATGCATGCAGTCAAATACATTCTTCCCCATTTCAGGCAGCAGACATGACATATTTAAAGTATAAGAACAGATACTGCATGTGTAAAAAGGGAGGTAGTTTTGGCCCAATATACGCAGTCCAGTTCATAGCCAAGAATGTCCACTTAACAGGTACAAGTAGTTCCCTGTTTTAATTACCAAAACCAAAGCAGGCTTTGTAAAGCCATCGTCTACTGGGGATGCATACAGGGACATTTTGCTAGATTAAGCTGAGATGACAGTGCCAGTTAATTCTGCAGCTGTTCTTACATGTAATTACAACCAGGAAAATTCCACTTGAGCCATCTGAGCTGTATTTGACTTTGTAGTTGTTTGTCGTAACCATAACAGTAGTAACCAATGTTAATAGTAACCAACTTGTACAATCTGACTGTGTTTATTACCCCTTTCAATATGCTATTGCATACTGTCCTGGTTTGAGCCAGGATGAAGCCAATTTTCTTTTTAGTGATTTTTTTTCCTTCAGTGAGCTCTCTTTTAACTATCAGCAAATTTTCCAGCTAGTGGACTGATAATGCTGGAATGTTGATGTTAACTGCTGACACACCAAGGTCACTTTGCTCTGCTTCTTGAACCTGCAGCCTCAGATGCTAGAGGAGCAGAAGAGTCATATCTGCAGCCCTCCTGTAGGGAGGAGTGGACTAGACAGACAGCAAAATTGACCAAAGTATTCCATTCCATATATCTACGTAAGCTCGGGGTAAGGTCAGGGATCATGGAAGTCAAGCCCCTTCCTGTTTCTTCTTCCCTTCTCTTCCATCCATGGCCAGTGTCCAGAAAGGACTCTATCCATCCATCACTGTTGATCCCCAGGCTCGTGCATCCCTGACCCTCACAACTCTCCCCTCAGCTCCTGGCTGCTCTGCCGCTCTCTCCAGCAGCGCTCCGGGACATTTCAGACCTGCTCACAGCTCAGGAGATGCCGGGGGAGTTGCTGGGGTGGGGGGAGGCAAGAGGGTTTTGTACATTCCTGAACACATTTGTATATAATTGTACATATTTTCTTTAATCATTAGTATTTAACTAAAGCTGTCTAGTTTAGTTTTCAATCTGGAAAGTCTCTCTCCTTATTCTCTCTCTCCTTTCCCTACCTGGGTGGGAGGGGGAGCGGATCAAGAACATAATGTCGCTGGTTCAATTGCTATCCTGAGTCAAAGCCTGACACATACAGTTTTAGTAAGTGTGATGTTAAATTATGTAATACATAATGCTAATAATTGTATTATATTTTCAAGGGACTTACCACACTGGTATACAGGGCAGCACTGACCACTGGGGATATGAGACTGAACTTCAAATCCCAGTGCACACTTGGGGGCTTTAGTTGTGCACAAGCTTGTATTGCATTCTGAAAATAAAAAAGGAATAAGGCAGAAAGTACATGAAATCACAACTACTACAAATAGGCATCTATTAAAGCATTTAGGATAGACATTCCATTGCCTGGAAAAAAGTCCAGATCCTCTCCAAAGAAACAAATTGCAGAAAGAGAACACTTTTTTCATAGTGAATCTGTGCACTGGACTGAGGGACTACACTAGTTTATGAAAATTTTTCTACTATGCAATTTCCAAGTGTTAAAAAAGTATCACAAGTAGTATAGTAGTGGCCAACGGTTACTTTTTCTGAGTTTGTAGGCAACTGCTTCAAAATGAAACCCACAAAGAATTCTGTCATCTATCTGCATTTTAATTGAATAAAATGTAGTTCTGAACTTGACAGCTATAGATTCAGTTATGGTGAGTCCCAGAACTGTAAATTCAATTATGCTGAGTCACTGCAATATTGAAACATATTTTCCCTAACACTGTGCAAGCTGAAATTAAAAAGTATGAGGAAAGATATTATTTAGTGATTCCCTGCTGCAGGTCTCTGGTGCTAAACTGATTCAATCCTCTTTTCCTTTCTATTATTAAAAAGTATAGAAAGACTAGAAACAAAAGTATAAACTCACTGCAGGTGACAATGGGGCAGCAAGAGTCTTCAGAATTGACTTCATTGACCTTATAGAAGCCTTCTCCATCACAAGTGATCTTATCTTGTTTGGCACACTCATGAGGCTTACATACAATGCCATTTCCACCTTCCAGGCAAATACAGTCCTGACAGTCTACTATGAATTTTTCCCCAAACTGTCATTAAAGAAAATAAAGTGAGTGACTGCATGGTTACCAATTAAAAACAACAGAATTAAAAACAGGAATTGAAGGTTCTGAGACCACAAAGCAACACTGCATCAGGAGAGTCCACTGCCCTCTCCCTCCCCCAGGCTCTACTTGAAATACAAAAGTGTACAGCAGCATACCTCTCTTGGTATCTTATCCACTCCAACACAACCTGTGAAAATATAAAAATAAATTTCCATTACCATTCATACAACAGTAGACATCTCTACAATATGTTGTTTGAGTACTTCATACAGCCAGATCCATGTTTCATTCATGAGAAGTAAGAAATAGAGAGGAAACAAACATGAATCCAAAGAGAAGCAGTAAAACTCACCACAGGTTTTCACGCAGACATCCACACCAGAGTCATACAGCATTGTCCCATTAGGACAGAAACAGCCTTCCACTTGTTTAGTTGAAGTTTCATTTTGTTGACTGTATGAGACAAAATGTTCAGAGGAACACCATTACTGTCACAGGCACTCAGGAAGATTATACCAAACAAACTTTCATTGAAGATGTAGTGGTAAATGATCTGCACATTTCTGACTTAGGGATTGACAGTGTTCATGGTTGGTATAGCCAAACAACATAAACAGTACAGGCATCCAGATTTAGGATCAAGAGAATGGTAGCAAATTTGGCAGTCAATTTTAGACACAGCAGCAAGTTGATTTCTCTCATCCATCTATGTATTAGATGTGACTGAACATTTATATGAGCTATCATAAACAGCAAAGGAATTATTTACCTTGATTTGCAGGTTATCTCTTTAACAGGACCACATGCTCTGTATTCTTTATCTGAGGGGCATTTATAAGCTGCAATGGGAGAATAAAAAGGAGGAAGAGCTGAGTAAAAATATAATTTAAAAGCCCTATGGCCTTATGCCAAGAAACTAAATACTGACTATGTGTATGTACTTGCTATGTGTTTTTGACAATCTTGAGAAGGAAAGAGGAAAAAAACCCCAGATTATCAGACTCATGTCTCTGAATGGAATTCTTTTATTCACTTTAGCATAACTGAAAATGAATGCATATGTCACTAAACACAGTGATCTGCTAGTGCCTGCAAAACACAAAACTGCCCATGTACAAAAAAATATCTGCCAAAGGAGATGTTTCTGGCACAGTTGACTTATGTATAATTTTGCAGGCTCATTTAACATTCCATTGTTAAAAATGTTACCTGTAAAATTACTTGAGGAAAGCAGCTGGTGTGATTTATTGGTGTTTGCTCAGAAAGCCATATGACTTACCGTTAGGACATTCTTGCCAAAGCAGTTCCATATAAGCTTCCCTAATAGTTAAAGATAAATGGCCAAGTACTTACAGCAAACACCACTGGTATGACTTCTCCAGTCAATGCATACACTCTGATCAGCACAGGTGGCAGCATAGATCTGCAGACTTGAGCATTCCAGGTCTAAGTTGGGAAGTACGCAACTATCAAAAACGCAGGCTGCATAGTACTTGTCAGGCTGAACAAATTTATGGCATGGCTTGAACACACTAGAAACAGTAACATTTATCATTATTAGTTACTGAATAATCCATGAAATCTTCAATGTGTTTACCATGTTATATATAATGTGGCAACAGTGGTGGTTAAGGAGATGTGAACAACTATTACTGACAGATTTTTACTAAAACCACTTACCTAGATTGTAACCTTTCAAAATATCTTAAAGTATTCTCCCCTCGCCTACAAAACACTCAGGTGCCAATACTTTCTGTCCAGGAGCTACATTAATATTACCGAGTGTAACTACTTTTCTAAAGATATTTTGATCTTTTGGGTTTAATTCTGACATGATGTTCTAAAAATTAAGATCTCTTGTAGTCAGTTGGACTCTGTTTTCTACACAGTGCAGAAAAAGGCAAGAGCATAGAACAGTGGAAGGCAGAGAGCATACAAGAATGTGAGAATATCAAGAAAGGTTAATATAGCAGCCAGAGGGTTGGAAGCAAATTATATCAGAAAATAATGACATCTGTAAATAATAAAAGGAGTGGAAGCAATCCACAAAGCTACAAGAAATGGAGCAACAGTTAGAAATATTTTTTATTGAGGAATGGATCCACTTGCCACTTCATTTGAAGATAAAAAGCTTATAAATCTGAGAGGAATGTATACCTTCCCAAAAGAAGCTCACAGATGGCAGATTCTTTGCAAGGCTGTACTGGAGTTGTGCTAGGTGATTTTGTAGGAACTAGGCCTGGAGAGCACTGTGGTTTGGAGGGATCAACAACTTGCCAATGATCTGCCATAGTTTCACAGTTTTCTGCAATGTTTCCATTTGGCAACATACAGTCATCTGCCGTGTTGTTATTACAAGTACCTAAAATTGGTAAGGGGAGAAAGAATTCACTCACAGATTTGTTATCAAATGCCATTCATCTTTGCAGCAGGGCTGTCATTTACCTGCTTGTGATTTTCTGAAAGTACAAAAATTATAAAGCCTTACCACACTGTCCCTGCGTGTTGTTGCCAAACAAGCTGTAGGGCATTCTGATAGAAAAGGATAAGCCATTGTAGGTCACATTTATTTTCATTTCAGGAATTTCCACAACACGATTTATGCCTGACTCATAGATGCTCAAACCAAATTTTTTGTAAGGCAAAGCCACTGCCTGCTTGTTTACTGTCACCTATTAAATAAAAGAAAACAGAACAGAGACATAATATTTTGACTTCAGAAAACAATTGATCGTTCATTACTTTGCATTGGAGATAGAATGTGAGGGCAAATAATGTGTTTTTAACTTGTAACAAGTCTCCCTGTGTTTTCTTTCATGTTACTGGAAAGGTGAACTTTCCCTGAGCCAAAGAAAAGGCCTATCTGCCACTGATAAACTAAGCTAAAATTCAAAATGTAAACCAGCTAAACTCTAACACTGAAGAGATTTATTAGATGACTATGGCACTGAGGACATCCCATGAAAGTGCAATATAAAATTCTCCTTAATTCCTAATGCACACAGTTTTAACTTCCGTGGCATGCTGCAACCTAACTTGTAATATTCCCACACAGTAAGGTACAAAAATAAACCAAACAAACCCAAGAAAAGGCTAAAAACAAACACTTCTCACCCAAATTTAAAGCCCGAAAGCTGGGGCATCATATTTATCAATTAAATATAAATAAGAGCCCCTATTTTGAAAAATAAAAAAGGTGATACTAATCAAAGCTAGTAATGGTACTTTAAAAAATACTTAAGCCTAGTACTTCATTTTTATGTCTAGTTTACATCATATCCTCCCATTCCACAATTTTTCTTCTCCTTTGTTGCATGAATATTAATTATAAACTAATTTATTATATATGTTGTTTATATTCTTAAGTCTTAATAATTTGTCCACGTTTATGTATTTCGGAGAGATAAGACACTGCAAATATTTGAGACACAAAAGGCAAGAAGTTGTAGAAATTTTTCCCCATATTCAGTCAAAAAAGCAGTCCTTCAAAGCAGTCCTATTTTATTAACCAAACGGGTATTAAATCTAAAGTAGAGATTGCTTTTTGATTTTTTTCCTAACATTGCAAATCCGGTTGATGTTGTATTAATATTTTAATCAAGAAATCAAAGGTGATATTCTCCAGTACCTCTACTTGTAGAGTATTTGGTTTTACTGTTGCTATGCGCACTTCCTGAGTCTCGTGTCTCACAATAAGTGTTCGAGGACAGGAGACAACATCCCGTGCATCACAATGGTAGTTATCAATGTAGACACCAAAGTTATCAATTGTCTTATGAATCTCTTCCACAAGGACGTATGTACAATTCCCTTGATAGCTGTAGTACAATCCATCAAAAGTCATGTAGTGTGGGTCTCCCCAGCCAGTGCAGTAGCCTACAAAAACATACAGCTAGGTTAGCTTCTTATGGCAACATACTGAATCAGATCAGACTACAAACAAAATCCGTTGGTGTGGGATTCACCTCATCTAACTTTCAACATTTAAGTTTTTTAATTGTATATGTCAATGCATGAGCTCATCATTAACAGAGAAAAACAGAACTTTCAGGGCACAGTTCATCTGACTTACTTCTGATAAACCACTGAGAATAGTATTAGCTGCACCATAAGTAAACCTTTACTGATAATACGAACAAGTAACATGTATGGGCTTGTAGTCTATAGATGTGTGCATCTAGACATTTAAATCCTGCCTTGGTAGACTTAATTTATTCTACTAACATCATATTTCTGCAAAAATCATGGCAAATTAAGTAAAAGTCCAAATTAGCTAGAAAGGATCAATTAACTACTCCAAACAGACCAACACCAGAAGTCTGAGGGTCACAGTCTTGTACAACATGTGTCCACTGATAAATATTGTTGCTCTCGATGCTAGTATTGTTCCCACAGGAGATAATATATTCAACAAAACATAACTTACAATCACACTCCCAGTGCCAACAGCATCCATCGTCATCAATGACTTGCACAGGAGAAAGTCCATTGGCACATGTAGGCTTAGGAGGTGGATTACAGATTATGGGAATCACCTCAACTTTGTTGTCTTCTATACATATTGCCATTGTGCAGTTACAGAGCCACCATGATTCACCTGGCTGTGTTTCAAAAGAGAAGGGAGGGGGAAAGAAAGAGAGAGAGAAAAGTTACAAAGCAGTCAGACTGACAACAATTATGCCCGAAAATCTTTTGCAATATTGATCTAGCACTGCTGAGACCTGCTAAGTGAAAAGAATTACTGATAAGAGTCAAGCCAGTAACCTCAAGTGGGAATTGCCTTTTTTAGTTTCAGCTATCTAGAAGTAAAATGTCTGATCTAATCTCATCACCTAGATTCCCTCTCTAATCAACAGTGAAAGACACCAATCAATATCAGTGATCGATATATAATCAAACCCTTTCCATGAATGCCTAGAACAGAGTAACAGATAAAGCTACAGTGAACACCAGCTACTTGGGGAGCAATGTCTAAGGTGATTACATGAATACTTTGTGATTGTATACATTTTTTCTATCTTCCACCAATTTTTCAGCCATGCATAATTTTTATCCTTGCAGAACTACTGAGAAAGTTGGTAGATATCTAAGCTGTGATGAGGCTTTAGAATTGTACAAGACGTTAGTTTGTCTGTGTCAGAGGTTGCGGGTTCCAAAAAACTCCAAAAAGTCAAATTACATGATCATTTTAATGTGGTGATATGTTTCACAGTTCTCTCCTGAAAACAGACAATGACCAAGTATGACTCATTCCAAACTCAGTGTAGTTCAGCCCTGTGGTTTCTTGTTGGGACTTACTGTAAACACACAAGCAACTTTTTCCCACTCTGAGCCTATTCAAAAGCAGAAACAGAAAAGATAGTTTAGCCCCACTTAGCCCTTGGTTGCCTCATCAAACCTATCCTTTAGAAAGCCTTTTACAACTACCCTTGAAGAACTAATAGCAGTATACAGTCTATCAAACTGTCATTTAAAGTAGTGCTGATACCCAAGAAAATGGAAAGCAATAGAATGGACTTTTCTATTCCAATTAAGGTGTACTCTCTATGTTACTAACACTGAAATTATGTATCCAGTCCCCATCCAAAGCAGAATGCTAAAAAAATCTCATGAATATTACTCACCGCATGAGATTCATTAGGTAAAATCGAACAATTTCTTCCAGGAGTGGTTGGTGGTGGACTTGTAGTTGAACTTAAAGCAGTGACTGGAGTAACTGCACTGGATGTAGAACTTCCTGCAGTGGTGACTGCACTTGATGTTGGCCCAGAAGTACTAGATGAGCCAGTAAAAATAATTTCAGAGGTGGTGGTGGTTGCAGTGATTGTGGTAAACTTACTAGAGGTTGTTCCTGCAGTAGTGGTAAAAGATTCTGTTAAAGTTGTACCAGAGGTGGTAAGTGGCAAAGGACTGGTTGATTCTGATGGTGATGATACAGTAGTGCTGGCTGTAGACATGGTGGATGATGTTCTTGAGATTGTGGTGCTGATGGCGGTGGTAGGTGATCCTGGCACAGAGCTCCCAGTCCCAGTGGTAGTGGTCTCCTGGCTAGGTGTTTCTGTTACTTTTGTGGTGCTGTGTGGAGAGGGTGTGGGGCCCGAAGTGGTGGATTTGGTGGTGGTTGTTCCTGATTCAGTGACTCTAGAGGTGCTGACTGTCCCTGTGCTTGTTGATTCTGATGGTGATGATACAGTAGTGCTGGCTGTAGACATGGTGGATGATGTTCTTGAGATTGTGGTGCTGATGGCGGTGGTAGGTGATCCTGGCACAGAGCTCCCAGTCCCAGTGGTAGTGGTCTCCTGGCTAGGTGTTTCTGTTACTTTTGTGGTGCTGTGTGGAGAGGGTGTGGGGCCCGAAGTGGTGGATTTGGTGGTGGTTGTTCCTGATTCAGTGACTCTAGAGGTGCTGACCGTCCCTGTGCTTGTTGATTCTGATGGTGATGATACAGTAGTGCTGGCTGTAGACATGGTGGATGATGTTCTTGAGATTGTGGTGCTGGTGACGGTGGTAGGTGATCCTGGCACAGAGCTCCCAGTCCCAGTGGTAGTGGTCTCCTGGCTAGGTGTTTCTGTTACTTTTGTGGTGCTGTGTGGAGAGGGTGTGGGGCCCGAAGTGGTGGATTTGGTGGTGGTTGTTCCTGATTCAGTGACTCTAGAGGTGCTGACTGTCCCTGTGCTTGTTGATTCTGATGGTGATGATACAGTAGTGCTGGCTGTAGACATGGTGGATGATGTTCTTGAGATTGTGGTGCTGGTGGCGGTGGTAGGTGATCCTGGCACAGAGCTCCCAGTCCCAGTGGTAGTGGTCTCCTGGCTAGGTGTTTCTGTTACTTTTGTGGTGCTGTGTGGAGAGGGTGTGGGGCCCGAAGTGGTGGATTTGGTGGTGGTTGTTCCTGATTCAGTGACTCTAGAGGTGCTGACCATCCCTGTGCTTGTTGATTCTGATGGTGTTGACTCTTGAATAGTGGTGCTTATGATAGACATGGTACTTTCTGTCGTTCTAGTTGTTGACAGTGGTGTACCTGAAGGAGTAACTGTAGTACTCGTCTTTGTTGGTGTTCCTGATTCAGGTGTTGAACGCTCTTTAAGACAGAGAGAAAACAGAGTATTTTATTTTAAGGAGAGAAATAGCATTTGTATTAGCTTAATTTAATTTTCTTATAAGCAAATCAAATTAAATAAACCTAAGAATAGTTTATTTAGATAGGAATAAAATAGAATCTGTTTTATTATTGGCTTTTGCATGACAGGGATTATTAAAAACATATCCTACATCCTGCACGGGAGACACTGAATTGAACACTTTTTCAAGGATCTTTGTCAGATAGAACACCTCTCTGTAGTGTTGAAACTTTATTCTGCAGAGAAGAGTTCCTCAATCCTAAATCCAGGGGAATTCATTGGGTCAGTCAGTGAACTCTGGTTACCTATTTCTGTGTCTTCATTTAGCCTGTATCTGGGGCTAAACCGAAGCAGTTTGGTCTCTCACCTGATGACCCCTCTGCAGCCAAGAAGGAGAATAAGGAAGACGAGAGATGCCCCATGGGCTGAAGTATAAACAGATTTAGAACAGATTTTAAACAGATAAGGGAACTAATACAAACACCAACATAAAGTATATAAGCTTCTACTTAGCCTAGTCCTCAGGAGTAGCTGTGAAAGCAGCAGGCCAAGAGAGAGGAACCCAGGAAATGGAACTCTCCACCCTAAGCATACCTCTTCTTTTATAATGATCATAAGGTAAGTGGTATGAAATACATCTGTTGGTCAGTTTGGGTCAGCTGCCCTGACTCTAGAGGGACTTTTTACCAGGACATGTAGTGATAGGACTAGGGGGAACAGTTTTAAGCTGAAAGAGGTACATTTAGATTATATATTAGGAATAAATCCTTTGCTATGAAAATCTTTACTATTGCCCAGAGAATATGGATGTCCCCTCCCTGGAAGTGTTCAACGTCAGGCTGATATGGCTTTCAGCAACCTGATCTAGTGGAAGGTGTCCTTGCCCATGGTAGGCGGGTTGGAACTAGATGATCTTTAATGTCCCTTCCAACCTAAACCATTCTATGCTTCTATGACTTAGGCTCCCACCTGACTCAGGACGATTAATGCCCTGCCCTCCATGGCTGTGCTATGAGTCTGTCCCAGTGAAACCAGGACATACTGTCATGCTGTAAACTATGGATAGACCACTGTTTCCTGTGCTACTTCGTGTGATATGTTCATATCGGCATTGATAATGCTCAGAGTCATCTCATTCTACAGAAACTGAGCAGTTGCTGGAGCAATCTCTGTTCCATGCCTAACTCCCAGTGTTACACTACTCACCCACAAGCTATTTTGGCATGGTAGGAACCCCAGTTTTACTTTTCTGCTTTTTCCTTCTCGTGTGACCACAAGAGTTTTTATTATGGGCCTAAATGCAGGCTCCTTTAAAATAGTTTTTACTAGCATGTCATAAAATATTCACAATAACAGAGGCGAGCTCATAGCAACTGTTTTACAGCATGATGTGAGGGACACTCAGTAGAGAAGCACTGTGTACACATTAAAAGTACAGTCATAATGCTGGAGGGTAAGAGGAAGTAAGAGGGGGAGGACAGAAAAACTCCTTCATGTTGAAAAGAAAATACAGGAACAGACGGTGTACTGAAAAAGAGGCAGATTCATAGGGACATTAGGGGGTCTCACATTGATGCCAAAACTTTAGCTTGCTTTCCAGAACTGCAGGGCAAGCTGAAGAAAAATGCTCATGGGAATACTGTGAGAACCAAACCACCCACGACCTTCCTACATACCAACAGGCAACGTGCAGCCTGAAAGATATATCCGAAGCAAAAAACTAAGCCACGCGCAGACAAAGCCAGACTTCCCATTGGTTCAGTATCCACCTAAACTAGAAGAGGCACCAGGATGAAAAAAAAAACTCTTAATGTTCCCTGTAATCAAAGGAATGAAACAGAGAACCAGAAACATGCTGCACACTGTTCCTCCTAAACAGAGAGCTCAGTACAGGACAAACTCTACTCCACTCTCCTGTGACTCCACCTGGAATACTAACTACGACCAGCTCTGGGGTCCCCAGTACAAGGAAGACATGAAACTGTTGGAGCAGACCCAGAGGAAGCCCACAAAAGTGATCAGAGGGCTAGAACACCCTCCCTGTGAAGAGAAACTGAGAGAGCTGGGGTTATTAAGCCAGGAGAAGAGAAGGCTCCAGGGAGACCTCACTGGGATTTTTCAATACATAAACACAGTTTGTAAGAAACACGGAGGAAGACTTTTTAACGAGGCCTCTATTTACAGGACAAAGAGCAATGGTTTTATACTGAAAGAAAGTATGTTTAGATGGGACATAAGGAAGACATTTTTTATGATGTGGGTGGTGAGACAATGCAACAGGTTGCCCAGAGGAGATGTGGATGCCCAATCATTCATGGTGCTCAAAGTCAGGTTGAATGGGGCTCTGAGCAAACTGATGTAGTGAAAGCTGTTCCTGGCCATAGTCAGGGAGTTGAACTACAAGATCTGTAAAAAGGTCCCTTCCATCTCAAACCATTCTATGATATTTCTGGAAATGTACATAAAGTATACTCCCTCAGAATACAAAAACTAAGACACGTTGCTGCCAATATACCTTGATTTCTCTGATAGCAAAGCAGCAAATGACAAGAAATACTGGGAATTACCTATTGCTTCAGAAGTTGGAGGCAGTTGAGTTTTGGTGATTATACCAGTGAAAATACTTTCAGTAGTTGGAGTGGGGGCTATTGTGCCAGGAACAGTCGTTGTTCTCTCCAGGGTGCTCATGGTGGTGCTGCTGGTGGTTGGGCTGGGAGGCATTGTGGTGGTGCTGATGGGAGGCTTTGATGGTGTTGGTGGTACAATGGTGGTGTATGTTGGCGTGGGCACGGATGTGCTAGTGGTAGTTCTAATGGGTGGTGCTGTACCAGTTGCTGTTGTCTCCAGAGTGCTGCTGGGAGGCACTGTGGTGGTGGTGGTGACAATGCCAGGGGGCATGGTGGTGGGGCTGCTGGGAGGCTTCGATGGTGTTGGCAGGACAGTGGTGGTTCGTACCGGTGTAGAGAACACTGTGGATGTCCTTGTGGATGTTGTTGGGGCTGTTAGAAACAGCAGGAACAGAGAAGACAGTGTCACAAAACCAAGCCCCGCTCCCATTGCACACCATGGTTCCCACTGAGTTCATTCTCCCCAGCTGAAGGATGAGGTCCAACAGCAGCAAAACAAGACTTCCTCTCAGTTCAGTATCTGTCTAAGCTAGCCTGAGGCATCAGGATGAAAAACTTCCTCAGAGCCCTGTTCAGTCACAAAACACGAGGACCTCTACCCAAGACCCCCACACCCTCTGCACTTCTGAAACAGCCAGCCTGAGGGATAGCTTTGGGCACACGCCGTTTCTGGGAATGCACTACAATTACTCCCAACTCTTACCCCATACAGGAGGCACAAGTTAAGGTGCTCAGAGACCTTCATTCCTCCCACAGGAAGGCAACATGTGAGAGCACGGACCAGACAAGTACCTGAAGGTGACGCAGAGTAGGTTGGCGTGGGCATGGATGTGCTTGTGGTAGTTGTGGTGGGTGATGCTGTGCCAGTTGTTGCCTCCGGGGTGGTGCCGGGGGGCATTATGGTGGTGGTGGAGGTGATGCCAGTAGGAATCGTGGTGGTGCCAATAGGAATTGTGGTGCTGCCAGTAGGAATCGTAGTGGTGGTGGTGCCAGTAGGAGCCGTGGTGGTGCTGGTAGGAATTGTGGTGGTGGTGCCAATAGGAATACACTCTGGTATGTTGGGGACACAGCAGACACTGATCTCGTAGTTGAGGCAGACTGGCATTGGTATTATACCTCCTGTGTTCTGATCGCTGTTGTTACAGATGAGCCCTGTGTCTACACTGCATTCCACATTCTGCCCTAAGTCTGCAATGGGAATGGTAGGGAATTTTGTTGCTCTGCACGAAATATTCTCAACTTTTGCACAGTCCCAGGAGGAGTTGTATTTCTTAATATTCACAAATGTTTCATAGTCACCGCTGTTTCTGTCAGAACTGTCTGGGTAACTCACATCAATCCAGTCTGTCCAGATGCAGTCACAGTCTGTGGGAAATCAACAAGAGGAACAATCAGAAACAGCAAGAGCAGAGACAACAAACCAGGGCACCAGCACAATCACAGGTGGTGCTCTGGGTGTCCACTGCACAAAAGGGTGTATCTTGGTCACTGCTACACCTCTCAGCCAACCCTGGCAACAACAAAGCTCGCTTGTGTAGGCCGGCCTCCCCTTCTGGGACCTACAAAGCAAACTAGGGCCAAATCAGAGACAGTCACTGACGAGCTGTGCACGTCTCCCCCTCGCAGCTAGGGCACAATGCTGTACCGAGCTTCTTGTATGCAAAAAACACTCACATAAGGGCAATACATGAGGTGGAGCAGGACTAAGCAGGGTCTCCTGCCACTCTCTCACCTTCTTGTGCCACCCACGCCACCTCACTACCTCAGAAAGAAGCCAAACAGCAGGAAGGGTGGTGACCAAACAGGAAGCAGGCACAGGACACACACTGCTGCCCAAACATCAGCCTGCTTTGCAGAAGCTTGTGGACATCTGGGGAACAATGCTCAAGGGAACACTCGGGGAGCTGAACTGCCCAGAGCTATGGTCTGCAGCAAGGGGCAAACCACGGTCGGAAACCTTTCCCCAAACCCCGCCAGAGAAAAAACTCAAAGCTTCCTACAGCCAGAACTGCAGGTGGGTGGCAGCATTGGCCACAGGGGCAACAGAAGAGAAGAAAGGGAAGGGAGTCTGCACGGCTGTGCCCCTGGGAAGAGGCACCAGGATGAAAAAAAAACTCTTAATGTTCCCTGTAATCAAAGGAATGAAACAGAGAACCAGAAACATGCTGCACACTGTTCCTCCTAAACAGAGAGCTCAGTACAGGACAAACTCTACTCCACTCTCCTGTGACTCCACCTGGAATACTAACTACGACCAGCTCTGGGGTCCCCAGTACAAGGAAGACATGAAACTGTTGGAGCAGACCCAGAGGAAGCCCACAAAAGTGATCAGAGGGCTAGAACACCCTCCCTGTGAAGAGAAACTGAGAGAGCTGGGGTTATTAAGCCAGGAGAAGAGAAGGCTCCAGGGAGACCTCACTGGGATTTTTCAATACATAAACACAGTTTGTAAGAAACACGGAGGAAGACGTTTTAACGAGGCCTCTATTTACAGGACAAAGAGCAATGGTTTTATACTGAAAGAAAGTATGTTTAGATGGGACATAAGGAAGACATTTTTTATGATGTGGGTGGTGAGACAATGCAACAGGTTGCCCAGAGGAGATGTGGATGCCCAATCATTCATGGTGCTCAAAGCCAGGTTGAATGGGGCTCTGAGCAAACTGATGTAGTGAAAGCTGTTCCTGGCCATAGTCAGGGAGTTGAACTACAAGATCTGTAAAAAGGTCCCTTCCATCTCAAACCATTCTATGATATTTCTGGAAATGTACATAAAGTATACTCCCTCAGAATACAAAAACTAAGACACGTTGCTGCCAATATACCTTGATTTCTCTGATAGCAAAGCAGCAAATGATAAGAAATACTGAGAATTACCTGTTGTTTCAGAAGTTGGAGGCAGTTGAGTTTTGGTGATTATACCAGTGAAAATACTTTCAGTAGTTGGAGTGGGGGCTATTGTGCCAGGAACAGTCGTTGTTCTCTCCAGGGTGCTCATGGTGGTGCTGCTGGTGGTTGGGCTGGGAGGCATTGTGGTGGTGCTGATGGGAGGCTTTGATGGTGTTGGTGGTACAATGGTGGTGTATGTTGGCGTGGGCATGGATGTGCTAGTGGTAGTTCTAATGGGTGGTGCTGTACCAGTTGCTGTTGTCTCCAGAGTGCTGCTGGGAGGCACTGTGGTGGTGGTGGTGACAATGCCAGGGGGCATGGTGGTGGGGCTGCTGGGAGGTTTCGATGGTGTTGGCAGGACAGTGGTGGTTCGTACCGGTGTAGAGAACACTGTGGATGTCCTTGTGGATGTTGTTGGGGCTGTTAGAAACAGCAGGAACAGAGAAGACAGTGTCACAAAACCAAGCCCCGCTCCCATTGCACACCATGGTTCCCACTGAGTTCATTCTCCCCAGCTGAAGGATGAGGTCCAACAGCAGCAAAACAAGACTTCCTCTCAGTTCAGTATCTGTCTAAGCTAGCCTGAGGCATCAGGATGAAAAACTTCCTCAGAGCCCTGTTCAGTCACAAAACATGAGGACCTCTACCCAAGACCCCCACACCCTCTGCACTTCTGAAACAGCCAGCCTGAGGGATAGCTTTGGGCACACGCCGTTTCTGGGAATGCACTACAATTACTCCCAACTCTTACCCCATACAGGAGGCACAAGTTAAGGTGCTCAGAGACCTTCATTCCTCCCACAGGAAGGCAACATGTGAGAGCACGGACCAGACAAGTACCTGAAGGTGACGCAGAGTAGGTTGGCGTGGGCATGGATGTGCTTGTGGTAGTTGTGGTGGGTGATGCTGTGCCAGTTGTTGCCTCCGGGGTGGTGCCGGGGGGCATTATGGTGGTGGTGGAGGTGATGCCAGTAGGAATCGTGGTGGTGCCAATAGGAATTGTGGTGCTGCCAGTAGGAATCGTAGTGGTGCCAATAGGAATTGTGGTGCTGCCAGTAGGAACCATGGTGGTGGTGGTGCCAGTAGGAGCCGTGGTGGTGCTGGTAGGAATTGTGGTGGTGGTGCCAATAGGAATACACTCTGGTATGTTGGGGACACAGCAGACACTGATCTCGTAGTTGAGGCAGACTGGCATTGGTATTATACCTCCTGTGTTCTGATCGCTGTTGTTACAGATGAGCCCTGTGTCTACACTGCATTCCACATTCTGCCCTAAGTCTGCAATGGGAATGGTAGGGAATTTTGTTGCTCTGCACGAAATATTCTCAACTTTTGCACAGTCCCAGGAGGAGTTGTATTTCTTAATATTCACAAATGTTTCATAGTCACCGCTGTTTCTGTCAGAACTGTCTGGGTAACTCACATCAATCCAGTCTGTCCAGATGCAGTCACAGTCTGTGGGAAATCAACAAGAGGAACAATCAGAAACAGCAAGAGCAGAGACAACAAACCAGGGCACCAGCACAATCACAGGTGGTGCTCTGGGTGTCCACTGCACAAAAGGGTGTATCTTGGTCACTGCTACACCTCTCAGCCAACCCTGGCAACAACAAAGCTCGCTTGTGTAGGCCGGCCTCCCCTTCTGGGACCTACAAAGCAAACTAGGGCCAAATCAGAGACAGTCACTGACGAGCTGTGCACGTCTCCCCCTCGCAGCTAGGGCACAATGCTGTACCGAGCTTCTTGTATGCAAAAAACACTCACATAAGGGCAATACATGAGGTGGAGCAGGACTAAGCAGGGTCTCCTGCCACTCTCTCACCTTCTTGTGCCACCCACGCCACCTCACTACCTCAGAAAGAAGCCAAACAGCAGGAAGGGTGGTGACCAAACAGGAAGCAGGCACAGGACACACACTGCTGCCCAAACATCAGCCTGCTTTGCAGAAGCTTGTGGACATCTGGGGAACAATGCTCAAGGGAACACTCGGGGAGCTGAACTGCCCAGAGCTTTGGTCTGCAGCAAGGGGCAAACCACGGTCGGAAACCTTTCCCCAAACCCCGCCAGAGAAAAAACTCAAAGCTTCCTACAGCCAGAACTGCAGGTGGGTGGCAGCATTGGCCACAGGGGCAACAGAAGAGAAGAAAGGGAAGGGAGTCTGCACGGCTGTGCCCCTGGGAAGAGGCACCAGGATGAAAAAAAAACTCTTAATGTTCCCTGTAATCAAAGGAATGAAACAGAGAACCAGAAACATGCTGCACACTGTTCCTCCTAAACAGAGAGCTCAGTACAGGACAAACTCTACTCCACTCTCCTGTGACTCCACCTGGAATACTAACTACGACCAGCTCTGGGGTCCCCAGTACAAGGAAGACATGAAACTGTTGGAGCAGACCCAGAGGAAGCCCACAAAAGTGATCAGAGGGCTAGAACACCCTCCCTGTGAAGAGAAACTGAGAGAGCTGGGGTTATTAAGCCAGGAGAAGAGAAGGCTCCAGGGAGACCTCACTGGGATTTTTCAATACATAAACACGGCTTGTAAGAAACACGGAGGAAGACTTTTTAACAAGGCCTCTATTTACAGGACAAAGAGCAATGGTTTTATACTGAAAGAAAGTATGTTTAGATGGGACATAAGGAAGACATTTTTTATGATGTGGGTGGTGAGACAATGCAACAGGTTGCCCAGAGGAGATGTGGATGCCCAATCATTCATGGTGCTCAAAGTCAGGTTGAATGGGGCTCTGAGCAAACTGATGTAGTGAAAGCTGTTCCTGGCCATAGTCAGGGAGTTGAACTACAAGATCTGTAAAAAGGTCCCTTCCATCTCAAACCATTCTATGATATTTCTGGAAATGTACATAAAGTATACTCCCTCAGAATACAAAAACTAAGACACGTTGCTGCCAATATACCTTGATTTCTCTGATAGCAAAGCAGCAAATGATAAGAAATACTGAGAATTACCTGTTGTTTCAGAAGTTGGAGGCAGTTGAGTTTTGGTGATTATACCAGTGAAAATACTTTCAGTAGTTGGAGTGGGGGCTATTGTGCCAGGAACAGTCGTTGTTCTCTCCAGGGTGCTCATGGTGGTGCTGCTGGTGGTTGGGCTGGGAGGCATTGTGGTGGTGCTGATGGGAGGCTTTGATGGTGTTGGTGGTACAGTGGTGGTGTATGTTGGCGTGGGCATGGATGTGCTAGTGGTAGTTCTAATGGGTGGTGCTGTACCAGTTGCTGTTGTCTCCAGAGTGCTGCTGGGAGGCACTGTGGTGGTGGTGGTGACAATGCCAGGGGGCATGGTGGTGGGGCTGCTGGGAGGCTTCGATGGTGTTGGCAGGACAGTGGTGGTTCGTACCGGTGTAGAGAACACTGTGGATGTCCTTGTGGATGTTGTTGGGGCTGTTAGAAACAGCAGGAACAGAGAAGACAGTGTCACAAAACCAAGCCCCGCTCCCATTGCACACCATGGTTCCCACTGAGTTCATTCTCCCCAGCTGAAGGATGAGGTCCAACAGCAGCAAAACAAGACTTCCTCTCAGTTCAGTATCTGTCTAAGCTAGCCTGAGGCATCAGGATGAAAAACTTCCTCAGAGCCCTGTTCAGTCACAAAACACGAGGACCTCTACCCAAGACCCCCACACCCTCTGCACTTCTGAAACAGCCAGCCTGAGGGATAGCTTTGGGCACACGCCGTTTCTGGGAATGCACTACAATTACTCCCAACTCTTACCCCATACAGGAGGCACAAGTTAAGGTGCTCAGAGACCTTCATTCCTCCCACAGGAAGGCAACACGTGAGAGCACGGACCAGACAAGTACCTGAAGGTGACGCAGAGTAGGTTGGCGTGGGCATGGATGTGCTTGTGGTAGTTGTGGTGGGTGATGCTGTGCCAGTTGTTGCCTCCGGGGTGGTGCCGGGGGGCATTGTGGTGGTGGTGGTGGTACTGCCAGGGGCCTTCGTGGTGGGGCTGCTGGGAGGCTTCGATGGTGTTGGCTGGGCAGTGGTTTTTTGTTCAGGTGGAGTGGACACTGTAGTCGTTGTGGACGGTGGAGGAGCTGTTAGAAACAGTAAGGACAGAGAAAAGTGATGAAGTTTGAGGTTGCATGAATGGAACACAATTTGCATTGAAGAGAAGTTAAGGTTTAGGCAGCTGCAACAATCTTATAGTGGTCAGCCCACTCTTACCACAGTAAAGGCCGATATCACTAGGCCTTCCTTTCTGGCCCCATGGAACAGACTAGTTCCAGCTCAGTGCACAGACAGGGCCATGACAATCATTTCCCAGCAAAGACACTAGTTTTTATGATGTAATGTGCCTCTCACTAAATCAAATATACCTACCAATGGGTAAGAGATGAGGAGGACTGAGCTTTTTATCTCTGCTTTATTACTTAGAACACCTCACTATCTCATGGATTAAGAACTGAGAGGGCAAGCTGTGATCTTGGAAAGAAACATGCACAGGAATATGTTCCTGTATGCTTGCCATGTAATTTCTCTCTGGTGCAATGTGAGCCTGATGAAGAGGTTCACAGAGTACTTAGTGGGTCTCAGCAGCCAAAGACGACAGTTGACAGTAAGTGGTAGCCTATGGAGTGAAACTGTTCCTGAAAGCCTTCCAGGGGAATCCATCTTTCCTTGATCTATAACCACAGGCAAGTGTTAACACTGACAGAGGGCAACAGGACGAGAATGGGAAGAAATTCTGCATAGCCCCAAACAGACAGTGCCTAAAATGATGGTACTTTAAATCAAGGCCTACTCTGATCCTGAACAATGGGTCCTTCTGGAAATCATCTCTCCAGCAGAAGGATAGAGCTCCAAACCAGCATAAGTAAAATTTCCTATCAGCTCAATGTCTACTATGGATATGACATGCCTTTGGTAGCCAAGAGCCCTTTGTTTCTCCTATGGCAAAGCAAGAGCAGAGAGTATTGGTCTGCTAAATACCTGAAGAGGTTGAAGTTACTGGGGTGGTGACTGATGGTGTGGATTCACTTGTGGTGGTTGTGGTGGGCATGGTTGTGGTGGTAATTGTTGTTGGCTTCCTGGTTGTAGTGGTGGTGGGTACTGTTGTGCTGGTTGTGACTGAAGCTGTAGTTGGTGTAGGACTTGGAGTACTTGGAGTCTCACAAGGAATTTCATGCCACTCACAACAGTTTACCCTGATTTCATAATTATAACAAAGTTGCCACATAGTGGGATCTTGCTCTTCATTTTTACAGATTAGTCCATACGTTACATTACACTCTACTTTCTGGCCAAGTTCCTCTAAGCTCATATTTGGTTTATCTTTAGCCCTGCAGTGAATTTTTTCAGGAGTTTCACATATTTTGTTTCCATGTTTTCTTATTTCATCGTAGGTTTCATAGTCACCACCATCTTCTTCAGGTTTACTAACATCAAACCACTCAGTCCAATTACAGATTAATCCAAAGCATGGAGCTGCAAGAAAAGACAGAGATTCAGCATCTGAGCTTACAGAGAACCTTCTGAGAAGGAACATTTTGTATTCTATTCCATTAAGGACTGGAGAAATACTTTGCAACTTGTCATTTTTCCTGGAGAAAATAGTTCTAAAACGAGTTCTACAGAAAGCTTCACATCAAAATAAAATCATCAATCTGAAGCCTTTAGAGGTCTTTCTTCTGTTTATGCTTATCACTTTTTTGCAATTAAAAAATATTTATTTTTGTTCTAAAAATATTTTTCTGTAGTGGCTGTCTTTAATTTACTCTTCTTGAAGTGTTCCTTTGACATTTTTAATAAATCAGTTTTCTATTTAAAACTTACTTGTAGTTACTGGAGGCCTTGTAGTGGTAACTGAAATAGAAAGAAAAAGAAAGATTACTCTGTCATCTGCAAGCCTTAGAAAAAATATAATTGTAGTTTTAAACATCCTAATTGTGTTTTTTTACTGAGACTACTATGACAATTTCTGCTGTTGCAGCAGGATATTGAGATGCTAACATATTTTTCAGTATTAGGAAGGCACCCCATAAATTTATAGTTACAATTTTATTCCACGAGAAGCAAATCAAGGTGTTAAAAATCTTTCTCAGTGTACTGTTATAAAAATATTCATAAGTATTGATCTATCTGTGGAATAGATATTTGTGTCAGATATAAGCCCACATATTTGTACATTCTATGTTTAACGTATTTTCCTTAAAATAATTTTCAAATGTGCATCTCTGTTGAAGATTTACCTGTGGTGGTAAGAGTACTGAAAGCAGAGGTGGTTGAAATGGTTGTAGGTGAAGTAGATGTCGGACAAGGATAAGTTTTCCCAGGAACTATAGAACCATTTTCTGCACAAATATATGTTTTACATATGTCACCATCCTGTATTTGTGCCACAATTTCACCCACTTCATAACTCGTTCCATTGATGACACAAGGACACCCTGCAAGAAAGAGCTTTACTTTGCAATTTTTCTACTACCAGGTAAGAGACAAAGGCAAAATACTTATAAATAAGTAAGCATTTATATGAGTAATGCATGATCCTTTCAGAGGTATACCTGGAACTGAGATCTAGTACATCACATTAATTTATCTTTAAAGGAATTTATATTTAAATTCACATTAAAACACAACTAATAAAGTCCTTCATAAAATGCTTGGAAGAGCAGACTTACAAAGTTTTAAAATATTCTGAGAGAAATAACAACTGCAATTTACTATCTGATACTTTTCTATAATATTATATTTTCTGGGAGTGCAAACTCATGTAATGAAATCCATTAGTCCAAATATGGGACAAAGGGAGAAAGAATAAAAGAACATGAGAAAAAGGGTGAACAAGAAGTACTAACACCAAGGTTCAACAAAAGGACTGCTCAGTTTTCTTTGGCCACAAAATTTATCTTGCACTAGAAAGAATTATTCCAAACCAGCACTAAGTCAGTTGTAGAGACAGATACAGCAGATCTATGCACCTTTTTTCTATTTATTTGTAAAAACAACCAAATGTAATTTACCTGGGACTGTTGTACACTCTATGGATCCTGAGGGGCCACAGACACTAAAAGCAAAATTTGCAAAAATTAAGATGTTGCAGATGTTCTATGGTAGTTGTTAGCAGAGCCAAGATAGAAATTTGTTACTTGTTCTTCATGCATAACCCATGGATTTTTTTGGGGTGCAATATTTTCCAGTATTGCCTATCATTATTTCGTTGACTCTTTCATTATTTCATTTAATCATGCCTTTCATTCTTTCAGTATAATGTATTTAAATGATGAAGAACTGCTTTTTGTGGCAAGCTGCAATAGTGCAATAATAACTGTTTTTTAAAGCAAGGGACTTAGATCTACATCAGGGGGGGTTTTGTCACCATGTAGAGTCATAGATGTCAGTGCTATCATTAGTAAGGCTCTAGGAATGAGCAGTTAACATTCGACTATCTCAGGGCTGGTGTCAATCATTTTGGATTACAGTGATTTTGAAATCCTAGTTTTCATTGAGAATGCAGGGCAGAGTAACTCACCTCTTCCCAAAGAGTCATAAGAATCAAAAACTTGTTCTAGCAACACACCCAGGTTTTGTGGCATTGAATCATTTATGACACTTTGAAGTGTATATTTAGTGAATTTGCCAATAGACTTATATGAATGACACTATCAACCTGAAATCTGGATTATTATGGGTTTAGAAAATTATTAATGACAAATTTAGAAACTATATATATAATTGTAAGTGCAGAATTTTTTTTAGTTTAAATCTCAACTGGAATAAACAGTATTGTTCCTCAGATGTGAATAGATAAATGCTAGAATATACCAGCTCTTTGGGTGAAGTTGCATCTCTATTTGCTTGAGCCCCAGTAAAGTAAATGAGGGGCTCAACAGACATTTTTTTTCCTCTGAATTACTGAAAATGGTTTTGCATTTTTTATATACCATTTTGTACAGTTCTCTTCTGTGGGTATTTCATTCCCAGGGGGAACAGCAATTCCATTAATGTAACACCAACATTTATCTTCGGGCACACATTCCTTTGTCTCTTCATTATAAACAGGCTTGTCCTTAGGGCATCTGGGGTAGCAACCTGTTGATGACAGATAGATCAGCATCCAGGATGAAGAAAAAGTATAGAGTTAACTCATGGATAGGATACTTTCTGGAGGTAAATTATTCTCACTGAACCAAGCAGAGTGAAAGAAATTGCAATCTTCTAATTCAGATTAATCCTTGGACAGTATTTCAAAAAGACTTAAACAATTCTCATTGATACTACTGGAATGAGGAGGATTAAATTAGAGTTTAATCATAAAAACTAGGGAAGTTGGTTTTTCCTAGTTCAAGATATTTAAGAAAATCTGAATTTATATTAATTTCTTTGGGCAGCTAGTAATTTTAAGACAAAGAAACATCCCAGTTATTCTACATATATTGAAATGTGATCACTATAGCAATAACACTTTCGTGAAGAATGTGGTAGTGGATTCATCAAATAACATGTTTTTCACTACACTTATTGGAACAGTAGACCTTGTTTATGTGCCTTTAATAGACCAAGCATCCCTACACCAAACAGACAATGTATCTTCATTTTTCTGTACTTGTACTCGCCTTGGCCAGTGACCCAAACCCCACCTGCAAGGGATTTTCTGTCTATTCTCATTGTATTTTTCATGTAAATGCATTTTTAAGACATTATTGTGTCCTGCTTCCAAATAGACTCTCATAACATCTAATTATTAATTATTTAACATCTGCTTTATACTGTATTGGAGTTCAAAATAGCCTATAAACTGAATGACTGTAATTAACTAGTAGTTAACAGTCACTTCCCACTTTCAGAAGTGTACTGAAGATGTTCTAGCAAACGTATGTTCTATATTGCCATTGAAGACAAAAAACTAATTTAGAAAGATAATTGGGTATATAATAAGCTGCCTTCTAACACTTTCCAAATTTTTCTAATAGTCTAAGACAATCTATTTCAAAACATACAGTCAACTTTTAAAAATGTATTTTTATATTTTGGTTAGATGTTTTTTTTATTTGTTACCATCAGTGCAAGCACTAAAATAACAAAGTCGAAGTCTGGGCAGTTCTTTCCAATCCCTAAACTGGACATAATTGTTTCCTGTTCAGACCAAAAGGACTGTGGCCAAAGCTGCGGCTGTTTTCTCCAGCTGTATCATGTGGTAAAACAGGAGATATTTTTCAAGACATTTGCATTCTTGGATTATTGCAGTCCCCATAACATGAAATTCCTTTTCAGTTATCAAGCACAAGGACTTTCATCTACTAATATCATATCTTCACACATATTTTGAGGGGTTCAATGGGATTTAAATGTCTGGTGCACCCTCTAAGTGTGATGAAATGCAAAATAACTTGGTTTAGTCACACACCTTGGGCTTAAACCCGAACAAAAACGACAAATGAAAAATACACTATAAATGAAGGTAGCCCTGAGTAGCCCACTGACAACATTCTTTAATATAATAAAGTCAAGATAGATCTAATGCATAAAGAATTATAAACCCCCAACTATCAGTAACTTGCTTCTTTGTCATGTAAAATGTTTTCCTTCTCTTGAAATGTCCTTAGGATGGGATGCAAAATAACAATGGTGTAATAATCTTGCATGTATCAAGATATTATCCAAGCAGAGACCTAGTTTCCTGGCTGACAGCAATGTAACTATCACCCACTGATGCTAATAAATAATGAATTACGTTATAGGAGACATATATATAAAACTGAAAACAAATTCAACATAACAGATTTAGGAACTCTTGTCAAGCTGACTGACTATTTCATATTGATTAAATGATACCTGTGCAAAGTTATATGAAATAGAACATAAACATGAGAAGGAATGTATTACCTTCCAGGTATGGTACTGAAAAGTTGGTAATGACATTATTAATGATCCTGCAGGTCATGACATTACTGCCACAAGGCTCATAGTGCCAGTCACACTCATTACGAGGGTTGTAGTAGTCACAAAATATCGCTGATGAGAAAAAAAGAGAAGCTGATTAACAACTTGGTAGCCAGATTGTAGCTGTGATCAGGTCTTAGAAAGTAAAAGCTAAATGAATCTATAATTCAAGACAGCAAAATTTCTCTTGAGGTATAGGACCTGGACATTCTTTTACTATATTTTAACATAGCATACGTAAAAAGTTGGAGTCAAACCTCTGGGGCCTAAGATTTTCCTATTAAACACTCAAGTCTCAGAGTGAAAATGTTTGATTCAAATCACAAAAACAAAAATTAAAGAATTAGTGTTGATTTAAAATTTATATGAATGGTGAATTTCTGAGAGTATTTTTCTTCCATAGCTACTAGCAAACTTCAAGAGCTCTTGCAGACTATGGACAGAGGAAGGAGCTTTTCTTACCTTATATATTAAAGCTGACTAAAAATTACAACTTCATTTTCACTGGCTTCTTACACTTAAAAACTGTGGCTAACCTTCATGCCAAACCAGCATGAATTTTTTAAATTAAAAATTTTACATTCCTTTAACATTTACATTCATTTTACATTTAGAATCTCAAAATTTTGTTTTGTGCTCTTTTTGGAGCATTAGCCCCACTGCTTAATATACTTAATACTGATGAGGTTCATCTACATGGGAGTATTTCTATATACTTTTGCTAAAATCAAATTCAGAATAATTTGAAAAATGAGAATGGAGAAAGACAGGAGTTGCAGTTCACCAATTACCAAGCAAAACAGGATGACTTGAGACCTAGCCTTAATACATAAGTATATATATAAAATAAAGAAAAGAGAAAATTAAAAGTGAAAATGAAAAGAGAAAAGAGAAAAACAGAGAGAAGAGAGAAGAAAGAAGAACAAAAAGAGAGAAAAGAGCGAAGAGCGAAGAGAGAGGAGAAAAGAGACGGAAATGGAAAAGAAAGGGAAGGAAGGAAGGAAGGAAGGAAGGAAGGAAGGAAGGAAGGAAGGAAGGAAGGAAGGAAGGAAGGAAGGAAGGAAGGAAGGAAGGAAGGAAGGAAGGAAGGAAGGAAGGAAGGAAGGAAGGAAGGAAGGAAGGAAGGAAGGAAGGAAGGAAGGAAGGAAGGAAGGAAGGAAGGAAGGAAGGAAGGAAGGAAGGAAGGAAGGAAGGAAGGAAGGAAGGAAGGAAGGAAAGAAAGAAAGAAAGAAAGAAAGAAAGAAAGAAAGAAAGAAAAAGAAAGAAAGAAAGAAAGAAAGAAAGAAAGAAAGAAAGAAAGAAAGAAAGAAAGAAAGAAAGAAAGAAAGAAAGAAAGAAAGAAAGAAAGAAAGAAAGAAAGAAAGAAAGAAAAAGCAAGGCGAAATAAAAGCCAACAGAAACATACACATTTACTAGCTCTGTCTGTTCATATTCTGCAGAAATAAACTGCATTGCACAGCCTGCATGACCTTGCAGTGATAGCATTAATGATTTGACAGGCTTTCTGACAGCAGACAGAAATACACTGTTGTGTTTAACTGTTACTCACGGCATATATCAGGAGTTCTCCAGAAAACACAGGCCTGAGCCTTGGTACATTCTTGAGCATATGCAGCAACTGCAGAGCAGAAGCACTCACAATCCCCACCACTGTCACAAGAACAAGCATCATGAACACAAGCTTCATAGAAAGGAGTTGGATCCACCTGTTGGGGAAAGAAATGATGCCCCAATTCATCTTCAAATTAGTTTTTAAATGAGTAAGCTTGAGAGATCTCTTGAGAAACAGAAATTGAGGTGGGCAGGAATAAGACTGTTTCTAAGAATTACCAAAACTCAAACAAATACTATAGTTTTGAATCTGTGTAGTGTAGTATGAATAATAATAGACTTAAAGTAATATAGCACCTTCATAATTTGCTATAACAGAACAAAAATGAGTCTTTAGCAGTGCCTACATTTTCTAACAGAGTTCCATTTCACTGCTCACAAAACCAAGTTGGACTGATGCCAAAGAAGTCTTATCTTCCCGCAAGCTTTGCCAACCAAGTGGTGAGCAATACCGGAGAGGCTGCACTTCACAGCAAGTGTAAAGCAGAGAATTTCATGCTTGCCAGTTTTTGAAGTTTATCCACTTTTTTGCTTGGGACAAGAGGATAAACTTAGACTGGATTTTGACTGCTGGAAGAACCAACAAGGAAACATATGAAGTTAACTAAAATTATAATTCTTTGTGACTTTTATACTGTGAGTTAAGAACAAATTATTGTTAATGTCACCATATGTCAGGAAAGAGACATGAAATAGAGAGGAGTGATCTATGTGTACTGTGCTCTGGAAGCTACAGGCCTGATATGGTGTATGCTATGACAATTTGGAGGCACACTACTAGTAGCTAAGCCTGTCTAAATTGCACAACATCAGTGATTTCCAAGAAGATCCCTTCTGTGAGTTGAATAAATATTACAAGGAACAGTGATCTCTCTTCAGCAACCACCTCTCAAATACAGTATGAATTTCTGTCAGAAGACAGGTCTGATGATTGCAAGGCCTTTCAGAACTTACAGCATTGAAAGTCTCTCAACAAGAGATGGTGCAACTGGAGTACACACAGACTTATTAAGGCTACATTTATCAAGCTAACTTACACACCACAAACAGTGTACTATGGGCTTGTACAGTGGGGACTGGCACCACTATTGACAGAGTCCAATTGTCACAGATATCCAAACTACTTTGACTAAGGCTAGTTGAAATATGCCGACACCAGTACTGAAGACTTAATCAAAGATGACTCTATTTAAGCATCTCCAGTCACTTCTGATATTCTCTCTGCTTCTGCAGTTAACAGAAATGCACTATGCTGTCCCATCACTTCGTGATGTCTACAAACCTTGGAGTGACAAATTTTAAAGACTTCGCTCCGGATGATGCTGCATTCTTTCTCTGCCCAGGACTTCCGATGAGGTTTCATATCACAGGGCTTAACCTCTTGTGTGACATCTGGGCACATGGAAGATTGCTTCCAGGAATTCCCAAACTTCAGAGCATTAGTTTCCTGCAGCCCATTTCTTAGTGTAAAGTCATTGTTAGACTTGTCATCAAAGTTGCCACACAGTCCACACACTTTGCTCTGGAAAAGAAAATTAACATATCCACAGCTTTTAAATATATAATAGAAGTGAGAAACAGACTCTAGTAAAGGAAGAGCAAAGCATTGACATTAAAAAGGACAACTGACTCTCCCAGTAAATGAAGCATTTATTTTTTACTTCCGAATACTTTGTGCAGAAATTAGTCCTTTAGTTGTCTATATACTCAGCAAACTATTCAGTCGCCATGTCTTTCCTCCTTGAAACCAATTAGATCTAGTGTATTTCCATGTCTGTGACCCTTCATCCAACTTACAACACTAAAAAGTGGCTAAGTCTCTTTCGGCTGAAAGGAATTAACTTATTTTCCTTTCTTCTCAACTTATCATAACCCCTTATTAGTATAAGAGTGAGAGAATTTCATTCTGCTCAAAACTGTTTTTATTAAAAGCTTCTAACATAATGAGAACCTTTTCTTCATCCATTGATTTATTGGGATTTATTGTTCTCAAAAGAAAGAATTTAGCAACTTATCCACAACAGTGTATTTTTGGTAGTGCTAATTAAGGTGCATCAGCCCCCTCAAGCAACAGTATGTCCCTGTATACAGAGCCTTGCACATCCTCAATTCAGGCCAAAAAATTCAGTACTCTGTAACTCAGCATGCTGGTTTTCAGAAATCAGAACCATTTCCACAAATTGCATTGGGAGTTTGGTTTTAATTCTAGGCTAAAATTCCATTAAGGTTTCCAAGTTCATGTACCGTTAGGTTGCAAGCCCTAAATTCTTTTGGATGCTTGGACCTTAATATTCCCAAACTTGGAATGCCTTAAACATTTAGCTTTATTGCAATCATATGCTATGCATCCTTTTAAAATGCATTAGGATGGACTGTAAGAAACTCCAGTAGCACCTCTGCAATCTGTGATAGTAGTAATGCAAGCTAATCACCAATGCACAGAGGATATAGCAATTAAACACAGTCAGAATAAAAGAATATTTATGTTCCTTATCTCATTTATCTGTTCATACTGCTACTCAGAAAAGTCAGACAGGTCCTTACTTTGTAATTAGGAGACAGCTTGATGAAAACAGAAGTCTTCTTATCCCAGATAAGCATCACACCATTGCTAGCCTCAATAACGAGATAGAGGCCTACTGTCCTGTTCCAATATCGCACATCATCACCAACATCTCGTTGAATTTCTTTATAATCTTTGTTCTCCAATTTCAGTTCAGTTTTCTGAAAGGTAAAAAGAGAAATATTATAACACTAACTTTTATGAACAGAAAAATATTAGATGCCCATAACTCTGGCATTACTCTTTTTTTTTTTTTTAAATACATGAATACTGATATATACTCACTGAGCATCATTACTCACCCCTAGAAATATTTTAATAGCCTTTGAGCAGGTTACTCCTGTAGTTCCACAAGGGACATTCTCTGTGATAATACTGAACGAGCCACTGGACTTCTTGTCACCACAAAAATCCTATCGAAAAAAGAAAAAAACTGCATAATAAAATTAGGCAGAATATCGAATTTTTAGTTAAATCTAATAATAATTGCAGTAACTTAAATCTCCACAACGTAGAAATAGTTACTGCTGTTTCATACGTGAAATCCTACATGCATGTATTTTTAAGGACACACAAACATATATATATCTGCATACATATAAACAGCTAATACACTCTCATGTGTGGAAACACCTGGGAAACAGGTGGAACAATAAAACAAAATAAGGAACATATCTTTAGATACACATATATTTGCTTTGTAAACTTAGAATTTTGATTTATTTCACAACTGATAAGGAGCTGTTAGCTCTCAGTGTAAAATAGCCCCGTTGCATACTATCACTGTATCAGGAAGAAAGCAAACATTCACATTTTGCCTGAAAATACAGACTTTATCTTGGCAGAATCTTTGAACACCTCAGGAACAGTGATGGCAGGCAACAAGAAATGACAAAACCAAGGAGGAAAATAGATGCTTCAAGGCAAGCAAACACCATTTCAGCCCTCCTGATGAACTTTACCTGAGTAGCCACATATTCACAACTCCCATCAAAGTCATAGTATTTTCCATCAAAGGTTATATAATGGCCACTTCCATATATCATGCAAGTTCCAAAGCACACATCTTCAGTGCAGCTCCAAACCCCTTTTTGGCAGGTACTAGAAGAGAGCAGAAGAGCTGAATTTTCAGATGTCACCAAGAGTGTTCTGTTTGGAAAACTACAGAGAAATCAAGCAGCTACCTGAATGTGATAAGGTGCACAATATCCATTTCAATATTCCAGAGTGTCTTAAGTCTCAGCTTCAATAGTTTAACTTGTTTTGAAGACTATAAAATTATTTTAAACTCTGGCCAGCAACATTTTTTTAGATTTTAGATAGCATTTCTATGAGTGCACTTTCCCACTAAAAATGAGTGCACTTTCCCACTAAGACATTCCTACTGAAAACAGAGATAGCTATTACTCCCATATTTTTAGCACAATCTGTATCTCCTCAAATAGCAAAAAGTATGCCTGAAAATAAAGGTTTATACTTGCAGCCACAGCAGCCACTGTAGTACGTAAGCCTAGACATGACTATTAAAATTACCACATGGAATATATGATAGAAAAGAGTACAAAATTACAACTTACCAGGTGTTGCAGTCCACTGTTATCTTCTGTCCAGGAGAATACCACTGGTTGTTATGAATGCATGGGCATTCGCTCTCCTCAACACAGCCCCCTTTTCCATCATCAAATAGACCTTCAGGACACACACAGCCTGAGACACACTCTGCCTGGAACTAGAGAATATAAGAAGAAATTGTCAATTTGTGGAAAAGCACTGCATTTTTCTTCCACTTCCTTATAAGCACTCTGGTAAAAACTGCCAAACTAATATTGATTAGTTTTAGAAGGTTTTTCTTTCTAGGTTTCTAGTGTTTTCACTTGGGAGGTATTACTGAGGTGAAGATACAGTAAAAAAGAGAGCAAAACCATAGGGGAAATCACCATGGAATTTGAAACAGAGTAGTATCATGGGGAGAAAAGAAAGGAAGATCAAACCAAAGAAAAAAAACCCTGTTAGTTACAACAGCATTTTCCATGTTGCACTGACTATAGCATAAACTAATCATGATATGGTGCAAAAATGAATACATACATGATCAGTTCGAGGAGTATGACAGCTAAGCTGTACAGGTGTTTGCGAAGTCCACTTTGGGGATGCACTGCAGTCAAAGTACGTCTTGTTAGAAGAACATTCTGTTGTACCTGAAAAGTACACTGTTGGTTTAGATGACTCAAGAAAAGGCAAAAGAAATGTGTGTGAAAGGTGGTAGTTACCGAGACAGAAACCTTAGCATATGAAAAAAATATCCTTATGAAAAAAAAAAGGCTGGGTGAAGACAGAAAAGAAGTGGAAATGTGTAACTGTTTCACAGAAAGAGAAAAAACAAACATGCAGAACAAGTAATTGGAGAACTGAAGTGGAAAGTGTAGGTTTGGGTTTGGAGGTTGGGTTATAGTTTTTAATTTATTTTACTTTATTGAATGTAACTTACTTTTCATTCTGATTTTCACGGAAATACACTGCACTTTTGCATTTCGGCAAACGCTACAAAACAAGTGAAGTGAGGTAGAAATTACAGGATTTATTTATATAAATTTGAGAGTATTTATCAGCCATGTCCTGCATAATTTCTACTGATATTTCATGGTGAACTCTACTGAAGTGCACTCACGAATTTTCATTTAGAGAAAAAGTGTAGCAAAATTGTAGGCATACTGCACAGAAAGATATGCTTTAAGGAATGACAGCTATTCTATTATTCTAATATTCTAGTTTTTATTCTATTCTATTCTATTCTATTCTATTCTATTCTATTCTATTCTATTCTATTATTCTAGTAACCTTACTACTATACTTTTTGATTACTCAGGAAACAGAAAATAATGATAATTTAAAACAAAGTCTTCACATGAATACACAGTATGTTTTCATGCTTATTCAACTCTTATGCTGCAAATTTGTTGTCTGGTATGCTTCATTTGCTGATGAGAGAAGAAAGTATTTCACCGTTTGCAGCAAACAGTTGCCAGAGTTCATGATAAAAAATACCACAATTGTGACTGTTGCCTTCAAAAGCCCATGCTACAGTAAATAACTCATCAAGGGGACCTTCCTCCAGTGGAAAACAAGCAATCTGCCTCTGACATAACATGATAGCTGGCCTTTTCTGTCTTTTTACCCCTCTGCTCAACAAAGCCCTATTAACAGTGCAGCTTCAGAGCGATGTTTATCTATGAAGGCTAGTACTCACACCTCCAACCAAAAAAGCTGCACTTCTCAATTATTAACAAATTACATTGCAGCAGGATGATGCTTTGCTCATTTTGAAGATAGTGTGAAACATATTACAAAGGTTCATTAAAGCACAAAAAAATCTAAGCAGCTTACATGTAATAAGCAAAATTTAAAAGGGCTTTTGTCCCCACAAACAAGTAGCCACAATAAAACATACCAACGTTCTCCATCTTTTGTGACATATTCCCCTGGTTCCAGGTATGATCCCTTGTAATAACATGGGCATTGGGAGATGGGCACACAGGTATCTTGGTTATTTAAGTATGTATTATGTGGGCAGCCACAGCCATCCACAGGAGCAAAATCTTGTAAGCAATGTTTTTCAGCATCAGCAAGAGAACGACAGGTTTGCTGGCACATTGTAAGATTGTAAAGGAAGATTTGATTTCCAGGACAGGCAGACACTTCACTAGCTGGAAGGAAAAAACAAACAAACTGATAAATAAGGCATGTAGGATGGACAATTGAACCTTGACATTTCTGGTTTTGTTTCTCCGTGTATTATAAAATGATAAAATTAGTCCCTTAGATTTTATTAAAGTACAAAAACATCCTAAGTCACAAATAATGCTATGCTAAATTCATTTACCAGCTGAAGGCTTCTTTTTAACTGCTACTTAGAGTTTCTACATTCATACTTATATTTGTTTCACACACTGGTAATCAGAGAGAGAGAGCACAATATAATAAACTCCTAGTTTCAACAATATTGTACTGTTGGTGAAAAGCAAACATAAAGACAAAGACACTGATAAGACAACGTAACAGCCATGATGGCTGGGATTCCATCAGTAAAAGACAGGAACAACATTATTATTTAAACTGGGGAAAGAAGGTGAAAGTGAAAAATACTGCTTTCTACTTATAAATATGTCACAAACAGATGACAGCTGAAGAATATAACATGAACTAGTAAATCTCTTCGTAAGTCCATTAGACATTTCTAAGATACTCCAAGTCCCTTAACATTCAGATCACTGACAACCAAATTCAGAGAGAACCTACTTAATTTTCCTGACCATTTAATTCCCCAGGGATTACAGTTCCACTACTTACTGCAAACATTTTTTCTCCAGCCTCCCAGTATAATTCCTTTGAAAGCACAGGCCCTTGAGTAAGATGACAGGGCAGCACACAAGCATTCTTCACTGTCTTCACAGAGACAGGTGTCATATTTACATTTCTGAAAAAAGAACAAAAGTGTCAGGAAGTCCACAGGAAACCAATGGACAATTGCAACCCAGTTGCTATGAAATATCCTGTGTCCTTCTTCTGACATAGTTTTTATTAATTCCTATGATCAAAGAACAATGGAAGGAATGGGCAAAGACTGAAAGTTCTGCTTCATTTCATACATACACAATGACAATATTTAGATGCTTATCCTAACCAAAGCCAAGCCTTTTGAACCTTTGAAAAGTAGCCAGTCTCTTAACATCTTTCTTTAATGATTTTGATACCGTTCTTTCTCAGTTATAACTTAGAAATGCAGAGATCCATAAAAAAAGAAAATCTTAATGGCAAAATATTACCAAGATCTATCAAGATCTTAAAAAAAATGTAGCTCAGACTGTGCTCCAGGTACAAGCAAAGAATTAGGAATTTCTTTTGTTTTGCACAGGTAAGCCTCACCACTCAACAGTGATGAGCACAGGGGAAAAAGAAACCATGGAGATTCTGGCATGAAAATTATTTGGTGTTACATTCCAATCAATACACAAAACTTAATAAATATTTACCTTTTTTTTTCTGACTTAATAGCAAGTAAAGTATAAGGGTAGACTTGAACTTTCTTGGCACACCTGCACCTCTTGAATCTTCTTTACAGTTGAAATATCCAATCCAATAAAAATGCAGATTAAATACAAATCAAAATAAACCAGAATAACTCATTTACCCTTTTCTTCAGCAACATTCCACAAGAATCATAGAATCATCAAGGTTGGAAAAGACCTTCAAGATAATCAAGTCCAACCATCCGCCCTACAACCCCTAACCTCTAAACCAGCTCTTGAAACACCACGTCCACCCATTTTTTGAACACCTCCAGGGATGGTGCCTCCACCACCTCTTATTGGAGAGACTTTGTACGCATGCTATGCTATCTCAGTTAATCACTGCAAAAACTTCACCAGCTCTTATGGGCAAGCTACTCAGTAATGCCTCAAATGTTTCAACAATGATAAATGTCTACAGTCATCTGTTTGAAATAAAGCAGTAGTAAAAACAATGCAAGACTGCAATACCTTATAGTATTCTGAAGGATCAATGGCTGAGTGACATCTTGCAAAAGGACCCTCTGAGTTTTTCAGCAAAGAGCACCAATGCTCAGCATAATTTGCTGCAAAAAAAGGAGAAAAATGAAATGATAAAATTTTATTGATTACATTCACTTACTTTCCTTGTGTCATGTCTAGTTTTGTTGTCACATAAATGCAATGCAATAATACAAATGAGAGAACTGTGTTTACTTTGGAGAGTAGAGAAACTATATGCAATCACTGTATGTACATTTCTAGTTTCTGATTCAGTTATCTAGCGGTAGACACACAATCATAAAATAAAAAATTGTATTTTACTGCTGCAACTCTTTTACATGTAATTGTGATAATAATTTCCATTTAGGGAACCATAAAGCTAAGTTAAACATAGGGATAAATAATACAAGGAAATACAAGTTGTTTTTGAAGATAATATAAATTAATGATGTTGCTTCCCTATCTTCCAGCTCAGGATTCCTCTATAATCACTTCCTAAAATTTCACTTAATTTTGATGGGAAATCAGTCCTCGTATGTATACATACATTCAGAAATTAAATATTGATTTGACAGTCCTCTAGAAAACTTCAATGCCACATTAAAACTCTTACATGCCTATTGCAGCAATATACAGTAAACTCTGCTCATTCTGGCAGCAGCCAGCCATCTGACTTATTAGTGTGCTTACCACTTTCAATGCTGAGACTGCAGGGATCTTCCAGCTTTTCTACCTGGTCTGTACAGGTGGACTGAGCTTTCCATGAATTAGCAAAGGCAGATCCTGTAGCTTCTACCAGCCCACTGGTTGTTTTAAAGTCATCACCTTCCATTCCATTAAAGTTTCCACAAAGACCTATTGAAAAGAAAGTTAAAATTTTACCCAATTACTACTCATTCCTATTCTAACAGGTCAAAGAAAAAGGGACAACTGATCATAAACATTAGAAAGACAAGTTTATACAGCTAATTATTTCACCTCAATATTAATGTATACCATAAATACTGATGTTTTAGGAGCCCTATTTTAAATCTTTAACCTGTTGACAAGAATAGTCTTCATGAAGATACCTCTGCCTCTGGAGATCACCACCCTAACGTGTATTTTTTATGCTTTCTGCTGATATTAAAACCACAAAATGCACTAAAAGCCTGGTTTTGTGGATAGTTAAAATTCAATCTAAATATAAAAGTGAGGAATATGCTAAGAAACATTAATGTACTGGCACTGTAGTGATAGGTCACTTCAATCTGAAATAGTAAAAATGCATTTCTAGTGAACTCTTTTTCAGTGTTCTGGGTTCTGCTTTTAGTTTTCTCCCTTTGAATCATTAAGTAGCATGAATTATCACCCATGTAAAAATACATGACTCGTCAGCTGTGGACCAGCATTCTTCCCGTTTGAACAGACACTTGCCTTGAAGTTTTCCTTGAATTGATTGATCCACAGTCACAAACAACTGCATGAGTGGAAAGAACTGGATCTGCAGCTGAAACCCAAAGGAAGTTTGTACAACAAAGTAGGAAGATGATGGCTTGAATATGGAGAAGCTGGCTGAAAAACAAAACATGAACTATGCAGTAAAGACACACATAGGCTGCCAAAAGAATCATAGAATCATAGAATTGTTATCTGTTATATGTGATCTGAGTCAGCCTCCAAATCCACTGATGAAATAAAAGATGCTTATGTATCAATTGAATTGGGAAGATGAGTGGTGCTACACCTCCTTCTTTCCTTCCTTACTTAACCAGAAAATATAGCAGTTATCATCTCCCAGACTCTTCTCCCACAAAAAAAATAAAAGCATGCAGAAGAAGTGGGGTGGGGTACACATGCCTGAGCCTCACCACGTTAAGCTACCTACTTTAAAGTTAAATCATAACAATTCCTCTTTCCCAAGCTGCATGCTGTATTAAAAAAGTGAAGTGACTTTTTTTTTCAATCATTTGCTGTATAGTCAGTCTGCCCATGAAATTCTGAGTAGAGACTCCTAAATCACATTCATCCCCAGGTTGTTCCAAAATCTGAACAAATTTTTTTTTCCAAACTTGCCTCTGAAAAAATACACATCCACGTGAGAAGTCAGGTGTGTGACACATGACAAACAAGGCTATGTCCCTTACCTGACACATGAGGCACATTCACTGTCATCTCATTCAGTAGCACACTGCCATCTGATCTGAAAACCACCACCTGTACAATAGCAAATAGAATCAATGAAGTTCCAGGTACTGAGAGGAAAAGGAACTAATTAAAAAAGTTAAAAAATAAAAATAGATATATATATATCTTTAATAAGAGAACCTTTTGGCACATTTAGACTGTCACTAGAGCTTAAAATCTCTAGTGACACTCATTTAGATCTATAAAATTGCATCTGAATGAAGTAAATACTGAGATGGGAGGAAGAATGGTACTTCTATTTCCAGACAGCCTGGAATACAGTAACAATAACCATATAGTGCAAAGCACAGAAGAGAAGAGGGGAAAACATCAACTTATTTGAATCTCATCTTTTATTCAGTTTGCATCTGAGTTCTCAAGGCAGAGTTGTTTTGCAGCCTGTCTGAAGTGCCTTATCTATCCATAATAGCAATTCCCGAAGAATTAGCTACTGCTTCACAGTAAGGGAAATATATTGATTTTCAACTTCTCTAGCAGAGCTCACAGAACACTTACATTCTTTTTGTGATCTACTAGCAGCACAACAGTCTTCAAACAGGTCTGCCTGTTTGTGGAGCCACAGGGAGCCAGCTCTGCCAGAAGAGCATGACTGTCATTTACAGTACCCTACAATAACAGGGAAACAACTGTCCATTAGTCCAATAAAAAATCTCACAAGATGAATTCCAAAGCAAAAACCGAAGTAATTGGTTACAATAACAATTACTATAGAGCTTAACTATTAAGACCATTATTTCAGCACTGGCATTGAAAGCTAAATCATCTTTCAAACAAATTCAGTAGTATGGTTTCAAGTTCAGCAAGATCTTGGTTGTTCTCTAGAAGTGCAGGCACCAGATATGTTAGGAACAGGTGAATGAAATAGCTGCCTAATCCTTTTGCCTTTGACAGTCACACACAAACAGCTACTACAGATCTGGCTGAGAGCTTCTAATCCTGAAAATTGATAATTTTTGCAGTCTACCTCTCCATGCAGCTAGAGGGATCCTTTGTTTTCTTATACTTGATGGATTCCACTAAATGACACCATACCTAGTCTACTATCTAAGTTAATCACCCATTGCAGTAAGTGCCCAACTGCCCCCTAAGGCTATTACAGCCTTGAATTTTTGAGTACAACTTTCAGCATTTCTGCTTTCCTAATGCCATAAAAAAGGAATAACCATCAGTTGACAGCTGTTTTATAACACAAAGACATTTGTATTTACAAGAGAAAAGTCCTTCAGTACACAATACCTTGGCCACCACATAGTAGCAGTCTCCGTGGAAGGTGTATTTCTTCCCATCAAAGGTTGTAATATGAGAACCTCCTTCCACTGAACATGTGCCTGGACAGGGTAAATCTTTGCATGTCCATCTGCCTGAATCACAGGTGCTGCAAACACAAAAATAATTTAAAAATTTTTGTAGATATTACCAGAGCTGAGAGCACTGAAATAATCTGCATACGTAGCAAGCAGCAAGATATCCTCAGGTGTTTTAAAACTGTATCTTTGACCTTTTCCTTAGGATTTTCCCTCTCCCATATGCCACGGATACAAGATTTTTTTCAGAAAATTGGTTGTATAGACATGCAACATAAACATTAAGTTTAGAATGTTTTGTGGAATTCTCCTAGGACTAAGTGGAAGGTTGAAAAATGCAGATTCGTTTACAGTAAGTCAAAGAAAGGTGCATAAACAACCATGACCCTTACCATTCTTCACATTCATTGGTAATGCTTTCTCCAGGTGAATACTCCTTTCCATGGAGTTTGCAGTGGCACTGACTAACTGGTATGCAGCCTTTTTCAGTAATATCATCATACACAGTTCCTGCAAAGCACAGCAGAAAACTATTCCAGCTTATTCTGAAATAACCAATTTCCACAGAGGAGAAACTCTCATAGGAGGCATGCTCTCAACTTGACATAGAAGGCAGATGCTGAGTTTATCAAAACTGTGAAGAATGTTGTTTCTACTTTTTGTAATATAAGACACATGGAAAACACTTTTATCCAGCTTTGAAAATCTAAGTCTATCCATATATATAGCAACATATGAAAAGCTTAATATAAGTATACAAGAACAATCTCAGAACTTTCAGTCCTCCTGGCATATTCTGTAGACTATCACTGTAATCTTTTTTCCTAAGTTTGACAGTAAGTCCAACAATTCGCTCACTGTCCTTAGTTATCACTCTCTGGGAAAATTATGTCCATTGTCTCCAAACTATTAAATCTATAAATCATGATTTTCTATACATTAGCAGAAGTCTAAAGACTCAGTTGGATTAGATGACCTTTAAAGACCCCTTCTAACCTGAATCACTCTATGATGTCCATTTCTTGAGAAGCAAAAAGTGGATTTATTATCTATCATTGTATTACAACGATTTAACTATAAAACAATTGATTAATTAATTTATTATTACCCTCTTTTTAAAAAATGCTATAATTATTCTTGTTCTTGTTGGGGAGGAAATAATGAGTAGTGGTACTAGTTTTTAAGCTATAATTTGAATACATTTAATGTTTCAGTTATGACCTCCTTTGCCGAAGCTCTTCGTTTTGTTTCATATATAACAGGTAAAATTATACTTGCCTTCAGGGCAGAAACAACCATCCATGTAGTGTTCCTCACAAAGGCTGCTGATCTCCAAGTGTGAGCAAGTGTCCATGCAGGGTGAGCTGCTTTCTCTATATATCATGGTATCAGGACAGGTCTTGGCTGAAAGAATGAGAAAGACACCACCAGTTATTGGAGCGTAAAGTCCGTAATTCCTCAGAGATCATATCCCCTACTCCCCTCAAGGCAGTGGTGTCCCAAGGCAGGCTCCATCTGGAAAAACATCTTAATTAGTTCCTGAACAGCTTTCCGTGCTTTTTAGATTTTCTTATTTTGTTCTCAAACAGATCAAATTATCCCAGCCATCTGTCACATCAGACCTCATAATTTTTTAGTGGGAACAGAATTTTTACTTGCTGAAAAAGATCTCTTAATAATAAAGGTAATAGAAGAAGAAAACAGGAAGAACATAGTATGCAATTTATTGGAGGACTGGTATGAAATTTAAAATACATGCCTATAGTTTTGTAAAAAAAAGTATTAATTAAAATGTTTCACAATGCTACACCCATGAAATATTTGTTTCTTTGTAAAATGTATTTAGCTCCTTACGGCAAAAGTCCTGTGTCCTCCATTCACCCGGCCGGCCGCCCGCATGGGAACACTGGCGGGAATACTCAGAGATGGTGCTGCAGAGGCAGAAGGAGTCCTCCTTTCCATTACATGCACACTTGTCCTGCATGCAGGCTTGGATGTACATTTCCAAATTAAGACGTAACCGACAATCAGCAAATGCAGAGGAAGTCAGCAATTTCTCACACTCATCACGCTAAGGAGGAAGAGTAATATTTAATAGATTTGAAAGCACCTGAGCTTCTAGATACTTCCTGTCTTGCCATAGAAACTGTTGTCTTCTGAACAACAATTATTCAAGGAAGGAAGAAGAAACCATTTACCCTGGAAGGGACAAAGTCCTCACCACTCCTCACACTCTAATTGCCTGTAGCACAAGTGTCTCCATGTGCCCATGCAATCGAAGTTCACCACTAGGAATACTCACATGTGCATTACAGCTTGGAAGAGCCTGGGTTTCATCAGGATCTTCACATTCGTCACCAGGTTTGTTAATCTTCTGTAAATTTCCATATGTAATTGAATTGTAGCTTGTAACTATGAGAAAAAAGAAAAAAAAAAAAAGAAAAGAAAAGAAAAAATAAAGACGAATTGATGAGCCCCAAAAATTGACAACTAGAACATCTGATTCCTGGGACTCTACAGATCATGGCAAACAGTTACTGTGGTATCAATATGCCAGTCAGACACAGATCAATGCTCTGAATTATGTCTATTATGTCTAAGAATGCTTAAAATGTAAAGTGGTAACAAGAAAAGAAGGCCAGTAGAGAACAGAACAACATGATTTATCTGGAATAAAATAATCTTAGACCAGGAATGCAGAAGCGGAACAAAATGTTTGTTCTGGAGCAATCACAGAAATATCCGAGGTGAAATTTTCTCTCCTGTGATGCTCCTATGCACATTACTTATCAGCCTATCTTTTGTGACAACTGTCAGTATAGTAGGATAACTCACCTCCATCGCTAAACTCATTGTAGATTGGAACTCCATTGTAATCCCCACAGATACCACATGTATGGTTATTAAATTTGCTGTCCAGCTCAACCTAGGTAATGGAAAGAATAAGAAAAAAACATAAAAGAGTCATCTGGAGCATGAAGACATTCCAAAGCAATTATGTTTCCCTGAAAGTGAAGTTGCTAAATGAAAGAAATTATGTTGAACCCAAAACTCTTAGTGAACTAGCTATTGCAAATGAATTTGTAACATTTTTAATAACTCACAGTTAGATGCAAAAAAAAGCAAACAGGAAAGAGAGAGAAATGACAGAAACACCTGTATTTCAATAATGACAGTAACCACCATGGTGATAAAGATGAAAAGGAAAGCTTTCTTAAAATCACAGGACTTTTTTTTTCCTCCTTTTTTCCTTACTGGGATTTAAATTTAAGTCTTGCAATGAATTAGGGAAGTTTCTGGTGGCAGTCTTTTAAAAGACAAATTAAGAAAAATGCATATTGGATTGTGGGGGTGTTATAGCAAAAACATTAGCTATTTCTCTGAAAGCTCCTTCTCCCTTTCTTGACACCAGTGAGATCATCTGCATGCCATACTGCTACCTCTACCACATTGCAGAGAAATGAGCTTGATGTTTTTAAAGTAAGGTTCTATGAGTGTCAGTTGGATGAGTCAGCCTAAAACTCTCACTCTGTTCAGTTCATAAGATTCTACTTCTGTTCATTACACAGTAGTCTGTTGAACCCAGGAAACACCAATAAAAATTACTTGGATCATACATACCATCAGTGCATCTTTGTGATTCCATATCAGAATCATGCCTAATTTGGCATAAACTTTGGTGTAAATGTCATTGCTTTCAATGAGCAGACCAGAGCTGTAGTAAGGTGTCTTCACACTAGGAAGAAAATCAGAGACTTTGCATTAGTACAGAAGCATAAGGGACAGGGGAAATGAATTCCTATAATTAGCCAAATACCTTAGAGAAACAGTCTCTGTCTACGTAATCCTAGCTGAACAGGATGCCTTTTTTAAATGAGGCATAAAGTCCTCTCCCTGACACTTGACATGATAACTCATTGGCTTTTAAAGGAAAAGCAATTTCAGAGGCAAAGCCTCCCCGAAGAGGAGCCAAAATGCCAGATGTCTTCAACGTAATCAGAGGAATATCCATTATCATTATGGTATTAAGAGAGGATACTCAAACATTCACCAATCATTTATTTCAATGAAAGAAGTAACAACATACACGGAAGCTTTTATTTACCAAAAGACCTGACAACCATTTCAAAGAGAATGAATGTTCCTTTGTAAGGATATTCCTCCCCAAGAAAGAGTTCTAAAAGCACAGATGGATAGAGGGACTGCCATTAAAAGTTTGAAAAGAAAGGTGCATGTTGAAAGGAACTGTGTAGTTAGTTCATTAGTATTTGATTGAAGGACCAGACTTGTTAATGGCAACAGCAAGGCAGGTTAATGTGATAGAAGATATTTTGCAGAAGGGTGAAAGTAGATGTTTTTGTCTGATAAAGAATCAATTCACCAGATCTTTTTCCTGTTCTTGTATGTCTGCCTTACAGTGCATTATGTAACAATTCACACTTCTGAATGTCATTCCTCAATAACGAGATTGTGACAAGCAGCCTCATTCTATAAAATTTGAAGAACTGGAGTCTGTTCAAACAGAAGTAGTGTAAACTGGAATCCAGTCAAAATAACTAGTTCATTTTCTACAGATTTGCCAATATAATGGTTAACTGTCAAGATTCATGTATGTCTATGCATATCTCCTCTTAACTGGTCTCTTGACTAGTGATTAGGAATTTCACCTCCTCATTTCCTGTCACTGGGATTTTTCTGACTATTTACCTCAGGCATTTTTAACATGGTCAAATGATTTACATGTCTAAATAATAGGCAGGAACTCAGAAGCTATTGTTTCTACTTTTGGCTGCATTGTTCATTCTCTGAACAATGATGCCTTAAGATATTATATTTTGGGAGAAGGATTATAAAACACTGGACAGCTTTTCATCATTCAGCTATCACAGCATGGAATATTTACCTTTTTTTCTAATACTAGGACATTCAGTCAATCATTGTTTCAGGTATCAAAAGGCAAATTAATACATTTTCCTACTTTGCAGTTTTCATTTCAGTAGTGTGAAATGCTGTTTTACATGACAGTGGTTCATATACCATTTGAAGAGCAATATGGGAAATTCAGTTTCACAAAAAAATAAATCCCCCATGCAGCAAAAACCTGTTCTACAAGCTTTCCATTCAGAAGGAATCTATTGCTTTATCAAAACTACTTAAAATAAAAATAGGCTTGGTTTAAGAAAAATTATTTTAAAGGATTTCTAAACTTGTTTTTCATTGAGTTCTTTTTAAGACCTGAGTACACAATAAAGGGATTTTTCAGTCTGGGGTAAGAATACATCTTTTATAATTTCATGTCATTATGTTACGGATTCTGGTATGATCCTGGGAAATTGAATGTTATTTGTGACCTTTGAACAGATTTTCATTGCAGATTTTAATTCCAGACTTCCTAAGTTCTGTACAAAACCCAGTCCTACAATGACAGTGGAAGAATTTTTTCCCTAGACATACTAACAGCCAGTTTCTTCCATCTTCAGAACTATGTCTTAACCTATATGTTGCTTCACTTGTTTCAGTATGTGTCTATATGCATATTGAAATTACAGACTAACAGTAGGAAAGGCTAGGTTAAGACACTACTTGCACCAGAAATTGTGTCAGACTAGTTCCTTTCACATCCATGTTACAGGAGGAGAAAAATACTGCAGTTCACTGTGAAAGTACATATTGCCACATACAAAGTACTGTAAATTTTGTCCTGCATTGTATCTGTTATAATCCATTGAGGAATGGCCATTTGTTATTAAAGAATTATTTATGAAGACTGGAAAAAAAACACTTTTCTTCTGCCACAAAATAAGAGAAAAAAACCCTGGAGAAAAGCATTTTCATTTTTGAGGATTTGCCAGACCATCTGCTAAGGCAAAGTCAAGGAGATATGTCATTTTGTGCTTGTGAAAGATGTGGCTCATGAGCTGCATTGTTTTCTGCACAATAAGAAAAGAACATTCACTCAAACCTCTTCCTGACTTGCATTTAAATAATCCTTTATGCCAGTGTAGAAATTACAATTAATACTAACAGCCCTCCTCAAAGCAATTTTTATGCTGGATTTCAAAGGACTGTTTTTTTGCTTTTGAAAATGTTGGTAGCAGCTTCCTTAATGGTATACAAACAGCTAGCTGTGTAAAGAATCAATCCTGCTTTTATCTTGCCAGCACATTTCTCCAAAATACTGTTATACTAAACTAACTTACATCCGCTCATCCACCACTGCCAGTTTCGGTCTCAGGTACACCGTGAAATCCTTGGTTGTTATTAGAATATACTGGATCTCCGGGTGGTTATTGTTGTTCAGAGCACGCTGAATGTGGACAGAGAACTCCTTGTAAGAGTCTCGGCAGTCAGAAGCAAAATTATACTCGCAATAGCCAGGGAATTGAAAGACAGCTCCATCAAAAGTTTTGAAGTGGTTGTTTCCCCAAGTGCTGCAGACATAGTGGCCATGGCTTCTTGTCCTTCCTGTTAAGTGATGAAAAAGAAATAGGCATGAAAAAAGTGAAATGAATGAGCTGGCACCAATAAAAGGTAAGTGTTGCACTGTGCAGTAGAAACCACTTGCAGTTACGTGCACAGTGATTCCATGGATCTCAAGCCTGATCAAGTATCTGCCCATGAAAGCAGAAGACACTTGAATCTCTAATGGAAAATAAAACATCAGAAAATAGTGCTGAGACCTGGGCATATCTTATAATCCTCAATGAGGTGAAGAAACTTGTCTGCATAAGATGCAAAAACTGAACCCTTTAACCACTAATAAGCCTGTGCACCCATGGAATGGAGCTGCTTTGCCAAACATATGAATTTATTCTGAACCACAGTATTATTTTCAGCGATATTAAATATTTCTAAGGGCTACTTTCTTCCCTAATGCAACATGCACTAGAAAGGAAACAGGAAACCAAGGAAGGACCACTTCTACTCTGGAAGGGAAATAACTTAGATGTTCTGAGAGGACTTGTGCACATCAGGAGGTTTTAAATAATTCCTTCTTTTCCTAACAGAAGTAGTGATTTCTACTACTACAGAATAGAAATTCTTCAGAAGATAGGTAAAAAAATAACCATGGTGGAGAACAAAAATAAGAAAAACAGACCATTCTGTTTTGGTTTTTTGTTTTACAATATCAATAGATGAAGCTGATGATACTTGTTCCCTTCCCAGCCATTTATACCAACAACTAATACAAATTAGTGCAATATCTGATAAAGCTCAAGATGTTGTAGATTGGGGTGAACATAAAAGTTGAGCATACTTAGGAAGCTTGTAGAGGTAACAAAAGCACACATGCCGCTATACTTCACAAGATTCTCTCAATTTGCAAAAGTAGAACTACCACGGGGACCTCGAAGTTACTGTATTTGATGGCATCAATCATACCAGATACACCCAGCCGAGCTGGTATGCTTCTCTCCTCAGGAGGAATGCTACACAGAGGTTCTCCCAGAGCGTATGGCTGGGGTACCAAATGCAAGACAATGCTTTCCTCCATTGCTGAATTCAAGACACAGCAGCCCAAGAACAATACCCCAAACATGATCACTGCACAAAATTCATCACCCTCCAAACTGAGCACAATCTACCAGTCTTGGCTGAGCCATGTAGCCCCAGTAATTGAAAGTTTAAGAAATTTAAGGCACCTTAAACCTCCGGTGTGCTATTTAAATGCACTGCCTCCTTCTACCTCTGCAGTGGTATTTTAATTCTCTCCCCCTTTTTCAGAAGGCAATCTGCTACCATTTCATTTCTAGAGCTTACCTTTTCTTATTTCGTTTGCATAGGAGAGAGCCAGCCAGAGCACAAAAAGGCTGGCAGCTCTTAGCCCCATGGTGGCTAAGCTGGGTGAACTGGGAACTCCACTGCAAACTTTTCTTTATATAATATCCATTGATGCAATTGATTTTATCACAGAGGAGGAGAGACAAAGGGAGGAGGAAGGAGGAGGGGTAAAAAAAATAGGTGTGATATTTACAGAAGATAAGAAGTAAACAGACAAGTATTTTTCACCATAAACGAAGGAATTCAGTATACAGGAAATGGTACAATATTGATTCAGTAATCATGCAGTTTTTATTGCTCTATTTCTTCTACAGGATGCTGTGCTTTTAAATCCTTCAAATGCTCACGCCAAGTTTAACCTTCTGTAACTCCTATAACAAATAAGGAATTTTGGAGTGGCTGAAAAAATAAATCCTTTGGAGGAAGTTTAGGATGAGATACCATCATGCTTCAGAAACAAAGGATTTTTCATTTTTTGTCACAACATAGAATGAACTCTATAAAAATTAAATTATTCTTGTGAAGCTCTTCGTAGACAATAGTAACCCTTAGAAATGAAAATGATACACCATGCATTGTAAAATTATTTTGCAGGCATTTGCTGGATTCCTTTCATTTGTTAAGGTCTGGGGACCATCTAAACCAGTGTATACTGGTGTACTGTATACAGTGTACTGTATATTGTGCCTAAAACATAATTGAGATGGGTCGACATGGTAAATTCAAGGCATTCACAGCAAAAGAGATGTTCTATCAAACATTGTCATGGTACAACAGAAAGTCCATCAAAAAGTTTGTAGAGACTGCCACAAAGTATTAAGTGGTAGTGGAAGAAAAAAACAGAAATAAAAAACCAAAAACCAAACCAAACCAAAACACATCAGTGTCCAGATTGAATAACACCTGTTTTCAGACAGTATCCCCCTAATGTGCTCATTCGTGCTTACCTGTTACATGAATGATAAAAACTTACAGTCTATTGTCCCACATCAGATCTAACAAAATCTTTGCTTTTTGCAGAGAAAGATGAAGACGGTCCTTGGGAGAAGAAAAAAGCAGAAAACAGAACTAGGAACTAGTTCAGAATGCTGCTTCAGAAATACAAGATTTCCACTGTATTTTACTCTGAAAAATTCCTTTGAGGAGGTGTTTCTGCAACTATCTTCAGAAAACAAAACACAGGCTCCTTGAGGTAATATACACCTATTTCAACAAATCTTTTAACACATAGCACTAATAGGGTTTACTTTTTACAGCTCCTAGGCAAGGCTCTTTATTTTCTTATAAAAAGTTTCTCAGTGCGGTGTCTAGAAGTCTCTGATCCTCTTAATTGTTCAGAGTGTTTCTTACTGTCATTGCTCAAATTACATGTAGAACTTTTATATTTTGTAAAACATCAAGTAAACTCCTTACTTAGCCCTTTTGGCTGCTCTATTCAACTAGAAACACCCTTTTGTCATAAAGGCATGGTCTTTAGTAGTTGTTTAATTGTATTTGCTATTTTTATCTCAGGTACAGCCTAGCCTCAACCCAAACATCTTCCTGTTTTCCCTCAATACACCTCAAGAGGTTTTAGACTTTTTGCTTTTCCTTTTTGAGGAAATTTTCACAGATTTGCACTTCTCTGCCCTTACACAGGGTATCATTCACTCAGTGTACATGTCTGAAATTAAGTAGTTTACCTTTTCTCCTTTGGGAGTCCATCACTAGAAGAATATAGAATTTATTTTCCTTCTTGGAAAAGAGAAATAAAAGCAATTAGAGAAAAAAGAAGAAACACTGTCTGCATAGACAGTTCCCTGATCATTACTTTAGTAAGTCTCAGAGACAACTCCCATCTTGGAATTTTTTTTTTTTATGACAACAAAACTCTTAGTTCAGAAGTGTTTTCTAAAAATACTTAGGAGATTCCTGAAAGACTTTTTTTGAGCTTTTCTTTTCCTCCCTGTATTTTTCCAGATAGTCTTCTGTCTGGAACTACTATTGACCAAGAAAAAAAGTGTCTCCATGACTTAATTAATAACAAGTTTTTGCAAACCATAACAGCAACTCCATGTACACAGCAGACCTGACATCTTTTTAGATTAAATTGGATGTGTATGCTCACAAGCATAAGCTGGAACCTTGCATATTTTCTGTTCAGGTTTCTTTGCTATGAACCTTCTAGATGTGGAACCAGCCTCATTCATTTTCTGGAACTGTGAAAGACAATCAAGCTTCACCTAAAAGTTGCACCATTCCTCAGTTCAATATGCTGGTGTTTTTCTCCTATGCATGGTGAGAGATGCACCTTTCTTTGGATGATATGGATAGGTCTAACCCCTTGAAGAGCTACTCTTAGCAAAGCACCACTAAATTTAAGTGATTGGTTTTCTCTGCTCCAGCTCTGGCCAGCCTGAACAGGGAGCATGATTCCTTCTTGGGCTATGAAGTTAAAACAGGACTATTTTCTTTCTCCAGTCTCTTCTCAGAGTGACAAATTCTCATTGTCCCTTCTTTTGACAAATAGGAAGCTGTGGCTTGTGTGTGTCCCCAAAGAAGGGCAACGAAGCTGGTAAAGAGCCTTGAGAACAAGTCTTATGAGGAGCCACTGAGGGAACTGGGGCTATTTAGTCTGAAGAAAAGGAGGCTGAGGGGAGACCTCATCACCCTCTACAACTACCTGAAAGGACATTGTAAAGAGATAGGTGCTGGTCTTTTCTCACAAGCAACTGGTGATAGGACAAGAGGAAATGGCCTCAAGCTGTGCCAGAGGAGGTTTAGACTAGACATCAGGAAGAACTTTTTCACTGAAAGGGTTGTCAGACGTTGGAACATGCTGCCCAGGGAGGTGGTTGAGTCACCATCCCTGGATGTGTTTAAAAGTAGTCTAGATGTGGTGCTTGGGGATATGGCTTAGTGCTGGACTTGGTAGAGTAGGGTTAATGGTTGATGATCTTGAAGGTCTTTTCCAACCCAAGTGATTCTGTGATTCTGTGATGTTTCAAAATGGAGAACAATAAACCCCCTGCCAATACAGAGAGGGTTGGATCTAGATGATCTTTAAGGTCTCTTTTACTTTTCTATGATAACAGAAAGCAACGTGCCTTTGAGCATTGAGACCACTCTTACAGAATTTGGACTCAAGCTTACATGGCTGTGCTGATCTGAGGACAAGTGAGTATAGATCCTTATCTTCACAATTCTTAAGTATTTGTACTTCTGCTAGCATTAGAAAGAGTCTTTAAAATACCATCTCTTTTTCCTTATTGCCAGAAGGGTAATGATCCTGTCTACCAGCTGCTTTTTATGCCTTTCAGAAAAAATCAATATTTGAGGTACACAATCTTAGTTTGTTTTACGTCTTGCTCAGCTACCTTACATCTTGTTGGTTTACACATTTTAATCCAGAAGAATCTTACTGTTAATCACAGATAAGTCTTCATCCATATGTAAGCATTAATTTATTTACTATAAATTGTGTGACAACCTGAAATAATCCATTTTGGAAAAAAAACATAATTCTGATTTAGCATTAGCATCTTTGCTTTAATACTAGATGAGTTCTCTACATCTGAGTTAACCTGTCTGTGGAACTTCTTGCCATTTTTTGCTTCTGGTCATCTTAATCAGAAGTTATCTTCCTCTTCTCACTGCCGCATGTTCTTTTGCCTTTAAAAACAATGATACTTTTTAAAGATCTAATTGTGCTTCAATCCTCTCCCAATAGGTACACCATTATTGAGAATACATGGAATCCTAGCTCGGGAAAACTATCACTATGCAAGTGGCATCACCAGAACAAGTGATGAGAAAGAGTGTTTTCATATCTCGATCCCACTGCTGAGTCTTACTAAAGATAGTTTTTTAAAAGTTCCTGAAGTCCAGGAGTAGAAACAATAGTTCCCACAATCTTCTACTAAATGTCTGACCTAAAAGCCCCAACAGCAGTACTACAACAGCAACAAAAATATCAACAGGCAATGCTAAAATTCAAAGTTCAAAAAAATTTTGTTTGTATAAGTGTGTTTGTTGTAGCTGCAGATGCAGAAGGAGAGATAAAAAATTAATTTCAAGTCATAGCTGTGTCAATATATCCAGTGTTTCCCTACTCTTAAACTTTTTTGAGACTATTTCTCATCATTCAAAGAGCCTAGCTAACTTTTAATATTCATATTAATTACAGTGTATTTTGCAGTATACTTTCTGTTATAAAGAGAACCTACACGGATTATCTTCATTCTGACTCACACTGCAGAAAAAATGGCCTATATGGAAAATTTATATCACTTTAAGAGAAATTTAAGCACATGCTTGGCTAGACTTATTGTTTTATCACGAATAAATATTTTTTCAAGAATTTGGAGTCTGTTTCTATCGGTTAACATCCCAAGAGGAAATCTCATTGCAGTCTTGTCACAGCAATCCCAGGATGACCAGTATACAAATATCTCAGAAAGTACAATTACACATGGTGACTGATTTTTTTTCCATATCTGCTTTTGTATTTCTGACTTGCTGCTGACCACAGGCTATCAAATCAAGAGGCAATGTTTAATCAGTAATGTTGCTTTGTAGAAGTAGCCATGGGATTTTGTTCTGCTACTCTTCCACCTGTTAGCATTTCACTAGAACACACAATGCCTTCCACATGACCACCCAACTGCACCATATACACATTACTTTCTTCATCTGAAGCACCGAGAGGGATTGTTGGAGTATAGCATTTTCAGATGTCCTTCCTTAAATGGTCTGGCATAGAAATTATCAAATAGATTAAGTTTTTCCTATTTTGCTCAACTCTTAATGAAATGGCTCACTTAAAGGCATAAAGGCAACAAACACTTCTACTGACCTGACAGAATTTCATATATTTAAGATTTAATATAAAATACTCGAGCTAAACAATATTTCGAGCCATGGTAAAACTATGGTGCTGGTTCCACAGGACAGCATGGAAACTTGAGTTCACTTGTATGAACGTTTAGCTATGAATCTTTAGTCTTCCTCCTCCTCCCATCCAATATCCTGTTGGTACAATTTACTGCACTTGCCATAGTTATGATAAACTTTAACTTTTTTCTCTTATGTAAATAAGCAGTTACGTAACTAATAGTGCCTTCTGTTGCGTGCGAGAGGGAAAAACTACGTCAAATGCAAGAATACATCTGACTCACATCCAAATCTTCCAGCTGCCATGCACATTTTCTAACACTGCTTATAAACAACTCTTGAATCATCAAAAAGGCAACATTGTCACTGCAGAGCTCTGTATTACAGCAAAATTGTGGATATAACAGTGCATATTGAAGATTGAGAGTTGCTACCTCCCACATGACAAAAGAGAAGGAAGGATGAAATCGACAACCTGAGAAATATTTTCCTTCACACACTTCCATGATATTTTGCACTGTTTGTGTTTATTTTCCACGCATTTTCAAAACTGGAATTGGATCACTTGTTAAGGTGCCTTTTGAAAGGGAAAAAAAAATAAAACCAGGAGGAAAAAAAAAAAAAAAAAGGAACAATTTTGAGCATTCCTTAATGCTTCTCCTTTTCAGTTAGTACTTTGAAAAATGTCAATTCTCAGAAGCAGATCATCTGCACTATAAAACATTAGCAGTGAGACTAGAAATCCATGCCATGAAGTGATGTATTGCATCTACTAGGACTACCTACATTCAAATTTTGGAAAGGTGTGATAAAAAAAAACTTGAAAAAAAATTCTACTTATAACTACCTTATAGGTAGTTATAGGTATATTTTTTATAGGTATATATTTTATATTATATTTTATATTATATTTTATATTTTTTATAGGTATAAAAAAATTCTGCTTATAGGTAGTTGATGTCCAAAAGAACTGTTCCCCAGAGTATCAGGAGACCTCGCAGTTTTTATGTACGTGTCTTCACAAAACTCCTGTCCCAATATTTAGAACTGCAGAATTAAACACACAGCCAGAGATACAGAACAACAAAAGTGCTTAGTCAATATACAGAAAGGGCTCAAAATGAGATGTACACATCCAGCATTCTGAACTAAGGGTTGCCTGGACCAAGCAAGAGGAAAATCCCCCCAAAAAGGAGTACATCTAAATTTTAAGTTTCTTCAGTGGACCATGACTTTAACCTTCGTAGGTGTACTCTTCATATATATATTCTTTTCATGCCTTTCAAAAAAAAACAGATAGTTTTATCAAAATTAATCCAGAGGAGGACTCTTCTTTTCATTCTACAGCTCACTGAGTACTCATTCAGCAATGGAAGACACACCTAAATCTATCTTGGGAACTCACATTCACATCTCCTCTGAGAGTATAGTTGGACTAGATTATTGGTTTAGGTCCCTTTCAACTGAAAAATTCTATTCTAATACCTGAATCCTTGGGTTCTAAGGCTCCCTTTTACGTTTGCAACTCTTCAACTTTGCACAGAATACTTAAGAATTTCCCTGTTCCACAGACAAGGGAAGCAAGAATGAAAATGACTACAATGCAGAAATTAGAGGCACTTGCTGAAGAGAAGAGGGAGGGGAGGTATGATCTCCGTTAATCCAGACATTTTATATAAAATATAGATTAAGTCCTTGGAATAGAAATTTTGTTATTGATAGAAGTCAAAGTTGTTAAATATAATTTACCAAGATGTTTCTCAGTTGATGCAAAGAGAAAGGTTAAAAAACAAAAAAAGTTTAATTCTCATCTTGACCTGGACAGTAAGACTTAGTTGAATGTACCACGGCAAGATGTTGCTGATGTGTAAGATCATGCATAGTGTGGGTAACAGAGTAAAATCATCTTTCACCAGTCTGAAGAACAGTTATTTTTCTGGAAATTCTTCTGTATGTTAGAAATGTTATAGGGAAAAAGTATTTCATAATTACCCTGTAAGAGATGTTTGTTGTAAGTAAATAGCTTAATACAAAGGCTAAAATGAAAGCTGGTCCAAGAGGTTATAGTGGATCCTCTGTACTTTCCCAAGGCAGAGACCAGAGTAAAGTTTCCAGTTCAGAGCAGTACTGCATCAGTAGTGCTTGATGAATATCAAAACTGTTGCTCTAGTCAAGCAAACCTGTAACTAGATTAAAAGTTTCTTTATTTCTTCTGCTGTGGTGGATTAGCCTTGGCTGACTGAAAGACATTCACCCAGTACCTCTCTCAGTTTCTTCCTCCCTCCTCTCTGGTACACAGCATTTTACCCTTTAAAAAATGTATTCCACAGAGGCACCACCAGCTTGGCTGATGGGCTCAGCTGTGCACAGTGGTGGGTCCGTTGGAGCCAGCTGGCAGCATGTGTCCAGCATGGGGCAGTCCCAGTCTTTTCCTAGAGAGGCCAACCTTGCAGCTCCCATTACCAACATCTTGCCATGTAAACCCAATACACCTGTACATAAATTATTACAGAAATATCTCTTTACCATCTCAGAGAGCCACATGTTTTTAAAAGGATCTTTTCTAGTATTTTAGACCAGGCTAAACATTCTTTTCTACAAACTAACAATGCAATTAGACATTTATTCTTCAGGCATTGAATCCAAGTGCTAGCACTGTCTGACAACAGGAAAGAGTTCTGTGGATCATCCATAATTCAAAAAAGGTGTTTAAAACAACAAAAAATAGTAATAAATATTCAGAATTTAATGCAGATTTATTACAAAGTGTTCAAGGTAACGTAGGATCTTTCAGAAATTGAAAGACTGAGACAGGAACATGAGCTCATGAAAAGACAATAAAACAAAATCATACTTATAGTAATCACCTGAAAAAATACTGTTTTCTATTAATGTTAAATGTATATAGGGATAAACTTTTCCCTTTCTTAGAAAAAAATGTATGGGAATACAGGTATGTTGAAGAAAACCCCATTTTTCAAGTCTTTCATCTTTTGTCCTAAACTCCTTGTTTTCATTTTGTCATTACGGGAATCCTTTCAGATAAAGTCATTCAAATCAAAGCAGAAACCCCCCTGAATTGACTGAGGATGTATGAGATTTTAATTTGCTACTGACTATACAAGGGATGGTGTTGATTACCCACAAAACTGTATCAAACACACAGAATATGAACTGATTAAACATACAGTTTAAAACCCATGGATAATCTGAGTTTCAGTAGGAGCTACTTTGTAGCAGTTGCAGGGAAAACTTCCTCTTTTGATGAAACTGCCATTTTCATGTTGTGACCCTGTACTTGCCACATCCCTCTCATGCAAGCTAGTATGTGGATCATTGCCAAAATAAACTGTGAACAGAAAAAAAAAATTGTTATGAGATGGGAATTTAGTGAACTTGGGAAGAGTGGTTCACCTCACCCTAAACTGGGATGCAGAGTGGAGATTTGTATGAAAGGTGCAGGCAGTAATTTTGAGCTAACAGAATTTTTTTTTTATGAAGCTAAACAGTATTTGTATAATCCAGTATGTTATCTTGACTCCTGTTATATAAACAATGTTAAAATAAGCTGGTAAACAAGGCACACCTGAAAGAACCTTGAAGTGATTGATGCTAAACTTAAAGCATTTACCTTCATAATAAGCTCTCTAATTGACTAAGAAGGTGTATCCTCTTTATGTGACTCCTGAGAAACCATCACACAATCTGGTAACTCCCATTGCACATAGTAAGTTTTAAAAATATAAAAGGAGTCTCATGTGAACAGAAGACTAGTGTATACTACTGAGTCATTGAGTTTAAGTTAGGTAAGAATATATACACAGTTTACATGAGTCTTAGGAAAAATCTTTCTTATTTGATTAGCTGGAAGAGGGGCGAACAAAACAGAAAAAAGGATACATAATGAAAATGAAAATAATGTAAGACTTCTGTTTCTAACATTCTACACAATCCATGAACAAATATTTGCACTCCATCCAACACAGGTATGTCTGAATAATGATTACCTAAATATTGTCTTTTGCATAGAAAAATGCACTGGATTTTATTTCCTTTGTATATTTCATTGCCATCATTCATCTTTTTACTTGCTATTGCCCTATGTAGTAAACAAATGCATCTCAGGAAAGCTACTTGAGGTCTGGACTGCTTTGCTAAAAGAATATGAGTGAAAAGGTGCAAAAGATGAGTAAAAAAGCAAGAGCTGTTTAAACGAAAAGATTTAAAACTCTGGTTTTAACATGAACTCAAGTTGTATTTCCAAGGAACCTTATTCTTGAGTCTGGGGAAAACCAAATTAAATGATCCTGGTATTGCTACTTGCAAACATATTTCTACAAGACACAGCCTGATCTTTCTATATCTCCTCAGTTCAATGACTAATTAGTTTGCATACCTTCTCTGTAACCTAAGTCACAGAGACACAATATTAGAAAAGACAGATCTAGAGCACCTACAGGCCTATACCTCTATCCATATGCTACATACCTGCTCCAGAAAGCTGATACAGTAGTCTCTTTCTGCTACAGGTTTATGGCTCTTCCTTGTGGGATTTGGAATGTTCAGCTACTAAAACTGCAATAGCTTTGAGTCAAGCAGTCAGTTTTGTTTACATTATCAACATGTCTTCTCAAAGGTGACTTTTTTTTTGGTGGGTAGATTCACAAATTCTATTGTGACATATTTATAATGTTATTTTATCTGTCCTTAAGTGTTAGGGGACAAGTTTGCTTGGGTGGATTTTTGTTTGTTTTTCTTGCACATGGACATTAGCTAAGAACAAGATTTTCAATAAGGCATAGACTACAAGAGCTACAGTGTTGGGAATATTATTATCAAGCATATAGAGAACTGATTTTGCAAGGAGTCTGTGTAGGGACTTGTCCACTATAGGTAGGAATGGAGATATGAGATGCTGTAATAATGGTTTCATATACATAATTTGACTCCTATACAAGTAATAAAGCCATTAATAGCAGATTAATATTTAACTTTAAAAATAGCAAATGTCCATGAACAAGTGAAACAGTCAAAGTAAGACGTGACCTTGTCATTCACAGAATCACAGAATAGTCATGGTTGGAAGGACCTCTGAGATCACCGAGTCCAACCATTAAAAAAAAACACAAACCAGAACAAAAGAAAGAAAGAAAGAAACAAACACACCAAAAACAAACGAAAAAACACAACACCAAAAAAACTCCCACAAACACACAACCTACAGTCTAGGCCACTAGAGCATGCCCTGAAGTTCCCCACCTACATGTTTCTTGAATATCTGCAATACATCCAAGGATGGTGTGGTGACTCCACCACCACCCTGGGCAGGCTGTTCTAGTGCCTGACCACTCTTTCAGTAAAGAAATTCTTCCTAATGTCCAATCTAAACCTCCCCTGCCGCAACTTCAGGCCATTTCCTCTGGTCCTGTCATTATTCACTTGGGAGAAGAGGCCAACTCCCACCTCTCTCCAATCTCCTTTCAGGTAGTTGTAAAGCGCGGTGAGGTCTCCCCTCAGCTTCCTCTTCTCCAAACTAAACATCCCTAGTTCCCTCAGCTGCTCCAAGTATGATTTGTTCTCTAGGCCCTTCACCAGCTTGGTTGGTGCCCCTTCTCTGGACACACTCAGCACCTCCATGTTCTTCCTGTAGTGAGGGGCCCAGAAGTGTACACAGAACTCGAGGTGCAGTCTCACCAGTGCTGAGTACAGGGGCATGATCACCCTACTCCTGCTGGTCATGCTATTCCTGATGCAGGTCAGGATGCTGTTGGACTTCTTGGCCACCTGGTCACACTGCTGGCTCATGTTAAGCTGGCTGTCTACCAGCAGCCCCAGGTCCTTTTCTGCTGGGCAGCTCTCCAGCCACTCTTCCCCAAGCCCATGGCGTTGCATGGGGTTGTTGTGACCAAAATGCAGGACCTGGCACTTGGCCTTGTTGAACCTCATACAATTGGCCTTGGCCCATCCATTGATCCAGCCTGTCCAGGTCCCTCTGCAGACCCATCCTGCCCTCGAGCAGATAGACACCCCCACCCAATTTGGTGTTGTCTGCAAACTCATTGAGGGTGCTCTCAATCCCCTCATCCAGATCATTGATAAAGATGTTAAACAAGACTGGCCCCAAAACTGAGCCCTGAGGGACACCACTGGTGACTGGCCGCCAACTAGATTTGACCCCATTTACCACAACTACCTGGGCCAGGCCATCCAGCCAGTTTTTTACCCAGTGAAGAGTACACTTGCCTATGCCATGATTTGCCAGTTTTTCCAGGAGAATGCTGTGGGAGATGGTGTCAAAGGCCTTACCAAAGTCCAAGCAGACAACAACCACAGTCTTCCCCTCATCCAAAAGGCGGAAGGTCATAGAAAGAGATCAGGTTGGTCAAGCAAGACCTCCCTTTCATAAACCCATGCTGGCTGGCTGTGAGAGCTCACTCAAGATGAGCCCCTCCATGATCTTTCCTAGTACTGAGGTCAGGCTGACAGGTCTGTAGCTCCCTGGATCCTCCTTCTGGCCCTTCTTGTAGGTGGGCATCACATTAGCCACCCTCCAGTCATCTGGGACCTCCCCTGTTGACCAGAATTGTTGATAAATGAGGGAGAGAGACTTAACAAGCTCCCCTTCCAGCTCCCTCAGTACTTTTGGGTGAATTCCATCTGGCCCCATAGACTCATGCGTGTCCAGGTGCAGAAGCAGATCATTAACTGCTTCCTCCTGGATTATGGGGGGATTGTTCTGCTCTCTGTCCTTATCTTCCAGCTCAGGAGGCTGAACACCCTGGGGCGAGCTAGTCTGACTACTAAAGATGGAGGCAAAGAAGGCATTAAGTATCTCAGGCTTTTCCTCATCCTTGGTTGCAATGTTCCCCCCCCCCCATATTCAATAAGGGATGGAGATTCTCCCTGGTTCTCTTTTTATTGTCAATTTATAAAAACTTTTTTTGTTGTCCCTTATGTCAGTGGCCAAGTTGAGTACCAGCTGGGCTTTTGCATTCCTCATTTTCTCTCTGTATGACCTCACAAGATCTCTGTACTCCTCTTGAGTTGCCTGTCCTTTCTTCCAAAGGTGGTAAACCCTCCTTTTTTTCATAAGTTCCTTCAAAAGGTCCCTGTTCAACCAGACCAGCCGTGTTCCCTGCCCTTTAGTCTTGCGACACATTGGGACAGCCTGCTCCTGGGCCTTTCAGATTTCCTTCTTGAAGACTGTCCAGCCTTCCTGGACCCCTTTGCCCTTCAGGACTGTCTGCCAAGGGACTCTCTCAACCAGTGTCTTGAACAGGCCAAAGTCTACCCTCCGAAAGTCCAAGGTGGAGGTTTTGCTAAGCCCCCTCCTTACATCACTAAGAATTGAAAACTTCACCATTTTGTGATCACTAAGCCCAAGACAACATTCATTATTTGAAGGCTCAGAATAGGGGAATATCATCAATCAAAGCTGACCTAAATGGAGTATAAATGAGAACAAAAGCCAACATGGACAAACAATACTGTAATAGAGGCAAAATAACATCTTAGTACAAACAAACAAAAGGAAATAAGAGCCAAATAATAACAAAAAGTATGAACTTTAATGTAAGACAGGCTTACAAAGGCTTTAAGGATCAGTTAGCTCCTTGAGACATTAGAAAATAGGAACATACTATTCAATTCTATAAGGAGCAGGAAAACTGCTGCTTAATGAAGTAGGAGATGACAAAAACAACTTTCAAGGAAGAAACTACAACAGTTGAAGAGTTGAATAATGTTTTTCTACCACTGTTCACTACAGAGGCAATAACTCACTATGGAGAGATACTCCTACATAACAGCCACTTTTTATGGAGTACGTGTCTGAAGTATTCTTGCAATTCAAGGTATGAAAACAGGAGATTTTAGAGTAAATTTATAAAATGAACCTTAAAAAAACTGCCAAGTTTGGATGGCTTTTCTTAAGTGTTCTAAAGAAACTCAAGTATAAATCTGCTGTTCAGCTCTTAAATTGACAAGCTCTCATAGGTGGTCTCCTCCTTGATTACCAGCTTTCTTAGAGATTTAAACAAATTGTAGGAAAGTCAGTTCCAACAATAGACAGAAATAACTGATGGGCTCCATCAAGGTTTAAGAGCAGTGAACTGTGTACTTACATGGTTTGTTAAGATCCTAGATTATGCGGGACAGCCAAAACTAAACCAAAAGAGAACTGCAGAATTAGCCCACAATACTAAGAGAGAGTAAAATGCTAATGAAACTTAGTGACTACCTTTGTAAAGCAGTGAGTGCAAAAAAAATAAAATTCCAGTGTGCCCATTCTGTCCTCCTATCTCACACAAGCACACTGACAAATCTCACAATGTTAGTCATCAGCTCTCAGGAAAAATACCTTGAAATCAATGTGACAAGTATCAGAATACGACCATCTAAATGATCAGTGACAGTCAAAATGTGAATACAGTTTTAGGAAAGGCATAGAGAACAAAGCACAAAGTAACATTGTAATAGTCTATATGCGTTCATCGAGGGACCATATTTTAAAAAATACTACCTCTCATTCAAGGCAGTTCATTCTAAAAAGCTTATTTTAAAACAAGAAAAGGTGCAGAGAAGGAAAACAAGAGTCAGGATGGGTTGCATTCCCAAAAGTATCAAAAAGTTTACCTGTGAGGTTCTAAGGATGATCTGTTAACCACATATAAAGACCATAGATGTCTTTAGATGCATTTAATGGACTGAATATTGACAGCTATGGGCATGGACCACCATGCTGTCTGTTTTCTTCCACAGTTTTTTTTCATTGTTAAGTGTATATATTATACATTAAGTACCATTGAGTGTGGGTTACACCATTAAAAGGCAATGATTTCCAGAACTGGAAATAATGGTGAGATCCACTAGTATTCTGGTAGACTATTCTATAACCACATTATCTGTATTTAAAGACTTTGTTTTCATAAATAAATTTAGAATGGAGTAAATTCACTTCAGTGCAGGACACAGCAAGCTACTGGGCAGAGTAATATCCCTTGTCATGCATCTGAAACAAATTGCTAATTCATCAAGTAATACCACCAGGACAAGAGATGCATACTAACCAACGTATTTAAAATGGGGAAGTGAGAAGCATTAAGCTTTGAAAAATCTTATAGTGTGTTTGGCTTGCTCACCACGAAACAGAGTATCTCCTGTTTAGGACTCACATGGTGCTTAGAAGATGTTTCTATCCTGAAAGGTATCATAACAGACTTAGCAATTTCTGGTTGGGTTTTTGACAATGTATTCATTCACATGGCTTTTTGTTTCTGTTGGCTATGGACAGCCAACATTAACAACAGTTTAAGTGAGACACGCGAATTTTACAGCCTGACCAAAACCAGAAGTGCCCATTCCGTCATAGTTATGAGACTGCAAAAAACCTCCTCAAGATGACAGATGAAAATGTTCAGTTCGAGAAAACATTTTTAGAATTAATGACACATGATGTGGAGCTGGTATGAATGTGAATACAATATGAATTGAAATGTGTATGTGTTTGAGCACTGGAAGAATAAGCAGAACAAAGATTGAAAGAACAGCAAACAATTATAATGAATAATACTGTTCCCAAGACACTGGTCCCAGGGATAAAGTGGAAGAATGTTGTTTACATCTGGAAAAATAGTCTGCACTCTGCACAGTTGACTTGACAGCAGATGACTGTATGTGGGTGTGCAAGGCCAAATGAGTGACATTCCAGAGAGAAGGAATGTAAGAGGATACAACTAACTCATTAGAGGTTTTGTAAATAAGTATCATTCTTCTTTTCCATTAGATCCCACATTTAATTTTATTACAAAAGTTTTCTTGCAGAGTGATATGCCACTTATTACAAACTTATTGGGAGGGGCAGCCACAAGTTAAGAAGACCATTTTTATATTTGTGATTCAGAGGCAGAAATAGAAGCATAATCATGCACCTCTTTCACATTCTTTATTCACTCCCTGAAGCGAAACTACACCTTCAGATTCAGTTTTTAGTTTCTTATGCTTACTTTGTTTTTTCTCATACTTGGAATATGTTCCCTAGGATAAACATTTGAGCATGTGGTGCTAAGGAAGAAACCAAGTAAGACACCACTGAAGAGTACACAAGTATAGTTCCCTTTGGGCCTAATTTAAAATCTGGAAAAATCAATAACAGTTTTCACTTCTGACTAAAAGAATAAAAATAATGCTGCAATTTACCTTACTTGCTGGTGGCTCTGACTTACAGGAGAAAGACATACAGTTAATGTCTGACTACCAGGAGGAGGAGGAAACCAATCAGTTTACAGCCTGGCAAATCTACCTGACCGTACTGATAATCCACTGAAAGTACAGCCAGCAACATATCCATGGTAAAATTACATTTTAGTACAAATGATTTATGTATTCTCGTTTCTGTTCCGCGTTCCCTACCTTGTGCCCTGGCCATGGTGCTGAAAAGAAAAAACAGCTCAGGCAAATGTTTTCATTTGTTTCTTTGCTGCAAGAGTGAAGTATAACTTCCTCATCTGTGAAGGTGTGGGGCCAAAATCTCAGCTGAAGTAAAATGGTAAAGTTCATTGGACTTGAACCAACCTACAACACACTGCATTCAAAGGCCTTAAGAACACACATTAAAGCGCATGCTACTTGTCTCTAGTCGGTGTTCTCCTGAAGAAAGACTTCAGAATGATGCACATAATGTATTGCAGGAATAGAGGTAATTCAACACACTCAGTACCCTATCTTGGCCATTTCTATTTATGAAACCCCCACAGCCTCTCAATAAAGGTAGTGATGAATATGGACACTCTAACAGGGTAACATAACATTTAGGACCGTCTTATCTAAAATAACAATGTGATTTTTGATAGGTATACCTTTCATCCAGTATTTTCTTCAGCAAGCCACAATATAGTATTGTAGTGTTCGCAGCACAGTCTCATTGTTAGTCTGACCGGCTTGAGAACTCAGAGCAGATGAACACTCTTCAGAAAGCATGTTTAGTCAGTACTTCAATTTTTCAAACTCATTTGAAAGGTTTTTAGGTTTCGGGGATGGTGGGTTGCTGGGGTTTATTTAGCGTTTTGGTTTTTTTTCCCCCAGGTGTATGCTTTCAAGATTCAATTTCACCATCTTTGAAAAAAAGTGTGAGAAAAACTTGCCAGTTCTTCTGAATAAGTAACTGATGGGAGTGCACTACTAAGCAGACATATACTCTTCTCTTTTAGTTGTATCTGCTTTCTCTCCTTCTTCTGACTCCTTCCTCCACTTCTGTCTCTTCTGACGTTGCATGTATAATCAAAAGTGCAATAATGTAGTCCTAACATGTGACCAGCATCTTCTCTAAAATAGGATACAATTCTGTGTCTATGGTTAGCACTGTGATTTCTGCTCAGTTTTAGACATTATTCAGTGGGGGGGGGGGGGGGGGGGGGGAGGAAAAAAAAAAAAAAGTCCTGGATTTTGGATTTCTCTTTGGGATTATCAGAAAAATATATTATGGAGGAAGGGAAAAATACACAAATATTCAGCACTTTCTTCCAAGATTGGTCTTGTAAAGTAAAATCCCCAGTTTACCTCACAATAAGAATCACTAACTAATCCTCTCATTCTGAGGGCTTGACTGCTTATAACTATATCTTCCTATCAGTTTTCCAGTGAGATGTTGTGTAATAAGTGGGCACTTGATAGACTTCTTTTATAGGGTTAATTTCTTAGACAAGTCTTGCCTTTTCACCTTTATTTACCTACTTTATTTGAATGTATGCTTTTTACAAACTAAGCTGCTTATGTACACAATAGTTTTATAGATGCTAGTGCTAGTTCCTTATGTCATAAAAGTTATTTCCAGCCATTGGAAAAAAAAATAAAAAAAAAAAATCCAACAAATAAAAGTCACATTGAGAAAGATTTAATTTAAAATACATTTGATCAATCCTGCATATAATGGGTTTTCCTGTCAAAGAATACAGACAAATATGATTGAAAAATAATGCCTAATTTATTCAAATGCAGAGACACAGACACACTTCTTTTTATTGCCTCTGCTCTTTGCAGACATGCTTGCTGTCTAGAGTACACCTTTTATTTTCTTAAGTCTAGCTGTAAATCACTCAGGAGCTTCCACTCTATATTCTCCTTTTCTTATGTCTGAATTCCAGAAATTATTTATATTCCACTTCTTGACATCTATAGGCTTTGAATAAGTGTGAGCAAGTGTTAAATTTCCCTTGGTAGCTATCTACAGTTCTATTTTTTCCTTATTCATGAGTTAATCAAGCTGGTACACTGAATAGTTATGTTCATTTAAAAAGCAGGGTCATATTCAGTGTGTACTAAACATATACATTTTGACAGTAGCAAGACTAACATACATTGTAAATACCTGCATTACAATAGACCATTGGGGACAACCTAATATTCTTCATTGAAAAGAGAAGAAAATAAATTGATGACTGAACTACAACAGGTTAGTAATTATTAGGAAAAAAAAACCCTGCAATCATTATTTATGCTTTTATACTTCTATACATATAGATTTACCAGTCCCTTCACATTCAGTACAAACCTTCTAGCACATTGTGCTGACCTCAATTTTTTAAAGTAACAACTGAGTGGGAAGCAGAATTTAACAGGTAATAAATCAGAGCACGTTATTAAGGCTTAGCCTTTCCTTTTATATACCATCTTAAAGTCACAGTAAAGTCACTGCACACTCAGTTTGAAAAGAAATCTTCAAAAGTATGGCAGCTTCTCTAGTGATTGCACATTAACGTAAGCATGATTGGAAAAAAGGTTAAAATATTAATATCTAGAAAGGTTGCACATAAGAAGCAAAAGAATGAAGCCTGAAACAAGTATCATGGTTTGCATAGTACTGTACACTGTAGGGCATTAATCTTCTTAATAATTGTCAGTGGGATTTAAAGCCTTTTTCTATCTTGGCCAGAAAGTGAAAACCAACTTAGATAATGGTACTGAGGTTAAATCACCATAGTTTTAGTATTATGCATATGAATGTGCTGTTTTATTTCTAGCTTCTGTAGGCATTCATCTGACTCAAATAATACTGAAATGCAGCAATAGTTAATGTATTTTTCATTATTTCCAGTGGTCACTCTACACCAGCAAAACCATGATGAGACAGGGTGAAGAAGCACAAACTGGTACTGACTGTGTTATATCAATTCTGTGCTTATAATAGGTGCTTTAAGCCCACAGTTGTAGCAACTTATTCTATTTCTGAAGTATTTAAAATAGATACTTCACACCATGCTTCAGTGCACACATTTACTTTTGGAACAGAGAAAATTAGAACATAATTACCACCTCTGTGCACTAAATGTTCTCCCAATCCCACAAATGCAGCCTGCTGCTTCTACAATTATCTTACCAACTGCTGTAACTCAGTCCTCAACAAAGGGTTTCTGCCCTCCTGAATTGTGTTGTAATAACAGGTAAATATTTCATTCATCACAACACAGACATGCATTTTCTATTTATTGGATGTAACACACTTATTCTTCATCAGTCAGGTTTCTTCAATCAAGGCAGTCAGTGATTGCTTTTTTTTGGAAGGAAGTATCTCTAAAATTGGATCACTTTGGTACAGAGATAAATCAGACCAGCTCTGGGGAAGAGCACTGAAGAGAAGCTGATGGTCCCGAAGAAGTAGTTTTAAGTTCTCAAAATGCTGTAGTAATACTGAGATACTGAAAATGAAAACTTTTACAATAAAGAACAGCACTCTCATTAAAGTAGCTGCCTGGCCCAAGATAAACATCCAGTAAGGACAGTCATTATTTAATCTCTGCCCAGTTTCTGAAGGGAACAAACAATAAATGTTCTGGGAGGAGATGAAGAATTAACAACAGCTGCTTGCCACAGCTGATAAAAAAACAATGATTTTGAAATTGCCTTTATGTGGAGTTTGTACCCATCTTCATATTTGTGACTTGCCTTATGGCAAGTTCCTGGTGCAAGGAAAGGGAGTTCCGGTTTTGTAAACAAATGGCCTTCTCACAACTGTATGAGTATAGGATTCAACTAACCATTTCCTAAGAAAAGTAGCTTTTTCCTGTAACATAAAATAGACAGTTCTTATGCATTGTAACAGTGATATTATGTCTTGTTTGTACACAACTGAGCATGTCAATGAGTTTTGACTGTGACCACAGGTTAAAATGCCACATACTCCGTTGCACAGTGTATTTGGTTATAATTATCATACTGAAATTGACGGTTAAAGCATCTGAGTTCAAAACAGGGCTACAAACAGAGCTTGAAAATGTGAAAAAAACACAATATAATTTATTTTATGTTCCTACATTTAGACTTGATAGTACAATATGTTATCCACTTAAATACATTTTACTTAATATAATTAAATGCATATTTTATTTTCCAAAATTTTAATCTCCGTGCCATGTCTTGTTGCTATTAATTTAAAATAATTTATAAGAATCAGGGGAGGTTTAGGTTGGATATCAGGAAAAGGTTTTTCACCCAGAAGGTGGTTGAGCACTGGAATAAGCTCCCCAGGGAAGTGGTCACAGCACCAAGCCTGCTTGAGTTCAAGAAGTGTTTGGATGATGCTCTCAGGCACATGGTGTGATTTTTGGGCTGCCCTACACAGGGACAGGAGTTGGACTCGATGATCCAGATGGGTCCCTTCCAACTCAGCATGTTCTGTGATTCAGTGATTCTGTGATATTCTTATGCTTATGGGAGATTTGCCATTAATTTTAGTTAATGCCTTGTAACTACATCTGTGCAGGGCAGGCTTAGACCAAGACAAAGAACTTCTAAAGACATAGCTACAATTTTGCAGCAGTAGCATAGGTTTGTCCCAGGCATGAATTTGTTGTGTTAAGCACTAAATAATCTCATTCATTTATATTCCTCAACTCAAAGATCTTTAAATTCAATGTTAAAATTAATGGCATTCACACAGAGGTAACGTTTTTGTTATAAATGTGAATCCATTAATCTTACAGCAACTATCACCAACTGAGTAAAAAGTTACTTTTGTACACTCTAAATAATCCACCAAAAATAGTATCTTTTTGGAATGAACTATTTTGCTCAAGTAGGAATGAATGCTGTATTTTGGTTAGACCTAAGGCAGTTTAGCTGTTGTAGCCAAGACTGCCAAGACTGACAGCTGCCAAACTTCATAGAATATCCAGGATTAATTCTGTAAGAGAAGAAAATTGAAAATCTAAGGCCATGTAAGGACTTGTAGTAGAAACTGCCTCAACAAAAATAGAGCATGTTTTGGAACTCCTCACCTCTTATGTAAAAAAAGCATTTGTCATTTGGAGCAGTAACAATTTTGGCAACAAAAAGTTCTCTTGACAAGCCATTCTACCACTTCATTTTCCTCCATTTTAAAGCTGTTAGTGTCAATTTCAAATCACTCTTCTATAGAAGCTGACTTGAGATAGCAGTTGAGCATCAAGTTGAGATAGAAGTTGGCTTGAGTGTTGTATGCTATGCAGTTAAATACCCTCAAAAAAGGGTCAGAGAAAAGTAAAACTTACTGTTCTATAGCTATACTTCTATTTAAATCCCATTGAGGTGGAACACAATTGGTTTTGTCTATCTGAGAAATGTAATGGTAAACACAGAGATTTAAAATTGTTACAAAATGCATTCAAGTTGATATAAAAACCAAGAAAGCTGTTTCATATTATTTTTCATAAATCACAATGTTGACAGGTTCACAATCACTTAGTCACTTGCAGTTATTGTGTATTGCAGTGCAATCACCAGGAGCTGCTGGATCCAAAAAACAATATATGCTTTGTGTTGTTCAGGGTCTCTCCACTTCCCAGCTGACATAACTCCCTCTTTCCTACCAGGGCTCCCTCTGATCTACTAGCTGACTTTTTCACAGTCGTTTAGCCTCAGCAGGAATGGAGGGATATCCACCACCATGTTGTCACAATTTTGGTGGTGAAGACACTGTCAAAACTTACATTTAAACCTCCAACTGCAACATTTTCAGAGTCAGTTTTGGCCTAAGTTTGACCCAGCACAGTCAGATGGATTTAGGTGTGTTCAGAACATGCCAAACATACTGGCCTCTTCAGGAAGTTTAAATGCAAAGTTACTTAGTCCCTGAGTTTATAGTGCCAAGGAAGATAGGAGAAGATAGGACACACAGACAGTTAGCTTAGAATAGTGATTATGAAGCATGTACACTAAGATATCTTTAGGCACTTCAGGAATTTTCTGCTGGGACTCTCAGTTGCAAAACAGCATTTCAGGCAGTATTTTTCTGATGGATCTCATTGAGAGGCCTCTGTGCTATTTTAGAATCCATCCTCTGCTTTCTAATGCCATTTTGAAACATCACAATAAACATCAGAGTAGAATTTGGCGTTGGAGTTCACTTTGTGAGCTCTTTAGGCACTATAGTCCACCATGTACAGAATTTCCAATGAAGAGAATGTCTATTTGCTGGCCTGCCAAGAAAGAACCATTTAAAATATTCTATTAAAGTGATAACCAGTTCCCACACTGTTTTAGCAAAATTAATTATACTAAGGATGCCTTCACTGGAGGCATTTAGGTGTAGTCTAAATGTAGGTGAAGACTCCACATATTAAACCTGTTGATGCCAGTTATGGACTCACTTCTGAAAGACTCGGATAGGAACAAAGTTCAGACAAAAGCTTAAATATGTAGCCTAGCTTTGCTAGCATTGACATGGAATATAAGACAAAATACAGTAAAATATATAAGATTATTTAACTGTCATTCATATAAAGACTTTTTGGTTGTTTCTCACAAGAGTCTGTCCTTCTCAAAAGATTAGTATGGAGAATATGCTCACTGAGCTTGTAGCTCTCACCTTCATTAATGTTACTGCTACTGTAATAGATATTACCACAGCTAACTGTTGGAAAGATCCTGTCTATGCTCACCTAAAAGTAATCCCATCAGACTTCACATAAAGTCACACATCCTTCAGTAAATTAATAGTCAGTGTCTCTAAAAGTTTAATTTTGCTTGAATGGGAAAACAAACTAAACAAGTCTGAGTGAAAAGCTCTAATCCAAAATAGCTGTGCCTCCATCTGAGACAGTGAGAGTAACCATTCTCTCACCAGATTACGTGGCTATGCAAGGATTTCAATTGTGGTATCATTTCACAGAGGTACATAATATTGTAAGTCTAACCTATTGAAAACCCAAACCACAGAAAGTTCATGGATGAGGTTTTTAAACACTCTTTTGGTCTATATTCATTTTTCCTGAGTCACCAGTACTCAAAATCATTGCAGAACAACTGACTCCCAAAATATAGAGAAATAAGGTGATATGGATTTTAATACAAAAGCTCTTGATGTAAAATTAGGCTACTAGAAGTAACCTAGGTTACAGAATAGTCTGCCCTAGGATCCAGGGCATCCAACTTCCTGTTAGTTGCCTCCTTCCCATCCCCCAAGATCTACTTAATTCCTTTTTTGTTCACCTCACCCCAATCCTTCATCTTCCCTACATTAAGTACACATGCTTTAGCTTCCTGCTTTGACTCCGATGCATATTCTTATAATCCATCTCCAACTTCAAAGACAACCCACCTTCCTCCTGGGCCTAGGTATGAAATGGTGGGAGAAAGCTTTGTCCCTCAACTACATCCAGGAACTCTGCCCTTCCTCTTTCCCTTTCTGCTGTTCCAAAACTGAGAGGATGGAGAAGAAATCATAGAATCATAGAATATGCTGAGTTGGAAGGGACCCATCAGGATCACCAAGTCCAACTCCTGTCCCTGTGTAGGGCACCCCAAGAATCACACCATATGCCTGAGAGTGTCATCCAAATGCTTCTTGAACTCAGGCAGGCTTGGTGCTGTGACCATTTCCCTGGGGAGCTGAGAAGTTTGATCCATTTTCAACTGTGTGGGGCAAGGAAGATTAGCCTTCAGTTTCTGCATTCATCCTCTTTTCTTCCTCAGGAGGTCTGACAAATACTTTCTCTCTAGTATACACTCATCCCAGCACTAGCACGCTCATTAGAAGAATGTCAGATATGCTTTGTCATCTGCAGCAACCCTAAGTTGTTGATTCTCTCTAGAGACAGGGAAGGAGGAAAGTTTACAATTCAAACAATGCCTGCAAGTCACGTAAAGGCTGACATCTGAGACCTCTTGTGATCTGGCCACGCTGGCATCAGCATAGGCCGAAACTAAAGAGGGTTCCTTGATGATTTTTATAATGTTTCCTTCCTCCTCTTTTCCTGAACTTCAGCAGAGTTTACTAAAACTTGGCCTTTAATTGCCAAAACCTGAGGAAGTGAAAATTTTTTCTCTGTAGACACCTGTGCTATTCTCATTCACCATCCTGTAAGACAACCTTAACATACAAATGAGATTATTTCTATTTTATAAAAAGCAACTGTTTCCTCTAGTCCACGGCAGTTGATATCCAACAACAAAATAAGCACTTGTTAGTGCTTGTTAAGGCTACTTCTTAGTAGCCTTAGCATGAGATGTAACATTTGTTTACACAGAGGAGAAATTTATAACATTACATTTCCAACCAAAATGCACCTTACACAACCTGCAGTTGGTGAAGATGTTCAACATCAGAAATATCATTTTTTGTTCCAGAGAGAATGATGTACCAGCACACAACCTTCAGAGCCCCTCTGTGGTTACTGATGAAAAAGCATGCATATAGCCTTCAAAGTGCCTGGGCTTTCAACAACCAGCATCCAGTGACCTACATAAAATCTGTAAAATTAAGCAAGGTTAAAAAAAGGAAACTTCCTCCATCTGTCTCCTCAGGATCAGTAGTTCTCTGAAAAGAGGAAGAGCAGCATAATTTATTTGTGTTCAGAAGGCAGAAAGCCAAGAAGCCTAATGGGACTATAATAAAGCCAAATGTATTTCAGATAAGGAGAAAAGACTGTTTACAAATATTAATCTAGTGAATCCATTTCTTTTAAATTTATTTCTTAAAAATTCTCCTTTCAGTGTTTTCCAATTTCAGCTGATCAGCTCTGAGTACAGCACTGTGACCCAGTACTCTGGTGCATTCAGAGGTTCTTTTACTTTTTTGGCAATTCCTGGAGTTTTACTGAGATAACAGTTAATATCTGGGGAAATAAGCAAAATGGGATTATAAAATGGATCCAAGTTTATAATGAGGAAATGAGTTAAAGATGGAATCATTTGCAAAGGGCCAGTGGCTTCAGAGAAAAGATTTGAAATCTTGACAGTCTCTGTGAAGCAGAGTGAAGTCAGTCTCAAGAAGCTTCCCTCCAACTGAGAGGGGGCAGGTGAACAGCTCTTCCAAGCTAAACAAAGTGACAACCTAGGATTAACCTGCCAGATGTGGCATCAGACTATTAAAAGTGACATAGAGACAATAACATTTTTTCTTTGCCTTTCTAGACAATGCCACCGGTCTGACATATCTAAAGACTAGATATTTCAATAGCAAAGAGGAATGTGACAACTGCCACTGAATCCGTAACTTGTTCTACTGTCCCTGTCCTTGCAAAGCAGCAATATAGTCACACCTTCCTGGAGAGTATGTTACGACATTCATTCATGAACTTGGCATTAAAAGAAAGACCTGCAGGGTCTGAGCATCTTACTGTCTTTTTCTGTCGGCTCTACTGCTGAAACTTCTGATGAAGATTAGAAGAATCTGGAAATCCAGTTTACTACCTAGGTGGTAATGAAAAAAGAATTCCTGGCTTTACAGCTAAGGCATAAATTTATTACATTTTTCAGAGGAAAAGTTTTTATTAATGCTGTTTCTCTGATTAATTAAATTGTTATTATTATGATCATATTATTAATGTTTTGTTAAAGTCCTTTATTAAGACAAGGTCAACAGGTACTTTGAAATAAAACTTTCTGTGTACGTGGTTTACTGATTCAACTCTTCATAACTCATGGTCCTCACATAGAAGTAATTGCCTCGGTGTTGTATATATGACCAAGATAAATGAATTAAACATGGGGAAGCAAAAGGATTTGTAACTCACCAGGGGAACACATAAGCTTTGTCAAGTATCAGATCCCAGGTCCTCTGCCAGTAGATGGCATAATTATTTCTCTTTAGGAAAAACGATCAAGGAAAAACTGTGCGATCACAAAAAGCCATGGCCACTATGTAGATATTGTTGCTCTTATTTTCACATAAAATAGAAACTTTTGCCTTAGGTGCTGTTTTTGTATTCCAGTGGACAGTGACAGACAAAAGTAAAACCATACACAACCTGACCACACCAGGAGGCTGAGAGAAAGCAAGAAAATATTCACTCTACTGTAATAGCAGACTACAGGTATGGCATCTTATGCCTATGAAAAGGTGCACAGAGAGAATTTACAGAGACAGTCCTACATCTACATCAAAATACATACAAATTTCTAGATACTTAGATAATTAGTTATGATATTTTCACATACCAAAACTGATTTGTACACTTCTTTCTTTTAATCCTCCCCTACAGGTGAATTCAGGCCCTGAATCACAATATTTTTAAACAGCTTTTCTATTTTTACAAAGACATGGTAAGTGATGCAATAATTCATGACTAATCATATTAAACAGAGCTACAGCCCCTACATAATACGTAATGCTATGAAGCTGCATTCAAAATTTCATTAAGTTTATTTTGGACATCAGGAAAAGTTCCCAAGTGAGAAGGTGGTGGGTCAATGGAACAGGCTCCCCAGGGAAGTGGTCATGACATCAAACCTGTCTGAGATCAAGGAGTATCTGGATGAAGTTCTTAGTCGTACAGTTTAGTTTTAGGTAGTCTTGCAAAGAACACAGAGTCAGACTTGATGATCCCTATAGGTCCCTTCCAACTTGAGATATTCTATAATATGTATTAATACCCATTGAATATGTCATACTACAAAAGAAACAAATAAAAGAAACAATAATATGCACAGTAATACTATTAATACAATAATATGTAATACTACATATTAAACAACTACAGCTCTCTACAGCTTAAGAGGCTTGCAACAATATTCTAGTATTGGTTAATTTTAATTGGAAATACCCAGATTTGGCTCTGTATGAAACATCACTTTATAAAGAAATGCACACTAGAAAGATATTTTTGGAAATAGAAATAAGACTTCAATAGAAATAGTTTCATTGTATCGTTGTATCATATAAAATCATATAAAATGTATTATTGAAATAAGACAGGACCTCAGATTCACTTCAGTAATAAAATGGCTAGAGTGCATAAAGTACTTTGTTGTCTCATTGGTTTGGAATTTTTGGTTTAAAATATTTTTTCTCTGCTACTTTACAGTAAAATCAGAAGTGTTCCATACCTGATAGTTAGCAATTCTTTAATATGTTCTAGATCTTTTTTCTGTACATGACAATGATATAAGAGACTGTTTAAAGTTGGCATACTGTACACAAAGCCATATTTTTGGACCATTGCAGAATCATTAGTCTGCTTTTTCCTGTTTTATTCACTACACAAAATTAAGCAAACTTTAGTGATGTTCTGTATAGTAACAGTAATAATGACAGAGAAAAAAATACACTTGATTTGGGATCCTAAATTATCCTTGTAACCAGTGGTTAGAGTAAACCAAGCCATCTGCAAGTTAGCAAACCTTAAAAAAAATAAATCCCATCTTTTGCTCACATCCCCACAAATTTTGCATCTTCATTTTAAAATCTAATCTTTCAACTGCCTTATTTGTTTTCAACAACTACCACATCTTCAGACATTCAGCTGACATTTTTTTCTGAGTTCCTTAAAAGTTTCAATGTTTTATCCTGTATCTCAGTAATGACAACAGAGGATGACCAAGTCAAACACTGGTAAAAACTGATGTCTTGCTAGGGATATAACCTCACAGTATTATTGGAATATTCAGGAGCTGTTCCACAACATTCTTAAATACTTGCCAAATTCCCTGACAGATGTAAAACAAACTAGTAAGCCTGTCTGGAGAAAATGGAAATTGGAGAACTATACTTTTATTTCATGCTCTTCAGAAAAGCATTTTATATTAATGCTTACATTTAATTTGCTCTGATACAAACTACCAGAGAGCTTTCTGTTTTTCAGCACTAAAGCAATTTCCCCACTGTACAATACAAAAACGTTTTGCACACATGCATACAGCTAAAGAAATGTACTTCCAAATCTGGATGCACACAGCTGCAATGAACCTTTTTGCTTACTATGCCTCCGTGTTGAGTGGGACCAATAAATTAAGCTATCACAGAGGAAATCATAAGCCTTTTTTATATTAGGTCCTACATTACTTCTTTTTTGCTTTACAAGTGTGTATGTAGATGTATATGTAAATACACACACATTCCCAGAGATATTCAATGAAATTTACCCACCACTGAAATGTAATTAGATCTGGTATGAAGTGTAAAGGCATTTTAAGCCTAAGGAATAACAACACAAAACAGTACTATGACAGTACTACAAAAACGTTGTCATCTGCAGGATTAGCTCGACAGAAGAATATAATGCCCCAGAAGACAGAACCTTGTCAGGCCTATTGCTCACTACACTGGGACACTAGAGAGAAACATGTTATTTGTGATGTTTAAAGATCGTTCCAGGCCAAAGGTGCTTAAGCAATCAGTTCCATGTGTCTCCACATACCAGAACAGGAGTATCTGCAGCTCCTCCCCAGACTTCCTGGCTCCATCTCTGAGCCACTGAAAGGAATGGCTCTCAAAACCCACACAGCCTCCTGACTCACAAACTGAACTCCCATGCAACCATTCCGATTTCTGTCTGCAAATTGAGAGGACCCTCTGAGCAGGGCAGGCAGACACAAGATCTGGGGCTTCCAGTTCCACTGTGTAAGACCTAGAGGCCCCTCAACAACTGTGGCCTAGTACAGGCATCTTCATGCACAGTCCATAAACGCAGTGGTTCACTGTGATTATCTGTGCTCAGTCCACTGCTTCACTGCAGCACCATGTGTGCTGCAGCAGCTGCTTCCAGCTGCTCACTGAGACACTGTTCATTTCATAGGCAGCTTTTCAGTCACTACTACTCCATTAGCCTCCTTCATCTCTCTCCCATACACCATCAGCAAACAAAATAGAGATGTTAGCTGACAGGACAAATTGAATTAGTGAAGCCACAGTAACTGACTGATTAAAAGGGCAGGTAAAACACAGTCATTTATGCAGTTTTATAATTTACAATTATTTTATTATAATTTACAATTACAATACAATTCTTGCGGTAGTGTAAGCTTACCTTGCCTTTCCTCAAACTAGGAACATGATTTTCAAAGATCGACTGATGTGGGCAAATACACCAAATTGCAGAAATTATAACCTTATTTCTCAACTGTAAAGTTAAGATGAAAAAAGTTCTTCCCAGCTTGGCACCCAATCTGCAGGAACCCAGGTCAAGTAGCAATGCCACCTAATGCACTTCAGCACTCAAATCTAGCATATATGTACTCTGCAGTGTGCATGTCTCATCTAAATAGATAGGAAGAAAGTGAAACACTTGAAGATTGGTAAAAAGGTTGACTGGAAGAAAACAAATAACAAAAGCATCACTGTTTCAGTTTCAGCAGAGGTTTAGCTGTATCAGCCATCTGGGGATGGAGCTGATTAGTGGGAAGAGATGGCGCTTGAAAGGATTATTATAAGTGATTCTGATCAGAACATTACCGCTTTCCTAATGAAAAGGTAAATTCCTTTTCTATAGATATAATTTTCAGAGACAGTTCTGTACAGAGCTGTCTAGCAGTAATGCCAACAAGCTTTGCAATCTTGGATGCATCACTTCTCCATTTCTTACAGCAAAGGTAACACCACTTGCCTCCCTAGCCCTGTGAGAAAGTGCAAGCAGCAGAAAGCCATTATACTGTGCTCCAAAGATGAAGTTATTTGATTAAACATTAAGCTGTAGCATCCTGTCAGAATTCATTTGCAAGATATGGTGTTGCTGGAAAAATTGAGACATTACACATGAAACGGAAAATAATAGGAAGGACCTTCACCTGACAGGAATTCACTCACCAAAGAAAGGGGGAAAGGGCAGGAAGACTGCAAACAGAAATACCTGTCTCTTTTCATCATCATATTTGCTCCCTTTATTCCTAGGCAAACCCAAATAATATAGGCACAAGCTTGTTCCCATAGGAGTGTGACAGTTGCCAGTCTCATGCCCTGTGTGACCTCTAACTAGCTCCTCTGTCAGCCAGTTGTGCTGCCCAAATTCCAAAATCCTAAGCAGAAAAAAATAAAGGCAATAAAACAGTCAGTGACCTTCAAAAGTTTGCTATTTACTTTTCTGCAGTAACATACATGACCTGCTGGTTTCCCACTGGCTTTTTACTGCTTATATTCCAACATACGTCAAAGTGGGCACCCAAAACGAGACACTGTGAACTACTGCATTGTAAAGCATGCATCATGATCCAGGTCACTCACAATAAACTAACCTGAGGGGACTGTAACTTATTAACCAACTTTCTCTCCTGGCATTGTTCATATGCTACAGCCACAGAACTGCTGGTAGCCTGTTGCTTCCAGCAATCCAGCCTGTTGCAGTCACCAGCTACCAGCCTATCTCAGGAAAATATTCCAGGGTACTACCACTAGAAGAAGCTGGTTTATACAGTCTTCTTTGAAATAAGACCAACGCAATGGCTTCAAATATGGCCTATTAAGGATACAGAATTAAGCTTTGTGGACCATTCCCCATGTAATGATGATTTATCTTTCAGATTCAGTGTCATGAGACAGCTAATTAGTGTTCATTGAGAATTCATGATCTAATTTGTACTGGTTTCATTAAGTTATAGTATTTAACTTAATCCAGTGCAGTTTTGCCTGACACACATAAAAAAATAATGACTGGAAAGATTTAAATTTCTCCTTCTACCTGACATAGAATCATAGAATCATAGAAACATAGAAACATTTTGTTTTGAAAAGACCTTTAGGGTCATCAAGTCCAACCATTAACCTAGCACTGCCAAGCCCACCACTAAACCATGTCCCTAAGCACCTGTCTACACACCTTTTCTAAACCTTCAGGGATGGCGACTCAACCACCTCCCTGGGCAGCCTATTACAGTGCTTGATAACCCTTTCAGTAAAGAAATTTTTCTTAATATAATCTAAACATGCCCTGGCACAACTTTAGGCCATTTCCTCTTGTTCTATTGCTTGTTACTTGGGAGAAGAGACTGAAACTGAGCTCGCTACAACCTCCTTTCAGGTAGTTGGAGAGAGCGATAAGGTCTCCCCCCAGCCTCCTTTTCTCCAGACTTAACATCCCAGTTCCCTCAGCTGCTCCACGTAAAACTTTTTCTGTAGACCCTTCACCAGCTTCGTTGCCCTTCTCTGGACACGCTTCCGAACGCCAATATCCTTTTTGTAGTGAGGGGCCCAAAACTGAACACATTACTCAAGGTGTGGATTCAGCAGTGCCAACTTAGGTGAGAATGACTTTGCTCCAAAACAGGAAAGAATTTTTACTCCCAGAGGGAAGCAAGCACAAGGTTTACTTTCTGGAATCATTACATGCCTGGAGCAGCAACACAATGGCAATTCCAAAAGGGCAGGAACTCTACTGCCACCCAATGAAGTTATAATTAAAAAACATGAGAAAATTAAACGAACGTGAGCATGCAGAACTAGCTCATGCAGTGAGCTGTACAAGGCAGCAACACAGCTGATATTGAATGAAGAAGGAAAGAAAATTACATGAAAACCACTTTCTAACATACTTTTGCATGTAGTCCTGGCATGTTACAGGTAGAAGTCACAGACATCACTGTTGGACTATTTAAATAATACCGAACAAGAGAATCTATTACACATAACTACCAGGAATAAGTTTTCCCATTCTTTTTGTCAGTCAGTAAAATCTGCCATGACAGAAAAAAACATCCAGATAACTGTACTGATTTAAGTACACAAGTTATTTCTTACAGTGTAGCCCTCAGAAATCTAAAGTTCCAATTTCCTTAGGTAAGGAATCATCCACAATGAAAAAAAAAGGCCTATAAATACATCTTTTGAGTTCCTGGTTTCAGTTTTTAAGGCACTTGGTAAGCATCTAGAACTTCTGTTTTTGCAAAGGACTGCAACAAACACAGGAATATGGTCATGAACCTCCCATAAACCTTGTTGATGAATGTCCCTAGTCTGGTGTAATGCAAAGTCCACTAGGACATACAATTTAACCCTTTAGAAACTGCATACAAGTATGTGTGAAAATATAATAATGCTGATGATAGTGTAACACAGGTACAAATTCCAGACTTACTATTGGGTTTAAATGACAATATAATACAAGTTTACTGAACTAGAATTTTCAGGACCGAATATATAGATCTTTCCACCTTCCAGATAGTGCCCTATTCCAGGAAGCCCTAGGACTGTGTTACTTTTCCTTTGCTTTATTTCTGTTCCCATGAACCTTGCCACACAGTGTCCCAGCATCAAGAATTTATCTAATGACAACATATGTACAGTCTGTCAAATGCAAATGAGAAATGTTCCCATCAGTAAAGAAACCCCAAAGATTTATTCCATGCCCCAGGACAGATTGGCTGGTATTGCCTGACACGATGAACTGTCACTCTGCTTGTCTATTAGGGATAACTATAGTTACTGGATAAAATTATCCTTCCTGTCTTTTTCTGAACTCTTGTCATTATTCCCAAACTGCCCTCACACAGAAAATATGATACCTGTGTGGATTACTGGCCCTATTAAACCTCAAAAAGGAATAGCAGAATAGTGTTACTTTTGTTACTTAGAAATACTATTTACAATTAGAATCCCGTTCAGCGGAGCTGAAATTAAGATTAAACTGTTTCTAATCAAAAGGTAATAGCACAATTTTTAGTAGCTGGCATAAATATACAGTCTGCAATTTTCAGAAGCTGTAAACTTCCTTTTTAAAACATACTAAGTAAGAATGCAGAGCATCTTGCTTGATGGAGACTAAGCTTTCCCCACAAATTTCAGGCACATGGAACACACAGAAAAGCGTTAACACACATCAGTGACCTGTCTCTTCTGGGTGGGGTAAGACTGCTCATTGGCCTATGTTTGGAAGTTTCTTGTAAATTCTTTCACCTGCATTTCCAGCTCTGATAAAAGGGCAGAGTATTTGTTGATCTGCTGTATTGCTTGGCTAGGGAGAGCCCATTCCCAGTTTCTGTAAAAGCAAGTCACACAGAGTGGGCTCACTCAAACTCTACACACAGCAAGTTTATCCATAAAACTTCATCACTAGGAAAACAAGTACAGTTCTTATATTTTCCTTTTTAGTTTTTCTGTAAATCAAATCAGACTTTGCCAGCTTGATGGCCAGGGTGATTAGGATAAATGAAAGAATCTTATCATGCTGGACTCCAAGATTACAGAGCTGTTGCTATCCATTAAAGCAATAGAAACAAACACATGGGAAAGAGGTTAAAACCTTTTCTCAATACCCACTCCAGGTACTTATTCTGTTTTTAGGCTCTTGAAATGACAAGAAGAAATTACTCACACATAAGACTGCTAGCATATTTTTTTTATAAACCCAAGCCATATTCCTAGCTGACATTGTTAATGCAGTCTACATCTTGTAACAAAGGTCTGAATGTATGAACTACTGCAAGGCTACATAAGACCAGATATTAAAAATTTAAGAGCAGGTGTTTGGAATCTAGCCAGGTATCACGAAAGACCTGCTCAAACTGTGAAAAATCCTAACATAGAAACTTCTTATCGACTGCATGATGGTGTACAGCATATTATACACACACAGCTCTTCATTACTCAGTACTATCCAGTTTTCTAGAACATACCTCATTATGTCTAGATAGTATTACACTACCATTCTCTTTTATTTTTAGCCAAGAATCTAAAAAATTCACTGTGATAGTTCTATAGTGCAGTTTGTAAGAGATGAGAAGAGAAAGTTAATAGTCATTTGGGCTTTCTTTTTAAAGTACACATTTGCTTCAACAATTATGGCAGCTCAAAAGCAGATTTTAGTTGAGTTCTGTAAAAATCATTTGGTGCTCCCTAAAAGAAACTTCACAGGCAGTGAAAAAACAGACATAAAACTCAGCTTATTACTATGATTTTCTTGTGTCTGCAATTCAAATAGTGTTTTTTTGGTCTGACTAAAGGAGATGGTCTACTAGAAGTATCTATCAGCTTCTCGAGGTACTCTCTGACCCCATACTAAAGGAGATAACACCTGTGTTCTACAACTAGTAGAACATACACATGTGCTTCCTCAGAAACTGAAATTGCATAGGAATTTCCAGAATATAGCTACCACTCTATTTGGATGGCTGTGATTTCCTATTCCATCCCAAATGGGATTAACAGTCATCCTATAAACCCCATGCCATTTTCATTCACTAGTAGTTACAAAGTGAATGAGTTGCAATAATGCCTTCCTTTCCTTTGGGCTGACTGACCATTCTACAGAAAAAATAATACTAAGATACTTTGTCAGTAGACAACTAACTCATTAAATGTCTATTTAGCATTTGTTTTTTTTTTCCCAGCAACATGAAAAAAGGGTTTATCTTCCTTCTACTAGTAGTTTCCCAAAAGTATATTGTGACTTCAACTTTTGCATTCAGGTATTTAACCATACTGTATTACAGAATCACAGAATCACAGAATCACCAAGGCTGGAAAAGACCTTTAAGATCATCAAGTCCAGCCTATGACCAACACCACCACACCATCTAGACCATATCACTAAGTGCCACATCCAGCCTTGGATTATTATTTCTAAGCTTTGTTTAAGGTCTCATGGTTATAACCATGGATTTGTTTTTAAAGTAATACTTTATATTAGAAAATAATTTTATTTTCATCTGTATTTAGCCCAGGGAGCCCAGGAGAAGATAACGCTAACACCTCACCATAAATGAGCAACTGATGATGATCCATTCAAAGCACTCAACGACAAGGCAGTTCCTCAATTAATATGACACTATGTGCTGCTTTCGTTTGGCTGAATTTTTTGGTACCGGGGGAAGGGCCCCAGGGGTGGCTCCAGTAAGAAGCTGAGAAGCTCCCCCTGCTCCAAAACCAGCCAAAGAGCCATTAGAGAGACAATAGATGCGTCTCTGTGATTAACATACGAAAGAACTGAGGTAAGACCTGAGCAGAGGGAGCACTTGGTAGAAGAAGGAAAGGAAAGGGAAGGAAAGGGAAGGAAAGGGAAGGAAAGGGAAGGAAAGGGAAGGAAAGGGAAGGAAAGGAAAGGAAAGGAAAGGAAAGGAAAGGAAAGGAAAGGAAAGGAAAGGAAAGGAAAGGAAAGGAAAGGAAAGGAAAGGAAAGGAAAGGAAAGGAAAGGAAAGGAAAGGAAAGGGGAAAGGGGAAAGGGGAAAGGGGAAAGGGGAAAGGGGAAAGGGGAAAGGGGAAAGGGGAAAGGGGAAAGGGGAAAGGGGAAAGGGGAAAGGGGAAAAAGGAACCTGTGCTGGAGAGATGAACTGCAGTGCTGGGGTGAAAATCCTGGTGGCTGTTGAGGAAGAAGGGGAAAGAAAGTGCCCAAGCAGAAGTTTCCCTGCAATCCATGGCGAAATGGCAGGATGTCCCTTTGCATCCATAGAAGAACGTAGTGGAGCATTCCCTGGGGGCACCAGGAGGTGTGAGAGCCATGGTCAGTGGACTTGGATTTTGTGGCCAGTGGCCTCAGATTGTGCATCCGTGGAAGACCCGGGCGCCAGGGGAGGTGTCTGTTCCTGAAGCAGCCCGTGACTCTGTGGGAAGCCCTCGCTGGGGCAGCTGGCTCCGGACCTTGTGGGAAGGACTCATTGAAGGAGAGGCTCGTGGAGGACTCTCTCCCATGGGAGGGACCCCGTGGGGAAACAGACTGTAAGGAATCGTTGTTCCTGAAGAGGAAGGAGCAGCAGGAACCACCAGGCTGTGAACTGACTCTAAACCCCATCCCCTGTCCCCCTGTGCCGCTGGGGGGAAGGAGGGAGAGAAATCGGGAACAAAGTAATTTGGGCCTGGGAAGAAGGGAGGGGTGGGGGTAACGTATGTAAGCCCTGCTCTGTGTGTTGTCTGTGTCCTGTGTGCAGCTGATTAGTGTGCAATTAAATTACTATTTTTTTCCCAAGTTGAGTCTGTTTTGCCCCTGACCTTAATCGGTGAAGAACCCGCCTTGTCTTTTGTCTCGACCCATGAGCTTCTAGTTGGGATTGTCCTCCTCATCCCAGGGTGTGTATGTGTGGGGGGAGTTGCGTGGGCAGCCATGTGGCTGTTTCTTTGTTGTCATGTTGGGCCCAAACCACGACATTTATTGGCAAGCCAGGCAGGAGAGAGACAAGAAACCACGACACACTATTAAAACATTATTGTTTATTACAACAAACATATAAAGAAGTTTCTTTTAAATGCAATTAGATGTTGGTAGTGAAGTAAGCATCCCACTCCTGTTTTTGTTTTAAACAATACTAGATGTCAAAGTGCACACTTTCAACTTATATTTTGGAGTAATTTTCTCAGTATTGGTATTTCAGCCTCAGAATCTTTTATTTGTGGTGGCATTTAATTTTAGTTTATTATTGTTTGTTTGTGGGGTTTTGTTTTGTTTTTTTATGTGTGGTTGTAAGATTTTAATTTCTTTTTTAAGCTCTAAATTGTTTTACTTGTCTCATTCACTATAGTATTTCAAAGATGTTAGCTAAACATTTTAATGTTTATAATAATAAATATCTAAATGTGAACAGAGGAAAAAGTAGGATCATCCTCTAACTTTACCTTTGGCATATTCTGACCCTTTATTTTTAAAATTTGACACTTCCTCCTTTATCATCACCATTTGTCTCATCTTTGCTATAATCTTAGTTCTCCTTTTACAGCAGTGGGAAATCACACTGGATGATATTGCTTTTGAGAACATACTGGATTTCTGAGAGCAAATTGTGCATCAATAGCCAGATTTTGCTGTGAGGGATCCCTCCACTGCTGTACTTCAGTCATGTGAGCTATCCCATCCTGTCTTCATTACCTTAATAAGGTAACAGCCCTGTAACTACACTCAGACTCCTAACTTCTGCTTGTTCCCTGAGCTGTATTCATCAGTGCAGAGGCATTTCAGACATGCACCCAAGCATTCTGATTCTTCAGAACAGGTAAGACAGCTTTTATCATAAGGCTGCTTTGCAGGCATTTTCTTCTTCACATGTCAAAGCTTGAGATTCCACTACAACTCTGTTTTCATTGCTATGCCCCTTCAATTCCTAACACCTGGGCCCTTGGCTTGCTTGCTCTCTTCTTAACTTCCTTAGTTGATTTTTGAGGAATCAATCCCTCTCCCACTGTTTCTAGTTTAAATTTCTGCCTAACAAATGGACCATTTTGCCCCATTCAGTCAGCTGGATCCCACCTCTTACAAGCAGCTGTGGACCCTCAAAGAAGGACCCATGGACATAAAAACTGAGGCCCTGCTGTTGACACCAGCTGCGCAACTAGTTGCTAACTTGCAAGATACAGCAAGTTATCCTCAGAACCTTCCCCTCATTGGCAGAATGAAGGAGAAAACCATCTCCAACTGCATGCACTTGATCACTGTCACAGTGCCCTGCAGTCATGCCTGATACTTGCTAGGTCAACCCTGGCAGTAACTTAGGCACCTACGAGGAAGTGCAGCACCTATCACTAGGCATACCTGCTCTGCAACTGCCAATAACATACACGGTCACCTCTGGCTTACTACTCATCAGGAATGTACCAGTCATGTTTGTGCAGTTCTTACACCAATTACTATAAGTATGCATAAGTATGTATTTACAAGCAGATAAAAATTGCTGTGCTACACCTGTGTAAATCCAGGGAATGACTCCTATGAAGCAGTAGAGCTAGTCTTTGTATGTCAGGTCCAATTTATTAATGTTTTATGTAAAGTCAAAAATTAAATCTTGTGAACCCTTTTTTCTAAATTATTAATTTGTACCTGGATTGAAGAAGAATTTTTTGGCTTTCAAAGTCAGAAATACCTAAACCACTTTGCACAATTGCATATAAAATATGGATGGTACTGTTACTGTGCTGTCAAATGTAACAGCCATTCTGTACTCAGCAATATTTCAAAAACCATCCAAATGCAACCATACAAATGTCACTTCTGCCTACGGAACTTTATAAATTAAGCAATATCAATCAATTAAGGGACAGTGGAGTGCATGCAGAAGTAGCCAAGCCTACTTGAGGATTACAATAGGGAGTTCTGGGTGGGCAATCAAGTTTAAACTGCAGAACTGCCAAGGCACACGGATTCTCTGTACAATAAAACGGATTTCCGGTCCCACACTGAGGGAAACTCAGGAACTCTTGCTTATAGCCAGACAAGAGAACATTTTTCCATGACACTATCTATTTATTATATGCTATAATACCATTTACCAAATCTTTTTACTTCTGCGCACACAAATACATTATTAGGCATGTGGGAAATACTCTACATATTTCCACTCCAGACTTCTAAAGATAGCATTTTCGTATGAATTACCATAACACAGAATAATATTCCTCTCCTAGGCTGCTTGGTAAGGGAAAGTCCTGTCCAAGCCTTTCAAAAAGAATCATAGAATCATAGAATCATCCTGGTTGGAAAGGACCTTGAAGATCATCAAGTCCAGCCATAGCCTAAATCCACCTACCATAACCTAACCTACCCATTCAGTGCTTAAATCATGTCACTAAGCACTATATCTATATTTCTTTTCACTTCCAGGGATGGTGACTCCACCACCTTCCTGGGCAGCCTGTTCCAGTGTTCAACCACTCTTTCCATAAATAAATTCTCTCTAATATCTAGTCTAAACCTTCCCTGGTGCAACTTCAGGCCATTTCTTTTCATCCTGTCACTATTCACTTGAGAGAAGAGACCAACTCCCATCTCCCTACAACCTCCTTTCAGGTAGTTGTAGAGAGCAATGGGGTCTCCCCTCAGCCTCCTCTTCTTCAAATGAAACAATCCGAGTTCCCTCAGCCTCTCCTCATAGGACTTATTCTCCAGACCTTTCACCAGCTTGGTAGCTTTTCTCTGAACATGCTCCAGCAACTCTACATCCTTCCTGTAGTGAGGGGCCCAGAACTGCATACAATACTTGAGGTGTGGCCTCACCAGTGCCTAGTACAGAGGCACAATCACCTCTCTACTCTGGCTGGCCACACTATTCCTGATCCAGGCCAGGATGCTGTAGGCCTTCTTGGTCACCTGGGCACGCTGCTGGCTCATGTTAAGTCAGCTGTCAGCCAGCACCCCCAAATCCTTCTCCACCATACAGCTTTCCAGCCACTCATCCCCAAGCCTGTAGCTTTGCATGGGGTTGTTGTGACCGAAGTGCAGAACCCAGCACTTGGCCTTGTTAAACCTCATACAATTGTCCTGTCCAGGTCTCTCTGCAGAGCCTTCCTACCCTCAAGCAAATTGACACTTCCGCCCAGCTTAGTGTCATCTGCAAACTTACTTACGAAGCACTCAATCCCCTCATCTAGGTCATTAATAAAGATATTGAACAAGAAATTAAGACCCCCAAACACATGAGCTAATGTGCATCTGAAGGGTCATTGAGTACCATTTTAATTACCTATGTATTTTGAACCAAATAGACCAGTAGAGTTAAAAATGGAGTATCCTGCCCTTTTACATTGTATGTACTTGCTATGATTAATGAAAGGCATTTTTGGCATATCAGACCTCCTACTCCTGCAATTTTAGGGGTTTCCTTTCACAGAGAGGAAGTAGGTGTAGCTGTACAGTATTGCATACTCTTCAGAGGAGATCCTTTTCAGAGGAGGCAGTGCACACCAAATTAGTTTCTTCCCATCCTAGCCTTCATATACTGTATAGATTTATAAATTGTGCAGTGCTCTAATGATGTCAACCTTTTATTATAAACTAACCCTGAAGAAACATGATAATAGACAGCCTTTACTCAGAAGGGCTGCCATCCTCATCTTTAAGGGGACCAAACTTCAAATGGTCAACAATTCCTCAAAGTTGTTACCACATAAGAAGATGTGATAATTCGTTTCTACCAGCGTAAAGTTGTTCTCAGAAGAAATGGCTGCAGCTCTGTGTTGCCTACTCAGTCTACACAAAGGAAAGATCACTTGAATAAAAAGCATTTAGTTTTAGCTATTTTAACAACTAATTTTAAGAACCCATTTTCCTAAAAGTAATTACTTGCCTTTAGGAACTACTCTTGTTATACTTATTGAAGAACACAGAGACAACTGACAGGAAGCATGCAAAGAAATCAGAGCAACTTAGTATTATCTTTGAAATGTTTTGAATGTTGGAGATGCTAGTACTTTAAGCAATACTTAGGGAAGCAAAATAGTCCACTAAGCCACAGAAGAAGATTTTTAGGGGTCAGGCTTTTCCAGTAGCAAACTGAAGGTTAGCAACATTTGTTTTAAAGTAACTTTCAAACTAATTGGAACACTTGATATACAAGGTGAGATCTTGGAATTTCCTCTGATAGAAGTTCTCAGGAAACTAGAGGCCATTCAGCCTTACCTCAGTACCCAGGAAGGTGATGGAGCAACTAATCCTGTAAACCATTTCTGGGCACATGAAGAACAAGGAAGTCCTCAAGACTAGTCAGCATAGGAAGCAGGAAGTCAAACTTGACCAAGTTGGTAATCATCTGTGATTTAATTACTCTCTTGGTAGACGAGAGCAGTGGATGTTGTCTACCTAGACTTATAATCATAGAATCATAGTTGAGTTGGAAGGGACCCTAAAGATTATCCAGTCCCAACCCCCGTGCCATAGGCAGAGACACCTTCCACTATACCAGGCTGCTCCAAGCCCCATCCAACCTGGCCTTGAACACTTCCAGTGATGGGGCAGCCACAGCTTCCATGGACAACGTGCTCCAGTGTCTCACTATCCTCACAGCAAAGAATTTCCCCCCAAGGTCCAATCCAAATCTTCCCTCTTCCATCTTAAAGCCATTCCCCCTCGTCCCATCATTCCCTGCCCTTGTCAGAAGTCCCTTCCCAGCTTTCCTGGAGCCCCTTCAGGTAATGGAAGGTGCTCTAAGGTCTCCCCATAGCCTTCTCTTCTCCAGGCTGAACACCTCCAGCTCTCTCAGTCTGTCTCCAGAGCAGAGGAGCTGCTCCAGCCCTCGGATAATGTCCATGGCCTCCTCTGAATTCACTCCAAGAGCTCCACATCTTTCTTATGTTGGGGGCTTCAGAACTGGACGTAGGACTCCAGGTGGGGTCTCATGAGAGCACAGTAGAGGGGAACAATCCCCTCTCTGGCCCTCCTGGCCATGCTGCTGGGGATGCAGCCCCGGACACAGGTGGTTTCTGGGCTCCAGCACATGGTGCCGGCTCATTTTGAGCTCTTCCTCACCCTACACCCCCAAGTCCTTCTCCTCAGGGCTGTTCTCCATCCATTCTCCGCCCAGCCTGTATTTGTGTGGAGGGTTGTCCCTACCCAGGTGCAGAACCTTGCACTTGGCCTGGTTGAATTTCATGCATAATGAAGGTGAAACGGTGTGTCCTGGTTTTTCTGTAAAGGTATCGAGGAGTCATTTATGCCTACAAGTTCTCAGTGGACCAGCTGCCTGTCGAGAGTGTCCCTCCCATTTGCCGCTATTCCTACAATGAAGTGACTGATTACAACTACAGTGTTGGCCTTGCCGTTCCCTATGATAATATTTAGGTAACTCACTTTACTAGGCTTCTGTGCTTCAGCCCTCTGCCAAGGACGTGGCCAAAGGCAAAGAGGGGATCCAGGTGGGACACGCACCAAAAAGATGGCATTGGTTGCAGAGACATCACATGGGCTGAGCATTTGCCCCAAACCTGGGGATATGAACCAGAACAGAGAGCATGGCTGCCCTCGAGCATATCACTAAAATATATTGCTAACACAAATGTTTAAAGGTCCACTGTAGTAGAATGGGGAGGCTGGAGAGTGAAGGGGGACTTCAGTATAAACAAAAATGTTCCTTCCTGCTGCTTGTGGGAAAACCTCTGTTGATCCCATCTTGGCAGAGGACATGGTCAGGATGTGAGAGCCCTGAGACACTTATTTTTAAATGGAACTTGCTTAGATACAAAGAGCCAAATTAAAAGTGTCAAAAAAACCCAACACCTTTTCTTTAGTTCTTTTTTCAGATAGGCAACACTTTACACTGAAAGCTCTCCTATTAATTCAGCAATTGCCCCAAAGAAATTCTGCCAAAAATGTCAAGCAGCCATTTTCTCCACATCTGCTCTGCTTCAGAGAATTCAATTTGATCCTTTCAACAAAACTTATACAAATATCCTGCAAATTTCTTTAGATACCATAGGTATAAGATGAGGTAAACTTGGCTGTTAGACCAGCAGTGGATAAAAACCTGCATGGAACTTGCAGAGATATCACAATCTTGTATTAACATCATCACTGAATGAAAACACCAAATAGTGGCTCACTGACTGCTAGCAATATGTAAACATACTCTATTGATCGCTTAGTTTAAGTCCTGAAGACTTAGCTAATGGTAAACATTTTAATTTTTTTTTTATTCCTTGATATAAAGTGATGCTGGAGATTATAAACCTACACAGAATCCTGGATTCCAGAGATAGCCAAGTGCCTGTTGATCCTCTGACTCTTAAAACAATAACACAGTCAAGAAAAATGAAAACCAAACAAATAGATACACATCCCAAAATCCCAAAAAATTATTACTGATCTACAAAATTAATATAATTTTTTAAAATCCTATTACTTAGTTTCCCACTCTTGGCCTAGAACAGATGAACTGATCTTCTTAGTAGGCTAGATTTAAGTTACATCAAATTTACATTGCTTTTTGACACCTCACTGGTAATTTTATTTTAAAGCAAAACATACATACTTTTGAATAAGTTACAGAAAAGAGTTTAAGCAAAATGAAGCCTAAATTTTGAATAATCAAAACAGACTAAATCAGTCCCATAGCTGATTTCAGTTTGATACACTGTATGTACATAAATGACCTTTGTGGTTTACTAATTTCTTGATTATTGGAGTGTACTACAACAGAGTTTCAAAATGACATGCTACAAATAAAAAGGTTTAGGTTCACATTAAACTGGGGGAAACAGGGCTGTGGGGGGTTTTCACTCACATGCAATAACATTGTGTCCTTCAAAATATGGACAGCTATAAAGACAACACAAGGATAGCTGTTTTCTACCAGAAGGTGCACAATCTTTACCATGATTATTTATTTTTTTTTTGGCATCTCAGTATTGTCATTATTCACAACAGATTTTAAAACCACAGTAGTAAAATTTGGTGTTAAAAATCAGTCAGGTTGCCATGCTCATAGAGGAGAACAAACAGAAGTGCTGCAGGTAGTGGCAAAATACACAACACTGAGACAGAAAACAGACCCAGGCCTGAAACAAGCTCCAGCGTGTCCACGCAGGCCAGTATCACTGCCAGACATTTATACTTTGGTATAGAAAACTTTCTGTATTGCCCAATGCTTTCATGCGATTCCCACTGTACTGCATGCAGTAAGCAGCCAGACAGGGTGCACCCAGTCCCACTACACTTTTTGAATCACTTACAGCAGTTGCCCCCTCTGGCTTCAGGGAGCTCAGACTGGCCACAGGTGTTACACACCGCAGGGTGATCGCTGGCTCCTAAAGAGGCATCTGAGGGACACACCAGAGGGCCGTGGCTGCAGGGAAGTTGCAGAGCACGGCCTCCTTGGCTTGCTGAGGGGAGAGGCCTGCTTGCCCTTCAGCACTCAGGAACTTCCTCCAGTGACTGGTGGAGGAAACTCATGTTCAGGCAGCTCCCTATCTTCTGGAAAAAAACATAAATTCTCCTGACATACAGGAACAGGAGGTAGATTTTAACACTAATAGTACCTCAGCTCATTTCCCCATGAAACTCTCCATCCAGACTCCCTCTGGTATTTGCTCAAGTGACATGCCACAAAACACAGCACCTGGCAAGTAGGAGGGATGGTACACATTTTGTCCACTTGCATGCATTTAGTGTGTATTTTATAATATTTTGCCTTAAAAGAGGCCAGCTGAGTGGTAGAGGAGAAACGTGCTTCCTTCTGGCAGCTGCCTCTTGCCTGTAAAGCAGCTCTAAGGAGGCAGGGCTTTTCCTGGGAGCATTTGGGTATGAACAGGGGAGAGAAGGTTAAACAGGAGAGAATGGCAGGTGAACGGGAAGGAAGTGGGCGGGCGGTGGGGGGTCGTGGTGTGTAGCTCATTTGAACATGCTGTGCAGGACCCTGTAGTATAATACACATGGCGCTGCTGGAAAGGGTAAGGAGCAGCTACGCTTTCCCAGAGCTGAGACTCTTGAGAACCCACAGGGGACTGTGCACAGGGTAGTTGATGCATGTTTGCTGAAGGGAAAATGTGCTCAAGTTTAAAGGCTGTGCTGTGAGGATGCTGTGGATGGAGAGTTATGTCTACAGTCTTCTCCCATTTTTTCCCCCTATTTTTCCTTTTTTTAATGAAAAGCATTCAGAGCCTTATCTTTTAAAATGGTGAAGTGTTCTAATCTGTCTCTCAGGAAAGCTCAGTTTTACTGAGAAGGCCTCTGTAAGGCCTCTACATAGTATGACTCCACTTACCCCAGTGCAATTCTGAAGGCTTAGAAGCAGCTGGTTTTGGTTAAATTCCTGAGTCCAAGATGTGAAAGCACTCTAGTTACCAAACACACCACCCTATGAGTCACAAACAAATGATGAAGGATGGGCAATGTTACAGCAGATATTTGCAATCAGACTAAATTCATAAGTCATTTCAAGTAAGACTACACTACCAGGAAGTTGAGGGTTATTTTTTTTACCCTAAAAGGAACTTATGAATAGTCTAGAATCAATAGAGAGCTTAGATCATGGGGTTTGGATCATTTTCCATAGAAATACTGAAAAATTAAGTGACTGCACTGCTGTATCTTGAGAAGTAATTTTGTTGATTACCTTTTTCTGTATGTTTGCAGTAGCTCTGAGTTGCTAGACATAGCTTTTAGCTAGCAGTTTTCAATTTGTATGGTAGCTGATGTGCTGCTTTTAACATAGCTAAAATGATCAGCTAAAACTCTTTCAGGATAGCCTGCCATAAAAGCAATTCATTATGAGTTTATGGATGAAAATGGTTTGAGGTCACCAGATAGTTTTGTTCATAAGGCATGCCCTTCACACCTGCAGGAGCCTGCGTTGCTTTTGGAGCTTTGAGAGGCATTTTTACGACTTGAATATGTCTGAATATGCCACAGCAGCCAACACAGCACATTCATGACCAGTTTTCTTGGCCTGTAAGCAGGCCGTAAATTATTATCAGTATTTAGTATAACATTCAATAGCATGGGAGGTACAAATGGAAAGGTAATGTGGAAAGGGTAACATGAAGAAGGTCCTCACAGTTTCTTATGACTCGTATGAAACATTTGACATTACAAAGTCTGCTTCTTATTGAAAATCCAGAGTCTGTCAAACCCCAGAGTAACCAGAAACATACACTTCCTCAGTGAGGGCAAGGAATACATGGCATTCATAGAATCTTTTACATATGCACTATTTCACTGCACAGTGAGAGGTTGCAATAATTGGTGAGAGTATATGTAAGCATCGTAGGTTGTAGCTTTTCAGGTAAGATCAATTAAACCTAAACAAACTGAGTTCTGCATGGAAATGTGGGGCTAAATCAAGATGATTTAAAAAAAGCTGAAGTTTCACTTTTTTTTCTTTTTTTCTTTTTTCTTTTTTTTTTTAACTGTCTTTACATTCTGGTACTTCTCAGATACAAATTTTCCACTGCTTTTGAGACTTGGGGAATATTACCTTTAAATTACACGAGAGTTTTATCATAGACTGCAGCAAATACCACCATTCCTGGGTGTGCTACTTTTGTTTGATTCAAAACCTGTAAACACAGTTTGCTAGATCTCCCATAGGGAATCTCCAGTTCTCATATTCCTCATATTCTGAACAAGCAAGTACTCTGCTGATACTCTTTTGAGAAATTAAGTATACTATACACAGCTCAGTAGTCACAGGCCTTGGAACAACCCAAATGGAATTACCGACATCATACCAGAAATACATCAGTGAAAGAAAACCTGGCTCTGCATTTTTTTAGCATGCTTTGGACCACATTAAGAGCTTTGATTGATCAAAGTTTTCAGCTCTTTATAGAGTTCTCAGCAAACCTAAGAGCAGCACAGTTCTTTGGGCTCAGCAGAAAAGGTAAAAAGAACACATATACATAAAATATGTATATATATACATCTGTATATGTATATGCTTATGTATGTCTATGTGTACACATTTATATGCACAGTAAGTATTAGCAGGTGGAAAATATGTTGAGTTTTGTTACAATAGTTGAGTCATCTAGCTTGATTAGATAAAATCTTACACGCATTTAACAATGCATAGTCTGACTTCTTAGGAAAATATCAGGATATTGAAACTTAGAATATACATTTGGCAAATATCTTGCTTATATTGTATTGTAGATACATAACATATGTGCATGTTTTTGTTAGTTCTCCCTCTGCTTGTTCTTAAATTGAATAGAAATTTCAAATCAATAAGTAAAATAGTGAACAGGTGCCTGAAAGGAAAGAAAGTTAAGAACAGAAAAGGTGATGAACAACTGATTGAGAGTACCTACTACTAATTTAGCTATCATACGCACAAGCATAAGGTCTGAAATTAAGTCTGGATCCTGTCTAAGGTCTGTGAAATAACTCTTTTTATTTGTCCTGTACATTTGCATATGAGACACTCGCCACCTGACCCAAGGGGAGAGAATCCAAGCTTGAGATATTAAAGATATAACTACATGGCACAATGCAGCAACTCAGTGCTATATTATGATCAGTTTAAAAACTGAAAAGTGAAGCTGCAAAACAAAGGCAATTTAATATTTAGTTCACATTTTCCAACTGATTCTCCATGCTTTATTATGTTTCTTAGGAATGTCAGAGTATTAAAAGTGCATGTTTACTTAACTACACAGAACTTTTCAATAGTGGGTTTCTTTCCTCCATGAGAAAAACTCTTCCCTAAGTTCCAGTGCAGAGGAAGGATAACATGGTATCACACTATCACATTGGCAGGCCTTGCTTCATTTTGTGCAGGTTTGGTATTTTTCCCCCATGTTTTACTCCAGAAACACTACAAAGGTTTTGGCCAAGTTTGTCTTCATGGCAGTGGATATGCTTCAGAGATCTGTGGGAGTGGCAGTCTTTCTCAGCAGAGTGAATGACACCAACCAAGGTACCCACAGGTATAAAAAGTGAGATATCCATCAAAGTGAATACCAGAGGCATAAAGCCAACACAAGGAGGTCTCAGGCCATTGACCCCAACAAATTATAATTAAAAGTTAAGCAGCAATTCATGAGGTCTTTACCACTTTTATAGGCATGTGTTTTAAATTATTTTTTACATTTTTTTTCCTAACAAGTATATGGGAAAGACTTGATTTTACAGTCTTTTAAGTACAAAAGTACTTTTTGAACAGTGTAAGAGTGCTTAGTCATTTTTTAGTTTGCATTCACTTTTCATTTGTATGCACTGTAAAACAATACATTAAATCCTTCACAACACCTATAGCTGTGTCCCTGTACATTGCAACAAAACATAATTTACACCGTTCAATGAAATTTTACATTTAATATCCATAGTCAGATAGTTAACAACAGCAGAGTTGTCTCCAAGCTACTGTTAGTAGTTCTAACAGTCTACTTAATAGCAGTTTTTCTGCTTGTGTGTGAGGAATCTCATTTATTTTGAAGACTGTATCTGATAAAGTCCAGAATTACGCACCATTTTCTAAGCACCAATAAAGATAATGCTCTTTATTTTGATGACAAAAAGGAAAACAGGAAGTGTGGATTTCTACTAAAATCATGAAGTCTATTATTTAGTGTCTGATGGCACAATCACACTGGACTTCTTTTAGGTATTGTCTGGGAAAAGTCTTAAGGTGTCCAAAAGCACAAAGAGAGGTAAATAGAACAGCACACAGAATGAACATAAATATCAGGGGATTCTAAAGGTGGGACATAGGATGAGGATAAGGGTTATGATTTTTTGGTTAATATTTCTCAGCCGAAAGTTCTTATTTACAACAATTGGAGCACTGATGGATTATGTCTCTATTTTACTGTCAGTTTCTTTGGAAAACATTTTGGCAGCAGGGGCAACCAGATGGCTATGTGGTGCCTGCCTGCTTGGTTGCCTGCCAACTACTCAGACAACTAGACAGGAGCCCCTGATGTGTGCAATAAGCTTAGCCTAGAGAAGAGAAGGAGCAGTATATGTGATCCTTTGCATCCTAGCTAAATTACCTGAAAGCTAACAATGACAAACAGGCAGAAAAAAACTGGAGCTAGTTTACTTCTATTTAGCATAGTAATGCCAGTTATGTTGATATTTTGGTTTATTTTGAACTAATAGAATGAAATGACTTTGTGTAAGGTGAAGCAGTAATGTTTCCCCATTTCATTTTGACTTGACTAGTCATTGCATCCTTCTTTTCCTTCCTCTTGTATGTTCACAATACTGAATTTTCTGGCCTTTATTCAAAGAGTTTTGTGTAAACCACCTAATACTGACTCATAGTGCTGCAGCAAATGATTTTTTCTTAGTCTGGAGTCCTGACCTTAATGTAGTTGCAGATAGATGCTTCAATTAATTGTGTTTACATCATTAGATGTCCTCATAAAATTCTAAGTTACTTGCTGAATCATAAGTATTTAGGATGATTCAGTGACATTCCTTCTAGGATAGCTGAAGGTAAAATCTTTATCCTGACTTCTGACATAGAATGAGTGTCAACTAAGAACATTGCTACAAATATGGGAAACTGAAAATAAAAATATTTTAGGTAAGTGTTCATAATACCTTTTGCCAGTATTTGTATTTAGTGAGTTCTTCTTAAGGTTCATATAAGAAAAGGCATAAAAGTTTTTTGTGAATATAAAGGCTACAGAGAAGGCTTGAAGGCATAGTAATGGAAGAGGAAAATTAACTGTTAGATGATATATTAGTGTTTTGGTTCATTCTCACATATTACTGGTCATCTTAGTTTCATAAGGTGACTTTACCTTTGATAGCAAAAATACTGCTGTCCCAGTGCCCAGCTCTGGAAATGAGGAAGTCATGGAATGCTCATTAATATCAGCTGTTTTAATTTATCACTGCTTGACAGAAAGATTATGTAAATATGTAACGAATGAAAATAAATACCTATTTGACAACAGTGATGATTTCCTCCCCCCAGTATTTTCTGCCAGAGTAAGGTAAATTTCTGTATGACACTACCAGTGATCAAGTTTGGGCTGTTAGGGAGCACTGCAGTTTCTGATCTTCACAGAGCTGTTATTTCCTCTAAGTGTGACAAATGAAATTCTCTTCTGGATTCCATCAATAAGAACTTAGAGCTGATTTGCCAGAAATTGTTGCAATACATGTTGTGAAATCTTAATAATTATATAGATTTATTGTATTAGCAGTCTAATTACTCAGGGCTGTTTTGAGGACCTAATATTTTTGCTCTTTGATATTCAGAAATGACAAGAAATAAAAGGTATTTATGTTGAAACCTTTTGGAAAAAGGTCCTGTTTATTCAGTAAGTGCTGAGCAGTTATTATGCACTTACAAAGTATAAGAACTCCTGCATCCTAGAAGAGAGCTGTGTAAAAGTCACATACAAGATTTAAATATTGGAGTCAAATGGTAATTCTCACATTATTACATTTAATTTTTTAAGTTCAATTATTTTAACTACATTAAGGTGAAACCTGTGGAAAGGATCTGTAAAGGTGATGAGATTGTTCTTGTCTTACCTTGTGGGGGATTTTAATACTAAATGTTCACAAACCAGTTGAAACCATGGGATATGATAAAGATCAGTATGTAGATGTAATAAAATACTTGGAGTAAAATATTTTCTTAAGTGTCTGGGATTTAACTGAACAGACTTTTTATCTCTCCTATAATAATTTTTCTTTATTTTATAAATTTACTTTGTTTTTTTATATGCAGATGAAGAAAATTTTCAACAGAAATTTTGGAATTTAGGGTAGCAATTCTATTATCAGCAGTCACATCGTTTATTCTTCAGCTTATGGGGGTGGGGATGGAGGGGGAAAGAGAAAAGAAAAGCCAGGTTTTAAGCAAATGAATGATACCAGAGAAGGACAAAACAATAGGGATCCAGGAAAGTAATGAATTACATAAAATCAGTATTGCATAGGTGAAACAGGAAAGGCTGAAGAAATTAATACAGAGAGGTAATCCATACCTTTTATATTTTATGAGGAAGTTTGTCTTCTGACTCAACTATTTTTTCCTGAAGCAATTACAGTGAAAAATGACTGGATCAAGCAAGTAAAGTTCTTCTTATATTGTGTTAGTTCAGTGGTGGCAGTGACACAGTGAATGTACCCAGTGCCTTCAAGTTTTACCTCTGATGTGGAGAGATTCAAGTGCTGTAACAGAACTGGAATTGATCTTTTGGGATGTTGGTGGGCATTAACTTGTCAAAGGTGCCAAAGTACCACAGTGCAATAGCCTTTTCCAGACTGGTCTCTGTATTTTGCAGTGCCAGGGTGGAAGGGAACACCTTAATTTGCTCCCTCGCAAACTCAGGAAAGAAGTTGTATCATGGACAGCCCTTTTTACTGAGGCAAAGTTTATAATTTTGCTTAAAAAGTCACATGAGGGACAAGTGAACGCAATCACTCATGAGAGTGAATAAAAGGTAATGAAAGAAGAGTTAATAAAAAAAATCTGAGATCTGTAGCTCTGTTCATTCATGCCTTACCATCTTATATCCACATATTCTTTCCAGCAGCTCCAAAACTCCTGCACTTCATTCTTCCATTTTGTGTTCTGGTCCAATATAATTCCTCATCTTATCAGATAGTGCTCATAATATGTGCACGATTTGTCTTTCTGCATATTGCTTTGGGGCATAATACCAAATTTGTGCACTAAATGAAGTTAAATGTGTTTGAGCTGTTACAAATAGAAGCCATTACAAGAACCTTGTAAGAATGATAACGAAGGGGGGGAGGCTTGTGTTTTATTTTTTTCTTTTCTTTCTACATGCCATTTAGGTGTGTTGAACTTGATAAAGAGGAGATCCTGTTTGGCGGGTACTCTGCTGTTGCAATTTCTGAAAGCCATGGGAGTGAGGGAGGGCATTGAATTCTATATATGAGGCATCCAAGCTTGAAAAGGTAAGCCCAGAAAGTGGCAGCAGCAGCACTGCACATTTGGAACAGAGGAGAGTACTGAACAGAACTCCCCCATTAGGGCATGTATCATGTTTCCGATACTAATACTACTCATCTTCTGCAGTTTTCTGCAATCTACCGGTAAGTCTGAAATGTCTGTCTTCTTTTTGGTATATGACTTGGAAGGAAATATGCATGACTGAAACAAAGTGGGTGACTCAGTTGTAATATTGCAACACATAAGGTTCAGATCTTGCTCTCCTTTCCCACAACCATAAGAATTAACTTTACACATTTTCTTCTACCTCTCTTCATCTTAAACCACATCTGCATATTTAATCAATACATGACTGATACAGAGCTACTTGTTCTAAACTTTTTTTGGAAATGTGCTTACTATTTGTTGGATCATTCCCTAAAAATGTTTCCCTAGATACAGGGAAATTTTTTGTGTTCACAAGCTGCCAAGTGCCTTCATCTTTCACATGTTCATGATGCAGTCATCTAATGATGTCATTGTGGAACTTCATATCTGTGTGGATAACCTTCAAAACCTTCTTCCTTTGTTATGCAAACTGCAAAAAGTATTAAGTATGAGCTATGTGATGCTACTACTTTTTTGAAGAATGATGTGATAGAAAGAATCCTGTGCTTGAAAAGAGGCAGATTATTACATTCTAAAGATTTTATGTGACTCTTAAAGTATTCTTCCACATATTTTTCAATACAATTCTTTAGTCTGTTAAAGGGCTCTGTCTTACTTTTTTGATCCAAGCTATCTGACCATCAGATGACTGTAATTTTTTAAAAAAACTTGACAAGTAAGTTCATTGACTCTGTATCTACTCTGCCTTCTTATTCATTCCTCTTCCTGTAGTGTTTTCAATGGATTGAGTGAAGCTTTTTTGCCATTGTTCGGCATTGCTTAAGATAGTTGTTTCGTTTTATCTCTTCTGTATTTATCTCTTCTGTCCCTGTAATTATCTCCAATTTCAAGAACAGGTTGCAAACCACTAAAAAGTGCACTTCACTTGCTTTAGTTTGAACAAAGTTCATTTTTTTCTTCTGTATTGTGCTTACTACATTTAATGAACCATATCGTTCAAATTCTGCAAGGACATGTATTACTCTTAAATAACTCACTTAAACTGTAGCACTAAAAATAATTGAAACAAGCAACTCAACCCTTTTGTAGACTGTCAGAGCCAATTTCTAATCTCAGCTACATTTTTAAAAATCAGGTATAACTCCATTCACTGTATTAATACCATTATAACTAAGATCAAATTAAATACCTAAAGATGGATCCTAACCCCAAATGCAGATGCTTGCAAGTTTTTAATCTATATGACTTCATACATTAGATTAGTAGGTGTGTTACTATAAACACTAATATTGGCAATCAAATAGAAAATTACTGTTGACCCATACTCAGCCACAAGCTTTATGTTTGAATTTGGCAAATACAAATAGGGCTTCATCTTTAAAGGACTGTGTTGTCTAGGATGGAACTTCAGTTGAATTTAAACATAAAAGCCTAAAAGTAGGACCTAGATAACTTACAGAGCAGTCTTCTCCCTTTGGGATGTATCAATATTTCGGGGCCTTGAAATTACATGCAAGGTTGGACACTAGGAAAACAAATAGAGATTTCCTTCTGTCAAGTGAGATTTTGAAATCTGACAATTTTTGAGGCATATCTGAACCATAAGAGGTTGGTCTGTATGTTCTAAATCTGGCCAACATGCAGGATGCTCATTGTTTCAAACCTAGATCCAAGTCCTGTCTCTTTAAAATGAGTTAAATTACACCAAGGACTCTAGTTCTCCTCTTCATGGATCTGCATCTAAATTCCACATTGAGTCTGTTTTCAACTAGAAATGTAAATATTCATTGTAAGAAGATATGTTTTATGTGAAATCTGACAGAAACTGGAAGATCTACTTTGTCTTTCCCTTGATAACTCAAGAAAAGCCATAAACTTGCATTAACCTGTTAAAAAACCTGCAGAAGTTTAAAACCAGACTAAAACTGTTAGTTCTAGAGTTTACCTAATAAAAGATTCTGATTAATTTATTAAATTGAGGATTTACTCCTTTACTGTTTCAATAGTCAAAACTGTGCATGGATCCTTAAGAGAAGTATACTTACACTTGTGATATTTATTCTTACTAAGTATGTAGCCAGGAAATTACCTTGATTTATGCTGTTCAGCCATCTTGTTTTGCAAGAGGCAGAGGGAGTTAATAATTTCATATTGAAGAGAAATCATCATGAACATATGCAACTGATTACAACTATTGTAGCTATGACACAAGCACTACCCTTGCTGTTATATTTCCTTGTAGGCCAATATAATTTATTTGAAAGCTCTCGTCTTTTACAGATTTTTTTTTTTTTTTGACATTTTATATTCTGAACTCTTTACAGAACATAATGTTTGGAAGAACAAAAAATATTTCATTTCCATGTTTTACATCAAATGGATTTATTTTTTTTTTTCATTTAGCTGATATGGAATACTTTGATTGAAGTTACTGTAACATAAAATTGCATTTTCTTATAAGGATGTCTCATAGTAACTGTAGTATAGGGACAAAATTACTTATTTATTCACAGTAAGTCACCTTCTCTGTCTGACTTGTATTGCTGTAGTGAACTAGACAGATTGACCACACAGAAACTACACTTTGACAGATATTATTCTCAAGAAAGGCGAACTAGAGTAGAGTAGGAATTGACAGGAAAACTTCCTTTATCTTAGAAAAGTGGAAGTTTGTTTAAAGTGCTATTGAGCTAATTCAAAATTAAGTATTTCATGTTAACTCAAAATCATCTCATTGCTCAAAGGAAAACGGAATATTTGTGATAACAGTAAAATAACAGTAAGGAAGATTTCAGTAGTTTAGAAATCTCATTTATCACTAATACAGCCTTTTCAATGAAAAATTCCTTCATGGTTGCTAGATACAACTGCTGCATGGGGCCATAACACTTGCTGCATCTGTAAAATCTGCAATTTCATGGGGTTGTGAATGGTTAATAACATTGCCAGGATGATCTTACTGATCTCTTCAGTGTTAAGTAGGAGAGGAATAATGTAAATGCTGAGAATAATTACCAGGCTGTAATTTAGTTTAATATCTGACAGGATACAGACCGATTGGCAGATAGTCAGCAAATGGCTCTGTATTTGTTTTACTAGCTATTTTTTGAGTAAGAAGTTAAAGTGGATTTCATACCCTTAGTTATTTTCAATATAACTCTTGCACATCTCCATGTAAACCAGGATGATTATTACAATCATTTTTTTAATCTATATACCAAACCTGGAGTATTTGTAACATTTTGTAACTGTTTAGCATGCCTAGTCTTGTGAATTATGAGTTTGAAAACATTACAAGTAAGATTTTTAAATCAAACTGTCTGTTCTGATCTAAAACATTTGTCCGTAAAGTATCAGACTTTTAGTTTTACATCAAGCTCTCCTGACTGATCTCACTTGAAGTAACATTTTAGGCATATCTTCAATTCCTGCAAATCAATATCCTCCAAAGGCAGCTGTTACACATTCTTAAATCCAACTAATATAGTGTTTGTAGTCTGGGACTAAATTGTAGGGATTGTAAAACTCTTATATCAACAATTACTGAACAAATGGAGATACCAAAATCAAGTGGTTCAGTAGAGGCAGTAGCAACTATAAATGTAAAGAGTCTTAGCTTGATAGTCATACAAACTGATTCTATTACTTTTTGTAGAGTACTGTCATGGTTTGGGGCTAAACGACAACAAAGAACCAACCAGCCATGTGGCCGCTCACTCAACTCCCCCCCCTCCCTCCACATGAACACTGGAATGGGGAGGACAAAGACCAACTAGAAGCTCATGGGTCGAGACAAAGGACAAGGAGGGTTCTTCACCAATTAAGGTCACAGGCAAAACAAGACTCAACTTGGGGAAAAATAATAATTTAATTGCACACGAATCAGCTGCACACAGGACACAGACAACACACAGAGCAGGGCTTACATACGTTACCCCCACCCCTCCCTTCTTCCCGGGCCCAAATTACTTTGTTCCCGATTTCTCTCCCTCCTTCCCCCCAGCGGCACAGGGGGACACGGGATGGGGTTTGGAGTCAGTTCACAGTCTGGTGGTTCCTGCTGCTCCTTCCTCCTCAGGAACAACGATTCATTACAGTCCTTCCCTGCTTCCCCACGGGGTCCCTCCCATGGGAGAGAGTCCTCCACAAACTTCTCCTTCACAAGTCCTTCCCACAAAGTGCAGTCCCTCAGGAGCAAGCTGCTCCAGCGCGGGCTTCCCACAGAGTCATGGGCTGCATCAGAAATAGCCACCTCCCCTCTCACGAGGTCTTCCACGGATGCACGATCCAAGTCCATTGGCAGCAAAATGCAGATTCACCCCTCCTGGCGCCTTCAGGGAATGTTCCACCATGTTCCTCCATGAATGCAGGGGAACACCCTGCGCTGTTGCCATAGGTTGCAAGGAACTTCTGCTTTGGCACCGTCTTCGCCTTTTTCCTCACCAGCCTCGGGATCTCCACCCTGGCACTGCCTTTCATCTCTCCAGCACAGCTCTTTCTCCACTGCTTGCTCTGCTCAGGCCTTATATCAGGTCTTTCATATGTTAATTGCAGAGGCACATCCATTGTCTCTCTGATGGCTCCTTGAATGGCTCCTCCCCCACCACCAAAAAACTCGGTAACCAAACCAGCACAAGTACTCACTGTGATGCATGGCTCCCTAGGAACTTGGAAGAAAAGAGGAGGAAGCATGCAATACTCTAGAGATGCCTGATGAGTTGCAGGCCAATCATGGAGGTTGTACTGAAACACTGGAAAAATTTCACACAGTTATTGGCCAGTGCTAACCAATTATAGAGGATAAAGGCAGCGTGAGTAGAACCTAAATGATTTTCCCATGAGTGTGTCAGACAACTGTGGAAGTTGAAGTGCTGGTTATGCAGTGAGTATAGCAGCTTGCAACTCAACAGCTAATGCGAGATCACTTTGTGCTGTTTATTTCTTGCGGAAATGTTTAGCTCATCAAGATATTATTATGCTGGTAACTTACTCTAACTTAGTGAATTTATTTTGCATTTTACTCTTAAGTTTCATTTTTTGTCTGTAGAGCATTGTCCCATTAAAATGGACACAATATCTAGGAAGAAGGATAGAGGCAATACACGGCATGTACACTGCAGGTAGTCACCAAAGGTTTCATTTACACCAAAGAAGAGAAATAAAATTATTGTGTGTAATCCATTTCTTCCATGCTAGACACATATTTTGCAAATAAAATTGCACTCAGCAAATTTGTGTTTACTTTCACACCCAGTGAAAACAGTCTAGACAACTGGCTGAGATGAATGTCATTTAAAGCTATTAGAACAACACTTGGGGTTGGAGCACTTCTGTCACTGAATTTACAGCCTTGATTTATTTCCCTTCTTTCTAGATATTCATTGCTTACAATTCCACCAGGTTAGTATTTTAGCTCTTAAAAGTTTATGTTAGTTTATCCATATAACATCTTTTTCAGTAAGTATTATTTCAGAGAAGAACTGAGGCACAGACAGATGAGGAAGCTGGAGATGTCTGGATCTCAGATCCAAGCAAAGGCACGTTCTGAAACCCTTACTCTCCAAATTGCCCTCTTGTGCCTTAATCTAGCCTACATACAAGGAAGAACCTCACCTGTTTACCTACAGTCCTTGAGATACCACATCATAAATACTACCTCACATTCAGTAGCACAGTGTGGAATTGCCAAGAGAGTCTATTTCAGTTGGTGATCTCCCTAAGGGCTTTTACTCTCTTCAGTAGGAAGCACCAGAGGCCTGCAGAGCTGTAGTGTATATATAGATATGTAAGTAGACTTGGTCTGGTTTATGTGATTAAAGAAACCTTCTGTCACAATATTTTCTCTTGCAAAAGATCCTAAACATATAATAGAGAACCATATGGTTTCTAGAGGATATTTGCACCAGCTATTTAAGAAATATTGGACCTGACAAACTTCAAAAATTAGTAGCACATTTCTGAAGCACCCCAGGTCCTTTTCCTTACAGCTTGCCTTGGTTGTTACCATCCAGCTATTGACTTTATGAAAGCTTACTTCATGCATGCACCACCTCTGCTCCTGAACAATGCTCACTGCTTCTAGTTTGGCTGTGGTGACCTTTTTCAACATCTATCTTCTCAAGGTGAAAGAGCCTTTGGGTATGGATGAGAACATGGTGTTGTGCACATGCAGTAGCTCTGGGTTTGTGACAGAAGAGGAACCCTACTATACTATACATTGCTAAACATCCCTGCAGGATGTTTACATTCAGGCTTTATGAAGGGGTGTGGAAGGGAGCAGGTAACATCTTGCAGCATTCTGCCTTAATGTGAGCAGTAAAAGCAGCAACTGGGCCTGCGGATTTCCTATTCTTCAGCTGCAGATCCCATGATTCTTGTGAAAAACACATGGGACATTACTTTTCCTATCTTTTCCCACTTTTGGCCATTTTCTTCATTACTTCTACCCAGATGGAGGAATAAGAATTCAAAAATATGAGGAAGGATTTATCCCACTTTTCTTTTTTAGCAAGGAACAGACGATTTGATGATGAAGTTCAGGAAATCCCATATTGTATAGGCAGCTTTTGGTAATATTTTACTAGTTACAGAAGAATTTTTTATTACAGACTGTATTATGTGATTTTCCAGTGAAATTTCCATTCAGTTTTCTCTGGCACAACACAATTCACATGTGCTGACCCTGCTTTGACTTGTACCATGCTTAAAAATAAATAAATAAATAAATAAATAAATGTACAAATATTTAAGTTTCTTGTGCTCGAAGGATAGCTTTTTTCTCTTGTCTTTTTCCTTTCACAGCTTTTGAAGGAAATTATTGGCCCCTCTTTTTTCTCCAAAAGCAGAAAGAATCTCTACAGAGAAGTAAGTGCCCGACCTGGTATTTAATGTTCACATTGCAATTATGAGTAACAACTCAATTCAGCATCAGTTCTATGTTGCAGAAAATACTGTACTAAACACATAATAAAAAAACCTCCCTGCCTCAAGGAGCATGTGTTTTAAGCACTAATTTTAGAAATTCCAAATGAAGAGTTTGCCTAAAAAAAACCCAAACAAACAGTAAAAAATGTTGTCTCAGTCTTGCGAGTTTTACACTAAATGAAAAGTGCTTTAGTGTTCCATGCTGAGGTTTTGATGTCTAAGGATAGAAACTGGGCACAGTTTAGTAGCCTTCCATATTAAAAATTTGCTATTGAGGTAATTTGTGTGATATGTTTGATTTTCATTCCTGCAGATAACTGTCTAATACTGTCTAAGAATTTAGGAAATTGATTCTTTTGATGCTGCAAAATCCAGGAAATTAAATAAAGCTGATCCTCCACATAGGCTAAGACTGTGAGATTATTGTAAAGATTGCAGGTTAAACCAAATTTGTGTGCAAGTGAAACATCAGAATATAGAATAGTTATTCCGCATCTTTATATCCAGCAGCCAGTGGGGAGTCAGGTTATGGACAGATCTCCACTTCAACATCCAGCTGTGCCAGCTGAAGCTCTGGTAGTTTCCCAAAAGTTTTCCCTTAGCTCCTAAGAATGGCTTGTATGCATATACCCAAATCTGTAAGCAAAATTAACTCCAGCCACCTACTTACTGCAAATTTGCACTAGTCCTTCTGAGTCTAAGAAATACAAAACATACTTGTGTAAAAATCTATGCCATGCCAAAGCACAAAATAATTAACATATTATAGCTTTAAAGTAATAAGAATATTAGCTATCAAAGGTACTGTTCAAAAGGCAGGTATCATTAAATTGTTAACTCAAAATGGTTACTTCTGACCTCAGTGATTATGGCATTTTCTGTTACAAAGACATTTCACTTTGGTTCAAAAGGAGTCTGAACAAGTACTTGGAAGCCAGAGCACAAGTCAGGTAAGCAGACAAATACCAGTAGCCTCACAAAACCCTCTGAACTAAAAATAATTGGACACTGAGAGAGTGTTTGGGGAAGTATATGTGCTTGTGCTGATGGTACCTTTCCCTTGAACAGTTTCTGATTGCTACTGAAAATAAAATACTGAGCTACGTCAACTGCCGGTCAGAGCCAATACAACTTTTCACATTACTTTCTGAAGAAATTTGAGGCACTGACTTTTCAATTTAAATTTCATTAATTCATTACACATTTAATTTTCCACACTCATGACAAGAATGAATAAATGTCACCATGCTAACATGATATACTGCATTTTACAGGACATGCTGTTTCTTTGCTAAGACAGGATACAGAAGGCTGTAACCCTTCTGAAAACACAGTTTTCACTAGATCCTTTCTAAAATGGATATACACAAATGAAAAGAAAATCCATAGCTATCATTTAATAAAAATGGAACTCAAAAGACAAATATATAATCTAGTTTTAAACTTTCTTCAGTTACTGACATTTCCATTTGTTACTTTTCTCTGATAAGATTTAAATAAAACTAATACCCTGAAGGCACTCCTATATTTATAGAAAGAGGCACCTATTGCACTCTCACCATTGTGCAACCCCAGATAATCATTCCTTGGCATACTCTGAAAAAGTTGGGGTTTGCTGGTCAGTAATCACTTAATCATAATATATTAAACTAGCTGGAATTAGGCATGAAGTATCAATGATAACAATTAGCCAATTCCTATTTTCCAGTCAAACGTTCTGGACAACAGAGAAGTATGGAAGAGGAGTACTTTTTGCCAACAGGTAACAGCTCATTGGGAAACAGTGTTTTCTACTTGACCTGATAAAACCAGTAGCATTCTATAGTCATTTGATCACTCTTTAAGAGTAAATAAATGTTTTGGCTTTTAAGCAGTGAATATAAATTGCAGGTAGACTTTGCTAAATTTACCTGATACTTTGTGCTTCTAAGATATATTCCGAGACACCTCAGCTTCATATAACTCCATATGCAAAAATAATTTAAAAATGAAAAGTAACAATCTGAGCCTAGAAGTGTATAATCAAGGACATGATTTTATTTACTTCAGTAGCTCTGTCAACTTCAGAGGGACTGTTCAAATGCTTTAAGTAGGTTTAGAAATATCTGATATCAAGTGCTGGAGTTGTATCCCTTTTTATGATTAATTTCAACCTTCTAAAATCAGTCTATTCATATGAAAAGTGATAACTTTTTCAAAATTAAAACCAATTAAAACATTCCATATATTTAGAAAGCTACCTGGATCTTTGTCAAACAAACAGAGAGCCAAAAAGTGGGGACTTACAAGTTGGGCTTTGAAGACAGTCTTTGAGTATCTAGTGATCTGACTGCAGTGAGTCGTGATACAGTAATGCCATAGATAGCTTCATAAATGTTGTGCCTGAGATGTTAAACATCTCTCCAATAGCAAGCTGCCACCTTTGCAAAGAGATCAAGCAGACTTAAATAGGAAGGTAAACCTTTATATTAACCACAAATGAGGTGGAAGTGCATTTCCCAAGCTAGGAAGCTAGGGAGCTCTTCACTGCTTACAGTAAATAAGAATATTGCTCTTACTCCAACTATTGTTTCACTTCCTGAATTGGGCTAAAATTCTGAGATTATGAAAAAAAAAATACTCTAGTATGTTGTTTACATAATTAAGCTGACTAGAAACTTACTAAGTTTTCCTGCTATTTATATTTGAAATGGCAATCAGAATGAGAAAATATGCTGTTAGGAGACCTAAATCCATTTTTCTCTTTCACTTTTAAAGTTTTGAGCAAGGATTCCTGTTCTACCTGGGGTGGAGGGCATTTTTCAACCTTTGATAAATACCAGTATGACTTCATTGGGACCTGCAACTATATCTTTGCAACCGTATGTGATGAAACCAGCCCAGACTTCAACATTCAGTTCCGCCGTGGGCTGGACAAAAAAATTGCGAGGATCATTATTGAGCTGGGACCTTCTGTTGTCATTGTTGAGAAAGGCAGCATTTCTGTCAGGAGTGTTGGGTAAGATTCTGTGATGAATGGGAAAAAGTGTTTACAGAAGGAAAGAGTTAAATAGCAGTTGCACTGAGGAAGACTACTTTGAATCAAAAATTAATTAGCAAATTATGGAATTTTGCACACCTAACTGGACTCTACTCCCATTTCTTCCTAACAAGCATTCACACCCTCTGGATAAGTATTTTCTTTATCTGGATCATGGTTAGAGTACATTTGTGTAGGGAAAGGGATAAACTGACCTTCTCAGTCCAAAACAGTTCTTACATTGAAACTACAGTCTCCTAGGTATTATCAATCTGCTTATGCTTATCTCTACTACAAGCACAGATGAAACAGCTTATACTCTTTACTAGATAGTAGTTTAAATTCATGTGTTTTCCTTGGAGTTCATTTGATTTGAGACTTAGATTATTCTGAACCCTCTGTGCTAAAGATAGTACATATATAGGGTATAAGAGAAACATTGAACTATGCAACCAACAGAGAAATATTGGAGGGGTTTACAAAGAAGTCCTTGTGTATGAGACCACTGACTGTTCACAATATTCCAAGGATTAATGTGTCCAGAAAGCAGCTTTTTTACTGAGGAATTGCTCTTATGGGAAACTTTGGGTTCTGCATCATTCATTCTTTTAGACAAAAATTTCAGAAACTGCTCCAGGGAAGTTTTCGGCATTTTTAACAGATAGGCAAGGTTGAATTTTTGCCTGTGAGTACATGTAGATACGGGAAATAATTGTGGATTTTCTGCATCATATAAATACTTGCCTGGATACAATAACCATCATGACAAAATGACAACTTGCAGCTATACCTGAATTTAGAAAACTGTATTTCAAAAAACTTCCCATATTACTCTATGCTCCAGGAGACCTACAAAAATCTATGGGCCTAACCCAATGATCTGCATTTTAAATTTCTGTCCTACATTCATTGTCCAGGCTGGCCTGGACAACATCAGAAGGTCCATTCTGACCAACTTTTCTATTATTTTATTACAAATTTATCGCGTAATTAGCTAAATATATGTGTTCTTTAATGTTGTTAGTTTGTAGCATTAGGTTTCTCTAACCGTGTCAATTTTCAGTTGCAGCATTAATTCCTACACTAATAGGCTGTAGTCCATAGCAGCTATTCAGGATAATCAACAGCAGTTCTACCATGCAAACTGCATTGTTACAAGGTCTTGAAATATATAACTATACTGTAATAAAACAAAACCAAGTGAAGATACACAGTCCTCTGCAAACATTTTCACTAGTATAATCACTGTGCAACCATGTCCTGATGATTCTTGCATGAAACTGCTGACATTTACTCTCAATCAACATAAATTTGAATGTATCTTGCAACGTTACAGTTACAAATGAAAAAATTCTATTTCATGTTGCTGCCAGTACTCAGATTGTATGTGTATTATATCTAAAAAAGATAACTAATACCTGCATAATATTGGTATGAGAAGGTCAGTTTCTCTTCTTGCCTTATTGCAGTGCCATTCAGTTGCCTTACACCAGCAATGGAATTCAAATAGCACCTTATGGACGCAACATCCGTCTGGTGGCCAAGCTGATGGAGATGGAGCTAGTTGTCATGTGGAACAATGATGACTATCTCATGGTTAGTAATATTTTCTCATAAAGTAGAAGAGAAAATTCTCACTGACTTACTGGAATGACAAGATCTCTTTAGATTTAATGGGTACCTTTTGCATGTGTTTACTGTTTTAAAACTTATTATTTTCCTGTTTCATACGTTCCTCTTGAAATAAGCAACTTTGCTTTTTATACCTGCCTGCCCTTTCATTTCCAACATTGGTGGTTAACTAAAGCCACCAATGTTGAGATATGTGGTTGCTTTCAGAGATTTTAAACTTTCCTCAGGCTATAACAGGTTACAATGTTTTGCTAAATGGATGTTGAAGTTTAAACTTGTGTAGAATTTGGTAGTGTATGCATAGTTTTATCATTTCCGCTGTGATTCCCCTGGACATCTTTTAGTTTCAAATATATGGTGCTTCTACCAGCTCCTTTGTTTCTTTCCATTTTCTGGATTTTTTGTGTTTTCCCTCCAAAATCCTGACTATATTTTAGGGAAGAGGATACATTTTCTCAGCATGACCTGTGACACTAATGCCACAAAAGACACTGAATTCCAGATTGGTACATTTGCTAAAAGAGAGAGATTGTTATGTAATAAATTGTCCAGGAGATTTACCAGCATTATTCTCACACATATAACAGGAAACGCTACTATGATGTGTACACACTCTATTCTATGTATAGTCAGATTATTTCTGCTGCTCTAAGTTTTCATCGTAATCCATTCATTGTAGCCAGTAGTAATATTATCACTTTAGTCTCCAGAGCAATAGACGATTTAACAACCTTCTTCTGAAAACAGATTTTCTTCCTTTGACCAGTTTCTTAAGAGAACAAAGTTGAAATTCATGCTCTGTCAACAAAGATGTAAGCAAGGAAACAGCATAATTTCCTTTTCTATTTTTTCTAGCTCCTTAGAATATTATCCTCCCTCATTTCTATACAAATGTTTTAGAAGCTTATTCTTTTATTAAATAAAAAAACACATCACTGTTTACCTAGTGTGAAAATAAGTTACCAATTCCAAATCTTTTCCTCCAGTCAAGTCACTGAAATTAATGAGAAAAATCACTTTTAGTTGGATCTCTGAACTGAACTTGTTTGAGAAAGTTAATGCTGTATAAATAATTTTACTTAGAGTGATCCTTTTAAATGTTTTATTTTTATTTTAGGTTTTGACTGAAAAAAAATACATGGGGAAAACCTGTGGAATGTGTGGAAATTATGACGGTTATGAATTTAATGAATTTGTGAATGAAGGTAAGATCTAAGGACAAGTCAGATGGAAGAAGAACTAGTTAAACTGAGTCAAGGTGTAAAATTAATACTGTACTAACCTTGCTCTGACTGCTAACTCAGTTTCAGAATTGAGTAGAGCACTCCCATATGTCAGCAGCACACCTATCATATGATTGTGCTACACACCGTTATTTGCTATGATGATAATGTTGTGCATTCCTCAGACAAGTGATGAGGACTCTATCATATATTAGAAACAGGTGGTAAGGATCACACTCTCTCTCACCTAATTTTTAAAACAGTCTAGATCCATAGGAATGCACAGTGAGGGAAATAATTACATTAGGCAGAAGCAAGAAATAGGCTAAAATAAAAAGAGCATAGTGGACAAGACCATTAACAAGTAGTGTGTCCCAGTAAGAGTGGATCTTTAGAACAAAAAAGTTGATGCTGACAATTTAACATCTGTGGTATCTGTGGTTTGGGGGGCTCACTTCAGAGTCACTCTGCTCTGTTGAACTAACACCTATTAATGGTAGGAGCTCACTACACATGCTCTTGGAGCACGTCTTTTGGCATGGTTTCATCTTAAATCTTAATTTCATCTTAAATTCCTTTCCATCAGAAAGGAATTCTGTATTTCAAGACTTCCCCAAAATAGAAATAAAATTACACAGAGTGGGGATGTTTGGAAGATTTGCTTTAAAAGCACACTGCTAATCTGAACTACAGTGCTAGTGTGGAGATACTAAATTGTACAATAAACTAAGCTCAGATAAATACAGTTGTATGTACACGTCACAGAAAAGAGTTCTAAATAAGTTGTAATGAGTTTAACCTCACATGTAGGGGAAAATATAAGACTGGGGGATGAGGAAAAGAGAAATCAATTAGAACCTGGCAGAAGATAACACAGCTGACAGAAAAAGAGTAGCGGCTGGTATCATGTAAGGTAGTAGATGTGAAATAGCTCACAGAAATGTTCAAGGTGATAGATCTATGCTTTACTGAATAGACTTCAGGTAAGGAGCAAGCGAGGAAATTGTTGTTATCACCAGGAAGATTAATTAGTAGGACCATTCACTGTCAAAGAGTAGAATCTGAGTTTTGCTACATCACAGCAACAAATCCGTGTGGGCTTTTTCCTTACAAATTATAACCCTTCCATTTGCAGGTGTATTGCTGGATACATATAAATACGCTGCATTACAAAAAATGGATGATCCATCAGAGATCTGCCTGTCTGAGGAGATATCAATTTCCAACATTCCTCACAAAAAATATGTAAGAAAGATCTTTTTGGCTTTTCTGCAGTAGGCTTCTTAAGAGAGGTGGAAAAATAGATAGAAAACAATGATAGAGAGGCAGTGGTTTCATAAAACTGACTAGCATGGTGTGAGAAAGACAATTAGTTCTTTGCATCAAAACACATTTTGAAAAAGGCCTGTGGGCACTTTTGAGGCTGGATTTATATTGCTTATAGAAATCTATCAGCATTTAGCTCACAGCTTTCTGAAACTTAATGGAAGTCATCACAAGAATTTCATTGAAATCAGTGAAGAGTTAAAAGAACTTTTTACTGAACATCTAAAGACCTGACATTATAAGCTGTACAGACTTGAAGACATGAAGACATTTATACGATGCTTTAAACATATTGCCAGATAGCAGTGTTCATAACGGGGCCAACCACTATGAACTGCTGTCACTTCCAGGCCTAGATGGAAAGAAAATCAGCATACCTGAAACATGATGCATCCATGTAACTATGGTTGAAAGAAGAAGCTTGGTAGCAGCAAAGATCTAAAGGGCTTCTATTTCTTAAATTTTGCAGGTACAGGAACAAAATCCTGTCTAGGATGATTCTGTTGTTTCACTAGGGAAACTCAAGTTTTGCATTCCTACACAGATTTTACAGAATCACAAAATAGTTTTGCTTGAAAACGATCTCTTCAGATCATCTAGTCCAACCCCTCTGCTCAAGCAGGGTCAGCTAGAGCAGGTTGTCCAGGCTAAGGTCCTGATAGTTTTTTAATATCTCAAGGCTGAGGAGATCGGTAACTCCACAATTTCCCTCAGCAACCTGTTCTTTTTTCTACCTAGGAGGTCTTAAAGTCACCGTGTACCTAATGACAAGTACTCATTGCTATCCTCTAAAAAGTATTTTGCTTTACATAGAATGATCATGCTCTTTGGTTCCATTTATACTTACAACAATGGGACCTTACTTTGCAATTCTCATATACATATTTGTATACAGCATATATATGTTACTAATAATTACAAAATGCTTACAATTTTCTCCTTGAAAGAGAAGAATTTTATTCTTTTTTTTTCCTTAACAGTTTAATCTTATTCTTCTAACAACCCAAGAATCTTAGTCTGAATACAGTCCTCTCACTAAAAGTTTTAGCTTTCATACTATGGAGGAAGAGCCAGCTAGAATCTTTCCAAGATTTTCCTTTTCCCACAACAGAAACACAGAGAAACATTAGTTTTGTAGCATGTCTTCAACAAGTAGAGCAGGAATAAAGAACAGGGTCCAGGAAGGTACTTTCCTGAAGAAGAAGTTTGTAGGTATTACTTGTATTCACACTGAAAAGTTGCTTTGATTGGGTGGAGAACTTCTGTTGGCTGGAAGATGTAGCCTTTGTTTGCTTAAGGGGGAAGGAATGTTGCCATCTTCGAGGTCATGATGTTGCCTAATCATTGAGGATGTTTGTCCTGGAATTGAATCTCCAGGAGACAACATACTCCCTTAGCCATTTTTAGGGGGATTGATGGTACTGAAAGAATTAGTTAATCAATATATCCTTCTGTTACACAGTGGATTTATATTCCCTTCTATTTGAGAATTTCTCATTTATTTTAAGTAAAATACATACTACTAAATTGTAGGGGTGTGGGGGGGGAAAACAAACAAACCAACAAGAGAATCATAACTCGCAGTGATATTCTGTTGTGGTTTTTCACATGAGAGAAAAACTACTAGGAACAATTTTCTTTCTTTTTTTATTTAGGCGATAATCTGCTCTCAGCTACTTAACTTGGTGTCACCAACCTGCAGTGTGCCAAAGGATGGGTTTGTCATTCGTTGCCAGCTTGATATGCAGGACTGCAGTGAGCCAGGACAAAACAATTGCACTTGCTCTACACTTTCAGAGTATTCAAGGCAATGTGCCATGTCCCATCAAATGGTGTTCAACTGGAGAAATGAAAACTTCTGCTGTAAGTTCAAACATTTTATTCATAGGAGATTGTACTTAATCTTGCTATATCTCACATAAAGGAAAAATTATTATTAACTGGAATTTAAATCAACTGATAGAAAAGTCTCTACTGTCTTGAATAAAATTATTTTCTCAAGAGAACAACAGTGGTCTTTGGTAAAGCATTAAGAAGGAGAGCATGAAAAACTCCAAGGAGAAGGAGGAAGCATGAAATGTAGCTCCTACATCTAGATCAGCAACCATGAAAGAGATAAACATCCACCAAGTGAAAACTACTCAATTTCTCAGACTTACAAGAGGAGGCTGTTCTCTCTTAGTGCAGTTTTTTTCATTATTATACTGAGCAAATTGGCCAGAGAACTCTTAAATGGCTTCTGAAGTCTTTGAACCTTTTTGCTAATGATTTCTAGAGCCCCTTTTTTTCACTGGAGATTTTCTGTAGTGCATTGTCAGATGCTCAACCTTCTTAATGACAACTACTGATAGAAAGTAAACAGGAAGCAAATCTTCCATTACTCTTGAAGCTGTACATGATTAGACATGCTTTTTTTCAGATGCTTGTTTGTTATCAAAGTTCTGATTCACTTTTTGCAGTCTTTCTGAATCCACCTGAAAATCAATCTATAGTTAGTGTTAAGTAGCAGGATTTGTTGTTTTATAAGAGAAGATGTTGATCATAAAGAAGGTCAAAAGTAATTTTAATTGGTGTTATTTCTAAGCCAACTCACACATTAAATTAGCAGAGACACAGCTTATGTCAAAAAAGAGGATCTTTCAAAGTGATCTTGTTTAATATGATATTGTTCTTCAGAAGCATACAATTTAACCATATTTTTGTTTAATCTTGATGTGAATGTATGCTTATGGGTAGAAAATTAATAAAATAACTTGTTTTGGCAGCAATATATTTCTTATCCCTTGATTATTATTCTGTTTCAAAAACTGTTAAGATTCGCTATCATTTAGATTTAGCATAAGAATAGTGAAATCCCAGTTGAATTATATTCCTGAAGTAATTATTTAACTTGCCATAGTCTCACCATTGTTACTTAAAAGGCCTTGCATCATTTTGGTCTTCCTGAATCTCTGGTGCTATATTCCTCTATTCTCCTCTTGACCTCATGTACTGGTGCCAGTCTTTGTTTTTTGTTTTGTATTTAACATTGATTTTTCTTTTAGTCTTTCCTCATACTTACTGAAAACATTCCCTACTAAGCTCCATTATTATCCCTGACAATTTAAAATTACACTTACTTCTAAATAATTTATTCCCTCCTCTTCTCCAAGGTTATCTGCCTTACATAAATCAGTAACTCATTTTATTCTTTTCTTGGTCTGCAATTGGTCTGAATCCTTCAAAAGTGTAAACTAATGGCATATTATAGATTTAGATAAATATTAGTAAGGCACTGTGTGCATTCACGGAACTATACAATAATGCTTACTAATCACAGTAAAATAATAGGCTGGTCTTCTCCAAGTCATGTAAGTTTTCATGGTGTCAGTAAACCGTTACTAGGTCTGGTAGTAAAGTGATAAAAGACAAAGCTGGAAAGAAAAAAAAACAAACAAAAAAACAAAATGGGAAACCCCCCATTTTTTCCCCTCCAAAAACCAAAGCTGAGAATGTAAGAATTTGCAAATAAATGCCAAATATACAAAGGTAATGAACTTTTCAGTCTTCATTGTTACTTTGTCAGCCTCATCTCTACCTGCCTCTATTTTCCTAGATCACTTATTTTAATTATTTCAGATAAGGAAAAATCTGCTTGAATTTATCACATGGTCTGAGTTCCATATATTAGAATTGCTAGGTAGCTGCATTCTGAAAAGCAGATTGTGTCTGAGAAGCAGCAACTATGCAGATGATCAAGACTTACATTCTTTAAATCCCTCAGATACTACAGAAAATCTTATTTGTAGTAATTAGGCTGTAGTATAACCTGTTTGCCATTCTTCAAGCTTCTGAAATGAGTTTCTGATAAATAGGGCAAGAAAAATGAATAAAAGGTAGAGTGAATATGATGGTAATGATGAATACTTAGATAATAAGAGTACTGAGGCAGGATAACAGAATATTAGTGCCAGAATCACAAGGTCTTCTCCATCCTAGGTGGCAGATGAGAGATTCTTCTGTTTACACTTTAAAAATCTTAACACTTTCACTGTTTGTTGCAGCTGTGGGAAAATGTTTTTCTAACCAAATCTATGAGGAATGTGGTTCTCCATGTATTAAAACCTGTTCCAACCCAGAGTACAGCTGTTCCAGTCACTGTACCTATGGTTGCTTTTGTCCAGAAGGTATGATTTCTGTATTCATCATATCCTAAATGGCCCGTACGAATGTTTTTTGGCATATATCCAGTCAAGTGTAATAGACTTCTTAATAATGAACTAGCAGTGCATTTCAGAGCATTGTGCTGCTAGAACTGCCATTTCTCAGGTAAAATAATATAACTGGAGTCATGGTCCCTAAAGATCCTTTGAACGCAGTTGTGAAAGCATTTTCCTCACAAGACCATGATATGAGATGGGATAATTATATGCTGTCTGCTTAAATTTCTGTACTATAATATACATAGAGTAAGCTTAATTAATTTCCTGTCCCAAATAAGTATCTAGCCTTTCAGGGCATCAGCAAGACATGGCATACCTCAGAGAAGTTATGGGCATTTTGGAAAATCCCTTTAAAACAGTTTGGTGAACTTCCTAGAAAAATTGTAATTATTATTATAATTTGTATAGTTTCTTGACATTTCAGAACTGAAATATCCTCCAAGATTACTGTGCTGTGGGTATTTATGTCAATTTAATCACCATTTGATAGCAGCCAAAAGTAATGTGTTGTGAGCTCCATATTTAAAACTAGACTTAGTACTCTAGGAAACAGAATGTGTCGACTCTTCAAAATTGCCAACTTATTTAGAGTGTCATAACAAAAAACCGAAACCAAACCAAACCAGAACTAATCAACCAAACAAAACCAAAAGAAAACAAATGAACAAAAAAACCCCAAAACAAAAAACACCAAACACTCAGGCTTGCTACCATTGCAAATTGAGCTCAAATCAACACATTTGTCTGCACTTTCCTTTAACAAAGTAGCCAAAAGTTAGTAAAACTTGTAAAGAGTCAGTTTTATATCAATTAAGAGAAAATGTCCTGCAAGTTATATCTCTAAATATGGGTACTTGTTGTGAAATACCATTCTCAAGCTAATTTTGGAAAGCATTCAAGCTATAGTATATTTGGTGCTAAGTAAGGGTATGGAATATATTTTACTTTCTTCACCAGGAACTGTTCTTGATGACATCTCAAAGAATCGAACATGTGTTCACATTAAGCATTGTCCATGTACACTGAATGGAAAAACATACGCTCCTGGTGAGACAATGAAAGCAGCCTGTAGGACCTGGTGAGTATCAACAGGAATTTTAATGAGTGGAACAATTTTGTGTGTGTGTGACTTCTCCTGCTATCATAATTCTAATAGATAAAACAAAGGATAAATAATGGAATTTGATTCTCAGAACTGTAAAAATGGATGCACTTTTCATCATTAATCTATTCAGGAAAGTTTGCTGACAATCCATGTGAGAGTTCAGCAACTTTGGATCAAGATTATCAACTTCAACTGATACACATAGACAAAGAAAATCAAAGCATAGAAAGTATAAGGGGAAAAGTGATACAAATGACAAATCTTCCATTACTAGAAAGCAGATGAGTTTTTAGAGCATAAAGAAATTTCAGTGGAAATGAAAATTCAGAATGTATATGTATGTTACCCTGTGTTCACTAACCAATTTTGCATGTTGATCAGCAACAGCAAAACCTCCAGACAGGAGGATCAAACCCTCTGCTGGTAAATAGTGCCTTACTATGAGAATAATCTTACACAGAATTGCTTGTTTTCCTCAGTAAATGTACGATGGGTCAATGGAACTGCAAAGACTTGCCCTGCCCTGGAAGGTGTTCACTGGAAGGAGGCTCTTTTGTTACCACGTTTGATTCTAGATCATACAGGTTCCATGGGGTTTGCACTTACATTCTTATGAAGGTAATTTCCTGCAGTCTAGAAACACTCAATATCAAATATATAGATTTAAGTCTGTCTTTGGTTTCTATTACAATGCAAACTGAGGTCTTCCTATGATATATGTTCAGTCTCCAAATGGTTGCTGTTCTGACACAGACTTCCCTTTTCACTGTTTTCCTCCAGAGTTCCAGCCTGCCACACAATGGAACGCTAATGGCTGTATATGAAAAAACAGGTTATTCTTATTCTGAGACGTCACTTAGTGCTGTAATTTACCTCTCTGCAAAGGTATGTATTCCCTCCACAGGTTCTATCCAGCATTTCCGTAGTCAGAGTAGCCAAATAAATACTTAAAGACACTGCTAGTAGCCTGAAATGAAAAATTATGGGAGACAGATAATAAAGGTATGTTCAAGATCATGCATACACAGTGAAGATTTCACTTGCCACATCATCTCAGGAAGTATTTTCAAAGTGAAAACTGAAAGCAGGATGGAATAACATGAGAAAAAGCTTAAATCAGCCTTTTCCTATTATAGAGGTCACTGACAATACATTTCCTTCATTTTAAAGAAGATATAAATAGCATCAGTACAGATAGTTACTTCTGATTCCATGTCCTTTTCTTACAGGACAAAATTGTGATTTCTCAGAATGAACTCCTTACTGATGATGATGAACTTAAATGGCTGCCTTACAGATCAGGTAAAGAAAAGATAACATATGTAAAATCCAAATTCCATTAGATGTGTCTTTTTCAGAATCCAGCATCTTTTCTCTCACAATTGCCAATAGCAGAGTTTTTAGAAGAAGGTTAAAATCTTTCCTGTTGCATCTATCCCTCTATGGAGAATTGCGTGTGGAAGGAGACTTGTAGACAGAATGCTAGAACACTTATATATGAATTTAAATAATTACTTTGCAATATCCTTTGCAGCAAAATCTCTAATTATCCTCATTCTTCTAGGAGACATCACTGTTTTCAGACAGTCCTCGATGTACATTCAAATGTATACAACCTTTGGGCTGGAACTTGTAGTTCAAACATCACCTGTGTTCCAGGCCTATGTGAAAGTTGGATCAGAATTTAAAGGCAGAACCCTAGGTAAGAAATCTAGTCCCCATATGAAGGAGAAAATATAAGGAGTGTAATTTTGAAAGCTTAGTATACATCCTTTAAGGAATAAACTTTCTTCTCTGGATTAAGAAAAGACACAAAACAAAACAACAAAAATACCTGCATTGGAAAACCAGTGTACTGAGAATTTGTTTTTTGCTAATAACTTCAAAATTAATAAAAAAAATTAGATGGGTGACATTTTTCATGTGTAATATAATACTATTTTTCACATGTTTTATGTGTGCCTTTTTCAATATGTGCTTTATTGCATAATAAAGGGGAAACAAACTAGTCTGTGTGGTCTCTACATCTTGGAACACATGGTTCTTTGAATGCAGAGCACAATCACTGTAAACACAACGAGCCTAAGGATCTAAAGGCTTCTTAGCTGATAAGCACCAGATGGAGATGTTTATGTTTATTGCACAGCAACATTGGCCACAAAGGCACCTCCCGCATTCTAATTATCTATGGGGATTTCAAAGAAACTTTAGCTTTAAAAAAAAAAAAAGTCTAAATATATATTCTTTGTCATTATAGATTTTATATACATAGAAAAACACATGTAACTGCAAAAGTGTTTCATGGTTTTTTTCTTTTACGATTTAAAACCATTTAAAAGCCTTTTTTTTCTAAAAACAAGACAAAAACTTCTGTATTAATTTGTCATTGAATAGAAGTGGACAATCTACACTTGAGAAAGCAGACTTAATTTGTAGATAATCAGTATCATCTGGCTACTTGACCTACAGTATTCATTGACACTCCATGTAGAACTTTTGAATCCATTTTCTCACTATTATAGAATGAAACATACACCATTCTGTACATATTCTTCAAATTTCAGCCATCCCTTGCATTTCTGGTGTTATTAGGTTTGTGTGGCAATTACAATGGAGACACTACGGATGACTTTATGACTAGCATGGATATCACTGAAGGGACAGCCTCCCTATTTGTAGATTCCTGGAGGGCAGGAAATTGCCATTCTGCTTTAGAGAGAGATACTGACCCTTGTGCTTTGAGTCAACTGAACAGTAAGTAGATGATCCTTTTGTAACTGATCTCTCCAGCTAGCTTTGTTTGACACTTCCGTAAGCCCAGAACAAGGGAATGAGAGAGTCTGAGAGAAGCAGAGACTGAGATGATTGAACATCACAAACTCTGTCACCAGCAAGACATTCCTGATTTCTAGAATACATATCTAGTGAAAGCTTATCAGATCCCATTCTAGAGATCTGGGATTGAGATTATGAATGAGAGGTTTTTGGAGATACTTCCAGTGAAATTGCAATGTTTATGGTTGTCTTAGGCTTGCTTAGCAATGCTGTGACTGGAATGCAGGCTTTGCCTTCTCAAGTCTCTATTGCTATTGGTCTTAAAAAAAAAAAAAAAGGCACCAAAAAAGAAAGCCAGGGAAAAAAAAGCCCTACTGAGCTGTTTGTACAGAAGTATGGTCTGCAAGCTAGCAAGTTGAGAAATTGTCCTTCTGTTTAATCCATTATCGTCAAAAGCTCAGCTACAGTAGTGTGTTCAGTGGGGGTTTTTTAATTATTTTTTCCTAACTCTATCTGTTTAATGTCCATGATTTACTTTAATTAGAAATATCTGCTGAGACTCATTGTTCCATTCTTACCAAGAAGGGTACAGTGTTTGAGAAATGCCATGCTGTGGTGAACCCTATTCCTTTCTACAAGGTAGGAAATTATTATGACAGCCATTGTACAGAGGGATTCCAAATATGAACCAGAATGTACTTGTATATGATATCCCACTCATTTGGATCAGCAATGCCTAGAATCACACAGAATCACAGAATGTTAGGGGTTGGAAGGGACTTCGAAAGAACATCTAGTCCAACCCCCCTGCCAGAGCAGGATCCCCTAAAGTAGCTCATACAGGAACATATCCAGGTGGGTTTTGAATGTCTCCAGAGAAGGAGACTCCACAAGCTTTCTGGGCAGCCTGTTCCAGTGCTCTGTCACTCTCACAGTGAAAAAGTTTTTCTTTATGTTTACGTGTAACCTCTTATGCTCCAGCTTGCACCCCTTGCCCCTTCTTGTATCACTTGACATCACTGAGAAAAGCCTGGCTCCATCCTCCTGACACTCACCCTTTACATATTTATAAACATTAATAAGGTTGCCCCTCAGTCTCCTCCAAGCTAAGGAGACCCAGCTCCCTCAGCCTTTCCTCATAAGGGAGAAGCTAAGGAACAAGTGTGTTTTTGAAAATTATGCCTCCGCCACACTGAAAGTCTGTTTGTTCATAAGCACGAGATCCATCCCTATGAATCAGAAGATCTTTTTGCTCATGATGCAGTTCTCCTTGTTGACAACTTTAACTATGCTTATGTTGATTTTCCCATAAGCATAACTGAGCTCATTGTATTTGCCATTCTCCACAAAACATTTTGAAAATTAAAAATGAAAAGCAAGGAATAAATAAAGGCATTTTTAGGTACTAACTATATTTTATGCATATCAGCCAGGCAATTAAACTGTTCTTTTAAATCAGTTTTAATTATGCAATAATACATATTTTGCATTACTTACCTCTGCTATTAAGCATTTAAGTTGGAAAAGACTTCTAAGATCATCAAGTCCAACTATAAACCTGACACTGCCAAGTCCATCACTAAATTATGTCCCTAAGCACCACATCTCCACATCTTTTAAATACTCTCAGGGTTTAGCACTTCCAAATATCTGCTCCCCAGTAACTGAGTACTCTCCATGTATTGGGTTTCAGAGATGTGTCTACCAAGCCTGTAATTACGAAGAGACCTTTCCTTACATTTGTTCTGCACTGGGATCATATGCACGAGCATGCAGTTCAATGGGTTTAATCCTTGAGAACTGGAGAAACAGCATGGACAATTGTAGTAAGTAGCCAAACTAGCTCTTAATAGTCTGGCTTCAGATGAATGCATGCACACACGTTTATCTGTTTCCATTTAGAATGCTCCCATGTTTCATTCACCTATGACAAAACTGAATAGGAGCAAGAGCATAGTTTAGAACTACTTGTCAGTCATTAGCTAATAACTACTTATTGCTCAACTAGGCCAATCAGCAGGTATAAAAGCCATATTCCCAGGAGCTGCTGACCTCATTGATGTGTAGTAACACAATCAAAAACATAAATTGAAGAGTAATATTCTAACTAGTGTACAAAAAACCATAAGAGTAGTGAGCAGAAAGAAGGGGAAGGCAGAAATAGGATAACAGATACCCATCTTCTGAATACCCTTCTCATCTGTTTCAGAACAGGAGTGTTTTCTTAAGACTACATGAAAAAGATTACTCATATGCTTCAAGGTGAGCATGTGGATGTTTCCAGGACTGGATAATTAAGTGATGGAATAAACAGATACATAAAACTATATTGTACCATAAGATGGGAAAGAACTTGGAAAAGTTGGTTGCAAATGTGATTTTGCTATTATGCAACTTAGACATAGGCACAGGTTTGCCAGTTACTCAAAAATACATCTGTATTTCTGCAAAGCTTCTCTTTGCATTATCTTATTCCACAATACAGAAAGAAGCATCAAGACATTTAATCTTCATAAAACATCAGAACAACTACATGGTTTGTGTCCAGCCCTGCTCTGCAATATTTTTGGTAGAGCTGCACATCCACAGGAAGAGAAGCAACAGGAAGCAATAAGCATTGAAGCTGTTGACACAATATATTCAGCATATTATGAACACAGTTATCTTTCACAAGGAAGAGGATAAGTAAATGAAGTTTAACACACACTCTTGTCTTGTTTTACAGCCATTACTTGTACTGGCAATCAAACATTCAGCTACAACACTCAGGCCTGTGACAGGACATGCTTGTCACTCTCCAACCGAGCCCTGGAATGTCATGCAACTGACATCCCTATTGAAGGCTGCCATTGTCCTAAAGGGATGTACTTAAACCACAAGAATGAGTGTGTTCGTAAATCCTATTGTCCCTGCTATTTAGAAGATAGAAAGTACATCTTGCCTGATCAGTCAACTGTAACTAGTGGGATTACCTGGTAAGTGTGTCAAGTTTAAAGATGGAGCAAATGGAGAGGAGGGGTCTTCATGTGTTTCTGTTGAGGGTTAATGGCAGTAAGCAGCTAAGCACCACACAACCACTTGCTCACTCCAGTTCAGCTGAATGCAGAAGTGAATCAGAAGGGCAAAAGTAAGAAAATTTGTGGGTTGAGATAAAGACAGTTTAATAACTTCGTTATTAATGAGCAACACAGCATGTGCAATCTAAGCTAAGTAAGGAATTAAGGCAAGCACCACAACTCCAAATATCCCTCTTTCCTCCTTTTTTCCCTGAGCTTTTTTTGCTGAGCATGATGTTGTATAGTATGGAATATATCTTTGGTCAGTTTGGGTCAGCTGTCCTGGCTGTGTAACCTCCCTTCTTGTGCACTCCCAGACTACTCACTGGCTGGGCAGCATGAGAAACAGAGAAGGCCTTGATACTGTTCAGAAACAGCTAAAACAACATCATGTTATCAACACTGTTTTTGTCACAAATCCAAAACATATCACCGTCGAGCTGCTACATAGAGAAAGTGAACTCCATTCCAGCCAAAACTAGTACAGTCTCCTTTACTTTTATTAGCAAAGGTTTGGTTTGGGGTTTTTTTTACATTTTTTTGCCCTTTCCTGAAATACAAAGGTTCTTAAACAAACAAAAAGCATTTTACTTACCTTAAGCTTGGACATGTTAAGGAAGAAGTCAGGAAATTATAGATATGATCTGATTATTCCTAATAGGAGATTTTGTCAGCAGCATCTGGACAGCTATATACAAACCTCAAGAATTACTTGAGGCCATCATAATAGCAAATGGCATACTATTCACTTTCAAAACTGATGTTACTGTATTCCACAAAAAAGTAAAGGGAGGTAAGTTAACTTCCGTTCCATTTTGAAGGATGAGGAGGAGCTAATAACATAAATGAAACATTTCCAATAGTGAGGAACATGAAGCCATTTTGAAAAAAAAAAAAATTTCTTTCTTTGGAGAGAATGGCATTAAAATTCCTTTAATTCCTTTTTTTTTTTCCCCCTCCCCCTAGCTACTGTGTTAATGGGAGACTAAGTTGCACAGGCAAACCTCAGAATCCTGCAGGTATGTGTCTGACATGATTTACTTAGAAATATATTTTTTTCCCCCATGCTGTAAAATTGCTACTTTTCAATCTCTCCAATGTTTGTTTTTCTTCCTTTTTCCTAGAAAGCTGCAAAGCTCCTAAGAAGTATATATCATGTTCTGAAAGTTTAGAAAACAAGTATGGAGCTGCATGTGCCCCTACCTGTCAGATGCTGGCTACTGGAATTGAATGTGTGAGTTTCACAGCTCTGCAATATTAGTCCTCTTCAGAGAGGAGGAATTTTCTAGTTGTTACTTAGACTATGTTCCTTCTCGTGAAACAAAAGGAGATATTTCTTCTAAAATGATTCAGTTAAAAATCAGATTTCTTTCCACAGACTGAGGACACTAAAAATTTACATATATTCAAGATATGAGTAAAGAATTGCATTAGTTATTTAATTAAATTAATAGAATAAAAACTCATTAAGGATTCTTAACTGCATGGCTATCACATCTGGCTCAGGTACTCTATAGCTGCTTGTCACTGGTACAATATGTGGAGACCTAGGCTACATAGACTTCTGGTCTATCCTGATAGGGCTTTCTTACACCTTCACATGAAGGAAACAGACTAATTGGAAGAACTATAATAAGCTTCCTTCTTATAAAGAAACTTCTGTTGTACTGTGTCTGAAAGATTGGTAGCAAAGAAATACACATTTTTCAGAGTCTTAAGTATGTTTAATATCTCACACAAGCAGTACATCTTACAACTTTAATGAAACTAGTTCAACTGACTAGTACAAGGAAAATCACAAAACTGAAAGCAAGAAAAAAATAGAACTTAGCACAGGTTAATTCTTGACACTATCCACATACAAGAGAAAAAACATCTCACTTTTTTTCATTTTGCAACGTGTTGATCTCTACCAGATACCTACTAAATGTGAATCAGGCTGTGTCTGTGCTGATGGGCTGTATGAAAATCTTGATGGCATGTGTGTCCCAGCTGAGGAGTGTCCATGTGAATATGGTGGTCTTGCTTACGGAAAAGGTGAACAGATCCAAACTGAATGCGAGATCTGGTAAGAATCACACAGTTTTCTATTGCAGAACCTCTGTTTCACTAAACTGTACAACTACAGAACAAAAGCATTTAGTTGACAGGAAGAGCACAAACAGCAAGAGCTGAATGGACGGAATACAGTGACAAAGCACAGAGAAAGCTCAGCATATGACATGTATCTATAGATAAAAGAGTCATGGTACTGGCTTCAAGGATAATTTTGCCATATGCAATATCCATATCCAGCAATCCAGCAATCCATTGCCATATCCAGCAATAAGGACATCCAGTAGGGCCTGTAACTGTAATCTATGTAAGGTCAAGGATTAACAGCTCCACCTAAATAAAGATGAGGGCAGAATCTTCCTTCTTTTCTGTAAATAAAAGCAACCTCCACGAAAGATTGTTTCCATCCTTTTAGCAGCATTCTGAAAGTAATTTATTCCCTTTCCAGTTACTAATCAAAATTATTAAAAAATGACCACCACCCCCAACGTACACAGAACAGTGCCATCTGTTCTCATTGAAAGTAAAAATAAACAAGTTTTGTATTTTTTTCCATTAAAAAAAAAAGAAAACGAAAACAAAATTTACTTAAGATTTCTTCTTTATCCTGAATTAATTTTCTAGGTAGTCTGTAACTTTTAGTTATGCTTCTTTTATTAATTTTAACTCGGTTGCATTGTATACAAGTCAACTCAAGGGGCATCTGATCTATAAAATTGCAGGAATGAAAAAGAAGCAGGTTAAGGTAGTATTTCTTTGAAACCTGAGTATGGTTTCTCTTCTCACTCCTAGCACTTGCACAAAAGGCAAATGGAAATGTGTTCAGAAATCAAAGTGTTCCTCAACGTGTAATCTGTATGGAGAAGGCCACATCACCACTTTTGATGGACAACGTTTTGTGTTTGATGGCAACTGTGAATACATATTAGCTATGGTAATCTGCCTCTTGCTGCTTATTTTGGCAGTATCTTAGCATCAAGAAATAGCATTATTTAAATGGCTAATGAAAATATCCTAGGCAGCATCTAAAACCAACAGAGCACACTGAATCTTCAAAAACCCTTAATGTGTTTTTATATATTCTCTTTATTTCAATACTATAAGATTAAAATACTTTACTTCTCAAAACGCAGGGGTTTTTTATGCAACTACAACTAACTTTAGATTTAATAACATGTTTAAATAGACACTGATATGTATACATCCCATAGCAGCCAACTATATACTTCAGGGAAGTGATGTTAGTTTGACTACCAGGTCATCACCTCCCAAAACAGATAGAATTTGAGTCATGACATGCTTAAATTTTATTTTTCTATGCTTCTAAGCTGTAAGTTTGAAGACTCCAGTTACAGAGACTACTGGGGTTTTGTGTTTTTCGTAATTTGTGTTGGTTTTGCTGGGTTTTTTTTTAGGATGGCTGCAGTGTTAGTAGACCTGTTTCCTTTTTCAAAATTCTTACTGAGAATGTCATCTGTGGGAAATCAGGGGTTACATGCTCCAGATCCATCAGCATTTACCTTGGGGTAAGATCTTCATTCTGCTGTTATCCAGCTCAGTAATTATTGTAAGCCTCTGTTTGCTTCCTTTTTTGCAGTGATGTATTGTAGTGAAATGTATGCTGAATCTAGAACTTCAGTTTTAGTAGGAATTACCATCAGATGTTTTTTTTTCAATTCTCGTGTCAATGTTTTCGGTCCCAAACTTTTTGCTCGCATAGGAGCTGTAGAATTTTGAACTTTACCGAATCCGCAGTGACTTGCTTGGCCAAGAGGTATTTATTTCCCCCCCTGCCCTCCCCCACCAAACTAAGGAAAATAATAGTATGAAATTCAGGAAGTCTCATCATGGATGAGGAGCAAAATCTCTCCAAATTTCTCTGACTATAGGTAATATCTGCAATTCAAAATATATCCAGATGTTACCCAAGATAAATCCCTGAAACTACAGCAATGAGCAGCTGTCCTCCTTTCCACTGCTATGTGACAGCTTCCAGAATTAGATAAGTGTTATTGTTCTCAGTTCTATGGGACAATAATGCCCAGTGGTACTGGTATGGACAGATGAGATTTTATCCCAAGGAACAGTACATATCTGCCACATTACTGACTAAATGCTGGCAGTTTCAGCTAGTCAGTGCTGTGGAGAAAAAGTTTGTTTGCTTAGGATCCAGTGTCATAAATGCAAGCTCCAGACAAACCTTTCTGTTTATTATCTAGACATTGAAACACTGCAGTATGAGAGGAGTAAAGTTGTAAGAGTACATGAGAGTGGGAGATAGTAATACATTTCAAGACAGAGAGTTATTTTCTCTTCAACTTTTGGATTATTCTTAGGAACACATTAAAACATACTTCTACTCTGCTGCCTGCATGTAGATGTATTATTTCCACAAAATTCAGTTGGACTGCTAGCACACCTAACAATGAACACGGAATAATGACAGATATTTTTGTTTCCTGAGAAGTTTTACATATGCATACAAAATAATTCCAAGGGGGTAAAAAACCCTTGTAAAACAGAATCATAGAATGGAATAATAGAATAGGTCATCTAGTCCTACCCGCTGCAATGAACAGGGACATCTTTAACTAGATCTGGTTCCTCAAAGCTCCTGGTATGGGGCATCTACCACCTCTCTGAGAAACCTCTTCCAGTGTTTCACCATCCTCATTGTAAACATTGTGTTGCTCAAATCTAGTCTAAAACTACCCTCTTTCAGTTTAAAACCAATAGGCCATGTCCTATTACTGCAGGCCCTATTAAAAAGTCTGAATCAATCTTTCTTAGAAGTCCCCTTCAAGTGTTGAAAGGCCACAATAAGATCTCTCTGGGAGCCTTCTCTTTTTCGGGCTCAACAAGCCCAACTCTCTCAGCCTGTCTTCATAGGAGAGGTGTTCTAGCCCTTTGTTCATTCATGTGGCCCTCCTCTGGTCCATGTTTTTCTTGCACTGAGGATTACAGAGCTGGATGCAGGACTAGAGGTGGGGTCTCACCAGAGTGGAGTAGAGGGGCAGAATTACCTCCCTCAACCTGCTGGCCCATGCTTCTTTCATGCATCCCAGGATACAGTTGGTTTTGTGGGCTTTGAGCACACATTGATGGCTCATGTTCAGTTTTTCATCCACTAGTACCCCCAGGTCCTTCTCCACAGGGCTGTTCTCAATCCCTCCATCCCCCAGCCTGAACTGATATTAAGGGTTGCCCCAACCCAGGTGCAGAACCTTGTGCTTGGCCTTGCTGAACCTCATGAAGTTCACATGGGCCCACTTCTTGAGTTTGTCCAGGTTCCTCTGGATGGCATCCTCAGGTGGCTCAACTGCACCACTCAGCTTGATGTCATCCATGAACTTGCTGAGGGTGTGCTTAATTCCACTGTCTATGTCACTGATGAAGATATTAAACAGTACTGGTCTCAATAAGGACCCCTGAGGGACACCACTCATTAGTCATCTCCATCTGGACATTGAGCTGTTGACCACTACTCTCCGGCTGTGACTACCCAGCCAATTCCTTACCCACCAAACAGTCCATACACCAAATCCATTATCTCTCCATTTAAAGAGAAGGATGTTGTGGGGGACTGTATCAAAGGCCTTACAGAAATCCAGATAGATGACATCCACCACTTTTCCCTTGTCCACTGATGTAGTCACTCCATCATAGAAGGCCACCAGGTTGGTCAGGTAGGACTTGTCCTTAATGAAGCCGTGCTGGCTGTCTCAAATCACCTCCCTGTCCTCCATCTGCCTTGGATTAGCTTCTAGGAGGATCCATTCCATGATCCTCCCAGGCACAGAGGTAAAGCTGATAGATAAGTAATTCCAACGGTCCTCCTTTCTACTGTTTTTAAAAATGGGTGCAATGCTTCCATTTTTCCAGTCTTTGGGGTCTTCACCTAACTGCCATGACTTTTCAAAAGTAAGTGGGAATGTCATGACAGTCCATAGTAGCACAGTCTCTGATCTTCAGCAGTGTGGCACAGAATAAGGAAAATACAGAAACTTGATAAGTTATAACATCCAGATAAATTTTCTTCCAGAATTTGACATTCATATTGCGAGATGAAACCTTCAGTATTTCTGGGGAAAATCCTGGAGTACAATATAGGGTGAAAAAGAATGCCCTTCACCTGATGTTTGATATTATTATCCCAGGAAAATACAACATGACCCTCATCTGGAATAAGCACATGAATTTCTTCATCAAGATCTCCAGAGAATCACAGGTATTGTGGTGAAATAACTTCCTCAGTTAACTGTCCTTCGATTCTGATTGAACTGCACCTTTGATGACAGTTGTCTTGGCTGTCTATGATGGCAAAGGTTTGTCAGAGATGCTACCAGCAATTAATTCACATCTTTATCTCCAGAACAGCAGAGATTTTCAATACAGGCTGATTTTTAAGTGATCACCCTACTGCATTCAGGCATTTTTTTAGATAATGCTTGTATTTTATACAACTGCATAGTTGAATTTAATCTCTAACGATGAAAGTTTTCAATTTAACACGTTCATCCACTGATGAACAGAATTTCATGTGCAAGACACTAGAATGTATGAGAGAGTATTTGTAGATCACATTCACTACTAAAAAACAGGAAATTGTCAAAAGGGAAGAAACTGTTCTCAAAAAGGAAGGTGAGTAACTGGAACTGACTGAACTGACATTGCTGCTTTCATTTAATCTAGGAAACTATATGCGGTTTGTGTGGGAACTATAATGGCAATATGAAGGATGATTTTGAAACTCGAAGCAAGTATGTGGCATCAAATGAACTGGAGTTTGTAAATTCTTGGAGAGAGAATCCTCTCTGTGGAGATGTATACTTTGTAGTGGACCCCTGCAGCAAGAACCCTTATCGTAAAGCATGGGCAGAAAAGACATGTTCCATCATCAATAGCCAAGTCTTTTCTGCCTGTCACAATAAGGTAAGAGTTGATTTATAGAATAATAGAATCATATAATTGTTCAGCTTGGAAAAGACCTTTAAGATCATTGAGTCCAACCTTATCCTAACCCTATTACCCTATTTCTGATGACCCACTGCTAAACCATGTCCCCAAGCACCACATCCAGATGACTTTTAAACACATTCAGGGATTTTGACTCAACCACCTCCCTGGGGAGCCTGTTCCAGCGCCTAACAACCCCTTCTGTAAAGAAGTTTTTTCTGATATCCAACCTAAATCTCCCTGATGCAACTTGAGCCCATTTCCTCTTGTCCTGTCCTCAGTCACCAGTGAGAAGAGACCAACCCCACTCTCACTACAACGTCCTTTCAGGTATTTGTAAAGAGTGATAGGGTCTCCCCTCAGCCTCCTCTTCCCCAGACTAAACAGCCCCAGCTCCCTCAGTCGTTCCTCATAGGGGATGTTTTCCAAACCCCTCACTAGCTTTGTTGCCCTTCTTTGGACCTGCTCCATCACCTCAATGTCCTTTTTGTATTGAGATGCCCCAAACTGAACACAATACTCAAGGTGGGGCCTCACCAGTGCTGAGTACAGAGGCAGGATTACATCCCCAGTCCTGCTAGGCACACAATTTCTGATACAAGCCAGAATGCCATTGGCCTTCTTGGCCACCTGGGCACATTGCTGGCTCCTATTCAGCCAACTGTCAATCAATACACCAAGGTCCTTTTCTGCCAGGCAGCTCTCCAGCCACTCTTCTCCAAGCCTGTAGTGTTGCCTGGGGTTGTGGTTAGCCTCCTTTTTATTTATAGGCATAGTCTGTATTCTTCCAAAATGCTCAAACTCCAACACCTGAACTTCATTTCCCCAAAAACATTTTAATAAAAAATATATTAAATGTTTTAAGGCTTTCATTTATGTTAATCATCATCCTTTATTGTTTGTGCTTCACCAGCCCTTTTGTAAGCACAAAAGCTAAGTATGGCATTGACTGCTTAGTTAAAAATATCAGAATGAAAAAAAGAATTAAGACTTCAGTATTAGAAATTAGGAAGACCATTGATGATGCCTGATACTGATCAATTCACTGCTTACTCTTTTGAAGCCATTTAGCCTTTACTAGAAAACCAAACTTAAGAAAAGCCTGAAAACCCTTGTTCTCACCAGCTATTAACCAGCATTACTTAAGACATGTCAGCCCAAGAGCAAGATATCATCAACTGTCCTATTTGTTTTAAGCTGCCCACTTTGTGGAAATGAAAATATCACAAGGTTCATCAGAACCAAGCCTTCCGAAGGCAAATCTCCACTTCCAGTAGGTGAAAACAAGTGAGAAATGTGGATAATGCTGCAGCGCTCATGCATATCCAAGGAACGTGTACAACTGATAAACTTGTGCCTGAATGGATGTGTGGGTTTGGGGGATTTTTTAGCTGACTAAACAGAGCATGTTCAGGACGAGTATGACTTTAGAAATACAGATCTGGCAAAACATAAGGCATTTGACACCGTCTCCCACAGCATCCTTGTAGATAAGTTGATCAGGTATGGGTTTGGTGATCAGGTAGTGAAGTGGATCAGGAACTGGTTGATAGGAAGGAGTCAGAGAGTTGTAGTCAATGGGGCAGAATCTGGTTAGAAGTGTGTGACTAGTGGAGTCCCTCAGGGGTCGGTACTGGGACCGGTGTTGTTCAACATCTTCATCAACGACCTGGATGAGGATACAGAATGTACCCTCAGCAAGTTTGCTGATGACACTAAGCTGGGAGGAGTGGCTGACACACCAGAAGGCTGTGCTGCCATTCAGAGAGACTTAGACAGGCTGGAGAGTTGGGCAGAGAGAAACATGATGAAGTTCAACAAGGGCAAGTGTAGAGTTGAGCATTTGGGGAAGAGAAACACCATGTACCAGTACAGGTTGGGGGCTGACCTGCTGGAGAGTAGTGTAGGTGAAAGAGACCTGGGGGTCCTGGTAGACAAGAGGACGACCATGAGCCAGCAATGTGCCCTTGTGGGTAGGAAGGCCAATGGCATCCTGGGGTGCATTAGAAAGGGTGTGGTTAGTAGGTCAAGAGAGGTTCTCCTCCCCCTCTATTCTGCCTTGGTGAGGCCGCATCTGGAGTATTGTGTCCAGTTCTGGGCCCCTCAGTTCAAGAAGGACAGGGAACTGCTTGAAAGAGTCCAGCGCAGAGCCACAAAGATGATTAAGGGAGTGGAACATCTCCCTTATGAGGAAAGGCTGAGGGAGCTGGGTCTCTTTAGCTTGGAAAAAAGGAGGATGAGGGGTGACCTCATCAATGTTTACAAATATGTAAGGGGTGAGTGTCAGGAAGATGGAGTTAAGCTTTTCTCAGTGATGACCAGTGATAGGACAAGGGGTAATGGGTGCAAATTGGAGCATAGGAGGTTCAAGGTGAATATCCGAAAAAACTTCTTTACTGTGAGAGTGACAGAGCACTGGAACAGGCTGCCCAGGGAGGTTGTGGAGTCTCCTTCACTGGAGACATTAAAAACCCACCTGGATGCGTTCCTATGTGATGTGCTCTAGGTGACCCTGCTCTGGCAGGGGGGGTTGGACTAGATGATCTTTCGAGGTCCCTTCCAACCCCTAGGATTCTATGATTCTATGATTCTATGAGGAGACACCTACATTCTTGCTAAAAATAATTATATGAAGTGGTACTGTAATTGCTTTGGCAAGTGTTCAGAGGAAATACTTGTCACTCTCACTTAATGGAACATCTATTGTTTAACCCAGGGAAAAACACCTTCTTAGCAAATAGGCACAAAAGAATCCTAGAAAATTCATTACTTCATTTTCCAATGCAGGTGAACCGTATGCCCTATTATGAAGCCTGTGTTCGAGACTCCTGTGGTTGTGACATTGGAGGGGACTGTGAATGCATGTGCGATGCCATTGCAGTATATGCCCTGGCATGCTTAGATAAAGGTACCTGCATTGACTGGAGGACCCCTGAGTTCTGCCGTAAGTTTCTTTAAGCTCTCTTTAAGCAGGTTTAAGAGAGTACTATTGTTACCCTGAGTACATCAATATGACAACATATGTAATGGCTTAAGTCTCCACTAAGTTGCATTTTCTTTATGGGCAAATAGTTGACTTCAGTCAGCTGGGTTTTGAACTCTGTAGTTTTCATTTGTGCTAAATTAACCAAAATATTATCTCTCTTTTCACCATGGAGTAATGAGAGAGAAAAAAAAATGTGGTCACAGAAGGCAGACTGTTTCTTCTGCTGCTACGGTATAGTGAACTGTCAGTTTGCCAGCAGAGGGAGCATGAAATTGTAAAAAAGTATGTTTTATTTTAGCTATGATGAAATAGCCTTCTGTGTGGATGTCAAGGAAATAAAGACAGCTGTGTTGGCTCCAACACTGTAAAACAGGAAAAAGATATCAAGGTGTTCAGAACACCATATACGGAGGAAAAAAGAGGATAAGTGTGTTATAAATCAATACTAATGTTGTCATCTTTGGTGGTTTCTTTTCAACATTTCACTATGTTATACATTAATAATTGTAGAAAAGCCTGCATAGTGCATTTGCAAAAATGAAACTAACTTCACTGGAGCATAAATGTCAATTTACATCAGAAGCTAACAACTTCAGTGACAAAATTTTTTATTCAAACTGTTAATTAATTTTTGTCCTCCCTTTAGTGGTTTGAAAATAACATGCCATTAATTTGAAAAATTCTGATTGCTCTCTTGCTTCTACCTTTTTTAGCTGTCTACTGTGAGTATTATAATTCTCACAGACAAACAGGAAGTGGTGATGTTTATTCATATGGCTACAACAATGAGAACTGCATCTGGCATTACAGGCCTTGTAATTGTCCGAATCAAAACTACAAATATGTCAACATTGAAGGTAATAACCTGTACTAGTGTAAACCAGGAAACAGCAACATAGTAATTATTTTCAATGCTGTTTTTTTTCATATCAGTCATGCTACAGTTAAATAATAGTATTCTAATTGATGTGATCTTTGAAGCAGTTTTGCTAATCTTAGCCTTACTACAGCTGCTCTAAATACATCATCAATTCAGTACCTGTACTGTATCTAGCTTTATCTTGAGCTCAGCCTACCCTGAAGAGAAATTCTGACTTGCAATAAATCAAAAGAATAGACTGTACCTAGGTAAGAAAATGTGGAGAAAGCAGTTAATATTTTTATTAGACAAATGCACATAGTTAGAGAAACCAAAAAAATTACTACATAGGCAGATACTTCTTCTGAGGATGATATTGGAAATGCTTACCTGTATGGTGATGTTGTAATCAATACAATTTTTAATAACGGAAATGAAAGATATTAGATTATAAACAGTATAAATTAAATGCTGTTCTTTGAGAAATATACACCGAACTTCTCTTCTATTTCCTTCAGGCTGTTACAACTGCTCTCATGATGAATACTTCGACCATGAGAAGGGAAGATGTATGCCATGTGGTAAGCAGCGACCTATATACTCATTCTGTTTCTCTGAAGTAAGTGAAAAATTATACTAAAAAACGTGTGTATTCTCAAAGAAGATATTTTTCCTAGTAGTTCTCAATTACTAATGAGTGCTCACCCAAACATAACTTTCCTTTGAAATAACCCTATTATTATATTGGTAGTATGCAAAAACTTCGCTTTCATAGAATCATAGAATGGTTTCAGTTGGAAGAGACCTTAAAAATCAACCAGATCCAACCCCCTTGCACTGGCAGGGACACCTCCCTCTAGATCAGGTTGCTCAGAGCCCCATCCAATTTGGCCTTGAATACTTCCAGGGATGGGGCTTCCACAACTTCCCTGGGCAACCTGTTTCAGTGTCTCACCACCCTCATAGTGAAGCATTTCCTCCTACTGTCTAACCTAAATCTCCCTCTTCCAGTTTTGATCCATTACCCCTTGTCCTATCACTACACACCCTAGTAAAAAGTCCCTCCCCAGCTTTCCTGTGGCCCCTTCAGGTACTGGAAAGTGCACTGAGGTCTCCCTGGAGCCTTCTCTTCTCCAGGCTGAACAACCCCAACTCTCTTAGCATGTCTTCGTAAGAGAGGTGCTCTAGTCCTTTGATCATCTTCATGGCCCTCCCGCGGACTCACTCCAGGAGCTCCATGTCCTTCTTATGTTGGTGGACCCAGAACTGGACACAGTATTCCAGGTGGGATCTCATAAGAGTGAAGTACGGGGGAAGAATCACCTCCCTTGACCTGCTGGTCACACTTCTTTTGATGCAGCCCAGGACACGGTTGGCTTTCTGGGCTGCAAGTGCACATTGTTGGCCCATGTTGAACTTCTCATCCACCATCACTCCTAAGTCCTTCTCCTCAGGGCTGTTCTCAATCCATTCTCCACTCAATCTATATTTGTGCATGGACTTGCCCCAACCCAGGTGCAGAACCTTGCACTTGGCCTTGTTCAACTTCATGAAGATAGCAAAGGCCCATCTCTCAAGCCTGCCAAGGTCCCACCGGATGGCATTCCTTCCCTTCAGCATGTTGACCTCATCATGCAGCTTGGTATCGTCAGCAAACTTGCTGAGGGTGCACTCAATGCCACTGTCCATGTCTCTGACAAAGACGTTAAATAGCACTGGTCCCAGTACCGACCCTGGGGGAACACCACTCGTCACTGTTCTCTATCTGGGCATCGAGCCATTGTTCACAACTCTGAGTGCAACCATCCAGCCAGTTCCTTACCCAATGAGTGGCCCATCTGTTGAATCCATATCGTTCCAGTTTAGATACCAGGATGTCATGTGGGACAGTGTCAAAAGCTTTGCACAGGTCCAGGTAGAGGACATCGGTTGCTCTTTGTCCACTGATGTTGCCACTCCATTGTAAAAGGCCACCAAATTAGTCAGGCAGGATTTGCCCTTGGTGAAGCCATGTTGTCTGTCACCAACCACCCTTTAGTTTTCCATGTGCCTTAGAAAAGCCTTCAGGAGGACCTGCTCCATAATCTTGCTCAGAGGGGAGACTTCCTGGCCTGTAGTTCCCCTGGTCTTCTTTTTTTCCCTTTTTAAAAATGGGAGTTGTGTTTCCCCTTTTCCAGTCAGTGGGAACTTAGCCAGACTGCCAATTCTTTTAAAGTATGATGGACAGTGGCTTTGCAACTTCGTCAACCAGTTCCTTCCAGAGCCATGGATGAACCCCATCAGGTTGCGTGGTCTTGTGTACCTTCATATCCATCAGATGGTCATGAACCTGCTTTTCTCCTACAGTGGGGAGATCTTCCTTTTTCACAGTCCATGTCTTTGCCTTCTCTAACTTGGATGGTGTGACCAGAGCCTTTGCTGGTGGAGACTAAGGCAAAGCAATCATTGAGTACCTCAGCCTTCTCTATGTCCTGCATGGCCAGGTCTCCAGTTTCCTTCTGAAGTGGGACCACATTTTCCCTCATCTTCCCCTTATTGTTGACATACCCATAGAAACTTTTCTTGTTGCCCTTAACATCCACAGCCATATCCAATTCTCTCTGTGCTTTGGCTTTCCTTACCCAATCCCTTGCTTCTCTGACCACTTGTCTGTATTCCCCCCAGGATACCTGTCCCTGCTTCCACTCTCTGTAAACCTTGGTTTTACATTTAACTGTGTCCTGGAGCTCCTCGTTCATCCATACAGGCCTCCTGGCTCTCCTACCTGCCTTCCTCTTCGTTGGGACACATAGCTCAGGGGCATGGAGAAGGTGATCCTTGAATATGGACCAGCTTTCCTGGGCTCCCCTCCAGGGTTTTGTCAAACGGTACCCTGCCAAGCAGATCCTTGAAGAGACCAAAATCTGCTCTCTTGAAATTGAGGGTAATGAGCTTGCTTTGCTCCTTCCTCGCTGCCCTAAGGACCCTTAATTCAAGCATGTCATGGTTGCTGCAGCCTAGTCTTCCATTAAGTTTTACATCATCGACCAGCCAGTTTCTATTGGTGAGAACAAGGTCCAGCATAGCACCTTTTTTTGTTGGTCCCTCTACCATTTGGAGGAGGAAGTTGTCATAAATGCACTCCAGGAACTTCCTGGATTGCTGGTGCTTTGCTGTGTTGTCCCTCCAGCAGATATCAGGGTGGTTGAAATCTCCCATGAGGACCAGGGTCTGTGAGTGTGAAACTGCTCCTATCTGTCTATAGAGGGCTTCATGCTCTCAATCATTCTGGTCTGGTGGCCTGCAGCAGACCTCCATTATGATATCTCCTGCCCCTGTCTTCCCTATAATGCTATCCCATAAGGTCTCAATTGACTCTCTTCCATCCCCAGGCGGAGCTCCATGAACTCCAGCTGGTCACTGATGCAGAGGGAGACACCCCCTCCTCTTCTGCCCTGCCTGCCCTTCCTAAACAGCTGGTACCCTACCATCCCCACACTTCAGTCACAGGAGTTGTCCCACCACATCTCAGTGATACCAATAACATCATAGCCCTGCAGACATGCACACATGTGCAGTTCCTCTTGTTTATTCCCCATGCTCTGTGCATTTGCATAGAAGCATTTAAGATGGGCCCCCTTCAAAGCAGTCATGCTGGCATGGATTACATTTTGCAGGTCAGATGCTTTCCTGCTGGCCTGCAATCCTCCTGCAGGCCCAGGACATCTGTTACTGGCTCTGTCCTCAAAGTGGTGGGTGTGGGATGAGTGGAGGGTCTCCTCACCCAGCATCAGTAATTTAAAGCCCTCCTAACTAAATTGGCCAGCCTCTGGCCAAAGGCTCTCTCCCCTTTCTCTGACAAATGAACCCCATCAGCCCCCAAGAGACCAGGTTTTTCAAAGTGAGTCCTGTGGTCTCTGTAACTGAAGCACCACTCCTGTAACCATTTGTTGACTTTTCTAATTTGGTTGGTCCTTTCCAGCCCTTTCCCTTTGACCAGAAGGATTGATGAGAACACTACCTGTGCTCCCGAGCCCTTCACCGCTGCTCCCAGTGCTCTATAGTTTTTTCTGATAGTCTTCAGGTTACCCCTGTTTTGTAAATAAAGGAATTAAAAGAAGTAATTAAAAGAAGGATTAGGGTAGGGAATGCTATAATGAAGCTGGATGACCCTGATTGATTTTAATTAGCAACATGGAAAGTTATGTTCATTGTACATGTGAATACTTTTTAAAATGTGGGTCTTCCTGAAGGTGTATTGCTGTTCTGATCTGCATGAAGTGCTGCCTCAGCAGATCTATGGTTCTTGGGTATATTCATCACCCACCTTTCATTAAAAAAGGTAACATATAGAAGAGGATCATACCTAGGTAATGGACTCGACTTAGCAAATATATTTTTGGATATATATTTTTTAATTACTCTAATTTCAAGTTTATTACCATATGGTTTACGTCTATGAAAACCTATCTTTATTTAATAATGTTTTGGATAGACTAACTGAATAATTTGTATTTTAATGCAGATGTAAAATTTCAAGGACAATTTTTCTCATATTAAAGAATTCTAACTTATGTAATTAGGAACTCAGCTAGAGATCTCTATTCACGTTTCCATTATCCCTGAAAAGTGAGTTGCCCTTAAGCATAAAAATCAAAAGAAAGTTACCAAAAACCTACTTGTGTTCATTATTACTATGAGATGTATTGATTCCTTGGTCTTTAATTCCTTTGATGTGAAGTTTACCACTGAAATATGTAATATTAAGCATTTTCAGGAATATGTCACTGATTAACACAATCCTCTTAATTCAATCTGAAATTTGCTTTATTTGAAATATTTTAATATGCTTTCATTCGCAAACATAATCTGTTTTACCTTTACTCAACAGGAGATGAAAGCATTAGTACCACACCTGAAGCATCTCCACCTTCAACAGGTTAGTTTATGTAGTTGACCAAACTAGTACTTACACCCTGATATACAGCCCGGTATGTGTTTATGAGGTAATATATGAGGTAATATACTTTTTTGCATCATATAGTATCGTTACCAGTTTCACATCCCTAGGAAATAACTTGGTATCATAATTACCACAAAAATTCAGAGAAATATTTGTTAGACATCTAAAGAAAAAAAAAACACAACCCAACACAACAAAACTGAGAGAACAGTGTTTCCTGAGTATACTTAGGTACATGGAAATATCAGTATGGAAATATCTTTGTTAGTGAATGAGGACTTCTGTCTTGTTTCTGATGAACAGTGGAATGTATTGGGTCTGTATTGAGACCAGTACTGTTCAATATCTTCATCAGTGACATAGACAGTGGAATTAAGCACACCCTCAGCAAGTTCATGGATGACATCAAGCTGAGTGGTGCAGTTGAGCCACCTGAGGATGCCATCCAGAGGAACCTGGACAAACTCAAGAAGTGGGCCCATGTGAACTTCATGAGGTTCAGCAAGGCCAAGCACAAGGTTCTGCACCTGGGTTGGGGCAACCCTTAGTATCAGTTCAGGCTGGGGGATGGAGGGATTGAGAACAGCCCTGTGGAGAAGGACCTGGGGGTACTAGTGGATGAAAAACTGAACATGAGCCATCAATGTGTGCTCAAAGCCCACAAAAACAACTGTATCCTGGGATGCATGAAAGAAGCATGGGCCAGCAGGTTGAGGGAGGTAATTCTGCCCCTCTACTCCACTCTGGTGAGACCCCACCTCTAGTCCTGCATCCAGCTCTGTAGTCCCCAGTGCTCCATGATCTAGTTGAAGATGTCCCTGTTTATTGCAGGGAGTTGGACTAGATGACCTTTAAAGGTCCCTTCCAACACAAACTATTTTATGATGTATAAAATACCACGTAATTTCATCACAGTTGATAGTGGTGACTGATCATATAACACTTTGACCATTTAAAAAGGTCTTCAAGGAAATGTATGACTGAGCCTACCAAAGCCCTGTACAGCCTGATCCAGGAAAGGAATCTATATTGCACTGACCTTTGCTAGAAATTCCACTTATTCCCCTGCAGACTAATGGTATTGGGAAAAAGTTACACTGTTGACTGTCTGAATAATGAAATACAATTCAAACTCTGCTGCTATGCCTAAGTATTTATGCCAAATTTGCTTTAGAGTGATGAAGAGATACGTGTAATATTTCTGCATGAACTCCTATTTAACGTATTCACTCACGTAACAGCAAAGGATTAGACAGATAACTTCTCTCAAATGTTTACACTAAAAGGTAATGTTTTTTAATAGTAGTTACTACTAATAGTTAGGATAGCGTTTTTACTTCAAAAATAATTTTCAGTTTACACAGGTGTATTGTAAATAGATTATAATGAACTATTTCTTATCCTTAAATTTCTATATTTTCCCTCTAATTAACAACGATACAGTCTAAAGTAACAAGAAGCTCTACCACAAGTACTTTACCAAAAGTACCTAGTATTTCTTCTTCTTGCAGATATTATATCTACTGAGACTACAACTCCAACAATAACCTCAAAAATCACAATTCCAAGATCTTCATCAGCATCATCTCATGTCACAATAAAGTCAACAACTGGTAGGTTTTTTGTGTTACTGACTAAAATAAATTGTACTGGACCCACTCTATACACAGTTGAGATAATCGCTCCACTAGGAAAGCATTGCAAGCTCTCTCAACATCCAAGCATAAGACTCAAACCATGAAGCAGGCAAAGCAGGCTTACAGAAGGGAGTTTTGTAAGCCAGAAATACTCAGAAGTGTAGATTGAAAGTATGTAGAAAAAGAAAGGATTTAGACACTAGGTTAAAAATACAACCAAACATCACTTTTGTGAATCATCTGAGAAGCACAATAGAAGGTTTTTTTAAGCAGTGAGCCAGCTTAGCTCCAGTTGGATTTATTAGCTCAGCTTCAGCCTCTTTTCCACTGGTTATGCAGTCATATCCAAGGAGCACCCAACCATTTAACTAATCATATAAGCAGGCTCCAAAGCATAATCACACAAGTATCGGTGCAGCAGCTTTGTCTAGGACTCTAGAGTCCTGCTGTCAGGAGGGTGACTCCTCTAATATAAATTACGTTCTGATTCTATGGCTTGTGGAGACTCATAATGACATGTAGCGTCACACCAACATGCACTTCAACGAATAAGCCATCCTAGACTAATGTTATCAGGGAAAGAAGAGTTAAAAAGAGGTCCCACAGGAGCCAAAGCACAACTTCAAAGGCTGCCACTATGACAGAAGATTAGTGTACTGGGACAAGAGAAGTCCTATAGTATTATATTATTTAATTTTGTAGTACAAAATACAGAAAGCTGAAACTAGCTGACTTGAGAATAGCCAATTAAATTGTCATTTGGGGCAACCCCTTACAGACTTTAGCCAATAAGTGACAATAAAGCTAACATCTTAGAAAAATTATATAAAAAATAATCTAATACAGGAAAAAATACAGAAAATGAGAACAAAGAAAGGTATGAGACAATAGAAAACAAATAAGAGTAGAGAAAGATTTGGCAAGCTTATGAGACCATGAATACAAACAAACAATTATATAGAAAATATTCAGAAGATCAAGGGTGAAAATGGTGTCTCTGGGATATGGGTAGCTTCTTTCTAATTAATCTATTTTCATTTATTCAATGAATTGATAACTCACCTTATATTATTTACTTTTACTCCAAAAGAACATACAACATCAATTTTTACCACACCAAACATGACTACAACCACTACCACCCCTTCCATAACTATCTCTACAAGAACCATTACCACTAAACCAAAATGTACACCTGTTACCTCATCAACTCCTGCTTAACAGAGATGGAACAATTAAGGTTCACCCCACCACCTTTCAAGACCACTATCAAAAAGGAAATTACAACCACCTCAATACCTACTCAAACCACATCTCAGATCACAACTTTCAGAAAGTCTAAACTAACAACAGTAGGTAAATACCACTTTTTGATATCTGCCAGGTGAAGCCATCACTCACAAGCCACATTCCGATGTATTCCTTATAAAAAACCCAAACATTCTTACTAGTTTTCTTAACATTGCAAATAGATAGGAAACTGAAATAACTGAAGAAGTGTGATAAAAATGGAAATTTATGTGTCTTGCTAATGGAGAAAGTATCCGACATCCAAATATCAACTTAAACCTAACATTTCTATTCAAGGCCATACGTTACACTTTCTTCAAACTTAGGCAAAATCTCTATCCTTTGAAGCATGTTTTTGAAAATTCACAGATGTCAGAATATGTGTTCCCCCTAGTAATCGTAACAGATTCTCCCAAAAAAGAAATTTAAAAAAAGGAAATAATACTTTGGGATGGCAGGTACTCCATATGCCAAAAAGGACAATCTTGTCTGAGGCTGTACGGCAAAGTGAACTGCTAGGTTAGCAACTGACACCAGAGGCTGAGACAGTGTGCAGGGTGAAGCCTACTTTAGTGAGAGGGCAGGTGTATACCCTCTTCCAGTCCATGTGTCTCCCACAAAGTACTGTTGGGTTGCACACATCTGTCTCTTCTTGTGCCAGTACTTACAGCTTCCTCTGTGGAAGTATCATCACAACCCACTTTAACTAGGAGCCTTAGCAGCTCCCAACTATTACTAATATCCATTCTTCCTTACTTTACAGAGAGTGAGGGAACCCAAGAAACCCCTCTGCCCCACCAAATCCCAGTAGGTGAGTAAGAGGGAGTTGATAGATACCCTTGGCCTAAGATGCTGCTTCCCTGACCCCATCTTTCCTATATGATGTTCTTGCCCAGTCTGGAATGCCTTGGAGGGGAGACATACACATCCAGAGAGGCTCTTCTTCCCTCAGGATCTCCAGGAAGAGGAAGGGGGTGCTGAATTGTCAGAATGCACCGTTCAGGTTCAGCTCTTGCCCCTTTTTTTTTTGGATGGGGAGCCATTGGCCCATTTGTCCATCTTGCCCACTTAGACTCAGTAGGGTCAGGTCCTGCCGTTCTTATGCCCATCCACACCCTGGCACTTATACCCAGGAATTGCCCACTTCCTTTGTCTTCCCCTATTGCCCTACCATCCTAAATCAACCTGTGCTTTTCTCTGTGTAGTTGTCACCCACAGAAAACCAACGAAGTCACACCTAGTGCAGCATCTAATCACACAGAAGACCACCACATCCACCAGGAGCACCTCTGGCCCGAGAGAGGCCAGCCCTGCCAGCAGCCCAGAAGTCCCACTGACAAAGATGTCTCCAAGCCCCAGCTCTTCACCTGCCACCTCAGCTTCATCTGCTTTTTCCCCCTCCTCAACTGTGTCCTTGACATGGTTGAGACCATCACATCCTGGTAAGGCTCCCTCTGGCCTTTCCTGTAGCTCTGCCTGCTCCTTCCAGCTCCCATCATTCTCTTCTAAGCAGCCTATCCCACAGGAGATACAGTTTTGGTATTTTTTATCAACACCCACTGGTCTTGCCTTGGGACTTCTGGGACCCAGGCACGTCCTGAGACTGGCCTGCAGATGGCCCTGACTGCATCCTTCTCCCATGTCACTTCAGGGGTTTGACTCTGGGACACAAGCCTTTATCAGGATACAGACATCAGTGAGTTCCTGCCCTATAACTAGCAATCAGAAACAAGCTAGAACACTCTCCCTCCCCTTACAGCGGTGTCCTGAGAATGCACACTCGGGGTAACAGAAGTCAGTGAAACTGGAAACTTGTCTCCAGCTTACACCTCAGGACAGTTTTGGGTGAGAAGCAGAACATAAGGCATATTCTCCATCCAATTGATGCCCAGGCCCTGGAGCACCCATGAAAAGTGATGGCCAACAAATGCCATCTCCTTGGCCTGTGCTGACCCAGGGTGCAAAAGAGCCACCACTGGAGGGTGGGCAAGAAGGTGTACACTCAACTCCAGGATAAAGTACTCCCACTTACACCCATCGGGATCTGCATACCTGGGTTGTCTTCCCTACTTAGAGGAAATGCCACAACATGCTTTGCCTAGAATACTTCCCAAGACTCAACCATTCTTTTCTCTCATCCCTTTCTTTGTAGCAAGAGAACCAACCAGAGCTAAGACTCCATCTAGTAAAATAGTAACAGGTGAGTGCTCTGGTCAGGAGAGAGCTAAGAGTCATGCATGGCCAGTGACTGTCCCTTCAGTAGCTTCAGATCTCCTTTGGATCCTATCCAGCACAGTCTGCAGTAGACAAACTATATTCTACCTGTCAAACAACGATAAAACATACAAAAGTACAGATTACCACTCCCACTCTCAAGAGCTACAGAAGGAAGGAGACAGGCATAAATTCCTAGAAGAAATCCTTCAAAACCATCACAAGCCTACAATTCTCAGAAGAAGCACGATGGGATAAGACACATTTCAAGTCATGGACCCACGCATTGATATTTGAAAAAAAACAAAAACAAAACCAGAATATGTAGAAACCAGTCCTGACTTCCTTGATTATACCCTAGAATTAACATTCTATCCCAGAAATACACATCAACCACCTTCATATCTTACATGATCACCCACAATCGACATGTGCTTTCCTCCCAACAGCCTACACCCTCAAAATGACAACTGTGCCACACATTGTGCCGCCTCTTACCACACAGAAGACCAGCACCATCACCTCTGCCAGCAGCACCTCCAAGACCTCCGTCTCCACAGAGGCCAGCCCTGCTAGCAGCACACGTGTCCCCCTGGCAAGGACGTCTCCAAGTCCCAGCTCTACGCCTGTCCCCAGCAGCCTGCTCAGCACTCAGATGTCACCTGCCATCACTTCCACAGTCTCTTCCACATTGGCCCCAAGCACCAGCCCCGAGCCTACCCCTACCACCCTAAGGCCCAAGCCCTCTTCCCTGAAGACCAGTGCTCCAACAGAATTGCCTACAGCAGAGTCCTCCACACTCTCCACTGCCAAAACCAGCCCGCTGCCTTCGCCTGCTTCTTCTCCTTCCTCAACTGCGTCCTCGACATGGCTGAGCTCCTCACTCCCTAGTAAGGCTCCCTCCTACCCTTCCCGACGTTCTGCCTGCTCTTCCCAGCTCTCACCCTTCCTTTCTTCCTTTCTCCATCCTTCTTTCATTCCTTCTATGAACAATACACTGATTCTTTTCCTCTTCCCGCTGAGGGGAGTGAGTGGCTAGGTTGGCACTTAGCATCCAGCCAGGGTCAACCCACTGTGAGCTGGCACACACATTGGCCCCAGCTGGATCTAAACAGGATGGGGACGCTCAGGGAAGGAGCCAGAGACCCACACTCCCTCTTGCCCAGCAAGACTCAGTGAGATACAGGGCTGCTTTTCTTGCCTGAGGCCCTAGCCCAGGGCTTCTTCTCACCTCCTTTACCTTGCCTCTTGTCCTACCACCATCAGTTGATCTGTGCTTTCCTTCCAACAGCCTACACCCTCAAAATGACAACTGTGCCACACATTGTGCCGCCTCTTACCACACAGAAGACCACTGCCACCACCTCTGCCAGCAGCACCTCCAAGACCTCCGTCTCCACAGAGGCCAGCCCTGCTAGCAGCACACGTGTCCCCCTGGCAAGGACGTCTCCAAGTCCCAGCTCTACGCCTGTCCCCAGCAGCCTGCTCAGCACTCAGATGTCACCTGCCATCACTTCCACAGTCTCCTCCACATTGGCCCCAAGCACCAGCCCCAAGCCTACCCCTACCACCCTAAGGCCCAAGCCCTCTTCCCTGAAGACCAGTGCTCCAACAGAATTGCCTGCAGCAGAGTCCTCCACACTCTCCACTGCCAAAACCAGCCCGCTGCCTTCGCCTGCTGCTTCTCCCTCCTCAACTGCGTCCTCAACATGGCTGAGCTCCTCACTTCCTAGTAAGGCTCCCTCCTACTGTTCCTGATGCTCTGCCTGCTCTTCCCAGCTCTCATCCTTCCTTTCTAGCAGCACACTCCACTTGGTCTGTTTTTCTTATAGTTCTTGGGTCCCACTTCCTTGGCATCAGTACTATGGTAGGGCCTGTGTTTGGTATGGCCCTGGAGAACAGGGTTCTCCCGTGGCTTGCCTGACTGGGAGGGGGCACATGCTACACTGTCCCTCTTCCTTGGGGGAGATGCCCACGTCTGGACGGGTCCTCTTCCAGGGAGAGAGAGAGACAGAGGGTACTTACGCCTTGGAGGGAATCCTTCAGGCAGTCTTCTCGTCCCCCACTTTTTGGGGAAGATACCAGACGGGCAGGAGGCCAGGAGCCAGAGACCCACTCCGCTGTCCCACCAAGCAGGACTCCATGCAGCACAATGCTGCCTTTCCTGCACGTGCCCCCTGGTCTGGAAAGTTTGCCCACCTCCTTTGCCTTCCCAGCTCACCTTCATTCTCAATCAACCTGTGCTTTCCTCCCAACAGCCTACACCCTCAAAATGACAACTGTGCCACACATTGTGCCGCCTCTTACCACACAGAAGACCAGCACCATCACCTCTGCCAGCAGCACCTCCAAGACCTCCGTCTCCACAGAGGCCAGCCCTGCTAGCAGCACACGTGTCCCCCTGGCAAGGACGTCTCCAAGTCCCAGCTCTACGCCTGTCCCCAGCAGCCTGCTCAGCACTCAGATGTCACCTGCCATCACTTCCACAGTCTCCTCCACATTGGCCCCAAGCACCAGCCCCGAGCCTACCCCTACCACCCTAAGGCCCAAGCCCTCTTCCCTGAAGACCAGTGCTCCAACAGAATTGCCTGCAGCAGAGTCCTCCACACTCTCCACTGCCAAAACCAGCCCGCTGCCTTCGCCTGCTTCTTCTCCTTCCTCAACTGCGTCCTCGACATGGCTGAGCTCCTCACTCCCTAGTAAGGCTCCCTCCTACCCTTCCCAACGTTCTGCCTGCTCTTCCCAGTGAGGTGGATAAAGAACTGGTTGAAAGGAAGGAGTCAGAGAGTTGTAGTCAGTGGGGCAGAATCTAGTTGGAGGTCTGTGACTAGTGGAGTCCTTCAGGGGTCGGTACTGGGACCGGTGTTGTTCAACATCTTCATCAACGACCTGGATGAGGGTATAGAATGTACCCTCAGCAAGTTTGCTGATGACACTAAGCTGGGAGGAGTGGCTGACACACCAGAAGGCTGTGCTGCCATTCAGAGAGACTTAGACAGGCTGGAGAGTTGGGCAGGGAGAAACATGATGAAGTTCAACAAGGGCAAGTGTAGAGTTGTGCATTTGGGGAAGAGAAACACCATGTACCAGTACAGGTTGGGGGCTGACCTGCTGGAGAGCAGTGTAGGTGAAAGGGACCTGGGGGTCCTGGTAGACAGGAGGATGACCATGAGCCAGCAATGTGCCCTTGTGGCTAGGAAGGCCAATGGCATCCTGGGGTGCATTAGAAAGGGTGTGGTTAGTCGGTCAAGAGAGGTTCTCCTCCCCTCTGTTCTGCATTGGTGAGGCCACATCTGGAGTATTGTGTCCAGTTCTGGGCCCCTCAGTTCAAGAAGGACAGGGAACTGCTTGACAGAGTCCAGCGCAGAGCTACAAAGATGATTAAGGGAGTGGAACATCTCCCTTATGAGGAAAGGCTGAGGGAGCTGGGTCTCTTTAGCTTGTAGAAAAGGAGACTGAGGGGTGACCTCATCAATGTTTACAAATATGTAAGGGGTGAGTGTCAGGGAGATGGAGTTAGGCTCTTCTCAGTGATGACCAGTGATAGGACAAGGGGTAATGGGTGCAAATTGGAGCATAGGAGGTTCAAGGTGAATATCAGAGAAAACACCCTAAGGCCCAAGCCCTCTTCCCTGAAGACCAGTGCTCCAACAGAATTGCCTGCAGCAGAGTCCTCCACACTCTCCACTGCCAAAACCAGCCCGCTGCCTTCGCCTGCTTCTTCTCCCTCCTCAACTGCGTCCTCGACATGGCTGAGCTCCTCACTCCCTAGTAAGGCTCCCTCCTACCCTTCCCGACGTTCTGCCTGCTCTTCCCAGCACTCACCCTTCCTTTCTTCCTTTCTCCATCCTTCTTTCATTCCTTCTATGAACAATACACTGATTCTTTTCCTCTTCCCGCTGAGGGGAGTGAGTGGCTAGGTTGGCACTTAGCATCCAGCCAGGGTCAACCCACTGTGAGCTGGCACACACATTGGCCCCAGCTGGATCTAAGGATGGGGACGCTCAGGGAAGGAGCCAGAGACCCACACTCCCTCTTGCCCAGCAAGACTCAGTGAGATACAGGGCTGCTTTTCTTGCCTGAGGCCCTAGCCCAGAGCTTCTTCTCACCTCCTTTACCTTGCCTCTTGTCCTACCACCATCAGTTGATCTGTGCTTTCCTTCCAACAGCCTACACCCTCAAAATGACAACTGTGCCACACATTGTACCACCTCTTACCACACAGAAGACCACTGCCACCACCTCTGCCAGCAGCACCTCCAAGACCTCCGTCTCCACAGAGGCCAGCCCTGCTAGCAGCACACGTGTCCCCCTGGCAAGGACGTCTCCAAGTCCCAGCTCTACGCCTGTCCCCAGCAGCCTGCTCAGCACTCAGATGTCACCTGCCATCACTTCCACAGTCTCCTCCACATTGGCCCCAAGCACCAGCCCCGAGCCTACCCCTACCACCCTAAGGCCCAAGCCCTCTTCCCTGGAGACCAGTGCTCCAACAGAATTGCCTGCAGCAGAGTCCTCCACACTCTCCACTGCCAAAACCAGCCCGCTGCCTTCGCCTGCTGCTTCTCCTTCCTCAACTGCGTCCTCGACATGGCTGAGCTCCTCACTCCCTAGTAAGGCTCCCTCCTACCCTTCCCGACGTTCTGCCTGCTCTTCCCAGTGAGGTGGATAAAGAACTGGTTGAAAGGAAGGAGTCAGAGAGTTGTAGTCAGTGGGGCAGAATCTAGTTGGAGGTCTGTGACTAGTGGAGTCCTTCAGGGGTCGGTACTGGGACCGGTGTTGTTCAACATCTTCATCAACGACCTGGATGAGGGTATAGAATGTACCCTCAGCAAGTTTGCTGATGACACTAAGCTGGGAGGAGTGGCTGACACACCAGAAGGCTGTGCTGCCATTCAGAGAGACTTAGACAGGCTGGAGAGTTGGGCAGGGAGAAACATGATGAAGTTCAACAAGGGCAAGTGTAGAGTTGAGCATTTGGGGAAGAGAAACACCATGTACCAGTACAGGTTGGGGGCTGACCTGCTGGAGAGCAGTGTAGGTGAAAGGGACCTGGGGGTCCTGGTAGACAGGAGGATGACCATGAGCCAGCAATGTGCCCTTGTGGCCAAGAAGGCCAATGGCATCCTGGGGTGCATTAGAAAGGGTGTGGTTAGTCGGTCAAGAGAGGTTCTCCTCCCCCTCTATTCTGCATTGGTGAGGCCGCATCTGGAGTATTGTGTCCAGTTCTGGGCCCCTCAGTTCAAGAAGGACAGGGAACTGCTTGACAGAGTCCAGCGCAGAGCTACAAAGATGATTAAGGGAGTGGAACATCTCCCTTATGAGGAAAAGCTGAAGGAGCTGGGTCTCTTTAGCTTGTAGAAAAGGAGGCTGAGGGGTGACCTCATCAATGTTTACAAATATGTAAGGGGTGAGTGTCAGGGAGATGGAGTTAGGCTCTTCTCAGTGATGACCAGTGATAGGACAAGGGGTAATGGGTGCAAATTGGAGCATAGGAGGTTCAAGGTGAATATCAGAGAAAACTTCTTTACTGTGAGAGTGACAGAGCACTGGAACAGGCTGCCCAGAGAGGTTGTGGAGTCTCTTTCACTGGAGACATTCAAAACCCACCTGGACAAGTTCCTGTGTGATGTGCTCTAGGTGACCCTGCTCTGGCAGGGGGGGTTGGACTAGATGATCTTTCAAGGTCCCTTCCAACCCCTAGAATTCTATGATTCTATGATTTCTTTCATTTCTCCTATGAGCAATACGCTGCTTGCACATCTGATTTCTTAGTTGGACATCCCTTTCTACTCTCTTTGGCCTTCCCAGGACTTGGTTCATTCCTGGCCTGTGTCCTGTCTATGGTTGCAATGTAGCTAATTTCTGTTCCTAGCTGGCTGCCTGGTGCTGTTTTACATGTGTGTCCAAGCAAGTTTTGACAGCACACAAATGCTTTTAGTGTTACCAAGGAGTGCCAGCTTAGCATCCAGGTTCTCTTTCTCCTGGGAGCTGGCATGGTTGGGCAAGAGTTTGACAGGGGACACACTCAGGATAGCTGACCCTAATGACCGACCAAGGAGAGACTCCATATTACAGGCCACCTGATCAAGGGGAACCTACTGATGAAGCATTCTTACTCCAACTCCAGGAGGCATCGAGCTCACAGGCTCTTATCCTACTGGGGGATTTCAATCACCCTGACATCTGCTGGAAAAGTAACACAGCAAGCTGTAGGCGATCCAGGAGACTCCTGGAGTGCCTTGAGGACAAATTATGAAGCCAGGAAATAGACAGCCCTACCCGAGGGGATGTCACACTGGACCTGATGGTCACCAATGCAGGCAGGCTCATCAGGGATGTCAAGATTGGAGGCAGCCTGCAGTGACCATGCACTGGTGGAGTTGATATTCCTAAGGGATACAAGTCAGATGAGGAGTGTCGTCAGGACCCTGAAAGCAAAATTCCAGCTCTTCAAGGAGTTAGTCAGTAGGATCCCTGGGAAACAGTCCTCAGGGACAAAGGAGCAGAACAGAGCTGGCAGATGCTTTCCGTAGAGCACAAGAGCTCTCAATCCCCAGGTGCAATAAATCGAGTAAGGAAGGGAAGAGACCAGCATGGCTGAGTTGAGACCTGCTGGCCAAACTAAAAGGCAAGAAGCAACTGCACAAGCAGTTCAAGCAGGGACTGGTATCTTGTGAAGAGTACAGGGACACTGCCCAGTCATGTAGGTCTGGGGTCAGGAAGGCCAAAGGGTGGCTAGAGCTGAACTTGGCAAGGGATGTGAAGAATAACAAAAAGGGCTCCTACAGGTACATCCATCAGAAAAGGAAGGTTAAAGAAAGTGTCCCTCTCGATGAGCAAGGATGGCAAACTAGTAACAACAGACAAGGAGAAGGCTGAGGTTCTCAATGACTTTTTTGCCTCAGTCTTCAATGGCTCTCTCTCCTCAGACCTCCTGAGTTGAAGGACCTCAAGATGGGGATGGGGGGGGGGAAGTCCCACCCACTGTAAGTGAAGACAAGGTTTGGGATCACCTGAGGAATCTGAAAATACATAAATCTATGGCACCTGATGAGATGCATCCCAGAGTCCTGAGGGAGTTGGCTGATGTAGTTGCCAAGCCACTCTCCATTATGCTTGAAAAGTCATGGCAGTCAGGTGAAGTTTCTGGTGACTGGAAAAAGGGAAACATTGCACCCATTTTCTAAAATGGTGAAAAGGAGGACCCCGGGAAGTAGCGACATGTCAGCTTCACCTCGGTACCTGGGAGGATCATGGAATGGATCGTCCTAGAAGCTCTGACAAGCCACATAGAGGACAGGGAGATGATTCGAGACAGCCAGAATGTCTTTGCTAAGGGAAAATCCTTCCTAACCAACCTAGTGGCTTTCTACAATGGAGTGACTACATCAGTGGACAAGGGAAAAGTGGTGGATGTTATGTATCTGGATTTCTGTAAGGCCTTTGATACAGTCCCCCCACAACACCCTTCTCTCTAAATTGGAGAGATAATGGATTTGGGGTATGGACTGTTTGGTGGATAAGGAATTGGCTGGGTAGTCACAGCCAGAGAGTAGTGGTCAACAGCTCAATGTCCAGATGGAGATCACTGATGAGTGGTGTCCCTCAGAGGTCTGTACTGGAACCAGTGCTGTTTAATATCTACATCAAGAATATAGACAGTGGGATCAAGGGCACTCACTCCCAGCAAGTTTGCAGATGACACCAAGCTGCATGGTGCGGTCAATATGCCAGAGGGACTGTCCAGAGGAACCTGGACAAACTCAAGAAGTGTTGAACCTCATGCGGTTCAACAAGTCCAAGTGCAAGGTCCTGCTCCTGGGAAGGAGCAATCCTCATTATCAATACAAGCTAGGGGATAATGTGATAGAGAGCAGCCCTGCAGAAAGGGACTTGGGGGTACTAGTGGACGAAAAGTTGGACATGAATAAACAGTGTGCACTTGCAGCCCAGAGGGCCAATTGCATCCTGGGCTGCATCAAAAGAAGTGTGGCCAGCAGGACAAGGGAGGTGATTCTGCCCCTCTACTCCACTTTTGTAAGACCCCACCTGGAGTATTGTGTTCAGCTCTGGAGAGCCCAAGAAGGACATGGACCTGTTGGAGCAAGTCCAGAGAAGGGCCACAAAAATGACCAGAGGGCTGGAGCACCTCTTGTGTAAAGACAGGCTGAGAGAGCTAGGATCGTTCAACCTGGAGAGAAGGCTTCAGGGGGACCTTATAGTGGCCTTCCAGTACATGAAGGGGGCCTACAGGAAAGCTGGGGAGGTACTGTTTACAAGGGTATGTAGTGATAGGACGAGGGGCAATGGTCTAAAGCTAGAGCAGGGTACATTTAGATTAGACATTAGAAAGAAGTTCTTTACAATGAAGGTGGTGAAGCACTGGAACAGGTTGCCCAGAGAGGTGGTGGAGGCCCCATCCCTGGACACATTCAAGGTCAGGGTTGACAAGGCTCTGAGCAATCTTATCTAGTTAAAATGGTCCCTGTGCACTGCAGGGGGGGCTGGACTAGAAGACACTTAAAGGTCCCTTACAACCCCATACATTCTATGATTCTGTGACAAGATCCCTTCTCAGCCTCCTCTGGGCTAAACAGAGCCAGGTCTCTCAGCCTTTTCTCCTGAGAGAGAGACTCCAGTCCCCTAATCATCCTCATAGCCCTCTGCTGGACTCTTTCTGGGGGCTCCCTGTCTTTTTTGTACTGGGGAGGCCAGAACTGGACACAGTACTACAAATGTGGCCTCACTAGGGCACAGTATAGGAGGAGAAGTAGCCATTGCTCAGAGAGTGGTTGGGCATTGGCCACCAGCAAGAGATGCCTTTCCAACTCACAGGTGGTATTTGCTTTGTGTTTTTCCTTTAGTTCCTCCACTTCAGAAAACACACTGTATCTGGGTGTTTGTGTTTGTTTTTTTCTCTTTTGCACTTCTGATTCTTTTCCTCTTCCCGCTGAGGGGAGTGAGTGGCTAGGTTGGCACTTAGCATCCAGCCAGGGTCAACCCACTGTGAGCTGGCACACACATTGGCCCCAGCTGGATCTAAGGATGGGGACGCTCAGGGAAGGAGCCAGAGACCCACACTCCCTCTTGCCCAGCAAGACTCAGTGAGATACAGGGCTGCTTTTCTTGCCTGAGGCCCTAGCCCAGGGCTTCTTCTCACCTCCTTTACCTTGCCTCTTGTCCTACCACCATCAGTTGATCTGTGCTTTCCTTCCAACAGCCTACACCCTCAAAATGACAACTGTGCCACACATTGTGCCGCCTCTTACCACACAGAAGACAACTGCCACCACCTCTGCCAGCAGCACCTCCAAGACCTCTGTCTCCACAGAGGCCAGCCCTGCTAGCAGCACACGTGTCCCCCTGGCAAGGACGTCTCCAAGTCCCAGCTCTACGCCTGTCCCCAGCAGCCTGCTCAGCACTCAGATGTCACCTGCCATCACTTCCACAGTCTCTTCCACATTGGCCCCAAGCATCAGCCCCGAGCCTACCCCTACCACCCTAAGGCCCAAGCCCTCTTCCCTGAAGACCAGTGCTCCAACAGAATTGCCTGCAGCAGAGTCCTCCACACTCTCCACTGCCAAAACCAGCCCGCTGCCTTCGCCTGCTGCTTCTCCCTCCTCAACTGCGTCCTCAACATGGCTGAGCTCCTCACTTCCTAGTAAGGCTCCCTCCTACTGTTCCTGATGCTCTGCCTGCTCTTCCCAGCTCTCACCCTTCCTTTCTAGCAGCACACTCCACTTGGTCTGTTCTTCTTATAGTTCTTGGGTCCCACTTCCTTGGCATCAGTACTACGGTAGGGCCTGTGTTTGGTATGGCCCTGGAGAACAGGGTTCTCTCGTGGCTTGCCTGACTGGGAGGGGGCACATGCTACACTGTCCCTCTTCCTTGGGGGAGATGCCCACGTCTGGACGGGTCCTCTTCCAGGGAGAGAGAGAGACAGAGGGTACTTACGCCTTGGAGGGAATCCTTCAGGCAGTCTTCTCGTCCCCCACTTTTTGGGGAAGATACCAGACGGGCAGGAGGCCAGGAGCCAGAGACCCACTCCGCTGTCCCACCAAGCAGGACTCCATGCAGCACAATGCTGCCTTTCCTGCACGTGCCCCCTGGTCTGGAAAGTCTGCCCACCTCCTTTGCCTTCCCAGCTCACCTTCATTCTCAATCAACCTGTGCTTTCCTCCCAACAGCCTACACCCTCAAAATGACAACTGTGCCACACATTGTACCACCTCTTACCACACAGAAGACCAGCACCATCACCTCTGCCAGCAGCACCTCCAAGACCTCCGTCTCCACAGAGGCCAGCCCTGCTAGCAGCACACGTGTCCCCCTGGCAAGGACGTCTCCAAGTCCCAGCTCTACGCCTGTCCCCAGCAGCCTGCTCAGCACTCAGATGTCACCTGCCATCACTTCCACAGTCTCCTCCACATTGGCCCCAAGCACCAGCCCCAAGCCTACCCCTACCACCCTAAGGCCCAAGCCCTCTTCCCTGAAGACCAGTGCTCCAACAGAATTGCCTGCAGCAGAGTCCTCCACACTCTCCACTGCCAAAACCAGCCCGCTGCCTTCGCCTGCTTCTTCTCCTTCCTCAACTGCGTCCTCGACATGGCTGAGCTCCTCACTCCCTAGTAAGGCTCCCTCCTACCCTTCCCAACGTTCTGCCTGCTCTTCCCAGTGAGGTGGATAAAGAACTGGTTGAAAGGAAGGAGTCAGAGAGTTGTAGTCAGTGGGGCAGAATCTAGTTGGAGGTCTGTGACTAGTGGAGTCCTTCAGGGGTCGGTACTGGGACCGGTGTTGTTCAACATCTTCATCAACGACCTGGATGAGGGTATAGAATGTACCCTCAGCAAGTTTGCTGATGACACTAAGCTGGGAGGAGTGGCTGACACACCAGAAGGCTGTGCTGCCATTCAGAGAGACTTAGACAGGCTGGAGAGTTGGGCAGGGAGAAACATGATGAAGTTCAACAAGGGCAAGTGTAGTTGTGCATTTGGGGAAGAGAAACACCATGTACCAGTACAGGTTGGGGGCTGACCTGCTGGAGAGCAGTGTAGGTGAAAGGGACCTGGGGGTCCTGGTAGACAGGAGGATGACCATGAGCCAGCAATGTGCCCTTGTGGCTAGGAAGGCCAATGGCATCCTGGGGTGCATTAGAAAGGGTGTGGTTAGTCGGTCAAGAGAGGTTCTCCTCCCCCTCTATTCTGCCTTGGTGAGGCCGCATCTGGAGTATTGTGTCCAGTTCTGGGCCCCTCAGTTCAAGAAGGACAGGGAACTGCTTGACAGAGTCCAGCGCAGAGCTACAAAGATGATTAAGGGAGTGGAACATCTCCCTTATGAGGAAAGGCTGAGGGAGCTGGGTCTCTTTAGCTTGTAGAAAAGGAGACTGAGGGGTGACCTCATCAATGTTTACAAATATGTTAGGGGTGAGTGTCAGGGAGATGGAGTTAGGCTCTTCTCAGTGATGACCAGTGATAGGACAAGGGGTAATGGGTGCAAATTGGAGCATAGGAGGTTCAAGGTGAATATCAGAGAAAACACCCTAAGGCCCAAGCCCTCTTCCCTGAAGACCAGTGCTCCAACAGTATTGCTTGCAGCAGAGTCCTCCACACTCTCCACTACCAAAACCAGCCCATTGCCTTCACCTGCTTCTTCTCCTTCCTCAGCTGCATCCTCGACATGGCTGAGCTCCTCAACTGCTACATATTTTTCCTCTCAAAACACATTTACTCCACATGGCAAAACATCTTCATTAGTAGCTCCTACCAGTATCTCTGCTAAGTCCACTCCAGTTTTGATCCCTACTGTTTTATCTACAATTACTTTTGCTCCCAGCATCATTACTACTGCTTCTACAAAGTCAGCTGAAAGGACTTCTTTGCAAACAGCAACATTAACCACGACCCACACTACATCATCTCCTTCTTTCACCTCTGTAGTTTCAACATCCTTGTCTTCTGTTTTAGTACCACAAGGTAAAGTATATCCGTATCACTTCTGGTACCATCAGGGTTTTTTTAGCACATCTTTCTTTAATGAGTGTGTGAATACATATACTACACACATTCTTGCTTTGATACCATTTGTATATATTGGCTCCATCTTTTATTTGTGTGTCATTTCTGCAGTAGTTGTCTGAAGTCTTTGACTTAGTAACATGTTCCCTGCTATATACTGATGTAAACATTAAAAAGTGCAAGTTCACAAGTCTGACAGGATGCGTAGCAGAAGAGTCAGAATCACCGGGGTTTTAATCTTAAAATCTCAGTTAAGCAGTGTAGGAAAGATAGCCTGTCCAAATAAAAGGTATTTCTTGACTTACTCTGCAGTCCTCCTGATAGCTCTTATGTGCTCTTTCTGCACACTTGAGCATTTGTTGGTATCTCCTCTGTAGGATACTGTTTTCCCAGTTTTCAAGGTACAGTGATACTTCTTTGGCTCCTGAGCATATTTAAAACAAAGCATGTTTTGGCTGAAGGAATATCACATTCTACAATTTCTGCACAATTTCATGTAAAGAGAAGCACACAAAGCAACATCCTCACTACTGGTTTTAAAATGAACTGTCCTACTCTAGGATCTACAGTATAGGAGTCAGAACACTGGTGCAGATGCACAAGAATCATAGAATGGTTTGGGTTGGAAGGGACCTTAAAGATCATGTAGTTCCAACTCCCCTGCCATGGACAGGGACACCTCCCACTAGACCAGGTTGTGCAAAGCCCCATCCAGTCTGGCCTTGAACACTTTCAGGGAGGGGGCTTCCACAACTTCCCGGGGTAACTTGTTCCAGAGTCTCACCACCCTCACAGTGAAGAAACAGTGAGGCAGGCAGTTTTTATTCAACACTTCCTAGGATATGGATTAACTGTTCTATGAAGAAACCAGAATGACATATGCACTCAATGTTAAATCTGTGAATGAAAGGCAGTTTTCTTGTGTAGTTCTTTTTTGTATGTTTATTTGTTTTAACCACTGTTTGAGGACCCAGAAAAGAGTTAACATTTCAATTTCAGCTACTTTGCATTTTTCTTTGGGAGAGTTCAACAAAGGAGAAACTATCTGGAAAGTGCACTTTAGTCATATCATAATGCATTTTTCCCTGTTGCCTTTTCCAGTATCATATGCCACTTTCACTGTTTGGTCTCATTTTCTTGGTGTTTTCCTAAGTTCCTAAAGAAAGTGCAAACTCACCACCAGGAAGTTACAGCCTTCACTTGCTTTATCATTTTCAAGAATTAGGAGGGTTGTGCAGCATCCTAATAGGCCTGCCCTTTTCTACCCTGCTTAATAATGAGATTGTATTTGCATCTTATCTTTGAAACATCTTCAAATGTTTTCCACAGACCGATATGCTATTTCCTTAGTTGTGAATCTTCACACAAAATCCTCCATTCTGTCATTACAGTAAGATCAACTGAACCACAAACTTAGCTTTTAACAGCAAAAAATAACGAGCAAAGCAGTACACCACATGCAAGTCATCACCTACTGTGCTTACTCCAGAAGACTGATTTACACAAATGGTCACAAATAGTCAACTAAGGAAAATGTATTTGTGGTTAATTAATACTCTTAAACGGTGATGTGAGAAACAATATATGAGTTCTGTAGCAGAACCTTTCATCATAAACTGTTTTCACTATCAACCTTGTCAGAAGAGTGCAGCTTGTACAGGTCAGTCAGCTCAGTCACGAGGCATGGCAGAATTAACTACTTGCAGAGCAGCAACTGAACACAGCGTCTGTCCTCCCTCCCACTGTTACACAGTAATGCAGTGACACAGTAATGCAGTACCAAAGAGGCTGGTTTCAGGGTTTATTTAACAGAAAGGAGGCTCAAATTGACCGACTGCACGAGCATCAGGAAATTACAGTTTGACCCAAGGAGATGGGATTCTTTCTACTGCCCCGCTCTCTTTGACCCTGTTTTTCATGCATCCCCATAATTTTAACCTCACAGAATGGAAATCCAAGTAAGAACTATCATAAGCAGAAGGATTTTTCCCAGTATAATTATGGTGTTGGTGCCTGCTTTAAATTTTATTCACTTTTTTTTCTCCTAAGAGAAGTGCTACAGAACAGGATCCTCCTAACTATACCATTACTCCTTGCAATTAACAGGAAGTATCTCCCAGTATTTCATGAGTTCACAAAGTTGCAAACAAGTTCTTCTCCTTTCTCTGCACATTTTTCAGCCCTAATCTGACCAATTCTGCTACTTTTCAGTCTTGCAGAATATTAACACCACCTTTCAGCCCAGAAAGAAAAGTTCAATACTGGCCTAGCTTCGAGCTATTTGAGGTACAGGTATAATACCTTAGTCTACTGTCCAGTTATTGGTTGCCTTATTTTCCAATGACAACTTCCCAAATTCCTACTACAGTATTAACTGAGCCTTCCACACAACAATGTTCAGGTTTCATTCATAATCCTTCAAGCAGGGAACCTGAGTGTGCTCAAAAGAGCATTGCACAAGAGGTACGTAAGTTGTCTTTATAGTATTCAACATCTTTGTTCTCCTTTATATAAACTTCAAACACAGTCTTTAAACTTGTTGGAAAACCTGAATTTTCAGTCAGCTTTTTGCTTCATAAAGTGCTTAGTGTCTTGCTTCAGGTCAGAAGAAAATGCAAGATAAATACATATAATTACCTGCTATGTAGCATTATGCATTCTATGTACCAAGGGAAGACAGACATCGGCCAGGTGTTTAAGTTGTGAACTTTGGGCTGCTTATAAATAAATCCTCAAAATTAGTAAATTGTTTTTCAAGTAAATCTATTATAAAGTCTCTGAAGCAGAAATAACTCCACCAGAATTAGCCAGCTGGTTATTTCATTTGCATCTTTGTGTCCTCATCAGTGGTTTTCTCCTGCTGGACTGAATTCACACTATATTCTTAACAAGACTTTTTTTGCTCATTTGTAATTCCAGCAAGTTGCATTATACTAGTTGTCCTCCAGGGTAACTCTCATGCACCTTCATTGCCTAGTTTAAAACTTTCTGTTGCTGCGTTACTCGCTTTGGACTTGGTTCTTGCAACAGGAATGGCTTTCCATTAAACCAACTGGGGAGGTTTCTGGTCACTTGAGAAACCAAGACAAACTTTTTCTTTTTACATTTGACAGAGCATTGTAGAGAACTCAAATATGAAGAAAAAATATCTTACAAAGGCTGTTCTACAAATGTCACTTTAAGCAAATGTGAAGGATCATGTCCATCTTCAACAAAGTAAGTTACCTGAGAAACTCTTAGTACTAAAGTTGTTTCTTTTTCTTATTTGTGATCTGTAATTAGCAGTGTTAACTACCACTCCTTTATAATTCAGGGGAAAAAAATGGGTTGCATCTACCCAGCAATACAATGTTGCAGCATAAGCCAGCTACCTAGAAACAATGCTAATAAGGCCATTGAGTACAAAGGGATTTACAATTTGAGCAAGGAATGTTGTCTCACTTCAAGTCTTTTTACAAAAAAACCAGACAGCCATCAATGCTGAACTTTATGGGGCTTTTGTTGGTTTTTGGGGTTTGTTTGCTGGAAAAGCAACAGTATAACAGACCAACATTACTCTCAGAAGATAATCTAAATCTCACCTGCTTATTCAAGCTATCATTTCACCAACCTGTGCTTTATTCCTGTTAATTCAGCAAGATATGTGGAAGTCTATTACTACTTTGGTAACTGACCTCACAGCCCAGAATTGACATACAGGCATCAGCTTAGATCCTGGTGCTAACATTTCAGAGGAGGAAATGGATTTTCCTTCCTCCGTGAACTGTGCAAAAGGATCACAAGCAATTTAGCATCTTTGTTAACAGACCATACCAGGGGCCTTCTGCAACTCTAAGTAGTCCAGTGCACAATTTTAAAAAAGTTTAAATATATAGTTACTTTATGATTTTTGAAAATGCAAAAGGAGAATGGGGAAATAAAATCCTATTAGTTTTATAGTGAGGTCTAAGGCCTACCATGTGTAAGCCCTTTGAAACTGAGTTAAGAAGGAAGGCAGAAGCTCAGTACACCTGAATGTCTGCAGCAGTCATCATGAGAACTGCTGCACTGTTTGTAGTTCTGCAGCTGATAGAACCAGTAAACTCTAAAGGGTTGTGCTCCTTCCTCTAATGTTCCACCATAAGGAAAAAAAACCACAACCCACCTTCAAATACTTGAAAAGCTGTAAGCCTGAAATGCTGTATACAAATCCTAACTGATCCACTCTCTCTTCCCAACAGGCTGAATATTGAGAAGATGACAGTCAACACAGTATGCAGCTGCTGTAGGCCACTTCAGCTTCTTAAGAAGAAATTCCAACTACCATGCCAAGATCCAGATAAACCTAGGAAAAGGCTTGTCACAGAAATAATTGTATTCAGTGGCTGTGTTTGTAACTTTGACAGTTGCATATATTAGCCAGACAGACCTCCAGATGGCCTAAGATACCAATTTTATTTTATTTTTTAATTAAACATTGATCACAACTTAGTACTTCCACAGTGACCGCTCCTTGCTGGGAGTTCTTTTGTATTGATTATACAGGATAGCCTTGCAGTGAGGCTTCCTGAGCAGCTACCTGGAGTGTCAATGAAGTTAACTGATAAATTATCCTGAACAGCAGGGGTTGAGGGGGTCAGAGAGTACAGAGGAAGAAAAAAAGAGAAAGGGCGGGCAGGGTGGATATTGGGAGGGAAAACCCTGTCAGAGACTGTGTGGCCTTCCCCCAAAGTGATATTTGACTAGAGGTTAAGAAGTGGCGTATGCACTGTACAATAACTTGACTTTCAAATAAAGTAGAAGGAACTAACTTTGCTAACTTATTTCTCAGTTTCTGACCAATTATTTTAACTGAAAATAGTCTGTTAGGTTCACTACAGTTGAACAAGGACCTGTGGAATAGCCCATTACTTCACTGGGTGAACTGACAACTAGGGTATCATATTCCTTTTCCCTTCAAAGTGGACAGAGCACTTGTACTTGTCATCCATAAACAGCTGCTGTCAGAAAGCATACTACATAAACCTAAAGCTAACTGTTAGGTCTCTACATGCACCCTTAATGTGGTGGGATGTTTCTAGAAATGTCAGTAACATAGACATGTGGCTTTTGGACAAAGCAGACATTTGCAGGACATTTCTCTTTAAGAAATCAAAGACCATATGTGTCTAACAGGACACCAGTAGTTACCTCACAACCAATTTCTACTCTTTCTGCTAGTAGAGAGTATTCTTTACTACTTTGTTTGCAATTAATTTAAGTAAAAGTTGTATCAGTACACAAAAGCTCATTGTGCCCAGGTATTTTATTATTTTTTTTTAGCAGGCTGTAGAGAAGTACTGAGAATCTGAAGCATACATTTAATGCTTGAGTGAGGTTAATCAGAAGTTTAGATATTCTAAACAACAAACTTTTTTACAAGTCCTGCCTGTGTGTATATAGGTCTGTGCTTCATCGCCTCACCGATATGTTAAACACTATAGGAAGAAAGACTGTACATGAAGTTTTTGGGTTTGTTTTTTTACAGCAGAGTATTTGTACCACGTGACCAAACACACCAATAAAAAAGCCACAAACAACCTCACTGGGGAGCAGAGATCTGCTGGCCAAGTAAGACTGAAGTAGTTTACAGAAGAGAGTTTACCATTACACATCAATTGTTCTTCCATGTAAGTATTCTTTACACTTCCATGCCTCCAGACAAAAAAGGACAGTTTGATTACTGTTCTAATCTTTTATTTAATCTTAATACATCCTTCTGATGAATATAGTCTAATATATAGTCTTCTATATGAAAATTATCCACTTAATTTGACAGAACTTAGTTTTATACAAATAAGACAATCACCATAAATGTTACATACTGGAGTGTAGGTCAAGAATGAACATACGCTACCTATGTTGCTATTCAGTTATTTTCACATGTCAATGCCTGAAAATACTGTACTTAAGAACAATAACACTGTTTACTGCAGAAATTACTTTGTCTGCTTGACAGGATACATCACTTTGGTAAGTTAACCATCATTCACAAAAATAATAATCAAGTACTTGTCCTTAATTTGTTCACTTTTCTGCTCATGGTTTCATTGAGCTGACATTTAATACAAAGCGTGAACAGTCATAAGCTTAATACAGTCACCACTGAAAAAGACACTTTCCCTTACTCCCCTCCTTCCCACATTTTTAATGCATATTTTAGCACAGCTTGAACCAAAGCAAAGTTAACACAAGTAGTGCAGTGTCTTAAGGTGTCCTGAGGGCACACAACATTTTCAGAAGGACAGAAATACAACAGGATTTGGAAAAACTGAAATAGCTCCTCCCCATCTTTGCTAAGACTCCCTTTAGTTCAGCACACTGGATTTTTAACATAGCAGCCAACTGCAGGGTTAAGATAAAAGGACGAATCAAGAGCCATACGGCATCCAAAGCACAAAACATAAGGTAGTCCATTAGTATTTTGCCAGCTGCCCAAACTGACTGCAGGAACTGCTCATGAAGATTTTCAAAGATGATGTTTGTGATCAAGGAGTCGTGATTAACTACTTGAAAGTCCATAAAAGGGCCAATTGTTCAGAAGAACTTTTGCAGAAAGACCAGGTCTATAGCCAAGTTTTCAGTTATAACATCCATAGCTACCAGCAATTTCAGGAAAAACGAAATAAAACTATATCCCAAAATCCACACAGCACCCAAAACACCCAAACCTTTGTTCCTCATTTTTCACTTGCACACAAGTACCATCACTAGCCTTCAACCAAACCAAATTATAATCACCCAGTTCCATAATTCAACTAGAAAGCACTGAAAAAAAAAAAATGCAAGGCACACCGAATCATGTAGAATCCTGTCCCCTAGTGTGCACCAGTCAGCATGACATAACTTTTAAGTTTATTTTCAGTATCATCACTATCACTCAAAACCTTTACTCATGGGCATACTTGGCTGTATGTATTGTGAGACAGACTCAGGCTTCCTTTAAGTAGCCTTGAGAAAAACTTGATCTGAGGTTCACTTCTCACATCAGCAGCAGCTGACTGCCTTCACTGTGACGTGTAGTACTCACTGACAACTGCCAACAGTTTCTAACTGCACTACCTCACCTGCTTTGTTTTAGCAGCCTTTGTTGCATCTCCTAAGAGTGTGAGCCAAAGTTGTTGCCACTTACTTCTGCAAAGAGGCTGCTGACGAGGAATAAGTTACAAAGGCTTTGGTTGTAAAAAGCACTATAAAAGCTTAACACTTTTGGGTGTTCTACTCTCAGTCTTAACACAAGCTTTTTACACCATATTGTATCTTTTTACCACCGTTGACAGACAGGAAACTGTTCAGGGATCGGTTACTCACCCTCTTGAGTTTTAACATTACTGTACACGGGAGGAAAACAAAAAATTAAAATTACACTTCTGAGTGCATGCTTTACAGCCCTTCCAGGGCCCATTTCTTCTCACTTCTACTTTTACACAATACCAGACTCTGCAGCTAGTTGTATCACATCATTAGGACTATTACTTGCCAAGTCTGATGGGAAACAGAAAAAACACAGAACAGAATATTTAACTTCAGTTTTACTAACAACGAACACGCATGTACTCATTCACCACCCACCAGAGAAGTTCACCTCATTATTTGTAATAAACAGAAGGATTAACAATAGCTTTTGTGTTCAATCCACTTCCCAAAGATCAAAAAACACAAAGATGTAAAGGATTACAAGATTAAGACTCTGGTCCTGTTGTATTTAGCAAATAGGAAGATTGCTGACACTGAACATAAATGTTCACTTAAATCATATTTAAGTACATTTTAGATTCTGCCCTTCTATCCAGTACAAAACTTGTGGCAATGTGCAACTTTACAAAGTTTTGACTCTACATTAATATCTGAATTAACCTTATTGAGCAATATTACATAGGTTTCTTTCAGCTCAGAGCAGAGGGAGTACCTCTTAAAAGGCTCTAAGGCAGAATATTACTAGCCATTTACAGTTGAAATCCTTGGGTATCGCATCTAAATCAATTTCTCTTTAACAAGTCTAAAAGCCTGACCTCTGCAAAAAACCCAAACAAACAAACAAACAGACCACAAGACAGCCCTCACACTCCTTGTGTAACACACTAAAAGCCATTTTTAATGTAAAAAGTCACTTCCCTGTACTGTACATTTTATAGTCTTAATTTCAAACAAGGGTCAAGTCCTATTAAGGCAGGGAGCTGGTACTTGTTAACATCGCATTACTCAGACAGTGATGTACAAGACGTTTATTTGCAGTATGATGACAGTGATATAAATGAAAAAACCAAAACTGACATGGTTAATATTAAAACTGTTCTGACAGCAATTCACATAATCTCTGAGATACAGCTTCTTTACTTGTTCGTAGTGTGAGCCTATACATCTGAAAAAGAACATAAAGCATTATTTACTTTTTAAGCAGTTTGGCATTAAGTGAATGCACAGTCAGCTATTGAAAACTACCCATTAACTGTTACTTGTTTTGCTGGATTTTGTAGGAAAAAGACCTCAACTTAAAACATTCAGAGGCAGCCAGCCACTGAGTAATACAGCTTTTCCAAACCATGGGCTGGAGCACATCTTCAAGCCCTTATTCAGAGTTACCATTGTTCTACTATTTCTAGGCTTTAACAGCAAGGCATTGTCCATTTTTTTTCTTTAAGAGGAATAAATATAGTGGAAAAGTCTAAAGACTCTCTACCACCACTTCCTTCAGAAAACAGGAGACTTACCACTCAAAACTTTAATCTTCGGTTAACTTTGATAAAACCCCTATCAAAATGCTTGAGGAAAAATATTCTTAACATTGTGTTTGCTTGGTCATGCCTTCTCCTTTAGCCAATCATTCTTTTATTAATTTAAAATGGCAAAGGGAATTCATGGCAAAGGTGCACAAGACAGAAACACTAGTTTCCAACCTTCAAGAGGAGATGAGACTCCGTGGACAGTCTGGAGTAATACAGTGATCTCTTACAACAGGAGAAAGAACTGCTATGAAGAAGCAGCTTACAAAACTAGGCCAGGACCAGTTCCTACCATTTCATTTTTTGTTGGACTGTGCAGTCACAGTTAGCTATTTTAATACTGATTTTAAATAAATACCTTACTAAGTTTCAGATATACACAGACATTTAGCTCAAACAAGAATTTGTAGTTAAGCTGCAGATACTTTAAGAGATACCTGTGCCTGGAGGTTGGGTTCAAGGCGCAGCAAGCATCCAATCTGAGTAGTTTTTGTATGTATGATACCAGCACCAACAAAGTTAGCAGGATTGGGATCTACCTCCTCAAGAAGGGCTGATCCAAAGCCAATTATCTATGAAATAAACCCAGAAGATTTAGGTGTGGGGACAGCAGGACACCAACATCAAGTTTATCCAAGCAAAGCCATCAACAACTAGCAGAACAGTAGTAGACTCATTTTAAGTTCAAGTATTCAAGACACTAAAGAACTATGCAATACCGATTTAACTACAAACAATTTTTGAAGCAACAGTGACACTGACAGTGCCCTGTTCCTGAAAAAAGGTTCCTCTTGAAAACAACTGAGAACTAAGGTAGATTGAACAAAAGTCTTTCCAGTTTTTGATTAAGCCATTCCTGACTTACATGAGTCTCTTCTGTTTTGCCTAAGGCAGCCAGTTCTATAAAAAGTCACTTGTTTTCATTTCTAACTAGTAACTCTAGTATAAATAAAGACTTAAAGTATCTTCCAATTCAGTTTTAAGCATTGAATTGGTCTTTTCTTAGACAGCTTCAAGTTTCAAGCTGCTATTGAAGACTACATCTAAATTCAAACCATGCTGAGAAACAGTCCAATCAACCCAGCACTGCCAAGGGTCTAGCGTCTGTTACACAACATCGACTTACACTTTAACAGGATAATCCAACTGCCATTTAAACCAAGATTAATAAAGTTTGCTTATACCACTACCCTTACACAATGAATTAAAAATACCACACTACCACCCACCTTTGCTTTTGTGATCTCTGCATCCATCGGGTGTTTTGCTTTAAAGATATTCTGTACTTCTTGTTTTGGACTGCAAGACAAAGCAAGATGAATACACAGTGTAACACATGTACTATGTACAGCATTGTTCAATAGCAACATATCGGGAAGTTTATAACTCACAGGATTAAGTATGGGATAGGGCACTGCACCAGCTACTAACAAAAATACACCCTTTTTCTTCCCTTGGCCAACCACAAGAGGCCTAAGCACAAGCATAGACAAGGTCTTACTTGCTCAGTTGCTTCCAACGCTGGAAAAAGTCTTGAGAAGACATCTCTGTTGGCTGGAAAAATTTATTCAGTGTGATGGGTAATTTTACTGAAAGATTTTGAAATGTTCCGCCATACCTGCATGTGGAATAGAAAGAACACAGTGTATGCAGCACAGTATCTCGGCCTAAATCAACCATGCAATTGAAGGTGAACTGTTTATGACTAATATCAATCAACTGGAAGAAATTCTTTTCTGTGAGGGTGGCAAGATACTGGAACTGGTTGATCAGAGAAGTTGTGGATGCCCCCTCCCTAGAAGTGTTCAAGGAGAGGCCAGATGGGGCTTTGAATAACCTGGCCTAGTCGAAGGTGTCCCTGCCCCTGGGAGGGGGAGTGGAAATCACAGAATCATAGAATGGTTTAGGTTGGAAATAGATGATCTTTCAAGACTCCTTCCAACACAAATAATTCTATGATTCTATGAACTGCAAATAATGTTATTTCTAAGATACAGTTTTAATCCACTGTTAAATATGTGCTTATATATATGTATGTGCTTAGATGGCACATGAAAGTGAATAGGTAGAACTTCTACTAAGGATCTCTCAGTTTCAACATAGGATATTATCCTTTTAGATAGCACCCAAAGGAGTGAAAACATATCCCTGTAGAAAGCATACCAGTAAGAACAAGTATAGACTAGAATAACAGAATGTAGCTCAGAAATCAGGACTTCCCAAAGGCTGATGTTGAGTGGACGTAAGATTCTATTTCTGACTGCATGCATTTCCAGGTCAAGTTGTATACAGAATGCCCTTAGTTTCCAGAAGGGAGAAGTTACTGTGTATATTCCTGTCAAGATTTCTTAAGCAAACAGGAAGACTGCTGTTTCATACAGATAGCAGAAAGACAAGTCATGGAGACATTTTATCAGTAGCTGCTTCTTGATTAGTTTATTGTTTTGTTTTTTTCAACCACATTGTTCCCCACAGATTTCCCTGTTTCCGCTAGTAGCTTAAAGCTTAGATCAGTTTTTCACTAAGTCATCTACTCAAGACAAATTTGTGTCTCCATATTCTACACTTCAGTCAGGGGACCAGAACAAATTTAACCTCTGTCATTAAATTTACTAGCATTTGAATCCTATGTCTTACCTGAATTGAATGTTCAGGATTGGAGCTTCCATAAAGTCTGACACACATTCAATGTTCACAACCTGTTGAACCTGTGCACCTCCATCAACTGTGGGGTCAACAGGTTTTGTCTGAAGATTCAGGCATAAGAAGTGGTTAAGGAAAATGATCAGTGAATTTGTAACTTTAAAAAAATTGCAGATCCTTTAACATGCTACACAAGGAATTAGCATCGTGTCCACACATTCTCTATATGCTACTGAAAATTCAAAGCTCATTTCCTGTACAGCAAAAAAGGTGGAGGTTTTTTCCCACTGAAACACCTAGAAGCACTAACCCCCACAATTCTTAGTTATTTGAATATTCTTAAAGACAGACATTCTCAAAAAGGCACCGACAGACTTCACAATAAAAACCACAGGACCATCTCATTGTGATGTGACCACTACAATGATGCTTTTGAGTCTAAAAAGCTTGATTACATAGTCTCCCAGAAATCCTAAGTTTGCAATACCAAGTGTTAAGGATGAACTGTAAATTAAGAGTTTATTTTAAGATCCTGTCATCTTTGTGTACGTGTATTCTTCTACCTTCATCTCAAGTCTGAGGTTATCTGTCAATGCAGGACTTGAGAGGGACATCTATACCCCTGCTATTTCAAGACATTGCAAAAAGCTACAGAGTTACCTTACGTATTTATTCAGAAGAATTTCCCTGTATTCCAACTGAAAAATTTATGTTTGCAACTAGACTTTTAAGGAGAGAATCGTCCATCTCTGCTCAAAACTTGTTCTTTCTGCAAGAACTTCAGAAAATTACCAGCAAGCTTCTCATTTCATGTTCAAGGACACCATGTCTTTATCCAGCAGCTTTATTGTAAGTTGGTGTGGCATAAAACACAAAACCCAAATAAGATCACCCACACTACTGCATTTAAGGATATTTGACTGTAGGTCATCTGAGCAGATTACTGTTGGAGTAAAATTCAAGAATTGTGTTGATGTCTTATTACCATAGAATATGAACATACGTCCTAGAAAAAAAAAGAATAAAAGACAGAGTCTTTAGGTATGTCACATGTAATCATATTGAATTACGTGTACTTCCAATCTCTACTACTTTGTCTTTCTACCTCTCTTTAAAACAACTTTTTAAAACAAAGCATAATGTACATGGTTTATCTTGCCAAGATATTCACAGTTCAAAATGAAGTAACAGATTAAACCAAACCATCAGACTTCTCCCACAGTGGCTGTCATACAGGTAGTTAAATAATCAGTGGAAGTCTTTCAGTTGCCAGAGCATGTTATTTTTTATGTAAAGAAGCTATTACAGTACCAGAAGTGATGCAGAAGGAGAGAAGCAAGCAATCCTGGTACTGGTCTGTGTTTGATCCCCAGCTCTTTCCTAGATGTTTTCAGTATCTTGTGCATTAATGTATTATGATAGGCATGCCTGACATTTATTGTGTATCATGTTACTACAGTAAGTTATGCTGTAACATAAAAATTGAGGAGACTGGTCTTTTATAACCCTACCTGTACCAGCCTTTCAACTAGGCAGCAAGAGCTGGAGCTTACAGTACCTCTTAACACTCCCATTTCATCTCAGATACTAAAAAACCCAACAAGTTTCACATTTTCCTCTTAAGTAGGTGGAAAGTAAGTCTTATCCTACTGTGCTGGTGTTGGGGTTGATAATGCAGACAGCTTACCACTTGGCCTGAAAGATCTTACCCAGGTTCTGTCGAAATTCAGATTTCAATCCAATTTGCAGCAACTGATTTTCAAATAAGACTCCGTTATTTTTACACACAAACCTAGGGGAAGAGAGGGAAAGCGTGTTTTAAATTGAGCGATATTAAACAATATTTAGAACCCCAAACTTCAGGGTTTACACAGAGGATGAAGATTGTGGTTAACCTAGAGTGAATCGGTCTGTGAGAGAGGCCTTTGCACAAAACTGCAGAGTTAGGAAAGACAATTTTACAACAAAAACCACCACTTGTAGGAGACTAAAAACAGAGACTTTTATTTGATAGGATGTCTGAGAAACTACGAAGGAAGTCACAATATGCTATATACACACACACTGTCTCTATAAAGGACCAGGCAACAGACTAGGATTTCTTATTCATATTCTTGAGAACTTCTGAAACTCATTAGGTTGATGCAGAATTGAAAAGTTTGAAGCTTTGACTGTTTAAACCTGAAAGAAAAAAGAATCCCTCGTTTTATCAGTTCTGTATCACACAAGTCAACTGAGAGCTGTTTTTTTTTTCTTCCACTTTGAGAGAAGAATCTCACTCTGCAGTGATTTCAGTCCTTTCTGTCACCCTCCACTTAAAAGTAGAAGAGGTGGTCAGCAAACATTCACCTTTTGCATACAAGGCACTTAAAACACATTCCCAAATATCAGTACTTTTGACACATTACTTTTATGTTTTTCCTTTATTTGTGAATAGTTGCATAATGTAAAATACAACTGTCATTGCCTCATTTCAGAGCAGTGTGTGACAGCACTGACTCAAAGGAAACTCTAACCTGTGTACTCATGAGTTTGTCATAAAATCCAGAGCATCCACAGAGGTGTTCTAGTCACAGGTCTGGCAGTATATGTTGTTCCAGTTTTGCTGGTATTAAGTTAATGCACAATATAGCTTTGCTTTATAACTATATTCTGGAAGTTGCCCAGCCTTGCAAGGTTTTAGTATTGCTTACTTGTGAAAATGCTCATCAGCATCATGCACAGTATCAGCTGGTTCCTCAGAAACTACCTCAGATGAAGCCAGGTCAGGACTAGTTCAGGCAGCACAAAGGAAGAAAGGCAGTAGCAACAGAGATAGCAGGAGTTAGTAAAGACAGCTTAGTGCTTAGTTATTTCTTTTACCTCCTTCCTCAAAAATGGCACTGCTGAGTTTAATGCATGAAAATTTATTAGCTGCCCTAGCTCAGTACACCTAGAAAGGTTTTAGGCATTAGGCAATGTTTACCCCCACTTCTCTCCCCCATCCCACCCCTCCCTGATTGCTAGGAACCAGCAACTCTTCCCAAAGACAAAAGACAGCTGAAGGTGTTCAGTAACTTAAATTTATACCTCTTAAAGAACCAAGTCCTTGTAGGTGTTTAATTGTGACAACAAAAGTTTTAGTTCAAAACCATAAATGTAGATTTATATTACTACTACAAATGTGCACTTTGAAGCAGAGGCCTCATCAACCTTAGTGGCACTTACAACTACACCTGCACAATCAGTTCTTAAAAACACACAAATATTAAGTGTAGGCAAGAATACACAGGCACACAGAGAATGACTTACCCAAGTAACGGATTAGAAACAAAAGTGACAACAGCACTAAAAAGAGGCAGGAAACTGTAAAAGGCAACTCCTCAGTATCATTAGAGAAGCATTTAATCATCTACAGAAAGACCAAGAGGTTGGACAATGCTATACTTTCTTCTGCAGAAAGAGAGAACTCTTAGCTTATGAAGCTACTACTATTGGGGGCTGTTTGGGTTTTATTTTCCTCTTTTAAAAAACGTTCTAACAAGCCTGTGTGGTTTCTTTAAGTCTAGGTACTGTGTAGCATGATAAAACATCACTTGTTGCCTTTCAAGAAAAACACAGGATCAAATCTTAATCACTGCAAACCTGCAATAATGCCTAGTATAAATTTTTTATGTATGTCTCAATGATTCAAGCAGAGCAGTGTCACTAATTATCTCTTTTATATTAAGATGCAATGCAAATTTGTCATAATATGATTCCAAATTTTGCCCTTGACAACAGTAAGATGACAGATTTTTAAAGCCATTCTGCAATCTTATACTATTTATTTTCAAAATTTTAGCCAAGTAATATTTGAGTGTAACCACAGTGGGTTTTAGTACTAAAGGGATAACGCATTGCACCTACAATACACATGGTAATATAACTAGGAACATACTTGTATCAAATCTCCTTTTAAAAAGGAAAAATATTTGTTGGTTTTTTCCCCCTTTTCACACCTTTTTGTCAGACAGTAGCAGAACAACTTAAGTGTATCTTGAAACTCTGAGAACAAGTACCTCTGGATATAATCCATCTCACTGTTCCAGTATCAGCTTGTCTTAAGTGGAGAGACACAAGCATACTTAACCGCAACAAGGTAAGAATAAAGGTATTTATATCAGGCCAGATAACCTCCAAATTCAAGATGTATTGAGATGCACACGCAGCTTAGCTTAAAAAAGAAGCAAAACCATTATGAAAACTAGGCAATACTGTGTGGCAAATATTCTACATTTGGTTGAGTACTACAGACTCAGTTTTCCCTTGAGCGGAGGTAGTAAATAAAGATAGAACATCCAGCACAGAGTTCAAGAACACCTCTCTTGCTGCCCAACTACCACCCAGTAATGCACTCAAAAAGCTGGAACAGAGCCAAAAATTATTTTATGTAAATTTTTTTTCTCAAATCCTGTTTTAACAGACAAATTCTTCAGATTCTTTACATAGTGACTTAATTACCTTGCAAAGTTGTCATCAGAACCAGGAGCAAGAGGTGCAACTGTAGAAGCTGAGTCTGAAAACACATCTACCAGCAGGCTACCGCTAGAGGATGGTGGAGGAGCTGAATTGGTGAGAGGGGCAGCACCCAGACCCAACAAATCCGCAGATGGTGAAGGAGTAGACTAGGGAAGACAAGACATTTAGTGTTACGCTACTGCAAAACTCAACTGAAGCTCTATCTTTTGCATAGGCAACTAAGCTATGGCAACATGCCTCTCCCCAACCCAAAAATCAAGCTTTGAATGATACAGGATTCATGAGTATAGTTATCACTTCGCTTTTCAACCTATGGTCATGTACTGATATAGTTGGGTTTTGAGGGTTTGGGTTTTTTTCCTCCCACTTTTTCCCCCTCTGCGGGGTTACATTAATCTAACCTTTACATTAAAATATCATCTGTCTAGAATCTGTTTCTGCAGAAAACAGACAACACTGTTTTGCCCCCTCTCTTCTCTCTAGCTTCAAGTGAAATTAAGTACTGTAGAGAATAAAATTCAAATGTGTTGCTTTTCCTCCATGAAGAATCCAGGAAGAAAGGCAGTGACTTTTACACAACCCTAAATTAAAACATCACAGCATCTTTAAAATTGACTACTAGTTTAGTTCTGGGTTTTGGAAGCTTGGCAAACCTTAGAAACAATTTAAAATCTAACCAGCAAAAAAAGCAAAGCCTGTAGCTAGTTCAAGCTGCAAACACTAAAGGTAGAGGCAATACCTTTTAAAGTTTTTTTCTCAAATAGAGCAAAAACAAGTAGCCAGCACACAGAATTGTGCAACACAGGCTGAATATATGTGCCCAAATCATTTGCAAGAACAAAGCATAGACTCCAACAAAACGTTAATGTACTAAATATGCCAGGTATGCTGAAGATGAGTCATAAGATGCATTGGGATTGAGCCTGAAATTTTGGTTTTTTATGCCGATTAAAAGTTATCATAAACAACAGACAGAACTCTATGCAGTAGAACAAAAAATTCCCTGGCAAAAAGTTTTCAGAGGCTTATCAATAAGAACTACTGAAAACAAACATAAGTTTCTTACATGGCTGCAACCCATATAGTGAAGCTCATAACACATAACAATTTTAAATCCTAGTCACCTCAGTCAATTTTGCACGCAAAAAATTGTATGGCAATTTTTCTGCTGCAAAGGTATTTCTGTCCATTCAGAGATGTTGCACTTGGAACACCTACTCTTACATATTGCAGTGACTAAGAGTTAAAGGATTATGCTTTTAACAAACTTATGCTTTTCCAAAGGAAAACTGCATCCAAGCATGCAGTTGGGAAAGCACCTCTGTGTTCCCCTACTACTTTATAGGAAACACCCATAATTCTATACTTGAGATGAGTTTTAAACCCCTAAAAAGCCACTTTAAGAAAAATTATTTTTTCACTTGCATGTCATCTAAATTAGTGAAATAAATAGCAGCTTTTAAACTCACAACAGCGCTGGCATTGACAGAGGCAGGATCGGCGCTTCCATTCATATCAGAGCTCCTCTCCTTTTTTACCTCTTCCAGGTCAGTAACTGTGCCTGGACCTTTCTTCTTCTTGAGTTTAGCCAAAATAGAAGATTCCCTCTCTGGAAAGGGAGGCATTTCTTCCAGCACTGTAGCCTTATCAGAGGAAAACATGTAAGTTAAACGTGCAAAGAGCCAAACCAGCTCTTAAGTCTTTGAAAAGACACGCCCTTATAGACTGCATGAGGCAAAAGCAGAAGTAATTATTCACACAGAAACAACTATGCAGTTTATTGTACAGTGATGGGAGTAGACTTGCTTTCTAAAAAAAAAATAAAAAATTAGAATTTTCTGAAGTATTCCCAAAGCAGTTATTCAAGAGAACAGGAGCACATCACTACTATGGCACAATGCTATTAAAAAAAAATACAAGACAAAACCAAAACAAAACCAAAACCAACCAAAGTTAGATCATATCAGACCTAACGGTCCTTCAGTCAAACAGACCTAGATTGACACCACAAAACATTACCCAAGCTTCTAGTCACAGCTAAGTATTTACCAGCTATCAAGACCAAGTGTGCCATGCTGCAGAAACCAGGCCTGAAAGCATTAGGTTAAAACACTGAACTTCTATAGAACAAACAGAAAAAAGCAAAACAAAAAAAATCAACACAATTACATGCTTCCTGCCCACCATCAACTAATTCTGCACAATAAAGCACTAGACTTTTGATATCTGAATACTGTAGGACCCTGTACCATGCTAGCTTTCACTGGCTTTCCAGCTCCAGGTTGGCATGCTTTAATGGTTAATTGTCCCACTACTGCAATAACAAGTTTGATTTTAGCTCTTAATTAGGTAGCTGAATTAGGCAGACCAAAAGAATCAGCACCCACATTGTGGATCCTTAATCCTGCATTAAGATTTGTGAGCAATCAGGTAAAGTATAGTGGAGTTTAGCTGTGTCTTCTCTCAAAAAGTAAAGAGTTTCTGCACAATAAAAAAAATAAAAATAGTCTTTATACCTACCAGTATATCAGTACTGGCAATAGTACTGAGCCTCAAATACTCAACAGCTCTCTGTTGCAGCTCAACATCAGCATTTTTTAGCTGACTATCACTGCGCAATACATCTTGAATTGTAGTTTTGATTTCTGGAAACAGGTTCACAAACTTGATGTAGGTAGACAGAAGTAGAGCTCGGGTAGGAACACTACATAGATGAAACTTGGAATGCAGCAAGTTGAACTGGATGAGGGGACTTAAAAGATGGGAAGAAAATTTTTTCAGTTTTTGTAGACATGGCAATTCTTTATGCATTACAAGCAAGAGCTGAATCATTTGTTAACTGGCCTTTAGGACATTAAATAGACATCAGATACTTTACAGAAAGTGTTACTACTTCAATTCAGTATTTTAGACAGTGTTTTACCTTGATCTTGGATCACCTGCTATCAGATTTCCAAATTCTCCCAAGATGTAGCCACCTACTTTTACAAGATTCTCATGGCATGCTGGAGCTTGAAGGGCCTGTAATAACACATTAATAGTCATCAACATATAGTATATCAAAAAAGATCTGTTACTCCCGTGTCCAGCTTCCTTGTCTATTTTTCTGTAAAAGCAGACTATAGGTCTAGACACTATAGAGCCCTTTTGAGAAAAGCACGACAGGATGATAGGTGGTATGACTTTATAGAAGAATCTCCAGTCTAAGTATTACTTGCTTAAAGACACTCTTAAGCCCATCTAGCAGCACTGTGGACTTCTGAAGACAGATACAGCTGCTTAGGTTTCCCCTTATATTTAAACCTTGCATGAATGTTCTTAAGCTGTCCAAGATTAAAATTCTGTCTTCACTGAGTATGAAGAAACACATATCAGGGATGAGTTCTGAAAGTTAACTTAAATAATAAGGAAAGGAAATAAAAAAATTTGAAAGCTCATATGAAGAAGCCAAATGAAGTCAGAGCAACAAGGCCAGATATTTAAAAGTGTTCTTCTTTAATAATTCAAATTCCAGTTTGATCAGATGCTGAACAGTAGGAATAGGTATGTGCTTCCAGAAGGATCATCAAGTTCTCATTTTGAGTGTTTTGGATTCCTTCATGCAGAAAACTAAAAAAAAAAAACCCACCAAAACAGCAGCAAAACCCAACAAAACAAATAAACACAAAAGCAAGCTGCTCTGTAAAAGGCTTCAATTTTTACTACATTTCAGTAATTTTCCAGGTAATGTAATTTCCTTACTAAGCCATCCATTCAATGCCATCCACCAAAATAACAAAAAACCTAGCATAACCCATTGTGCCCTCCCTCACCAAAACCAGAACAGTAACAGGTATATTCTGTATTATTTAAGCCAGAAAAGCTTCTCATCAACTTAATACAGTCTTTGATTCTGAAAATCTACAATGCTAGTTTTATGGAAAGCTTCAGCAGTGTTCTGTTGAAATATTCAGGATCATGTTTTTACTTTTCCCTAACATGGGGAAGCACACACACCTGCTAGATCACAGGGAATTTACTTTGTTCCTACTTAATTTTGAAAGGAATTGAAAAAAGTTATTCTCACCTCAAAAACAGTCTTTGCTGCATACCCCTGAACATCATCCCTGTTGATGACAATCTGAATAACTCGATACCACACTTCTTCACTGACATAGTCACCAGCAATGCGAATCAGATTCAAGATTGTATCCACATACCAGGTATAATCCACTGCATACTTCTCAGCTAGAATTGCAACTTTCAGAACCTGAACACACATAAGAGAATAAACAAGGTTGACTAGCTTCTACTATAAACTGTGCACCAAGATTCACCTTCATATATACCTAGGTGATACCCCCACAGTAACCCAGAAACCTCAGTTTCAGATATGTCAGCTTTCTCACTTGCTTCCACAGCAAGATTTAGATTTTAGAAGAGCAAGCTTCAGCTCAAAGTTCAGTTGGGAGGGATTCCATGGGAATCTCTCCACAGAGGATATAGGAGCTAGTGGGTGCTGGGTGTTTTTCAATGCTCTCCTGGAAGCAAAAAACAGTTTATCTCCTTTGAAGATAGAGAAAGTAGGTGGAGCAAGAGACACCCTTGGCTTAACTGCAAGCTTCTGAGTGTGCTCAAAACCAAAAGGGAGTGTAAAACTGACAGAAAACTGGACAAATATCTGTTGAAAACTGGAAGGGTGCTGCCAGGGTACATACAAATGCATTTAGAAAAGCAAAAGCTCAGCTTGAATTGAAATTGGCCAGAGATGCCAAAAACTACAAGAAAGGGTTCTTCAGGCAAGTAAACAAGCAGAAACAAAAAGAAAATACGGACCCACTCTTAAATAGGAAAGGTGAATTAGCCACCAACAATGCTAAAAAGGCAGGAGGTTCTTAATGCTTTCTTCACCTCTGTCTTTACCAGCACTGTTGGGCCACAGGCCCTGGGAACAAATATCCAGGTTGATGCAAACTCAGCAAAGGAAGAGTTTGTATGCAAACTGTTAGAGGAGCTTGAACCCTACAAATCAATGGGCCCAGATGTTATCCACCTAAGGGTGCAAAGAGCTGGCTGACGTTGTGAAGCCACTCTCCATAATCTTTGATAAGTCATAGAGATCAGAGAACATGCCTCAAGATTCTAAGGCAGTTACTGTTACCTCCATCTCCAAGAAGGGCTTAAATCACACAGAATCACATAATTACCAAGGCTGGAAAAGATATTTAAGATCATTAAGTCCAGCCTATGACCAACACGGCCACATTGTCTAGACTATGGCACTAAGTGCCACATCCAGCCTTTCCTTGAACACATCCAGGGACGGTGCCTCCACCACTTCCCTGGGAAGTCCATTCCAATGTCTAATCACCCTCTCCATGAGAAAGTGCTTCCTAATATCCAACCTAAACCTCCCCTGGAGCAGCTTCAGGCTGTGCCCTCTTGTCCTGTCACTGGTTGCCTGGAAAAAGAGGCCAGCCCCCACCTGACTACAACCTCCCTTCAGGTAGTTGTAGAGAGTAATAAGGTCCCCCTTGAGTCTCGCCCAGGCTAAACAACCCCAGCACCCTCAACCTCTCCCTATAAGACCTAGTCCTCTAGTCTTTTCACCAGCTTTGTTGCTCTCCTCTGGACCTGCTCCAGCACCTCAATATCCTTCTTGAAGTGAGGGACCCAGAACTGGACACAGTACTTGAGTTGAGGCCTCACCAGTGCTGAGTACAGGGGGAGAATCACATCCCTACTCCTGCTGGCCACACTATTCCTGATACAAGCCAGGATGCCACTGGCATTCTGGGCCACATGGGCACACTGCTGGCTCATGTGCAACCGGTTGTCCACCAGTACTCCCAGGTCCCTCTCTGCCAGGCCGCTCTCCAGCCACTCTTCCCCCAGCCTGTAGCGTTGCATGAGGTTATTGTGGCCAAAGTGCAGGACCCTGCACTTGGTCTTGTTGAATTTCATGCCGTTGGCCTTGGCCCATCAATCCAGTCTGTCCAGGTCCTCCTACAGCTTCTTCCTACCCTCTGGCAGATCAACACTTCCCCCCAGCTTGGTGTCATCTGCGAATTTACTGAGGGTGGAGGACTCAATCCCCACCATCCAGGTTGTCAATAAAGATATTGAATAGGACTGGGCCCAGTACTGATCCTTGGGGGACACTGCTGGTCACCAAACGCCATCTGGATGCAGCTCCATTCACCATCACTCTCTGGGCCTGGTCATCCAACCAGTTTTTGACCCAGCAAAGGGTGCACCTGTTCAAGCCATGGATTGCTAGCTTCTCCAGGAGGATGGTGTGGGAGACTGTGTCAAAGGCCTTGCTGAAGTCGAGGTAGACCACATCCACAGCCTTCCCCTCATCCAATAGGTGGGTCACCCAGCCATAGAAGATGAGATTAGTCAGGCAAGACCTTCCTTTCCTAAACCCATGTTGGCTGGACCTGATCCCCTGGTTGCCTTCTGCATGCCACTTGATGGCACTCACGATGATCTGTTCCGTGACCTTGCCAGGCACTGAGGTCAGACTGACAGGCCTATAGTTCCCCAGATCCTCCTTCCAGCCCTTCTTGTGGATGTGCGTCACATTGGCCAACCTCCAGTCATCTGGGACCTCCCCAGTGAGCCAGGACTGGTGATGAATGATTGAGTGTGGCTAAGCCAGTTCTTCCGCCAGCTCCCTCAGCACCCTAGGATGAATCCCATCCGGACCCATGGACTTGTTGGGATCTAAGTGGCACAGCAGGTCCCTAACTACTTCCTCCTGGATTCTGGAGGGGGATTCTGCTCCCCATCCCTGTCTACCAACTCAGGAGCCCAGTTGTCCTGAGGGTAGCTAGGAGGATCCAGGAAATTATAGGCCCCTCAGTCTTACTTCAGTCCTTGGTAAAGTCATGGAGCAAATCCTCCTGGGGCTATCACACATGAGATTAAGCATATGATTGAGGAAAAGCCAGCACGTACTCACCAAGGGCAAATCCTGCTTGACAAACCTGATCAACAAAGTAACCTGCTCAGTTGATGCAGGGAGAGCAGTGGACATTATCTACCTGGATTCCTCTAAGGTTTTCAATACAGCTCCCCAAAGCATCCTCCAAGAGGAAAAGATACAATACAGTCCAGACAAGTGGTCTGTGTGGTGGTTAGGGAACTGACTGACAGGGCACACCCACAGGGTGCTCATTTTCAAACTGGCAACCTGTCACAAGAAAGGTTGCCCAGCCACTGATATTGGGCCCAACGCTGTTTAATATTGTCATAAATTATCTGGATGATGGGAACAAGTGTACTCTTATGAAGTTTGCTGATGATACCAAACTGAGTGGAGAAGTAGACACTTCAGAAGGGAGAGCCATCCTGCAGGAACACCTGGATATGCTGTAAGAATGATCTAACAAGAACATTATGAAGTTCAACAAGGACAAGCGTATGGTTTTGCATCTGGGAAAAATGTAATTCAGCAGTGCTGCACAGACTGGGATCTACCTGGCTTGAGAGCAGCTCCATGGAAAAAGGCCTGGGATTCGTGGCAGACAAGAAGCTCAATTTGAGTCAATGCTGTGCTACAGTGGCAAAGAAAGCCAACAGGATGTTGGGTTGCATCAAAAAGGGCATCATCAGTAAAAATAAGTAAGTTTTTATCCCACTCTACTCAGTGCTTGTTAGGCCATGCCTGGAATACTGTGTTTTGGTCCCTACTATACAAAAAAAGATGTGGACTGGCTGGAAATGGTCCAGAGAAAGGCCACGAAGATGATCAATGGACTGGGAAGCCTGCTGTCAAAGGTAAGGTTGAGATGTTCAGCCTTGAGAAAAGAAGGCTTAGCTGAGACTTCATCACCATGCTCCAGTATTTAAAGGGTGGCCACAAAGAAGATGGAGAATCCCTTTTTACATGGAGTTACATGGAAAAGATAGGGGGTAATAGGTACAAGTTACTCCTGGGGATATTCCAACTACACACAGGAGGAAAAATTTTCACAATGAGAACAGTCAACCATTGGAATAATCTCCCCAGGGAAGTGGTGGATTCCCCAACACTGGACACTTAAGATTCAGCTGGACAGGGTGCTGGGTCATCTTGTCTAGACCATGCTTTTGCCAATAAATGTTGGAATAGACGATCCTTGAGGTCCCTTCCAACCTGGTATTCTCTAATTCCTATATCCTGAAGCAAACGATCAGCATAGGAAAAGACCTCCACATATTTTTTTTTTTAATCAGTTCCATTTATACTGACATATTATTTTAAGAATAGTTAATTAACAGAATGAAATTTGCAGTATCTGCCAGGGTAATCGCCAACAGCAACAAGACAGTACAAGAGGTAATTCAACCAACACTGTAGTCTATGTTAATTTATCTCATCAAGAAACATCGGCACCTAACAAAGATAAATCATTAACCTAAGTATAGATTTTGGCTACCACTCTAGGGAGATTGTTAAGTGAGTATTCAACTGCATTATTTTTCCTGTTAGGAAGGAGGCGATCACAGAATCGTCATGGTTGGAAAGGACCTCTGATATCACCAAATCCAATCATCAACACAAAAACACCAAAAACACCAAACAACCACATACACACAAAAACATACACAAAAATACCCACCCCCAAAAAACCCACCCTCAAAAAAACCAACCACAATGTCAACCACTACACCATGCCCTGAAGTGCCACATCTACATGTTTCTCTAATACGTCCAAGGATGGTGACCCTACCACCTCCCTGAACAGGCTGTTCCAGTGCCTGACCACTCTTTCAATATAGAAACTCTTCTAAATAGATAGGTACCATGCTTCTTTTAGCTGATTATCAAGTACTGCTTTGGGGAATCCTTAGACTGAATATTCTCACAACATACATGGTATGAAGTTCTACTTACAAATAAGTATGTATCATATTATTTTTTGAAGCTATTAAACAGCTGACCAGAGTAGGACATAAATCTTAGATCAGATATTGTATTTGCTCAAGAATTGATAAAATTTACTTCACTTTCTATGTGCAATCCCCTGAGACTATAATTAATTTTTAAAATCCCTAGTTTTCAAGAAATTTCTCCCACCCTCATTATCTTAACCTAAATGAAGAACATTCTTTGATATTAGACTACAAACTTACTGGGGTTGTGTTTTGTTTTTTTAATCATAATGAAGAAGACCATCACAGACTATCCAGCAGCCCAAGCAATAAATTACACAAATGGTGCCAAAGCTAGCTGTGAAAAAATTAAGGAAACACAAATATCTCACAATTTCTTCTCTAATGGAATAATCAGCAGTCTCCAAGTAATTCAGCATTTCAGCCACAATCTGTTGGGCATTGCTTCGGTCACACATTGCGTACAGGAGATCGACAGCTCTTTGTCGTACACTTACGTCTCTTTCAGTCTGCAAAAGGACACAGGAAAAGGTGAGGATGATTTAATTTTTATTTGGAAAGCGTATGCAACTTCCTGATGAGATGAAACTTACTATAAGCAATAGTCAAATTTAAAACAAATGTATTTTCATAATCTTTCAGATGCAGAATTAACTTAAATTTTGATAAGCTATGAATTTCTCAAGTTTTTCTCATTTACAGTCACCTAGAAAGAGGTCACTGAAGACCCCAATAGTTTCCTCCTTTTAGATAATATTACAAAAGTTCAAATCAGGTTTTGTTTCTGTAGTATACATATTAAAATCTGTGCAAGTGTCAAAAGAACGGAGAAGTGTGTACAGCATATTCCACTATTACCCTAACTAGGGTGAATGAGTTTGTGGTCTGCTGTGCACTGGATAACTGGCACCTTTGGCCACAAATGCACTAATAACTAGCTGAAATTGTCAAACTGTCACCAGGCTAATGGCCAATTAGCTACTTGCAGCTTGCCTTCTATTAACAGAAGCCCATCTGGAACAGGTATGTATTTTGACAAATGTATTAACATGCTACAGCATCAGCTTGGAAGAAAACAATACATGTAAACACTGCAGCATGCATGTAAATTTACATGCAAATCAGTCTTCCTCTTTCAACTTCTACTTTTTCACATAAACATGGCCTGGGAATGTGTCTTTCTGGTTTCTTGACTTTCTGATTGTGCAGCAGAGCTTCATCTGCTCTACTGCTCCCTTAAAGATACTGCAGTGAAAGAATAGTGTCTGATATCAGCAAGACAGTAAAAAGGAAGTCTTCCCAACATTCTCTGTTTTGAAATTCCACATTTTGAATTAATTATTAATCTACAGTCTACAGCGGGAGGAGATACCAAAGTGTTACAGAGGCCACAGCTCAAGTATCAGACTTACTAGTAAGCTGCAGAAATAAATTGAAGCTAACATCTATTGTTCCCAGTTCAGCAAGATTTTGCAGGATTAAGAAAAAAAACAAAACAAAAACCAAAACAAACAACTAAAGCAGATTTCTGAGAATAATACTTTGGGACCAAATTAGTTATTAGCTTAATTGGGGATCAGGGGCTTAGGGCAGTGAGGGAGAGGGCACTGAGGCAGAGGAGAAGACAACATTCAAAATAGACTGTACACTTAAATATTTACCTTCAACGCATTGATAACTGTTTCTATGTGTGTTTTCACAGCCTCATGTGAGAATTCAGAGCTGGCAAGCGTGCACATGCTTTCCAGTGCTAGGTAACGCAAATTAGTTTCTCGGTGCTGCAAGAACTGACCTAGCTGGTTACAGGCACGAACTAGTAGATTTGGCTCACTGCACAGAACAGGAGAGAAAGTGAAAGCGTTAAAAGCAACAGGTTTGAGAATACCCAATACAGAATACTATTTCTGCAGTGGAAATTTCTTACATGCCTCAAAAGTGTCTGCTAGAATGCCCCACTAGTGAAATGAAAATTTGGACACCGTGAACACACAATTTTTGCTGGATTCGACTGGTGAGGTCAATACAAAACACCAAAAAAACCCCAAAGAAGCAGCAAGAAACAAAGCAATAAAAAATATGCTGACAGCAATACAGTTCATTAATACTGTTCAATTCCACTGCTGTGGTTGTGTTCCAATCTGGCAAGCAACTTCATATTCTATTCTCTCCCCTCTTCCTCCCCCAGTAAAATTCCATTTGGTTGTTGAAGACAAAGCCACAGTTTTTCATTGAAATTTCTCTCATAACAGAAGTGTTCTCACAGCTCACCTGTCATGATGTATAATTAAGCTGATTGCCTCAAACAGGACAGCATTCTTTGCATTTGAGTGTTGTACTTTTTTTGACTTTGGTGGCTCCTGTGCTTTGTTAAGAATAGTTTCCAGGCATTCTGTTAGACGACCACGTACCGCAGGGTCTTCTGGAGAAGAACAAGCTGTTGGACAACTTCACTTTGCTCAATGCCCTAATCCCTACCTTAGGCCTTCCACTTTGCTAAATCTGAATAAACTGAAGCATTCTAATACATTAAAAACAGTTCATCCTCCCTCAACATACAGCTGGCAAAAGAATTCTAAGTCACAGTTCTTTTTGGGTAAGAACAAAAGCCAGGTGTGATCTGCACTATAATGTATCTCAAGGCTTTAATAGAGTTGATAACACTAAAGATGTTTGAATGGCAGTTGCAGCTGGTCTGTAAGATGCACACTGATTTGACACTTTGCTCTAAGCTACATGGCCTTTTGAATTATGTGGTTTAGTTTTAACAATCTAAAACACTTAACAGTACAAAATTCAGTATACTTGTCTTAAGACATTGTGCTTGCACTCCAGGTTAGCACACAGTAGCTCTTTGGAGATAGTGTACCACATAAACAGATGACCACTGTGTTGTGATTGGCGCATTACCTGGCGGTGGATAGCACTGTAACAGTCTCAGAAGTTTCACAGACAACCAAGGAGCAGGAACAAAGTAGTATGTATAGTCCTGAAGATCTGTTGATGCTGAAGTTACAATCTGTAAAATAAACAGACAGCATGTCAGCTACTGAAGTTAAGTGATGCGCAATCATGACAGGGACCTGAAGAACACTGTAGGTCACCTCTGACAGAGGCTTACAGAACTAAGTTGCTAGCAGTGTTTAATTCAGTAGATTAATTACATGAAGTTGTCATACTATGAGTATACCATCAGGTTCTCGAATAATAGAAATTAGGTTTTACAGATACAGTAGTCTAGAAAGTCTCTTCCAGAAAGCATACTTGCTTCTCTTCAGAATGCACATGACCATTTGTAATACCAAAACGTTTAACTAGAAGCTTGACTTTGTTTCAGCAACCCATAGATTATTATGATTATTAATCTATCAGAAGCTCAAAAGAGGGAACAGAAAGAAGACTCATCTTGTAAGAAGCAGAGGTAAAGTTAGAAGTACAGGTTGTATTTTTGAGGGTTCTGTGCAGAAGTCTGCTGAATTAGTCTTTGATCCAACTACTCTTTGGTGTTATAGTTGCATTAAATGAGGATCAAAAATTCACCATGAGGATCCTTTTAAATACAAGTAGCTGAGAGGAAGACATCTTTTTGATACATAGACTTAGTACAGAGCAAAGATTACACCAGGGAAGTATGGGCAAGCTAATACAGTTTTCTGCCCTGGTAAGCAACAAGTGCTAAAAGAGATTAGCTGAATCAGCTATTTGAAGTGAAACTGAATCATCTTCACTTTTAATGGCACATTAAACTAATCTGACCTACGAAGCCAAATAAATAAGCAACATTAAGCTAACCTGACCTAGAAAGCTGAGTAAATTAAGTAACAGCCAAGTATTATCAGTAATCATGGAACTCACTCTGCTTAATCTAGACACTGCCAATGAGACGGAAGTTTTAAACTCTTCTGGGTTCTTCTGTGCCAAAGTAGTGATCAGACTTGTAGCTGCAGTAACCACACCCTAGAAAAAAAACAAAGCAATACATGAAATTTTGTAACACTTTAAGATGCTGCCCTCTAACAACTTTCACATCAAGTATTTTTAAGTATACAACAAAAATAAGTTTATCCCCGTGACAATGCCCCACATTAAAAGGCAATTTATTTAGTGAGCAGCTAGACTAGTTGCACATCTTCAAAATCCAACATGATATTGTCATGCTTGCAGAGCATTTAATTCTATTTTTGTATAGTTTTGTCTCATGTCTGGATAGTACATCTAAAAATAACAGAGAGCTATATTTTAATAATGGCTGGATGCAAACTGCCTTATTACACAAGAGAAACATGAGTAGGAAAAGGAGGATGCAGCAGAATATCCAGGAAAGATTTCTGACAACTCAACATGAAGAGAGGGCAGACTAAAGCACTCTTCACTGCTGAAGCACAGGTCTTAGTAGCCTTACTTTCATAAAGCAACTAAACAGGGGAAAAACAAGAGTCTCTTCTCTAGAACAATAGTTTTTTCTAAACCAGCAAGATAAGAATGACAAAATGGACACCATAGGACAAAAGTCTAAGCACTGACAAATGAGGTCTTGCATTTTTAGTGCAGGTTTAATTCTAAAAGGCCTAGGAAAATTATTATCATACCTATGCAATATGACTTAGGATTACAAGGTACAAGATTAATTTTTTTGCAGCTATAGCAAAAGAAGAACTTGTACATAACATTCTTATATCTCTAAGAAAAAGGTAAGCAAAGCTTTATTAAAAATATATACAGCAACTAAAAATGGACAACAGCTCCTACCATTTGTTTCCCCAAGCCTGAAAAACAGCAACCCACTTGCTTGAAAGACTTGAGAAGAAATACATTAATAGTGTGTTTAACAGTAGAAGTGTCATCATTCCCTACACAGAGTAGGCCCAAGAAGCGTAACAAAGCTGATTTACCAAGTGCTGGTCATTGAGGAGATGCACCACTCTAGATGTCCAGTCTCCCATTGGGACAAGATCAGGAGACGTTCTATATAAACGCAGCAGGCATAAGGCGGCACTCTGCTTCACACTGTCCATAGTATCTCTGCAAGACATAAATAAGGATTTAAAATAGAGCCATGAAATCACAGCAATATCTGCAGGCCAGCATTATGCTAATCTTTACACTCACTCAGCATCCCTGAACCATAGAATTGTTTTGGTCAGGAAAGATCTTTAAGATCATCAAGTCCAACCACACTGCCAAGCCCACCACTAAACCTAACCCCTAAACACCTGTCTACACACCTTTTAAATACCTCCAGGGATGGCAACTCCACTACTTCCCTAGGCAGCCTGTTCCAGTGCTTGTAACCCTTTCAGTGAAGAAACTTCCTAATATCCAGTCTAAACTTCCCCTGGCATAACTTGAGGGAGTTTCCTCTTCTGCTATTGTTTGTTACTTGGGAGAAGACACCAATACCCACCTCCCTACAACCTTCTTTCAGGTAGTTGTAGAGAGAAAGAACGTCTCCCCTCAGCCTCCTTTTCACCAGACTAAACAATCCCGGTTTCCTCAGACACTCCTCTGAAGACTTATGCTTCATACCCTTCACCAGCTTCGCTGCCCTTCTCTGGACTTGTTCCAGAACCTCAATGTCCTTCCCGTAGTGAGGGGCCCAAAACTGAACACAGTACTCAAGGTGCAGCCCCACCAGTGCCGAGTACAGGAGGACAATCACTTCCCTACTCCTGCTGGCCACACCATTTCTGATACAAGCCAGGATGCTATTGCCCTTCTTAGCCACCTTGGCACACTGCTGGATCATACTCAGCCAACTGTTGATCAACACCCCCAGGTCTTTTTCCCGTGGGCAGCTTTCCAGCCACTTTTCCCCAAGCCTGTAGCAGCCTGTGGTTGTTGTGTCCCAAGTGCAGGACTTGACACTTGGCCTTGCTGAACCTCATACAATTGGCCTTGGCTCTTCAATCCAGCCTGTCAATATCCCTCTGTAGAGCCTCCATTTTCAACAGAAGCTGAAACAGAAGTTCACCAAACTCCTATGTTACAGTATTTGTTCTTAAATTTGTCCAGTGAGTTTAATTAGTCAAGTTTTCAACCACCACATATGGTAGTAGCCTCTATAATGATTCTTTGCAACTTAGTGTGACACTTCACACCTTTTTATGATAATTGAAAGTTCAGTATTAGATGAGCACAAGCCCATCTACTCAGGAGAACAAGCTTCCTCCAAACTGACTCAGGCGAAACAGTTAAGGTATACTATATTACGCATGCAACCAAAGCTGGATCTCCTGATAGGTCCTGATTATTAGATAGAAACCATTAAGTACTCAACAGCTTCAGTATTTACAGCTAGCATGGAAGTCGGTTACCTATCACCAAACATGCAACCCACAAATGTATTCATCTTGCCATCCATGCTGCTGGCACAGAAATAGACTATTTTAAGAGCAGTATTTTACTATTCCGGTTCAGTGAACTACCTTTCACAGAGTGGTCAATTAAGCTCTTTGTATGTTGCACAAACAACAGCTAAAAATGTACAGAGCACTAGCACTGAAAGTTTTAAGAGACAGTTTAGACTGTTCAATCTTGTTTTTTTAGAAACCTCCACATCCCAGTTCAGCAGTTCAGTCCACCTATTCTTCATTAATTTACCAATTTTCCATGAGATCAAATCATACTTCAGTTAAAAAAAAAACAAAACAAAAAATCAAACCTATTCCTCCCCTCCCTTCCTTCCTCCCTCCAATTTATATTCAAGTCAAGGGAGCTACAATAAAGTTACAAATGTAACTCAGAGTATTCATTCTGCACAGATCACTTTGATGTGACTCGTACACACACACTTTATACATACTGTCTTAGAAATGCAGAGGGAATGAGGCCCTGAAGATTGATCTCAGAACTTAAACACAGCTCAAAATTCAAACAAGTCTGAAGGTGCTGTGCTCTGTCTGTGATTGATGACACTAAATTTTTGGAACTTTTTAAGGCTATCTTATTAAAATCCATGATTCATCATCATTGCAGTGTTGTCTCCACTATGCTACATGGAGAACAGCATCTGGCAAGGACAGGATAGGACAGCAACAAGCCTGACAGGGCCTCAGAGCATGCCATCCCTAAACATACACCCTTCCATAGGAAATTTCACACCTGAGAAAGGTGGAATTATGGGACCGATTCTCCCCCATTTCCTTCACCATACCAGCCCCATACTGTGCATCACATGCTAACTGCTTACTCTTTTCTTTCTGGCCCATACTACATTGTAGCTCTGAAAAATAGCTACAGACATTGAAGTGTGGCTATTATAAAGACTATTTTAAGAGTTCAGAAGTATTTCCTAAGACTTTTACCACAACTAAGTATCACACGTTATGTCCTTCCTCTTACAGCCAACTCAGCGCACGTAATACACAGTCAGAATTAGCGTTGCATAAGCAACCACGTGTCCAACATTTGCAAGTTCCAATACTTGACATTTAGAGTGTTAATACAGCTTTTACACAAAATTTTACTTTAAGATGCTTGTTATGAAACAAGATCCATGCGTATTCTAAAATACTTCATATCCATTAGTTTAAATGCACTGTTGGACATTTTGCACTTGGACGTTTTAATAAATTAGCCCTGCAAACACAAATTTAATTTCAGATTTACTTAACTACAGTCACAGACATTTGCCAGTTCTGTTTAGAGACTTCTAGCAATACAATGGGAAAATCAGAAAGCTGGCAGTGACTATTTACCATTTACATGTTACCATTCCTGTTTACATGGCTACTAGAGGAAGCAAGAAAGCTCACACAACAGAGTATTCTCACGTTACTTATGAAGTCAGGGGGACTTAAATAAGAGCTCAGTTTATAACACAATTTGTCATGTAAACATCTATTTAGGTTCATTTATTTCTTCTTTCATCAGGAGAGATTAGGAAAGTGAAACACACTTCAGGGGAGTTCACCGCCACACACTTATAAAGAACAAAAACTTCATCACAACGAAGTGGTAAAAGCCTATTCAAGAAATTGACAGTCTTAATTTTCATGTTGTATTATGGATATACCTGAGCAACCCCAAGCTCAGGTATATCACAGGATCTGCAGTTACTAGAAATCGTTGCTATTTGTACTGCAAGCCCAGGGCTGCACAGCTTTAAGCATGGCTTAAGCTGCTGCAATGGAACTGAGTTGCTGTAAAGGTGTATTGGTGCTGTATTTGAAGGAGGCATGTCATACCTACCCAGCTACAAGTATTTTTGGAATTTCTCCAGCAAACGCTTCTGCCATCTCCCGGCTACCCACATTAGCAATACAATGCAGAGCGAGCCCCATGAAGGTGGGGTTTCGGCTGGCCAGATCATTCTTGATCGCATTGTTTATTAAGCGGATCAGCTCACTGTTAGAGTTCACTAGTACGGAGATGAAGAGATATCCCTGTGATTCAGGAAAAGGAAAACAAAAGTTGATTTTAAGTGACTTAACTGTCTGTCTCAGAGAATTAGTTGTGGCATTAACAGAAAACTTAATTTCTCTTCCAATACCAAACTTATGGGCAGAAATAGATATTCAGATAGTAGACCAAAAGCTAAAAAAAACACCAAATAAAATAAAGAAAACAAGAATGACTAAGTTTAGTGTTACCCTAATTTATAATTTTTAAGTGTTTCATCAATTTATTTAGCATACACTCAAAAGAACATATTAGATGAGTGAGAGCAAATCAATAATTTGGCTTATTATTCAGACGCTAGGTTAAGTTATGTGTACCTGATAGGCACAACCTTACTTAGGAAGATTTAAAGAGATCATCTGAAAACCAAAAGGTTACTTACCTTTTAATGCAAGTCTCATGGCAGTTTCTTAACAAGAGTAGTAATTTTACACAGAGTGCACATTTTAGTTTTTACAATAAGTACAAAATTCCCTGTGCACAAAGGTGTTTAAATTTCAGAACCGCTGCAAGATCCAAAATAAGGTTTTAAGACTGTGTGGGCAGGGCTGGGAGGGGAAAGGAAGCAAAGTCCCTTGCTTTGACTATACAGCTGAGGCAGGACATTAGACAGAACAGTTTATCTTTTATAGAAACTGAGTTACTCACAATTTGTTTCTCTGTGTATCTATTGGAACTGAGCAGGTTTACAGCCTCCATGTGACCAAAGTCAATATCATGCCCCAGGAGAAAGATGAAAAGCAGTTTGCAGACATATTTTTTCTTACTGTAACCATCCAGAGCCTTGTCACCTGGAAAACAAGAAAAAACGAACAATCAAGCCTATGTTGTTCCTGTAACTCTTTCCTCTCCCCCTCAGTTCCACTCAACATATCCTACAGTAAACAAGACTTACAGTCATACCTAGCAATTTAGATTAATATTTGATTCACTATGTATCACCCTACAGAAGAGGGACAAACTGAGGGTTCAGCTATTGCAGTACCTGAATTTCACAAATTTTAAATTTAATGTTTCAGCTTTTATTCACTCTACAGTGAATAAAATGCTAAATATATCCACTTATCTCTGACTTAAAGGACTGTAAGCCTTTATGTTTTGTATGAAACATGAAAGTTATCACAAACCATCATGGACAGATGTCAGACAATCAAACAACTCTTGGGTTTTTTAAAAAATTATTCCCAGTCACAGACAGCTTGTAGTTCTTCCTAATGGTCCGAGAGAGAAAAAAACACACAGCTCTGAGCACAACTGAAAAAAACTGAGCTGTCACTGAATCAACAAGACACTCACACGGTCCTAGTTTTAAATATTTGTCTAAATCTCAAATTCATTTATAAGAAAAAACCAAACACAACAAAACACCAATGAGAAATGCTGAAGATTCTAGTGTTAATTCAATTTGCCATTACCTATATTGTACAGGACAGTCATGAAATAATGCTATATCATCTAGCCCCTGAGTTATCCTGCTATGTCCTTTGTATTTTCTTGCTATGAGGCAGCACCTATGTGTTTACTCAATTTTGATTTCCCCGTTTCTGTTAAGAGCAACTATGTGTCTTCCATACACACATTCTCTTGTTAAACAGTATCACAGTAAAAGGTCTTAGCACACTTATTGAAGTGAAACACAGTAGAGAACTCAGTAGCAATAATAACAGCAAGTCTTCTTGGAATCACAGAACAATAGAGGTATACCCCAAATCCTTGAAAAAAATACATGAAATGATTACCATGAGAGCTTTAAAGCATTTGTAAAATGAAAGTATTCCCAAGTGTTTCAGTTTTAGAAGAAAAATGCACCCTAAATGGGTTTGGCCTTATGTTGCAGTATCGCTGTATTTTAGAAGCTTGTAAAAGCTATATGGAACAGTACAGCAGTTAACAGCTCATCAGGCAGACCACTTCTTTTCCAAACGGGCTACCTATGAACATACACTTCTTGCAAAACATTCACTTTCTACCCAAAATCCAGTGATAAAGGAGTATCCACTGAATCAGGCAAGCCTGAATGCTAGAGAGGTCAGTCAGGGTAGCAAAATGTTGATAGATGCTGCTGCCTAAAAGGCTATAAGCTCCTTAGCCTCTGCATTCTGGGCCCAGAATAACTAGTCTGTCAGATCAGTGTGCATTCCTTAAGTGATGGGTCCATTCAGCCAGAATAACACTGCATAAAATAAAGCTTAATAAGATATCCCTGACTCACTGCCCTTACCAAAAAAGCTTCAAGCTGCATTTTTTTCTAAAAAAACTTCAGATTTATGTCACAGACAGCTAAATACATAATAAAGAATCTTAACAGTATAGAAGTTTCTCCTTCTTCCTCATCCACTGGTGCAGAAGCAGGTTAGATTTTCCATACCACATGCATTTACAGCTCCCATAGATTTCACACTACATTTACTAACTCTATGAAAACAGAAACCTCACCAAGATAAACTATTCTGAAGGAATAAACACTACCATGAATGTTTGGAGCCCCATAATGTTAGTGAACCAAGAGAAAATATAATAGCATGCTGAAGTAGACAGTGATAAAAGATTACATCTACAGGTTGCAACTATGAATTCTGAGGAGCTGCTTTCCATTTTGACTTTAGAAACTTCTTAAATTTTTCTCAGTTGAAATAAAGCTAAGTCTATAACTGCCATTTTAATACAGACAACGATACCCCTCAAACCTGAGTCTGCAGACATTTGATTTTATTTATTTTAAACTAGCACGGACTGCTTATCAGTTGCCAATAAAAAGCAGCTTAACCTTAAAGCTACTTTTATGCTGCGTAAAGAAGAGTTGACTTCAGGTCCGTAACACAGAAGCCAAGACACATCACATTTTACTTAGTTACATGAAATACGATTACTGAAGATACTCATGCCAGTGCAATCCTGCTATACTAGCTCCTGTCAAGATCCTCTGACAACAGCCAGCTCTGGAGAAAGCTGCCCAAATACATGTTTTTCAAGTCACATTTACAGTTTGCTGCCACAAGGCTATTTTCCTGCTGAGTCAGCAAACAGATCCAGATCTGAATTAACATTAGACCCACGACAGCAAAACATACATACTAGGTAGGGAGAAAGCTTTGTTTTGTTTTGTTTTTTCCTTCTTTGGAAGCAATACAGCCAGAGGGAAAAGTAGATGTTCAGCCATGTCTGTCTGTCTGCTGTGGTCTTCAACCTATGGCTCGAGCAGCAAAGAAACAGTCTTCTGTACTTACAAGGGAAATAAGCACCTCCTGTTACACTATTTTACCAGTAAAATGGTACTCAACAGCAGAAGCTTCCTCCCATCTCATCATGGTAGGGAGATGCAAATCAAACACACCTTCCTTCCTTAGAACAGAAAAAAAAAACAACAACCCATAAAACCAACTACAAAAAACCCAAGAAAAGACAGACTGAAAACTTCAGCTTTTAAATTTCAGCTGCTCAAGGAAAGTTTCTACAAGCTGTTAGGATTTGCTTTTCAGTTGATCTTTGGCATGATATCTGCAAAAAGAAATAATTAGTGAATAAACCAGCGGGGCTTTATATTACTTAGCAGTATGAACATGCCAACTCATGACAAGCCAGCTGTTTCCAGGTGACTGACGCAAGGAAAAGGTGATGCTGGGTACCCTTTACTAGATACTATTATCATTCACAGAAGGAGAGACTAAATAAGCTGAATCCACTTTAGTCAGTGTTCCTCTAGTGGCTGAGATCTACATAACTGTGGACTGACTATGGTCTTTAATAGCATTAATATAATTAGTTGCTTCTCTCATTGATATAGATACACCAAAAGGCAGGAGAAAGTAGCTTCCACATGAACTTTACTGGAAGTGAAAAAAAATCCCAACCAGTCTCCAAGACTGGAGTTTCCAGGAATCCAAGAGATTGAACTGCAGCTACTTGTTAGTGTACAATCCATCAGCAATACACAAAAGTGACAAGCATAAACCCTATTCTCTCATCTTCTCAAATGACTCTGGTGTTGACTTTGGAGATAAGAAGGGAAGGAGTATGAATACTGCAATCCAATTACTTAATGAAGAACACAGGCAGGTGAAAGTAAGTATACTATGAACCACATCAACTTGCACAATGAAGTATTTGCCATAGTTTGGTAATTCATTTTTTCAGGTTTCAAACCGAGCTATTTAAAACATTATATCCTTCCAAGATACCGGCAATTAAGAGCTCAGATTAGAAAGGTCCTTGGATCTTGGGGTATTTGAAGCATTTTTGGTGGAAGCTATGCTATACAATCAAGCTCAAAACATATCACCATCCTACTAACAAGGAAAAAGCAGCTTTCTTCTCTATAACGTGCTATCAAAGAACAATACTGTAAAATCAGTACCTGAAACAATTTTAAAGACAAAAAATAGTTCATTGACAGCTTTCAAAAGCTTCTGTCCCTAGTATGGGGATCTGAATGTATTCAGAGTTTCCTACTAGATTAGCGGGGATAAGTGAAACCACCTAAACCAGCATTAGGAAACCGGTGTGACCTCTGCTAAATCTCTTCTGACTTAATTTTTAACTGGCTGGTGTTCTGGTTTGGTTGTTTGTTTTTTTTTTCTTATTTTTCTGTCCTGAAATTTTTACTTTTTTTTTCCCCTGAGTAAATCTACTCAATTGTGAAGTGAAATTTACTTTTTGTTATGGTATACCTTAACAATATTTTAATGGGTTTTAAAACTTGACATATATGTAAAACTGCAGAATTTAAATAAATTCTCCTAGAGAAGAGAAAGCTTCTGGGAAGAACTTCGAGAAGTCTTCCAGTACCTGAAGAGGGCCTACAGAAATGCTGGGGAGAGATTTCTTATAAGGGCATGGACTGAGAGAACAAGGGGTAATGGCTTTCAACTGGAAAAAGGGAGATTCAGGTTAGACATTAGGAAGAAATTCATTACTGTGAGGGTGGTGAGACACTGGCACAGGTAGCCCAGAGAAGCTGTGGCTGCGCCATCCCTGGAAGTGGAGCTGTTGGAGCCAGTCCAGAGGAGGCCATGAAGATCAGAGGGCTGGAGCACCTCTCCTATGAAGACAGGCTGAGACAGCTGGGGTTGTTCAGCCTAGAGAAGGCCTTAAAAGCACCTTTCAGTACCTAGAGGAGCTACAGGAAAGCTGGGGAGAGACTTCTTAAGCATAGCCTTTAGTGACAAGGGGTAATGGTTTAAGCTGGAGGAGGGTAGATTTAGGTTAGACATTAGGAAGAAATTTTTTAGTGTGAGGGTGGTGAGACTCTGGAACAGGTTGGCCAGAGAAGTTGTGGATGCCCCATCCCTGGAACTGTTCATGGCCAGGTTGGATGGGGTTTGAAGCAGCCTAGCCTAATGGGAGGTCTCCCTGCCTGTGGCAGGGGTTGGATCTTGATAATCTTTAAGATCCCATTCCAACCCAAACCACTCTGTGATGGCAATCTGAAGATTCTCAGTAACAGACAAGTTTATAAGTTAAACGAAATAGCAGTTACTTGAACTCGTATTTGAAGTCTTACTAGTTCCCAATAATACTAGAACATTGTAGTCTTTTAAATTTTTTATTATTGAATTAGCTAAGCAATTTGAAAAAAAGCCCATTGCAAAGGTTTCACTTTAGTTGTCTAATTCCAGTTGTTTTGAAGGAGTCTTTGATTCAAATTCTTACTGAAATTTCAAGTTTAACTATTCAATTCCTCTTGCTGCCACGTAGCATTTACAAAGTTATAGTTTCTATTTTTAAACATTACTAACAAGACTCATTGCTTAAGCATATGCTAAAATAATACAGCTTCTCCAAGCCTCAAGGAAACATCCAAACAAGAAAAGGAAATTTAACAGGATCTGTTATCTTTATTGCAATACACAATAATTTCTTTTAACTCAGCTCATTTTAAAATGCTTATGGGAACATTTGCAAGTACTACAAAACAAGTCAGCAGAAACAGGAAGGATTCAGAGCACATGTCAGCAGGTTTTGAGCACAGTGGGTATTGCAAAGGCTACTTGCTTTCCCTGGAAAGTTCAGTAGAAATTTTTCTAAGTAATTATTAACAGCTGATCAGCAAATAGTACCGTTATTAAGAAATAATTATTACTTTCACATTTCTGTGTATCACCTCTCTACCATTTCAACAGGGAAGTTTTGGTTTTCATTGCTCACAGATCTGGCATGCAGCTTTCTATAAAGGAAGCAGTAAGGCAAAAATATTGAGAGACTTCAATTCTCAGACAGCACCTTTGTCTCTAATTTGGACTACAGCTTAAAACCAGCACCTGCTTTTTAATCTAACTCAATATACTTAAAAACAGCCTAGTGCACAGCTAGAACATACTACCAGCCAGAAGAGGCAAGAAGGCAGTTTTGTCATACAGGATGTTCCCTGGAGGGTAGAGGGTAAGGGACCATTATAGATTTTGTCTCACTAGCATCCAGGTGTTTGATTGCTACCTCAAAGAGAAGACTGCAGTAATGGCTTATGCAAAACAGGATGGACAACATCTTTAAGTGTTTCTTTGCATTCAGTGTGCTTCCTTCCTAGATTAACACTGACCTGTGTTCATGCAGTTAACAGCAATTCAGTGTTATTCTCTATCAGAAGCCTACTACTAGCTTAGAGGATAAGTAAAATCAAGTTTTTTATGAATGTTTCTAGATGTTGAGACGAATTTGTCTTTCCATAAGAGTGATAGTCCAAGCCGCTTAAAAGAAAGGCTGAATATTTGTGGCAGACAACCCATGTAAATCCATAAGCTAGTATTTAGTCACCACACTTCTACTACCGGAACAGAGTATTACTAGAGCAGCTCTACAACTCAGGCAATATTTGAAGCCTGGTTTTACTTCCAACAATTCACTTTGTCACTGAAGACCCTATTATTTTACTGTCTGATTGCCTTCATCTCTTAGATGATCAGAAGACAGTGTGATTAACCAGACCCATCATAAAAGCTTACGCTTTCACAGCCTGTCAGAAAAGCAATTTACTGTTACACAGCTTCTGTTTAAATAATGTATTTAAAGGCTTATCTTGAACTTCCTGCAAAGTGTTATTGTGCAGTTTGGGACAATTGAGAATTGCTTGAAACTGGAAAAGCAAGTGAGCTGAAGTAAATAAAAAAAAAAAGCTGAGATTACCAATTGACATTGGGGCACTTCTGCACCAGCCAAAACTAGAATATACGAGCATGTCTGAAATCCAGCAGCCACTCTTGTAACACAAACTCCATTAAGCAATCAGAACAAAACTAAAATCTAATGCCAGACCTGGAAAAAAACCCCTGAATCAAGCACAGGACAAAGTTATTTTGACTGCAGAAACAGCTTATATGTATTTGGGGGCAGTTTTGTTAGTACAAAAATTCTGCTCTATCAAAACTATGCAAAAAATTAATAAGCCAGGTATTTTTTCACTCATTTACAAGGCAATTACTACTCTGACAGCCAGAATTCTAGATTGGCTCAACCATGGCAGCAAGATCAGCTCACAGTCTGAACACGTGAAGTGGAGAAATACTGTTCCTTCTGTTATACACTTAACTCCTACAACTTCTGCTTTCTTATCCTAGTGTAGGTTCTCTCTACTACATGCACCTTATCTTGGTTAACACAGAAGCACTTGAAGAAACCATCAAGGATACACTGACCTCAGCAATAGAGCTTCCTCGTGCTGAAACAACAAAGTCACCTTAAGCACAGAGTTTCTAGATTTCTTTTAAGCTTGGAGCACAGAAGCCAGATCAGAAACCAAAGCCATGGCATACATTCCATCAGTTCAAGAGAAGTATGGCTTTTCTAGAGATGTGTAGTCTCACCCAAGCCTGCTAAATACAAGGGTACCCACTAGCAGGTTACCCAAACATAAATTGGGAAACAGGCTTGCCAGCTACTTGCATCATAGAACAAAAGTAGAAATACTTAAGATTCTTACACTGTTACTGACAGAGGCTAGCTTGCAGATTAGATGGCATGGAGGTCTAAATAATGCAACAGAGTATCCTGAAGAGTGTAAAGTACCACAGGAAGGAAAGGATACTTACCCTACACCAGTTTCACATGCTAGCCTCAAGCAAGAGCATACCTGTGCAAAGAGGCACTACTGCCAGCCTTGCTTCTTGAGGTCAGACTTTTATCTGGTTACAGCAATGCAGCCAGTCCAACAGCTGTATCTTTGGCCAGGTAATTAACCCAGTATTCCGCATAATAATTTAGCAAGGGACTTAATATTAAGTTCACAGTAATCCATTTGTCTTAATTCAAATTATTTAATAACATTTTTAAAATTTAGAGCTGCATAAAAACCAACTGAGTTAAACTGAATTATATCCACTTAAACCAAGGACAAAATGCAAAATTCCCTTCTGCAAGGACGAACCATACAGCACAAAGCCCGTGTAGAACTTCTGTAGCAGAAAGATACACAACTATTGCCTCCTCACACTCTCAAGGCCTTAAGTAGTTAGGCAGCAAGTAGTCCAAACTCAGGTTCTTCTGAGTTGTGACATCTATGGTGATCTTAGCAACATTCTGAATATGGTTCATAGATTCTTCACAGGGAAAGACTCACAAAGACTGATGTGGACAAAATACAGAATTGCATGTCAGCGTTCATCCTGTGATTCCACATAGGATTTATTGAACTTCGAGTAAGTGCACTCAGAAAGCATAATTACTGTTAGCGTTAATTTTAAAGGCTGCACTGATTGCTGTGGTACCAAAACAATTCACAGATTCACTTTTTTCACACTCACAAGTTTACACAAGTAAGTAGGTTAGCAGGTGTCGACAGAATCATAGAACATCTTGGGTTGGAAGGGACCTCTAAAGGTCATCTAGTCCAACCCTCCTATAATAAGCAGGGACATCTCACACTGGAACAGATTGCTCAGAGCCCCATCAAGCCTGACCGTGTGTCTCCAGGGATGCAGCCCCCACCACCTCTCTAGGCAACCTGTTCCAGTGATCCACCACTTTTTCCTAATGTCCAACCTAAATCTACCCTTCTCTAGCTTGAAACCATTACCCCTTCTCCAACTGTTACATGTTCTAGTGGACAGGTCTTCCCCAGCCTTTTTATAGGCTCCTTCCAGGTATTGGAAGGCCACCATAAGGTCTTTCTGGGGTCTTCTCTTCTTCCAGCTGAATAACCCCAACTCCCTCAGCCTGTCTTCATAAGAGAGGTGCTCCAGCCCTCTGATCATTTTCGTTGCCCTCCTCTGGACATGCTCCAACAGGTCCACATCCTTCTTGTGTTGGGAGCTCCAGAGCTGGATGCAGTACTCCAGGTGAGGTCTCACCAGGGCAGAGTAGAGGGGCAGAATCACCTCTCTTGATCTGCTGGCCACACTTCTTTTCATCATGCAGCCCAGGATGTACTTGGGCCTCTGGGCTGCAATTGCACATTGGTGGCTCATGTCCAGCTTTTCATGCACTAGTACCCCCAGGTCTTTTTCCACAGGGCTGCTCTCTAGCATGTCTTCCCCAGCCTGTATTGGTATCTCTGGTTGCCCTGGCCCAGGTGCAGGACCCTGCACTTGGCATTGTTGAACCTCATGAGGTTCATAGACCCAAACAGAGTTTAACTTGTTTTACTCAAAACACGTAAGCCATCATTTATACTTTTTTCTAGAATGTTTAGCTTTCATATGGAAGAGATGTTTGACTCTAGCTCCCCCATTTCAGCTTGTAGATTAAAGCTTTTCACATCAGGTGTGAACATAAGAAGTTGAGCTAGTAAGCAGCAAGTGAGATATACTAACTGCTCTTACCTAAAGAGTACTACTTAATAGAATTTGACCATAGCCAAACAGTAAGAACTAGGCAATATCCCTGCAAGTTAGTACTTAAAACAGCCCTAACCATTATGAACTTTTCTGCAATTCCTTATTGCATTCCTTTACAACATAATGTTTAATTCTAACAGAGACATGAGCAGGTCTGACAAAACTTCCTTCATGCTTCAAGCACACTGCCTTGCAGGCAGCAAGGTTCTACAGAAGCATAGAATCCTAGGGGTTGGAAGGGACCTTGAAAGATCATCTAGTCCAACCCCCCCTGCCAGAGCAGGGTCACCTAGAGCACATCACACAGGAACACGTCCAGGCAGGTTTTTAATGTCTCCAGTGAAGGAGACTCCACAACCTCTCTGGGCAGCCTGTTCCAGTGCTCTGTCACTCTCACAGTAAAAAAGTTTTTTCTGATATTCACCTTGAACCTCCTATGCTCCAATTTGCACCCATTACCCCTTGTCCTATCACTGGTCACCACTGAGAAAAGCTTAACTCCATCTTCCTGACACTCACCCCTTACATATTTGTAAACATTGATGAGGTCACCCCTCAGTCTCCTCTTCTCCAAGCTAAAGAGACCCAGCTCCTTCAGCCTTTCCTCTTAAGGGAGATGTTCCACTCCCTTAATCATCTTTGTAGCTCTGCACTGGACTCTTTCAAGCAGTTCCCTGTCCTTCTTGAACTGAGGGGCCCAGAACTGGACACAATACTCCAGATGCGGCCTCACCAATGCAGAATAGAGGGGGAGGAGAACCTCTCTTGACCTACTAACCACACCCTTTCTAATGCACCCCAGGATGCCATTGGCCTTCCTAGCCACAAGGGCACATTGCTGGCTCATGGTCATCCTCCTGTCTACCAGGACCCCCAGGTCTCTTTCACCTACACTGCTCTCCAGCAGGTCAGCCCCCAACCTGTACTGGTACATGGTGTTTCTCTTCCCCAAATGCAAAACTCTACACTTGCCTTTGTTGAACTTCATCAGGTTTCTCCCCGCCCAACTCTCCAGCCTGTCTAGCTCTCTCTGAATGGCAGCACAGCCTTCTGGTGTGTTAGCCACTCCTCCCAGCTTAGTGTCATCAGCAAACTTGCTGAGGGTACATTCTGTATCCTCATCCAGGTCGTTGATGAAGATGTTGAACAACACTGGTCCCAGTACCGACCCCTGAGGGACTCCACTAGTCACAGACCTCCAACCAGATTCTGCCCCATTGACTACAACTCTCTGACTCCTTCCTTTCAACCAGTTCTTGATCCACCTCACTACCTGATCACCAAACCCATACTTGATCAACTTATCTACAAGGATGCTGTGGGAGATTGTGTCAAATGCTTTACTGAAATCTAGATAAACCACATCTACTGCTCTACCATCATCTATCCACCTAGTAATTTCCTCATAGAAGGCTATAAGGTTAGTCAAACATGACTTACCCTTGATAAAACCATGCTGACTGCTCTTGATGACCCCCATGTCCTTGATATGCCTAGAGATAGTGACAAGAACAAGTTGTTCCATCACCTTTCCAGGGATGGAGGTGAGGCTGACCAGTCTATAGTTACCCGGGTCCTCCTTCTTGCCCTTCTTGTAGACTGATGTGACATTTGCTATCCTCCAGTCCTCAGGCACCTCTCCTGTTACCCATGACTTACCGAAGATGATGGAGAGTGGCCTAGCAATGACCTCCGACAGCTCCCTCAGCACCCTTGGATGCATTCCATCCGGACCCATCGATTTATGTAACTTTAATTTTTAATACCTTTTGAAGTTCTCAGACCTTCACTGCAAACTGAAGACTTAAGTCTGATGAAAGTTTCCAGTTTCATTAGTGAAAAGTTGATTAGGTTTTGCAAAGAAACTAAAGCTTGCCAGTCAATCAAATCAAGATAAAAAAGGTGGTGTAGCCTGAAGTTAAGTTGCTGAAGGAACAAGATTTGTGTTAGTGTCACTGCAGCAAGGTCTCCAGCTAGGCATTAACCTCTGGTTGTTCTTGATGACAGAAGGGCGTAGGTGGAGTAATGTCAATATACCTGCAATGAAAGCAACAAGCTCCTTTCTATAAAAACCTGTACTGTCTAAACAATTAGGTAAATAATTTAGGTGCTGAAATTAATTTCAACAACAGCTGGTAACTCATAATGCTGCTATCCAACAGCAAAGTTCTGCAAACACAGAGCAAGAGAAAACCAGCAGTGTTTCTGGCTGTATCTTCGAGATTAATCAACTTAGCGAAATTAGTTGAGCAATACAGTAACAAACTTCAACTAGCTTCAGTGTACAGACACTTCTTTAACATTTTTAATTAAACTGTTTCTCTATCTGAAAGACATACTTAATTTGTCTAGTCTAGATCTTGTCTGGAGACTGAACTTCTTTATTTAAAAGTTAGAATTTTATGCTTAATTTTACTAGGCAATAAGACAATTCACTTTGATCATACAGCTGGAACTAAGAAAAACGGCTGTTACTTTTGCATGCAGGTTTCTAGTGTATGCAGGTTCCTCTACATGCTAGTTCTCAGTATGCATGTGTCCTTAGTACATGAAGGCAGTATCTGCTGATCACCATCTGGAAAATGGACACAAGCTATTACTGTGGCTGGAAAATGGACACACTGGATGGGTGGTGGGAGAGTAGGCTGTAGAATAGAGTATGCAAAACTTGCTAATCCTGGCAAAAAATCAGACCAACTTCAGTGTTAGATGGAAGCTTTGCAATGAAAAGGAATTGGAAAACAATGTGACAGCATAGGGAGGTGACTAAATGAAAGTTCCTCTATTTACTCTATAAAAATAGCCATTGAAGTTTCCTTAGTTACTGTATAAGTGAAGTTACCAATCTGCATACAATATGCTGAAATTTCAAATAGAAGAACATTACCACAGAGGCATGCAACAGCTTCTAATTTAGAGGAACTTCTTCACTTTTCTTGAGTGTCTTGCACTGTGGTCAACTTTTCCCTTCCAAGCTGTTGTTGACAAGTTTTAAAGGCTTATGAAGGCCTACAAAGATTTACACTACATAAAAAGAAGCAACAGATCCCTATGAAGTTCAGGAAAGTTATTTCAGGTTTTGTTAATGCACTAGGTATTCCTAATAGATACACTAGTCTAACCAGGATAGATAGTTAGAGTAAACAGGTTTAATCTGAATACTGCAAATTCTGAAACCACATTTATGACCTCCACACTACAACACCTTATCTAGCTACACACAGAGCTCTGTATCTATTTACACAGAATGTTTGCTTCAGCCACTACTGGTAGAACACCATTCAAAAGCAACTCACCTACCCCGCAGAATCTTTAAAATTTCAAGCCATACACACAAATTGAACACAGTTACAGCACGAGTTTTACCATGTGTTTTTTAAAAGTGAATTGCTGTCTCTTGGAACGCATGAGGATGGAATTAGTCACTGCATATTCTTTGTTTCATATGAATAGTGCATATGGATGTTGTTTCTGGGAGTAGTCAATATGCATGGCTTCATCAACTACACTTTTTTATCTTAATTCTGCTAGAAGACAGCCTAACCCATTACTTCCCTGAAGGGGTCAGGGAGGCAGGGTGCAGGGGAAAGAGGGGGAAAAGCAGAGAAGTTTAAACAGATTCCGTCTTACTGGAAATTATTACATCCACGCATGCTTCTTCTAACCAGTTTGTGGCCTTCTCGAAGAAACAAGGCTGAGTAGTCACATGGTTAGGAGGCAAAGCATCAGAAAAAAGTTTGTGAATAGTAGCTCAACTTTTTGATATAGGAAGGAGTTTTCTTCTGTTATGGTCAAGAATCACAGGACTGGCAGGAAGTTATGTAATTAAAAGGACATTTTCAGTAGTTATTCTAACAGCCTGCTATAGCATTTTGTTTGAATCAGCAGTTGAAAAAAAAGTCTGAACATGTAGACAGAAAACAAAAACCTATAGTAGAATATACATATTTTCTCATATGGCAGTTTGGTATCATAAAGTCACTTACCTTTAAATTTTGACCGAATGTTGGCTAGTTCTTTATTTATCCTCTTTATCTCTGCTTCTTTACTTTTGCCTGAAATCAAAAGAACACACATCAGGACACAGTGCTTCGGACAGCCTTCTGCCACCCTAAGCTGCTTTCCACCCAACCATGCTGTGTGAACATACAAACATTAGGAAGAATTATTACTCTCCCTTCCCAGTGTTAGGACTAGACAAAGGGAAACACCACAGATGAATTTAAGCATTGCTTTGCAGGGGAATTTGTAAAGCTAAAAGGACCTCCCTATTTCAAGATACTTTGTACATAGTATCAGTCACATACACTCAGAGATGTCTTCATTACTGACTTTCACAGAATCACTGAATCACCAAGGCCTTTAAGGTCATCAAGTCCAGCCTATGACCTAACACAACCACATCAGCTAGACAATGTGGGAGAGGGAAAAATGGGTCCGTTCCCCACAGCACTAAGTGCCATGTCCAGCCTTTCCTTGAACACATCCAGGGACAGTGCCTCCACCACTTCCCTAGGAAGTCCATTCCAATGTCTCATCACCCTCTCCGTGAGGAAGTGCTTTCTAATACCCAGCCTAAACCTCCCCTGGCGCAGCTTCAGGCTGTTCCCTCTTGTCCGGTGCCACTAGTTGCCTGGGAAAAGAGCGGAGCCCGCACCTGATAATGACCTCCCTTCAGGTAGTTGAACAGAGTGATAAGGTCTCCCCTCCGAGTCTCCTCCAGGCTAAACAACCCCAGCATCCTCAGCCTATCCCTAGAAAACTTTCCCTCTAGTCCCTTCACTAGCCTCGTTGCTCTCCTCTGGACCTGCTCCAGCACCTCAATATCCTTCTTGAAGTGAGGAGCCCAAAACTGGACACAGCACTTGAGGTGAGGCCTCACCAGTACAGGGGGAGAATTACATCCCTACTCCTGCTGGCCATACTATTCCTGATACAAGCCAGGATGGCATTGGCCTTCCGGGCCACCTGGGCACACTGCTGGCTCATGTTCAACCGGCTGTCCACCAGCACTCCCAGGTCCCTCTCTGCCAGGCCGCTCTCCGGCCACTCTTCCCCCAGCCTGTAGCACTGCATGGGGTTATTGTGGCCAAAGTGCAGGACCCTGAACTTAAGTCTTGTTGAATTTCATGCCATTGGCCTTGGCCCATCGACCCAGCCTGTCCAGGTCCCTTTGCAGCTTCTTCCTACCCTCTGGCATATCGACACTTCCCCCCAACTTGGTGTCATCTGCGAATTTACTGAGGGTGGACTCAAGCCCCACATCCAGGTCCTCAATAAAGATGTTGAATAGGACTGGGCCCAGTATTGATCCCTGAGGGACACCGCTGGTCACCGGACGCCAGCTGGATGCAGCTCCATTCACCATCACTCTCTGGGCCTGGTCATCCAACCAGTTCTTAACCCAGCGAAGGGTGCACCTGTCCAAGCCATGGATTGCTATCTTCTCCAGGAGGATGCTGTGGGAGACTGTGTCAAAGACCTTGCTAAAGTCTAGGTAGACCATAGCCACAGCCTTCCCCTCATCCATTAGGCAGGTCACCCAGTCATAGAAGGAGGTGAGATTAGTCAGGCAGGACCTTCATTTCCTAAACCCATGCTTTCATTTCTCTGTTCTTTAAACTGGCAAGAGAAAGCTGAATTTTATTTTCATTTTGATTACCAGGTTGACAGTGCTCTAAAGAAGAATCTCCTGAACACAGTCTTGTAAACAAACAGCTTATGCTGTATTCTTACCTTAAGGACAAGCCAATTTGTCAATAAGTTCAAGAGCTTCAAAAACATTCTTAATAGACACTGAAAAGCAGTAAGCTTACAAGTAGCCCAAAGACTCAAAAGACCTCAGACAGACAGGATACATGCATAAGTTCAGACTTTCAATACACCCAATAAAAGTCACTTGAAAAAGCAGAGATATTTAAGTCACATTTCATTACATAACTTTACCACATGAGCTTCTCAGCAGTTTATACTTCATATTAACTTTTTATTCTAAGAATAAGTACTAGGACTTCTAGTGCCAATTCAAATTAGATATTCATAGAGAAAAACTGCAGTTTAAATTCTGATAATGCAAGCTTATTCAAGTAATACTTGTATTGCCCAAACCAAAGCACCTTATTACTCTTTAGCATTTTAGGTTTTGGTGACTGAGATTCCGTAGAGGTCTGGCTCCATTACCTCCTACAGTGAATGTAGTAGGGTAAAATATCCAAACTCAGGCATTCTATTCAGTTGCTTGAAGTTTGATGAAAGCAAATTAAGTCCATTTCAGAAATGCAGAACTGGCCACCTAGTTACATTGGAAATTCGGACCTGTACCTACTCAAACTTCCAAGCAGTTTCCAAAACATCAACCAGCAGCAGAAAAAGACAGCTTTTTTTACTCTTCACCTTATGGTACAAGACTACAGGGTTATTTTCCTAGCCCTGTTTGAAAATGGCCCAACCTTCTGAGATGTGCAATCAAATACAATGCTTTCACACACCACTTTTCCCCACAACACTTCGATCATGATTACAGCCATGTCAGTGCAAAGGCAATATGGCAAAGCTTGAAGAGACCAGAATTCTGTGCACCTCCAATCTCACCCATTTCTTCCACAAATGCAAAGCAACAACTCACAGCACTAAAATGTCCTACTACATTTGCACGTCCAAACTTCCTGTGCCACCCAATGACCATGAATCATCCCTTTATCATTCTAAGATGATCTGACAGCAGGCCAGATGAAAGATGATGAAATAAATCAAGGAAGTTAAGTGCCTCAAGATAGGTTATTAGCAAGTATAAGGGAATCCTATGCCAAGTACAAAATAATTCAGATTTTGTAATTTCTTGTTTTAAACTCAAAAAAAGAAACTGAAGTTATGCACCTCCAAAACCAGCTCTTGCATAAGACACAGAGAACTGATTTATATCAATGTGCCTATAATAATGGCCACAAGAGTAAAGACACATAGCAAGAATAAGACACTGCACAAAGAGAAACAAGTTATACCCAAAATAGAAACAACTACTTCAGTTTGCCTTGTCATGTTAACAAAATAACTACAGATTTGCTTAAAATGGTATTTTTCCGTTCTACAAGACTGTTTTATAAGCAGCAATGCTCAAAACACTAAGCACAGGGTGCCTTGGCAGGCACTCCACATGGCAAAAAACCCTACTTCCCCCATACCTAACCCTGAAAAACTACTTTTTTGTACCTGCTCATCCACTTACTGCTTTTAAATTATGCATTTTCAGATCTCAAGAATTCATGATACCTGTTCTGAAATTTAAGTTGTAGTTGCTATCTGTACACATCTTGGTTTCAGATAAAGAAGAGTGTTCACTGTCTTAATTTGACCTAGAAACGCCAATTAACTTCTACAATGACAAGGCTAGAGATCACAGTGTACCTCCCTAAGTTTTTAAGATGCATCTGTCGGCATCACAAAGTTTAACCAGTTTTCAGTAATCTATCATGCAACAGGTTATGAAACTTTTCCTATTAATTTGACAAACAAACCAGGAAGAAGAGGTTGATGAGGCCTTCTACAGTCAGCTGGAAGTAGCCTCTACATCACACACTTGTGCTCATGGGTGACTTCAATCACCCTGGTATTTGTTGGAAAGCCCACACAGCTAGGCATACTCAGTCTGGAAGACTCTTGCAGTGCATCAATTATAACTTCCTGATGCAGTCAGAGGAAGAGCCAACGAGGAGAAGTGCACTGCTGGACTTTGTATTAACAAATAAAGAAGGTCTGGTTGGGGACAGCCTTGGTGACCGTGATCATGAAATGGTAGTTCAGTATTTTACAAGGAAGAAGCAGGGCAATAAGCAGGAGTACAACCCTTGACTTCCAGAGGGCTAACTGGACTCTTCAAAGATCTACTTGCAGGAATCCTGTGCATTCCTTCAAGTAAAAAAATCAGGTAGAGGAGGAAGGAGACCTGCATGGATGAGGAAGAAGCTACTGAAAAAAGTCACCTGGAAGAAAGAAGTTCACGGTTTGTGGAAGAAGGGACTTGTCACTTGGAAGAACTACAGGAATGTTGTCAGGATATGTAGGAAGGTAACAAGGAAGGCCAAAGCCCTCTTGGAAGTAAACATGGCAAAGGAAGTAAAAGAGAACAAGAAGAGCTTCTTCAAACACATCAATGGAAGAATAGGGAAAATGTGGGCCTACTGCTGAATGAGGTGGGAGTCCTGATAACAGCGGACGCAAAGAAGACAGAGTTACTGAATACTTTCTTTACTTCAGTCTTTACTCCTAAGATCAGCCCTTGTGAATACCAGACCCTGGATGCAAGAAAGAAAGCCTGGAGGAAGGAAGACTTTCCACTGGTCAATGAAGATTGGTTTAGAGATCAGTTCAGTAAACTGAACATGCATAAATCCATGGGCCCTGCTGGGATGCACCCACGAAGTGTTGAAGAGAGCTGGCTGATGTTGTTGCCCTACCATTCTACTCCATCATTTTTGAAAGAGGAGAGGTGCCTGAGGACTGGAGAAAAGCCAGTGTCACTCCAGTCTTCAAAAAGGGTGAGGAAGGTCCAGGAAACTACAGACCGGTCAGCCTTACCTCCACCCCTGGAAAAATGATGGAGCAGCTCATTCTGGAGGTCACCTCTAAGGACATGGAAGAGAACAAGATTATCAGGAGTAGTTAGCATGGATTTACCAAGGGGAAATCATGCTTGACTAATCTGATAGCCTTCTATGATGTTGTCAGTAAATGGACAGATGCAGGGAGACCAGTGGATGTAGTCTACCTTGACCTTAGCAAGGCTTTGGACACTGTCTCCCACAACATCCTCATGAGCAAGCTCAGGAAGCATGGGGTAGAAGAGCAGACAGTGAGATGAATTGACAATTGGCTGAACAATAGAGCCCAGAGGGTAGTGATCAATGGTGCAGAGTCCAGCTGGAGACCTGTAACTAGTGGTGTTCCCCAGGGACCAGTGCTGGGTCCAGTCCTGTTCAACATCTTCATCAATGTCTTGGATGAGGGGATGGAGTGTATCCTCAGAAAGTTTGCTGATGATACGAAACTGGGAGGATTAGCTGATTCACCAGAAGGCTGTGCAGCCATTCAGCAAGATTTGGACAGACTGAAGAGCTGGGCAAAGTGGAACCTAGCGACGTTCAACAAGAACAAGTGTAGAGGCCTGCACCTGGGAAGGAATAACAACATGCACCAGTACAGCCTAGGAGCTGACCTGCTAGAAAACAGCTCCATGGAGAAGGACCTGGGAGTCCTGGTGGACAAGTTATCCATGGGACAGCAATGTGCCCTTGTGGCCAAGCAGGCAAATTGTATCCCAGGGTGCATTAAGAAGAGTGTGTCCAACAGGTCAAAGGAGGTTATCCTCCCCCTCTACTCTGCTCTAGTGAGACCACACCTGGAGTACTGTGTCCAGTTCTGGGCTTCCCAGTTCAAGAGGGACAGGATTTACTTGAGAGAGTGCAACGGAGGGCTATGAGGATGGTTAAGGGACTGGAACACCTGTTTTATGAGGAAAGGCTGAGAGACCTCAGGCTATTTAGTCTAGAAAAGAGAAGACTGAGAGGGGATCTTATTAATGTATATAAATATCTGAAGGGTGGGTGTCAAGAAGGAGGGGCCAATCTCTTTTCAGTCGTGCACTGTGACAGGACGAGGTGCAGTGGATGCGAACTAGAGCACAGGAAGTTCCACCTCAACACGAGGAGAGACTTCTGTATTGTGAGGGTGACGGAGCACTGGAACAGGCTGCCCAGAGAGGCTGCAGAGTTTCCTTCTCTGGAGACTTTCAAGACTCATCTGGATGCGTTCTGTGTGACCTGCCCTAGATTCTGTGGTGGTCCTGCTCTGGCAGGGGGGCTGGACTTGATGATCTCCAGAGGTCCCTTCCAACCCCTAACATTCTGCGATTCTGTGAAAGTAAGCCAGTTTTAAAGCAGTAACACTATTTATTGTATGAATAAGCAGCAAAGCAGCAACTCATAGCATCTAAGGTTTGAAGTTTCTTCTACTATAGATTTTAGGTTTGTCATAACTGGATTAGATTATTTGTCCGGTGTACATGGCATACTCAAGTGTTCCCGTCTAGGATACTTGCTGGCATTACAAATTTACTACCAGACTGAAGCAAGTCTTTTGCTCCTGGGTCCATACTCTACAAACAGAAGGCCAAACTAACATATGCCAAAAGGGTACAAGTGTTTATGTAAATAACAGTCCAATTTTACAAAGCTATCATGTTAGCACTCCAATTTTCAAAGACTTGAAAAGACTTCCCTGATTTTCAGCAATCCATCTGCTCCAGATGAAATTTCTAATTTCTAAAACTAGTAATTTATTTTCTGTCTTAACAAGTGAGGAGCACATCTCATTAAAACATTATCACTGAGTCTGGAGATTTTGAACTTCATTTAGATTAATGGTGTCAGAGAACATTGACCTTGGTAGGATATTTAGTTAACCTAAGTTTGGAAGCCATGCCTTTGCTCTGTCTCTTTAGATTTTGTTTGAAAGGAAAGTGCACTGGAATGTTTGAGTTATTAGGAATTGTTTCTCTAAACTAAACAAGCATGGCAATAATCACTGATGTTAAAAATGAGGGGAGGAAGGTGAACAAGAGTAAGTCCATCTTGACCAGTTTTTCTTATCCTAAGATGAAATCAAGGCTGTATTTTTTTTTAATTGCCTGGGCATACCTCTCAAGCAGCATTATCTATCCGTTACGCTTGCAGATTATCAGTTACCGCTAGAAATCGGGTTCTTTGTGCCCAAAGCAAGAAACAGAGCATTAAGGGAAGCCCAACTAAAATACTTCAGGAATTTGTGAAGTCAGCACCTTTGGGAGAAACAGATTGCTGCTTCAGCAACATAAAAATCAAAATCCCACCCCCTGTGCACACAACTGTAGCAATGAGTTGACAGGAACAACCATAATAAACACCACATTCGCATTTGAAGGTTTATTCTAAGTAAAAAACTTGAATAACATATGAACAAAAGTCTGCTTAATTCCTTCAGGTTGTTCTACTTTGAAAGTAGTATATCATCTCATCTAGACCTTGATCAAACATAAATAGCATAGCAACTAGCTGGTGATAAAAGTTTAACTCCAGACATTGGATTAATCAAGTTGAATGATTAAGTTTAAAGTTGTCTCCTTGTTACTGATTACAGTCCATATGTGCCTGAAATTGCAGTTTTAGAGAGCAGCACTAGCACACTGGGTGTTAAATGTCACTGAGGACAATCACATAACCTTATCCGTTAAAACAAAGCTGAAGTATGTAAAAACAAATTTCCTGAACTCCAGCATGGAGTTTGCATGGTAACCTTATTCAAACTTAATTTACTGTTTATTCTAGAGGATGACAAAGCAAAACAAAACTTCACAGCAGCAGATAGCTTCAATTTGTTCCATGTGCAAGGAGAAAGAAAATAAAAGTAACAAAAAACAAGGACCAATTTTTAGCTAGATCTTCTGTTCCACTAAGCATGGGAAGGGGGCCAGGGGCTGCCTAAGAAAATGTGTCTGATTAACTGAAAAGTTTTCATCAAGTTAGTCAGCCATAGTAAAACTCACTGAAGGAATTCTACTTCCATATTTGATTTTTACCATTACTTAAGTAAACTTAAGGATGGTTAAAAAGGAAGACTACTACTGATGACAGCTGAATAAGTGCAGTGTTGCAAAACTAGCTTACATTTCAAAACTTGCAAAGGCAATTGCTCTGCCTCACTTTCAGGCTGCTACACAGCTCCCAGTTTCAAAAAGTTATCAGAGCTGTATTCCAACAAAATCAGTTCTAGCCAAGCTATTCAACTTGGAGAAGCTTAATAAAGGTCATGCCATTTCATGTCATGTCTACAAACTGGACAGTATTTTAACCAGAGCACAAGATTATGCTCCACACCAGTCCAGGCCACATCATTCTAACTTTTCCTTATTCAGGCTTTTTCCAGTTTAGCAAGACCATGATTAAATATCCACAGCAAGTATTAAAATAGGTGATTGTAAGCCAGTAGGTTTTAGCTGGCTTTTTTGCAGAAAAGACACATACTGTTTATAGCCTTATAGCCCTAGTATAGGACTGCTCTTAGTCTTCTCCAAGATGAGTACCTGAGCAGAGATACCCAGCCACAACATTGTCCAAGGTGCTTATGAGGGATTACTTCATATTTGGCAGTTTGCCAGGCTTCAGACTCCACTGTGCTGCTTACTGCCTTCATTAAGGCGAATTTAGTCTGCAGTGCACTATTATCTGTAATTACCATCTTGTTTAACAAAGATAGACTGGTGAACATCAAAAGTCATCCAGCTCTTCAGAGAGCCAATTACTATTATTAAATCTCCTAGTAATCCAGGCTACAGTCAGAGCTCCAGTACTGCAAGCATAACACCTCTATATCTCAGTTTGGAGTTTTGCATTACAATCTGCAGAAGAATGAGAAAACAGAAATTATAGGAAAGGGAAGTTGTTGATTTGGTTAATTTGAATAGAACGTTTGTTAATACTTACTTGGCAACAGGGTTTCAAGACTATGTAAGTGCTTTAAGGTCAGAATTAGTGGGCTGTTTGTGGCTCACTTGGTGACCTGCTCTATCAGGATTAGCTTGTTGCTGTACCAACTGTAGACTGCATAAGCCAAATCTGAGGCACAAAGCACATCTGTGCTGATTAACCAGAACTGCTGCAAGTTCTTAGCTCTCATACAGACCATCCAGAGTCCAGCATATTTCTGACCAAGTCTACACCTTTATTTTCCAAAGGAACAGAGAAGCACTTGTTCTATACAAGTGTTCACACAAATACTGAGCATAGTAGATTTCTGCATACAAGTTCTTGAGACAGGTGTACTGACATTTAAAGCAAAAAAAAAAGATTGCTTCAGAAAAGTTTGGATACTCTGAGTACTCATTTGGCTCCAACATGCTTATGGCCAGCAGCTAGTGTAAGTGAGCCCACACAATAGTTCTTTTATTTTGAATTTCTGCACAGGTCAGAACTGTTACATTGTGTTACCTCCTAGCCTTCCTTGCCCCGTGGCCATCTGATGATCCTATGATTACAGATGTGCCATTATTAGCATGAAGAACTACAAAGCATGTTGGGTAGAAGGCTCTATTAACATAAGAAAAAGCTTGCTAGCATTCTGTCATGCTTCTTGAAGGCAAGTAGCAATGTTGGTTTCTATTTGTGGCACTACCATGTGTCTAACAGAATATGCCTCTCTGTTCACACTCAATTACTGAAGAGGCCTCAAAGAGAGGACAAATCCAGTTTTCTGTTTAGGAGAGCAGACTCTGTAGTAGCTAGGAACATCTACGTGGGAAGAACACAGTGCTTACACAAAAGATAGACTATCAAACTTAAAACATGTTGTTGGATGTTTTCCTTGAGAGCTGCAAGTCATCATTTTCCAAACATAAGAATTTTTCTGGTTTATGTTTTCATTAGCTTCTACATGAGGAGTATCTAATCTAAGCAGATTGGCAAGTTATGTGGGAGAAGCACCACAGTCAAACTGCTACAAGCTTCAGCTAAATGTTGATATAGTTTTGTAATTTGTTTGATTAAAGGCTCTAGTTCTTAAAAGACAGCAAGTCCATACTGTTCTTCAACACGACTCTACTGGTGTACACATTCCTGCTATTACCTTGTACTGCTACAGGTCAGTTAGGGAGTGAAACAGCCAAAGGCAAAATTCGCTTATCCAAAAGGGTAAGTCATATCAGCTTTACTACAAGTGATAATGTCAGAAGACAACAATAGAAAACGTGACCAGCTAGAGAGGAAGTACACCACAATTCACCATCCAAACTCACTTTAGTTGGCATGAAGTAATAAAATTACCCACTTGCCTTTCCTATAGCTAAAACAACTTGCTAGCATGATACTAAGACTACACTGCATTCTTAAACCCTGCTGTCAGGGGACAGAGAAAGAAACTGGTTGGAAGAGGGGGCCATGTCAAAACAAATGCTAGCAGTAAAAAAGGTGCAAATACTTACAGGAAAACAGCAATGTAGAAGTAATCAGTGCATCCATTCTTGTCTTTGTGAAAGAGATTTTCTAGTACTTTAATCTCATATCATTCCTATCAAAAGAAAAGCTTTAAGCTAAGAAGGTACAGTACTACATAAAGCAGCTCTTCTTCCTTCCTTGAATGAACAGAATTTAAACAGTAATTTCCTTCAACAGTATTTTCACACTGCACAGTTAGACTCCCTTCAATAGGGCAAGGCAGTATTTGCACTGCTTTAGTACAAGTCACTGGACTCTCTTCTACTTTAGTTCATGTTCAACTAATAGAACAGTTTGAGGCTTATCCAAAGTCTCCTTGGTTAACTATCACTTCCAACTACTATTTCAGGGGCCTTAAAAAAATCTTATATGAGGTCATTAATTGATGCAGATATCTATTAGTCTGCAATAGTCCTTAAATTTCTCTTACCAATACTAATGGGTACCTTTATCCAAAGGATTTCAAATTCAGCAGATTTTATCTTATACATTCCAGTGTCTCTATTGGAGAAGTTGGATGTCACATGAAAGATTCTAGCTCTTTACTATCTCTCATCTATTATCGTATTTACCTGCTCTCCTCTTTTACCAGCCAAAGATACACAAATTCATCAAGGGTAAAAACAAACCAGCAAAATAAAAACCAAAAAACCCCAGCCCCTCAGAGTTCCATGAAAAGACCTGAAGAAAGCTATAACAGAGAAGCCATGGGCAGAACACTTGTTCCGTTCTACACATCCTCCTCAAATTAATCTCATGTTAATTGTGCTTTCCTTAAATCACTCTCCTGCAAATAGCAGCAAGTGATACAAGACTTAGTGCTTATTATAGCCCTAAGCAGCACACCCTTAGGGTTTTTTCAGGCCAGAACCTGCCCACATTAGATGAGTGGCCACAGCCTTTCAAGAGATGTGAGAGTGAAAATCAAGATGTCTTGCCTTCAAATTTCTTCAAAGAGATAACTAATCTAAGAATACAATTAAAGAAAAGTCATTGACTGTCTAAAGAAGTAACTCAACTCCTACTTTAAAGCTACAGCCAATGCAAATAAGAACTCACACCTCAGAGTAGCAATGGAGTAGGCTTTAGCCTCCACATTGAAAAACATTATCAAAATACAGCAATGAAGCAAAGCTACTGAAGTCAGACTTCAAGAGGCTTCAGTCTCTGGACACTTTTTCCTATCCAGTACAAAAAAAGAATTAATGCATTAAGATCTATGAGAAGAGATAGACCTTTGTTTAATGTATCTGCTAGATTTAAAAATATATATACAGGCCAAGGAGAAATGAACAGTATTTTGAACAGAACATTCACAGAAAAATCTGGAGAACTAAAGGAAACCTTCCTCCCTCTCTCCAACTTTTAAGCTGACCCTGAAAAGGCAAGACAGTTACCTAAAGTAGTGAGGGAAATAAAGAACTATCTTGTCCTCCAAGCCAAAGTCAAAAGCAGCTTCTGTCTCTGTGTAAGCTCACTTCATCAACCCAAGAGTACATAGCTTCCTGATTTTACAGTGAGGGAAGGGGTTACCAGCAGTGCACTTAATACTGTAATAGAAACTATTTCTACACTACCACCTCCAGAAAAAAGGAGAAATGCAAGTTTTCCTAGTTTTCACGGTGAATAGCAGATTATACTGCTGTTGCAACAGAGGAGGTTGAGTGACAAATGGCTTAAAAGTACTTGACCATCAGATAAGCATAAAGCTATTCTCAAAATGACAAGAGGCTCCTGATGGTGTAGCTGTCAGCTAATACAGCTGGAGATTTATAAAGCACCATTTTGCATAAGCCAAATCACTTCAGCAGCTCTGCAGTACATACACACACACAAAAAAGATGTAACACACTATTCAAGAATAATTATTTCTTGCAGGTGTCCATATGCTTATAACACATGCAGATTTTGTTGGATTTTAGTTCATGAGGCACTTCATCCAAGCAGTGACACAGACTCTTCCTGACCTGAACTCGTAAGTCTGGATGGCACTTCACCAAACCACAGGATTCAGAGCTTTCCAGTGTACTACCACCACAATCCATTTTACAGCATTATCATGCCTTGCTATTTTCTCAGTGGGCCACATTAACTAAGTGCTAAGTAACTGGGCTATCTTGACCAAGTACTTCAGCTTTCTATCAATAGCTTTGTCTCTTCTCTGATGTCTACAAAAGATAAGCTAAAAAGCTATTTGCTGTACTATTTCATAGATGTTATAAAGCAATCCAACTGAGCAATTTTCTAGAAAAGTCTATACATCTATTGGCAAGTTGTCAGGCATACGAAAGGGTTATTTTCTTAAGAACTTTTTTTTTCCCCCTGCCAGCTGCACTAGGACCTCTATATGCAAAATGCAGAGCCTACAACAAGGAGATCCCCTGAAACAAAATTCTGAAGAGCTATCAGGAACTGCAGGATAATTAATTTTCTTATACTACTGGATTTTGAAAATTCCCTTAATATTTCTGTGAATAAAGAACACTTCACTTTGAAAAAGTCACTCAATATTTGTTTCACCAACATTAGAGCAGAGTCCAAGCGTTAAGAACCACTTTTGCTCCTTAAAATATATTGCAATTTCTGCTACAGGTAGTATGCTGACTTTTTTTTTAATGCAATGCTTAACAGACTTTCGAGAAATACGCATGTTTTAAGCAAACTTTTTAAAGTAATGTAGAATTATATCTCAGCTCTGTGGAGAAGGACCTGGGAGTCCTGGTGGACAACAAGTTAACCATGAGCGACCCAAGCGCCTTTGTGCCCAAGAAGGCCAATGGTATCCTGGAGTGCGTTAAGAAGATTGTGGCCAGCAGACCAAGAGAGGTTCTCCTCCCCCTCTACTCTGCTCTAGTGAGGCCACATCTGGAGTATTGTGTCCAGTTCTGGGTTCCCTAGTACAAGAAAGACAGGGAGCTCCAGGAAAGAGGCTGATTAAGGAGCATCTCCAGGCTGAGAGACCTGGCTCTGTTTATCCTGGAGGAGAGAAGACTGAGAAGGGATCTTATCAATGCTCATAAGTATCTAAAGGGTGAGTGGCAAGAAGATAGGGCCAGAATCGTCTAAGCGGTGTCCAACAACAGGCAATGGGCACAAACTGGAACACAGGAAGTTCCATCAGAACATGAAGAAAAACTTCCTTACTTTGAGGGTGACAGAGCGCTGGAACAGGCTGCCCAGAGAAGTTGTGGAGTCTCCTTTTCCAGAGACATTCAAAACACACTCCTGTGCGGCCTGCTCTAGATGAACCTGCTTTAGCAAGAGGGTTAAGACTAGATGATGTCCAGAGGTCCCTTCCAACCCCTACTATTCTATTATTCTATGATAGAAGCATTTAACACACAGATCAAGAAGCTTTATAGATAACACAAGTACCAAAAATATGCCTAACTGACATACAAGTGGCAACTTGTATGTCTTTATCTATTAAAGACAGACTGGCAGTGTGAGCTGTTTGCTCCCTCACAATCAACTAGAGTTGTAAGCACTGAAAATTACTATCATGTAAGAATTTTTTAAGCCTGTAAGACTGGTAAAAACAGTTAGGAAAGACAACCATCATTCCCAAATTGGTAATGTAAACTGCTGAGAGGTGATGTATTATTTAGTGCTGCAGACGCTGTAGGTACAAAGGCCCAAGAAATTAGACTTGATGTAAAATTAAGCAGCTACAAAAGTAGACAGTGTAAATTTACATAAGTATACTCCTAAAGTTTGTGTTATTTTATTACCTTGAAATCATATGCTGTGCACCCACCTGAGCACATGTAGCAAACAACAACTGCATTTTCATTTTTCAGCAACATCTATGGTGCATATTCCTTATTTGTGCAAAATCTTTCAGGATAAAACCCCACACACTATTTTTCAACATTACTTATGATCTGGAAGGGCTATAGGCAAACTAAAAATGTCATGCTTAATGTTAGTATTACAAAGAGAGAAATGAGTCCAACACGGCCAAAATTAAGACCAAAATTCAGAATGTCAGCAGGCATTTTGCACATCAGTGCAACTGCCAAACATTTAGTCCAATTTTAAAGCTAGAAATAGGTGAATAGCTGCACCTGGTGTTTAGCTTCCCTCCCATCTCAGAACAGGAACATTTTCTTAAATTTACAAGTCAAAAGATTCTGTTAACCTAAACAGCTGTTACTTTTTCTTCTTGACAAATATCTAGCTCCCCACTCTGAAGAGGGAAAGATGGAACTTAAACCCATACCAGTGCCTGCAAAGCAGTCTCTAGAGAGTGCTCTCAAGCATTGTTGGGAAAACACATACACCGTCCCATGGTTCACTGGCAACCTGGAGCTCCCTTAGAGGAGACAGACTCAAATGCCCCTAAACAGCTACTTAGAAGATGTATAGATCACCTGCTATTGAGAACTATCTGCTCTTTGCAGCTAATTGGGAAGAGGCAGTTACTTTCTTCATTATGAAGATATGATACAAAGTAATTACAGCTCCCGAATAGCTACCTGGACAGGGACAAAGCATTTGAGAAATACCAGTCTTTGTTTAAACAGTGAAAGTGTTAACATTTTATTCATTTCACAAGCGAGTTACATCTTTGTCACTCCTGCAGACACTGAGAACATTAAAGGTTTGTTGTCCAATCTGGACAGAGAAATGGTTTTTCCATCAGAGTTCCCACACTGCCTATGCACTGGCAAGCTTGTGGCAAAATCAGTAGTTAATTTGTTCTATCCTACTACCTTAAATTATGTTATTCCACATCTCTAAGCATAGGTTAGGAACCTAAGAGCTTCAATGTGTCTCTTGTATTGTCTTCCACTGAACTCCACTGAAAACAGGAGTGGACAAATATTTTAACCAACTGCAAGAGATAAAGAGACACCGAAGAATAAAATCATACTACTTATGGCTAAATGAATGAAAACAGTAATTAAAAAAAAAAGTGGGTCAATAAAAAAAGCAAGTCTTAAATGCTATGACACCAGGTGAAACTAAATTAAACATGCAACTTGCATGGAATACCAGGACACTGAAAAATTTTCAGTAAATAGTTCGGCCAACCAGGCAAAGCACAAGAGCATTCATGTAACCTTGAGCTGATACACAACACATGTTGAGCTGCTGTCTATACATCCAAGAGTGAAGTGTGAAGAAACCTAAAGCCCTGCAACTCTATTCTGAAAAAAACAACACTGTGACACCTTCTGCTGTAAGAAGATTAACAACCTTGAATTTTACACACAAAGCCCCTGTTTACATGGCTAAAAGTTCAAATCACTTGAATTGTTTAGGAAACTGCATTTAAAGAGTCTCATTTTATCAGTATCATTTTCTCCTCAGTTTTTTGTCAATATGAAGTTTTCCAAGCCAGCATGATTATCCCAATATAAGCCTAGTTAGATCATCATCATTTGCAATAAAGAATTCTTCAAATAAGCTTCCTCCTGCTAGAGATGAAACCTTACCACTGTTACTTCTAAAGTAGCCTCAAGTAATCTACAGAGACACACAGGTGGACAAAATAGAGCTGTTTCATCACACTAAACAGTGACCTTAGCCCTTCCCCAGGCAATTCCTGCCACATCATACACTTAGATCCCTAACTCTGATTAATATTAAACGGCTATCACATGCAATTCTCAGCCAAAAAGGAAGGCTTAAGTGTGCCCCCAGACATACATCTTTCCCACCAGCCCAAATGGCAGCAGATCTATAGTACTCCTCTCTGCCCCACACTCACAGGCATGCTCTCCCCTCTTCCCTCAGAGAGACACTTAATCGCACTCCTCTCCGTCTCATTTTTAATTACACAAATCCTAGGAGCTGATTTCTGTCAAAGCAGAATTTTAAATCTAATTTAAGCCAAGCCTAGGCATACCCACAGAAGGGCCTCCTCGCAGTCACCCTTACAGAGGCCTGCTTTCCATCAGTGACATTTTGAATTGAAAGCCGTCCACGGACTTGGACGGAGACCAGAGAAGCCTCTCTCTGGATCGCAACAAACCCACCCGCACCCCGAATATACGCCAGCTTCGCTTCGGCGCCCTATGAACAACGGCGGCGGCGAGCATCGACCTCTCGGCACGCTCTTCCTCCGTGGCAGTGACCACAAAACCGAGAGCCCGTCCGCCATTGCGGAGGGGAGTGAAGGAAAAAACCCAAACAACCCACCCAAAACTGACAAACCAACCCAAATCCACAGTCAAAAGCCTCAGGCTGCCCTCCCGCCACACCGCCTCCCACCCCCCCCCCCCCTCCCCAGGGCGCGTCGCCATTTCGTGAGGCAGGAGCGCTCCAAGCAGCCCGCCGCAGGGGGTAAGGGAAAGATGAGACCACTGGAGAGGAGATTGAGGGAAAGAAGCCCCGACCCTAAGGGACAACGGCCCATGGCAACGGCCGGCCTGGCCTGAGCCCAGGCCCCAGCCCCACCCCCTCCTCAGCTGCCACTCACAGTTCCGGATATCGGAGATGAAGACCGCCAGGCCCCGCATCCCATCGCCCTTCGACACCGCAGGCATCGTGACGCGCGATCACAACTGCCCAGCGACACACCAAACCACCACAACTACCACCGCCGCCGCCCGATCTCCCCGCGGGGATCTTCAGGCCGCTGCCACCGCCGCCGCCTCTGCAGCGCGCAGGCGCCGGGACGGCTTCCGCGCCCCCACAGGCGGCAGCCGCGAGAGGCTCTGGCGCCACCTGCCGTGCGGGGGTGGCGCTACTGGGACCAGTCACAACGATCAGAGCACACGCACCCAGGCCAGCGTAAGGAGAGCCGGGCAGGCGGCCATTGCTCGTGAGGGGTCGTCAGGACAACTTCAACCGCTGGATGCACCATCAAGTGGGCAAGAAAGCCAACAGCATCCAGGCCCGCATCAAAAATAGTGTGGCCAGCAGAACTAGGGAAGTGGTTGTCCCCTGTGGCCACTGGTGAGGCCACACCTCGAGTGTTGTGTTCATTTTTGGCCCCCTCACTATAAGAAGGACTTTGAGGTGCTGGAGCATGTCCAGAGAAGATCAGTAAAGCTGGTGAAGGGTCTGGAGCACAAGTCTTATGAGGAATGGCTGAGGGAATTTGGGTCATTTAGTCTAGAGAAGAGAAGGCTGAGGGGAGACCTTATCGCTCTCCACAACTACCTGAAAGGAGGTTGTAGTGAGGTGCAGGTCAGTGTCTTCTCCCACGTAACCAGTGATAGGACGAGAGGAAATGGCCGCAAGTTGTGCCACGGAAGGTTCAGACTGGCTATTAGGAAAAATTTATTTATTGAAGGAGTGGTGAGGCACTGGAACAGGCTGCCCAGGGAAGTGGTGGAGTCACCATCCCTGGAGGTGTTCCAAAAACATGTGGATGTAGCACTTCAGAACATGATTTACAAGGTGTAATTGGGTTGATGGTTGTACTTGATTATCTTATAGGTCTCTTCCAACCTTAATGATTCTATTATTCTATGATCTGTGGGTGAATCCACTGCATGCTCCCTGCTCAGGAACAGCCTAATCTCTTCCTCTCCCTGTGCCCCTAATGATGAAGAAGTTTTATGATTTCTGAAGGAGAGATATCAGGCTTCATACGTGCCTCAGAGGATGTAACTTCTGAGGGACAAGGAGAGGGATAGCAGATCAGAAGACAAGAAAATTTCAATTTGTCTGTAAACTTTGGCCAATCTTTTAATCTAGGATCTTGTTCCTGAAATGTGGAGAGCAGGGTACAGGCTACCTAAGTAGTACATGGTACATGGTACATGGTACTACATGGTACGCTACATAAGATCCTGCTTTCCTCTGGGAGGGACTGACTGAGGCCATGCCTCAGTCCTCCAGCTCAAAAGGGGCCCCAAAACCATGCATAGGATCTACTTCACGTACCCTTTGCAGTCACTCTGAACGTCTGCAAGCCCAAGAGTTAGTATATGCAGAGCCATCCTTTGTCACATACCTCTCATGAGCCTGTCCTCAGTTGCATATGTGATGAAGTCACTGTGCATTACACGGGGTGATTCACACTTTGCAGGTGTGCAAACCCAGGGCCACGTGTTTTTCATGAGGGCTGTGAACATGGGGAGCAACAGAACCCCATGCCACAGTTACTATGAGACTGAAAACATTTCAAGGTTAAACTGTCCTAAACATGCGAAAGAGGGAGGACTACACAGAGAATTTAATCTCACCAGCTGAAAATAGACTCAAATGGTGTAAAAACTGGCCTAGACTGTCTAAACAAAACTATGCTGAACGTTTCAGTCATAATGCAAGTGATTAGTATGCTTAGTACATTATAATGACCTGTAGAATCAAGGGGTTCAATCAGTCATTTAATCTGTTTTCCTGTATACTTCAAGCCATTTCATTTCACCTGTTCTCTTTTTTTTTTCTTTCTTCCTTTTTTTGTCCTGAATTGAGCCCAAAAAGCACTCAGTCTTGATCTGACACCATCAAATTCACTGTATCCTTAGGTAGTTTGTTCCCATGGTTAATCCTCCTCATCTAAAGCTTGCATCTTATTTAAATTTATCTAGCCCAGTGGCTTTAGGTTGATAATACATTTTTCTTTCATAGATAAAGAACTACATAATACTTGGTACTATCTGTCTGATAGTGGCTGGATACCTCAGGTCATCTCTCAAGTGTCTGTTCTGCATGTTTTTAGAATACATTATTATATGAGTCCTTTTTAGTTGTTTAAGTATCTATTAAAAAGACAAGATAAGAGTATGTGGTAGTCACACATATATCCATTTCTCCCTTGTGATTTTGTAGACCAAGTAGCAACTACAGGCAGTCATGCACAACTGGTCTTATATTCACCTCAGATTCTCTGCATCTGTAGGCTTACTCTTTTTCATAGGTTTACAAACAGATTTTGATGCTTAACAATAATTTCCATTTGCCTTTGAAGCTGAAAACTTAAGATGGCACTACACAGAAGTTCCTGTTTCAGAAAAAAAAACACTTTTTTGGGCTAGCCAAAATGTTGAACGAATTTCGACTCCTAAGAGCACAGTGACACCTAAAGGCTAAGTACATCAGTCCTGTATTTCAGCCAATACTGCAACGGCAAGTCATGTGGTTACACTTAAACTACCTTTTAAGTGGTGACTTAAATACTGCTAGCAGAACAGCTGTGGCAGTATCAAGCTAAGCATGGGCTGTAAATTCTGCTCTAGAACAGGGGTAAATATTCAAGTAGTTAACCCAAGTGTATCTCTTTAGTTTTGTAATTATAGTGCTAATTATTTCATTTGAAATGGCACAGTACGCAGTACTCAAACCCTGGTTATTTTATGTCAACCTCCTTTGACTAATTTTTGAGGCTTTACTATATTCATCCTTGCTCCTTGTCTTCTTTTTGCCTCAACAAGGCTTCTGCAATTATGACGTAGGTATATATCTGCCTCTACTGCCTCTTAATTTCAAACATTAGCCCATTTCAGACAGTTTTGGTAGGGAGAATATAAACAGTTTATGTGAATAAATAGCTAGAAGAAAGAGAGCCTGTAATGGTCTCTAGATGTCTCCTGACTGAAAGAAACATTGCAATGTGAGCTCAGCTGCTACTATACAGCAGAGTTCACACCAGGTACAGCCCCTCACAAACATGCAGAGCTAATAAATCTGGAAAACGTTTTTGTTTAGGCTTACCATCTATAAAACACCAGTCTGTGAAAAAACCAGACTTCATTAGTTCCATCCATCCCAAGATGATGTGATTCTTAAAAAAAGATTTCTGCTTACTTGCTTGCATTGTAGGGGAAATAGTCTCAAGAAATGCTTTCCTATTACATAAAATGTGTTGAAGCACGTTTGCCAACAAATGCACAATGTCTATCCCTTCTTTCCTATGGTATATATGAGTTACTTTAATAATTTTCAGAATTTCATTGCACTTTGGTACAATATTGAATAATTACACTGACCTTCATAAAACTATTACCATTAAACTGAATGGATTCAGCCGATGAGTATCCATTTGTGGTAACTACACAAAGGGAATTGTTCCTTTCCCTTTGTTACTTCTGTCAGATTTGTCTCCCACCCCATTGGTTATTGCTTTCTTCTGCTCCTCATGGTCATTCTAACCATCACTGGAAGTAAAAAGAGCTAAGGAGAAAATGGAATTGGTAGCTCCTCCACATGGATGCTCAATTGTGTTTCTCTACCTGACATCAAACACGCATTATCCATTAACAGAGAGCACAGGTTTATCAGCAATGTCTTCTGCCATGTCCAAGTATCATATGTGCTGCTTTCAAGATTAAGAAACACAGAATTAGGATAATATCTCTATAATGAAACCCTAAATTTCCAGAAATTTGGGACAGATGTGCTTAGATCTTTTCTTTCCAGTGAGATCCTCAGTGATCAGACAGGGTCTACTCCCAAAACATCAGGTTTATATTAAAATGTAGAATAGAATACCTATGCTTGAAAATAAACTCTAAGAGAGTATGTGAGATAAAATAAAGGTGAATAAAGTTTATACAAACAAGATCTTATTTGCCACCTGCATGCTAGCAGTGTAATGTCAGGCAGCTGGATGGCTTTGTGAGGTGCAATAAACTCTCTATAATTCCTTCTGGCTCATAGGAGTTTTTAAAATTTAATGTCTGAGATCCTTCTGCTGTTTCTCTTAGCTTTCTAACTACAGGCTTCCCCTGATTTTTTGCTGCCACACCAATTTTATTTTTTGAGTATGCACAGTTACTTGCCAGGAAAGCAGCACGCTTCTACTCCCCCAGATGTCCTAACTTACCGAGGTACTGCTTTTTTAAAGGAATAGTAGCATACAGACTGAAAACACAGAATAAAAACTCTCTATCAGAGGCAACCATATCCCGTTTTTAAACTTATTTTATGCCTCTTTGAGCTGGCTACAAATGCACAGAATTAAAGCAAAACACTTATTGTTGCTAATAATAGTCAAAATCAGTAACTTCTAGAGTATGAGGAGAAAATAAAGACAAAAAACGGATCATTATTTTATGTAAAATACTCTTTGAAGCTTGGGGCCTTTTAATTTCTAGAAAAAATAAACAGTTAAGAAGCAAAAGATACAACTCCAGGTAAAGCAAAAAATGAAATTTAATGAGTTACAATTAGTTACATAGAGGGGACCCCAGTGCTAAGATGCTCATTCTTCAAAGTACCTGGCTGAAGGAAAGGAATTCACAGTGCCAAGCTCAGTTACTGAATTTGGTAAGTAATGCATGGGGTGGACAGAGGGAGTTACATAAGATACATTCATGATTCCCAGAACAGATACAGATTTTTGTCTCTTTGAAGAACATTGAAAGTGTGGAAGCATAAAGATCCCCTTATCTTTCAGTCTTGCCTAGTGGAATGTCAACCTTTAGAGGGGGACTGCCCAATACCTTATAGATGTGTTAAAAATTTGGGTGCATTCTTACATGTAAGAGATAAGATCTGGGACTCCCTTACAGGTAGCTACAGGTCTCCACAATGGCAGCATGCACCCTGTCAACTACTTGCAGCAAACTTCTGGGTCAGTTCCACTAAGGCTACAAGAAAGAGAGTCAATAGGAGAATATGATGGGAACGCAATACAGGAAATTATAATTTCATTACAGAGAGACTGGAAGCAAAACTGACTTTTCATGCCCTCATGCCTTATCTATGTCATTCCTGCTATTCAGAAGTGTAACCAGAAAGCATTTGTAGTTTGTGAAAGATGTTATGAAACAAAAGAAAATCTAGTGCCACATAAATTGTAAATTACTTTAGGTACTGTAGTTATGCACCTTCTAAATTTGGGGCAGTTTATATATGAAAATGTACTGTATATCAAACGTGTCTATCAAGTAGTCCCAGGAGATGAAAAAACTCACAATGTCTTGAGTGAAAGCTGGAGGATTCAGGAGTGTTTGGTGACACTAAAGAAGTGGGGTAAGATGCTTTTTCCTCTCTTTGGTCTGTGAGTGTGTGGGTTGAAATGTGCCAGTTGCCTTTCTAAAGGCCTTGTTAGAAGTTAAATCTGGGTCATTTAGTGCATAGAGAAAATACACACATTCTTAGCACTTGCCAGAAAGACCATACATCTGGTTCACTGACCAGGCTTTTGTACAGAGGAAAAATATATTCTTTTTTCTTTTAAGTGCTAAAAAACACTAATGGAGATCTCTATTACACAAAAGGGAGTGAAAGAGGAGGATAGATCAGGAGAAAATAAGGTAACCCTCCAGTTCAGCTTCTGGGAGGTGGCACCAAGCTGCAACCAACACAGAAAGCAGGTTGCAGAAAGGCTTCTGTTGGGAAGTGCACTGCCAGGACATGCTAGGCTTGCCACTACATCACGACATAACACATCCATTTTTATCAAGTCTTTTGATAATGGTATTTACTCCCTGCAAGCAACCCTTGAAATACCAGGGTTTTATCAAAACTTCTGCTGCAGTAAAAACAGTAGTAGCAGAGCCATGATGTATGTAAAAACACAAACTGTAGAATGTCAAGATAATACCAATCTCAATTTAAAATGCAAACTTTTATTTTAAAGCCTGTTAACAGCACCTCTGCTATGAAGGCAGGCTGAAGGTTGGGGGCATTCAGGCTGAAGAAGAGAAGGCTCTGGGGAGAATTTATAGTGGCTTTCCAGTACCTGAGGGGGGCCTACAGGAAAGTTGGGGAGGGGCTTTTCACCAGAGACTGTAGTGATACGACAAGGTGTAATGGTTTTAAACTGAAAGAGGGTAGAGTTAGCTTAGATATTACTAAGAAATTTTTCACCATGAGGGTTGTAAGGTACTGGAATAGGTTGCCCAGGGAGGTTGTGGATGCCCCCTCCCTGGAGGTGTTTAAGGCCAGGTTGGATGAGGCTTTGTGTAGCCTGGTCTAGTGTGAGGTGTCCCTGCTCATAGCAGGGAGGTTGGAACCTGATGATCTTTAAGGACCCTTCCAACCTTAACCATTCTGTAACAGCCATCTGGAGATTTGACCCCTCCTTTTGCACACCTGGGAGTTAGCAATATTGCTTGCTGACTGCCTGCAGCCTTGTCTGTACTACCATTTTGTCTCCAGTTCAGTGCATGTATTTTAGCCTAAACTCCCTCCTTACCTACAGTGTTTGCTTCAGCTTGGAATAAACCAAGAGGCTCTCCAAGGGAATTTACGATTAGGCCGTGACTAGCATTTGCTATCTTTGGGTACTGATGAGCACCAAGGCAAGCCACACTCAGGGACAGCTCAGCCGGCGTCTTTTCACCTGGGGCTCGGCCGGGGTAAGCAGCAGCTTCCGCCGTCTCGCCCTGTCCCGGAGAGCCGGCACCGAGCAACAGCCATTCCCTACAGCTGCCGACCGCCAGCACTACCGCGCCGCCATGTTAGCGCAACCAGCCTTTAACCTCTACCCGCCGTCCACTCTCCAACCGCCTCAGCGCTGCTCTCTGTCTTCCGCCGCCTCAGCGCTGCCCTGTCAGCTGGCGGGGCGGTGCTGTCCGCCTCTACTTCCGAGGCGGCGGCGGGCGGTACGTGGCGGCAGCAGCGGGTGGCCGAGGGTTGTCTGGGGGATGGATGGGGGCAGATAGTGCTGCTGTGTTGCGGCGGCCCTCGGACTACGCAGCAGCCGACGCGGGGGGGGGTAAGGCAGCAGTTGAGCGTGGCTGCGGTGGCTCCGCGGGCGTGGGAACTCGGGATAGGCCTCGGCGGGCGCTTGTCGGAGGGAGCTCGCTGGCTTGGCAGGTTTACAGGCTGCTCGCGGTCTCGGTGTTCTGCGTGGAAAGCTTTGGTCTCGTGAGAGGCGAGTGTGGGAGGCAGTTCTTGATGTCAAAGTAGAGCACCTTATAAGAGGAAAAGGAGTAATATTTATACAGGTTAGAAGTGGGTTTATTTTCACTCTTTCACTCCTGAATCTGGCTTTTGTTGATTTAAGAACACATCAACAGTATGCTTCCAAGACTTCCTTCACTAAGTGATGCAGACTCCTGCATCAGTAGTTAAAATCTAGTTCTTCTGTAGAAACAAACATTAACTGATTTCAAAACAGTTACTGTGCAAGTCTCCAAGATTATTTAGTTTCTTCGATTGCTTCTTTTGGACAGCCTGCATCCATGGCAGCTTTTCTCTCTTTTAAAAATAAAAATGCTTCTAAAAGGGCTGACTAGAAGTATATTATCTCATACAGAGACTCAAGTTAAACAACATTGTGACCTGGCTTAGAGAGAAACCTGGGCTTCACATCAGTTTGTCAAAAGATGTTTTAAACCTTAAATTGTTCATAGGACTCAAATTGAACCAGTCTTCAGTTTTGCTTACATTTTGCAATAATACAGGAAATAAAAAAGAGTGCCGAGATCATACAGTTCTACTCAGTTTAGTTAATCTAAGGTTAATTAAAAAATTATGAAGGAAGGTTCACAGAAGAAAAACTTGATGGGGATTCTAGTTTTGTAAAGCTTGCAAAATTTGTCCTTGTAGTTTCTAAAAGAGCGTTCAAAGTTTGACTATTTCATCTTCACATAGTAGAGAGATGCTGTCTACTTAGTTTTCACTAAATCAATGTAGTTAAAGAACAAATTATTAAATCAGAATTCCAACCAAGAGCTGATATTGAACTGTCAGTGGGTGGCAGAAACCATTTTGCCACAGGTTCAGTGTTTCCTATGGATCTAGGAGTGGATATTGACTTAACAATAATTGGCAGATGGGTGTGATCATGTCAAGGAAATTAGCACATTTTGATGATTAATTAGAGTTCAGTGATGGTTTTTAAAATGGCTGTTCTTCAGCTGTTAAACATTAACTTTTCTTCAGGGAAGTGGATGCTGTTGCTAATTGCTTCTAAAAGTGAAATCAAACACCTCTAAATCGCTATATACCAGCTTCTGGAAGAATTTATATCCTGTCCAAATAGTTAAGACTTGTATTGACTATTCAGGCTCTCAGTTGTTCCTCTTTGTGGTAGTTTATAGATCCTGCCAAGCTAGATGGAACAGAGTAGTTGCTAGCAAGAGCAACCTGCTTTGCCTCGGTTTTAAGGATGTGGGAAAAAGGGAGTTAGTAGAAGCATAACACCTTAACCGTTAATAGTAATGAATTTCCAATGGTGTAGCAATTTAGCTTTTACCACACCCTCTGGCTCCAAGAAGCATTAGAAGACTTTCTGCTTTTATTTTGCAGTCTTAATAAAACTTGACTAAAGTGTTCAAATAATTTTGTACATGAGGTTTTTTTATGCTCTTTGTTCTTTGATGCTAATGGCATAGTTCTTTTCAAGCACGTCTGCTGCCATCATCCTTTACCTTTGTTCCCTAATTACATAGTCTTCTCCTGCAGAGTCCCTAGCTCCAATAAATATCTCTATATTTTAAAACCTCACTGTTAAGCCGGCCACATTGAAATATACTTAAGTTTATTGAGTTGTTGCTCTCATCCCTGCATTACCACTGTTGGCCTCAAATAGCTGCTGTTTCATAGAGTACATTTACATAATAATTTTACATAAATTTATCTATGTATTTATGTAGATAAATTTACATTTACATTTACGTAAATAAATACATTGACATAAATGCATTTAACCCTTAAGGTTCCATCTGCCACCATATTACTGCCACAGTAGTCCTTTAAGCTGTACCTGATATTTTGTACAGAGGCAAAATACTCAAACTTTGAGCAGCACTTGTTATCAGTGCCAACAGAACAATAGTCTTGTAAAAGTGATTTGAAGAAATGAACACTTAAAGTAGTTGGTAGAAATGCTAATTCTTCAGAGTAATACGGGAAGCACAAGGATGTTTTAAGTTTGATAAAACTTCAGAAAATTATGGGAAAGGTTAGCTGCCTTCTCTTTAGGATCTCATAATTATGAGAAGTAGCCTGGTACTAGTTTATTATCAATGAAAGCTTGTCCCAGTTTGATACTTAGGAATTCCAGAATTAGTAACAGGTTGCTTCATTTTTGGCATTTACTTCCTTTCACCCTGGTTGCCCCAATGCTAAATATTTTTTTTCTGTTTTTTTCTAATAGACTTCTGGGAACTAGGCTGCAAAATCAGTGCAACTCATAAATGGGGAGAGGCTGAAAAACAAGCTCTGGCTATAGTTGAAATTTCTTTTATAAAAGTCCTTCTCTGACAGAACTAAGGTGTGATGGACAAATAGCACTGAACAGAACTGTTCTCTATTAATTCTCAATTATTTTATCTGGAGCTAGGACAAACTGTCAAAGTCATTCTTCTAGAACAAAAGTACCCTTTTTTTTTCTTTTTTTTTTTCAATTCTGCATCTTATCGCTGACTTGGCAAGGAATTGAAAGCAAAGTCCTCACCTGTTAGAGAAAAGGCACATAATAAGTATATAGCTATAGTTTTTTTCTGTCACTTTTTGTGACTTTCTGACTGGGTTAGGCAGGAGCAAAAACAAATGGGATCTCTTATTTGCTATAAAAAAGGTAAGGTGGTAGTATAATTGGGCCACAGGCATGTATCTCGCTTTCAGCTGTAAGCTGTTGTACCGCTTTTTCTGTGATACACCTACTACAACAAGGGAAAAAAGGTGTTTGAGCCTAGGAATCTCGTAAAATACTCTGCTCTTTTTCTGCCAGAGCAAAAGCACTATTGCAACAATATTACCTTAATAAGTCTGATTCTAGAGGGCAGAAGGTAAGACAATTGCTTGAGTTTTCTTAGACAAGAAAACTGAATTAAGCTGTTATATTCTTCTGTAAAGAGATTCAAACCCTTATGTTTTCAGGGCAGGAGAAACTTGACAAGGGGAAAAGCACCATGAGACTTCTCTATACTTCACTTTTTCTTACTATGACTTGTTGGCTTGCTGAAGGTACTCTGTCAAAAACAGATGCAAAGAAAAGTGCAACAAAAAAGCCTGAAGAAAAGGTAAGAGAAGTAACTGAAACGCTCATCTTACGTGTGAAGCATACTAATTGAACTTGGGTAAATGGACTCTCATTCTGTCAAAACAGTGTTGAAGGCAACCATGCATTTCCATTGAAGCTTACGATCACAAATAAGACTACCTTTCCTTCAGCTTTTATTAGTGTTATAAATGGCTCCTTGAACCAATATGATGTGGACTTCTGGCGTTGTCCGCCGTACAAGCTGCAGAAGCAGGAAGTTTTTGTCTCCCCCTTGCATAGCTAAATGAGACATCCCTTTGGAAAGGGAGGCAGGGAACAGTAGTTTGGGCCAGGAGTGCTAGGTCATTTACCAGTGAAAGGGCAGGTGTTCTCAGGCTTGCTGATGGTAAGGCTGTATCCTGTTGGAAGAGTTCGAGGAGTCTTCTAACCAGCAGTTCCCTTTGCAGGCAGAAATGATTAAGAGTCCTATAGCAATCTGACAAAGTGGAGCCAATATGCTGAAGAAGTCTCTCTTGCTGAGCATGTTCTTGTTTCTTGCCTGTTTTGTTTCAAAACTACAAGAAAGCATTACAGTGCAAGAGAAAGGGTGTGAATGGAGAGGAAATATATTTACCAGTGCATATACCAAGTATGTGTTCTTAGTGTTGCTAAGCATTTTAGGTAAAAAACATGTTCAAAATCCTTTCCCTTAAATGATAAGTATAGTTAATCCTTTATTATGCAGATACATCTTTCATTGTTTCTGTTGCTTGCTCAACATCTACCACAAAGATCTAGTTTGCCAGTAGAGAGGATAATACACAGTGTTAAGACAGGCCTTATACCTAAAGTCCTTATTCTGTATCAGTACCATGCACACTTTATTAGGCCTTCTCACTCTTTTTCTGTCTGCTAAAACTGTTTGTGCTTGTTTAGTTGAAGCAAATCTTCCTTAAATAAAGGTGTTCTGAACTTTGGCCTTCAGTAACCACACTGCAGCATACTTGGTCTAAAATATATCCAGTTTGAAAGTCATCTTCAGATTCTTGGTTAAGAACTTCTAACTCCTTTTTATCATTTTGGGGGTAATATGCCAGAAACCATCGACTAGAGAGCAGAGCACCATCAGCTGTGGTGAATAATGTTCTTCAGTCTTACCATTTCTTGACTTTGTTGTTGTTGATTATATGGTTTTTGCCATGCAAATAAAGCTAGTTTACTGGTGATGTCAAATAATTTCTGAGTGCTTTTCCTGTTTCAGTTTTAAGTCATACTGGTGTGCATAAATTAGGAGGAATGCTCATAGTTTCATGATGAGATTCTTTTCTCTCTTTCTTTCTTTTTGAAGTCTATTGCTATTGAAAGTGGCTGCTTTGTGTAGCTGCTTCTAAAAACTGTCTTCCCCCCCAGATGCTGCATTCTGATAAAAATGTGCACGACCGGGGATTAGTAGTTGTGGATCCAAAGGCAAAGGATATTATACTGGAACACAGAAGTTACTGCTCCAGGAAGATGAAGGAAAGACATTTCTTTGGAGATGTTCTGGGATATGTTACTCCTGTAAGTTGATAAAATGAATTAAATTGGTGCTTTGAATGAATATGCAGCAAACTGTGCTAATCTGCAATCTTGCAGCCATGCTTTTAGAAGTATTTTTATAGTTATAGAAGATTCTGGTCAAGACCGTCAAATAGCCAGAGGATTATTTGAGGGCTGGCTTGGGATTCAGGTGATCTCATACACTTTTTCTCCCATCAGGCTCTTCAAGGATATCCAAGTCATATTGTTGTTCTTCTCACTGGTAAAAAAGAGATGATAGTATTGATAGTATTCTCTTGTACTTGTTGACCCATGTGAAGTTGCAGTAAAGCCAGAACAGGAGGGCTACTAAGTGTCCTCATACTGTGCAGCTACCAACTTGAACCTTCTAAATAAAGAGTAAAAATTTTATGCTACTGTCCAACTGATGTCTTTTGCTATCCAGTCTTACTATTATTTGAAACATCCTTTCTTGAATAATAAATCCTTCTTCCTTTTGTTTAGAGGATGCTTTTCACTTGTTTCAGTCTTACGCTGCTCAAAAGAAAAATAGGTCCCCTATAATTTTTCACCTCTCTCGAGTTCTCTTGAACATAAATGCAGAATCTGTAAATGCAAAACTGCGTTTCCACAAACTAACAAATTGAGATTTAGCAAATTATTACATTTGTGTTAAGGAATTTGCATTGGTCAAAAGTGAATTGTATGTCTTGCTTTTGAGCTTCTCACTTTTTTTTTTTTCCCCTCATTTCTTTTGCAAGTGGAACAGCCATGGCTATGACATTGCTAAAATATTTGGAAACAAATTTACACTAATATCACCAGTCTGGTTACAAGTGAAAAGGAGAGGAAAGGAAAGGTTCCAATTCACTGGGCTCCATGATGCTGATAAAGGTTTTATTTTCTTTTTCTTTGAATATACATTGCAAGTAAGATTACTGGTCTTGTTGCAGACTAGGTAGCTTTAGCAATAAATGCATGTGGGTTTTTATAGCTCTGCCTCTCTCTGTTCCATTTTTGGGGGAATTTTCTTTAGAGGGAACTTCTTTCTGTTCCTGCCTGCTTCCACATGTGTACATAGTTCATCTGTCCAGAGAATAAGTAGAAAAATTTTCTCTTCCACCAGGCTGTCTACAAAGCCCCTCTTATAAAAAAGGAAGTGACAAAGAATCTGCACAGACAGGAATAGTCTTTGGTGTTTGCACTGTGCAGTTGTTTACCTGTTGTGGTTTGTTGTGGTTTTTTTTCCCTTTGCAAAAACCTTTGCATGAGTTTGTTTTGGGAATGGAAGATAAATTTAATCTGAAATTAATTTTTTTCCTTTACTGTCAAGAAACTGGCAACAAGTTCAGATTTCAGCTCGTATGTTCTTAAATAATAACTAAGTAGTGTCTAGTTTTGAACTTGATTGAATGTGGACTATAACAGCTATATTATAAACAGCTATAATTCTTACCAGATTGGTGCCTACTAACAAATTCATTCTAGTGCAATGACTGTCAAGAGGAGTGGATGGGACACTTGAAAGTACCATCTTAAAAAAAAAAAAATTCTTCTCAGGTGGTGCTTGGTGACTACAGAAGTATTGTTTTGAGCAGGCAGTAAGATAGTTTCCATGATGAGGCAGAACTGTAAGCAGCAGGGAGGGGTTGGGTAGGAACTATTGTAAGATTGTAGTAAATGCTAGATATGCTGTATTGGAGGTGAACAGCTTCAAATTCTGTGTATCAGAGGATGTTTCGTCTCTGTTGGTTATGAACTAGTAATCTGTGGCAGGAAGATAGATCTGATGAAACTGTGCTACATCATTTGAAGAATGCTTGAAAATACATTGTCACTGTCAACATCACTTATATTTTAACAGTTGTTCTCTTACTCGATACTCTTTGATAGGCTGGATGAAAGATGTCCGAAAAATCTCCAAAAACATTAAAATAGGTGAGCCTCTGTTTTATGTTTGTTTTTTCTCTTCTGTAACTGGTATCAGAGCAAAAGAAGGCTTTGTTCCGTATGTGTATGGGGGAAATGGAGGTTACCTTAGCAAAGTTGTATGAAGGCAGAAGTCTGAGAAAAAAAATAAAAGCAGTTAAGTAACTGAAGTGTTGATCCTGTTGGTGGCCTACTGTTTGTCTTGACTTCTTGCCTCTGGATAAACCCTGGGTCACAGAACCCTCTCTGGAGGGGTACTTTGTATGTAACACTACATACTTACCTGGGGGAGCAGTCTTCAAACTTGTTTTTCAGGGGTTCTGCTTAGTTAAAAAGAAAAAAAAAAATCCTGCATGATAGTGGAAAAGTCCTCTTTTGGCTCTTTTCCTCTTGAAGCTGGGAACTCATGTTTCCTGCCACAGTGTGTGTCTTTAGGGAAAATGGGAAACATTGCTGTAGAGATAGTACTTCTTGTATTAGTCTATAGCAAGGATTCTGTGAAACTGGGAAACATTTCTTGATTAAGCACGGAGTATGAAACTTGAAATGCATTAGAAAAATCTAATGCTTAGTCAGATATTTTAGATTACTTTAGCTGCCAGATGATAAAACCCTTGAAATTTCTTTAGACTTTTCTAAAAGTATTCTTTTACATCCTTGGTAGTTAAAAGGGCTAAGACATAGCTCTGTATGAGTTGTTGGCTTTTCCAGTGCACATGATTGTTGGCCGTTCTGACTGCATTTTTTCTGACCCTTGTCTGACTGTGTTTTTGATGTTTTTGTGTTGTTAGAAAAATAAATTACAAGCTGTGCAGTGCCCATGTTTTCCAAAATAAAAAATTGTCATAGAGTCTTGAGATGAATAGAAGAGTGAAGTAATATAGGGCTGCGTACAGAAGAGTAAATTAGAGTCTAAGGCAAATTTTTCTATCTTGTTCTTGTGGTAGAAGAGATGGATAACTTACAGAAAGATTGCTGTTTCATGTTTGTGTTCTTTTAAGGCTATTTGAGGCCCTTGGTGATAGCTCAATTAATATAGTTCAAGCAATTAAAGGTATCTTTTCTTAAAACTTGCATCAGTGCTGACCTTTAACTAAACATAAGATGAAGAAGAATGTTCTACCATGTTTATTTATCTGTGATTCTGAAGTTGGTCAGAGTAAAAGAGCAGTGATTGTAGGCGTGGGCTGTGTTGTTCAGTGGCATGTCTTGCTTGTATCTGCTGTATTCTGTTTCTGCAGAAATATTCCAGTGTGGTTAATAAGCTCTTAACTTTCACTACTGATTAATGACTTTGCTTGATAGTGCCTCGAATTTTGTTTGATGGCTGGACTTACCAGGACTTTGAGAGCGTTTTTGGCAGTGAGGATGAGATAGAGGAGCTCTCCAAGAACATGGTTCTGCTTGCCAAGGTAAAAAGACTTTTTGTTAATGCTTATAGTATAGTGTGAAATTATATTCTATTCCTTTTGTAATGGATGTTTTCTGCAGTAGTTTTGTGTTCTATAAAACAACATTCTGCTCAAAACAATAGTGAGGCAGGATTCTTAATAGTGTGTCCTACTATATATCCAATTCCTCTAAATATAAAGTGTAGTAACACTCAAGAGCAGTTAATTTAAAGTCTAAAGTGAGACTACTTAAGTCTGATCAACATAACCTTGTTAAGTTATTGTTGGTAGCTCCTTTGGTGACTTTTGCCTGCTATAAATAAATTTAAAAAAAACCCAAACCTGTTCCAAACAGCTGACAGGCTGACTGTAACTGAGGCAGTAGTGGATACCTGATAAACACCTCATGGAGGTTGTCTAGAGAGCAGACTGCTTTCTTTTAAATTTCTGTTTCAAAAGTAAAACTAGTGGTGTTTTTTTCTAGGCAGAAAAAGGGTCACGGGTCCAATGAGAGCTGTTTTCTGTGTTACAGGAATACATTTAGGCTCAGCATGCTAGAGCTAATGGGCCACTTTTAATACCAAGAATAACTCGCTGTGTATTTGTTACTATACGGCTTTACTCTGGTCTGATAAACCAGTTTCCTTAAAATATTAAGAGGCAGTGGAGAGAAGAGAATTTCCTTTAAGGAGTGGCTACTTGTTTGCTAAGGTTTTCTGTAGGACTACACAAGTTGCACCCAAAAGGCATCCAACTTTAGTGGTTGATTGATGACAGCCTGCTTAATTACAGTCAGAGTAAGTTTTCCTACTTGATACACAATGTAAAGAATGATGTGCTCTAGAGAAAGATGGATATAGAGGGAAGCTGAATGGTGTCTTAAAATGTAGAACTAACACATCAATTTTAGGTCCTCAGTAACAGTTGGTCTCATAAGGAAAGGGTATTCAAGTACAACAGTATTTTTAACCATGTAGAACGTTAATTTTAACAAGTGAGATTAATTGTGGGAGGTGTTTGGAATTATGCCTATGCAAAGTTAGCATTTATTTAGACTCAAGAGCTCATGAGGTTTTTTTCCCAATACACATGTCAATATGTGTAAAATTATTTGCTTAACAACCATCTTTCTTTAATGGCTGAATTTTCCCAGTCCAATACTGGTTTATCATGTAAGAGTAGTCATAGGTAACTGATAGAGATTTTCAACATTTGCATCTTTGTTAAATAATTTGTGCTACTCCAACTTCTTCGTGAAATGCTGCATTAAAGACGAAGATGGTATAAGAATTCAAAGTGTGTTCAGTCTGTTAATAGTAAAAGAAAAACTCCAGTAGTTGTGTGCTCTGATGCTGTATTATCATCTCTGATAGAAGCATAATGAATAAGCATGGTAATTAGCTGTATATTGTTGTCAATTCCCTTTATTTAGAATGAAAATTTTGATGGTTTCGTAGTTGAAATTTGGAGCCAGCTGGGAAATCAAAAGCAAACGTGAGTATAAGTCTTTAGGATACAATTCCTAAAATGTGGCTCTTTTAAAGCATCTTTTTAATTTGTCTATGTTCATTTGAATTTGTCATTATAAGGAAGTACACTTCATTCTAGGACAACTGAAGATTCTTGCGCTCATCTTAGAACAAAGTAGAAGAGTCTACTCCACTCTGTATGAGCTCAAAAATTACATAATAATCTTCATAGTGGACCTAGCAGACCACATTAGCCTTTCATAGATTAATTCTGCAATTGCATACTTACTCAGATGTTGGCACTGGAGTTTATTATAACATTCATTTGTTTGGATTACTGAGGGAAGCTTGAAAGTGTGGGATGCTTTCAAGGACACCAAATTTGGGTGGATTAGGAAACCTTCCAAACCTTTACATAGAGATCTTTTAAACATACTGAAACTAAAGCCAAAATCCCCAACCTGAAGCAAATCTAGGGAGAAAATGGTTTCTTGTTCTTTCAACCACAGTAGTGGGTTGCAAGGAGTTAAACAAGTTGATCTACCTTTTGGTAACTCCCCTTTGAAGTTCCAGTGAGTCTGCCTTTATTGTAGCTGCTGAAACTAAAGGGTTTATCCTTATCAAGCTGTTTCCTGACATGTTCTAATCTATTTTCCTTGAGCAAAAGCCCCTTTGCTGTCTTAACACCTTGGACAAAGTCAAGGCAAGGCAAGCTCTAAACTGCAGCTGGAGGAGGAAAAGGCAGAACGTGTGGTGAAATGAATGATTCAGTACAGCAATATGCTGATTTTGTGCTACTTTCCTCAGGAAATTCAGGCATCTATTCCCTAAAGCAGAATATTTTTACAAGCTTTCTACTGCCTAGATTGTCAGGGGGAAAATAGCTTAAAAGAAAGCTCCACAAAATGCAGACTTGATTATGAAAGACTTTCAGCTTTCAAAAATGGTTACTTCAGGTTATTCTGTTTAGGGCAAATGTTACTGAGTGATAGCATGTAACAGTTACTTCTGGAACTGAGTGAGGTATTAACAGAGTCCTACTTTTTCTCTATAAAATCAACACACAGAATCATAGAATGGTTTGGGTTGAAAGGGGCCTTTAAAGGTCACCTAGTCCTGCAGTAAACAGGGGCATCTTCACCTAGATCAGGTTGTTCAAAGCCCCGTCCAGCCTGACCTTGAACATTTCCAGGGATGGGGCGTCTACCACCTCTCTGGGCAACCTGTTCCAGTGTTTCACCACCCTCATTGTAAAAATTTTCTTCCGAATATGTAGTCTCAATCTACCCTCTTTCAGTTTACAACCATTACCGCTTGTCCTATCGCTACAAGCCCTGCTAAAAAGTTTGTTCCCATCTTTTTTATAAGCCCTGTTTAAGTATTGAAAGGCCACAATAAAGTCACTCCAGAGCCTTCTCTTCTCCAAGCTTAACAAGCCCAACTCTTTCAGCCTGTCTTCATAAGAGAGGTATTCCAGCCCTCTGATAGTTTTTTATGGCCAAGAACTTAAATAATCTGAGCATGACTTCAAAACCTAAAAATTCACTTCACTTTGGCAACTAAGACAAGAGGCCCTCACTGATTAAAAATTGCCTGGTTTTGATTCTTAGCAGGGTTTTGCTGCTTATTTTATTTCTTGATGAGTCTGAAAAATCCCATGAACCTGCCATACAAAAATCAGTCTTAACACCTAAACTAGACACCACAGAAATCTTACCTACTCATTTTATACAATAGGCTTCAAAAGCCATGTAAACCAATTCATGCAAATTCAAGCTTCCCCTGCCATTTCATAGATGACATCAAACAAGTTTCATGTCTGTTTTTTTCAAGAATACTACTTTTCATGCCTTAGTTTGGGCTATGAAAAAAATATACTTCCAGTTTGATATCCTGTCTCTTTTGCTCTCCACTCCTCTGCAGTAGTGAAAGTTTGTTAATAGAAAACAGAAAATGGTATTTAAGGTTGTTTAGCAACTTCAGTGCAAACAAAACATCCTGGGATGTCACTTTCATTTGCCTTTTTGCAGAGGACATGAAAAGGCTACATCACCAGTCAAATACAACCTTGCCATATCCTGCCTAAGGTGGGTGATTGAAATTACCTGTGGTGCTGCAGGATTAATCCTGGTCACAATGGAAAATCAAGTGAATCTGCAGAATTTATTTGCTTTACATCTGCAATCAACTTAGATATTTTGGATTCCCTTTTGTTAATACAGGAGATGAGAGACCAACTAAGTCTGCTCTTACTGGTAGCAATCTCTGAATCAAAGCTGGATTACAAAGTACATTTAGGTTCTCGATTCCTGAGCTGGCTATGGAAATTATATTTTGATTTAATGATCTATATGGTCTTACGCACAGCATCACGTTTCACAAAACAACTGAGTTTGCATGGACTAGTCTCAAGTCTTCCCCTGTCCCCTGATGTAGTCACTCCATCACAGAAGGCCACCAGGTTGGTCAGGCAAGACATACTCTTGTAGCCATGCTGGCTGTCTTGAATCACCTTCCTGTCCTCTATGTGCCACACTTGGGAACAAAGAATTGTAATTGCAGAATCTTTGTAGCCTCATCAGAGGCTCCACCATTTTCACTGGAACAAATAATGCTTAAGCTAGGTGCTCTTGCTTGTAATAAGGTAATTTGCCAGGTTGTTCCAGTTGATGTCTGTACTGAGCTCTGAACCTACTGTGATGTCTTAATAGGAAAGCCAGCAAGGTCATTTAAGCAATTAGTGACTGCCAGCAAGAAGTTGGATGTAGTGGTCAGTTTACCTACTATGCTTACCATATTTCAGCAAAATTGATGCTTTTCCTGTTAGTTAACTTACATGAATATAAGACAGACAGTATTGCTGTAATTTTAAGACTCACTGAAGACTAATTTAAGCACACTAGCATCAAAGTGCTTATTGAAAATAACATGTGAACAACAGATACTTTTTTATTGGCTCCAGAGTGAGTTTACTTGTAGTACGGTAAAAATGTTGCTCTTTGCCAGGAGTAATGCTGGTTCAAAACAGCATTGCTTGTCCTGTGTTGTGTGATGAGAACTGTTTGTACTAGAGGAGGTATTGCTGTGTAGTTGCTCCAGCCTTCAGTACCTGAGTGTTACGAAGTATAGAAGCACCATTGATATATTCACCATCAGTCTGTTAGACAGGAGTGGGAAGTTACTTTCCATAATTTCAGAGAAGGAAAGGGTTATTCTTATAGAGTAGGATGGTAACTGCCTCTTTTGCTCCAAATCAGTACTGATTGATCATATATCGCTGCCCGTGAACAAGACTTTAGGATTGCCCTAACTAAAAATGTGAAAGATGACGTTTGGCAGAAAAACATATAGACATAAAAGTTATAAACTGCACATTTTCCTCCTCTTCAAGACCAGTTTTTATCAAACTGCTTAATTGTAAACTCATCTGTGGTTTTTTTCCTCCCTTTATCGCCACTCCATTAGAAACTATTAGGGTGTTTAAGTTGCAAAATACCTTGTGTTGAACTTGCCTCCTCAGAGACAAGTGTTTTGAGTAAGGCAGCAAGCTGAATCTAGGGTTGTTTGTGGAATAACAGTTGTTTTGTGACAGCAGAAGCACATCATTACATTAAAATTTTGTCTTGAAACACTTGTAAGTTACGGGACCGGTATCTTCATTTTGAGATTAAGTCAGCGTTTCAATCACTTGCTATAAAACTGGATGGTTTGGGTATCCAGTGCCCTAGGTATTTTCCCTATCAATGTTTTTTGAAATGAACAGGTGCTTTGAACAGATCATAAGGGGCAGAATTAAGTGAACTTAGCACCTTGGCAATCCTGTATTTTTATTGCACGTTTAGCGTTGTTACTTTGGGATCTATTAATTTTCTTTTGAGTATCAAAGCAGAGTTACTCGCGGTAGATGGGTAAGCATGTACGGTCGTCTTCTGCTTCTCTTGCGCTGCCGAGTTGGAGCAGCCGATAACCTCTTTAGCCCACAGAGTGGCAGTATTGTAACATGCTTCATACCTGACCTTCCTTGTCAGGTTGTGTCGTTCAAAGTGACAAATACTAGCAGTAAAGCATGTCCTTAACCTTGGAAGTTTGAGGGTCAGTTGACAGGTAGGTCACCGCTGATCAGCATCTGTGTTAACTGTTAGGTACATGCTGTAGGCTTTCCTGATTCAGATCCTTCAAGGTCAAACACCTGAAAGTAGCTTAACCTACTTCTAGGTAAATGAACAAAAGATGATAATGATGTTCCTAGGAACCAATAGTCTGCCTTCAAATTACCTTCAGAGCTTTCGGACAATACAAGGAGACCTGCTTAGCAAATACAATGTACTCCTGTTATTTATTGTAAAGATGTCGTTTACAAAGAAAGTTAAAAATCAAAAGATTTTTTTTTTCCCAAAATACAAGGAGTAGTCTCACATAAGCAGTAAGCAACAGGTTATTGAGGCTCAACACAGGTGCATGAAAATTATGAAATGACAGGGCAGTGTTGTGGATCTAAGGAAAAGTTATTTCACATGGAATTACTATGGTTTTCATTTTTCAAAACCTAAAGTAAGTGGATACCTAGTTATTAAATTAATAAATAATAAAATTACATTCAGCTATCCTGGTGCATCTTTTGGTATATCTGTGTTGAGGGGAAAGCTGTGGAAATTATTCCTGTTATTTTTTAAATACTGTTATAGAAAACATCCATGATCCCATCCAGTGCACTATCTTAGTGATGCAGGAACACCTAATATAGCACAGGTTTCTTTATCAGAATGATCGAGAATGATTAGCAAAAGGCTGGAGCACCTCTGCTATGAAGACAGGCTGAGAGAGTTGGGGCTATTCAGCCTGGAGAAGAGAAGGCTCTGGGGAGACCTTATAGGAGCCTTCCAGTACCTGAAGGGGCTACAGGAATGCTGGGGAGGGGCTTTTCACCAGAGAGGGCAGTGATAGGACAAGGGATAATGATTTTAAACGGAAAGAGGGTAGTCTTATGTTAGACATCAGGGAGAAGTTCTTCACCGTGAGGGTTGTAAGGTGCTGGTAGTAAGGTTGCCTAGGAAGGTTGTGGAAGCCCCCACCCTGGAGGTGTTTAAGGCCAGGTTGGATGAGGCTTTGCACAGCCTGGTCTACTGGGAGGTGTCTCTGCTCATGGCAGAGAGGTTGGAACCTGAAGATCTTTGATCTTTTCCAACCTTCACCTGAAGATCTTTGATCTTTTCCAACCTTAACCATTCTATGATTTTATGATCAGACTTAGAATTACTAGAGAGTAGGATTTGCTTATGGAATATTTGTGCTTCATATGGTGTTTCAGCTACATATTCAGCATCCACTTTCTAAAGACAATGTGCAGTGATACTTCATAGCAGAGTATAGCAATATTTCTTGAGGCAAGTCGGCAAAAGAATCTGAAAACCTGCAAATTAGTGTCCCAACTCTCTGTTAAACAGGAGTATGATCTAACCACTACTTAATGGATCAGAAAGCTGGATTAATTGTGGCGAAAGCTTTCTTCTCAGTAGACCTTAGCTGAGCACATGTCCTCATGAGATACCTTTTTTAGTAGCTGAACATTAATTTTGGTTGGATTAAAGAGGCATGATGACACCTTAAAAACGCGTGCTTCCCCTATTGTCTTGGCGTTGAGGCTTGAAACACGAATTGCCTAAAGACGTTGTGACAATTAAATCTGGTCAGTATATCCATATAACAGGGTAAGAGTGATAGCTCTATGCAAAGCTTCTGTAATCCATAAATCTTGTGACCAGCCTCTTTAAGAACCTGCCGTCACTGAGCATTTTTAAAATGAGGCAAATGTAAACACTTCTCTGTCAGCCCTTTGCATGTTTCTTTAAGATCTTGATTTTTAGGTAGTCCCTTCAACATTAGAAATGAATGAAAATTCTTCCTGCAAGGCCTGAGGAGTTTTTTAAAAAGAGCCTTCAGCTTCCTGTTCATCCTAGCTGGCATTACAGATGAGGTGAAATGTTATGCTGCTGACATCCACAGATGTGGTTTGGGCCTAACACGACAACAAAGAATTAGCCACGTGGCCGCTCACTCAACTCCCCCCCCACACACACACTCTGGGATGGGAGGACAAAGACCAACTAGAAGCTCATAGGTTGAGACAAAGGACAAGGAGGTTTCTTCACTGATTAAGGTCAGGGGCAAAACAGACTCAACTTGGGCAAAAATAATAATTTAATTGCACGCTAATCAGCTGCACACAGGACACAGACAACACACAGAGCAGGGCTTACATACGTTACCCCCACCCCTCCCTTCTTCCCGGGCCCAAATTACTTTGTTCCTGATCTCTCTCCCTCCTTCCCTCCAGCGGCACAGGGGGACAGGGGATGGGGTTTAGAGTCAGCTCACAGTCTGGTGGTTTCTGCTGCTCCTTCCTTCTCAGGAAGAAGGATGCCTTACAGTCCTACTCAGCTTCCCCATGGTGTCCCTCCCATGGGAGAGAGAGTCCTACACGAACCTCTGCTTCATGAGTCCTTCCCACGAGGTCAGGAGCAAGCTGCTCCAGTGTGGGCTTCCCACAGAGTCATGGGCTTCAGGAAAAGTCATGTCCCCTGGCGCAGGGTCTTTCACAGCTGCACAATCCGAGTCCACTGGCAGCAAATCCAAGTTCACCCCTCCTTGCACCTCCAGGGAATGTTCCACCATGTTCCTCCATGAATGCAGGGGGACATCCTGCCACCTCTCCAGCACAGGTCTTTCACCTGCTTGCTCTCTGCTCAGGTCTTGTATTAGTTATTTCATATGTTAATTGCAGAGGCACATCCATTGTCTCTCTAATGGCTCTTTGGCTGGTTTTGGAGCTTAGGCAGCTTCTCAGTTTCTTACTGGAGCCACCCATGGGGTGCCTCCCCCACTACCAAAAAACCTACCAAACAAAACCAGCACAACTGAGACATGACTTTCTGTAGTTTCAGGCTTACTATGTATGTTCTGATTTACATTTTCTTAAACAGAACTAACTTAAACTGGTTTTGTTTATTTTCAAGAACAAAAAAGTCTTAAATCATGTTAATCCTTTGTGCTGCTTTCTTTTGCATATTCATTTAAATATTGATATTTCCAACAGTATAAATTTTATATAAGAGAATTATGTGCCTAAATATAGCTTATTGGTTTCATGTTAGATATTTGCATCAGCCTTGTCTTTACCTATTCATGTAGGGTACTACATACCTTGAGTCTTACACAGCAATGCTTTGTATACCTTTGGATGTATAAAATGACATTAGGTTAGTATATTTATATACTGAAATATCACTGGTTCTATCTGAAGAACTGGTATTGTCTTGATATGTGTATGTGGACCTAAGTTCTAGGGGTTTTAATACTGACTAGTTCAGGCTTCTGTAGATGTCTAATAAAGATACTTTGAAGTATCTTTCATGGTATTGATACCTACTTCTTTCTGGGAACAGAATTATTGATGAGGTCTAATTTAATGTGAGATGAAAGGCTGCATCTAAATGATGCTGCCTCCTCTCATACTGACAATCATTGCACAGTGAAAAAGTATTTTTCCCATCTTTTATTCTAATACATATGAAATTAGTTTCCTAACAAAATGTAAATAATTCAAGATATCCTATGCAGATGATACCTCAATTCTAATGTGTTTTGCTGCTTCTTAAGGTTTAAACCTGATTCTTAATTAAATAACAGTCTTTTGTCTAAAACTTTATTGACTGATTTTGCAATAAAATATTCTGAGTTACCAATCAGAGGGCTGGAGCACCTCTCCTTTGAAGACAGGCTGAGAGAGTTGGGGTTATTCAGCCTGGAGAGGAAAAGGCTCCAGAAACACCTTATAGTGGCCTTCCAGTACCTGAATGGGCCTACAGGAAAGCTGGGGAGGGACATACAAGTGCATGGCACATGTAGTCATAGGACAAGGGGTAATGGCTTTCATCTGGAAGAGGGGAGATTCAGGTTAGACATTGGGAAGAAATTCTTTAGTGTGAGGGTGGTGAGACACTGGAATGAATAGGTTGCCCAGGGAAATGTTAAAGGCCAGACTGGATGGGCCTTTCAGCAACCTGGTCTAGTGGAAGGTGTCCCTGCCCATGGCAGTGGGGTTGGAACGAAATTATCTTTAAGATCCTTTCCTACCCAAAACATTCTATGATTCATCCTGTGGCATTTAAGTTTAGAAATGTACATGGCAGAAATACTGAGATAACCAACCAAGCAAAGGTTGTCCTGCTTATTTAGTTAACAGCTAGACAAGACAATGTCTCTCTTGCTAATATCACTTGTGAGTTTATTGGGTGGGCTTTTTCTCCAGAGACCTGGGTCATGTTGTGAAAAAGTCATGAATATATCCATCAGAATCTCACAGCACACATGAAAGTGCACACGTTATTTGGATCAGTCTGTCATTAGCTGACAGATGGCACTGTCATCACACAGAATCAATCTGAAGAACATGATTTTTTTGTCACCAGGTGCTGCAGGCACTTGGTATCATGCAGAAAATGACCTTCAGAAATCTTAATAATGTTGATAGGAGTATAGGAACAAAAAGCTCTTATGGCAGATCTATCCTTCATGTTAGTCCCTGAAAAATTAATCTATTAATCTAAGATTTGCCATAATTCACTCCAGTTTCTTGGTATTAACTAGGTAATGAAATGGCACAAAAGGGCAATTTCTTCTTGAAGTAGACAGCTTTAGTCTGTCCAATTTTCTTGACAAGACATAAATTTTACGAAATACTGACTACCAACTTGTGCAAAAAAGTGGCTGAAGTGCAGAGTTCTGAAAGGTCACATGATGGAAGGGAAGGATGTAACAGCAGTATGTGTCTTCTGCAAGGCTTTTCAAATATATCTACAGCCCCTCTCTTGTGCATTTGAAGTAAACTGTTCTACAAGGTGTCCCAAACACAATAGACCATCAATGCCAGAAAAAGGGAGTTCTGAAAAAATAATCTCCCAAACTTTGCACAATGAAAATTTGGAGGTCTGCATCCTTTGTAGGGGCAAGGTATTTTGAAATCATGAACACTTGGAAAATTAACCTGCTAAATGGAGGTGATAGTAGAAGGCCTGAAAAGTAGGAATGAAGTAGACCTTAATTAGCTGAAGAGGTCTTGAAGCTGCCAATGTTTCAGTAGCTACTCTAAAGTTAAATTTTACAATGGTGAAGTCTCTAGTAAATATTTAATGAAGCCTTTTCAGGAAGACTGATTCTATTTTCCTAGACCTAATAATAATGCTTAAAAATTCTGTAGTTTTTCTTTCAAATTTTCAGTGGTAGTATGGGATAATATTGTCTTTAAAACACTGGAAAGCACTGCTGGGACACAATAAAGTTTTAATTTATAGCATACTGTAAATGAGCATTCTACTATTGCTGTTTGGAGAAGAGGGAAGGAGTGCACATTTGATTTACATAATCTGTCTTGGCTGACAAATGGAAATGAGCCTAAGTTAAGTCTTTAACTAATCATGTCTAATTTTCTAGAAAGTGTTCAGGGCCCAGAGACCTGGCTTGAGAGGTTACTGAGTAGATGTTAATCTGGGTTTCTTGAGTAAGAATCTGAAGTTGTCCAGCTACCTCTTTTCTTCCTGACCTCCTCCAAATTGAAGCTAATTAATTTTTTTTGCCAGAGCTATACTGCTTGGATTTGGTGATGGGGGGAGAAGTGACTGTTTTGATGGAGTCTTTAGAGTCTTATCTGCTAGCTACAAAATAAAACCAGCAATCCAAACTGCACTCCTGCCCCTTTATAAGGCCATAAATGTCTGTCCTTCTTTTTTAGTTATGGGTTGTGGTTCTGTGCTGTATGCTTTTCTAGTTTAAAAATATGACTGCTTTGTGCAGTCACTGTTTTTGTGGGTGCATCACTGCTTTTGTGGATACATTTTTACCTCTGCTGGCTAACCGCCGGTGTGTGACACTGCTAAGGAAGGGTGAAACCTTGCATTTAATATTAACTTGATTTTTTTTTTTTCCTCTCTGCATCTGATTGAAAATCATCCCAGCTGATTTTCTTCTTAGGCTTCAAAGCATTGCTCTCTGGATAGCAAAATTTTAGGTGGTGAGGCAAATATGTGAAGATGTAGAGTGGGAGCAAGGGTGTTAGCCTTGTTTCTATATGAAAAACATGATCTTGCTCTGCAACTATATTAACTTATTTTGTCCTATCTTGCCCCTCCTTCTATCCCCTCACCTTTTAAATAATTAAATTTAAATCAGCAAATGTTTTGCATGGTGTAGAGGTCTCAAAGTTCCTACAGCTAACAAAAGCAGTCAGAGAAGAGAGATCCTTGCTTATGAACAGTGTAGAATAATCTCAGTATTAGAGGAATTCATTCTTTGGTGAAATTTATCTTATCTGTAGTTTTTCTGACATCTAATAAAGGGTGCACTTATACTGCCATTTGGGTATAATTAGTTAGAAAGGTCACTTAGCCATGAGACACAAATCAATGGAAAGAAGGCTTAGCTAGTTTTAATACTTATTATAGTTTTTTATAAGATTATGTCATGTGGGAGCCATGATGTGTATGTTGGAGTCAATAAATGTCTGTTTAGCTTAGTGTTGTCATTTTTAATGTGTTCCTATGGAAAAGGATTCTTTTTTGCTATAATTGATTTGTCTGAGTAGTGACACTCTTAATGTGGAATGCATAAGGAAATGGGAGGGAAAGCTGTTACTTTTCCAGAGCAAGAATGGTAGAAGTACAGGCTACAGACAGACCAAAAGCTGATTCCTGTAATCTCATGTCCCTCCAGAAGAGAAATATGCGTGGCAGTGTGACAGTTTATTGTCGAGAGCTCAGCACAGCCAGCTCTCAAAATTGTAAGCACAAAATACTTACTAAATTGGAAAAGTAATAAAACTTGCTTTGTTTGTTTGCCAGGATTTTGAGAGCAATGGCTTTTGTAGCATCATTAGGAATTTTTCATAAGGCATCAAACCGTTTCAGGGAAGATGAAAATACTTGGTTGCTTTTGGATAGTGTCTAGACTGTTCAAGTCAAACATCTCTACCATGATGGATACTTATATTGCAAGATCTATGATTCCAGAAGAATATCTGCCTTGAAAAAGCATGACATACTGAATAAAAAGCATGACAGTGCCAAAAGATATTTCTGAGAGTTCAGGTCTAGTCCAGTTTAAGTGGAGCAAACAACTTATATATGTATATATCCTGCCTTTCTTACTTTATCACTTGCCTACTAGAACAGGTTGTGAAGTTGCCTTATACTCAGTTCAGGTTTAAGTGTAGTTCTGAACACATCTAGAATTCTATGCTAATATAATGTCTGACTATGTTTGTGGATCCACCCTGCCAGTGGGTAAATATGAAAGTTAATTTTGCTCTGAAAAATCAAATTACTTAAGAGAGGCACACAGGAGGGCCATATTTATAGTGCAAATTGAGGGTAATATTGGACTACTCTTAAGATAACAATAGCCTTTAAACTTTTTTGTATCTGCAGTCTGTCTCTGAAGGGTTTTCTATTAATATCACCCTTTAAGTCAGGAGGACTATAGAAACAATTTACATGAAAAATTTTGAGTTTATTTTCCTATTGAAGTGTTTGGAGTATGGAGATGAAAATCAGCTTTTGTGCAAGTGTTTAACTGATGTATATGGAAGGTGATATTTCCAGATATGACATTGTAAAACATTTATTTTGTGGCTGTACAGTAATGTGAAACGAAAGGATTACTTTTACATTAAAATCCATCAGCAGAAATATTTCTGAATACAATCCTCAGAAATAACCCTTGAAGTTGCATGTCTTGCTGTGAAAAATCTCAGACCACATATGTAGTAATATCATGGTCACTGGAATCTGTTCAACAACTGCTTGTTTCAGAACAGTGTTTGGTTCTTCTATTGTTACAGTTCTTTGTACTGAGTATGACCTCAGTTGATGCCCTGCTCTGGTAAGATATACTGGTTTTACATGCTAACAATGCATAGTTAGATTAAAATAAAACTAGGAAACGTTTTAGTCCCAAGGTGATCACCCATTCCAATAAAACTAAGACTGTCTCCAGCAGTTGAATGTTCTTAGTTCTTGATCAGTCTTCTTCATATATTTTTCCACTATGGTCATTCACTACAAACTGGCTCTCTTGCCAGCTTCATCCTTTCAATTATTTCTGCTATCACTTATTAACTTGGTCTTGCCACTATGTAGCACCAGTTTTACTGGCTTTCCCTCTAACAATATATTTGTATTTCAGGGAGTTGATTCACTTGCTTATTCACCTTTCTGAAGCTCTGCATGAGGCACAACTTAAACTCATACTGGTCATCCCTCCTGCAGTTGCAGCAAGGTGAGTATTCCTATTTAGATGGCAGGTTCTAGATAAGAAATACTTTCTTGTTTGATATACAATAAATTCAAAACTTTGTTTATAGCTGTGCAGCTTAAATGAGTAAGAAACCATTTGAGTTTGATTGGTAGTCATGTCTTTCAGACAGGGGTGTATTAGAAGGGATGTGGTTGGTAGGTCAAGAGAGGTTCTCCTTCCCCTCTATTCTGCATTGGTGAGGCCACATCTGGAATATTGTGTCCAGTTCTGGGCCCCTTGGTTCAAGGACAGGGAACTGCTTGAAAGAGTCCAGCGCAGAGCCACAAAGATGATTAAGGGAGTGGAACATCTCCCTTATGAGAAAGGCTGAGGGAGCTGGGTCTCTTTAGCTTGGGGAAGAGGAGACTGAGGGGTGACCTCATCAATGTTTATAAATATGTAAAGGGTGAGCATCAGGAGGACGGAGCCAGGCTCTTCTCAGTGATGTCCAGCAATAGGAGAAGGGGCAAGGGGTGCAAGCTGGAGCACAGGAGATTCCATGTAAACATTAGGCAAACCTTTTTCACTGAGATGGTGACAGAGCACTGGAACAGGCTGCCCAGAGAGGTTGTGAAGTCTCCTTCTCTGGAGACATTCAAAACCTGCCTGGACACGTTCCTGTGTGATGTACTCTAGGGGATCCTGCTCTGGCAGGGGGGTTGGGCTAGATGATATTTCGAGGTCCCTTCCAACCCCTAACATTCTGTGATTCTTCTGTGTTGAACTGTATAATCTTAGTAACTACATGCATTTATATATCCCTTGAAAATTTTGATGTCAAAATAACTTGCAGAGAAACCTATTGTGGTGTTAACCCAAAATGTCTGGTAAGAACTTATAGGAAAACAAGAGCAGAAACAGTTGTGGAGCTTAATGACTTGTTGCCAAGGAGTGGAAAGGGTGTTATAAAAGTAGCATATATTAAAAAAAAAACAAAAACACTTTCTGAGCCTCTGGATGCAATTCCAGGTATGATAGGTAAGAGTTATTTGTTAAAGTAAGGAAAACAGAGCTCCAGGAAAGAATTATAATAGGGCTGTGGGTTTTAAAAGTTATTTATTTTGACTTGATAGTTCATATGTAAAAATAATGCATTTAGTAAGAGGATAATATTTAAAATTGTTAATTATTCTGTTTATTTGTGCAATTGTGAATCTGGTGGATGTACCGGTTTATATGTTCTTCTGGCTCAACAGCAGTAAGCTGTTCTTATCTTTTCAGTGTTTATAGCGAGAGATATTTACTTCCCAAGATGGTATTTGTTGAAAAACAATACTCGTGTGAGAAAAGAGAATAAAATTTCATTATATGTGAAAGGAAATTGAATTCCGTTTAAGTTTTTACATTTTTAGAAAAAGATTATACATTGTCTTTGTTATATATATACATGGAAAAAAATGACAGGTTTACAATATCTCTAGTCTTTTTCTGGAAAGAAAATGGCACTTTAATATTTCAGGGAGATATTGTCTATTCCTTCAGGGTTTTATATGATCAGTGTTTACATCCATGTGAGAGTGAGCAGATAGAACTGAAGACAAAGGTGGAAGGTGATTCAGAGTACCAACAGAGTGATGTGACATCATTATCACAGAATTGTTAGAGTTGGAAGGGACCTTGAAAGATCATATAGTCCAGCTCTCCCACTGAAGTAGGATAACCTAGAGCACTGTACACAGGACTGCATCCAGGTAGGTTTTGAATATCTCCAGAGATGGAGACTCCACAACCTCCCTGGGCAGCCTGTTCCAGTGCCTTGTCACTCTCATTGTAAAGAAGTTTTTTTCTTATGTTTGAATGGAACTTCTTGTGTCCCAGCTTGTACCCGTTGCACCTCGTTCTGACACTGGGAATTACTGAAAAGAGCCTGTCTCCATCTTCCCTGCACCCACCCTTTAGATACTTGTATACATTGATAAGGTCTCCCCTCAGCCTTCTCATCTCCAGGCTAAAGAGTCCCAGCCCTCTCAGACTTTCCTCATAAGGGAGATGCTCCAATCCCCTATCATCTTCATCACCCTCCTCTGGACTCTTTCCTGTACTTTCCTGTCTCTCTTGAACTGTGGAGCCCAGAACTGAATGCAGTATTCCTGCTGTGGTTTCACCAGGGCAGAGTAAAGTGGAAGAGTGACCTCCCTTGACCTACTGGCCACACTCTTCTTTATGCAACCCAGGATTCCATTGGCCTTCTTGGCAACACGGGCACACTGCTGGCTCATGGATAATTTACTATCTACCAGGACTCCAAGATCCTTCTCCTCCAAAGTACTTTCCAGCAGGTCCACCCTTAACCTGTATTGTTACATAGGGTTCTTCCTCGTCAGGTGCAGGACCCTACACTTGCCCTTGTTGAACCTCATTAGGTTCTTCTCTGCCCAGCTCTTCAGCCTGTCCAGGTCACACTGGATGGCAGTACAGACCTCTGGAGTGTCAGCCACCCCTCCCAGTTTGGTATCATCAGCAAACTTGGTGAGGATACACTCTGTTCCCTCGTCCAGGTCGTTGGTGAATATGCTTGTCCTGGTCATGGATGACACAGAGAAGGCGGGGTTACTGAATGCCATCTTTGCTTCAGTCTTCACTGCTAAAGCTGTCCCTCATGAATCCCAGAACATGGAGGCAAGGGGAAAGTTCTGAAAGGAGGAAGATTTTCCCTCAGTAGAGGAGGACCGGGTTAGAAACCACTTGGCCAAACTGGACAACCGTAAGTCCATGGGCCCTGATGGGATGCACCTGTGAGTGCTGAGAGAGCTGGCAGATGTAATTGCTGGGCCACTCTCCATCATGTTTGAAAGGTCATGGAGAACAGGAGAGGTGGTGCCTGAAGACTGGAGGAAGGCCGATATCTCTCCAGTCTTCAAAAAGGGCAAGAAGGAGAACCCAGGGAACTACAGACTGGTTAGTCTCACCTCTTTCCCTGGGAAGGTGATGGAGCAACTCATTCTGGATGTCATCTCTAAACACGTTGAAGAACAGGAAGTTATTGGGAGTGGTCAACATGGTTACCCACAAGGATAATGATGCCATAACTGGTTGGCTGGATGAGGGGAGTGCAGCAGATGTCATCTACCTTGACTTCAGCAAGGCCTTTGGCATTGTCTGCCATAACATCCTCATCAGGAAACTGAGGGACTGTGGGCAAGATGAGTGGACAGTGAGGTGGATTGAGAGCTGGCTGTGTGATAGAACTCAGAGAGCTGTGATTAATGGAGTAGGGTCGAGTTGGAGGCCTGTAACCAGTGGTGTCCCCCAGGGACCAATACTCGGTCCAGTCTTGTTCAGCATATTCACCAATGGCCTGGACGAGGGAACAGAGTGTATCCTCACCAAGTTTGCTGAAGATACCAAACTGGGAGGGGTGGCTGACACTCCAGAGGCCTGTGCTGCCATCCAGCGTGACCTGGACAGGCTGAAGAGCTGGGCAGAGAAGAACCTAATGAGGTTCAACAAGGGCAAGTGTAGGGTCCTGCACCTGGGGAGGAAGAACCCTATGAACCAATATAGGTTAGGGGTGGACCTGCTGTAAAGCAGTTCTGAGGAGAAGGATCTTGGAGTCCTGGTAGATAGTAAATTATCCATGAGGCAGCAATGTGCTCTTATTGCCAAGAAGGCCAATGGAATCCTGGGTTGTATAAGGAAGTATGTGGCCAGTAGGTCAAGAGAGGTGATTCTCACCCTCTGCTCTGCCCTGGTGAGGCCACATCTGGAATACTGTGTCTAGTTCTGGGCTCCCCAGTTCAAGAGAGACAGGGAACTACTAGAGAGAGTTCAACAGAGGGCAACAAAGGTGATTGGGTGATTGGAGCATCTCCCTTCTGAGGAAGGGCTGAGAGAGCTGGGACTCTTTAGTCTGGAGATGAGAAGGCTGAGGGGAGACCTTATTAATGCCTGTAAGTATTTAAAGGGTGGGTGCAAGGGAGGATAGAGCCAGATTCTTTTCAGTAGTTCCCAGTGACAGGATGAGGGGCAATGGGCACAAGCTGAAACATGTTCCCTCCCCATATTGTCTCATTCTCCCAGGCCATTTAGAACAATATGTGCTACTTCTCTACCTCTCTGTCTCTTCTTAACATGCTTCAGAGACCACTGGCTGAGGACATGGTTCTCCTGGCAGCAGCTTTAGTTCAGTCCCATGTTTGCAATACAATGGCTGCTTTATGTTTCCTGCTGTGCTGTGTATGCTGCTAGTTTGATGAAACTGATTCAATGGTTTCAGGCAATTTGTGTGTGTTGATAGTTTCTGAGCTGAATGGTCGAAGGAAGCCAGTAGTCTCTATGAGTCCAAAACTGTCAAAAATACACTCCTTCACCCATGAAGATCAGGTAGATAGTAACCCCATACTAGATTTTGTAAAAGAAGAATAAGTAAAAAAGGGGGAAGTAAGAATTGTGTTCCAATTGTGAATCTTTGTTTTGTTTTGTTTTAAAAGGACTAACCAGCCAGGAATGTTCACAAAGAAGGAGTTTGATCAGTTGGCCTCAGCAATAGACAGCTTCAGTCTAATGACATATGACTATTCGACACCACAACGGTAAGACTCCATTTAACATTAGGAAAAGATTACTGAAGGAACTGATTCATAGTTAGGTCACTGTAAAATCTACAGTATGAGTTCATTTTTAACTAAAGTTGATCGTATGTTTTAACTGTATCAGATACTAAAGTTTTGTATTAGTAGTTACAAGAGGTAACCCATAACTCAGGACATTTTTGAACAACAGTGTATTTTTGGCACCCAGATATTATGACAGGCTTTGTACTTAAGCTAAAAAATTATCCTTTTGCTAGTTCCATGACACTTGCTCTTTTCCAGGCCAGGTTCTTTTGGTTTCAGTTATTTAGCATAGTTCTGCAAGATAGCTACATGAATAATCTAGTACATGTCATTGTCAAAAATAATTAGCTTTAAAACACAATTGACAACTCATTTGCTCCATTCTGAGGCAGCAGACTGCCTTTTGGCAGCACTGCTAATGTGGACATGCTTGACGATGTTTTCCATTCTTCCTCTAGTCCCTCCCTTGTACCGATACAGCTGCTCGCGCAGCAGTTTGTCAAACCAGAACAGGGAGCTGATCTAACTGAAAAGTAACACAAAACCCTACTCTTGTATATGAATATTAATTTTCAGGTATGTAGTATTTTTAACTGTGTGAAAGCGAAACAGCAATGTAGTTGAGAGATCCATAACCTCTACAAAGACTATGTTACTGTTCTCCAAAACCACGGTTCATTTCACCTCCAAATTTCACATAAGGATATGCTTTTGGAATTCCTGGTAGATTCTGTAAATCTTGCTTGAAGGTGGCTGTCCAGAGTTAGTATTTTTGGTAAACTGGCATATTTAGAAATACCATTGTTTCTGTGTTTATTACATCCCTAAAACCTTTGTCACCTCTGGTATATTAGTATTTTGATAATGTCTAGACAAGTTAGAAAGGAACTTCTGTCTTCTCTGGAAAGAATATATATACCTTCTTCCTATCTCTCCCCATATGTGTCTCTACATCTTCAAGCCTAGCAATCTAGGGGAGAAAAAAACAAAGGCAGTAATGACTACTGAAGTTACAACAGTTTTTATTACTCTCCTGCAGCATAGATGTATACTGTTTAGCTTTCCTTGTGGTAAATCTGCTATCTATGAAGATCAGGTGCTTTTCTACACGCTATGCAAACCCATCTGAAATCCTGAATGCATGTTGAAATACTGGGCTGTAGGCTGCATCTTTCCCACGTGCTGAAGCTGCACCATGCTTTATGCCATGGTAAAATCACACGTTCTGTTATGGTACAGTCACATCTTTGTGCTTTCACTGGTGCTTTAAGTTGCTTAGACCTGACTTGGAGCTGCTAATATTTTTACTTGAAAGGAGGAGGGAAGCATTCTTCAGTTTGTGCCCATTGTATTTGAAATAAATGTAGTTTCTGAGATGTAATGCTTTTGCTCTGAGAAGGGATTTGTTATAATTCAGATCTTTTTCACTTGTATTTGCTTTGATTGGTATGACCATATGAAATATGTATGTTTTCTCACATTTATTTTGCCTTTAAATACAAACACAATTTCCACCAACATTCCTATGATGTATTTAGGATATCCCAAAGGCTTTGAGTAGATGTTGATATTTGTAAGACTAGAATATGCTTTTCCTATTATTGTGTTAGAGAGTGTTTGCAGTAAAGCCTGCTCTTCTCTCTGGTGAGATAGGAATGGAATGAACATGACATCCTGATACAAGATGTATTACAATTGTATTATTCTGTGTATTAAGGCTCTACTCTTTTTTCTTAATGTAGCTTTTTGTTAGGTAATTGCCTATGTAGGGTTTTATCCATAAATAAGTGTTAAACTGTCTTGCTTACCAGTTACTGATTTTATAGTACTTTCTGTAAGTAAATGGTTGATTTTGTCCCAGTATGTTGTGCCAGTTTACAGTAAAAACATTGAGGATGGTATTGGAAAAAACTGAAGTAATGCAGAGTTTTGAATTGTTGCAGAGGCATTGTGCCAGGCCCAGTGACAGAGAAAATGTGCTAGGTGAAAACTTTTTCTTATCCACTGTAAGACATTTTGTATCTCTTCACCTTAGAAATTAATCAAAAGTCAAGAGTGTTTTGTGGATCTACCTTCAAGCCACTGAAGAATGTGCATTTAACTTTCATAGGATTGTAGGTTAACCTTCACTGATTTTTGTGTGCCGTAGTTTGCTCTTTCCAGTTACGCTAGTCACAAAGAGAAGGCTGAGAAAGACTATGAACTTTTTCTGACAACCTGTTTGATTTTTGCTAACTTGACAGACCTGGTCCAAATTCCCCTCTTCCCTGGGTACGAGCCTGTGTTCAAGTACTGGATCCTGATTCAAAATGGAGGGATAAAATACTTCTAGGGTTGAATTTCTATGGCACGGACTATTCTGCTTTGGGAGCCTCTGGTGAGCCAATCGTTGGTAGCAGGTAAGACTTCTCTGGATAGTAAGTACTTATATATGATATATTCTCACAAAACTAAGAAATCACAAGTATTCTTGTTTAGAAGTATGCATGTGTTAGTAACACAGAAATGGTAAAGTGATAAATCTGCATATGAAATAGTAGCACCAGAGTAAGACCTGTAACTTCTCTTCCCTGTACAGAAGTGCAGATAGATGGCAGTTATTCTGTCAGAACTCCCAGGGAAAAATTATTTGTGTATTTTTCCCTCTTTCTTCTATCCACGTTTATGCATGCAGTTTGCCATCATTGTGTTAAAATGTTCTGCAGTATTCTCTCGTGCACTGTCTCATTTTGGAGTTTCATGCAGTTGACTTAAAGATTCTTTCTCTCAGCTCCTGAAATTGCTAACTGTTAACTTTTAAATCTGGTATTGGTTTCAAACAGGAATATCTAACCAAGTTTCTTTTGAGTAGAAAAAACTGCAATGAGCTCACCTAGAAACAAAAAATCTATAACAAGATAAAGGGAAGTATTCCAAGCCAGCCTTAAATTTTCTATCGATTCTCAGAGGAAAATAGTTGGTTTAGTTTTGGGTAATAATAGGACATCAAGCCAGAAGAAAAAGCAAGAAAAACAGGGTGAATTTGACAGGAAAATCAGATTTGTTAAGAAGCTTTTTGTTAATTTATGAAATAGAACCAAACCGAGTGGAAACAAACCTAAAGCACAAGAGGTCGCTGTTTTCACTTTCACAATTTACTAAGTTCATTACACCAGGATATTTGAATATAGTAACAAATTCCTTTGTTAGGCTGTGAGATACCATAGACATTGAAATACCATCAGAGGTGGATTGTATAAAGTGAGGACCTGAATTTTTTATGTCCATGCCTTCAGTTACACAAATATTTTGGCATCATTGCACTTGTCTTTGGTGTTTTCCTGCTTCAACTTGGCTGTTTGCAGTGGTATAATACTGTAGACACAGTTTTCTCCCAGTCCTGAATTGTATTTGAATCTGGCTGAATAACAGAATTACTATGGGGTGGGGAAAATAAAGCTACTGTCTACAGTGAAAGGTATATAGTGGGTCTATCAGAATGGCTTCTGTAAAGTTAGTTGTAGTGGTTAATCAGAGAAAATACTCAATAGTCAAAGCATTGCTGATTCACAATCCTAATTACAAAAGCTCATCACTAGTAATGTAGATTAGCTTTAATACTTACAGTGTCTTTTGCAGGTAGGAGCATAGCACTATCTAGCCAGAATAAAAAGATCTTGCTTTTTTTCTGAACTGCAGCTTTTAGAATGAAGCTTACACTTGAAATTAGAAAATATACTGTGCAATAATATAGTATCTACTTCTACTTTTCATAGATTCTTCTGGACTATATTACAGTATTAACTCATATTGCTTTTTAATTAATAGGAAAAATATCCTAGGTAAGAGTCATGTATGATTAATCTAACTTTTATCAAAAGGGGCTGTTTACCTGTATGCGAGGCACTGGCCCACAGTATGGGGACAGTATGTTTTATGCAGAGAATGGTCCTGGTAACATATTCTTCATTGACAGACCATGATACTGTAATTTTTCACATATCTACCAGATACAATGTTCTGGACAAAGTCTTTGAGTTTATACATAAAAACCAGCAATTTTCACATTGCTTTCTTAGCTATTAAATGTTACTCAATGGTTAAGTTTATTTTTTCAGAAATACATTTTTGAGCATACACAGTTATGTATTAGTCTTTGCTGTATATGTCATGTATAGTAATGTAATAGGTTCTAGGTAAACCAGATTCAATATAGGCCAAGCTTCTGATATAAAACAAAAAAGGTTACTACTATAAAAGAAGCTCTCAGCCACTTAGTTGGTAACACAGTGTTTGTAAGGTAGTCCTGGTTTCTAGCATCTGTGAGTCTTTGAAAACTATCACACTCACATCCAATCAAATCCCAGAATAGGCACAGCTCGTTCAGAGATACCCTTCCCCCCTCCCTCCAATTAGCCATTAGTGCTCTGGCTACATCTGTTTTTATCCCCCCTCTAATATAGCTGATCATACACCTTCCCATTTTCGTATCCACCACATAAAAAGGCTGCTCAGAAGCTGTGTCCAGTGTAGAACTGGATGCCTTGATTATTTCTTTTTCTTACCTTGGCTTCTTAGTGAATTTGAGCTTCCAGTTTCTTGGTGACTATAGTCCAGAATTAGTCATGACCTGTAAAAAGTGTTGAAGGTGTGAGTCATGGCTCCTTTAAGGCACCATCCATATGTTGTAGTGGTGTTAAGCTAAAGCAGTGGTATTAAAATTAATTCAAAATCTATTCAGTTAAGTGCAGTGTGGTGGATATCAGCTCCTTTGTTGTAGGTTTGTCTTCAGGTTTTTGCATCTGAAATTCATTGCATGTACAGGTCTCCAACATGCCAGTGCTCCTTGGCACACTGTAAGGTGCACACTGTCTTGTTGAAGCATAGTCATTGAAATCTGGTTATCTTTAATAAGAGAGCTGGAGAATTGTAAGCTTCAATGGCAAACTGTATATTCTCAAGTTGTTTGATGTAAATGTAGTCTGTGCGTAAATTGATTATCAGCATAGCTTATACATATGATTAAATGCAGATTGCAGAACCTTTTCCTGGCCTCATGTTTGTTTTTCTTTAGGGCAGGAATTATGTGATGGTCACAAGTGTTTCTTGTTAATACAATTAGTCAGTCTCGGAGATTATAGCACATTCTGGTGCTTTAATCAACCAACTACCATTGTTGTTTAGCTGCAGGGAAGCTACATTCCTCCGTATATTTAGTTCTGACACAATTTGTATGAAATGCTAAGCCTGAAATAAAGGTGTTGTGTGTGTGATTCCCAGAATTGCTTCTAGTGCTTCTGGCAGTATTTTCTGCCTTCTGGCTGTCAAGAATCAGGTGTCTGAACTGCTTATATGCAGTCATTAAGACTTGCCACTGTAATCCTCTCAGAACATAGCCATCTGGTGTTGCTGACTTGCTGTTCTGATGACCAGTCAGTTCCAACATGTCCTCTAATGATACTGCAACCTGACAGTATTTCTTCTTCATCTCAAAGTGTATGTCTTGGGTAAATAATTATTCAGCATACCCTGAAGCTTAAGAAATTGTTTAGACTTTCTCCAGAATCTTTACCTTTGACTCCTTTTTGAGACCTGTAGTAGACCAGCAAGACCCTCTATCTCACAAGGTTCTTACTTTTGATTTCTTTGTTTCAATTGTTTTCTTTTGCCGTCTTATGGGAAGTTAGAAAGCAGTGCAGTGATGTTTTCCATTCCATGCCATCTAAAATCTGTAGCCTTTATGACCTGAGCCAAAAGGGAACTGATAAACTTCATTGCTAGCTGTGAATTAGAAGCAATGTAAATCAAAGGCTATGATGTGGTAATGCTGCATGCCTTCTTTACTGAGCACATCCCTGCTAAGTTTAATGTGTTAAAGACATTTTGGGTTTTTTTTGTTTTGGGGGGGGGTTTTATAGTGCAGAAAGAGGGAAGATAAGTATCTGATGTTCCAACTGGCTGTGTATGATTTTGAATGTATTCCACATCCAAGCTGCTTTTGTTCCAAATGCAGCTGTTGAAAACAGTGAATAACTCCATTGTTGCAAGACAATGCTGTGGGTGCTTACCTTTCTATTTAAAGGATTCTGAATGGGGTTTTTTATGTTAATTTTTAAACACTTAAGAAGATTGATATAATAAATTGTCAGTGTAGCAAGGGAGGGGCTAATTTGACAATGCTTTGTGGTATTCAGAGATGGAAAATAAGATTACTTGCAAGCCATGTAAGGATGTAGAGTTCTACTGAGAATTTTATTGGCTTCCTGCCATTCTATAAATAGCAGGTAATAAATACTGGTACTTAAAAACAGTTAAAAGTGAGCTTTTTTTCCTGAATTACCACAACAGTGGCTTTATTAGCAGGATCTTAAGAAGATTTGAACCAACTGTGCAGTCATGATGTCTTACAGAATGGAGCAAAAAACTTGTGAAAGGGACATTTTTACTCTTCAAGCTTCAGAGCTTTTACAACGTTTATTTCTTGCCATAATTCTCTCAGAATTTCCATTCTTCCCTGTGTACCAGCATTCTGTCTCTTGATTTAACCCATTTTGCTTATAGTTTACATACCAATGGGGAGATACTAATATTCCAAATAAATGGACGGACCAACTAGGTCTGTAGGATTGAACATCCTCTAGATCTGTTGTCCACCTCTCTGTTTCATTGAAGAAACTGTTAAGCTCTTTCTTCTTACACTGTACTGCTGGTTCAGTTGATAAATCATGGCAATGATAAAAGGAAGTTACAATTGGAGTTGGAAAGCAGTTATATTTCTATATTACAAATGTCTAAATAATTCAGGAGTTTTTCAAGAGGTTTATTCTATTAAAACCCCTCTGGGATGTTCTGTTATGTGTGGCTTCCATGGTATGCCTATTCCTCCCTCCATTTAGGAATGGAACATGAGTATGAGCTGATAGCTGAAAGTGAACGACTAGTTAATTCATATGAAATAGTAAATTATTATCATATTTAAGCTTATCTAAATTGTAAATATGATAAATACAAAAGCTGTTACAGTTGTTTTTTATGTAAAATACATTCCTAATTTATTTTTTAATTAAGGAGAAGTTGCTTGTGTTTATTAGACAGATGATTGGGTCTGAAGTTTAGTTGTACAATGGCATATTGGTTGTGGGTGGGTGTGTATATCTTGGTGCATCTGTTTTTGTCCTGGTTTGAGCCAGAATTAAGCCAAATTTCCTTTTACTGTTTTTTTTTTTTTTTTTTTCCTTCAGTAAGCTCTCTTTAACTAGTAACAAGTGTTCAAGTGTTCCAGCTACTGTTATGTTACTGCTAAGACTCCAAGGTCGCTTCTTAGCTCTGCTGCTACAGAGGATATCGGGGCAGGAGAATCATATCTATGACCACCCCATACAGGAGCTGGACTAGACAGACAGCAGAATTGACCAAAGGTATTCCATTCCATATATCTACATAAGCTCTGAGGAAGGTCAGAGATCACAGAGGACAACTTCCTTTCTTTCCTGTTTCTTCTTCCCTTCTCTTCCATCCATGGCTGGTGTCCCAGGAGGACTCCATCCATCCATCACTGTCGACGCCCAGACTCGTTCATCTCTGACCTCATAACCCTCATACCTCAGCCCCTGTCTGCTCTGCCTTATCTCCTGCCTGGGGGCTGAGACATTTCAGGACTGCTCAGAGCTAAGGAGAGTGCGGGTGGAGTTGCTGGGAGTGGGGGGAGACAAGAGGCTTTTGCACATTCCTGAACATACTTGCATATAATTGTACATATATAGTTCAATTTTTCAATCCAGCTAAGCCTCTCTCCTTAATTCTCTCTCTCCTTCCCTACCTGGGTGGGAGGGGGAAGGGATCGAGAGCATTGTTGTCTCTGGTTTATTTGCCAATCCTGAGTCAAAAACCGTGACAATTTTTTTAAAAAATTAGTCAGTTGTATATTTTAAAAGGGGGCATATTGCTGTGAAATATGCTCTTCTTTGTCTCTCAGAATCTTTTTTAATAGTAAATTTGCTACAGGGAGTATTTGGGCAGTCACATGTTGACAAAAGAATGATGATATACTTCCTCACTGTCTCGTACTCTAACCATGAGAAGATAGCATGAAGGAATTGGGAAAAAATACTTCTATGGTTTAAAACAAACAAAGGGAAGAGCCAGAAGTCTTTACTGCAAATTAAATTTACTTCCATAGATTTGCATGTAGGTGTCTACACCCAGTATAAAGTGAAAGAAACTTACTGATTTGGAAGCCTTATTTGAGCTTCTGAGATCACTAGTGATGAACCTAATAACACTACTAGCTGTGACTGAATCTCTTCAAATGTATGGTGATTAACAAACCACATGCAACAGGTAACACTGTAAGTGTATCCAGATTCCTCTGCTATCAGTCCCTTAGCTCCCACTGCCCCATCCTCTCTCATGTTCAGTGCTGAAAGGATGATGATTGATTTTTGCCTGGTGTAGACTATCCCCTGAAAGATACTAATAGTGTTCAGTTCCATTGCAAATCAATTGGGAAGGAGTGTGTAAAGGGCCTCCTGAAGATGCTTAGTGTCTTTATATGAGTTTGCCTAGAGCTGGCTAAGCGCACTGTACTGACTTGTTGGATTGTGTGCAATATAGATTTCTCTAGGAAGGTTATGCTTCTGAAGGCATCAAGTCCTCTTTTTGAGCAGAAAGACAGTGGCCTGGATTAAGTTAATCAGCCATCCCAGGACCTAGCCACCACTGACAGGGATGCATGGAGTAAAATGATGGGTTTGGGCAGCTGGATATTTTCCTCTTATTTCTAACCTGGGAGAATTTTTCACCTTTTCCTGAGAAAAATGCATCCTGGAGTTGTGGTTTGTTTCTTTGTGGGTATGTTTTGTTTTTCTTAGGTCCTCCGCCCAACTGTTTTATTTCTAATTTACTTCCCCCATTGGTTTTTATGAGGTGGACCAATTTTTGTGATTAGTGTGTCTGATGATTGAAAAATTGGGCTGGCTTGAAAAATAATGGAATACGTGTTTCTGAATACAGATACTGTAAGTCAGGGCTTATTTTGCAACTTAAATAGAGCCAGACCAATTGTCTATTCTGTTTAGTAGAAAATTGACAGTAATGAGATAGTTTGTGTTTTATTGAAGGAGAGGCATTGTTTCATGTGTAGTGTATCTGTGTGGGTTTTTTTACCAGATGGGCTTATAAGTCTAAAAAGAAAGCAGTTTGGAGTTATTCTAATATTAAAGTGATTTTTCAATCCTCAGTACCTGAAGGGAGGTTGTAGTCAGGTGGGGGCTGGGCTCTTTTTCCAGGCAACCACTGACAGGACAAGAGGGCACAGCCTGAAGCTGCTCCAAGGGAGGTTTAGGTTGGATATAATGAAGCACTTCCTCACAGAGAAGGTGATTAAACATTGGAATAGACTTCCCAGGGAAGTGGTGGAGGCACCATCCCTGGATGTGTTCAAGGAAAGGCTGGATGTGGCACTTAGTGCCATAGTCTAGATGGTGTGGTGGTGTTGGTCATAGGCTGGACTTGATGATCTTAAAGGTCTTTTCCAGGCTTGGTGATTCTGTGATTACCTAATTTTAACATAAATCCATTCAATGAATTCAATAGCCATGGTTGTTGGGGAAGCAGTCAGAGTTAAAATCAAGGTAAGACTTTTTATAGGTCTATTGAAGCTAATCTGAGTATCATCAGTATAGATTTAAAAATTATAATGAATTTTCTTGGTATATTTTGGTATAAATATGATTTTAGTTGGTTGAATTTATATGAAGACAATTATATACTCCTTCATTTGCTAAAAAGCACCACTTTCAAAGCATTATTTAGCTAAGTCAGAAACTTAGAGTAAATTCCAATGAAGCATAGTTCTTTGCGTTTTTACTGATCTGAAGTCATGTCTTCATTACTTGGCTATGTGTGTGCTGTCAAACACGCCCGTACAGACGTGATGTTGGGGATCCAGTGCTTACACAGTCTTTGGGGCTGGTTTCTTTGGACTTAATCTAGCATGATCCTATGGACTTAAACTCATTAGCGGTTCGAGTGCCTCTATTGTTGTTTCATCCAAAAAAAGCGTCCATGTAACGCACTCTGAGACAGCTCCATGATGCAGACCAAAGTACGGTGTTAGTTTTTCTTATAAAAGCTCAGTCCTGATGTGAATTAAGAAGTTTGATGTAGGCAAAATCATACAATTAAAATGGCTTATTCATTTTGACACAGTGCTTTTAAACAGTACATTACAAAAACAAACAAGCAAAAAAGTTAAAGAACATATTGATTATTCTTTGCATAATGCAGTAGAAAAAATTCTGTTAAAATATTCTAACATTTCTCAAGGCTTTTTTTTGGTACACAACCATTTGAGGGCAAGAATAAACGTGCATATTTATTACAATTCTAGGGAAAAGTAGCAAACACAGCAACAGATTATACAGAGTGATTTAATGCCTGATGAAAGGACTTGGTAAGTGAGTCAAAAGCCAGCATGGCAATATGTAAGGTTTAGGGACAGGCTTGAAGCCTTGAACTAAGACTCAGAAAATAATAATGGAGCATATAGCTATACAGTCTTTGAAGTAATACATGTATGAGTATGTTCCACAATGTTAACAGCTTTTGGTTTGAGCAAACAGCTTGTTTACACTTGGAGTTACACAGTAGGTGGTTGAATAAGGTTTCTGCTGATAACATTCAGTAGCTGTATAAGGTCCAATAATTTTTTCTTTACATTTGTATGAGATATTTCAGTATATTGTTAACACCATGAAGTAGAGGAGGTGGGGCTTTTACCTCTTAAATTCATGACTATTTTAGGAAAATTGATCTAGAAATGTTGAGTAATAAATTTTAGCTAAAATAGTTTTTGGATTTTCTGCTCTAGGGATAAGATAAGTGCATTTCAGAACATTACTGGAATGTAGCGTTGTTCATGGCTAAAATGGAAATCAACGCAGACTCTCACACTTAGTCTACTTCTAGGTAAAAAATACAATATTCTGAAAATGATCACAAATTAGTTATTTGGAGACTCAACAAAATTTATAGGATATATATGTCTATATCCTAAACAGTTACCTCTTTCTGACAGTTTTATGTATGTCATTTCCATGTTTAAATCAGATGTTGGTTTTGCTACCCTATTTTAGAAAGAAACAGTCTTTAAAAAAAACAAAAAATCTCTCCAGATTCTGTGATCTTTATAAAACTTTTGCAAATAGGTCCTGCCTTTTGTTATTACCTGCTCTTAAGGTTGGGGAGGAGAAAGAAAGTTCTTCTAGAATGGTATTTTGTAAAGTTCAGAGTAGCTGTACTACCAGGCTTAGAGCATATATGTGCAGTTCCCTGTTCGTGAGTGAGATCATTGACTGGACGAGAAAGTTAAAATGGAGCCTATAAATTCTGTGACCCTGTTCCTGTAAGACTGAGTATAGTCCTACTTGCCAGCCTCAAATACAGGGTGTGGGGGTGTAGATGGCAGGTGGTGCTTGCAATCTTGAATATAAAAATGTCTACTACAATGGTTAAAATCCAGAGGAGGTCATCTTACCGTTACGTTTCCTTGTATTTGCCAAAATTTAGAAACATCAGTGTCTTACAAGTTGTTTTTTTTTCCTGTTTGAGTGAAAGGAAAATTTCCCTGAGTCCTGGACTCAGGAAAAAGTAAAGTAAAGAAAGGGGTGGGGGTGGGGGTGTGTGTGTAAGTAAAGTCCCAGTAACTTATTTACTAAAGTGTTTTCAGCTGAGGAGTAGTTGTGGTTTAGAGGTTTGTGCTTAATATGCTGATCCCTTGTAGCCATAAACCTGGAAATGTAAAAGTCAGTGATCCATGTAAAAGCCACTTTCCATGTTCTTGCACTGCTTTGAATTAGTTTTAATGGATTCAGATATATTTAGATTTCACTGGATTCCACATTTTATAGTAATGAAGCACTAGACAGTTTGAGAAAACTCAATATAAAACTGGAATATATTTTAATATTGACAATGTGAGTGAAGTTATGATTGCTATTGGGAATAATAATCTTTAAATTGGTCCTAGAATTTAGCATTCGTGGATTATGAGCATATGGAAAGAAATCAATGAGACATGGGTCCTTAGGGAGACCTGTATGTATCAAACCCAGGAAACAAACATGATAGCAAGCTGCCATTGCTGACACCTCATTAGCCAGTGAATCAGCAGTGTCTCAGCAGTTAACACTGAAATTTGAAGTTGTGATGTGGGTGTCTCCTATCACCTTGATTGCTGCTTCTTCTGTATTGGGATTGTACTGGTTTTAATTCTTTTTTTTTTTTTTTTTTTTTTTTTTTTTTTACATTAAGTCGTAGCTGGGGTCAGGCATTCTGAAATGTTTGGCTTACCCTGGTTTTGTTTCCTTACTTGAGTTTGCATATTGAAGGCTTCCTGAACAACTCTTTGCTGATATATGTATCCTTGGGAAAAGTAATTAGAAGACAGGGGAATGGGTAGAATAGTTAAAGATAATGGTAAAGTGTTTGTCATTTGTCATTGTTCTTATGTTTGACCCTGGAAACCAGTATAGTAATTTGTATGTATAAAGTGGATATCATGCTGCAGAGATTTAAATCTTAAGTGTTGGTGTCTCTGTAAGCCTTACTTGAAGATGCCAGTTATAAGATTTTTAGAACTATGAGTTAATAAGGGCAGCTGACACAATGCTTCCATTTAAAAGCATAGTGAAGTATAGCAGTATCTGTGTGATACGTTTTCTGATTTAGAAACGATTATACTCAAGAATATCATAGCTTTTCTTCTTATTCTTCCATGCAAATATAATCAAGAAATAAAAGTGATTAATCTGGTGATGGAAACTGTCAACCAAAAGCAGCTTTGTCTTAAGAATATAAATTAAAATTTAAGTCAGGAGAAACTAAGGTGCTTGAAAAATGTAAAGTAAATTTAGTCTCCCCCAGTTTTAAAAAAAAAAAAAAAAAAAAAAGCCCCCATACCACTGGTGGTAATACATCAAGCTTGCAGAATGCCCTACCAATAAATTTCAATCAGATCTGAAAACCTCTCCAAAAATGAAGAGTTTTCTTCCTGCTCCTTACCCCTAGAGTCTTCCTTAAGAAAATCCATGAAGGGAATATCGAGCATAAGACATGCCCGGAACCTTATAGTTGACTGGCAGCATTTATTTAGCACCTGTATGAAGAATCATTGAAAATCTGTGGGGTTTTAAAGCAAAAATCTGATACTGAATCATGAGCTTGTCTCAAGTAAAACACTGATAATTTGCAAATTACCCATTTTCCATTAGTCTTCTGTGAAATGGTCATTACCAAGCTGCATAATAAAGGAATGATGGTATGCGTTACTATTATTATGTACAGTAAGAACTTACAGGATAATTTATACTTTCTTACAATCTGTTTTATAGTACTGTGAGATAAAATGTTCAAGTGCATTAAGCAGTAGGGAGTCATATTTTCTGCTTGGCTGTTTATTTTCAACCACTGTTCTGAATTTTTCTTGGATTCTTGACATTTATATATCTGCTGTTTAATGTCTCTATTCCTCCTTGTATAAGTTTGGAAATCTCTACAATTAAAATATTCTGGTGGCTTTAATTTCTTTTGTATCTGAATTTTAGTAATAGGATGTTTCTTGAGCTGAAAAATTTTAAAAATATGCTGATATATACAATAAAACCTTTTTGTTCATCCGATAGTAAATTTATTTTCAGAGCCTATTTTTACATTAAATTTTCACCCTGAAATCTCTATTTTGATTGTTATTAGGAACAAGAAACACATTTTAACATTTATCTATTTTAGCATATTTTACTCATAAAGACTGTTGCTTAAATAATCCACATCCATTGAAAAATCACTGGATCATGAAAATGAGTCCTCAGCAGGCACAAAATTGAACATAAAGGCAAAAAGAGTAATGGGAGAGAGAAGGCTTTTAAAATTAACCTTCCCTCATTTATATAAATGTATAATGTGAAAAATGCTGTTATATTTATTTATTCAGTACTATTATGTCCGTTTTAAAACTGATTTTACTTTCCACAGCCTAATTGTATTTTCTGGTAGCCCGTAATAGATAGAGTCTTATTTTTTTAAGAAGAAAAGTAGATTGACTGTTTCTACACAGGTGCTGGGCCTTGAAGAAAAAAATAAAAACCATAAAATTGTGGCTTAAGTGATAGAATTATTTAATGCAAAATGTTCATATTCTACTTCTTTATAAAGCTGCACATTTCATTATGTGCAGCAGTGATTCTCTGTACATAATCTCATAGCTGTTAAAGGTTGGAGTATCTTGCCATTTAACACTGTTCTCTTTTTAAAGATGCATAAAACCCAAGTAGTTTCGGTATTAGGATATTAGGTGTAATGTACATTGTGGATGACCATGTTATAATGCTCTAGTGCAATGGCACAAAAGGTCCTCAGTTTCCTTGTTCTCTTTCCTTTAATGTTTTGCCGTTTTAATCATTGTGATGCACAGACTACTTTTCTGTAGCCATGTTTCCAAGTTTAATAGAATATGAAAGCAATCACTGATAAATGGAATCTTTATCTGGAATTACTGTTCCACTATTTTAAGAGAACAGAATGGTTTCAAATACTCAGTTTGTCCATCTAATCTAAAGGATGCATTTATGACCTTTGATCAGAACTTTCAAATCCCATTGTGTGAAGCTATGCTTTTAACTAGATGACTTCTCTTTCCTTTTGCACCTCCATTAAACAGTTTCTATTTATGTTTAAATACAGCTTTTACTATTCTAGGTTGATGCCATCCTTTAAGCAACCTGACCTTGTGACATAAGACTTTCCATCTTCAGAATATTTTTTTTTGCTGAGACTGTCAGACTGAGGCCTGTGTCTTTCACTACTGGCTACTGCCAACACGACATCTGAGGAGATGTTGCAGTCCGAGTTCAACCCGGGCTGGAAAACTCGAGTCGAGACATGGATCGCACCTTCTCTTCTCCTCAATTAGAGGAGGAATAGCCCCTAATTGGCTGGTTTTAATTTCCCCGTGGGTCCGTCCCTAGGTTGGGACCGGCTGGCTACACTGGGTATGTCTATAGAACACAAACCCTGCCCGGATGTGCATGTGCACCAGCACAAACACAGAGACTATGTGCTTAAAATACCTCTGCTTTGGAGCAGAGGGAGTATGTGGGGGAGAGAGGATATGCAAATGTAGTTATAGGAGACAAACTTGGGGTGTGTAACTTGGTAAAGAGAAAGAAAGAAACAGTATTATAGTTGGGAGTAGGGTGCCCGACGAGTTTCTCGTATAGGGCAGACGAGGTGCGTGTGTGTATGTAGCCGATTACTTTTGCCCACGGAAAAGTACGCAAAGAAAGGAAAGATTCTTACAGACTCAGAAGCAATGACAGGTTTGGCGGCGTCTGTGGCTTTAAGAGCGGGTTTTCAGTGACCGCAGTTTTTGGCGAGCGTGGCTCGGGCAGGGGGCTCAGGCGGTGAGCGCGGCTTTAGCTGCAGCGGGACACGGTGACGAGCGGCCACATGCTGGAGCTCCAGCACAGGTGGCTCCGGCACGTGCTGACGATGGCCCGTGGTGGCTGCCTCGGCCTGGGCAGGCAGTGGCTGTGGCAAATGGCTACAACCAGCTGGAGCTGCACCGACTGGCCTGGGAGCACTGATAACGGAGGGTTTTGGGCAGCGAGCAGTGATTCCAGCTCTTTTAGCTCTCTTTTCCATTTCTTCAGCTCCTTTCACGCAGCTCCTTGGTGAGCAGGCTCCACGAGAGAAGAGGCAGGAGTGCAAGCAAGCAGGAAGCAGGGAATAGCAGCAGTCCTGGAGTGCAGGGGCGCCGGGAGTATAGCTTGAGTTCCACCGCAGCCACCGGAGGCTTTTTTTTTTATTCTGTGCTATTCCTTTTCCTTCTATCTTCTTTTCTTCTCTGTCTTTACTTCCAGCAGCAAAGAACAATGGACGCCGATGACTGATAATGATCCATAATGGGGTCGTCCTATTTACATGCTCATGCAGGCTGGTCTGGCCTTTTGTTTGCTCAGTCCTCAGCTCTTACCTGTGGCTCCTGTAACAGTTTTGCCATGCTCCAGCCAAAGGCTGGGTCCTGGCTGCACACATAGCAAGGGGGGGCAGGGGTTTATGCCCTTCCTTGTGTAAGTCCCAGCCGCACACACCCCCCCCGCCAGGGTTGTTGCCACTTCAGTTTGGTTTTGGTTTTTTTTTCTTTCCTTCGACTTTTATGTCCTCTCTATTGCAATCAATTTGTGTGAGAGACATACCTTTTGTGGAGAACAGTCCTCCACACTTCACCCCATGGCTCTCACCAAATTGATACATATTAGTGTTTCCAGATTCCCTATGACATTTTAAGAACTAGCAACATTTATCAAAACCTTTCACTGCAAGTGATTTCCAAGTCTCCTTTTGAATTTTAGGTTAATCTTCGAACATTCTGCCAATCTTGAGGAGGTACATTTATTTCGGAGTCTAATTTATTTTCTTTTGGCCAATCATTTTGGTTTCCAGGTATGTTTTCCCACGATTTTCCTGGAGTAGTTACTGCATTTTCAATTTCTATTGCATTGTCAGTCTCACCTTTCTCCTCCCTCTGTCTTTTCTTTCTGTGTTTGCCTTTAACAGAGGGAGGCTCTTTCAGTTTCCCTGTTGGCACTGATTGTTTCCACCCACAGGGTGTGACGGCCACTTTTCTACAAGGTCTTTTAAATTACTATAGCTGTAGTTCTGAGTCAAGAGCTCAGGGGGAATCCCTTTAAGCCTAGCCTCCTCCTTTAGGTCCCAGTCATGTACCGTCTTGTGGGCGAGATCATTCGCTATTTCGGATTTGGGAATCACGTGCATTGTGGTTCCGGTTTGGTCGCCTGTTGGTGGGTGCACAGTCACCCCGGCGCCACCCCGGATTTTGAGGGGACTTGCGAGATGGTTGGGCAGCCGCTGCAGCATAGGTTGGCCGTGGATTTCCAGAATTAGGGTTCAGAGTGACTTGTCTGATTTTTTTGAATAGTCACATTCTGGTACCCCATACTTTCTGCCATACTCAGTTAATATTTTGGCTAAATCTCCCCAAGTGAATGGGTTTTCTTCAGGGTCTGAGCTTTCCAGTTTCCCTTTTAACTGAATTGCCATATTCTTTAGGTCTCCTGGCAGACCCCTGATTAACACATCCATTCGCTCAGGGTCCACCTGCAACATTAATGGTGAGTCTTGACCTGTGTTTAGCTGGCCTTGATAGATAAATTGGATTACAGCCACTTTGTGTATGTTATCCATGAGCTGTGAGAGATCCCCTTTTAAAACAAAAGGTTCCCCTCGTGATATAGGCTCTATCATGCTGATATTGTATGCTACTCTTTGTGTGATTGACCATGGGGCTTCATGGTTACCAGTGGTCAATAGGGTTCCAGGTCCCCAGTACCCAGAAGCCTCTCTTTCTGATAATTGGATGTGATCTCCTCCTGGGGCTGACACCCTGATAACATATTCAGAATCAGTCTCAGTAGATTGCCAACTAAATTGTTTTTTCAAGTTGGCTTCACAGTGAAACATGAGCAGTTTATTTAACCTTTTCCCCTTTATTTGAACTATCAGAAAACCAAACATGTATGTATCTTTAGTTCTAGGATTATTGCCAGTCTGCATTTGAACTTTGGCAAATATCAGATTTTTAGTACAGATGAAACAGCTTGCAACTGTTTTCAGTATATGGTTTGTGCTTTTGTAGCGATTCTGGATCTAAAATTGAAAAGATACCCCTTAACATAAAAAGACTGTGGTGCATTGTTCAGAGCAATGGTGAACAGAGGTAATACAAAATTCAAGATCACTGGGTAGAAATAGTATGATAAATATTTGGATGTCAGCTAGAGACCTTAACTGACCTATGCTTGTGCTTTGGGTTTTTTTGAAGTGTTTGCAGGAACATCTGGTATTTTCAATGAAAGCAGTGTTTCACCTTACCCAATAATAGTTTTTCATAGTTTCCAATTTCTTTAATTACTTTAATCATATACATTTAATCAGTTACTTAATGATACCTAGGCATTGTTGTTCTTCATTCCTGATTCCTCTGATTTCTCTGAAAGACTCTTCCTTTTACCTTAACTTACTGCCTCGTATCCTGCACCTTCAGACTCTTACTAGTTGTTTGTCTTAGTTTTTTCCTAAATATAATCTTAATGAATGGAGTTGCTTTGGCTTTTCTCTCCAGACAATTTGTCTGGATGATAGATTTTTGACAGGGAGAAAAAATGGCAAATGTGGAGTCTATTCAACAAGCCAAACCTCCACCAGGATTGGTGTGAAGTCAAGGAAAACATAATTCACTCCTACGGGAAATAAACTGAACTTTTGCTTCCTAAACACGTTTCAATACTAACAGTGGTTCAGGTAAATAACTTCTACTGTGCAAGTGGCAGTGCAAGAATCATCTTATGAAACGAACCGGAGAACTCAGCCTTTCTCCAGCCCTCCAGTGAATTCTGCCCTCTGTTCTGTTCTCTCTGCCAGAGCTACTGGGAGAGCATGAATAAAGAGACGTCATAGAATATTCTGCCTTATTTGATAGTCTGCTAAAGGGGAGCTTTTTTGCCATTTAATACAGCCTTTAAAAGAACAAAATAAGTTTAGAGTTTGGCGAGTGTGTTGCTTTATTGTGGGGGTTTTTTGGCAACAAGGGATCTTGGTTTGGATTTTTAATTAATTTTTTTTTTAAATGTTGACATTTGATACTTTCTCTGCATTCACTATAGCTAAACAAGGTGGCATTTTCCTCCAGTACAGGTAAACAAGGAAGGTAATTTTATAGTGTCCTCACTCTAGTATAAGATTGTCTTAATATATTCAAGGGTAATACAGGGATGTTAAAATATTTTCAACTACTTTGAGGAGATTCCAAGTTATTTATTTTTTTTTCTATGTTAGCATACAGAGTAAAAGTTTTGAGTGTTGTCCATTCAAGAAAAAATAGTCTTCCCCAGAGAAGCATATATGATACTGTCTCATAGCAGTACCAGAGACCCATTGTAATGGGTTTCTTCTCTTCTGGCAACAAATAACAGTCCAATAACATTACTAGTGCTGTAAATATTTAATGTGTGATTTTTCAGCTATTTATTTAACATTTTTAATACTTCTGCTACATATTTTTATTTATATTTTCACATCATAGAAATTCAGCATACCTACGCATGAAATCTTATCCTACACCATGCTAAAGCGTATTTTTAAAAAGTTATTATGTTTATAATTCCAAACTATGCATATTTTCCAAACTTTGACAACTTGAAATAAAAAGTTCTCAAATAAGAATGCTTTAAGCTGGCATTGACTGTGTTGCTTTCAGACTGACTTCAACCTTCTCCCGGTGTTGCAGCAATGTCACAGTTTGACTCAGGATCAGCAATTGAATCAGTGACAATGATGCTCTCGATCCCCTTCCCCTCCCACCCAGGCAGGGAAGGAGAGAGAGAATGAAGGAGAGAGACTTTCTGGATTGAAAACTAAACTAGACAGCTTTAATTAAATACTAAGGATAAAATAAAAGATGTACAGTTATATACAAATGTGTTCAGGAATGTGCAAAACCTTATTGCCTCCCCCCACCCCAGCAACTCCCCCGGCACCTCCTGAGCTGTGAGCAGGTCTGAAATGTCCCGGAGCGCTGCTGGAGAGAGCGGCAGAGCAGCCAGGAGCTGAGGGGAGAGTTGTGAGGGTCAGGGATGCATCAGCCTGGGGATCAACAGTGATGGATGGATGGAGTCCTTTCTGGACACCAGCCATGGTCGGAAAAGAAGGGAAGAAGAAACAGGAAGGAAGTTGTCTTCCATGATCCCTGACCTCACACTGAGCTTACATAGATATATGGAATATCTCTGGCCAATTTTCCTGTCCCTCTAATCCACTCCTCCCTATGGGAGGGCTGTAGATATGACTCTTCTGGTGACCTTGCAGTCTCAGCAGTAACATAAACATTCCAGCATTATCAGTCCACTACTTGGAAAACTTGCTGCTAGTTAGAAGAGAGCTTACTGAAGGAAAAAAAAAAAAAAAAAAAAAAAAAGGAAAATTGGCTTCATCCTTGGCAACAAAAAGGGACATTCCTGGTTGCCGGAGTTAGAAATTTACGTACCCCAAATAAGGAACCAGAGTTCCCAAAGAAAGTTTATTAAATTAACATCTGAAATTCAAATTAAGATGTGGCTAGGAGGCAGAAGAGCACGTTAAGCTTAAAACAAATTGGAAATATAAATAAAATCTGAAGTATTACAGGACTTTTTATCACCTTGATCTGCTTGTGTTGAAAAACAGCTTTATTTTAGGCAAGAACACGCTTAAAAGGAAGCTAAGCAGAGGGGGATGAGGGAGGGATGCTAATCATTCATAATTGCCTAGTAGAAAGATAGCAACATTTGAAAAGCATTAAGACTGGCTGAATAACTTGCATTAAATGTATGTCTTTATTTATTTATTTACCCGTGTTATACCACTGTTAGATTCCAGAATTGTGCTTTCAATTGCTAGGAAATATAAACTGTATGAAAACCAATTCCAGGTATTCATTAGACCTAAAATAAATAATTTCTTGAGATCTCAAGGAGTGATTTTTGAACTAGCACTGAAAAATAGTGTCTCTTTATGAAATGCTTGAAGTTTCACTGAGTTCTACTTGTTTTTGAGGTACCTATGCAGATTTCATAATAATTTGTGTTCAAATACATTCCTTGGTTTTACTTCAATAAATTTCATATCTTGAGTATTCTATGCTAAGTCTTCCAGATTATTATTTTCTTCTTAATTTCTTAAGAAAATAAGTTTTATGACTTGCGGTGTCTCTGCTGGTGAGCTTGTCCACACAACTGTTCTCTGCAGTGCCTTTTGGATATGTGAACTATTTTAAACCAAATTTGATAATAGTGAAGTTCTCAACGTTATGAAAACTTCTGAATATAAGCAGATTAGCAGAGCTGTGTATTACAAGTTGTGGTTGTGAAGAAAGTAAACCCCCCTACCTTAAGCCAGTTACCAGAGAATGTGTGTAAAACTCAACTGGGAAATGTTTGCATTTGTTTAGGTAGAGGGAAATCCAGCTAGAGATAGAAGATCAGATTTCATGAGTAGTGCTGCATAAGGAATTGCTTGCTCTATCTGCTGAACTCAATGTTTTGGGGGAAGAGAAGTAGGAAACATCACTGTTTTCAATGTGAATTTTGTATTTATTTGGGGTTAGAGCAGGTTATGTCTGTGCATTTCTCAGTGTGATTCTTTGGCTGTGGATCTCATGGAATATTGCAACAACTTTTTGAGGGGTATACTTGGCTGCTGAGATGCTATCTGCTTGACCATACATAGATCTGGGAAAAAGAAGCTTATTTGCTTTACAGTGATCTGAGACTGACGTAAGTGTATTTGCTGTCAATTAGCACTGCAAGCAATATTCTGCTGGACCACGGTATGTAAACTTTTATTTTCTTAATACTATTTAAACTGACAAGAATGATACCCAAATCTGCAAGCCTGTCTAAATGGTAACTCGTGTCAGTAATCACATTTAAGATTACCTCAGAAACCAAGGCTGTGTAGTAGGTAGTTTTCTGGGGAACAGGTAAAAAGTGGTAATTCTGTTTGTCCCAGGCTACTGTATTCACCCTTCTTCCCTTTTTTCCTTCTTGATTTAAAAACTGTTTGACAGATGCTAAGGTTAATGAAGTTTAATTTTAAATTGGCCTTTTCCTTGAGCTGCTGACAGTTCATTCTACACTACAGGGACCTTTCTTTTTCAACTCACTTCATGTTTGAGTAAGAAGTGGAGTCTCTGATAGAAACTTCTTCATGAATAACTGAACTCAACTGGAACACAGCCAGACACTGTCAAAACTGGCTCCCTGAATCCCAGTCTTGTGTTTTATCATGGTATGAGAGATGAAATTCATTAACCTCTCATTAGAAATATGCCATTGCAAAAATCCCACAGTATGCTAGATTAAGCCTATTAGAAACCCCAAAATGTCAGTTAATGTACAAGAATTAACATTTCTTATTCCAGAAGTTAATAGTAGATACCTCATTTGGCTCCATTCCATTTAATTGATATGGGAACTTGTTAGGTGCTTTTTCCTTTAGAATTAGCACAAATTTTATTAATCCAGATAGAACTGCTTGATAAAAAAAAGCTTTAAACATAGTGGAAATACAAGCATTTGCAGTATAAAAATGTTTATTTCATTATTGCATTTTCTACCTATGAGTATTATAATTTCTGCATAGACAGTAGTACATGTATAGAATATGGTATATATTTCACCTGTAAATATAATAACACTTGAAATAATTATCTTTATACCAGTGATATCTTAACTTAGACAGAACTTGCTCAATAGGATACTAAGTCCTACTTGAACAGATCCAAGTGTGCGCAGATACTAAAACACTGTGTTTAATTCCAAGTAGAGTTTAGAGTATAGGAGCATTGTCCTCTAATAAGTATAAGCACTGCAAAATAATTTATTTAATTCATTCTGCATCTGCTACTGAGGCAGAAACAGGAACAACCACCAGAAAAAAGCACAAGATCAAATGGATCCTGTACTGCATCCCCCCAGCCCTCCACAGCCACCAGGCAGAAGTCAGTAGTTTAGAAGAAAGAGTGGATGGAGGCAAGCCCGCAGTTGGGACAGCCATCAAACCTCCTCCATGCTCATGTCACTGTCCCAGGCACTTCTATACAACAGATACAAGGCTCTGGGTGTGGAGGGTCAGTCAATGGATGATGTGGATGGTGGTCCATCTACACCGGAAGTGTTGCCAGGGTCAGAAAGTACTACCCCTCATATCACAACCAACTCCAGGAGGTAAAAAAGACAGGTTATAATTTTAGGCGACTGCCTTCTGAGGGAAACAGAAGGTACAATGTGCCAGACGGACCCTCCTCTTACAGATGTATGCTGCTTTCCTGGGGCCTGGGTTAATGACATTACTAAGAAACTTCCTAGCCTGGTATAGCCCTCAGACTGTGATCCACTATTGCTAGGCCTTTTCCTTTCTCATGGGAACCCTTCCGCTTCAGGCCTTGGCCTGCAAACCTGAGAGACAAAAGCAGTTAAATCATAGAAGGAAACTAAGGCAGGCATATAGAGAGATGGAGCATCCTGCTACAGTTATGCTGAAGCATAATGTTTAACGGCTGAGGAAATGGACACCATCATCTGCAACCATCCTTAAAAGTGGATTGCTCTACACTTAATTTGAACTTTTTCAGTGTTCAGCTGCAGTATCAGTGCAAGGTAGTGCTCACAGCTTCCCTATTTTCCTAACACTTCTGTTGGAGTGCTGAGACGTTGGAGTGCTGAGATGTTGAAGTGCTGTGATGTTGCTGTGTTTCAGCCATGTGCACAGCTTTTTGAAATCTCAGATTAAGTTGGTTTCAGCTGTCTCCTGTGAATATTGCAAGAGACAAACAGTCCCTCTTACTAAGCAGAAGACTGTAGTTAAATTCTTAATTATGTTTATTCAGCAAATTTGACTTTTTCTATCATACAGGTTTCCAGTACAACATCTCTCTTGTCCATCTTCCTTTGTACCAAATACTGTCATAATCAGTGAGTCTCAACAGAGAAAGAGTCCTCATATATGGTAATATAAAAATACAAGTCAGGTAGGGAGTGTTTAATGAGTGACAACCCACTCGTACACTATTAACCTAAGCTATCTGTTAGGAACACTCAGTAATTTACCTTTTTTTTCTTAAAAAAACCCCCACGTGTTCCTTAATTGCCTTATGTATTGTATTACCCTGTAATTAAGTGTTTTTGCAGCCCATGCTGCTGGTGGCAAAGTTTAGTTATTGTTTTTTCTTCTTAATGGAAAATTAATTCATAAAATTACTGATTTCCTTGGCAAAATATATTCTTAAATTGTTTATTATGTATGTATGAGATAAGAAATTTCTGTATATTCTGTGGCTGAAATATTGTATGCTATCAGTGCAGAGATGGAATTTGGAGAAGAGGTTAAGTTGAATGCTGTAATGGCAGATGTCTGTTTCAGCTGTGACTGGGACATTTCAGGAGCTGAATACATTTTTATTATAATATCTAGAATTTTGCCAGGTAGTACAGTAGGGTTTTTTTCCAACTGTTCTATGATATTTCGGTGTGCTTATTTCAGAATTCATTTGAGGGCCACCATTATTGCATCCTTTAAAAATATTTAATGAAATGACCCATTCTGTACCAATTAAATGCTATTGTATGGAAAATATGCTTCTAGCAGTGAGCTAGATTATGCAAATGTAAACTATTACCCTGCAAACTTCTAGCGCCTTCTACACTTCCATGTAACACATCAAGATTTTGATTTTAAGCCAGACAAAAACCAGTTTGCTCTCCCATTCTCAATGTGGAGTCCAAAAATAAGGGGATAGGCAGCAATAACCTCATTTCTTTGCTCCTTAGTTGGGTAAAATGTATTTTATTAATTTTTTGGGATTAATTCAGCGTTCAGTTTAAAGAGGAAGTCAGGACAAAAACACCAGAAGGCCTGTAAGGATGAACAAGGAGCTCCTGGACAAACTCAGACATAAAAGGGAAGTGTACATAGGGTTGAAGCAAGAACAGGTAGCCTGGGAGGAATACAGAAAAATTGTCTGAGTGATCACGATGGGAAACCTAAAGCCTTGATAGAACTGAATCTGGCCAGAGACAAGAACAAAAGCTTCTACAGGTGTATCAGTAATAAAAGGAAGATGAGGGAAAACGTGAGCGTGCTCACATGGGAGACCTGGTTGCCTGGGACATGGAGAAATCTGAGGTACTCGAATTTTTTTTTGCTTCAGTCTTCACTGGCAAAGTCACAGAAGGCAAAGGCAGGGTCGGGGAGAATGAGGAACCATCCACAGTAGGGTTAGATGAGGTTCAAGACCATCAAAGGACCATGAAGGTGCACAGATCCATGGGACTTGATGACATACCTCTGCAATTCCTCAGGGGACTGGCAGATGAAGCTGCTAAGCAACTATCCATCATATTTAAGAAGTTGTGGCAGTCTGGTGAAGTTCCTACCAACTGGAAAAGGGGAAACATAGCTCCCAATTTTAAGAAAGGAAAAAAGGAAGACCTGGGGAACTACAGGCCAGTCAGTCTCACCTCTGCCTAACAAGATCATGGAACAGATCCTCCTGAAACTATGCACATGGAAAAGGAGGTGATTGGTGACAGCCAACATGGCTTCCCTAAGGGCAAATCGTGCCTGACAAATCCAGTGGCCTTCTATGAAAGGTTCACAGCGTTGGTAGATAAGGGAAGAGCAACTGATGTCATCTACTTGTGCAAAGCATTTGACATTGTCCCATATGACATACTTATTTCTAAACTGGAGAGACATGGAGTTGCTGGATGGACCACTTGGTAGATAAGGAATTGGCTGGACAGTTGCACTCAAAGAGTTGCGGTCAACGGCTCCATGTCGAAGTGGAGATCAGTGGCATTCCTCAGGGGTTGGTTTTTGGACTGGCACTGTTTAACATCTTTGTTGGCTACATGGACAGTGGGATTTAGTGCACTCTCAGCAAATTTGCCAATGATAACAAGCTGTGTGTTGTGGCTGACACACTGGAGGGAAGGGATGCCATCCAGACAGACCTTGACAGGCTTGAGAGGTGGGCCTGAGTGAACCTCATGAAGTTCAACAAGGCCAAATACAGTGTTCCACACATGGTTCAGGGCAATCCCAAACACAAATACAAACTGGGTGGAGAATAGATTGAGAGCAGCCCTGAGGAGAAGGACTTCGAGGTGTTGGTTGCTGAGAAGCTCAACATGAACCAGCAATGTGTGCTTGCAGCCCAGAACGCCAACCGTATTTGGCTGCACCAAAAGAAGCATGGCCAGCAGATCAAGGGAGGTGATTCTTCTGCTCTACTCCACTCTTGTGAGACCTCACCTGGAATACCGTGTCCAGTTCTGGGTCCACCAACATAAGAAGAACGTGGAACTCTTGGAGTGATTCTAGAGGAGGACCACAAAGATGTTCAGAGTGGTGGAGCACCTCTGCTATGAAGACAGGCTGAGAGAGTTGAGGTTGTTCAGGCTTGGAGAAGTGAAGGCTCTGGGGAGACCTTACAGCAGCCTTCCAGTACCTGAAGGGGGCCTACAGGAGGGCATGTGTCAGAGGCTCTTCGGTGACTTGCAAGGGTATGTGGAACCACAACATCCCTTGTTGTGTCTCAAGAACAGAGTCCTTGGTTAGGGAAGTGTGAACAGTGTAGACAGAATGGTAGACTATCCCCCTTTTCCCCCACCCACTCCTCTTTGGCTTACTTCCCTTGGTAAATATCCAGCAGCTGCTGTACTCATGTGCCAACCACCAGGGCTTGTCTTGGACCCTTAGAAGAAGTCCCCCTCAACTCCATTCCAGAAGTCTCTGGACCCCAGAACCTTCCAGAACAACAAGCTCTGCATGTGGAAGCTCAATCGCATGTTGTCAGCTGGCATGTTGCTGAGGGTGGTCCCTGGGGGAGAGAAGATTATAAAAGGGGTCAAAGTGTGTCACACCCTTGTTGACCCACCACCTGCGGACTATGATGCGAGGCTAAAGGCTTGCAGAGCAAGACAATATCCCAAAAAGACCTCGCTGGAACAAAAGGGTGGTGATACATTTGTTCTGTCTTCTTACCTGGCTTTCCATCGTTCCTTTCTTCCCCTTTTCTCCTACAAGTTGGTGCTAGTTTCCCCTAGTTTGCTCCATTCGCAGGTTAGAGCAGCTGTTACAGTGAGTTAACGTCTTCATAATTGCCCACCATTAGCACCTAAGTAGAGCTCTCAACAAAGCATTGTTAGCGGTTCCTCCAGGCCATTTGCCGTGTCTTTTTTGGAGTACAAAAAAGATCCACCCTCCTCAAAACCCACCGAGTGGGATGAGGCAGCATGTAGTGATAGGACAAGGGGTAACGGTTCCAAACTGAGAGTAGATTTAGATCGGATATTAGGAAGATCTTTATTGTGAGGATAGTGTGAAACTGGCACAAGTTGCCCAGATGAGTTGTGGATGCCTTCTCCCTGGGAGTGCTCAAGGCCAGTATCAGTGGGGCTTTTAACAACCTGGTCTAGTGGGAGATGTCCCTGCCCGTGGCAGGGGGATTGGAACTAGATGATCTTTAAGGTCCCTTCCAACCCAAACAATTCCATGATTCTGTAAAGCCCAGTGTTCTGAGATGGTTTAATGAAACAGATCTGGGTGGACCTTCCAATACATTTGATTTCACATTTGGGAGTCTGTCTTACTGCTTTACATTAGTTGGCTGCTCTCATCCTTGTGCACCAAGAATGTCATATTCTTAGGAAGATGTATCCATTTAACTGGGAACATGTGCGCTTAGCTGGGACTGTCAGCTGGCTTAGTGGAGTCAGTACCATCCTTCCTACTGTTCTGTGACAGCTGCAAATTTTTCACTGAAGTCTGTATCCAGCTGAAGGTTTTTTTGTTATTTGTGTGCAAATGAATGGTCAAAAAAAAGGAGAGGTTGACTGGTAATAATAATTCTCTACTTTTATAGATTCTGATGTCTGTTTTTTCAAGGAGCTTAAGGAGCTGCAGTACTGTCACAGTGAATGTGTGCACGTTATTTGTATACATTCTGTCAATATAATTTCTGTGCTTCTATTAGAAATGTGTTGCTTGCCCTGGCTCTAATGACTTTAGTGATTAGCAGTTTAGTGAATTCAGTGAGGAGCTGGACTCTGCTCATGATTCTCTTTTTGACTTGTGTAGCCTTTGGCAAATTGCCTAATATTTGCATTTCTGGCATTTGAACAATGTTGGTACTTATATAATGCTTCTGAAGGAAGCTAGCTTTAGAGTGAAGAATTGCTGGTTAAATTAAAGTTTATTTCTATATATTAAACCCATCAGTCTAGGTTTTCTTCCATATTTAGTTCCTCGGGCAGATGCTTAATTCAGGATCTTCTCTCAGATACAGCTCCAAATACAGTGATACTTCTGTTTCATGTGGCATGTGGCAATAGAAGGAAAAGGTGACTTGTTATGACTCCAGAAGCACAATGGGTAATAAGTTGGTGTGAAAGTAAGAGAATATATTTTTTTTCAAGGAGGACTTTAAACCTGATATTAAGTAATGGCCTTTGATTTTTACTTGGAGTAAAATTCGGTCCTCATACCTAGTCAGCATTTATGGAAAGCGACTGCCTTCTTTGGTAGAAAAAATACTAATAATTTTATCTGCATGAGAGAAACAATGGATGGAATACCTCTAAAGCACTCAGTTTTACATGCTTTTGGAATACTAAGTAACTGGATAAAGGCATACTGGGTCTTTTACCTCACGAAAGTTAGTGGGTCTGTAGCAGCAGTAATGCAAGTACTTCAGTGTTTTCACCACAATGTTTTCAATTTGGTTTCAGTAGCGGTATACAGAACAGTAAAAAATAGTCTTACTTGAGAATATTTTCCATGGTTATTTCATGAAAAAATTACCAATCCGAAAATATATTATGTACGTAATGTAAGATGAGAATGTAAATGAGAGATCAGAGAAGTTCCCAGTGCAGCATCATGCCAATTATATTTTAATGTTGTGGACCACTGATGGATGCATGCGTGTGAGATATATACATATATCTATATATATGCATAAATCTATTACATCTTACATTTCTTTGAGAACCTTCCTTTTAAAATTTCCTGATGCTTGTCTGTTTAAAATCTATTTGAAATCTCATGGTTATTGAAAAACTGTGTCACCAATTTGATTTCCTTTTTGCAAATAAACATAACACTATGTTTATGTGTGTGATCTTATAAAAGAAAAACCACAAAATTCTGTTTGTTACATGATTAAAACCATGGACAGGTTTAAAAAAGCTTAATCAGAATTATCAAAATGAATATGTTATGTATATAAAGTTATCTATAATCAAGTAAGATAACACTTACATAGGTTACTCACGAATCATAAAATCATAGAAGATAATATAAGATAATCAGGTAAAAACTCCTGGGGGCCAATGTGGATGAGCAGGCAGCTCCTAGAAAAGCTCAGACTTAAGGAAGCACACAGAGGGTGGAAGCTAGAACAGGTACCCTGGGAGGATTACAGAGAGGTTGTCCAAGCAGCTAGGGATCAGGTAAGGAGAGCCAAATCCCAGATGGAATTAAATCTTGCCAGTGATGCAAAGAACAATAAGAAAAGCTTCTATAGGTATGTTGGGGATAAAAGGACAACCAAGGAAAATGTAGACCCTCTCCTGAAGGAAACAGGGGACCTAGCTATGCAGGATATTGAGAAGGCTGAGGTTCTCAATTACTTCTTTGCATCAGTGTTCTCTGGCAAATGCTCCAGCCTCATTGCAAAGGCCACAGCAGGTGAAAGCAGGGGCTGGGAGAACGAAACACCCCCCCACTGTAGCACAAGAACAAGTTTGTGACCATACAAAGAACCTGAAATTGTACAAGTGTATGTGACCAGATGAGATCCATCCGTGGGTCCTGAGACAGCTGGAGGGTGCAGCTGCTAAGCCTCTGTCTGTCATACTTGAGAGGTCATGGTGGTCTGGTGAGGTTCCTGCCAATTGGAAAAAAGGGAACATAGGCCCTATTTTTAGAAAGGGGAAAAAGGAAGACCCGGGAACTACAGGCCAGTCAGTCTCACCTCTGTGCCCAGCAAGTTCATGGAACAGATCCTCCTGGAAAATCTGCTAAGGCACATGGAGAATAACGAGGTGATAGTGTTGGCTGTCACCTAAGGGCAAATCGTGCCTGACCAATTTGGTGGCCTTCTATGACAAGGCTACAGATATGGTGGATAGTGAAAGAGCAACTGACATCATCTACTTGGATTTGTGCAAGGCATTTGACACGGTCCCACATGACATCCTGGTCTCCAAACTGACAAGACATGGATTTGACAGATAGACCGCTTGGTGGATAAGAATTGGCTGGATGGCGACACCTAGAGAGTTGTAGTCAATGGCTCAGTGTCCAAGTGGAGGCAAGTGATGAGTGGTGTTCCTCAGGGGTCAGTACTGGGACCAGTGCTGTTCAGCATCTCTGTTGGAGACATGGAGAGCGGGATTGAGTGTATCCTCAGCAAGTCTGCTGATGATACCAAGCTGTGTGGTGGGGTTGATCCTCTAGAAGTAAGGGACGCCATCCAGAGGGACCTTGATAGGCTTGAGAGGTGGGCCAATGCCAACCTCATGAGGTTCAGTAAGGCCAAGTGCAAGGTTCTGCACCTGGGTCGGCACAACCCCAGGCACAAACACAGGCTGGGGGGAGAATAGGTGGAGAGCAGTCCTGAAGAAAAGGACTTGGGAGTGGTAGTAGATGAGAAGCTCAACATGAGCCGCCAGTGTGCACTCTCAGCCCAGAGAGCTATCAAATTTTGAGCTGCATCAAAAGAAGTAAAGCCAGCAAGGCGAGGGAGGTGGTTCTCCTCCTCTACTCTGCTCTGGTGAGGCTGCACCTGGAGTACTGCATACCGCTCTGGGGCCCTCGTCACAGGAAAGACATGGAGCTGTTGGAGAGGGTCCAGAGAAGGGCCACAAGGATGATCAAAGGGCTGGAGCACCTCTGCTATTCAGCCTGGAGATGAGAAGGCTCTGGGGAGACCTTACAGCAGCCTTCCAGTACCTGAAGGGGGCCTACAGGAAAGCTGGGGAGGGACTTTTCAACAGAGAGGGTAGTGATACAACAAGGGGTAATGGTTTTAAACTGAAAGAGGGTAGATTTAGGTTAGACATCAGGAAGAAATTCTTCACCATGAGGGTTGTAAGGTGCTGGAATAGGTTGCCCAGGGAGGTTGTGGAAGCCCCCTCCCTGGAGGTGTTCAAGGCCAGGTTGGATGAGACCTTGTGCAACCTGGTCTAGTGGGAGGTGTCCCTGCTCATAGTAGGGAGGTTGGAACCTGATGATCTTTAAGGTCCCTTCCAACCTTAACCATTTTATGATTCTGTGATTCTATGAGTGCTTGTAAAGGCAGACTCTGATACAACTAAGTATTTACAGAAAGAGAAACACAGAAGGCATGATGCAGTTCAGTATTCAGACTCGTATATTTGTGGGTACATGTAACTGCTTGGATGTGACCTGTCTGCTTAAAATACTGTATTAGTAAGTGAAGCCTAGAGATATGCAGTGACTGGAGTGACTAGTGAGATCAGTAGTCCTCTGTCGGAGGGGCAGCCCCCACTGCCTGCCTTCTCCAGCAAGCTGTCATACGCAGCCGTGGTGCCAGCATGCAAGGATATGTGGGTCTCCATCTCTGTAAAGCTGCCTTCTGCCCATGAACTAAATGTGCTATGGCAATTGTTCAATTATTGTATGTTAGCAGAAATTAATAAACCAGTAGTAACTAAAACTAGTGAGGCAAAGCAATAATGCTCAGTGAAGCGTTTTTTTAAACCATGAGAAGATAAATAGTAGAAGATGCACTCAGACTCATACCTCACTCACACATGTCCTATTACAGTTTTGTGCTGCATATAGCCCATGCCATAGCTATAGCAGAGAAGTTGTACTCCCATGCACCTTCCATGACCGCTGACTGCAGGAGTGCACCCATCTTGGCTGAGATAACTGATGAGGATGGGGTCACTCTGGGCAGTCACTGCATAAAATTACTTCAGCCTAGGTCCAGCAACAAGGGTGAGACTCCAGTGCTTCTTCCCTAGGGGTTTTGATGCTGTCTCCTTTGAAGTTGTGTTTCTGCACATAAGTTGTGCCTATTGATGGCTGGTCCTCCAGGATTTTTTTGAACGATCTTGGCCAAAATAATATAAAAAGTTGACCTAGATTAAATAATTCATCTGTCTGTATTTCATTCAGGTTTTTGTTACAGCACATTTATATGCCATTTGATGAGGGGGCATTTTTAAAATGTCTTTTTGCAAAAAATAAAACTGTACATGGCAGATACAGGAGGGATCACCTCAACTGGCAGCAAAATAATTTGTCAGATTCCTCTCAATCAGCTGTTTCCATCAAAACCAGCAACTGTTTCAAAGAAAAGATTGATTTCTCTCAGTTTTGTTTTTAGTATACAAATTGCATTGCGTTCACATAATTAAAATACTGTAACGGTTTTCACATTTCATTGCCTAATTAACAGCAATAAAAGCCCCACTAAATCAGGATGAATCTGTAATTTCAGCACTAATCACACAAGTGTGAGTGTCAGCATCACAATGAGGTGCACAAATCTGGAGGTAATGAGGCTGTGGCTGTCTGGGAAATTAGAGCAAATGCTGGTACAAATTGTACAGCAAGGTTTATTCCCATTTAATTAATTATATGCTTGCACAGGGAATTGTAACCACCTCAAATTACTTTAATTTGTGAAATTCATGCTCTAGCTATGGACTTGATAGCTGACCATGAAGTTGGGTTCCCCAGATCTCCCTTGGTGCAAAATGACAAAATTATCCAAAATTCTCTTTAGTAATGCCGAAGTTAAGAGTAGGACAAAACCATTTTGGACACAGGTAATGACTGGTATCATGTATTTTCACATCTTACCCAGTGTACTAAGCCTCTTTGAATGATGAACTGAAAAATACCAGTGATTAAATGATTTGTGCTGATTCTATCCTGAGGCTGTATAAAAAACTTCTGGGTAATTTGGAGGTTTACGCAGTGCCTGAATTAACTTTCTGAAACACATACACATTTTATGTTAATAGACAAGGATGACGGTGATGTTTTTCACACTGCAATCTTTTATAATTAGTTCAAATTCAGCACCCAAATATCATGCCTGAAACTTTCATTCTAAATGCTACTAGACTGGTACATGGAGAATTTTCTCTTACATGCTCACAGAATAACTATTAATTTTATTTGTATTCAGTTTTTATATTGCATTGTTTCTAACCGAATAGTTGATATCAAATCTATGGTCATCACCAAAATGATTGTTTACAAGGGGTTGAATGAATTATATTTCCTAGGCTCTGTTTATCATGATGGGGAGAAGTTGTAAAGGTGCCAGTGAGGTTAATGGTTATCTTTAGTAGCATGATAAGCATTTTACAGGAAGAATACTGACATTCTCATAGAGGGTAACACAAGTAACTTATTGTATCAGGAGGTAATAGCTTAAAAAGTTTTTCCAAAACCCATGGATTCTTCCTTTTCTCTAGTCATATTGAATGTTGTATTACTTTTTGTATCAGCCAACAGTGCTATATCCATTAAATTGGAGAGAGAGATACTATTTCCAGTTTCAGATAGTCACCAGGAAAAGCTGCTGTATATTACCTTATAATGGGTCAAGTTCATCTTAAAAGACTATATGAGCAGCCGTCTCGTGTATGAAACAGCTGTATGTTGTTTTAGATGAGAACTATCAGTCAATCACAACAAAACCTTCATACATTCAATTTCATCTTTGCTTCATACTGGTTTGTGGTTTTGCTCTTGTTTCCAATCTTGTTACATCTTTTAGTTCTTTGCATAAAGGAAGACAGTAGCCTTTTAAAGCCTGCAAAAACTTGCTTCTCCATCTGGATTTTTTTAATTAGCCCAGCTGGACATACTCAGTACTCTGCAGATAGTCTGTGTCCTTAACCAACATGTGGGGTTTATCAAGGTACAATTGAAAACATAATAATGATTGCCAGCATAAACCAGAACTCACATCTTCATCTGGTATTAACAGATGGTTAAGTATGGTCTTTCATAAGACTTGCTGATAGCTATTTTAGAATAAAATTTTATCTACTTACTTTCCTATTTGGCAAAACGTAAAAATTGACTTAAAATTTGAAGTTTGACAAAACTATTATTCTGACACATACCATAAGGCTGGCTGTTCTGTCTCAAAATGCTATGTGTCAGGATCCTTGCTTTTACGTTTCCATTCCCTGGTAGATTTTGGAAATCACAAAGCTCTGAGAGTTCTTGCCCTAAAAGGGCAGGTAATAGAATGCAGTGTAACCCAGACAGTTGGTGGCTGTGTGCTCTGCTCTGAGCTTATCTATAATCTTTGATGCATAGCAGGCATGTCCTCTTGACTTTGTCTTAGAAGAAAAACTTTCAGTGGAAGTTATGTCTTTTTCTCAGTGTTTGTTCTTCCGATTACTCCACAAAGCAATCAATTATTTTCTTAATTCAGGCTTGTTTTGTAGCTGTACATCTTCTGTGACCTTTTCTTTGTCTTTATAAATGTTCTTTTGACCATCGTATCGCTTCAGAATGTAATTCTTATCCGCTTCTCAGTACTGATGGGCTATAATCAGGAGCTGAGACTAATTGTTTTTTAAAAGCTTTGCATCTCTGTGAATATCCAGGATACTTATGAGGCTTGGAAACAAAGCACAAGGGGAAGGGAAATGTTAATATATTAATATTTGTTTCATATATTGATTTGAATTCTCTTAAGCAACATAGTTTTTGAAACTTGGCTGGGTAGAACAGAGAGTATTGATTGGCTGGAATATCCCAAAAGCTGTCAAAAAGTGCACCATGACATTGGTACCAAATATGGGATTAATTACATCTAGCCATCAGTCACAGCTTCTGGGAACATCAGGAGTTCCTCTTTGTCTCAAACATAGAACTGAGATCCAAGAGTGTGAATTCTCTCAAATCTCAGAGAGGCAGAACTGTAGACAATGTTATCTTCCCAGGTTCTGATACATTGTGTCTATGCAGAGTTAGTATTGTAAGGATCTTAATAAATTTGTATACTGCATTGGTGTAATTCTAGGAAATTATCAGAAGAGTATAAGAAAGTCTGGAGAAGAAGCAGTTACTCAGAACTGATTTTTTTTTTTAAATCCAAAAAGTACAGGTGATAGTGCTAATCACATATCTAATTATAATATCTTCCACTTCCCTTGCCCTTCTATATAAGTAGGCTTAAAAGATGCCTTTTTGAAAGATAAGAAATATTGGAAAGCTATTAAAAATTGCATACTTACATTTATTGGTGGAGTTTATCTAAAGTAATATGTGTAAGATTCTAAAGCAATAATAGAAATTGCAGTTGACTTAGTTTTTTATTACTTTAATAAGCTCATATGGGCTTTGAAAGCAGTCAGGCTTTTGTACCATAAACTATTATTCTGAAATGTGATTATCCTGTTGGACTGTAGTTAAAATTCTTTGCTACTTAATTCAGTAGTCAGAAGACTGTAGCCTTAATAGTAGCTTAAGATACATGTGTACTTGTAATGTGTTAATTCACTTTCAGCATTGATCAACACTTAATGTATAATTAGCAAGCAGATGTAACAATCTGCTAGGACAATACTCTCTGTTGCCTAACTATTGTGCTCATATCTCACAAAATCATAGAATCATAGAATCATAGAATCATAGAATCATAGAATCCTAGGGGTTGGAAGGGACCTCGAAAGATCATCTAGTCCAACCCCCCCTGCCAGAGCAGGGTCACCTAGAGCACATCACACAGGAACTTGTCCAGGCGGGTTTTGAATGTCTCCAGAGAAGGAGACTCCACAACCTCTCTGGGCAGCCTGTTCCAGTGCTCTGTCACTCTTACAGTAAAGAAGTTTTTTCGGATATTCACCTTGAACCTCCTATGCTCCAATTTACACCCATTACCCCTTGTCCTATCACTGGTCATCACTGAGAAGAGCCTAACTCCATCTCCCTGACACTCACCCCTTACATATTTGTAAACATTGATGAGGTCACCCCTCAGCCTCCTTTTTTCCAAGCTAAAGAGACCCAGCTCCCTCAGCCTTTCCTCATAAGGGAGATGTTCCACTCCCTTAATCATCTTTGTAGCTCTGCGCTGGACTCTTTCAAGCAGTTCCCTGTCCTTCTTGAACTGAGGGGCCCAGAACTGGACACAATACTCCAGATGCGGCCTCACCAATGCAGAATAGAGGGGGAGGAGAACCTCTCTTGACCTACTAACCACACCCTTTCTAATGCACCCCAGGATGCCATTGGCCTTCTTGGCCACAAGGGCACATTGCTGGCTCATGGTCATCCTCCTGTCTACCAGGACCCCCAGGTCTCTTTCACCTACACTACTCTCCAGCAGGTCAGCCCCCAACCTATACTGGGACATCGTGTTGTTCTTCCCCAAATGCAAAACTCTACACTTCCCCTTGTTGAATTTCACCATGTTTCTCCCCGCCCAACTCTCCAGCCTGTCTAAGTCTCTCTGAATGGCAGCACAGCCTTCTGGTGTGTCAGCCACTCCTCCCAGCTTAGTGTCATCAGCAAACTTGCTGAGGGTACATTCTATACCCTCATCCAGGTCGTTGATGAAGATGTTGAACAACATCGGTCCCAGTACCAACCCCTGAGGGACTCCACTAGTCACAGACCTCCAACCAGATTCTGCCCCACTGACTACAACTCTCTGACTCCTTCCCATCAACCAGTTCCTGATCCACCTCACTACCTGATCACCAAACCCATACCTGATCAACTTATCTACAAGGATGCTGTGGGAGACGGTGTCAAATGCCTTACTGAAATCAAGATAAACCACATCTACCGCTCTACCATCATCTATCCACCTAGTAATCTCCTCATAGAAGGCTATGAGGTTAGTCAAACATGATTTACCCTTGATAAAACCATGCTGACTGCTCTTGATGACCCCCATGTCCTTGATATGCCTAGAGATAGAGACAAGAATAAGTTGTTCCATCACCTTTCCAGGGATGGAGGTGAGGCTGACCGGTCTATAGTTACCCGGGTCCTCCTTCTTGCCCTTCTTGTAGACTGGTGTGACATTTGCTGTCCTCCAGTCCTCAGGCACCTCTCCCGTTACCCATGACTTACCGAAGATGATGGAGAGTGGCCTAGCAATGACCTCTGCCAGCTCCCTCAGCACCCTTGGATGCATTCCATCTGGACCCATCGATTTATGGATGTCCAGATTACTCAACTGATCCCTAACCCAATCCTCATCTGCTATGTCAAACTCCTCATCTATCTTGACTACTTCTGGGGCTATATGAATCTGGGGCTCATGGGGAAATCCTGCAGGAGTAAAGACAGAGGCAAAGAAGGCTTTCAGCACCTCTGCCTTCTTTTTATCCTCTGTCACCAGGGCTCCCACCTCATTCAACAGTGGGCCAATATTGCCTCTAGTGTTAGCTTTGTTAGCTATGTATTTGAAAAAGCCCTTTCTATTATCCTTAACCTGACTTGCAAGGTTAAGTTCCAAGGAGGCCTTAGCTTTCCTAATTGCCTCCCTACATCCTCTGACAACAGCCCTATATTCCTCCCAAGTGACCAGCCCCTCCTTCCATGATCTGTAGATTTTCCTTTTCCACTTAAGTTTGCCCAGCAGCTCCTTTTCTAACCATGCTGGTCTCCTAGCTCCCTTACTAGATTTCCTAACCATTGGGATGCTCTGACCCTGTGCTTGCAAGAAGTGGTCCTTGAATGTTGACCAGCTATCTTGAGCCCCTTTACCTTCTAGCACCCTGTCCCATGGGATTTCCCTTAACAGTTGATTGAGGAGGACAAAGTTTGCCCTGTGGAAGTCCAGGGTTCTGGTCCTACTGGGTATTCTGTTCCTTCCACACAGGATCCTGAACTCCACCATCTCGTGATCACTGCAGCCAAGGCTGCCACTGACCACCACTGCTTCAACAAGGCCCTCCTTGTTGGTTAGTACAAGATCCAGCAGCGCTCCTCTTCTAGTCGGCTTGTCCACCATTTGCATTAAGAAGTTATCATCAATGCACTGGAGGAACCTCCTAGACTGTGAAAGGCTGGCTGTGTGAGTCTTCCAGCAGATATTGGGGTAGTTAAAATCTCCCATGAGGACTAGGGACTGCAGTTGTGAGGCTACTTTCAGCTGCCTGTAGAAAGCCTCACCAACTTCCTCGCCTTGATCAGGAGGTCTGTAGTAGACCCCCACGACTGTATCACCCACACCAGCCTGCCCCTTAATTCTTACCCACAGACTTTCAACTTGCCCCTCATCAGCCCCTGCACAAAACTCAATACATTCTAGTTGCTCTCTCACATAAAGAGCAACTCCACCACCTCGCTTCCCCGCCCTATCTTTCCTAAAAAGCACATAACCATCCATGGCCACATTCCAGTCATGTGACCTGTCCCACCACATCTCTGTTATTGCTACCAGATCATAACCCTTAGCCCGCACACTGACCTCTAACTCTTCCTGCTTATTCCCCATGCTGCGTGCATTAGCATACAGGCATTTCAGGAAACAAACAGAGCCCACTGGTGGGACCAAATCCTCCTTAGACCACCTGCTTTCAGGCCCTGGTACGTTCCTCTTGTGCTTGTCCCTAACAGACCCAGTTTTCTCCCCTTCCCCCTTCATATCTAGTTTAAAGCTCTCTCAATGAGCCCTGCTAAGTCCTGCCCCAAAAGCCTCTTCCCCCTCTGGGACAGGTGCATCCCACCTGCCACCACCAGGCCAGGTGTCTCATATAGCATCCCATGATCAAAAACCCAAAACCCTGTCTTTGACACCAATCTCTTAGCCATTCATTGACTTGTAAACTCTTCCTATATACCTCCCCACCCATTCTTGCAGGAGGGATGGAGGCAAACACTACTTGCGCTCCAGACCCCCTAACTAGCCGTCCTAGGGCCCTGAAGTCACTCTTCATTGCCCTTACATTTTTTGTGATGATTTCATCACTGCCAACCTGAAAAATCAGCAGTGGATAGTAATCAGAGGAACCCACAAGATTAGGGAGTTTCCTTTTAACATCTCTAATCCGAGCCCCAGGGAGGCAACAGACCTCCCTGTGGGATGGGTCCGGTCGACAGATGGGCCCTTCTGTCCCCCTCAGAAGGGAGTCACCCACCACAATTACTCTCCTTTCCTTCTTGATTGAAGAAGTCCTAAGGACTCGGGGTGACCGACGAGTCCTAGGTGCTTCACTAGATAAGTCTACCCCTCCAACTTCATTTTCCTGTCCCTGAATTTCCAAGGCTTCATATCTGTTATTCAAGGGCAATTGGGAGGGTGGAAGGGGTTGGGAGGATTTTTTCTTGCCTTTCCGAGGTCGGACTTCCTTCCATTCCTTCATATCTCCTAAGTCCTCTCCATCTGTCTGGTGACAGGAGGGGAGGGGATCTGTCACTTTCTCAACCTCCTCGATCTGCCCCTGCGTCAGGGTATGACTCCACCAATCTATTTCACTTTCACAATCTCTAATGGCTCTCAGTCTTGCAACCTCCTCTGTCAGATTAACCACCTGCCTGAGGAGATCATTTACTTGCTCACACCGCACACATGCGGTGTCACTGGTTCCCTCTGGTACCAGTGCCAGGCTCAGGCATTCACTGCAGCCAGAGACCTGCACTGCTGTATGCCTGCTTGGGAGCTCTGTCTGAGTCCCCACATTCTTTTTCACTACGGTTTTTGGCCGCGTTGTGACCATGATCTATCCAGCTACTAGTTTGCTTTTCTCGTGAGAAGGCACCCGCTGCTCCCTTCCTCCCTCCCTGCCTGCCCTCTGGAGGCAGCTGCCGCTCTCTGCTCTGCGCTGCCGCGTGCTCAGAGGAGGCTGCCAAATGGCCGCTTTTTAAACCTTGCCGCCGTTCACAGCCACTCCCCCTGCCACGTCAGCCTTCCTCTCCCTCGCAGGCTTCCCGCTCAGACTCGGGTCTCCTGGCTCTGCCCCGGCTTCACCGCCTCCGGGAAGCCCGGCTCTCTCTCAGATCCTCAGCAGTTTAAAGGAACAGCTCACACCGCTGCCGCTCTCTGCTCTGCGCTGCCGCGTGCAGAGAGAGGCCACAAGAGAAAAATTGTCATAACTGCACTGTTGTACAACAAGCAAAGATGATGTGTTGCTGGATTTCAGAGTGTAACATTTGTGCATTGTATTAATATCAAGTTGAGACTGGAAAGCAAAGTAGAATGGAATATGCTATATATAACACTGGCTTTAGCATTTGGATGTCAGAAATTTGTAGCTGTGCTGCATTAGGGACATGCAGTTTTAAAATAAACCTTGAGTGATCTGTAAGAATAACTGAAATTGGATCCCTTTTTTATGTGTGTGAATATGTTTTGCTGTCTTACAATACCCTTCAGCAGCAGGACAATTGGAAGGTCTAGACAGACTTGTTGCTAGAAATACCCTCCCCCCCATTTATACATCTTGCACATATAAAGAGATTCACAGGCATAAACAGCTGTTCTCAGTTGTTGTGCTACTGCTCTTCACTCAGAACCTTTAAGGAGTACTGTGGAAATACCTATTTTCAAGCAGTGCTTCAGGGCTTAATCTATTCTGGCATATAATATTTGAGTATCTACAAAACAGGTGAATGAATTTGAAACAGCTGCAATAAGGCTTAAACAAAGATGTCATAGTAATCCCTAGTCAACCCATCAGAGCTCTATGCATGAAAAGCACTTACTCAATGTAGCATTTCCAGTCAGTTCCCACTGACTGGAAAAGGGGGAACATAACCCCCATTTTCAAAAAGGGAAGAAAAGAAGAACCAGGAAACTACAGGCCAGTCAGTCTCACCTCTGTGCCTGGCAAGACCATGGAGCAGATCCTTCAGAAGGCTCTGCTAAGGCACATGGAAAATGTGGAGGTGGTTGGTGACAACCACTATGGTTTCACCAAGGGCAAATAATGCATGACTAATTTGGTGGCCTTTTATGATGGGGTCAAAGATTGGTGGACAAGGGAAGAGCAACAAGGTAATCTACCCGAACTTGTGAAAAGCTTTCAACACTGTCCCGCATGACATCCTGGTCTCAAAACTGGAACAGTACAGATTTAATGGATGGACCACTTGGTGGATAAGGATGGTCGCAGTCAGAGAGTAGTGATCAACGGCTCGATGTCCAGATGGAGAACAACGACAAGTGGTGTTCCTCAGGGGTCAGTACTGGGAACAGTGCTGTTCAACATCTCTGTTGGAGACATGGAGAGTGGGATTGAGTGTATCCTCAGGAAGTTTGCTGATGAAAGCAAGCTGTGTGGTGAGGTTGACATGCTGGAGGGAAGGGATGCCATCCAGAGGGACCTTGACAGGCTTGAGAGGTGGGCTTATGCCAACCTCATGAAGTTCAACAAGGCTAAGTGCAAGGTCCTGCACCTGGGCAGGGCAATCCCAAGCACAAATACAGGTTGGGTGGAGAATGGATTTAGAACAGCCTTGAGGAGAAGGACCTGGGGGTGTTGGTCTATGAAAAGCTCAAAATGGGCCAGCAACATGCGCTTGCAGCCCAGAAAGCCAACAGTATCCTGGGCTATATCAAAAGAAGCATGGCCAGCAGGTCAAGGAAGGTGATTCTCCCCATCTACTCAGCTCTTGTGAGACCGCACCTGGAGTACTGTGTCCAATTCTGGAACCCTCTACATGGGAAGGACATAGAGCTCTTGGAGCAAGTCCAGAGGAGGGCCACGAAGAAGATCAAAGGGCCAGAGCACCTCTCCTATGAAGACAGTCTGAGAGAGTTGGGGCTGTTCACCTGGAACAAGAGAAGGCTCTGCGGAGAACTTATAGCGGCCTTCTGGTGCCTGAAGGGGGCCCACAGGAAAGCTGGGGAGAGACTTTTTACCAGGGTGTGTAGTGATAGGAAGAGAGGTAATGGTTTTAAGCTGGAAGAGGATAGATTTGGGTTAGACATTAGGAAGAAATTCTTTAGTGTAAGGGTGGTGAGACACTGGAACAGGTTGCCCAGGGAAGTTGTGGATCCTCCCTCCCTGGAAGTGTTCAAGGCCAGGTTGGATGGGGGTTTGAGCATCCTGATCTAGTGGGAGGTGTCCCTGCCCATGCAGGGGGGTTGGAACTAGATGGTCTTTACGGTCCATTCCAACTCAAACCATTCTATGATTCTATAAACCAAATACACTAAGAGTTCAAACATTAAATTCCTGCAACAAAAATATTGACTTCATATGTAATGCTGAGTTGTTTCATGTCCTGGCAGGGTTTTCTCGTATTCCTCAGTGGTACAACATTGTACTGGAAATCTTCTGCACCTAAAATAACTGATGATCTCAGAGTAAATTTGTAAATATTTGCTTGAATGCTTTATAAATATTTGTTACAGTCTGCAAATGTTTGGAATTGGCACTAAAAATATTTGTAGGTATAGCTAGTAGAGAAAACACTCCCAGTGTAAGTATGAGAAAGACAATGTTACACTAAAAACCACTTCACTTACCAAATGAGAAATACTGCAACAACAGAAGAAAAACACCTATAACGCTCATGGCTGTCCCAGCAAAAACTTCATTTAGCTTACAATTGTTGCTAGAAATTATTTCTGGTTTCTTGGCAGTGAGATAATTGAAGGTATAAATAAATAATCAATAAAAGCCACTCTACTGAGAAAAGTTTGGGGCAAAATCTGTTACTACAACACCTTATCTGCGGAGATGAACAGAACTGATACAGAGACTGTAGTTCAGCCAATAAAGTATTGGCTTCAGTTGACTTCAGCAGGTCTTTCTTGTTCTGAAGTCACTATAAATGCAGTCTAAATTCAAAATAGGAAAGTATGTAAAATTACACTTGGTGGTAATTATGGTTCCATCTGCTGAGCAGTCAAGTACTTAAACTTTTTCAGGTGATGCAGTGAGATTTCCTCAGGGATTTCAGAGAAAAATTATGTTTCTGCAGTTGCAACTTAGCAAGGAAACTGCAGGAGCTGGAAACAAAAAGCCTGGGCAATCAGTGGAACTGATGGGGCAAGCAATGGAAGTGATGGCACAAACACTACTCGGTTCTTTTGTTGCATGTGCAGATCGTTGGGTTTGAAGTTCACCATCATCCTTGTGCTCATGCTTTTGCTGGATCTTGGTTGGTTACGATGCTGTAATTCTCCTTGTCTCCCTGATAGTTTTCTTGGAGGCAGATCCTTGTTTTTTCCCCAGTAATAGACTGTACCTTGCAACTGGCTCCTTTAAGTTCCCAGATGAGCAAGCTCTTCTCCAAGATTGCTCCCTCAGAATAGCTGGTCAGCAAATGATTCTTTTTTGCATCTGACCTAGGAGACTAGATGTCGCTCTGATAGAGAACTGCAGTGTGTGTGCACCCTGAGGCCATAAATAATGTGACATTTTCATAACCTTAAGCAAAATTCGTAACTTAGTGGCATTCTCTGAATTGTCAGAGGTAGTTGCTGGAAATGCATCTTGAAGAAATGAAATATAAAAGACTTACTGAGGAATACGCTCTGTGGCCTCTACCGTAGAATTAATGAGAAAATGTTCTGAAGAACTTATTGTGATGTTGCTTTGGGATAGAATGTGGATGGAATGGCAATGCAAAGGCTTGTTAACACAAGTGGAAACATTGTGGTATTTGCAAAGATGTGGATGTGAAAGAAGCAAATAAAGACATGTCTGTTTATTGCTTTAACAAAATGAAGTTTGTCAGTGCAAGGATTCTGGAATCCATTTCTGTTTAAGTCTATAAATATTGCATTTATCTATGAAGAGACAGACTGCATGCATCATATTTTAAAAATTGTTATTAAACAGCAAAAATGTGCTTACAAAAGCATAAAAAAACCCCATGAGACACACTGGATTGTCCAACTTCAGGTTTTCATTTAGATTACACTTTAAGATCTTATTTCTGTATTTGCAAATCATCATTTTCTATGTTCAAATGGTTAACTATTTCACTTGCACTAAAAGACAATTGGCTTCAAAACACTAGGAGTTTTTTTTTATACTTCTGTAGTGTAATGGAGTGTAATGGAGAAAATTAATTGCATTGAAATCTTTCAGTTTTACAGATAATACATACTTTGAGTTTGTTCTTTTTCCTATTCCATCTACATTGTGCAATCTTCTCAAGTTAGATAGGACTGATGCAAAAATCGTTACTCTGGGTGACAGTTAACCTGGAAAAGGTTTAGACTGGTATTTGCCTAAAATACTAGGAAGAAGAGTGATTAAAAGTATCTAGCAAATCTTCATGCCAGCAAACCCCTAGTGCAGATTCCTCTACCTTTTTCCTCATTTTTACGTATTCTAATTGAGTAACTGATCAAGACACTGCCGATAAAAACTGTGTCAGGCCTATAGTTGTGTTTTAATATTGGAGGGATGTTAAAGCGGATTTATATAGTGACATGCTAGTTACTTTGAGTATTTAAATATGTACCATTTGATAGATTAGCCTGGTCTTATTGACAGGGAAATAATTTTTAATACTTTATGGTTTTATGTCTCATCCAGAAATGTTGCTTGCATTAATAATTATGGTAAGAAATTTTGCGGAATTGTACATTTACAGAAACACCAGGGTTATCATAGAATCATAGAATGGTTTTGGTTGGAAGGGACCTTAAAGATCATCTAGTTCCAACCCCTCTGCGTGGACACCTCCCACTAGATTAGGTTGCTCAGAGTCCCAGCCAACCTGGCCTTGAACACTTCCAGGGAGGGGGCTTCCACAACTTCCCTGGGCAACCTGTTCCAGTATCTCACCACCCTTACACTAAAGAATTTCCTCCTAATGTCTAACATAAATTTCCCCTCTTCCAGTTTAAAGCCATTACCCCTTGTCCTCTCACTACAAGCCCTTGTAAAAAGTCCCTCCTCAGGACCCCTTTCAGATACTGGAAGGCTGCTGTGAGGTCTCCCCAGAACCTTCTCTTCTCTAGGCTGAACAACCACAAGTCTCTCAGCCTGTCTCCATAGGAGAGGTGCTTCAGCCCTCAGATCATCTTCGTGGCCCTCCTCTCAACTTTCTTCAGGAGCTCCATGTCCTTCCTGTGTTGGGGGCTCCAGAACTGGACATAGTATTCCAGGTGGGGTCTCACGAAAGCGGAGTAAAGGGAGAATCACCTCCCTTGACTTTTTGGCCATGCTTCTTTTGATGCAGCCCAGGACATGGCTGGCTTTCTGGACTGCAAGCACACATTGTTGGCTCATGTGAGCTCCTTGTCCACCATCACCCCCAAGTACTTCTCCTCAGGGGTGCTTTGAATCCATTCTCCAAGCAACCTGTATTTGTGCTTGGGATTGCCCCGATGCAGGTGCAGGACCTTGCACTTGGCCCTATGAACTTCATGAGATTGGCATGGACCTCTCAAGCCTGTCAGGATCCCTCTGGATGGTCTCCCTTCCCTCCAGCATATCGACCACACCACACAGCTTGCTGTCATCAGCAGACTTGCTGAGGGTAAACTCAGTTCCACTGCCCATGTAATTGACAAAGATGTTAAACAGTTCCAGCCCCAGTACCGACCCCTGAGAAATGCCACTCATCACTACTCTCCATTTGGACATCAAGCCATTGACTACAACTCTTTGACTGCAACTGCCCAGCCAATTCCTTATCCACCAAGTGGTCCATCCATTGAATCCATATCTTTCCAACTTAAAGACCAGGGTATCATGTGGGATGTTGTCCAACACTTTGCACAAGTGTAAGTAGGTGACATCAGTTGCTCTCCCCTTGTCCAATAAACTGTGATCCCATTGTAAAAGGCCACTAAATTCATCAGGCATTATTTGCCCTTGATGAAGCTGTTGCTTGTCACCAACCACCTCCTCATTTTCCATGTGCCTTAGCAGAGCCTTCAGGAGGATCTGCTCCATGGTCTTGCTGGGCAGAGTTGAGACTGACTGGCCTGTATTTTTTCCCAGGTCTGCTTTTTTTTCCTTTTTGAAAGTGGGGGTTATGTTTCCCCTTTTCCACAGCATTGCAGCATCACAGTATCATTCTGGTCAGAAAAGACCTTGAAGATCATCGAGCCCAACTACTACCCTAACTCTGCTGTGTCCACCACTAAACCCTGTCCCCTGGCACCACATCTGTCTTTTTAGATGTCTCCAGGGATGGTGGCTCAACCACCTCCTCGGACAGCCTGGATCACCAAGTCAAACTCCTGCCCCAGAACAGGACAACCCCAACGTTCACACCATGTCCCTGAGACAATCAGTGGGAACTCCACCAGACTGCCACAGCTTCTCAAATATGATGGTAAGGGCCTTTGCAACTTGGGTGGTGTGGCCAGAACCCTTGCCAATGAAGACTGATGCAAAAAAGTCATTGAGTACCTCAGCCTTCTCCATATTCCACATGACCAGGTCTCCTGTTTCCCTCTGGTGAGGGCCCACATTTTCCCTAGTCCTCCTTTTATCACTGACATACCTGTAGAAGCTTTTCTTGTTACCCTTGATGTCCCTGGCCAGTTTTGATTCTATCAGGTCTTAAGCTTTCCTAATCTGATAATTGGCTGCTTGGATAACTTCTTTGTACTGCTCCATTTACATTTTAGTTTAGAATTCAAAATACTTTTTAGTTTTAGCTTCTGCAGCAAATCTAGTTTACTGCATCTTTTTTTTTTTTTTTTTAATTCATGTATTTTCAAGTGTAATCATCAAAGCTTTCAAACTTACCATAAGACTAAGGAACTTTGTTGTTAAAATTTAAATCCACCTGTAGCTTTTTCTGTAGAACATGTCAACCTAACTACAGACTTCTGAAATTTACATGGCACCTATTAAATTCCCTCATAATTTAGTTTTGACAGAAGGAAATAAACTTTTTCTCTCAGTTGCAGTCTAGTTACAACCTTGGTTTCTAATATGTTACTCAAACTATTGAGCAAACTGGGGATTAAACAAGAGATGTACTTCTTGGAAATATTCGGGAAGAAAATTGTTAATCAATTGGGCAGTTACTTTAATTTTTAATTGTATTTAAATTATGGATTAAATTTGCTGTAAGTAACTATTTTGATCATGATCAGTCATTTATGAATATAGACCCACTATTTTTTACAACGGCAGATTTGTGTTCCTCTGATGATTTTTACTCGTTCTTGTTAATGACATAAGTTAACATCTAATAATCATTTTTTATAGAAAATTCTTGAATCGGTCAAGTGGTCTTTGTGTACCTGTAAGATGTATTTTACATCATTTTCTCCATCCTACATTCTAACAGATCTCACCTCTGAGATCTGACTTTCTCTTCTTGTCTAATGAATGTATTGTTTTCTTAGTAGCTGTGAAAATCAAATTAAACAGCACATCATAGAGTCTTCTATCCCCCTTTGAAAATACTTTAAGACACAAGTCAAATAGTAGTTGATGCTTATTTAAATAGTTATGGAAACCCTAAGTCAGTACACTTCAGTACTGTGTGGAAAAATTGAAGATACTCATAATGTACAGAAGGGAACATAGCTGGTTTACCCTTCTGTAGAATGGCAGTAACATTGGAGGTAAAATGTAATGTCCCATATCCATCTGTTCTAGCAAAATAAATTTTGTGTGTATAAGTTGTTTTTAATCCTAATGTATTTCTATCCTTTTAAAACACTTATTTGATCCTTATCATTTATTTTCCTTCCTTTAAATATGATACATGTATATGAATCCTGTGATTAATTCTGATGCACTTATTCCATCAGCTGTTACTCTGTATTAAATGCTGGAGTGGTAAAGATGGTGATACTGCCTCATTTTTACCCCTAAAAGTTCATACAATATGTACTTCAAAGAGCTTTCATATGAAAATACTCGAGTATGTTATACTGTATATACATTTTAAGAATAAAATAAGCTAAAATTTATGTAAAGTTTAAAATCTTCTGAAAACAAAGCAAAACCTTGAACATGTTTTTTGTTACAGAATTGGAATGTTGTGCTTAATTGTAGACACACAATTATACTTGTACATTTCCTGAGATGCATCTGAAAATCAAATTAAACGGCAAAAAAAAGCTACCAGTGTTCACACAATGAAAGATAATAAACTTTGTCTAGTAAAGAAACATTTTGGGTTTATTTCTATATTTTTGTGTTTCCTTAAATGTTAGTAAAATATCTAAATATTTTGAGTAATTTCTTAATTTATACTTTAGCTAAAATATTTCAGAAATATTTGTGGAACCAAATGCAAGTATTTGTGTTCCACTAACACTGACTAGCAGAGGAGCAGAGGTAGGTTTTGCCTATTTGTTCAAGGAAGGAGAGATATGATCGATTTGATACTGGCAGAATGGTAGGCGTGTGTGGTTTTCTAAAGTATTTGTGAGGCTTAGTTTGACTTGCTGAAGAAGTCATAAGGTCAAGAGGAAAGGTTTGGTGGTGGTGGTGAATATCAGACATCAGTCAAGAATTTTTGCTTCTGTTATGTCTGAAGTTGTAGTTAGTGACAGATAATATAGTAATAAAATTCTACTGATTTCCATATATTTTAATTATTAGAGCTGAACCTTTTTTAAGAATTTAGCCAGTGAGTAAAAATAAAACATGAATACCCTGTGTTAGCTTTAAATTTAGAGTATCCAGTAACTCAAATGAAAAGGTAAGAAAACTTGGATATATTACTTCTACTTTATTTATTTTAGCCTTCCCACCTCCGTCTCAATTGATTAATATTTATGCATCATCCAGAAGTGTGAAATGTTGTGACAATTTTATTAATTCTTTCAGCATTCTTCTACTCATTATGTTCTTAATTTATTGTAGATGCAAAATAGAAAATTGCAACCAAGATTATTGGTTTGATAGTGGGGGTGCAGCTGAAAACTGTTCTGCCATGAAAGGAGAATCTGTAATACCTGCCAGTCAAGTTCTTTAGTTTTTGTTGTTATAGCAACTGGTTGGCCTCTTCCATATTTAAAACATCTTGTGTCAAATAGTTTGTACTTCTTACTTGTATTTTATTGCAAAAGAGGCAAATAATTAAAGAGGTTCTTGCAATTGCTATGGGACCAGGAAGGATCAGAAACTACTTGTAATTGGAATACATTTAGTGCATATTAATTATTAGGTCTAATAATCTAACTGTCTCTTCATTCCCCAGGATTCAAAAAAGTGTCCAGCATATTTGACTTGGATGTTGCAAGCAGAAACATTAATGGATAAAAATCAGCTCTTGTCCCTCCTCTTCTTTTTTTCCCTTTGTCTTGTCAGCTTAAGAAAGCTAGAACATATATGATGTATTTAGACCTTCCCTGATGTGTTACCCACATAGACAAATGGCCCAATAAAATCTGTTCTGGCCTTTTCAATGTGTTTCTCTTGTGTTTTGGCCATCAGTCATGTGTTGCTGCAGGGTCTTCTGTTTTTCCTCCTAGTGTAGTCCTCTGCATGGAAATTTTCTTAGCATTTGATCAAAGGCAACAATCATCATAATCCATGAAAGCAGAGCTTTTTTGGGAAAAAAAAATTACTCACAATGTAATATTTGGGATCTCAAGTCAGCAAATGCCAAAATCAATCAGTAAAACTAGTTCAACTCATCCCAGTTATGGAAACAGAGCTTATTGAAAAGCCAAGAACCTGCTTTTTTTTTCATGGTCTGAGGAGGTAACTTTCATTTCGTTTCAGAACTTCTGGATTTGAATCACCAACCATTTTTTTGATGCTGAGTACAGAATCTATCATCCAGCAGTGATAGTTCTTTGCTTAAAGAGAAAACTGTGCCATCCTGAAGGAGAAAGATTGAAATAAAAGAGCTTCTGGAGTGGTGCAATAGCTATATCGTAGACCACAATGTGTTTAAAGCAATTCTGAGGTTTATTGCAACAGCTGCGAAGGAAAATGAGAGAAGAACAGATGACAGCCCACCTTAGGTAAAAGTAAGCGCAATTAAAATAATACCCCGCAAAAGCCTTGCCAATCCCAAACATAGGGTCAGTAAGTCTTTCAGTGACTGCAGCTGGGACTTTTTCATCTAATCCACGCACAGTTCTCTACGTTACTCGTGTTCTTATATTGTATTGCTTTGCAGTTTTACAGCTGACAGTCCCATCAGATTCTTTTAATCTTCTAGCTTTGCTGTCAGACTCTTTGTTTTCTTTACCTAACAAGGTGCTTTATATCTCATCTTTGTGTGTATGACTGTACCAGGAGCTTATGATTATTAGGTATGCAGGGCACAGGTCGCACCTCTGCCATACGGTTTCAAAATGGTTCTTTGCATTGAAAAGGCCCTAGGCCTGCCTTGAAATAGAAGAATTGACTTATTTGTGGCAATGAACTGATTCAGTATCTTGCCAGACTTAGTTCAATGGAATCCATATTTTTTATTAAAACAATTACTTTTCTTGAGCTTTTAAAAAAAAAAAAATGTTCACTGATGAAATCAGAAGAAAAAAAAAGAAAATGACAACCTTTTCCCCCCAACTGTTGTTTCAAAATGTGCTTTTAAAAAATTACACATTGTTTCTTCATTCCACATTCTATCAGTCTCTCTTCTACAATGTTTTTAGTAACTGGTGCCTTACAGGATTTTTTGTTCTTTAATTTTGCATTTTCTGGATTCACCTTCTGTTACATGCTTATCATAGTGTTTGTTAGTACTTGACTTGTTTAGATTTACTATTAGTAAAGTGTTTAAAGGACATTATTCTTTTATAAATTACAGAGCTGTACTGGTGATTGTGTGTTGGATGACTTGTGTAGGGAGTGCAAAGTGATAGTATTTTGAAAGTGTTGTTGCAATTTGATAAATTTGCATATGGAACCACTTTAGATATATAAATGCCCTACCTTTGGCAGTGTACTAGGATAAATCATGATAACTGCAAAAAGCAAACTTCTCTCATTCAAACTTAGCAAAAGGATTTGTTTTCTAACTTCCCCAGCTGCTAACAAAATTTTAGAATGTACACAGATCCCACATATGCTGTATAGGAGTATCCCACATATCAATATAGTTACCAGTTAACTGTTCCTCTAAATCAACCATTTCTTCAGCAAATCAAAGACCCTTTATGTACAGAGTGCTGTATACCTGGTAGAGGGCTGTAGGTATGGTTAATGAAAAAAGTGATGGTTTCTTTTAAAGATTTTTTAAAAAATAAATGTATATATACCTGTTAGAGGTAAAGTAGTATTCCATTTTGAAATTTCCAGTGTAAATAATGTGTTGGCCATAATTTTCTTCCTTGATTTGCACTCCCAAGTGTTTCCATTTGATTTAAGTATCAGTTGTTTTGGAAGTTATTTTGAATAAATATATGCATATTGGGTTTCGCTTTAAAATTCATTCTTAAACTTAAGAAATTGTAGCAGCTGGCACAGATATGTTTGTTCAGCAGAAGTTAAACAGATAAAAATATACAAATATTTGTTGTATTTACAGTAAATAAATGGAAGACATTCTGCTGTTTTTTCATGATGAGTAGTCCCAGGCTTTTCTCAAAAACTGAACACTGCTACACGAATATGCATTATTTAAACTAAATACCAAGAGATTTAAAATCTGTATTATCACATATTTGCTTAACTGATGAAGATAGTTTCTTAAATGTGCATTGGATAAAATATATTTTATTACTTAATAGCCCATCTTCAATTCAGGTCATGCCAGAAATGGAGGAATTGTAAACCATCCAGATTATTCTAAGGCATCTTAAAAATGTAGTAACGCTTTGAGATTTGCATTATTAATGGGAGATTAAAATTAATTTGGATTAATTTGTCATCATTTTATCTTTCAAAAAAAATAGAGGCTGAAAATATTACATTAGTTGTATTGGTGTAAATCCAGAGTAAATGTATACAACTGTGACTAAAACATGGGCCATTGAGAGGAGAAACATTGCTGACCTGTGTCAGTTTTCCATAACAAAGAGTCCTGCAGCCTGCAAGTTTTGTGCTCTGCCTGAAGTAATCTCAGAGCTATGCTGCTAGGACAGAATACTTCTCCCTTCCTTAGTGCCTTCTGCTACTTACATCTAACATGTTCTCTTTCATTCTTCTTTGCTACCAAGTGCAAGCTTTCCATAACTGTGCCCTGCATGGGGCTTGGGCCCTTCCCATCTGTCTCAGCCGGGGCCTATTAGCAACTCTGTGCATACAGCAGGCTTGAGCACCTACCTGGCACAGGCCTCCTGGAAACCATTAAGATTCTCCTCTGGTAGCCCAGACCCAGGATAAATAAATTATATTGGATAATAAATGCATAATAGTGCTGTCAACATTTAAAATACATAAAGCATAAGTTACGCAGCAAGCATCTATCAAGTGGAAGAGAAGCAGCTTAGTCACAGAAATGTTATCCTTACAGAATTCTGAAATACTGAAAAGTGCTTCAAGGCTTCTAAGAGAATGAAAATGTTTGAAAGAGAATTGAAAATAATGTGTTGTTGCTCTACAGAATCTTCTGGGATAATAATTCTGAAACAGCATTGGTGGTCTGAGACTTGTCCTGATAAGAGGGTTATTTTCCCAGTGCATTTATCCATGACTAAATGGAGGCATCTATAAATATTTCAGTTTGATACAGACCTCCACATTCTGTCCTTTTTTTTTTTCCGTATACCACAAAAGATTCAGATGACAAATCCTATCCAGAGAGAGAAAAGTAAAGAAACACCAGGTATATATCTATACAGAGGCCTAATGAGGGAAAGTGATTTTTTTAAAAAGAAAAAAATAAGAAAGCTGTGATTTTCTCTTTTTTCAGAAAGGGGAAGTTCTGCCTAAATTTTACATCCTGCAAGAAAGTTAGGTGCTTTATTGACAAAGTTTTGCTGAGTGTTCTCCTTAATACCTTTTTATCCTAATAGTTTTGTGACTAGAGTTAGTAAAAATGTGATATTCTTCTACTTTCTCTGAGTATTGTATCAGATAGTTGAAATACTACATGGACTTTAAAATAAAGTATAAAATTAATACAGTATTTTAATAAATGTGTGCAGGTTACATGATTTGACATACAGTGGTATGTACTAAGTACTGCTGTTGACACATCTACATATTAATTAGTAATGTAACAATATCAACTCTGTTTAGAACAACTTGCATGCACGTGCGGCGAGAGCTCGGACTAACGCACCATGATCAATGTGATCAAGCGAAAGCCGTTTATTGTAAACAAATGCCTTGCTATATACCTCATTGCCTGGTACACACGCTGTAAGCCATCCTACTATTGGTTAAATGCTTTTGTCCACACGAATAATGCTTCAGTCTGATTGGTGCACTGCTACTGTCCATATACCTGCTTCTAATACATGATTGGCTACTAGCCCTAAGCACACAAAGTCCTTACATAGCATGATCTCAGCACCTTTAGTATCTCGTTCCTTCTTCTGCACGTGGGAGTTATTTCTGTTCTGCTAGCTTTCTTCTTTCCCAGCTATAATTATCCCTCCGTCGGCCTTGAGATAAAAGTAGTCCAGCTAAAGTCTCTATAACACAGTTAAGCTTTTATACCAAAGGCTGGATTGCTCACATGCCCATGCTTCTGCAACAAAATCTTCCACATGCATGCAAATGTTAAATACCTCACAGAATAGCCCTTGGCATTTGCCTGACCCTGTCAGGAATAACTGCACAGTGCTGGTACTGTCATACACTTGAACTGCCTCTTTCCTACACAGTATAAAGAAGCTTTGTTGTAGGATTTAAACAGTAATAGAACAAGTGAATCAACGTGGCTGTCATCAGAGACAGCACACAGTACTGTAAGTGTGTTTGTATAAGTAGTGGTGTTTTTATCAAGCCCTGTGGACCCGTGAACCCCTGTGGTGCAATGTTTTTTAATAATTGAGGAGAGGGGGTTTCTTATTCTTTATAGGGGTTATGGTCATTAGTGTGTCCTGTAAGTTTTATATTATTTACTTTTATATTATGTATATCATTTTCTATATACATTATTATAATTACTATATTAATATATTAATTTATATTATTTGTATCGATTTACTGTATTTGTAATTTGTGTTGGTGATGGTGGATGGTATGAATTTGGAGGAAAATCAGTTTGTTTTCACAGTATATATTTTAGATCTGCAAAATATAGTCTGACATCTGCTTTAAGCAAGGGTTTTCAACTTGTCTCTGATGTATAGCAGAGACAGTTGTGATGACTAATGAAAACATTTTTATTAGCGAAATAGGAAGTGTGAGGGAGGATCTACTTCATATCAAGTTCTAAATTATTAAATTATTTCTATTAGACTGTTTTACACATCTGCTTCTTTTTTTCCTACTTAATTTCAATTTAAGATTGGGTGAAGATTCTTCCTTAGAACTGAGCACACAGGGAGAGTTCTGTCTGGTATAGTTCATAACTGAAGGGAGTCAGAAAAAATGTTAACCTTGAGGTGACCATTTTCCTTGTTTGAGAGAGAATATTGCTATTCTGTTTGCCTAGTAGTGTGCCTATTTGCTATTAATTCTGTGATGGATATCAAAGATAACATCACAATTTTGCTGACTGGTTACTTTTAAAGTGTGTGCAAGGCAATCAAGACCAAATGAAGATACCTTTGTCCTGGTTTAAATAGTAAGGGCGAAACACAAACCAGAAAGCAGAAGTGCTTCCTATTACCCCCCACACAGACACACACACCTGCCCAAGGGAAGACAGAAGGGGAATAAGGAAGAGAGACTTAAGGGCTGGAAACTGAAACTGGAACAAATTTGCTGTATCACAGAAAAAGGGAGTAATATGTGGGGGAAGAACAGATATATGGATATGGATACACGTATATGGATATATACAAACCCGATCTCGCTGGTCACAGGAATAGGTGAGTGAGAGTCCCTTGCAGCAAGACTGCTTCAGGAGAGGGATCCACAGCTCCTCACAGCACCCGGTGGAGTTGGATTCTGGAGAGCACATGGCAAACCAAAGAATCTCCAAGCAGCAACAGTAAGGAAGGGGACTCAGGAAGGAAAAGGGCTGAGCTTCCGTTTCTCCTGGCATTTATAGAGTATGGCAGGAACTGGGGGGAATGCTGACCCCTCCCTCTTCCAACCCTCCTGGGCCTTTCAGGGTCTTAAGGACCCTCTCTCTAGTTCCTCTTACAGGTTTTCAACACCATGCCAGGGTCACTTAAACCATAACAACATTTTTATCAAAGACTTAAAATAGACCAATATACAGAGATCATTAAGAAAATATTATAAAAAAATTCCTTTGCATGTGGAACCTCTAGCTTTTAACTCATAGTCAAACTAAATTTTTTTTTAGTTTGACTAAATAAGCTAGTTACTCGAGCTAGTCCATAACAATATGCTTTATTTTATTCAGTTCTCTTGTGCTTTTGTTTCTGTGGGCTTGCCTGAATCCTGCTTTTTTTGTTCTATCAAACAAAGGAGAGGGAGAGGGAGAGGGAGAGGGAGAGGGAGAGGGAGAGGGAGAGGGAGAGGGAGAGGGAGAGGGAGAGGGAGAGGGAGAGGGAGAGGAGAGGGGAGGAGAGGGGGGGAGAGGGGAGGAGGTGGGGAGGAAATGGGAAGGGGAGGGGGGAGAGTAAAAATGTGCTTAAGTGATTCTGATGGTACCGGTGTGGAGAAAGCTAACTTCACTGCTCAGTCTATTACTGATTTTTATTACTGCACAGTATATAATACTATATAAATGTATATACTAACACACATAATATTATGCTATAAGTGACTCTGCAGCTAGGCTTTTCATAAATTTATGCATGCTCACAAAACTACTTTACAGGCTAATATCTAAAGATTGTTAAATTGCAAAGCATCTTTACTAATGAGCACTGAGGAGAAAATGTAAAGTGTTAGAAAAGAGCATGAAAATTGGATGTATGCTCAGTAGTGGTTTTCTTTTCACTAAAGCTTTTTGTTGAACAGCAACTCAGGACTAGTAAAGCAAAGCACCTGAGGATTAAACAATTTAACCTTTGTAAATAAATCCTAGTCTAAAAATTATATATAAAGCTATATGGGAAGCATTATCCATTAAGATAAATACCTTCTTCAGGGGGATGTGGCTCATGGTTTTTACCTTATCATATTCTAGTGCCATACCATTTTTCATGTTTTGGCAGAGAAGTGTCTTGGAAAAGGAGCATCAGCCATAAATCTTGAGAACCTTTCTTCTGGATCATTTAGTTATTAATTGACTGTGCAGGAGTGTGTAGGTGTAGCCCTATTAGTGTTGTTTATAGATAAACACCTTTGGCAGGACTGACTCTACAGGTACTCCCTGTTTTGGTTTCTCATTTACCGTGTGGAAGGGAATGCTGGTTTTAGTCCAACTCTAGCCAATGGGTTTGTAACCAAGAATATCAAAGTTATAAGTGTAACGGTAGGTGTCTGTACACCAAGGAGTGTTCTTTTTGACAGAGGTATGGCAGTAAATTGCAGTGAAACACTGAGAATTTGAAGTCTTGTCTGAAGGGTGTCAGGCAGACCTAGAATTGTTTCTAAACACTTTTGCCTCATGTGGCCATTTTTTTACTAACTAGATTCTAACTTTTAAACTTTGAAAGCCCAGTTGTAACAACTGAATTGATACTTTAGCTATTATTAAGAAGGAATGTTTTGGTAAACAAAAATGTTGCTTTGGCTAAATGAAACCAAGACCTAAATAAAGGAGCCATGATGGCAGTTCTCTGTTTAAGAACAAGTATCTGCAAGGTGGACATGCAGGTGACATCCATATTTTATTACTATTCCTGATAATCTATGCAAATGTGTAATCTATACATGCTGTATTGGCGCTTCATTAGAGACTAGCATCAACACTCCACATACTCCATTGTCCTGCACCTCTTCCAGACTTCAAGCAACCTTGTTGTCTAGTTGAAAAATAGAAAACTTGACTTTCAGAAGCATTGAGTATGCAGTTGCAACTAGAGTAAATGGGATCTTATTGTTTTGAACATTGTACTTGGAGGTCTCATCACCATACATGATATTTGAAGATAACTTGTTCATTTTTGTTTTTACATACTGGGGTGATAAATGCCTGGAGGCAGGAGAAAGAGAAAATAAATTCTCTGATCAGGATGGGATCTCATGCAATGTGGTGCATGCCTGCAGGGCTTTAAAATAATAATATACCTTAAAAATACAGGGTATAGTAATTGCTTCAAGTTGCATTTCTAATTTGAAAGCGTGATCAAATGTATGTTGAACATGTTTTAATTGTGCTGGGATTTTTAGCAAGTGAAATTAGTATTTCCCATCTAAAGTTACACGTTCAATAACAAAACTATGTGGCAGAATGTTTTGGCTAGTAATTCTTGTCTTCTGGGCTGTAACATCTTGGTCCTGTATTATTCTACATGAGTGTTTTCTCCTGTCATTATGATGGAGTCAGGATAGTGGCTGATGAAAATCAATTGTAACAACTTTTACATAGGAGATAGAAATTTCTTATTTCAAAATAGAATCATAGAATGGTTTGAGGTGGATGGACCTTAAAGATCATCTAGTTCCAACCCCCCTGCATGGGCAGGGACACATCCCACTAGATCAGGTTGCTCAGGGCCCCATCCAACCTGTTCTTGAACAATTCCAGGGAGGGGGCTTCCACAACTTCCCTGGGCAACCTGTTCCAGTGTCTTAGCACCCTCGCACCAAGGAATTTCTTCCTAATGTCTAACGTAAATCTCCCTTCCTCCAGTTTTAAGCCATTACCCCTTGTCTTCTCACTACAAGCTCTTGTAAAAAGTTCCTCCTCAGCTTTCCTATAAGCCCCCTTCAGATACTGGAAGGCTGCTATGACATGTCCCCAGAGCCTTCTCCTCCAGGCCAGGCAACTCCAACTCTCCCAGCCTGTCTTCAGGCTGTCTTCGCCAACCACCCCTTGGTTTTCTTGTGCCTTAGCAAAGCCTTCAGGAGGATCTGCTCCATGGTCTTGCCGGGCACAGAGATGAGACTGACTGGTCTATAGCTCCCTGGCTGTTCCTTTTTTCCCTTTTTGAAAGTGGGAGTTATGTTTCCCCTTTTCCAGTCAGTGGGAACAGACTGCCAAGACTTTTCAAATATGAGGGACAGTGGCTTTGCAACTTCATCAGCCATAATAAGATAATTTGAAATTTCTCCATGTAAATCCTGTCATGAGCAGAGAAATTATTTCAAGTATGAGACATATTGTGGAAGAGATGGATTTTGCAAAAGTAGAAAAATATTTTTAATCCTATCTTATAACCATGTTTGCCTGTGATAGCTGTATGTAAACATGATAGATAGTACTGACAATGAACATTTATTTCAAATTCATTATGCAATCCCCAAGGTAAAAGAAGAAATTGATGGTGCTTGGCCTGTGGCCAGATAAACCCCCCCAATAGAAGAGACAGAGGAAGATGTGATAGAAAATTCTCTTATTTCTGTGACACTCACGTGGCCTCCAACATTAGCAGTAGCTTGCTGTCTCCTGGTCTTACGTGAGTCAGCATGCAGCTTCGTTTCCATTGTGCAGTCAGAAGTGCACGCACAAGAAAACACTGTCTCTACACTGAGACGATACAGTGAGCTAACCAAGAATATGAATTTACATGCTAACCAAGAACATGAATGTACAGCATACTAACTATTCCACACAGTTTCCTATGCAGTTTTTTGTGTACAAGTAGTATTCTGTCCTCACTTAGTGTCCAGTCACTGTAAGATAGGTCATCCTACATTCAAGTCCATGCAAGACAGTAATGCCAAGAGGCTACTGGTGAAGAAAATTCACATGCAGAGTTACTTAGCAGTAGTTTTTCTTTGAAAACAAGCTGGGGTTTAATTTCATTTTTAGAAGATTAGCTAAGCCCCTTTTATAGAGGAATTTTTCTGATCACATAATCATAATTATTATAATTAAGAATGACTTGATTAGCCTTGGAGGACACAACTAGGTACAGCTTAGGGATGATTTCACTTCCTGTGCTTTGGCATATAGGATTCAACCTGGAGAAATACTGAAGCACTGCCTTCATATGCCTTTATAGATTCTTCAATTGATGAAAATTAACTAACTCATTGCTTTAAAAAAAAAACACTAAAAAATGTGAACATGTCAAATTATAAAGTGGCTGAGCTATATTTTCTGTCAGCAAGAAGATATTTTTGATAGTGTTCAACTCCTAAACATGGTAAAACTAAAACTGTTTTTTCAGGCATTTCTGCCATGTAATTTCATAGCTGCTTTTTTAAAAAGTTAATTCCATATCTGTTTTTCATTTGTAGGTATATTGAAACCTTGAAGAAACACAAACCAAAAATTGTCTGGGATGACCAAATTGCTGAACACTACTTTGAATACAAAAAGTGAGTTATGTTTATTAACTTACTGTTTGGCAAATATTTTCGAGCGTGGTCCAATACACAAAGAATTACCAGTTAACTATAGTATGCAACTGAATTCAGCAAGTGGAAATCCTGCTGGTTGTGATCTGTATGTGAACACTGAACTGCAGCATGAAAGAGTGCTTCAGGCAAGATAAGTAAATCAGAGAAAGATTAATGAAATAACATAAGCTAAAACAAGCGTTAGAAGTCTGATGAGTAATAACTTTTAATGTTATCCATCAAAGTTATCTGCTGAATGGCAGTTAATCAGAGGTTCCAATATTAGTACTGTGAGCTGTTGGATGATTACCAATAACTTGGCCAAAAATAGTTCTGAGAAAAATCTGTGATACAAGAGTTTGGTTTTAGAAGTCCTAGTGATAATACTGGTTAAACAACTGACTTCCACTACATGGAATGGACTGTAGAGAAGTATAATGAGAATAGTATCAAGTGACTTCCAGATAAAGTTTTTAAAAGGACTGAGAGCATGAAGGGAAAGGGTAATAACTTTCTTTGTATTCCCTTTTTCATCATGAAATGATAAGAGGATTCCTGCTGCTAGGAAAAATCTCTTTAAAACAGATTAAAGAAAAAACAAAACAGCAACATCCTATTAAGCTTCAGTGATACTTTGCAATTTTTGTATGTGAATATACAATAATATGGTAAAATTATACAAACAGAACCCTACTTACTTCTACAAAACTGTGTCTTCTATATTTCTCAATGAATTGGTAATGTGAAGAAGACACACCACTGAAAAGAAGAGTAGAACACATTTTAGCATGCTTTAAGATAAAAAATCACAACTATGTTATTTCCAAAATATCTTTTTGGTTTAAATATTTATAAATTTTAAAAAAAATAAATAAATAAGTGGCACTTCTCTATTTTTACTTTAATTTTCAAGGATTCTTTCAGCCTGTAATTTTTGCCTGACTTCTCAGCAACATGCATTTCTTATGAGGGAAAAAAAATACTTACCAATTGCTCATCAGTGTTTTAATTTATGCTCTGTGTTTGTATGAAAGGACTAGGATCTCTCTTACTTCATATTTAATTATTTGGTATCTTGTTGCAAAGTTACATTGTGCCAAATAATTACAATGTTTTTTGTGTTAACTAAAGAGGAATAAATCAGAAGCTTTTTACTGATCTTAATGCACAATCCATTTGGAGATACAATGACCACTTGATGAAAACTTGCTGCCAAATACTAAATCTAAGGGCTCTTTTAGAATGGCATGCTTCTGGGATTCATTTCTGAAACACATTTCCTAACATCTCCTTGCAAACAGAACATGTGGGAAAGGGATAGCTTGTCAACAGTGCTACATCATTTGCTTTTGGAAGCCAGTTTTTGGAGATTCTTTTTTGTGGGCTTCCTAGAGGAATTTTTGATGCATAAAGCACACTGGATCTGAAAATCACTCTAAACTTCACTCACTGTGCTGGGCAGGCAGCCATGTGGCTGAGCATGTCTGCTGTGGTCCAGGCAGCTGCAGGGGAGGGTTATTTAAGGGAACTATTTTCCAGTTACCACTGTGCTTTGCAAATGTTCAGTTACATTGGATGGAGATGGCAGCCAGGCCTGAAATATTTGCTTAGCATCTCACCTGGAAATCTTGCGTGTTTGAAGTTGCTACGAAATCAAATTATGAATCTTTACGCAAAGCACAGCTAATGATTTTCATGTAGCAGGCAGAGGCTGTTACAAATAGCTACAGAAATCTGTTGTCTCTGAGTGCTCTTTGCAGTGCACCTTATGGGTAAGTGTGCATTTATGTAATTTGGGAGATTTCAGGAGTAATGCTATCTGTCTATCCATGCACTATGCATTTCCTTCCTAGACCACTTCTAAATCACACTTCTCATTATTAAGGGTTTGAAATGCAGCCTTGGTATCTGTGCCCAGTGTAGCTTGCCCTGTCTGTATATTTTATACTGATAGCATTTAATTTAACCTAAAAATAGTGATTTGGGGAATTGGGGAAAATCTTTCACAGTTTGCTTCTGGCAACCAAATGCCTTCATCTTTTTCAGATCCCCATTTTGTAGGTGCAGTCTTTTACTGGTATTTATAATCCAGTTGCACCAAGATATCTCAGTGTGTTTACTTAGATCTAGTATCAAACCATCTCTGTTGTGACATCTCTTCTTGGATCCTGTTTTCACTGTCAGCTTGTTCACCTCTTTTAAGAGTTGTCCTTCTTAAAGGCCACTAGTCTGGGGCAAATGAGCATCTTGTTTGACTCTGCCTGTGTTGTATTTCTTTGTAACCAGTTCTTATTCAGTGTTAAGCACAAATAAGTTTGGGACTTTAATCTTAATCATGAAAGTTACCTGGTTTCTTCCCAAACTTTGTGTTAGTTATTAGGAGACTGTGCTGTGTTCTGTAGATCTTTTGAAAGGCCTTATCCTCAGCCTTTTTAAGGAATCCTTTAGATAATAAGAATTTTTGTTATTGTAGTTGTAACATGATGCAATTGCTATGCAAAGACTACTGTAGCAGGTCTTTGACTCTATATAGCCAAGTTTTGAATTTTCTAACTTTCCAGCTGCTAGCATTGTCAAAGCCCAGTTAAGTAGGATGATTTTGTCAGGAGGACCTTTCATACAAATATTCCTGTTACCTTCAGGAAAGTGACATAGTAGCATACTTGACTTTTACATATGTCATGTACCTTCTCTTAATGGCTTTTCTTTCCCCACCATTTTGGATTTGTGTGCTGCGATATGTTTGTATCTACAGTGGAAAAGGGGCAGCAGTAGAATTCATTAGCTGCAATAGAAAAGGAAGAGAAATAGAAAAGATTTTGGCCCTACCCTGCTATCAGTAGATAGAGTAGCCAGAGTGCAAATAGGAAATGGAAGCAGATGACAAAAGTGTCTGATTTCACAGGCAGTGCCTCAGCTTCCAGAGTGGAATGAATGAACACTGGGTAAGAAATCTCAAAAGATACGAACTACTAAATAACATGTAGTCTCTGTCTTTGATATGGGCATATTAATGCTCATGTACTAACATACTAGCATACCTTATTTTTAATAGCAATAACTTCTTAAAAAATAAAATCGACAGTTTTCTTCAGCAAAGTGGAAAGGAGTAAAACTGGTTTTGTGTTCTAACCTCAGCCAGAAATCTTATGGGAATCTATCAGAGCTATTGTGACTGTTTAGTTTTCCTGTTTTGCAGAAATAAAGGAGGAAAACATGCCGTCTTCTACCCAACACTGAAGGTAGGTGCCACTTCATGTCAGAGGGCTGTAAGAGGAAAGAGATGTTTACTTGACTTGTTGCATTATTGAGACACTTCAAGAAAATGTTCGACTGGATTTAGGCTTTTGTGAAAGTTTACCCTCATGTAGTTGTTATGATTCAACAACTTATGATTCAAAGCTTCAGCTGCCTGTACAAAAAGACTGTTTTTTCTATCTAAGGCATAAGGGGGTTTTGGGATCTTTGAAGATTAGCTGTGTCTAGAGATAAGACACACCAGGGCAAACCAGTGCTCTGAGAGGATCTGTTTGAGTGCACAGTTCATGTGCTAACAGACGTGCTTAATGTCAGACAGGTGACTGGAGAAATTTTCCTTCTGATCATGTTGGCTGGAAGCTTGGAGAACTTTTGCCTTTCTCTGTAATGAAGTCCTGATTCTCCGTGTCAGCCTGCATCACCCTGTTTTCTTCAGTTCTGTTTCCCTGGAACATGTTTTAGTGTTTTGAAAATGTAAGCATTTGGTTTTACTGAAGTACTTTAGCAGGACATCCAGAGGGACCTTGACAGACTTGAGAGGTGGGTCTGCGCAAACCACATGAAGTTTAGTAGGGCCAAGTGCAAGGTTCTGCACTTGGGTCAGGGCAATCCCAAGCACAAATGCATGCTAAGTGGAGAATGGATTGAGAGCAGCCCTGAAGAGGAGGACTTGGGGATGTTGGTTGATGAGAAGCTCAACATGAGCTAGCAGTGTGTGCTTGCAGCTCCAAAAGCCAACCGTGTACTGGGCTGCATCAAAAGAAGTGTGACCAACAGGTCAAGGGAGGTGATTCTCCCCCTTTACTCGGCTCTCGTGAGACCCCACGTGGAGTACTGTGTCCAGTTCTGGAGCCCCCAACACAGGAAGGAAATGGAGCTCATGGAGTGAGACCAGAGGAGGGCAACAAAGATGATCAGAGGGCTGGAGCACCTCTCCTATGAAGACAGGCTGGGAGAGTTGCGATTGTTCAGCCTGGAGAAAAGAAGGCTGCAGGGAGACCTTATAGCAGCCTTCCAGTATCTGAAGGGGGCCTACAGGAAAGCTGAGGAGGAACCTTTTATAAGGGCATGTAGTGATAGGACAAGGGAGACCGGTTTTAAGCTATAAGTGGGTATATTTAGATTAGCTATTTGGAAGAAATTATTTTGTGTGAGGGTGGTAAGCCACTGGAACAGGTTGCCCAGGGATGTTGTGGATGTCTCCTCCCTGGAAGTGTACAAGGACAGGTTGGATGGGACTTTGAGCCACCATGTCTAGTGCTGGGATTCATTTCTCAATGGCAGGGGGGGTGTGGAACGAGGTGATCTTTACAGTCCCTTAGAACCCAAACTATTCTATGATTCTGTGATTCTATGACGTGCAATTTCTGTCTATGAAATAGTCTGCAATATAGAATCATAGAATCATAGAATCATAGAATCCTAGGGGTTGGAAGGGACCTCGAAAGATCATCTAGTCCAACCCCCCCTGCCAGAGCAGGGTCACCTAGAGCACATCACACAGGAACGCATCCAGGCGGGTTTTGAATGTCTCCAGTGAAGGAGACTCCACAACCTCCCTGGGCAGCCTGTTCCAGTGCTCTGTCACTCTCACAGTAAAGAAGTTTTTTCTGATATTCACCTTGAACCTCCTATGCTCCAATTTACACCCATTACCCCTTGTCCTATCACTGGTCATCACTGAGAAGAGCCTAACTCCATCTCCCTGACACTCACCCCTTACATATTTGTAAACATTGATGAGGTCACCCCTCAGCCTCCTTTTTTCCAAGCTAAAGAGACCCAGCTCCCTCAGCCTTTCCTCATAAGGGAGATGTTCCACTCCCTTAATCATCTTTGTAGCTCTGCGCTGGACTCTTTCAAGCAGTTCCCTGTCCTTCTTGAACTGAGGGGCCCAGAACTGGACACAATACTCCAGATGCGGCCTCACCAATGCAGAATAGAGGGGGAGGAGAACCTCTCTTGACCGACTAACCACACCCTTTCTAATGCACCCCAGGATGCCATTGGCCTTCTTGGCCACAAGGGCACATTGCTGGCTCATGGTCATCCTCCTGTCTACCAGGACCCCCAGGTCTCTTTCACCTACACTACTCTCCAGCAGGTCAGCCCCCAACCTATACTGGGACATCGTGTTGTTCTTCCCCAAATGCAAAACTCTACACTTCCCCTTGTTGAATTTCATCATGTTTCTCCCCGCCCAACTCTCCAGCCTGTCTAAGTCTCTCTGAATGGCAGCACAGCCTTCTGGTGTGTCAGCCACTCCTCCCAGCTTAGTGTCATCAGCAAACTTGCTGAGGGTACATTCTATACCCTCATCCAGGTCGTTGATGAAGATGTTGAACAACACCGGTCCCAGTACCGACCCCTGAGGGACTCCACTAGTCACAGACCTCCAACCAGATTCTGCCCCATTGACTACAACTCTCTGAGTCCTTCCCATCAACCAGTTCCTGATCCACCTCACTACCTGATCACCAAACCCATACCTGATCAACTTATCTACAAGGATGCTGTGGGAGATGGTGTCAAATGCCTTACTGAAATCAAGATAAACCACATCTACCGCTCTACCATCATCCATCCACCTAGTAATCTCCTCATAGAAGGCTATGAGGTTAGTCAAACATGATTTACCCTTGATAAAACCATGCTGACTGCTCTTGATGACCCCCATGTCCTTGATATGCCTAGAGATAGAGATAAGAACAAGTTGTTCCATCACCTTTCCAGGGATGGAGGTGAGGCTGACCGGTCTATAGTTACCCGGGTCCTCCTTCTTGCCCTTCTTGTAGACTGGTGTGACATTTGCTGTCCTCCAGTCCTCAGGCACCTCTCCTGTTACCCATGACTTACTGAAGATGATGGAGAGTGGCCTAGCAATGACCTCCGCCAGCTCCCTCAGCACCCTTGGGTGCATTCCATCTGGACCCATCGATTTATGGATGTCCAGATTACTCAACTGATCCCTAACCCAATCCTCATCTACTATGTCAAACTCCTCATCTATCTTGACTACTTCTGGGGCTATATGAGTCTGGAGCTCATGGGGAAATCCTGCAGGAGTAAAGACAGAGGCAAAGAAGGCGTTCAGCACCTCTGCCTTCTTTTTATCCTCTGTCACCAGGGCTCCCACCTCATTCAACAGTGGGCCAATATTGCCTCTAGTGTTAGCTTTGTTAGCTATGTATTTGAAAAAGCCCTTTCTATTATCCTTAACCTGACTTGCAAGGTTAAGTTCCAAGGAGGCCTTAGCTTTCCTAATTGCCTCCCTACATCCTCTGACAACAGTCCTATATTCCTCCCAAGTGACCAGCCCCTCCTTCCATGATCTGTAGATTTTCCTGTTCCACTTAAGTTTGCCCAGCAGTTCCTTTTTTAACCATGCTGGTCTCCTAGCTCCCTTACTAGATTTCCTAACCATTGGGATGCTCTGATCCTGTGCTTGCAAGAAGTGGTCCTTGAATGTTGACCAGCTATCTTGAGCCCCTTTACCTTCTAGCACCCTGTCCCATGGGATTTCCCTTAACAGTTGATTGAGGAGGACAAAGTTTGCCCTGTGGAAGTCCAGGGTTCTGGTCCTACTGGGTATTCTGTTCCTTCCACACAGGATCCTGAACTCCACCATCTCGTGATCACTGCAGCCAAGGCTGCCACTGACCACCACTGCTTCAACAAGGCCCTCCTTGTTGGTTAGTACAAGATCCAGCAGCGCTCCTCTTCTAGTCGGCTTGTCCACCATTTGCATTAAGAAGTTATCATCAATGCACTGGAGGAACCTCCTAGACTGTGAAAGGCTGGCTGTGTGAGTCTTCCAGCAGATATCGGGGTAGTTAAAATCTCCCATGAGGACTAGGGACTGCAGTTGTGAGGCTACTTTCAGCTGCCAATATAACAGCATACAGGAAAAAATGGTTACTTACAGCCTTAGTTTCTAGGAAGCTTTTATTTTTAGATTTTAGTTTTTCATTTTAAAATTTTCTCAAATAAACTAAAGAGAGTATGTTAAGCTGGCTTTTAATATTGGAAGGGAATTGCTTCTCTACTGGAAGTATATTTACTGAGAACAGAGACATTTTGTATGGTTGAACTAGTGTGAAATGATCCAAGGCTCTGTTCTTCTCAGAGGATTGTTATCTTAAGCTCCATTAATACAAGGATATTTCTCTTCATTAATCTGATACTGGTGGAAGTACTAGCACATATGGGATATAAATTACCACATATAACTGTGTTCTTGCTAGTAGTACCTGTCTTAGAGTCTTAGAAAGTTTCATTGCAAACCTATCACAGAAAGGATTGATCATGCTGCATGTTGTTATTCAACATTTTCTCTGGTCCTATTATTGTACTTTTAACCACTGTTATTTCATCTACTGGCTTGATGACTGGGCTGAGAGAGTGATGGTGAATGGAGCTGCATCCAGCTGGCGTCCGGTGACCATCAGTGTCCCCCAGGGATCAGTACTGGGCCCAGTCCTATTCAACATCTTTATTGAGGACCTGGATGTGGGGATTGAGTCCACCCTTAGTAAGTTCGCAGATGACACCAAGCTGGGGGGGGGAGTGTCGATCTGCCAGAGGGTAGGAAGAAGCTGCAGAGGGACCTGGACAGGCTGGGTCAATGGGCCAAGGCCAACAGTATGAGGTTCAACAAGACCAAGTGCAGGGTCCTGCACTTTGGCCACAATAACCCCAGGCAGCGCTACAGGCTGGGGGAAGAGTGGCTGGAGAGCGGCCCGGCAGAGAGGGACCTGGGAGTGCTGGTGGACAGCCAGTTGAACATGAGCCAGCAGTGTGCCCAGGTGGCCTGGAAGGCCAATGGCATCCTGGCTTGTATCAGGAATAGTGTGGCCTTATCCCCCTGTACTCAGCACTGGTGAGGCCTCAGTACAGTTCTGGGCCCCTCACTTCAAGAAGGATATTGAGGTGCTGGAGCAGGTCCAGAGGAGAGCAACAAGGCTGGTGAAGGGTCTAGAGGGAAAGTCTTCTAGGGATAGGCTGAGGGAGCTGGGGTTGTTTAGCCTGGAGGAGACTCGGGGGGAACCTAATCACTCTCTACAACTACCTGAAGGGAGGTTGTAGTCAGGTGGGGGCTGGGCTCTTTTTCCAGGCAACTAGTGACAGGACAAGAAGGCACGGCCTGAAGCTGCGCCAGGGGAGGTTTAGGTTGGATATTAGGAAGCACTTCCTCACGGAGAGGGTGATGAGGCATTGGAATGGAGTGCCCAGGGAAGTGGTGGAATCACCATCCCTGGATGTGTTCAAGGACAGGCTGGATGTGGCACTTAGTGCCATGGTCTAGCTGATGTGGTGGTGTTAGGTCATAGGCTGGACTAGATGATCTCAGAGGTCTTTTCCAGCCTCAATAATTCTGTGATTCTAATCAGAGTAAGAACACTCATTCCTGTACATTTCTTTCATTAATTCCTAACATATACACAGCTGTGATGGTTGGTGAATTAATGGAAACGGGTTTTCTTTCCAGTTTTAATGTAGTAATTTGAGATTTGTATGCTGGGGCAAATCAAAGAGTTGTTTGTATAATGATGACCAAGATAGTTGGGGAACACTTAATTTTATTACCCCATGACAAGTGTGTTTCTTCTGGCATGGTGCTCAAAATTGGTTTGTTCATAATTAGTTAAAGGCAGTCATGAATGCCAGGCCCAGTGGATCTGTTAATTATGCTGTGATACTTTGTTCTGTTTTCTATGGAATTGAATTTTAAACATGTCCATGGCGTGATCAGTTTAAACATTGCAAAGCTGCACTTCAAAGTAAGAAAACCTGAAAGTAAAAGATTGAAAAATAATTATTTTTATTGTCTGAACTGAAAGAAGTGCCGAATATGAACTGAGGCATTGCATCCCTTGTAAACCAATGGCTAAACTAACTGTTAAGTCAATGGCTGGAGCTCAAATAGCGATGCTTTAGTTGTTCATCTCCCAGAATCTCTTTAAAATAGAATTGTGATAATAAAAATTGTCATTCTGCCCTGGGAGAAGCAAGGGTAGGTAAGAGAACTTGATATTTGACAAGTTGTTTTAATTGTCTTCAGTGATAAAGTTTTATTTTACCCCTGAGACGTTTCTGGGAAGAGTTAGAATTTCTATACATTGTGAAATGATAGCCTAAATTAGAATAGTCCTTTGCATAGTTCATAAATCTAATTTATTTCTGTGGCATTTTGTCTGTTTAGCTGGTTATCTTTTAATAGGTCATTGAATTAACTGGTGCAATTAACTGTTCCTTACTGAATGATTGCTTGCTAACCAGAGAGTATTTGAAATACAGACTAGGTTTTTTGGTATCTAGTTCAAGGATAGATGTTTTTTAAAAGTCCAATTATAGCATGAAGAGATGGCAGCATGGAGTGTTTAATGTCTCTGACTAATGTCTCTCTAATTGTTTTCTGTCTCTTTGTCTTAGTCCATCCAGATGCGCTTAGAGCTTGCAAAGGAATTGGGCACTGGAATATCTATCTGGGAACTGGGACAAGGCCTGGACTATTTTTATGACCTGCTCTAAAATAAGAGAATATCTGGGATAGACTTTATTTGCTTCATTGAGACTCCACCTTCAATTAATTTAGGTATCCTGGAGAGGTGATTTTTTAAAACACTTTTTGTAATTTATATCATATCTGTATTAAACTTGAATTTTTTCCCAATAAAGAACCTTTTCTGATTTGTCACACAGGTGTGATTGTTGGTATCTGTTAAAATTCAGAGAAAAAAATCCATTTTTTTTTTCTCCTGAGTTTAGAGTCATTGAAAATAGACCAAATAGCTGGGATGGCATCAGAGCTGAAAATATTTCCTGAAATGTTTTCTATAGCAAATCAGATGGATAAGTTGAGGCCATCTGATCAAAGTTCAAGACAGAGATCTCTCAAACAGTTGCTGATAATAACCAAACTAAATGAACAAATGAATCCATCAGATTATGCCCAGCCAATTTAGTATCTGCTGGACCCTCTGTGCCTTGCTGTCTTCTGATAAGGTAAGTCAATGTAAAATGTCAGGGGGGGAGACAATCAGATAGCTTTCCCTCAAGCTTGTTGAAAATCAAGTGCTGACAATTTAAGCTGTTAGCTCTCTTTGTTTTTTCGTATTAGTAAATTCCTTAAGTAGTTCAAAGACAGAGTAATTTCAGTTTAGGATATTTTTCTAAATCGCTTTTGTTCCAAGAGATGCTCTTTAGCCTGCTTACTGGCTCAGTTTACAGTATTGAGCACTACTGCATGATGCATTAGTGGTTTGTTTGTTGGAACTGTCATTTTTAGTGCAAAAGGCTAAAATGGTAATGATGGATTACATGGATAGCCCCAATAGAGAGAGCCCCAGAGCAGCTCTGACGACTCCTTGACTTAAGTAGGTGCTATGAATGCAATCAACATCTTTGTGCATGAAGCTGTCATTCTTTAGCTGTACACATTGGTGCTTTCATCTCCATAATGCAGAATTTTTATGAAACCAAAAGCTCTCACAACTCGTCAGCTTAAAAACAAAGCAAAAAATTGTATCCCTGCATTTTGCTTTACAGTGTTTGTGTTTGTAGAAACACACAAGCTTCAAGGCAGTTTCTTTTAAGAAACTAGGAGGTGCTGGGAATTTTATGAGGGTGTCATTGGTCACCAGCAGGCAAAAGCTGCGTACTCCCAGTGGTGTTCTTGCAGTTACAGTTGTCACAAAGAGAACTGCACTCCTCTGTTTGCATCCACCTTTCCCAGTAATTAATCTCAGTGGGGAATTTATCTGCTCCTGCTGTTTTCAGCAGAATAAATCCCACTGTAATCCACCATTGATTAAAGAACTATTGATCTGAACCTCTCTGCTTTAGTTTTGGTATCTCTCAACTTCTCACATGGTAAGTATCCAACAGGGTTGCTAATCAGGCTTCTCTCTTCCAAATCATTAGCAGTAAGATAATTTCCTATGTCAATACTTGTGTTCAATTAACTTGAACCTTCTAGTTCGTTCAAAAGTAATTTAAAGTCACTCTGGCAATGGTGTCTAGAATAGCACAAGAATTAAATTCTTTTACACTGTTTTTCTACTTTCAGTGGCACTAATGAACTGAAATGTCTCAGAAAATAGTTTGTAAGAAATGAAGTTGCAATCTGAAATGGCATCTATTATTATATTAGCTTCTATGTAGCTTTCAAAACTGGGTGTGGGGAAGAAAAGAACATTTTGTTTTAGTTTGTTGCTTCCTCTATAGAAAAGACTAATGTAATTTATGACATTTTTCATATTCCATGATTCTCTATGAAGTTCAAGATGCCTTTTTGTCTCAGAACAGCTGTGTTGGAGAGAAGTGTCTTCACCATCCTTAGACATAGAACAAATATGTGTCAGAAAGATCAACCGAACATTTGCTGTACCATGAAAAATAAATATCAGATGAGAAGTACGTTGTGATTTTGAGCTGTGTAGATGCTTGAGGTCAAGGATGTTGCCTTTTGTCTCTAAATGCAAAACATATTTTTTGCTTTAGAAATAATATTCCAAAAGAAGTAAAGTTGCCATAATTCTTTATTGTAAAGTTCTCAGTGAAGAAAAAAAAAAAAAAAGGTGAGCACCAGAAGGCATGTGAGCTCCTGAATGAATGAAGATTGGCTTCTGGTGGATTGGTCTGATGTTTGCTTATTTTTTCAGTGTGTGGGAATGTCAGCTTGTCTTCTATTAGATAACAGAATCCACAAAGCAGTGTGCCATCAGAGAGCCGCCATGGAAGCAGGTTTCTCTTGAGCTTTGCACCTCACCACACATATGAAAAGATGACACAGGAATGAGATGCTGGTATGAAAGCTGGTTCTGCAGAGCATCTTTTTTTATGACTTTCCCTTAGACAATTCCAAAAAATTGAGCAAAGGGCAGAAGATGGGTGGGAATGCTGGAGTGGCACTGCTGTAAGGACCATGGCAGATGACTTTCATTCCTTCATTTAAAAAAAAAACCCACAAAGCACTGTTTTACAATGTAAAGAAACATTTTTCTGTAAAGTAAAAAAAAAAAAAAAAAGTATGTGTGTTTGTTATTCCATAGAAGCAAGTACTTCTTAAATGAGATACTTGCAGGGCAAGGCCAAAGATACTGGACTTAAAGAATCGATGGCATGCCTAGGGAGGCAAGTCTAGTGCTCCTATTAAGCCAGCTTGCATCTAGTCTAGCAAGCTCTGAAATGGAAGTGTGTTTGTTTCTACAGAATATTTCATCATACAGTTTTCCAATACACATTTAAGATAAAAAAAGCTATGCTTTATAATCTAGTTCTTTTGCAAGAAAAATTTCTGTATATTAGAGTAAGATGTCAGATGCTATCTATGTAAAGTTATCTTTTAGCTACCTGGTGCCAAGCACAGCTTTATTCCAACTGACCTTTGCTCTTGTGTTTCCACATTTTACCTTTTTGGATTAGACTCATGCAGGGTAAAGATAAATACATTTTTCTGCACAATTTTTATTGAATACACTAAGAAGAAATAGCAATTGATTCTGTTGCAGCTGGCTTTCAATACGAAGCTAGTATTTTTGTCATCAATTCTTGGGCCACACATGATTTTATCAGGCCTTTTTTATATCTGTATGCAACTAAGTATCTTATTGAGACAGAAAAGAGGATTTATCTGACTACTTGCAGGATCACATGGACCATACTCCTGGGGTAACAGCATCGTGTCTTATCTCAGGAAACGCATCTCTTGTGGGAAGTGTATCCTTCTCAAAAAATGGAGCTGCCACAGCGTCTTTGTTATCAGAAACATTTTTAATGAAGAATTGTGGAAAATAAACTGTTTAGCTGGTCTCATTGAGAGATGCTACTTCTTCAAGGAAAATTTCTTCAGTACGTTGTTTTATGGTTCCTTTTTGTTATCATATGTAGGTGTAAAACTGGAATTTGGCATCAACTGTAGCTTCCAGGTAAGAAAGTTGGGAGTGAAAGAGGTGAGGTAGACCAAAGGATGACAGTACAAAAACAGCTTAACCATTTCTTAGTTATAAAGAATTGTTGAGCAACTTGTAACAAATTAGTGTTTTTTATGGGCTTGGGTGAAAATACGAAATACATTTTCCATTTCTACTATGAGCTACTGGTGGTAATTACTTTAAGAGTGGGAGTGGTGTTTTGTGCATTCTTCTCTGTGAAGACTGCAAAGTTGATGGATGGATGCTCATAGGAACTGTAATTACAGTCTGTCCTGATTATAGACTTGTCTTTTGAAGGTTACTGTTTTGAATAATAAGTGCAGTTGTTTGACTTCAGTTAAAAAAATGGCAGCACAAAGCAGATGGATGAGGCAAACCTTTTTCACTGTGGGAGTGACAGAGCACTGGAACAGGCTGCCCAGAGAGGTTGTGGAGTCTCCTTCTCTGGAGACATTCAAAACCCACCTGGACATGTTCCTGTGTGAGCTACTCTAGGGGGTCCTACTCTGGCAGGGAGTTGGACTGGATGATCTTAAGAGGTCCCTTCCAACCCCTAACATTCTGTGACTCTGTGATCAACCCTGAAATTGTGGTTTACATAAGGATGCAATTGCACACAGGAGACTGACTGAATTCACGTCTTGAAAGCCCAGTTTAGAAGTTTATTTACTATTTTAAAACACTGAGGATTAAATTATACCTTTAGTATTTGCTTTAGGATTTGGCATTACTGCATTTGATACAGGAGGGAATGGGTAATAATTTTTGAATATTTTGGTTTTTACTGAACAAGATTTTTCAGCTGTTTTAATAAGAGAGTTAAAATATATAAAGTGGCAGGAAGAATATTAATCATCCGCAGAATGAAGACTTTCCTGTTCTTTCTAATACAGAGTGCTTAAACACTTTGGTATGAGCAAGGTCCCAGTTTTGTGTTCAGATTTCATCTTCTCCCCTTGGCAGTATCAATTGAACTTATCTGCCTTTGTCTCTTAAGGTGGTGGGTAGGACAGGAAAGGGAAGCAGAGTGTTCATGGCTGCTTGAGGGACATGAGAGAGAGAGAATGGGGCAAAACAAATGTTTTCAGAAATAAACCCACGTTATTCTTTTCTCCCTCTTGTAGGAGCAGCAGACAGCTAGATTAGCAAGGTCATCTCTGCATTTTTTGAGCCTTATCTGTCTTGGAGCCAAGGAACATGAAATATTTTGGCAGAGGCAATGCTGTATCCTTGGCATACATATTTGTAAAAACTAAGGTTACTGTTCTGATGGCTTCTCCCAGTGCTTTTTGGCAGAGAATGAAGTTATTGATTGAATTTTGCAGATGACAACACAGATGTTAAAAATGCTCGCTGTCTTCCCAGGTATGCATATTGGCATATGATTTGAATTTCAAGTGTGTGCAGTATTAAACTCATTTATCAGGTATATGAGAAGCCTTTCCCCTGTCACTCTCAGAGGCCTTTGGTCGTTAGGGATAGTAACAGCCTTATAAAAACAGGTAGGCTTCCCAGAGTAAAGTTAGAAGAGGACCAAAGAGCGCACAGCCTGTAACAGACTTGGTGGACAAAGGATGGAGGGGAAACAGAAGAGAAAATTTTCAGTGTTGGGTTCTAAGTCTGTCACAAAGTCCAATGGGAGCCAATGTTTCTGACTGTCTTCCATCAGCTGCTGGCTAGACCCTACTGGTGAGTTGTCAGAAACTCGAGGGGTCCACACTGACACTGTAAGGATCTTCTCAAAATCATTCTCTGCAGAGCAATCTGTTGACAATGAGCTGGGGATATGTGCGTGCTGAAGTTAACAGAGCATGCTGCCTTTTCGAGGGATATTGTGAGAAGTGATGAGTCCTTCCTCTCTCCACCACAGATGTACCAAAAGAAGTGTGGCCAGCAGATCAAGAGAGGTGATTCTGCCCCTCTACTCTGCCCTGGTGAGACCTCACCTGGCATACTGTGTCCAGCTCTGGAGCCCCCATCACAAGAAAGATGCTGGAGCATGTCCAGAGGAGGGCCACAAAAATGATCTGAGAGCTAGAGCACCTCTCTTATGAAGAAAGGCTGAGGGAGTTGGGGTTGTTCAGCCTGAAGAAGAGAAGACTCGGGGGGACCTCATAGCAGCCTTCCAGTACCTGAAGGGGGCCTACAGAAAGGCTGGGGAGGGGCTTTTTACAAGAGCACATAGTGATAGGACGAGGGGTAATGGTTTGAAACTGCAGCAGGAGAGATTTAGGTTAGAGATCAGAAGGAAATTCTTTAGTGTGAAGGTAGTGAGACAATGGAACAGGTTGCCCAGAGAAGTGGAGGCTCCATCCCTGGGGGCATTCAAGCTCAGGCTGGATGGGGCTCTGAGCAATGTGGGCTAGTGGGAGGTGTCCCTGCTCATGCAGGGGAGTTGGAACTCATTGATCTTTAAGGTCCCTTCCAACTCTAACCATTCTATGATTCTGAGGTCCCTGGTGTATGCATACTGGAAGAATCTCAGGCAGCTGCTTGATGTTTTGGTTTATCGTGTTTTACCTCAGCACCAAAGCCAGTAGTCTGATTTTGATTAATCTCTAGGTTTGCATGTGTACACACAGACTATGCTCCTTATTTCTTTCATCTTTTGACAACATCCAAGTTTTGCCCCTGTGGGTGCAATGCCTATCTGACCATTGTTTGATATCTGAGCTTGAAGAGACTCTAGAAAGGGGATTTCAAGTTTCTGTCTTGTATTGGATACATATCTGTCGTGGACCGAGATAGGTAAAGCCGCGACCCACACCCCCACCTCGGGGGATCGAGGGCTGAGGACCACTCCCCGTCACACTCACAAACAACGCTTAGGAATCAATAGATTTATTAAAGGCACTGAGGGTTTGGCAAGTCCGATATCACCTAACACACAGGGTCTATCTCTATATCTATATCCACACCTGTCGCGGACCGAGATAGGTCTGTAGTCTGTGCGCATGCGCCTGGTACCTCTGTCCTCTCCCCACGAGTGCCGGGGGGGGGTGCATCGCCAGGAATGGTAGCTGGATTAAAGGCCATTATAGAGTCCGTCTCTCACAACACCTATATATCCATATACCAACAGCTATACAACACTACATCTATATACCAATAACAACACACACAGAAAACAAGAGAGAACCTCCCCCCTTCCCCCCTGTTCCCGTTCCCGGACAGGGATAAGAGGGAAAGCCTGGAGAGAGCCTTTGGGAAATAGAAGAATATGGGAAAAGAGAAGTGAGTGTCTGGTATGTGTGAATATTATGTAGGAATGTTTGTAGGAATGTTAGTAAGATGTTCGCAATTCTCACCACCGGGGGGTACGGCCGAAGCCAATCCCTGGTCGGGATCCACGTCCTTTCCCTTGAGACTCTGGGCAAACGGTCTGCTCGGTACGTCCACACGCCAACAACCACAGGGAGCAGCGCCGTAACGGCACGGCAGCCCCCGCAGCGGTACGCTCACCGCGGCGGCTGGATCCGTGTGTGTTCACAGAGCGCGCGTCTTCTTGCTCCTCCCTTCTTTTTCCAGTTGCGGCCCCGCCGTGCCTCCTGGGAGCTGTAGTCTGTGGTCCTGTGCGCATGCGCCTGGTACCTCTGTCCTCTCCCCACGAGTGCCGGGGGGCACATCACCAGGACTGGTCAGTGAATGTCGCTGGATTAAAGGCCATTATAGAGTCCGTATTTCACAATATCCAGCTTATGCATTTTAGTTAGCCTAATTTTTAAGCAAAAGTTATCTTAGCTGAGTGCTTTTTTAAAAGAGTATTGATAGAAATTGATGACTTTGCTGCGCTAAGTCAGCTGAATGGGTAACGTTTTAAAACAATGTGCTTTGTGTCAGTTATGCCAAGCATCCTGCAGGTTGTGATAACATCAAGTCTTCTAAGACCTGTCTCAGACAACATTGAACATTCATGTTGATTCTGAACCCACCTGGGCAATCTACCAGCGGGAGACTGGAGACAGGACCAAGACAGGAGACAGGATGAAGAAGACAAAGGACTAGAATCAACAAAGACCCCACAGGAGACCCTCAAGCATGCATAATTATGAAGATAGCCAGTTCCAGGAAATAAAATGACTATGTAAAAGACTTCTGGGAACTCACTGACATAAAACTGAATATGCACGTTTTTGGTGTATATTAGTTGGGGTGTTTTGCTAACTGGTTGGAGCACTTACGGTGGAGAAACCCCAGTGCTGCCCAGCGCTGCAATGAAGAGTATCTGCTCAATAACAGCTTGTTTGTTGTTACTGGGTTTTTACCTTGGAATCCTGACCCAGCCACACCGAGCCTCCCACTTCGGTGAGAAGTGTTAGAAAGCAAGGGGGTTTGGAAGCTTTGAACTTTGTTTCAGTATAATGAAAGTAATAAGTAATAATAATTATAATGAAATAAGTAGCAGAGATCAAATAGCAGACATGCTGCTGGTCCAGCTACCTTTAAGCAGCTGTTTATCTGTCTGTTACTTTACCTGTAGTGTTTCCCATCAGCATTATCAGAGTAGTGTGAATCCTGCCATGAACCTCTTTCATGAACCTAATTCTTCAGCTGGCATTTCAAGGAAGGAGAAAAGTGGCTTTTGTCCTTCAGAGGTAAACCCATGAACCCTGTGGGAGCCAAGTGGGGAATAATGTGGCTGTGGGGATGTGCAGGTTGCTTTAAAAGGAATGGATTTATTCCACACTTCTGCTAGTGTGGGAACATTTGCCTTTATGTAATAGTGCTGTGTGTCTAGATAGATCTATTTAGTGGGAAAATGTTTATCTTCTGTGCACTGTTTAGGGGTTTTTTAATCATGCATAAGTTCTTAAGACTTTAATAAGCTCTCTACTGTTAGCAAGCCTGTCAAGGTCAGATTGGGTTGGCAGCTCAGTGGATTAATAGAAACATTGAGTTGGATTTAAAGCCCTGAATGATAATCTTTAAATATGCTTAGTCATTGTGGTTATGCAGTTTCCCTGGGGAATCATTACACCCTCTGCTTCAAAAATTGCACTGAAGACATAACTGAAACTACAAGCACAACCTTGCCTACTGGCAAATCAGCTTTTCTTCCTGGGGCTTAAATTCCTTCTGTGTACATCTGTACACCTGGAGTGTCATTCTTTGTGAGTTTTCACTTCTTACTGTATTTTTGCCACAGGAATAAATTTACCTAGACCTAAAAAGTAAGAGTTGCAGAGCAGAACTGAGCAACTTTTCTACCTGAACAGAGATCTTGCTTAGGCTTTCAAATAAGCAAATCTTGTTAGTTGGAAAAACTGAAGTGAAAATTATGTTGAGGTTTTTGATACGTGTTCTCAATAAGGTAGCCATGGGGATTTTTCAAATTTGAAAAAGACTGGCTTGGCTGGCTGCTTGACACATTATTCTTTCTTTTATCTTTCCCCCTCTTAACTCCTTTCTGTGAAATTCTGTGGTGTTTCTGGTTCATGTAACCCGTTTTATTAGTATTCATCCTCTCATAAAGATTTGACTAGTTCCACTGTGATGATAGTATAGACACAATGTGATGCATTCTGGGATGCCTTCAAACAAATTGAAAGGCTTGAGAATATTTTCATTGTAGGAGATTGCTTTTTTTTTTTATTTATAGAAGAACTTACCAGTCTGAAAGGTATCTGGACTTTGGATTTGCTTTACTTGTGTACACACTTCTAGGGATTATCTCAAATTCAATTTAATTTGACACTTCATACTGTAAAGCTCTCAGGGAATCTTTTAATTTTCAATGAGAGCTCAGTAAATTAAAATGAAAATCATTAGCACTGAGAATGGCAGTGTTGTCCTCAATTTCTGCTTATACTTCTTGCTCATACTTGTGCAAATAAAGCACTAGGGCCCTCAGTTGTTCAGTACAAGATCTGATTGTGCAGCTGAACACTCATATTCTGTGTAATTGCACTGATGTTAAGAAAGCTTTTTAACTTGCAGGACACTGTGCCCCATGTGACCAGTGACACATCAGCTATAACACACAGAGTCCTTTTAAATGTCATCGATCTCAGCAATTTTCAGTAATGTGTAAATTACATAGAAATTAACACCCACTGCTCCCTGGATTGACTTCCTGTGAGGCTGGAAGTACTGAAAGTTGGAGGATATAAAAGAAATCAATGCCTATACCCCTCGTAAGTGTTTTTTCATCATTTGAGTATTCCAGTGTTCTTCAGTAGCTCTGTGAACCTTCCACACCTGGGAGGGGAGTAGATGGGACTGCAGTCTGAAGAGGACAGAAAAGCAGTTGGAACATCATGAAAGCAGGATCAAGGAAAGAAAGGGTAAACAAAATTACACTGAACATTTCTATGCATTCCTTTCACCTTGTATATGCTAGATGGGGTGGTGACTTACCCCCTTCTCCTGATGACAGGATCAGCTGCAGTACCTCTGCTAGGAAGTTACCTGTATGACTGCTGGGGGTGGTAAGATGAAGACCCCAGCTGCAGTACCAGTAGGGCATCACAGCTTCTGTCATACAGGACTGCATCACAGCATGCTACAGAGGACTGCTTTAGTACTAGAACTGAGAGAACTACCATCTACACAAGACCCAAGACCTTCAAATGTGCTAAATCATGGGAACTAGGAGGAACAGTTTATAGAGAGACACCATACACGCTGCACTGTCCATTGCAAATCAGCTGTGTATTTCATGGGATGCTGCTCTATTTTTGTACATTACATCAGGTCTGCTCAGGTGCCAAGTGTGGTCTGCCCAGGTGCCAAGTGTGGTCTGCCCAGGTCTCTTGCCTGTTTCTAACTTTCTTCCATATATTTCATATATTTTTTCATACCTGTTATATTTTGTTTCCCTTTTCTTCCTCACCTGTCCTGGTGCAGAATTCTGGATTAAACTGGAGTCCTGTATCATCCATAGCAAAGATTGCTTGCATTGGAATAATCTAGTTTGAGAAGAAAGTATGCACTTGGATTTTTGAGTGTACATTAACAAGGAACAAGGGAATGTGATTTGCAGCAAGTTTTTAATTATGCCAGTTTTTCAAGTGATAATTCTTCTTTCAAATCTGGTAGCACTTATTTCAAAGGACCTTTTGATAATGAAGATTGTCCTGTGTCAGGGTAACCAGCTGTAGTCCACAGTTAGCTAGATAGATCATGGTCATGACGTGCCCAAAAACCATAGTGAAAAAGAATGTGGGGACTCAGACAGAGCTCCCAAGGAGGCATGCAGCAGTGCAGGTCTCTGGCTGCAGTGAATGCCTGAGCCTGGCACTGGTACCAGAGGGAACCAGTGACACCGCATGTGTGCGGTGTGAGCAAGTAAATGATCTCCTCAGGCAGATGGTTAATCTGACAGAGGAGGTTGAAAGACTGAGAACCATCAGAGAATGTGAGAGTGAGATAGATTGGTGGGGTCGTACCCTGAGGCAGGGGCAGATGGAAGAGGCTGAGAAAGTGATGGATCCCCTCCCCTCCTGTCACCAGACAGAAGGAGAGGACTTAAGAAATATGGAGGAATGGAGGGAGGTCCGACCTCGGAGAGGCAAGCAGAAGCCCTGCCAACCCCCTCCACCCTCCTAGTTGCCCTTGAAGAACAGGTATGAGGCCTTGGAAATTCAGGGACAGGAAAATGAAGTTGGAGGGGTAGACTTATCTAGTAAAGCACCTAGGCCTCGTCAGTCACCCCAATGCCTTAGGACTTCTTCAGTCAAGAAGAAAAGGAAAGTTATTGTGGTGGGTGACTCCCTTCTGAGGGGAACAGAAGGGCCCATCTGTCGACCGGACCCATCCCACAGGGAGGTCTGTTGCCTCCCTGGGGCTTAGAGATGTCAAAAGGAAACTCTCTGATCTGGTGCAGCCCTCTGACTATTATCCACTGCTGTTTTTCCAGGTTGGCAGTGATGAAATTATTACAAGAAATGTAAGGGCAATGAAGAGAGACTACAGAGCCCTGGGACGACTGGTTAGGGGGTCTGGAGCGCAAGTAGTGTTTGCCTCCATCCCTCCTGCAAGAATGGGTGGGGAGGTATATAGGAAGAGTTTACAGGTCAATGAATGGCTAAGAGATTGGTGTCAAAGACAGGGTTTTGGTTTTTTTGGTCATGGGATGCTATATGAGACACCTGGCCTGGTGGTGGCAGGTGGGATGCACCTGTCCCAGAGGGGCAAAAGGCTTTTGGGGCAGGACTTAGCAGGGCTCATTGAGAGAGCTTTAAACTAGATGTGATGGGGGAAGGGGAGAAAATCGGGTCTGTTAGGGACAAGCACAAGAGGAACGTACCAGGGCCTGAAAGCAGGTGGTCTAAGGAGGATTTAGTCCCACCAGTGGGCTCTGTTTGTTTCCTGAAATGCCTGTATGCTAATGCACGCAGCATGGGGAACAAACAGGAAGAGTTAGAGGTCAGTGTGCGGGCTAAGGGTTATGATCTGGTAGCAATAACAGAGACGTGGTGGGACAGGTCACATGACTGGAATGTGGCCATGGATGGTTATGTGCTTTTTAGGAAAGATAGGGCGGGGAAGCAAGGTGGTGGAGTTGCTCTTTATGTGAGAGAGCAACTAGAATGTATTGAGTCTTGTGCAGGGGCTGATGAGGGGCAAGTTGAAAGTCTGTGGGTAAGGATTAAGGGGCAGGCTGGTGTGGGTGATACAGTCGTGGGGGTCTATTACAGACCTTCTGATCAAGGTGAGGAAGTTGATGAGGCTTTCTACAGACAACTGAAAGCAGCCTCACAACTACAGTCCTTAGTCCTCATGGGAGATTTTAACTACCCCGATATCTGCTGGAAGACTCACACAGCCAGCCTTTCACAGTCTAGGAGGTTCCTCCAGTGCATTGATGATAACTTCTTAATGCAAATGGTGGACAAGCTGACTAGAAGAGGAGCGCTGCTGGATCTTGTACTAACCAACAAGGAGGGCCTTGTTGAAGCAGTGGTGGTCAGTGGCAGCCTTGGCTGCAGTGATCACGAGATGGTGGAGTTCAGGATCCTGTGTGGAAGGAACAGAATACCCAGTAGGACCAGAACCCTGGACTTCCACAGGGCAAACTTTGGCCTCCTCAATCAACTGTTAAGGGAAATCCCATGGGACAGGGTGCTAGAAGATAAAGGGGCTCAACATTCAAGGACCACTTCTTGCAAGCACAGGATCAGAGCGTCCCAATGGTTAGGAAATCTAGTAAGGGAGCTAGGAGACCAGCATGGTTGAAAAAGGAACTGCTGGGCAAACTTAAGTGGAAAAGGAAAATCTACAGATCATGGAAGGAGGGGCTGGTCACTTGGGAGGAATATAGGGCTGTTGTCAGAGGATGTAGGGAGGCAATTAGGAAAGCTAAGGCCTCCTTGGAACTTAACCTTGCAAGTCAGGTTAAGGATAATAGAAAGGGCTTTTTCAAATACATAGCTAACAAAGCTAACACTAGAGGCAATATTGGCCCACTGTTGAATGAGGTGGGAGCCCTGGTGACAGAGGATAAAAAGAAGGCAGAGGTGCTGAATGCCTTCTTTGCCTCTGTCTTTACTCCTGCAGGCTTTCCCCACGAGCCCCACATTCATATAGCCCCAGAAGAAGTCAAGATAAAGGAGGAGTTTGCCATGGTAGATGAGGATTGGGTTAGGGATCAGTTGAGTAATCTGGACATCCATAAATCGGTGGGTCCAGATGGAATGCATCCAAGGGTGCTGAGGGAGCTGGTGGAGGTCATTGCTAGGCCACTCTCCATCATCTTTGGTAAGTCATGGGTAACAGGAGAGGTGCCTGAGGACTGGAGGACAGCAAATGTCACACCAGTCTACAAGAAGGGCAAGAAGGAGGACCCGGGTAACTATAGACCGGTCAGCCTCACCTCCATCCCTGGAAAGGTGATGGAACAACTTGTTCTTGTCTCTATCTCTAGGCATATCAAGGACATGGGGGTCATCAAGAGCAGTCAGCATGGTTTTATCAAGGGTAAATCATGTTTGACTAACCTTATAGCCTTCTATGAGGAAATTACTAGGTGGATAGATGATGGTAGAGCAGTAGGTGTGGTTTATCTAGATTTCAGTAAAGCATTTGACACCATCTCCCACAGCATCCTTGTAGATAAGTTGATCAAGTATGGGTTTGGTGATCAGGTAGTGAGATGGATCAAGAACTGGTTGAAAGGAAGGAGGCAGAGAGTTGTGGTCAATGGGGCAGAATCTAGTTGGAGGTCTGTGACTAGTGGAGTCCCTCAGGGGTCGGTACTGGGACTGGTGTTGTTCAACATCTTCATCAACGACCTGGATGAGGGTACAGAATGTACCCTCAGCAAGTTTGCTGATGACACTAAGCTGGGAGGAGTGGCTGACACACCAGAAGGCTGTGCTGCCATTCAGAGAGACTTAGACAGGCTGGAGAGTTGGGCGGAGAGAAACCTGATGAAGTCCAACAAGGGCAAGTGTAGAGTTTTGCATTTTGGGAAGAGAAACACCATGTACCAGTACAGGTTGGGGGCTGACCTGCTGGAGAGCAGCGTAGGTGAAAGGGACCTGGGGGTCCTGGTAGACAGGAGGATGACCATGAGCCAGCAATGTGCCCTTGTGGCCAAGAAGGCCAATGGCATCCTGGGGTGCATTAGAAAGGGTGTGGTTAGTCGGTCAAGAGAGGTTCTCCTCCCCCTCTGTTCTGCATTGGTGAGGCCACATCTGGAGTATTGTGTCCAGTTCTGGGCCCCTCAGTTCAAGAAGGACAGGGAAATGCTTGAAAGAGTCCAGCACAGAGCTACAAAGATGATTAAGGGAGTGGAACATCTCCCTTATGAGAAAAGGCTGAAGGAGCTGGGTCTCTTTAGCTTGGAGAAGAGGAGACTGAGGGGTGACCTCATCAATGTTTACGAATACATAAAGGGGTGAGTGTCAGGGAGATGGAGTTAAGCTTTTCTCAGTGGTGACCAGTGATAGGACAAGGGGTAATGGGTGCAAATTGGAGCATAGGAGGTTCAAGGTGAATATCAGAAAAAACTTTTTTACTGTGAGAGTGACAGAGCACTGGAACAGGCTGCCCAGAGAGGTTGTGGAGTCTCCTTCACTGGAGACATTCAAAAACCGCCTGGACAAGTTCCTGTGTGATGTGCTCTAGGTGACCCTGCTCTGGCAGGGGGGGTTGGACTAGATGATCTTTTGAGGTCCCTTCCAACCCCTAGGATTCTATGATTCTATGGTTAGGAATAAGAAGGTGTTTAATAGGGAAGAACTCTAATACACAGACTTCACAGGAAGGAGATTTAAAACATCAGTTTTTATTATCACCAAATATCAAGCAAGTTCCATGACAACAAGCTGTACTTCCAAGCTGGTGAGTTATTTTTTTAGGGAAAGTGAGTTGGTAATTATATGACATACCAATTCAGTCTGTGCTTGCATTTGCAAATCCAGAATTCCTTCAGTTGTGCAGAGGTCTGTGTTGACAATTTCTCTTCTTCCCCCAAAAGCAGGAGTATTTTCAACCATGAGGTTTTGAGGCATCTCTCTTCTTGAGACCAAATAGCGTAACTTAGCTGCTCACCAGGAGAATAATCAAAGCACCTCTGGCTTCTAAGGGAAAACAGTCGTGTTTCTCTTTGTAATGCACTTGTGTGTCCAGTTCCTGCAGCTGAGCTCATAGCGTGAAGACTTTTCCCAAGTCTCTTCACTTACAGCTCTGTGCATCCTCCCTAGTCAACTAATGCCAACATGACTTCCAAATGAATTTAATGTGTGCAAAAACAGTGAGGTTTGGTGGGGGACGGTATAGGGCTGTGTGGTGCTCCCAGGATTATAAAGAAGCTTTTAGTGACTTTGACTCGTTTCCTGGAGTATTTGCAAATGATTCTTAACTGACTCTGAAAACAGCTTTTAACTCCCTTGGGGGGAGGCTTCAATTCCTTGAGAAATGAGAGTCTGAAAATGAGAGAACTGAGAATCGCCTTTTTTAAGAAGTTATCTTGGGCATGAAATTCAACAAGACCAAGTTCAGGGTCCTGCACTTTGGCCACAATAACCCCAGGCAGCGCTACAGGCTGGGAGAAGAGTGGCTGGAGAGTAGCCTGGCAGAGAGGGACCTGGGAGTGCTGGTGGACAGCCAGTTGCACGTGAGCCAGCAGTGTGCCCAGGTGGCCCAGAAGGCCAATGGCATCCTGGCTTGTATCAGGAATAGTGTGGCCAGCAGGAGTAGGGATGTAATTCTCCCCCTGTACTCAGCACTGGTGAGGCCTCACCTCAAGTACTGTGTCCAGTTCTGGGCCCCTCACTTCAAGAAGGACATTGAGGTGCTGGAGCAGGTCCAGAGGAGAGCAACAAGGCTGGTGAAGGGACTAGAGGGAAAGTCTTCTAAGGATAGGCTGAGGGAGCTGGGGTTGTTTAGCCTGGAGAAGAGAAGACTCAGAGGGGACCTCATCACTCTCTTCAACTACCTGAAGGGAGGTTGTAGTCAGGTGGGGGCTGGGCTCTTCTCCCAGGCAACTAGTGACAAGAGGGCACAGCCTGAAGCTGCACCAGGGGAGGTTTAGGTTGGATATTAGGAAGCACTTCCTCACGGAGAGGGTGATTAGACATTGGAATGGACTTCCCAGGGAAGTGGTGGAGGCACCGTCCCTGGATGTGTTCAAGGAAAGGCTGGATGTGGCACTTAGTGCCATAGTCTAGATGGTGTGGTGGTGTTGGTCATAGGCTGGACTTGATGATCTTGAAGGCCCTTTCCAGCCTTGGTGATTCTGTGATAGTTAAGCTGCCATAGTACAAAATGTGGGGATGCATGTGAGCATTTCAAAGTAACAGCAATGGCAACATTTCTAGGCTGAGGCATTTTTCAACTCAGTAGTCTGGCTGCTTACTATCCAAGTTGAGATACAATATCAGAACCTGTTAATTACACCTGTGGATGATAGGATAATGCTGACTGAGATTCCAAGGTAAATTGGGTTAAAAGAAAAAAGAATCCTTGCAGCACTAGTCCCTCTGGAGAATGCTGAACAACTAGTGACAGTTCTCCTTGCTAACAGTGCTCATCTAGCCATCTATCTGCAGGCATGCATTGCAGAACTGGATTGAGAACAATTCCAATTTAGTCACTAGTCCATAACTAGGCTGACATGAATTACTTGGTTACAGTACTCACTTTTTAGGGACTATGGTCTCCTAACTCAATGTCAAAACTGAACTTTGTAAAGCCATGGAAGATGCCTAACCGTGGGCACTTGAAGTTGTGAAACACAAATAACTGCATCCCTTCTGCACTTAGCAGACTGGGACCTTGATTAACCAGGTACCCCTGTGTGCAGAACAGCAGATTTAAATGGTACAGTAGAGGCAGAAGGGCTGGAACAGCAATGTGCTTAAGCTCTACAGCCAAGAAAAGATATTTGAGAAGGAGGGAGATGATGAGGTGAATAGACTTTCACAAAACAGTTCCTGAAAACCCCTTGTTTCTATAATTTTTAGTATCTTCAGGATGAATGCTTTATCCCCGAAACTCATTCTACTGTCCATTTGGAAAAAATAAACACATAAGCAATATACATTAACAGTTGGGTTTTATGCTGTACCTAATTTTATAGATTTGATTAGACATATTTATAATTTATTTTGTTGGCTGTGATTTGAACCATATTCTGTAATAGAAGTGCCATGGGAATGTCAGAGGACATTTACTGCAGATAAGGATCCCAGGCTTTCAAGGTATTCTTGTAAGCACAAGTACAGGGAAGTCTCTGGTAAGCAATCCTGTAGTAACAAAATGTTCTGCCTAAACAACTTCTGCATAAAAGATACCAGGGAATTGTTTGAGAAACCAGTTTAACTGACCAGCCACTTCTTCATTAAACAAACCATACATTGAAAGATCACTTATAGGCCCACTATGTAGCTGTCTGTCATGCATTGGTATAGATTTGGTAGCAACTGCTTTCTGGCAGTTGGAGGGAGAAATGTAAACTAAATCCTTCTTACAGGTCAACAAAACCCATGATTTCTATTGAACAGAAAAATGTACAGTATTTCTGTGGGGAAACAGATTTATTGGGGGGGGGGGAGGAAGGGAAGAAAAAAGCCAAGCCTAAGGTAAAATGACCTACATAGGTAACTGATGGGATATCAGAAAAACAGCCTTTCAAATTGCACTGACTAGGTGAGTTAATACTGCTAGATCCTTTATTTGTTTGGGATTTTTAACATATGGGAAGGCAAGAAACATAGGGCTCTGTATTTTGCACCTTAATATGTCAAGTCAAAACTTGGAATGAAGTTTCACAGGCTTCCCTAAAGGCTCTTTAAAAATTATTGTCATGCAGGCAGAAAGTACTTTGTATTACACAGCTAGTATCATCAGCTAATCCTGATATTCCCAGGTTGTGTTAAGTACCTTTGAAAAATATAGCAGGATGTCAGCTGAGCTACTAGGCTAGTTGTTGATTAAAATAGAAACAACTCTGTCTATGCCAACATGTAGTTCAAAACTGAGACAACTGAACTAGGATAGCTGCTGGAGGAAGGTACATTTGGCTTACTTTTTTGAAACAACGGAATCTTGAAAATTAATAGTATACTCTATTACCCAAGTTTAAACTTTAGTGGAAAGAGAAATTAGGCTGTAAATATAATACAGTTGCTTTGTGCCCATATATTTCTGTAAGAATCGTTAAGTTAGCATTCCTGAAGTATAGAACCAATGGTGAATAAATGGACTTGAAAGGCACCATGTTAAAAATCCATATAAAAAGGGTTTTTTGAAAAAATGTATACAGTGTGATGAAATTTTGACAAAATCACTGCTACAATGTAAGACTGAAGTGGAAAGTTTTCCACAGTCAGAAAGGGATTAAGGATAGATGCAGTTAATGAGACCATCTAGTGGTGCACTTAATGGGATAAAGAAAATCCAAGGAATATAAAAGTGCCTACTGAATTAGGGGAGTTGTAGGACACTTTCACCAATGGTTTAGGTTATCCTTCATGAGCTTTCCTGCAGCAACATCTAAAAACATCTGGTTCTCCACTTTCACGCTGCATCTACCCTTTCACTTTCAATAGTATGCCTGTAATGCTGTTCAGAAGGCACCCAGTTTAGAGGCAATTTCACTTTGACCTGGAGGGTACAATATTGAAAAAGGCAGTGTTAGCCATGACTTCAGACAAGGTAGCTGGCTAACCAGACCTTTTTCTGATCTGAGATAGTATGAGTTCTCCGTTGATCAATTTTAACGCAGGCTGGTGTTAATTTTCTAAGTTTATGTAATTTGAGAATCTAAGCAACTACCTCAGAAAAATGAAGTTCTTTTTGTTTCAAAATTATCAGTAACAGACACCTTCTAAACAGAAAATTATTTGGTTTGGGTCTGAGTATCTTCTTACACTGTAAACCTGATTCCCCTGTATTTTCTGAATTGTTATTGACAATCACACCATTTCAGGTTACCCTTAGGAGGAAACAGAAATGAGTGTAATTTTACTTGGAAATGGGTAAGCCAATGAATAATTTTTAAAAAATCTATAAGGAAGGATAGGTCAAATCAAAGACAGGTAATGAGAAATGACAAAAATAGAAGTATGCTTTGTGTTGTGTTGTGTCTGTTTTTTCTGTTGCATACACAACTTTGGGTATGTACATACTCACTGTATAGCTTGTAGAGTAGCCGATTATAAAGAATACAAAAGACATTCTGTTGTAAACTTTAAAGCATATTTAATAACTTCTAAAAATAAAATGTGTATTTTAAATTTTGTTCTTTATATGAATGCACAAAAATGTAGCATTGTAGTTGCAGCAACAAAATCCAAAGAACTGAGGAGACCTGCCCACTGTGACAAGATACCAGTGACAATCTAGGAGACTTCACAGTAGCATCCAAACAAAATTTCCCATGGTGGGTCCTGACTTGTTTTTTTACTGTGAATTGTCTAACACTGTATCTATGAAGACCATTCATACTTAGCAAAAATCCTTTCAGACAAAGGTAACAAAGAATCTGGTTTTCATATAAATGCCACGATCAACTGCTGGCTTCTGTTGCTTACCTTTGGTGTGGCATGTTTACAGCACAACAATGAAACTAAAGGGAAAGTGGATGGCTTAAATTTTCTCCGTGCTAACAACCTCCTGCCCAATGTATGAATGAGGGGAAAGAGGCAACTGGGAGCCACGTGCACTAAAAGATGTAACCAGTTCCTAGTTTGTGAGAAGTGAAGGGGTTGGGTAAATTCACGTAGCAGCCATACTGCTGATGCAAGATAAAATATTTTTGCAGCATCTGTGCAATTCTTTCCACTCCATAGCCTAAATAATACAATGCTGCATTCAAATAGTAATTATTACATTGCAGAATAAACCTCTACAAGTGTATATTATTTGAGGAGGAAGAACAATAAAGTATTCATAGAACAGAAACTGGGGTGAATTTCAGTGATTGTGCACAGTAAGATGTGAAGCTAAATAATTCTGTTGTACAAACAGTAAGATTTGGCTGCTACTGACAGTTACTGTACTGGAAAATAAAACTATAGTCTACTAAATATACATATATATATGTGTATATATTATTATAATTGTGAAGATGAAAAGCCAGAAATATATTGGCCTGAATCTAAAACCTAAATCTTGATGCTGCTGAATTCAGTAGGTCCAGCCATATGCCCTGTGCCTTCACATCTTGTTATTAAGCAGCAAGAGCAATGAATATAAATCAGGAGTGCTCTCCTTCAATGTCTTGATCACCTTTGTTCTGCCTTTAATTTAAATGTATTGAATCCTCCATAATGTTTAAAGAGAAGAAGTGAAAATAATATAAAAGACTTCTCTAAAAGCTATAAAACACTAATGGAAGCAATTAGAATTACTTCTGGCTAGCTCTGCATATATACCATATAAGCAGCCTTTTAAATGGGTATTATATACTATGGGGTGTTTATAATCAACCAGTAAACATGAAGTTTTATGCATAATACAAAAAAATCTTTTTTGGTTTTTAAAAAAAGATTGTTACTATTACATATCACAAAATATTATGAGCTCATCAGCAGAGAAAGGATGCAATGCTTTAAAAAAGAAAATGTTATAAATCTGCGGCTTGTTATATGCAGTATGTTCAGGGTTTGAAATTGGATTCAGCTGGTAATGCTTGAAGCAGCATAACATCGTTTGGCCTGTGTGAAGAAATTTAATAACATCAAATACAGAAAATAGTCCAGGTCATAGTATAAACAAGGTGCAGTAGTATCCCATTTGGCAGTGTAAGGGTAGTGTTTAAAGAAAGAATCACTAGCAGCAATACGTGGTCTGTTTTTTGTTTCCTTTCTTTCTTTTCAGCAGTTAGTGCAGCATGTTTCCGTTGCAGTGACTGGGATCTACAAAGTGAGTATTGCTCATACCCCCTCTAGATATGTGTTTTTGAAAACTGAGGCAGTTTAACTTGTAAAGACACCTAAACTGTGGAAAATTATTAGAGGGAACCACAAAGTGTGACTGGTCTTCAGTCTCCATTTCACATTTTTATTTCCTCTGTACGTTTAGCTGAAGTCTAGTAGTCTTCTCTAAGAAAGAGCTCAGCACATATTAGTGAGAGACTCACAGGATGAGGGTTTGTGATCTCTCTTCTCCTTACAGAAACGCCAAGCAAACTGATGACAGTTGCCCCCTCTGGGAGTATGCTTGCACAAAGGTTTGCTCTTACCCACTGAGCCATCGTAAGCCTGCTATCTCTGTATTAATGTTTAATGGCAGGGATCACTGAAAATAGACTTGTCTACCTTTTATATTTCTTAAAAATCAATGTTTTATTAATGTATTAATCACTCGGTTATGCTGCTTTTCAGTGGTGGAAACTCTGAGCTGTCAGCAGGAGCACCTGTGTGTACAAACTATAAACAATGGCAAGAATGAATGGTAGATCTAACCAGAATCATGTCTGTGCAGGTAAGAAAGGAACAGAGTGGAGAGAGGGAAGGAACAAATTTACACCATCTTTTGAAGTGCAGGACTGTTGACAGAGCAGGCTGGGCTCATTGAGACTGGTGATTGTAACACCAAGAGTTAAGTCTCTTGCTTGGGGTACAGGGTACCTGTGTGTGTGCTAATCTCTCAGTTTAACCTCTGTCTTGGGTCAAGGTCTATCTATTAACAATTGTCAAAGCTTGTTAGCATGGTAGTAAAAAGCATCAGTGGTGGTGAGGTTGCTGTGAATAGCAAGTGACTGGGAAGCCACATAAAAGCACAAGTAGTACATTACTTAGCCTGCACTGCAGAATGTCCCATGCTACAGAGGTTGATGCATAAAGGTGCAGAGTAAGATTTTGAGAGATACTTGCTCTTTCAGACACCAGACTGTCCTAAGCACTTCCCCACAAAATATGGAGTAGTTTGGGCCTGAGGGTGAGAAGTCTGCAGGAAATTAGCAAAGAAGAAAGAAAAAAAACCACAACAAAACCTGAGCAGTGAGAGTAGTATTTATCAATGGTGCAGGTCCAGAAAGGGGTTACTTCTGGGTGTTAGGGAGATTGTTCAACAGGCTGTGGGTCAGCAAGTCTAGCTTTACTGCTGGAAATTGCCTTTAAATCAGAGTAAGCAAAATGTCACTCGTGGCTGAAACATGCTGTTTTAAGTACAAAAGTTGCAGGACAACTTTTTTTTTCTTTTTTTGTTTTTTTCCTGAACTTGATGCATGCTTCTAGTCTGCCACAGTAGTTAATGGCTGCATTGAGCTTTCTGGGGAAAAAGGGCACCAAGGTTGTCTCTCTGATCTCTTGTCAGTGGCTGAGCAGTCCCTCAAAGGCTGGCTGCAGGGAGGAGGCCAGTTGCATTGCTCCATTTGCCCATTCCCTGCTGTTCCATTTCCCTGGGGTGCTTCAGCTTCTCACTGTCACATGTGCATTATCTGGGGTTACTTGCTGATGGGGAATCATTTGTTTGCACAATAGGAAACATCTGATTCTTAACCTTATCACTAGAAAGTGTGCACAGAAGGGTACTACATACATTACTTCTGTTAGCAATGCAGGGTGCAGCAATCAGAAAACTGGTGCCTGGCTTTTGGCTAAGGAAAGTTATGATTTTGATTTCTGCTAATTCCAGAAAGTGTGGCGCATATTCTAGCCAACAGCCAGGTTGAGATGGGTCTGAAAAAACAGAACTGAGAGCTAACTCTAGTTCTAACAAAGACTGATGTGTCTTGGCTGTTGTTAGCATGCAGCTGAAAAAATCTAAAACACGAACAGCTAAGCATAAAGACATCTGAAGTCTTAATAACTCCTAGAAAAATAAGCCATGTGCAAAAGATTCTTCCTCAGCAAGGCAAACTCTATCATACCTGCAGATGATGATATCCCAAAGTAAATTAATGAAATGGTGACATTCAGGAAAGGAACAGCTGACAGCTTTGTGAGGATCTTCAAGTGTGGAAATGAGTGATAATTTCTGGCAGACTAACTTGACCAGGGATGATAAAAAAATAAAATCATAGTAAAGTGACAGAGAGAGCCCACTCACAAGTTGTTTACTGAAATGAAGATACAGCTGAAACTAATTATTTGTTTCCCAGAGGTATAAGTGATAGTGCCTCCTACAAGAAATAATACTTGGTTATTTCAGTTGGAATGTAAAATGGGATAGAAAGGTTCCCTCTTTCTGAAGTTAGATGCTGGGTATTTTCACCTCCTTTTAGAACAGTATGTGTTTATGAATGTAATATATTACATATACATTCAACCATCTATATACCACTGGCAATTAGTGAGACAACGTCCAATATTGTTTTCCCTCAACAGCCAGATCTCACTGTACAGATTCTGATTAAAAGCTTGACTTCGCAGTGGCCAAGTTTAAAAAATACTCCTTTAAAAAAAACTTTTCTGAAGATCATCCTCTCCTGGCTACAAAATTATCTTGAGACACTTGAAGGTAGGGCTGCCTGATCTTGACATTTCACCTGTGTGCAAACTGTAGTAAAATTACAGTGCTAGCTATGCTGTACCCTCTTCTCATGCTGAAGAATATTCATTTCTACACCCTCTCTTCCAGACCACGAAATGCGGGAAGACAACCTGGGACGCTTCACAGAGGTTGCCTCAGTGCAATCTTTTCCTAACATCCATTTGAAGATGAGCCCTTCATAAGCAGCTTCCTTTGCCTTGCCCATGGAAAAGGAACCATTGCTCTTTGGAGGTTTTCTTCTTTATAAAGACAAGGCTGCTTCTTTCTTACCTGTGCCAGTTCAAGTACTTATTGTTTCTTTTCTTCCTTCTTCAATAAAGGGGGGTAATTCACAAAATCTTCAGAAAGATAGCATTATGTACAGTTTATAGTACAAATGAAAAAAAAAAGGTCAGATGAATGAGCATGAAGGAGATTTTTCCTGTGTCCTTTGGAGGAGGAGCAGAAAGATTGTGAAACGTAGCTATGCACAGTACGTGTCTGCCTTCACTACCTGACAATACATGGTCATTGCAAAGGTGAGTCCAAGAATCTAAGAGAAAAACAAACAAACAGTTATTTTTCAGTATGCAAAAAAGCCCCAATTTATTGAAACAAAAAAAAAAAAAAAAAAAAAAAGAAAAGCATGCTTACACTGGTTTTGTTCACACACGGAAGACATATCACATACTGCTTTTCCTGCTGGTTCATGTCCTTGTTCTGTTCCTAGTTTCTGTCTGCCTTTTGTCCTTATCTGTATTGCTGTTTTACAGAATGAAAAATGACAGCACAAGCAAGTGGATTTCTCCACAAAAAGCAGCCATCAGATACTGGGAAGAGGCATATTGAAAATAAGTATTTGGTTGTCTTTTGCTTGAAAGTATTTTACAGTAGCAACCCACAACTGTGGGGCTCTGTGGTTACCTCTGTAGCTATGTCTTTGAAAGACAATTGGGTTCATCCCTGACCCAAAGGATGCTGTGGTTTACTGTATGTTACTTTTCCAAATGTATGCGTGCACAGGTTCCTATGGGGGAATCACTGGAGAGTGTCCATGCATTAATCATAACCATCAATGCTTCATCAACAATCTATGTGACTTTCTTACTCAGCCTATTCAAGAGAAGCAGCAGGCAGGTGGTGGCTTTCTCTCAGCCCAGCTACTTACCTGCTGTGCCACATCTTGTAGATTATTTCATCAAAAAAGGAGATGGGGAAGAGAGTCTTTTTTCCTTCCAGTTGAAGTACTTATATGAATGTACCAAGTGGTTGTTACTATTCCTTTGCAACACCACTCTAAAAATTGTCATTGAAATTAAGGTTTACCAGGTAGAAATTTTTTGTATGAGTTCAATTTTAAGCACTGAATTTGACCACTTCATATTTACTCTTTACATAAATAACAGTTCCTGTTAATGAGTATTATAAATAAAATTGAAAAAAAAAATTGCTGTAAAGCTGTTACCTATCTCATTTCCCATTTTCCCACAATGAAATAAGTGTTAAGCTTTAGTGTGCTGTTTTATAGTGAGCACATGCCTTTTGGAAGTATCCCTTAAGCACTGACTTTCTACTTCCTGGTAAAGGAACACCTTCAAGGATAGCTGCATCATAAAAACTCAGTGGCTGAATTTGTTATATAATTTTGAGCATGCATGTTGTGTCACTGTATGATTTTAACTAGAAACTGTTAACATGAAAAACAAAAGCTGTCATTACTGTAGCCCATATAGGTAACAGTGGATCAAAACTTTAATCAATTAGATTCAATCGCATAGTACACCTGGAAGACAGACCAAACAGCTTTTGTGTTCTGAGGTGCTTTCTCTGTGTTTCACAGCATTTGCTAGGAATATTAGCATTTTTAAATTGTCTTTTAGATTGCCATATGAACTTGTTGTGCTTATCTTTTTTCCTAAGCATATCTGCTTAGCACACTAGAAAAAATCTACTGAATTTGAGCCCATGAGGAGTCAGGCATTTGCACTAATACGTTGCAGCCAATACGTGACCTATGATAGAGTAAGATACATGCCATGCTGCCTAATCTGACATGAGTGGGAATACGAGTGGAATTCTGATCCCATGCAAAATTATTTTAAAAAATAAATTTTAAAAAGGGTTAATCTGGAGTTACACGGTCTTAATAAGCTTAGCAATGCCATCCTTGCGGCTTGTATGTTGAGTGTGAGTGAGAGGTGAAGCTGGAAACTCAATCTCTGTCTGCACTGCATTTGGGAATGCAACTTTGGGCCATAAATGGAGGGCTGTCATACAGCCAAAACAGCCTGAGCTTTAGCACAGCTTCCACCTGTGCATCCTCAGGCTAAGGTTTGTTCCACTGGGGCTAAACTATTGCCATAACCACAGCAAGCTGGATTAAAAACACAGGTACATAGGAGTAAGAGACAAGATCCTGCATTGACAACTGATTCTTCTCTGACCGAAGTTATGTTGCGAATAAATGCAGGTCAAAATCTAATAGGGAAGTCTATGCCAGTCTTACCTACCTAGTTTCCCTGCAATTAACAGAAGAGGACCATGGATTTATTGGCAAGGTTGAGTTAATGGTAGCAACAGCCCAACTTGTAACTTACCCTAGGACTGAGGATGGGGACTGAGGAGTTAAGCAACCTTGAAGTTGGATAATTAGCCTAAGTGGATGGTCCTCTCTGGAGAATTACTGGACAAACACAGGTCCCCTAAAAGGCAATTCACCCCACCCTGCTTAGACTTCTCGCTTTAGATGGCAGGGACTACCTCTCCATGGAGTCTAGTCTAAGGCTCAGATAAACCACTGGGTAAAGTGCCTGCTCTTTGCAATGCATCATAAAACAGAAAATGTGTGCAGTGTTCCTAGTACTTATTTAAAATACTACGTACCTTGTGCATAGTATTTTTACTAAATTAAAACATGAAAGACAAATTGTGCAGAGGTTTACTCTAACATCATGCAAAATTTGGAATTATTAAAACAGGCCTGGGCAGAGTACATCTGGATCTATTGTTACATACTTAGTTATGATGAATAAGGATTTGAAAAAATTGATAATTAACTGTACCTGCACAATAGCTGTGCACAATCCAAAGATTCCCACTGCTAGTAAGTTTTCCTGAAGCCATATTTTCACTGTTTCATAGCAAGGCTAGAAAAAAAAACCAGAATATTGTATTAGCCATAAACACACATCTCTACTCATATACAGACAGAAAACAGACAGATCAGACTAAACTGCTAGGTGGCCTGGATTATAATTTCTGCATTGGAGCAACTGTCATGTATGTCTGGGTTAAAGCTTGGACATGGAGTACTAGCTGTAATGACATTAAAAAGTGTACCTCCAAAATGCAAAGCAAAAATTTTGCTCTCTGTCTTGTAAATATACACAGCCAAGAATCATTCAGTCTTCAGTTAGTGGTTTTCACATATGTATAAAGGAAAAACTATTAATGCCCACCAGAAGGCATGGGGTTAACCTGCATCACTCTCCTCGGTACCCCCCAAAAAACAGAACTTTTAAGTCTTTAAATTAAAATTTTGACTTAGAGCTACTTGAGAAGGAGAAGGGAACCATGCTTGCTTGGAACTGAGCCTCTGCCATTCCAATCCATGCATATGTAATCTCATTTGAAAGTGGCCGAGACAGCTTTACTCATTGCCATCAGAAGCCATTAGAACCAGCAAAACTTCATTATAATTCCACTTCATTGGCTGGTCTTACTGCACACCCCTCCTGGATAATTACACTACCTTTAATTAGCATGAATACTCGCTGAGCTAATTTCAGACAAGAAGTTAGGCTCTGACTATCTGCTTTGGAAAGATCTTCCTGAGGACATGGTAGGGAAATTATCCCATGGAGTTTTGAATTTGATTACAGGCAAGTGCAGAAACCCATTGCAAAAAAAATGCTGCTGGCAATTCAGTGGAACAGCTCCCACCCCCTGCTGTCCAGTGGAAGCCGCTGAACTAGCACTCCAGGCTCACACAGCCCTGTTGCCTGGGCCGCAATAAGCTACAGCTGCTGCTCCAGTGCTTCTTCAATGTGTGTGGATGAGCCATTTGCCTTTTTCTCTACTTGACTCGAGTAGGTGGGATATTAAAAAGGACAATCCTAGATCTAGCTAGATTGTACTCCAGTGCTGGAAGGTACTTGTCTGCAATGTGAAACAGCAGCTTAGAGCTTACTGAAAGCAAAGACTTCAGCTCGTAAAAATAATCAAATTGGCATTTTCACTGGAGGTCAAAAGCAACAGCTCAACATGAGCCTTCTGCAACCTTCTGATTAAAGATGAGTAAGGGTACAACACACCTTATCATTTGTATAGCCCTGCAAATGACAGCTGCCTGCCCTTTATCTGGGTTGCAAGGCAGCTGCTCCGCTGCTCCTGGAGAGCTACTCACCGCTTTCCACCAGGTCCCTGGAGAATGGAGTCCACAGTTCTCACTGAATTCTAAGCAGCAGGAATCCGGCACCCGTGTTGTATTGTACACTTCAAACCAGTCAGTGTAGTTGGAGACTCCACAGCATCTGAACTGGAAAAAGAAGAATCAAGACAATACCCTAAGTATGATCTGTCACTGACTTCTGTTCCTTTTGTGCCCCTTGGAGTTGGACATTCAGTGCATTCCAGTTACACCAGTAGATGCTTGATATTTTAAAGAAATGCAGTATTTCCTCAGCTTTACCCAAATAGACCCTTTCCCCCACTCTTTTATATGTTTAAATATGGTCCTGCATGTAGTTAATGTTGATACAAGAAGCAAAGGCACCTATTTGCAGTGGCAGGACCCTGCAGGAGCTGAACCAGGACAATCCTAGCCCAGTACTGAGGTTAAGAGTTGATGTGATGGAGCAGGATTATGACAAGCATTTGTAGCTTGTTGTCAGGAAAAAAAAAATTAAGATACAAATACAGGACCAAGGAGCTAGAGATACTGGGAACTCCGTGGTGTACTACTTCTGAAATCATTATTGAAGGTAACAAGGCAAATTTCTCTCTAAGCTGTTAATTACTGATCACCTTTAAAAATCTTTGTCAGTAAAAGATGTATTTCCTCCTCTTCTCTCTTTGGTGCAGTTCCTTAATGTCATCATCTGATTCTGCTAAACAGTGGTGCTGTAAGCAGCTGCATTATGTCTGTATATGAAAAAATAGTGTACAATGACTATGTCAGTGCTAAATTGGAAGATTTGTTCAACTTTGGTAGTGGGATGAAAAGTATAGGAAACGTACATAACAGAACAGGGAATGGCTCTGTGATCATCTTCCCCTCCTGGCAATTGGTGTATTTCTGTGATACAAAATAAGCTAAGACTCATTACCATATAGATGTATACACCATCTGTTACTCCTGTGCTAACTCAGAAGTATGCATTTGTCAGTTTTTAGACACTTTACCACTAATGAGTAAAACAAGATGACACTGGACTGCAGAACTGCTCTCTGCTATTGGCAGTACTTCACACTTTTTCAAGGCTATGCCAGCCACCTACTTAGCCCCAAAATGAGTTGCCAAGTTCTTACTTTTTATGTGATTTTATGTAAGCCTGTTCAGTATTTTTCACATCCCTATAGAGTGCATTCCTTTTGCTTCTGATAGACTCATATTCACCTCACCAGGACTGAGGACCTAATCCAGATACTGACGTTTATACTGGCCTGAGGGAGAGTTTCCCCAATAAATAGTTTTAGTGGGCACTAGTTTTTAGGGCTGAGTGTTCAGGTCTTGGTGCACACACAAGATCTGCCATTCAAGACCAACAGAGGGCAGAAGTGTCACGCATTGTCTCGCGCATCACATGCTGCTTCAAGCACTTGCAGAAAGTAGTCCCCGATAGAGATGTTTCAGTGCTTATTACAGTACTGTTTTTCTTCTGACAAGCAAGAGTCAGAAATCTTCTCCCAACTAACATCTATCTCCTGAAGTTTCTGCTCAGAATTCTGATTTGGTCCACGGCAGGAATCAATGGTTAGCTTGCAACTGTTTGATTTGTAAATTTACAGGCTTCTTTTTCTACAAACTGACTTGAATGTAAAAAAAGTTTGTGAGTTTCTTTTTTTACTTTATGTTCCTGCACACAAGAGAGGAGCTCCATGCCTAACAGGTCCCAAAAGTGGATAGGAACAGCATGGAACACATGGCATGCCTTTGAGAAAAGCTGGTTTATCTGGAAAGCTAACAAGAAGGTCTTACAGGCTGTCATCATTAGAGTCAAGAGGCAGGTCTTTGATAGACAGCAAGAAGTGACAGCTTGTAAACAGCAAGCCTTGAAAATGTGGTTCATCTGTGATGTAGAGTGCAACAGTACGTACTGAGGCATTTGAGTGATGCTCTGGCCAAATGTAAGTGACACAAGTTTGCATAAATTGGGATTAGACCCCTTCTCCCCATAATACAGCATGGCTGAGGGTGTCAAGGGCTGACAGACTAAGAAGATGAAGTACAGGTTTTGTAGTTAAGGGCTTACTAACAGCATTGAGGACAGTTGTTCCTATGGAGCTTGTGAAGCAGAATGTGGCTAGGCCATGATCTAGGGTTGGGACTCCAAAGAGTAAAAGCCAGAAGGTGGAAATAGGAGAGGATGCAGTTGCAAACACAAGGTGCAGTTGGACAAATGTTGCCTGCCCATGCAGATCTGTGTTTTGCACCAAGAGCTGAGGATTCAAAACTGATACATCCTTGCCACTGCTGGCAGGCAAGGCAATCCCAGCAATGGGAGAAAGGGCTAAGAAAAGATCAAGGGCAAAAAAATGAAGTAGCATGAGGATCAGTAGTCTTGGGACTGGGAGAAATAATGTCTGGAACTGTAACTGGAGGAGCTGTCATGCCTTTGAAAGACACAGGGAGGTTAAGTGGTGGAATTAAGCAGCGGATGGTGCACACTCCTGAAGGAGATGAGGAGACAAACATAGAAGAGTACTTAACACCACAGAGACCAGACAGCACACGAGCAAGTGAGCAAGCAGTGTTCAATGAAGACCAAGTCAGGTGAACAGCATCTCTAGGGAGCAGAGGCTACCTACCCATGGCAGTAGGTCAAAGAGGCAAGAACAAGGAAACAAGCAGCCATGGGATTTAATGGGGCACCAGTATATTCAGCAAAGAGTTAGAGCTAGAAGCCAAAATTATGGACAAGCTGAGAGCTCAGTAAATTTAGATAGATACTTCATTATGGAGGCCCAGGCAGAGAAGAGAAAATGTGGGAATTATTTTGGATCATGTGACAAACAACTGATTTATCCTGTGTGCATGAAGCTGAATGGTAAGTAGCCAAATTGTTGAAGGAGATGAGAGACAATTAGAAGAAAATGGAATACTTAGGATGAAGAGCAAAATAAGAGGATCCTTTAGAGTCCTCTTAGATTTGAGAGAAATGTTGTTTTAGCAATTTGCAAGGTTTCTGAGCAAGGATAGCTGGAGACAGTTCTATGCTTGGGGGATGGAGAAATGTAGGTCCCATGAAGGAAAATTTCTGTCACCAGCAGTGTGTTGTGTGACTTGGACACCTCAGGTCACTTGATTCCAAGTCCTGTAGCTGTGAAAGAGCATGCTCAGTTAGATGCGATTGTGCCTGCCCACATGAACAAACACAGGTAGTTATGGCATAAGGTGACAATCGGGTAGTAGCTCTGGAAACACTCATACAGTGCTTGGCAGAGCTCCTCAAACAAGTGAAAGCTTGTCAAATGCCTCTGATTATCTAAGCTCCTGTTGCTGAACATTTCCACGAATTCTGACGATACGCTGCTGTTTCTTTCATGTGGGAGGCTCTGTCCCCTGAGATGTCAAAACACATTTTTTCCTTCCTTTGTTAAAGAGAAGTAAATCACTCCCCTACTGATTACCCGTGGGGCTCTAAAGTGAGCTCAGGACACTCAGGGGCTGCTCAATGCATCAAAGGCCCTGCTGCTGCTGAGTGTTCTTCCCAGCCAAGCAGCACAAAACAGCACTGAGGTCTCTGTGCTGTATTTAAGGAACACAATGCTGCTTGCACATAGCTTTATTATTGTGTTAACAAGTAATTGCTGCTCTAGCATGGGGTATCTAGGGCTGGTAACTGATGTTAAACACAAAGTTTCTATCTTAGTGCAATAGAAATGTAAAGAGTTGGATTCCTGTATGTATTTTACAGGCAATCCCAGTATTAAAGGCTAAGTTGGCCATATTTTATTTGCCAAATTCCTGCAAAATCAGCCAGGCTGGGACAAGGTTCATGAAAATAAACAGACACCAAATCTTCGTTGCAGACAGATTTTAGCAATTCCTGGTTCTCCAGTTTTGTGAGCGTGACAGAGAACTAGGGACAGGGTAGGGTGCCTTTTAGACACTGTTTTTCTCCATCACTGTAAAAAGTGGTGAATAAGATAGTTTCATTCTAAAATCATGTTTTATGGGGGGTTTGGATTACTTCAGCAGTAATCCTAAAGTATGGTTTGATCTAACAGAACCAGTGACTGAGGTAGAGGGAGATGGGTAAAATTTTGTTCTCAGTTACAGTGGTCTAAATTGATGTGACAGGCATTACACTGCAGTAAAAGTGAGCTGAATTTGCTCACTCTAGTGAAGCTAATGTGTTTTCTGCATGTCTCTCAAATTACTGTTTGGTTAGTTAAAAGGAGAAGTGTTCAAATATCAATCACAAAGATGTTGGGGATGAAACAACGTTTTAAAAATTAATGCCTATTTCTCATTTCCCAATGATGCCCAACTGTAACTTTCCCCAGTCCTGGTTTGTAAGGGGTGTAATGTGGTTCAGGGTAACTTACATCCTAAACTATTAGAATTTAAGTAATGTTTAAAATCACTTTGTACACTTTTGCATTCTTCAGTCATGACACAAAAGCCACCTGCTTGTGTTTCTGATCCTTTTAAGGTTTGAAATGTCATTGAGAAAGGCTGTGAATTTGGTTAGCTGAAGATATTAAAAAGAAATCAATAAAAAGTTCTAATTTGAAATGGTTCCCTGAGCTAGAGGGGGAAAACGAGTCTAGTGTTTTCCTCTAACACACATTTCATGTATGCAGCTCAACTCAGCTCCTTTTGTGCTAACCTGAACACATCAGTCACAGACCAAAACCACAACTTCCTCCTTAAAGATGGATCTGATGGACCCTGTTTTTTTCTTGTTCCCACTTACTTAAGAACTGTATGCTTCGTTAAAAAGCGGAAAACCATTTCCCAAGGCACAAAGGCTTCAGAGAGGAAATCCCTCTGAAAAAGGTGCTCAGGCCTTTCACTCAAGGAAGAAATACAGTAATCAACACTCAAAAGTCTTGTGTGCACCACTGGGTATCCATACTCCCAATTAAAACTCCCCTCTGATTTGCGATCAGCCAGTGCCACAAAAATGAAATGTGTGGTTCTGTTTCTGGAAAAAAAATATTCTGCTTCTTTAAGCAAAAACTGTCAAACACAGCTGTATTTAGGATGGTCTCTATCTAAGCTAATAGTATGAGAAATGAGGAACTGTGCCAGAGCTAAGATCCCTCATGTCTGAGCCTACTACTCTAACTACAGTGCCAGCCTTCTGCTCAAGCCCTGTAAAGTGCTTTTGCAAAGAAAGGAGTGTGAATACAGAGAGGACAAGGGAGAAGGACTCATTCTGATTTCTGCTACTGGTTTTTACATCATGCTTTTTTCTGAGGCTGCTGTTTTCCATCCATATACAGACGTGGCCCATAGCTCAACCAATGACTGATGTCTTCTGGCCCTATTAGAAAAGTCAGTGCTGAGACACTGTCCTACATGGCAAAGTGGTGAGCACTAGTGTGGGGGTTTTTTTGAGAGCTGTCTCTTAGGAGCTACAATGCGAACAGCAAGCCTGGGCTGGAACTTTCCTTTCAGAAAGTCCCCTGCCTTGCCCTAATCCTATCAGTGATTACACTCTCCCGACTAGGGATGTAAGGGATAACAATTATTACTGAACACACACACACACAAAATACTTGGCATTTACATAGTGCTATTCAACTGCTAAGTGTTTTACATAATTAACCATGCTGGGATTGTCTTCACTGCACCACTGCAATAATCTATTCCTAAATAGGTTTGAAAGATACACGTGAAAACCAATTATGCAGTGTGGTAAAAATGGATCTGTGGGAACTCTGCTTTTCTCCCCAGTGCCGAGCACAGGGATCACAGAGACTTTAACACTATGGTACTGTCAAGACAGTGCATGATAATTTCATAGTTGCTATGTTAGAAGAGAGAGTGATGTAACATGACTATACACGGCTTGTGAGATAGCACTTCCCTATTGTCATTTGGGGTCCTAAGAACTAGCTTACAGGCCAAAGGAACCATTAAGACAACTGAGCATGATCTGTAGCACTATACAGACCATTGAGTCCTGCCTCAAACCCAAGCTTGTCACTGAAGACTATTTCTTTTAGTAAAAAAATCCTGTCTTGACTTCAAAGAAAAAGACTCCGCCATCCTACTGTGCAATGGCATCCTCCTATCACATACCTGTATCTTCAGTTTTTAACTCTTAGATAAATTACAGTGCCCTTTTCTTTTGAAACCCTTTTCTCTCCTTGCTTTCTAAGGAAATAATATAATTACTTCATCTTTTTCTGGTCATACAAAGCTTTTAAAATTTCCTGTCTATCTCATTGACTCTCCACACTGCACAGAACTAGATGATATTTAGGCATCAACAAAACATAATTTTTTAAAAGAAATAAGTTATCCTGGTCAAAGGAGAAACAAATAAAAATTACCATTTGTTACAAAAAAACAAGTTCAGTTGCTAATGTTCTGACTGGGTAGGAGGAAGAGATTGGCTTGGGTAATGGAGGTTTAATTAGGTTCACACCCCAAACATGCTGTTACAGAACCCAGAGGGTAAAGAGGAAGGAAAAAAAAAGCTCAGACTTACATCTGTTTGAATGATGCTCCATGCATTAGTTAGGCCAATATTTCCATCTGTCCCATACAAATGAAGCCCTTTCTTCAGATCCTGCTGAGCATACTTGTCAATCTAAAACCAACAACAAAAGACACAAACCTCAGAATTTGCTGAGTACCGCATTTCAGAATCAAAGTGCACGAAGCAGGGAGATGCTGGACAACAGTCCTATACTGAAATGAAATTAACCAACATTTCCTAAAGCCATCAATTAGGATGGAAGGGCACAGTTGTGTTGGCTAGTCTGAGAGAGGCTTTGAAATTTAGTTAGTGTCCTACAGAGGTAGTGAGGTAAATGAACTGTTGAAAAACTAATTCTTAGAAAGGCACAGCAGTGAAGAGGAACAGCATAGTTGAGGGGAGGTGAGGACAGAAGGTCTATGTGGAATATTAATCTATCACACCTGAGAAAATCTGCACTGCTTGAAGCTCTAGACATATGATTCCTACTGGCTTTGAGCAGAGAGGGGTAAGAAAAATTCAACACCTATTTGTGCAGCATAGCTGGCAAATGGTTCTCCAGGTCATTCTCTTTCCTGATAACCTCAATTTTGTTTCTTCCTCAAAATATTTTTAGAATAGCAGGAACTTCAGTATGCCTTTATTCTAATTGTATATTTGATTTAAATGAAAACTCTCCAAGCACCTCCAGCTGTCTATTCTGCCTTTGAGTTTTTCAGAAAATGATCTTTCTGAAAATGAATTGCTGTACCACAGTGATTCATCGTGTCTCCTGCCAAATGAGCCCACCCAGCATTCACCAATCTGTCAGCTTCTTGTGTTTGTCTCTGTGCTACCAGACCTCAGCCAGGCAAAAAGTCAATTGCAAAACAGGGACTATAAGAACTATATTGAATATTCTGCAATTGGAATCTGCTGTGTTCTCCCATATGAAAGCCCAGCCCTTCACAAAGCACAACTCTATCTAGTGAAGGAACACAATGAAGCATAATTAAAATTTTCAGCAGGCAAACCATTACTCTAAATGAGATGCCTATTTTCAGTCATGTGCAATACTGGAGATTTCCTTAGAAGAAAGATTCTGAAAGGTTAGGCAGTAAGAACCTTTTATCAATCTGGAAGTGAAGCAGAGAAAAATTCTTTTCCTCCTTGGGATTCATTGGTCAACAGATGAGAGGTGTAAGCTTCCAGCTGGCATCACATTCGTGTACATTCCCATGACTTCTGGCTTCAGACACATTGGAAGCTTGCTTATGCTTATCAGTGCCATTAGAGTTCAGTGGAGTTTCTACTAACTTAAGTTAAATGTGTCCTATTGCTTAGATCTATCCACTACAATCCACGACTGCAAGAGAACCACTTCTTAAGGTGGGGCATGCATGTTTCTAGCACTTTATCTAAGGTTCAATCCTGTTCCCACTAAAATGAGCACAAATAGTTTCTCACTGATTTCCACTAATTTAGATCTTAAATGTCTCATTGTCTTTCTTAAAAAGTTTCCAAAAAACATGTATTACTCTAAGGTAGACAAATTGTGCAGAGTTTCAGGCAACGAAGGAAACTCAGTATTTGAACTAGAGAAGAGAAAGCTACAAGAGATGCAGCAGAACTAGAGAAAAACAGCCACAGAGGTCAGGAAAAGTGGCTGGAAGCAGCTGATGCAGTGAGAGAGAACGGGCAGGGATCTATCTGAGCCTCAGCTGTGACAAAACATCCCTTAAAAAAATCTTACTTAAAGCTGCATATAAATTCAGGCCAAATTAAAAAGTTGTTCCTTCTTAATCTGTATTCCCTTGGGACAGCTACTTAAGCTGTAGCAATTTACATGAGGGGCTTTGTCCCCTCATTGCCTCAGAAATCTAGAGCCCCCAAGCAGAATTGTGGCTGGCTAGCTGACAAGCCCGGTTGCAGAAGCCAGCATCCTTCAAGAGGACCAAGAGCTGTCAGACTCCAGCTTACCTTCTTGAATAAGACAACCAAGAAGTAATTGAGGCAGAGATAGAAAACTGTGTACAGCACCAGTAACAAAAACACTGCTTAGCACAGACACACTAAAAGCACTACATAAAAATTCTGTGCTGAAAAAACTCAGCGAGGCTCATAATAATTTCCATCTCTGTATTACAGATGGGGGATTGCAGCAGTCTTCTCAGTTCCTCGAGATGGTTTGACAGATCTCTCACTCTCTGCCTGAATGAAAGGCTTTGGAGTTTATCTGCTTACTGTTAAGACTCAAAACGGAAGACAAGTACTGCTCCCTGAGAAGCCCAGTCCTGTAATTTTGCTGCTGACAAGGAAGAGGAAGTGCTTTGGAGCAAAACTTCTTAGGCAAACAAGAAAGTTGAATCTGTGTGGAACACGAGTATTACCAATATTTACAGCTAACATTATGCAAGACTTTTATTAAACTGAAGATATACCAATACTAAAGAGACAAAGTCCTTTCACTGTCCCAGCACACTAAGAGGGAAGGTTGCTTTGCTGTAATCCTCTCTGGAAAAAAGGCCAAAAGGAAACTACTGAGGAGATCCTTATTAACATCTTTTCAACTTGCTGGCAGCATGAGATGTCACTTAGATTCTGGCACAGCCTTTAGGCAAAGGCCCAGGGATGCCAGCAGCATCCCCAGCTTTCTAACCTGCAGGTAAATGGAGACTTTTAATTTCAAGCCTCAGTGCTTCTCTACCACATCATGAACAAAAATTCCACCGAATAAGCCCCCTAACTGGACAAAGCCTCTCTCAGCACGTTTCAATACAAGTATATTTTCCTGATCTTTCTGGTGATAGCTTCCCCTTCCCCTACCTCTCTGCCTCTCCACCAGAACAGGAAAGGCTGTAAGAAAATGACAAAATATCCAGTAGTTTCCCACTGGGCAAAACTTTTAATTTAATGCCCTGATAATAATTGTCTACAAATAGCAGGGAGTGGGAAATTGAATGTAGACAGAAAGTGCCTAATCTGTAAGGTTATTTGTGGGAGCTTTCTTGCCTGCTAAGAAGAGATGAGATTGATTGTACGAACAGGTAAGGCTGGTTTTAAATGAGATGTCCTTAAGCCTGTTTATAAGAAGCTAAGAGCAGTATGTGCTTTCCTCACCACTGAAATCTTCCTTGTATCATCTGCCTATAAATAGAAATCTTGCAAGATTTTAGCAAGTACGAGACATTGCATGAGTTTTGCTAATGTTTGGCATTTGAGGGACAATATACTAATTTCTTGCCAATGTCATCAGTGTTACACAGCATCTCCAGGATGCTTTGCTCAGTTCTGTGGGATTCCCTCTTCCTCACTCTCTTCCCAAATGTGAAACAAGTCCAAGACTTGAATTTTTTTTTTGCAATTGCTTCCTTAAACACAGCAAACTACTCACTTAGCGAATTCTATTTCCTAGTCTGACTACAAAAGCCTGCATCAGGAGTCAGACATTTTAAGGATTTTCCAAACTTCAATAAGATAGCTGAAATGCTTATTGGCTCTACAGTGTTAGATACCAAGAGAGATGCACTGGATCCAGCCACACCTAGGCTCCTCTCTGAGAAGGAGTTTACGAAGCAAGGGAGTCCGATCTGAATCTCCCTGGGTTGCCCTGCCTGGGTCGTGACATTGTAATATTTAAATGCCAGTGAATGCCAACAGCAGATTTAGTGCACTTTGTTTTAAACAAGAGATCAAAAGTATGACAAATCACTTGGCTCTGCAACTCAAAATTTTTCATGCAAGAGCAAATTAAAATGTTTTCAGCAAACTGCACCTGATTTTGTCCAAATGATTCCTTTAAAGCCCAAGTGAGAGACAGGCATTTTATCATTCTTCCATATAAAGTGAATCTTTAGCTTCCTATAATTGCTAGTATATGGGGAAAATACACTTGTCTGTAGCCAGACAGACCACTGCCATCTAATCTGTTCTTATGCACAGCAACAGCTGAATAACTTGTGTGTCAAGTTCTCAAGGTTGTTTAAATAAAGAATTTCATAACTGGCTTAGAGATACAGGCTCAAAAGGTTAAGGTGCATCTATGCACATTCTTTGTTTGCATACAGAATGAAGCCAACAGCACAGCTGACTGCTTATTTAAGAGGATGTGTACATCCAGCTTTCTGTCTTGTGTGGCACCCTGTGCATGGGCACTTGCCAATCAAAGAGTCCTAGATTTCCTTAAAAGAACCTGTTTCTTTTTAGTGAATCTAGGAATAAAAACTTTAAACATGAATTCTTGGCTTGCTGCTCTTTGTTTCAAAGGAGTTTGGATGCTGCAGCAAACATGGGGAAAGGGCTGGGTAAAGCTAAGCAGGTATATCAACTAAGTTACATACACAAAAGCCTGACACTGCAAATTAATTACTAGGATATTAAGTCAATTCTTCTTAAGCATTATGCATTTTGGGTGACAAAAGCCTCATGAGCATGTTGGAGGAATTTCAAGTGAGTGAACACTGAAGTGCGTGTTTTGTGTGACATACCTAATTATTTATAAAGCATTCAGGATACATGTTACTCCAATTCCATAGAAGGAACCTTTTGTTTACATATAAATAAGCTCTTCAGGTTGTTAAACTGGTTCTGAAAAAATTATACTAACATCTTCAATAGCAGTGCCACCAACAAAGTTGTCTGCGATCGTGACCTAACACGGCCGTTTCTTCTCCAGATTGAAACTTCCTTTGTAGTACGTTTTCTCCATATACTTGCTCCAAAGATGATGGACACAAAAGAGCTTCTATTCCCTTTCTCCAGTTATATAATCCTACCAACTGCTTCTCTTGGCAATGGTTCTCTGTCATCTCACATCAACAGTGCGTCCCACAGGTCTCACAACCTATCCTCAAAGCCCTCATCTCCTGTGCTACCCCTCCTACTCACTCGAATTGTCTTTCCTCAGTCCTGGTAAGTCATTCCTTTCCTGTATGTCCCAGTAAATGGTAACTTTGCCTTGATCTCTAGTGGCTACAGGACCAGAACTGTGCCAGGGTATGAAGACTTCTCTGAGCTATATTCATGTATTGAAATCCCATGTACACTGAATCCAGGCTAGCAGAAAAGGGAAATGCCCATTCTTTCAAAACCTATGCTTACATTGAGAATATTCTCAGGATATCTGTATTCAGCCTCTTTGCCTTTTTCTTTTTTTTTTAAGAGAATCACTTTCATTTGTCCTCAACAACCATCACTATAACCTCAGATAAGTAAATTGGGAAGGATGCTAATTAACACGATACATGCTGTTGAGCCTTTGTTTGCTAAGATACATGAAAGGTGGGTTGCATTTCTATTTGAAGTGCTAACAACCTGTTATTTCCATCTATACAGACAAAACTTAAAAAAAAGGCAAAAAAACCCCCAACCACCTAGGGATGCACATGTCAATAGAGCCTGAGATCCAATTAGCTGCCACAAAGGCTTCAGGACCTGAAGAGGCAAATCAAAGCAGGGAGACAAGCCACTTTCCATGTAGGAACTAATGGCCATTGTGTGATTATGTATTAGGCAGAACAGTGACATTGGACACAGACTCCTTTGCAGATTCTGTGAGCTGGAAAAGCGGAAGCCAGCAGTTTACTAACAGAGATGAAGGACTTGACAATTTGCCCACTAAGCCATTTGCTGCAGCTATCCCATGGGATCCACCTTCGCTTCAATTATTTACAATTCTCATTTACTTAGTTTAAAGGTGAATGAGAGAGCTTTCAAATAAGAGAGAGCACTACTAAAATATTGGGGAGAAGGGAAAGCAAATGCAAACCATACCCTACACTCTTACTGTGGTAAGACAAAATGAACGAGTTCCACAAACCACTTAAGCATGAGCTATCTGCAGATCCCATTATTCAAGTAACTTCAGTTCATTTCCTCCTAAATTCATTACTTTGGTAGGAAAACATAAGCCAAATACAGAATTTGTCCACTGCTGTAAGGTAAACAAATCTCTGCAAAAGTAAAAACAATTACACTCTAACAGATCAGGCCTCTGGTGGTACTCGAATCTTGCTGCAGGCCATGGGAAAGGCATCCAAGCTCCCTATGGTTAATCACAGGCATTGCCACCTCTTGGTGGCAGAGCTGCTCTGTTGAGCCCAGTGTTGTTGGCTCCATCAGCAACTAGTAACAACCAGGGTGAGCTGTAAAGCAAGTGGGGAGAGGGTTGGTTAAATCATGTGCTTAGGGGAAGATATTTTCCTGAAGGGTTCAAATGTCTGCTTGGAGACACTTGCCTGGAAAGAGCAATTCTGGGGAAACAAATTGAAGAAGCTGTGTCTTCCTAGATCCAGTGAACGTTAATCCTTAGGGGAAAGAGAGATTTGCACACAGCCTGCTTTATTATTCTTAAGATATGCTTTCTCTGAAATTAACTCATTTTAAATAAATAATGATGTGAGGAGAACTACCATTGTCCTTGGAGAGAAGAGACCAGCAGGCGAAGTCAGGCACACTACAACAAGCTTTTATGCCTACCATGGGGTGATCTCTGCTCAGCCTGAAAGTGGGGGAAGTGCAGAATGCACCCTCACAAATCAGAGATCCAGGGAAGAAACAGAGGGCTTTGGAGGAACATCTGGCTACTTTGCAGAAACTCAACAAGACCACTGTAAGAGCTGCATGGCTTTATTTTGAAGAAAATGGAACAGGACCTCAATACTATCATGGCTAAACACCAGAAAAGGTAATTATCTCGTTACCTATATTTTCTTCCTTGAAACTATGTCCTTTTCTTCCAGTCACACAGACCTAGGTACTTGCAAGAATCACAGGTTATGCTAATAACCTGAAGAGCAAGTTGAGAGTTGTGGGTAAAGATTAAGGGGCAGGAGCAGGCTAACATGAGAGACACTGTTGTGGGTGTTTATTATTGGCCACCTGATCAGGATGGGGAAGTTGATGAGGTCTTCTACAGACAGCTGAGAGTTGCCTCACAATCACAAGCCTTGGTTCTCATGGGGGACTTCAATCACCCTGATATCTGCTGGGAAGGCCACATAGCCAGGCAGGTACAGCTCAGGAGGTTCCTCCAGTCTATTGACAATAACTTTTTGATTCAGTCGGTGGAGGAGCAAACAAGGAGAGGTGTACTACTGGACCCAGTTCTGACACACAAAGAGGGACTGGTGGAAGACATTAAGACTGGGGACAGCCTTGGCTGTAGTGACCATGAGATGGTGGAGTTAAAGATCAAATGTGGTAGGTACAGAGCATCTAGCAGGGTCACAACCCTGGACCTCAGAGGAGCTAACTTTGACCTCTTCAAGGAATTGCTTGGTGAAACCCAAAGGGATAGGGTACTAGAAGGTAGGGGGGCCCAAAAGAGTTGGTTAATATTTAAGCACTGTTTCCTCCAAGCTCAAGATCGGAGCATCCCAAAGAGTAGGAAATCAAGCCCAGGAGACAGGTTGAGCAGGGAGATACTGAACAAACTCAAGTGGAAGAAAGAAGATTATAGAATATGGAAGAAGGGGCTGACCACTTTGGAGGAATACAAGAATGTTGTCAGAGGATGTAGGGATGCAATGAGGAAAGCTAAGGCCTCCTTAGAATTTAACCTGGCAAGGGAGGACAAGGACAAGAAAGGCTTCTTTGAGCCTTCTTTTGCCTTAAGGCAAGAGTACAGGAAATGTGGGCCTGCTGCTGAATGAAGTGGGTGCCCTGGTGATGGAGGATACAGAGAAGGCAGATACTGAATGCCTTCCTTGCCTCGGTCTTTACTGCCATGGCTGACCCTCAGGAGTCCCAGATCTTCAAGACCACAGAGGAGGTTAGGTGAAAGGAAGACTTTGCCTTGGTTGAAGAGAATTGGGTTAGAGACCAACTAAGTAAACTGGACATCCACGGGCCCTGATGAGAGGCACCTGTGAGTGCTCAGGGACCTGGCAGCAGTCATTGCTAGGCTGCTCTCCATCATCTTTGAAAAACCCTAGAGAATAGGAGAGGTGCCTGAGGACTGGAGGAAAGCCATTGCCACTCTAGTCTTCAAAAAGAGCAAGAAACAAGACCCAGGTAACTACAGACCAGTCAGCTTCACCTCCATCCCTGGAAAGGTGATGGAACAGCTTGTTCTCAGTGCCATCTCAAAGCATGTTGAGGAAAGAGGGTCATCAGGAGTAGTCAGCATGGATTCACCAAGGGGAAGTAATGCTTTACCAATCTGATAGCGTTCTATGATGGCATAACTGGATGGATAGATGAGGGGAGGGCAGTGGATGTGGTCTACCTTGATTTCAGCAAGGCTTTCGACACCGTCTCCCACAGCATCCTCACAGCCAAACTCAAGAAGTGTGGATTGGATGATAGGGCAGTGAGGTGGATTGGGAATTGGCTGAAGGAGAGTTGTGGTAAGTGGGGCAGAGTCTACTTGGAGACCTGTGTCTGGTGGAGTCCCCAGGGGTAGGTACTGGGTCCAGCCCTGTACAATTTATTCATTAAGGAAGGGGCAGAGTGTACCCTCAGCAAGTTCACTGAGGACACTAAACTGGGAGGGGTGGCTGACACACCAGAAGGCTGTGCTGCCATCCAGCATGACCTGGACAGGCTGGAGAGTTGGGCAGGGAGAAACTTAATGAAATTGAACAAGGGCAAGTGTAAAGTACTGCATCTGGGGAGGAATAACCCCATGTATTAGTACAGGTTGGGGACTGACCTGCTGGAGAACAGCTCTGTGGAAAAAAACCTCGGGGTCCTGGTGGACAACAGGCTGACCATGAGCCAACAATGTGCCCTTGTAGGCAAAGAGGGCCAGTGGCATCCTAGAGTGCATTAAGAAGAGTGTGGCCAGTAGGTCAAGGGAGCTTATCTTCCCCCTCTACTCTGCCCTGGTGAGTACCGGAGACATCCCAAGCCAGAACAGGGTCTGATCAGCCCGATACTGGTTTCAGGAGGGGTTACCTTGTGCATACTACGGACTTGATCACCCCATGGTTTGCACAATGTCTCCCACTATACAGTAGCATGTCTCCCATCGCTGTTGTCCCTTTAGGTTGTTGTATGTAATATAATAGTGTAACATAATAGTGTACTAACGATGCATCAACATATACATTCATAATGGGTCTCCTATTTATATTGTACTTCTTTTATGTAATGTATATATGTATATACATGTATGTATGTGTATCGTATATAGGGAATTGTTCCCTCAAAAACAGGATACGTGAATAGTTATATATATATATCCAGTAAATTGATATGGAGATATATGAACTTGTATATATGTTTGTGTGTACTGCGAAGTACTGTGTCCAATTCTGGGCTCCCCAGTTCATAAAGAATAAGGAACTACTGGAAAGAGTCCAGCACAGGGCCACAAAGATGATCAGAGGACTGGAGCATCTAGGAGAGCTGGGTCTGTTTAGCCTGGAGAAGAGGAGACTGAGGAGGGATCTCATAAACACTTCTAAATATCTAAAAGGTGGGTGTCAGGAGGATAGGTCCAGTCTCTTTTCAGCAGTGTCCAATGACAGGAGAAGGGGCAATGGCTACAAGCTGGAGCATAGGAGGTTCAAGTTAAACATAAGGAAAACCTTTACTGTAAAAGTAGCAGAGCACTGGAACATGCTGCCCAGAGAGGTTGTGGAGTCTCCTTCTCTGGAGGTATTAAAAATCTGCCTGGACATGTTCCTGTATGATCTACTGTAGGTGATCCTGCTCTAGCAGGAGGGTTTGTCTAGATGATCTTTAGAGGTCCCTTCCAACCCTGACCACTCTATGACTCTGTAAACACCAGCTCCTCAGCTAGTAGAAATCTGCCTGGCTCCACTAAGAGAAATGGAGTTGCTCACATTTGTAGCAACTTGGCATCATCACATGGTGTCTCCAGTGGCTCAAACCTGTGTTTCTATCAGGGTACATGCACGCTTGTAAACCATTCCCTTTCCAAAACCTCTCTGACACTATGGAGTTTTGACCTTCAGCAATTGGAATTACTGTTTTTAATTCACATGTACACTTTTCAGTGGAGATATTATAAACTGGTAAACAGAATGTCTTGGAAAGCTACTAGGTAACAAAAGCAAAATACATTAATAACTGTATTAAATGCCTCTTGTTTTAATGAAACAGACAATTGCAGCTCTTCACTGCATTTCATCGAAAACAGATTTTACAATGAATGGAATGATTTGGGACTCAGTCACTGCAAATGAATAAACTACATGGACATTGCTTTCCATAATAAGAGAAAACAAGGAAATAAACAAACTGCCAGTTATAATGTGTATGGCACAAAATGCAAGTTTCCAACATCCTCTCTACTTCTAATAAGATCAGAAAAAGCCATTTTTCTCATTGGAAGTCACACAGGTTGAATGGAGAAGGAAAAATAGTTGTTTCTCCATATGTCGAACAGAAATAAATGATAGTACCTTCAGTGAGTGAGGTGCTGGAGGACTGCAATATTTCCATACACAATGGAATTATACAAGATGGTTTTTCACATAAAAAGTGTAATATACCAAGTGAGCAGCAGACACCCTGCTAAATGGCAGAGAAATTGGATGAAAGAAGAAACTGGAAATCTTGAAGGAAGGTTCATCTCAAACTGCTCCTGTGTCTGGAGCTCTTCTGTATCCGAGAACATGCACATCCCAGCTGCCAAATCCAGCTGCAAATTGGCAAGAGGTTTGGCTCCCCTTCCAGACCCCATCAGGGTTAGCAGTTGGGGACATCATCAGCACTGCTGCTCTGTGGCAGATGCAGTGTTTCAAACCACCCAGAACACATACTAACTTCTTCTGTAATTGCACTGTCATGTAAATGGTGACACACAGCCTGTAAATCTAGATATCAGTGGCCATCTACTCCCTATTGACAATTAGTGGAGTCAGGAGTGACCAAGGACTCTCAGTTCTTCAACTATGTGGTAGTCTTAAATGAAGAAAAAGGACACTCAGGGGTGGCAACTGGAAAAGTCAACGAAAGTCAGCATAAAAAATGGACATACTATTCATGTGAGCAGCAAGGGACCTAACAGAGATTACAGTTTGAGCCACCCTATAAAAAACAACATACTAGTAAGCACTTGAAGATCACATGCCACATGTAGCTGGACTAGATGTAAGGAGACCCCCAATGAAAGGGGATGCCCATCTCATGAAAGAGATGAGTGCTATTCCAAAACCAAAGAAGCCACCATTTAGGAAAAAGGAACATAAACTGCAGAATTGGTTCCTCTCAGCCAGACTACCCTCACAAGAACTGAACAAGGTCACATCTAAAAGTACATACAGAATTGTCTGCAATAATCCAGACTCAATCAAACAACTGCTGGCCACACCACTTTCTCCTTCAGGTGGCAATCCCTTTTTATTAGTTCTAAGCACAAGATGCATCTTTATCAGGATCCTTATAGAGCTTATCTCCACTGGATAATTTCATCTTGACTTAACTGACTGCCAGACACCTAGAGGTCACTGACACATTTGTAAAGGTTAGGCTGGACAATCTCCAAATACCCACAGTTTGCCTATGAGATCAAAATACAGAAATATCAGCTTGGCTCAAACATGTAGCTAGTGTCTAGAATTGCCTTTAAAATGTGCACATTGTCTGAAGAGAAGGTTAAAAAGCAGTCTAATTAAAGTCTTCAGGTACCTACATGGAGAAGCAATTCTCAACAGTAGACAGCACTTAAATATATCAGAAAAAGACATGAGAGTTAATGGTTAGGAGTTTAAGCTAGACAAAAAACAAGACAATTTTAACTGTGAAGAAAAAAAAAATCCTTAGAACAAATTATTGAGGAATGAGGTGCAGTCAATGATCTGTTTGAATCAAGGCTCAAGAATTTTGCAAAATTATAACTCAGATGTAATTAGTTTGATGATAAGAATACTTATTGAAATGCCCAGGACCACAGAAGACCTTAACCATTTCATCTGGTCTTAAAATGTTCAAATTTTTCCAGAAAGCTACAAGGTTTCCAAGGATAGAGACTTTGCTATTCATATCAGATTATGTCACCTATGCCCTGTACCTTGAACTTTGCTTCTAATCCACTCCGAAAGAGAAGTTGACATAAAACATATTAGTTTGTTTACCACATCCCATCTTGGAGCTCCTTTAAAACTGGCACTGGTGATTTTGGTGCTCAAATCCTCCTAGATCAAGGCCCAAGCTTTCTGAATGAGCTCTCCTTGTGCCAAACCCCCATCTCTTCACCCCTGTCAGCACTCAGAAGCACTGGTCCCAGTATTGCACTGGCTGCTGCTGACTGCGTGACAGAGCAGGAGTCCTCTGGGAAATGTGTCATCCAAGCTACAAGGCCAGCTGCTCCACAGTCACCATCCACACGCAGGCTCATTTCCCCTGCACCACATTCACAGCATTCATGAGGCTGCTTTTACCTGGCTTCAGGTGGTGCAGTGTGAGAGCCTAGACACAGTCATCACCCAGTACCGTGGCTAAGCAGGAGACATCAAGCCTGAAGAGTCACAGGTGAGCAGCTCTAAGCTGTGCTGCCTTAACTCCCTTGGTACAGGCAAACACATTTTATTCCCTCTGACTTAAAGTCAGAACTCCTAGATAACAGCAAAAGGTGCCTTCAATATAACCTTAGTATTCAACACCACATGATTATTTTGTCACTCCAACCAGTTTAAGCCTTTTGGCTCCTTTAATTTCCTTAGCGGTAACACCACCTCTGACCCTTACCTGTCCTCCCAGATGCTTCTTGGAGTTATCACAGCACTGGCTTTGCAGGGTGAGGCATTGCCAGGTCCATCTTCAATCTACACCCAATTAATATAATAAAGGCAGGGCACCTGGCTTGAATCCCAGTCTACACAGACAGGGATGTGTTGAACACAAAGCACAGCAGCAAGACCACTTATGGCCACAGACACTGTGCTGTTTTGCTGCAGTCAATCACTTATAGGTGCTTTAGTTTTGCAGTATCTTCCTTCTAGAGAAGGACCCTGTGTGCAGAATCCTATTAACTTTTTGTTTGAAAAATGTAATTCATCTAAACTGTAACCATTTCAGAAAACGCTGTACGGTGATTAGATCTGGTGACACTACCTGCCTTTCATGACTCAAAACACAGTAAAAGCTCACATTCACTCAGATGTGACTGTGACATGCTTTCATACTTATTTCAAAACTTAATATAGATAGATTTGGATCAATAGCAATAACTCTCCTACAGAATTCAATGATATTTGAAGCTGGAATCACAATTTTCCTTCCATGATCCTACAGGCCTAAAAACAACAGCATATGCCCCCAGGTGTTGCTGTAGTGAAAATAAAATGTATACACACGGAAGTTCAAAGTGGAGTTTTTTGTGCCTTCTGAGGTGTCACTGGATGTACCGCAGCATATCAACAACAAAAAAAAACCCAAAAGCAACAGCTCTCAAACCATGTTATGTCGAAAGAGCAAGGTGGCAACAACTCTGACAGGAAGAAGAACTCAGAAATCACTGGAACAGAATCTGGGGCATAAATACCATAGGAGTCAGAGAGTATCTGAAGGACGAAAAGCTTTGAGAAACTGGCTATGGGAGCACCACACGCAAACATGCAAGTGCAAAATGCTCCACTGAAGGTGAAATGTGACAGTGCTCGCTGCTGTCAACACAGACAAGGGTCATCCAGAGCTCATTAGCACCCCTAAATTTGCACAACTAAATGACTAGGACCACAACAGCACTACAGAAAGTCTTGAGACAGGGACTGGATTCCAATTGTTCTGAAACTGCAAAGGTCACCCCCCCCGTGAACAAATTTCACTGAGCAGTAATGATTTCTTTGCTAACCTTGCATTAGTGGTAACAACTGACCTTACACTAGTCTGCAAGAGAAGCATTGAGTCAAGAATCACAGGTGTTGTAAGCTGGAGGCTGAGCTACGAAGAACAGTGCTCATCTCGGAAAACGGAATGTCTCATCACACGGACAAACAATTTGTTGACAGATAAATGTACCACAGACAATCTAATTATAGAATCAATATTGGAAATAGAGTTGAAGCCATAAAAATCAAAAGCAACAGATACTCAGGTTTTGCATAAAGCAGCTTTGCAGATGAAAAATTACACCCAGCATACATGAAGTAAATGAGTCCTGGCATCCTTAATCAAAAGGATTGAAACAGGTTTCAATTACTAAAACCACTGCACTCACCTCTTTCTACAGCATAAACAGGACCACAGAAATGCTTAGGCTAATCAGACCCACCTCTGTTTTGACCTGATACATAATTCACAGGGGGAAAAATGCAACCTTTGAAATTACTTTGGCCCTGCAGTTTTTAAGTGTCAGAGGCAATTTCTTAGAAATCTAATTCATGTTTTTCAGGCTTCATAAAGTTTTCACAAGTAATTTTAAACTTAAATCACTGTTAACAAATCCATCATTTATTGATAGAAACATTAGGACTCTAGTGGAGTGTGACTTGTGATGAAAAAAGATAGGAGGGGATGAGGGTGGAAAAATGTGCTCCCTTCTGCCACAAAAGACCATTTTGTCAGGGAAAAAAAATCAGACAGGAAAAAATTAGTTTTTCTTTCCCTTTGCCTCCACGTGGAGAATTCAGAAGACTTTTTGAAGCTGTTAAAATTATTTTCCAAAACTTGGGTAAGAAGATACAAGCTAAACTCAAGAACAAGTAAGTAGTAAATTTTCTGTTTTGTTCTTATTTATAGAGGCATTGTAAGGATGGAGTGCAGTAAAACTCCATCTTCTGAAAGAGAAGGTAATAAACAAAAGCATGCCAAAGCAAGTAAAATACAACAGAGAAGCCCACATATTTGCTATCAATTTAATCCCTCACCATGTTGAATCCTGTGATTCTGGTTGAGGACATGCTGAAATGCTAGAAAGATGATGATTATATTTTGATTTATATTTAAGAAATCAGTATACAGTTAGTATAAACTTTACCAAGTAGACAATTTTTAAACAAATTCAAGTACACCTCTCAGAGGCCCATTACATATACAGAGGCCTCTATATATCTGATCCATGAAAAATCACCTTCATGCTGTGTAGACATCTCCCTTCAGTGCAACTTTCCAGTCAGTCAGGAATACATTACTCTTTTAATTCCAGATAGCAGTTTTATTTACTGAACTTTATTTATCATACCATCATTCCCCTTATCCAGCAATTATGATTTCTGGCCACCCTTTTTGAACACTGTGATTAAAAGTACATTTCACATTCTATGTGACTTCATTGCAACTCCCAAAAAAATCACAACTCCCAGTGCAGTGCAAAGCCACAGAAAGGTAGGTGATGCACAAAGCAGAAGTCTCTGCATCTTCTTACCTACTGCAGATTGAGGCTGTGCCACAGCAAGAGTTGACTCTATAAAGTCTGTAAGTACATGGGAAAGGGTAAGAAAGAGAATCACAACTGAAAAATTGAAAAATGAATGAAAAATCAGGAATATTTGGTGCAACTTAAAAAGAGAGAATAAAAGGGTTGCTCTGTGTGGAAGAAGCGCTCTGACTTCAGTGAGGTTATTTCTAAATTCACACAGAGTTCATGAAATGACGAGCTGGTTGCTGAGCTAGACTTAACCTGTGTTAGAACAATTACCCTCACTCATCACTGAGAGCTGTGTGGGTATTTCTGTGACTTTCTTATTTATTTTTTATATATACATAATGAATAAGAATATATGAGAATAGGAATATTAAATAAGATTAATGTAATGCATTTAAAATAAACCTGCTACTTCTTTTTTTAGATCTAAATTACATGCAAAGTAAGTACCTCTCAAATACTTGTTCAATTTACCACTGGGAACTTAATGGGTGTGCTGATGAAACATTTACATGCACCTGTTTAGGCCATAAAGAGAGAAAATTCGCACATCCAATACATCCAGCTTTATGTCCAACTTCTCCTCTGCAATATGATTGCCTATTTAATATGTACAAATGAATTATAATGGGAAAAACTGGCAAGGTTCAAAGTCTGGACTCTTTTAGAAAAAAACATTTTCAGACAGCATTCAGCCACCTGGTATGAGCTGAGATTTACAGTTCTGCTATTCACTTTCAGTCCTATTACAATAAATGCCATTATAAAGTTTTCAGACTAGTAATAAAAACCTATTCATGTGTTTTTTCCATGTTAATTCAGTAGGGGATTGTGATGTTAACACTACATTACTGCATTCATAATTTCTCATTCTTACCATATATAAAATAAACAAAGGGATTTTGGATTTCTTACAGATTAATTTTTATCTCAAAGTGAAAACTGTGCAAGATTTGGGACTTCAGACTCATAGCTGGCAGTAAGCTTCTCTTTCCTTCCTCTTCCCAAACTAAATATATAAAGACATTTCAACAAAACCAATTGCAGTATCCAGTGTCCATGAATTTCTATGCTTGTGTAAATAATTTCCTTGCAAAGCAAAATGAGGTTTTCTTGCTGCCATCGTTACAGAATTCACAAGCAAGCCTGCTCAGGACTAATGGAGAGTAAGTAAAGAATCTCCCTCATCACTTCTTTCACTGCAGGCTGGCTTTTAATTGCATCAATTTGCTCTTGCCATTGGACTGCACTGGTTAGGATAGAGGGACAACCAGGAGCATCCTGAACAGCCATTTCTGCCAATGTTTAGTAATAAATATTATTACCAGCTTGGGGACCAGTTGTACTCCTATTCATCCCTGGCAAATTGTATAGCCAGCCCCTGACTCAATTCTTTCATCAGCAACTCCGATCTTCAGCACGGCCATGATATGGGAAGGTGAAGCAGCCAGTGCTCCTTAAGAAGAAGCAGTAGCATAAAACCTTCTCTTTCCCCTCCACCTAATCTGCTGCCAAGAGTCACTGTGGAAGTCAGAAAAGGGAACTTGTCCCTGATAAGGACCACAAAGGAAGACCCTGTGGGTGAGGTGAAGCCATAGAACACTGTGGGATCAGTCTGGATGTTTCTTCTCTTGTTGCAAATCACAAACTCACTTTCAGGTGCTATACATACTTCTTATAAGAAATAGCTTTATATGCAGGAAAAGACCCACTGAGCCACCCTTCTAAATTCTAAAGCCCTTCCTGTATGTTCTGAGACAGCCCAGACTTGGGGAGGAATATTAGTATATCCAGAAAGCAAGGAACATTTCCTAACTTTTCCTTTGAGTTAGAAGGTGGAAGGAGAATTTAATTTCCTACTTTATAAAATGCAATTCACCTCTCATTCCCCACTCACTTTTTGAAAAATATGCTGAAATAAAAGACTTATTGAATTTATTCTTCCATTTAACCTTGAAATGGAGGACCCAGTGAGCTGCTGGTTCCCAATAAACCAAAGAAAGTGATCCAAACCTACACGCTTATTAATCTGAATGCATCTTTACCCTTCACACACAACCTTAGTCCAAATGGAATATGAGAGGCTCAGCAATGTGGCCACACAACACAAAAGAGGGAATGTTAAGATTCATTCCTACCCAAGCAATTCTTCCCTTGTAAAGTGTGTTGCTTTGGTAGGCAGTGCACTGAACCATGTCTCACCACTGTACTGCTCTTCAGCATCACTCTACCTCAGAGAAGACTTGCAGACATGAGAGGGGACTCAGGGCACCATACTTCACACACCGGCAGGTCTAATTTTCACAAAGTGTCAAAATTCAAGCCTCTCTAAATTCTCTCAAAGTGGGTCAGCAAGGGAGAGACACCCAAATCACTCTCGGCTTATAAACAAATTTTTAGTGTGCTGGATGTAGTTAATTGTCAGTTAAATGTAATTTTCCTTTAGCATGAATATTTCTATTTATCAGATTCCACCACCACCACTTAAAAGTGCACCTAGAAGTTGTGTAAGAACAACCTCTGTAAAAAGTGTCCAGTTCTTGCCTGCTTAACTCTATTCAATCAGAACACAAATTGTTTGCGTGCAACCTAAAATTCCCACTGAATAACTGTTTCAAGCAGATTGGCACGTCAGAATTGACATGAGGACATCTCAATATCCTCCTCTCTTGGAAGGTTAGAGTAACCAGTATATTGCAAGCTTTCAGGGATCAGAAATTTGATCCTCTTAATTAACACTATTTAAATTGTGGATTTATGTTGTTAAGCTGAACAAGGCAAACAACCTTTGAGGAGAAATAGAATAATTGTGTGACTGAAGAAACATGCTTCAAGTATTTTACTCCTTCATCAGCTTTGTTTCTCAGTCCCCAAATGTGCCACTTTTCACAAAAAGCTATATAGAACAGGACTTCTTAACCCTTCTCTGATGAATCTCCTCTAGAAAGGTTCACGTGGAAAAATCTTGAGAGTGATACTGGAATCCTTGAATTTAAAATGCTATTTAAAAAAAAACAAAACAAAACACACAAGAAAAGGGAGATTAATGAGCTGTATCAACTTTAAATATAAAAGCTGAGGAACAGATAAGGACTGAGTGACCCTCATGGGTAGTGCACTGCCTAACTGCATGGTATCCTACCAGAAAAAAACACTCACAGTCTATGAAACAGTGATTTAAAATATCAGGTTGCTCATTTGCATTGAAATAGTAGAGAGAGCATGTGGAAAGGGTTCATTTGTCCATCTCTAAACCTGGCTGTTAGCATCTATCTGCTAAAAAGGACATACTTATCTGCTAAACCAAGGACCATATCCAGGCAAATTCATACCAGGACATCCTACGAGCCTCTCCACAGTGATGCTCCAGCCTCCCAGTGATGCTCCCAGGCACACAGCAAACCAAATGGCCAGCTATTCCAGGAAAACAATGCTCAAAACATGTTTGGAATGGCTGGAGGAAGGCCTTTAGATTAGAAAAGGGCCTTTGTATGTCCTAGATCAAGCAGGAGAGTAGTTTTCCATCTCAGAGCCTGATCTAATCTCATCAAAGAGCCCCGCCGTGCCTCCTGGGAGCTGTAGTCTGTAGTCTGTGCGCATGCGCCTGGTACCTCTGTCCTCTCCCCACGAGTGCCGGGGGGCGCATCGCCAGTCAGTGAATGTCGCTGGATTAAAGGCCATTATAGAGTCCGTCTCTCACATACGGGCCTGTCATTCTCACCTCAGTTTCTGGGAAGGTGAGGGAGCAACAGATCTTGGAAACCGCTTCCAAACACATGAAGGACAAGATGATTTGGAGGAGTCAGAATGGGAAATCACACTTAACTAACCTGACAGCTTTCCACAATATGGCAACTCGGGGAAACAGGTTGCTCAGAGAAATTGTGGATGGCCCCTCCCTGGAAGTGTTCAAGGATAGGTTGGACAGGGCTTTGAGCATCCTGGTATAGTGGGAGGTGTCCCCGCCCATGGCAGGGGGGTTGGAACCAGACGATATTTAAGATCCCTTCCGAACCAAACCATTCTATGATTCTGTGAAGAGCAGCAGATGTTGTTTACCATGCTTTAGTATGGCTTTTGACACCTGTAGCTCTACAGAGAAAGCTCTACAGAAGAAGCAGTGCTAGCATGCCACAGGATGTGATCCTTTCTCTCTACTCAGCACTGGTGAGGCCACATCTGTGTCCAGTTCTGGGCTCCCCAGTACAAGAAAGAAATTGACTTACTGGGATGACTCATACACAGGGCTATAAAGATGATTTGACTGGAGCATCTTTCATTCAAGGAAAGACCGAGAGAGATGGGCCTACTTAGCCCTGGGGAAAAGAAGATTCAGAGGTGATCTTATTAATGTGCATAAATAACTGATTGGAAGGAATGAAGAAGAAGGAGTCAGATTCCTCTCAGTAGTGCCCTCTGAGATCACAAGAGGAAATGGGCACAAATTAAAAAGCAGGACATTCCACCTGAACACAAGAAAACACTTTTTTACTGAGAGGGTGGTCAAACACTGCAACAGGTTGCCCAGAGAGATTTAGAAGTCTCCATCTGTGGAGATACTCAAAACCCAATTGGACACACTCCTGGGTAGCCTGCTCTAGCTGTTCCTATCAGAGGAGTGGGTTGGACTACCTGATCACAAGAGGTCCCTTCTAACCTAAACAATACTGTGATTCCCTACCACAGAAAGGGTGCTGGACAGTCATGGAGAACAAGGATGGTGAAGCTAAATTACCACAGCAGAGAGTAGGAAAAAAATATTCGCAGTAATCTAGATTTCATTAATTTAATTTCTCTTGGAAAGGCGTGATTCTTTCTCAGCCAAAGTTAAATCAATTTCTTAGCAGGCAGCAGCATTGCAAGATTAAGTCATTATGCTAGACAACAAAACTCCTTGATTACTGCAGTTGCCATGCAGTGGAATCTCCTATAGCATTGTAATACACTGTCTCACTCAAGCCAGCATTATTTTGATCACCATCTAGGGAAGTGGGAAGGAGATTTCAAAAATCCTAAAATAAAGAATAACAGCTTGGCTCCATAGAAGACAACACACAGCTCCCACAGACTTCACTGGGGCCAGGATTTTACTACAGAAATGGCAACTTCCGTATTCATTCTGTTCTGACACTTGATATTTTACCATGTGACTAAACCCCTAAATACCTTAAAATGGATATGGCAAAACTCTGATATCCAGCAGCAAAGAGCCATTTCAGTGTTCTAGTCTTACTCCTCCAATCATGTCTCATTGACACTCTCACATGAAAACCAACACTTACATGAACAAGTTGAAAGAGAAAAGTCATGACAGGCAATCAGAAAAGCAACCCTCATTGCTCAGTGCTCTTCTGGGATAATAGCAGTCATTATGAGATGCTTCTGTCATTTGTACATAAATCAGTGTCAAAGACAGCACAACCCAGGTTTCCATTGAGAACACCCAGCTATGGAAAGCCACATCTGGCCACTGAATGGCCATCAGCAGTGGTGACAGCAGCAAGGGCACTCCACTGCCATTTCCTTAAATACCAGTCCAATCTCAACACACTTCAAGGTATGCAACACATTCTCCTCCTGCTTTCTTCATAGTCCCCATAAGAAAATCAATTCCTTTTTTTTTTTCTCAAGCTACCTGACATGGAAAAAACATTGCTTCTCTTTGTTTGAATGTACTCAGCTGCTTTTCTGTCAACTACAATATATTCCCTACTTATTGAGAAAAAGGTGGACCTGAAAGAAATCTGCAGAATGTTTTCATGTGTGCGCATGTTGAATAGAGAGTAATGTTGATTGTCTTCACAGATTTTAAATATCCCTTCAACAATTTCGATTCACTCAAATCTTACTGTAACTCCTTTGGTCCTGAATTTTCAGAAGAAAAACTAAATGTCTTATGCAATAAATGTAACAAACATTTAGTTTTGAATCAAAATATTTTTCTCTTACATGCTCCATGACTCTCCACTTCCATTATTCTCTAGGGAAAAATGTTGTAGTTGTTTTCTTAAATACCTTAAAATGATATTTTGAAACTTTTCTATTTTGATTCATTTACATAATTTACCAATTTTTAACATGCAATTCAGCTTGCACTTCAATATGCCCTTAAAGGTCACCTCTGAAAAGGTTTCCTAAATGCTGAGGTTAGGACTTTGTCAACAGAGGCAATATCAGCACAGCCGAAGATGATGACATATATTGTTCTACTTGCCTGTGGTTCAGAGTGGCAAGGTGCAGATGGCAAAAACATCTGTCAGAGCCAAGTGCAAAATGGAACAGTCAAGAAAATCAAAACATACATTGTTGGCTAATAATTTAATAATTTCATTACTGAAACATGAGAAAAAACTCATTAAGAAACTGTATCAAAGACAATTAGTAGCAGGAGGGAATTAGTAGCAGGAGGGGGTATGTAATTTGATGAAAGGGTTTCAACAAGAAAAAAATGAACCTGTTTGAGAATTGTCCATACTCAAGGATGCCTACCCTTCAAGTTAAAGGCATAGAAGAGGGTACACAAAATAAATGCAGTACAACAAAGCAAACTCAGATTGTGCCATGGTTCAAACAATCCTTGAACATGCCTCATTCACTGGTAATGCCAGTACACAGCAGCAAAACTGTGTTATGCTACCATTATCCAAATTATCAGAGGTATTGAAAGCTTCAAGTGGGAAATGTGTGCACTCAGAAATGGTTAAAATAAAGTCTCTCTCTGCTTCCTGTTAGGATATATCCATTTACACAAAATCTACTCTTCTCTCTTCCGGCTCAGTCATCTTCTATTGCCATGCCAATCACGGATTTTGGTGGTTATTTGTAAAAAGGCTCAGGGAGTCAAAGATCGGAAATTATTAAAGAGAATTAGTCTTTATTAAAGATGATTGCAGATATACCTTGTTGCTGTTTTACTAGCACAGACAGTAAAACAGCAAGAAGGTATTGATTACAATTGACTAGTCATACCTATTGATTATGCTGGTTATGTAAGTCTGGGAATATATTTCAAAAGGTACAACAGCTGGTGTCTACAACACTTCCTGAAATTCCCTCCTACACCTGAACTCCACAGCAAAGATTCAACACATAATTATCAGCCAGAAAGACAACAGTGCAGCAATATTTCCAATGAAAAGCTACATTATACTGTGGATGCCTTGTAATCATGGAGTTTGGGTAATATAAGCACCTCAATATGACTTGTGGCTTAAAGTCAATGCGCTCCACCCTAAGAGAACTCAGAACTAGTAATGGTTTAGAGGTGCTGATTAACAGATCTGTCTTTCCTTGGTTCAACTAGGAGTCATTCTTTGTATACCATTGCTCAGTTAAATAAAAAGAGAGTTGAAAGAACTTCGGCTTGAAAATTCTATCAAATAAAGTGGTCTACCCACCACATTATGTTTTCATTGCAGCTGACAAATGTAAGACAAGGCCTGTATGTTATTGGCCTGCTTACAGTCTTCCCTTGTCTTTTTGTTCACGTAAAAAATGTTAAACATTTAGTTTACTGTCATTTTCTTATGTTGTCTGAAATACATTGTGACACATCAAAAATGTTTGTAGAACAAATAAAAAATGTGCTGTTTCAATATACTACCTCAGTCATTCCTTTGCATTTGATGTTGCCTGCACTTAAAAGTCTAAAGCTGCCTTAGTAATTTTGTCACCTTTCCAAAATACTCCTTTCTCTTTCTGCTACTCTTCCCCTTTTCAAATAAAATGGTATAAAATGTGCACCAGCAGTTAAAACAGATGCAAAACTGGGGTCAGTCACCAGCTAAAACTCGTGTTGATCAGGCATATATAAACCAGTGGCATTCATCTGTGTTCTATCAGCACTGACACCATCATGTATTCAGTTCCTGATCCACCTTGATGTTGAAGTGGCTTCTTATTTGACCACATATGAGTCACATAAAAACTTGTCTTCTGGAATAGTAAGGTCCCATTACATTCATTCAGACATGAGAGCACCAAGTATTTCCCAGGAGACACTGCACCATCACGATTTAACCTTCAACATCTCTTCTCCCAGTCAGCAAAAGCAGAGCTTAATCACCACTTATAACATGCTTTAAGATGCCTGGACAAAAATCTTGCAGTTGTGCAATGTATTTAATAACCACCATTACTGTGCTCTAGAGTTTTCCTTCGGAGAGGCTGGCTGAAGACCTGCACCACTCATATTTTGTCTGCTACAAAACCTGAAACTTGAGACATGGGCATGGGAAATAAAAATCACAACAAAGATAGACTCTGACATTCTCCAGAGACTATGTGTTAACCTCCAGTTAGGGATTACAAACCAACAAGAAGGAAGCCCAGATACATCTCTTTCTGTTGTAGGCTAACCAATTCACTGCCAAATATTTATCAGGAGACCCTCAGATGAATTTAGTGATGTCAAGAAATAAAAGATAGATCTAACTGGCTTTAAGCCAGGCATAATGGCAGCAGCAGCTGTGTTTGATTCAGCTTTACAGCTCTGCAAATTAATCTCCCAGTCTGCCAGGTTGGAGGTCAGGACTGGATTTACCCTGAGAAAAAGCACTGTTCCAAACTGTGTAACAGGACAATATGAAAAATATTGTACTTATTGAAATATAATGCACAAAATCCATAGTGACTAGGATGAGACACCAACATTCATCTTCGTTTCTGAACTCAGTCAAAATAGGAAGATAAGTAGCACAAAGAGGTGATAGGCTGCTTCATTATTTAATCTTTATTCTTTACAAAGAGTATTTGTGTAAGGCATGGAGTTTAATTTAGAAAAGTTTGATTTTCCTTTCCCCACACCCATTCCCCTGCTAACACTTTATTCAAGGAATCAATTAGGCCTTGATCAACCACTGATCAAGAGTTTGTGGGGAGCCATTTTATCTGCAGTTGTTGTTCCTACGTAACACCTGTTTCTTAGCATGCACTTAATTCTTTTCAACACTACTTTGCTATCCTTCAACAAGCATGTTAATAGCATTTTGGTGGAGCACTTTCAATGAAATCCTCCTTTACAAATTAATTAGTGAAACTGTCAGGATTTCTTTCGGTGTGTTTGCTTTTTTCAATCCCATTGACAAATAAATTCCATCCCACTCACCTCCTCCTGCCTAAAAAATGTTAAAGTGATGTCCTGGTGTTCAAGATGCTAAATGGAAAACTGTTCAAAACAGAAAAAATAACCAATAATGCTTTCAAGTAATCATTCATTATTTTTTACTGAATTCCCTATGGAGTGAAAGATGTGATGCATCTTAATCTCCAGATTTTTTCATTGCTATTAGCATTTCCCTACCAATATTTACTTTAAAGGAAAGACACAAAGGTGCATTTTTACTTTGACAAGACTTCCATTTTAGATTAAGTCAGTCACATGGATTTAAGCATGCACTTAAGATATCTGCTGAATAGCAACAGACTTAAACCTGTGCCTGAGTGCTTTGCTGAAAAGAAGCCAAAATGAATTGGTTATAATTAAATTCTTTTGATGAAGTATCTGTAACTCCCTATTGTGTGAAACCAGTACTGAAATGCTAATGAACTAGTTAAAATTAAGTTTATTACCAAGTAAAATAAACCATAAAGACACTTCTGTCTTTTCTTATTTTGTATCACCATTTATATAACATTATTTTGCATTAAAGAAATAGAATACTAACAGGGCTAATGCATCATCCTCACAGAGCAATAATTGCAGTGCATCACCATCTAGGAGACAATCTACAAATTCTTTCATATACATCTGCAATGCTACTCCTGTTTATCTGAGAAATAGCTTTTAGCTATGTCAGCACTTCTGCAAAACCCTAACACCAGAACACTTCCAGAGAGATGCTACATGCCAGGAACTGCCCAATCTGTGTGGAGCTCTTTTAAAAACAAAACCCACACAAATATTGTTCTGAAATTCTCTCAACCTTGCACAGCAATGTTTATTGTGGTGAAGGAGGATACAGGGACCCAATACTTCAAACACCACCCCTGAGTTTCAACAGTAAGCAGTTTTAAAACATGTGACAATGGGGTGGTGTATACAAAGTCAAATGCTGATGAAGAAACGCTGGTAGATAAGGCAGGTCATCTGATTGAAGAGTGGTGCACAGGGACCACCCTGCCAGTTCTGCAGGACTTGCCAAAGCCTGCTGTTTTCCAGCAACTATCAGTAAACTGCATACAATTTGAATGATCTTGTCCTTTCACTTTAGCCTCCACTTCTCCAGTTTTAAGAAGATTAACCTCTTCCCTGTGTTCATGCCTTGGACAGCCCTGTGTGCTAGGCTGACCAGGAACACAAGGCATTTTGTTACCTGAGCAGGCATCCTGCTCCACTGAAGCTCTATCAAACATGGAAAAACTTAAGTGCTCTGGACAGAAGCTCAATGAGAACAACAGTTTCTGCAGTAGGCTTGAGCTAAACTTTCCATATGAATAATTTCCTCATATGGCTCATGAGTGCAAAAGGTGGAAGAGATTCACTTTTTCCACTTTGCCTTTAAAGACAAATGTGAAAGAGGTTGTGAGGACTGAGCTATACTTGAATTCATATGAAATACATTCCAGTCTGCTGTCCATAAGCTGTATGGGACCAGGCAAAATACCAATCAGTAATTACAATAATTTGTAAAATGTTTTGAGAAACAAATCAGGAAATGCCTTAATCTAAAGACTGTATTTTTATAAGCTAGCAATAAAAGCTATAGAGGAACTCATTACAAATTACTGTGAAACAGAAAGCAAGAGCATTTCCACCCATCTCATGAAAAACAGAAGTAGCCATTACTTTTCAGTTCTCTACCATTCTGTGGGACATTTTCAACAGTGCTACGCAGGCATGGAATTAAAGCTGTAATTTTCACAGGACCCCCAAGTGAGTTAATGGCATAATCTTTATTGAAAATTCTGGTCTCAACTTTAAGTTGCCAGTAGCAGTAACTGCTCCCATAATCAAATATCATAGTCAGTGATCCTTCAGTGCTTTGTTCCTTAAACTGGCTTATGTTACTCAGTTTGACATTTCAAAAGGAAAAGAAAAAAAAAAGGTCCATTATGGTGGTTTAGTTATGTTCTTCTATTTGTGGGCATTAAAAAGTGGCACCATAGCTCTGCCCATAAATCAGAGAAAATGCAGACATCTGAATAAACAATATGACTGGAAAAAATCATGTATTACAGCTGCAAAAACAGTAAATATTGACTTTTTTTCCCTGTGCCTTCAGGAGAATCATCACAGAAAAATAAACACAGATGCTAAAACCACAAGCTAGAACTGGTACAAGACTATGCATTTTATTAGCATAATTTATATTCTACCATGGTCCAATCTGGTGTTGATAAATATAAGGAGTATCCAACCTCTGACAGGATATGGCCCTGCTGCTTTCTTTTTATCACAATAAAGTTAACCCTATCAGTACTCCACGGAGCTCTTATAAATACATATAGAGCCTCACACAGAAACTATCAAGTTATAAAAATGTCCGGTGCTGCTCTGTAATAATGGAATAAAATTAAAACATATTAAAGACAACATTCAAGATATAGATGGGTGGCCACTCACATGACTCTAGCAATGTTACTGGAGTTTGGAGTGCTTCAAATGAGGGCATAAATTTAGCCTGAAAAAATAATGCACTCAGAGTGATAACAACCTGCCTTCGTTGTCATAGTCACACAAAGTCCATTCAATACCCACATCTCTTGGGCTCCTAGTTCTGCCCTCAGGTGCTCACTTAAGCTGAAGATAGCCAACAAACCAGTCACGCTGCTGCTCTGGGAACAGCCAGGACAAAATACAAGTGCTGTATATTTTTTCTGACAACCATCCTGTAAGAATGCATTTCCTCATCCTATTCCCACAGTCCACATTTCACTTCTGCAGAACTCAAGGGATTCGTATTCTGCAACGTAACGAGCCAGGACAGTTGGAGGAACAGTGAACAAGGTGTGAGCTCAGGCCCTGCCAAAGAGATCTGCAGTGCAGCTTCAAGAATCAAGGCAGTACACTCCTTTTCCTTCCTATACTATGTACTTCTGAGCTTTCTCCAAGTCCCTCTCTCTTTACAACATCAGACTGCATAGCCAGTTCAGAGAGAGTTGTGAAGCCCAGGGCAGCATTTATCTCGTAAGATCAAGACAAACATTTCTCCAACCAGGAAAGGGATGATGACATTCTAGGGCATGGGAGCAAGTTGGCTGCTTAAAAGCTCAGAGAGGCTGCTGCCAAGTCACTAGAACTTCAGAGGCAATTTTGGGGCTTCTCAGAAGCTGATGAATGAGAATGGATCAGTCTAGGCTGCCCTGAGTGCCAGCAGCCTGTCCTGTCCACCTTCACAGCTGCACGCTCTTCCACAGGAAAAGCATAGAAGCACTATGCCAAAATTTATCTGTAAAGAGCTGTTAAGAATTTTGTCTTGATGGTTTTAATAATTAACACACTACTAAACAACAGACCCAGCAATGGATACAGACAGACTGCCTCAGAGTTCAGGAGTCCATGTGGTGTGTCCATATGCACCTGGGATGCACACTCACCCTGTGGCTGATATTGCCAAGCAAGCACCAGCTTGCTACTGTGCCCACTGTACAGCAGAAGGAATCAAACATATGCCATTTACTGGACAAGTGCTAGTAAGTCTGCTGCAACACCTAGCCCTGCTGTCAGCATAGCTCAGTCTCTCAAATCCCTTGACATCAGCCAAAACACCAAAAGCTTTAAATTTAGAATTGGTCAAAGCTGCCTGCAGAGTCTTGGGAAACTCTCTCAGCTCTTGCCTCTCCATCTAAATAGGGTAGTAACACCACCCGGCTTCACAGAAAGAGTATTGATTGAACTCTGTAGCAAGGGACGAAGTATTCACTCTACAGTCCTTCTATTTGACAAAGCAGGAGTAAGTGAAAACTGCCAGGGAATCCATTATTCAACCTCTTCTCAAGCCAGAAATAGAAAATAACAATTTGCCTCCATTTTATGCTGGGAATAATTTTACACGTATATACACTCCAAATTAACAGAAGGCTACCAGGTACTTGAAAAAACTGCTTATTTTATATCTCTTTATATTTATATATATGAAAGAATGATACAGGAGCCCTCAAAGTCTTAATCTGCAGAGTCCTTTTTTGCTTTTGCACACAAAATTAATGTTACTTTCTTCTGATGTGCAAGTGTTCATTTAGATTGTTCCTTCTCCGATTTTTCAAAGTACTGCATTAACTGATTTACTGTGGTGGACTTTTCTAGGTTACCCACTTTCCCTTAGCAGTATGTGTAGCAATACTGTTCTTCACATCAGGAAAGCCAGCACATAAATCCTAAGCATGCTGTATGAAAATTCTAGTTTTACGCTGCTGCTCTTTTATTTATTCTGTAGACTGGACTGTAAGCGTAACACAGAAACAAAATATTGATTTCCTCAGTATAAGACCATGGATTTAAAGTAATGTAGGAACATTAAAGCCTAAAATTTGATCATCCACAATACACAGGCTACAGCAATTTCATAATTCTGTAAAACTGCACTTGAACTGGAGCCCATACTGTAGACGCTGTTTTGATCTTATAGACAACTGTAGTGTACCTTCTGCATCAACCTACAGCACATGACTTGGAGGAAAGTTAGATTTCCTGATCTCTTTATTAAGAACAAATAAAAACTACTGCAAACCAACAGGCTGAAGGAGGGAGAGAATCCTTCCTGACACTTTTTCATTATTTTAACCTCAGAAGAGGGAAGACCAACATTCTCTGTGACACACATGCTAATGTAACAGTGCTGGTTCATTTATGAATAAAAATGTTTCATTGTCTTTTTTTTTATTGCTCCCCCATACCCACACATTTCTCCAACTATCAGCCTCAACAACAGCCAACCACAGGAAATTATACAAGATGATGATGTGGAGCAAAAGAAACATTGATCTTTTAAGACTACTCTGTAGTATTGTCAAGTATTTCTTCTGTGTTCAGGACAGGCCCTATTAATTCTGATGGGTGTTTCTTCCTACATGTTTCTAGTAAGGCTTGCTGGCTTCTTTGCTTTTTTGTTGGGTTTTATTTGTGGGGGTTTTTTTTGTGTGGTTTTTTTTTTTAATGGCAGATGCACTTGGCAGTATCTGTGACCTTGAGTTGTACACACGAGCAAGCAAGAAAGCCCAGTCCTGCAAGGCTGTTTATGCATTCTAAGAGAGCTCCTTCTGACAGGGGTGTCTCGAGGAAGACAGAAGCATTGTGTGCATACTAAGCCAAGTGCTTAATGATTTATTTATGAGAAAAAGGGGCATAAAAATTGCTGAAGGGAGAAGAAAAATGAAGAATCTGACTTACCTTGTCGATATAGACGAAGAACAGAATCACAACAGTGAGCTCCAACAGAAATATAATTAACAGCATGATAAAAAACTGTCAAGAGAAGAAGGGATGGGGGGGAAAAAAAACAAAAAGCAAAACCCATCAGCATCTATTTCAGTTTTTTGTGGATGCACAAGAAGTACATCCAGCAGATCATGCAGAATGGGGAGTGGGAGTCATACAGGCAGCAAGATGCAAAGCTGCTGTGTTACAGCAGAACAGAAGGCATGCGACATGCAGCAAATGGAAAAGCAGATAAAGGACTAGTCAGGAAACACAACAGTATCCAGGCATACGTATGGCTCATTTATATCACTGATTTCAGCAAAATACCATAAAGCCTCACAAAGATCTGTTCCCCCCAGCAGGCCAGTGCTCCATTTGACAGTAACCCTTGAGGACTCTTCCCAGGCTAGGCTTCCTTTATTTTTTTCCCCATCAGATCTTTCAAATTAAAAAGATATCAGTGAAATCCACAGCTTAGAACTCCCATTGCAAGAGAAGGTAGCCTGATCCACAAACCAAAATGTCACAGCTCCTTTCAAAGGGAATTATGGGAGAAGTGAAAGGCACACCAAAACCCCTGTATACCAAGTTAGCTTTACAAGCAGCTTCAGGTAGCTACTCAAATCAGCCACAGGTTTCAACTGAAAAGGGCTGATTTGTACTGAAGACATGAAAGCAAAGTCGGTCTGTTTGTTTTTCTCCTCGTAACCATGGAACTGTCTAAAACCCACTAGTCAAAAGCTCAAAGGAGTGGATAAAAAAACTTTTAACATACATATTTCAGGTAGATTCTCTAAAGCCCTCAGCTCTGATCAACTTCAGAAAGACAAAATGCTAGAAATGCCAAACACTTCTAAAAAAACATATTCTATGCTTTTTATGAAGATGCTGGACGGGTCTGCAGCACAGGTCTGGTGCAGGGGTGCGTCTTGGTTTGAGCCAGGATGGAACTAATTTTCTTTTTGTGATTTTACCTTTCAGTTAAGTCCCTTCTAAGTAGCTGCAGTTGCTGAAATTAACAGCATGTTTTTCAGTCAGTCTACGACTGATGCTTGATGTTTATGGGTACTTCTAGAGAATGCTATGCAGAGCAAAGGCTACTGCTTAGTTCTGAAAAATATCTTATGCTCTGGAACCAGAAGGGAGTAAAGTGGTCACACCTGAGACACACACACCACACACACACACACACCCCGCTGTGGGGAGCAGCAAACCAGAGAGGTGACCAAAATTGACCAAAGTATTCCATCCCATACACATCACACTGGGTAAAAATTTGAGGAATTGCAAGGGTTGCTCCCTCTTTGTCCATGGCTGGCATCCTGGGAGGATTCCGTCTGTTCATCTGCCTTTGATCCCAATCCCTGTGTTGCTAGAACCCTGCATTTCTGCATCCCAGCTCCCATCTGCCACTGACTCCAGGAGTCCGGGACTTTTCCAGGGCCTGCTCTGCAGCCTTGGTGGTGATGTGAGTGTTATTGAGGGGGAGGAGGCAGGGTGCAATAGTACTTTTGTGTATATTTGTATATATTTAATTATTTTCCTTTTAATCACTACTGTTTCATTAAAGCTGTGTAGTTTAGTTTCCAACCCGTAAGAGTCTCTCTCCCTTATTCCTTCTCCCATCGCTATAGGGGGAGGGAGGGGGATTAACAGAGAGCAATCTGTCATTTGTTTAATTGCTGGCCCAGCATTAAAAGGTGATACAGTGACACAGTCGTTGCATGGACTTTAGAACAAGTGCTAGCAGAGCATTAAATGAAACTGAGTTTTGCAAAGATGGGTAAATGAGACAGAGCAATTTTGGAAACTTTTTCAGCTCAGGCAAAGGTCCTGGTCCCTATAACATAATTTCCATACACATAGCAGCCAGCAAGGCTGGAATTCTAATACTGAGCAATACTGACTTAATTGAAATCCTATCCCCTAAAAAAAGAAACCAAAACAGTTACCCTCTCTTTAGCTTCAACCACAAGGCTGCAAACCTATGAAAGTTTAATAGCTCCAAGCCTTAAGAAAGCTTCTTCACTGCCTGGTAAGTCAAAACCAAACCTTTGAACCTAGGGATTTCTGTGACTGAATGGAGGGGAAAAAGGTCAAGAAGGGGGAAATAACATTTCTCAACTAGTACAGTTACACTGTCTCCAGAACTCAAAGCATTTTGCCCCCCAAGTCTTTAAGTTTACTTTTAAATCTGCATCACTAGTATCTTCACACCTGCCTGACCCTAATACTGAATCTATTACTGCCCAGTTTGGAATCACAGAACTCATTCACACTCATGATCCAAGCTGACTTCCATATCATTACCATCCAACACCGATCTTCTGTACGGCTTGGCAAACTAGCCTTGGTACAGCTTGCTTATTTTTTACATTTCTGATTTTAGTCTGCTGCATAGCAATAATTTAAATAGGACAAAGCAGAAGACTCTTTGCAAAGACACACAGACAATTTGATACAGTTTATTTGGTTGTGAGGTACTTTTTTGCTATTCCATAAAGCATGACTTTTCCAAAATGTGCATGTGAACACCACTGTCTCCCTGTGACATTCACTGGCATAAGCCTGGATTACACTAGGCAATTTCTAGAACAAAGGAAGGACTCATATGCATTACAAGCAGTGATCAGCATTTCCTACCGCAGGACCCCAATTTTGTCAGCTTATAATTTTGCCAAACATCATTTGTCTATGCTTATATATTTTGAGCTCATTTCTGTCTAAAGCTTTTGGAAGAACTTCAAAAATAGCACTTAAATTACTTCTAAGAATGAAGCATGGCAAAGTATGTTATTCTGCCCAGGTTAAACTTCTGGTGGCTTAAGATAATATCCTCTCATGCTCAGTGTTTAGAGCAGGGACCTGAAACAAAGCACGGCTCCATTTCAGGCACGTGCCTTTTGTCTTTTCTGTGATTCTGTCTTACCCAACTACGAGTGGATTTTTGTGGGAAAGTTACTAGCCTTCAAAACACTGCATTTCATACATCCAGTAGAGATGAGAGGGCTCAGCAGCTAAAACCTTCAAAGTTTACAACCACGAAAGGCCTACTCGCATCCTTTCCACAACTCACGTGTGACCAGTCAACTTGCAAACCATCCCACAAAGCATCTGCCCCGCTTCTGTGGCACCCACACATGCACACAATGCCTTTCTGCTGTCCCCCCAAAGCCAATGGCCTCCAGTCCCTGGGTAGCCTGTTCCAGTGCCTGACAACCCTTTCAGTAAAGAAATTTTTCCAATATAAATCTATCCTGGCACAACTTGAGGCCATTTCATCTTGTTCTATTGCTTGTTACTCGGGAAAAGTAAGCTTATCACATCATACAACTCTGCTAAATTCCTAAGATGGTCTTAGGACCAGAGCTGGCAACAGATATTGCCAGCTATGCCACTGTGTCCAGTAGCAGCAGCAGCACATGGGCTGGATCTCCTGCTGAGACCATGATGGTGCTCTTACATTCTTCAGTTCATACTACAGAAATAGGTATGATATTAGCATTGTAAAAGGTGCTAGAGCTGTGAAGTCAAGCACTCAAAATTTAGGAAATCTCAGAATAAAAGTTCTCTCAGTGATAGTTATGTACCATGTCTAGGTCTTTCTCTACAAAGCCTCAGAGGTTCCTCCAAGCTATTACTGGTGGTCATTGGGTTTCATGCACTGCAGATTTTCGAAGTCATACCAAGAACCAAAATTAATGTACACTGTTGAGAAAGTAAAAACCTAGATAAGTAGGATTATGCTTTTTATCCATAGAAAAATAGTTTTGTTTTTCAAGAAAACCTCTGGTTTTATCTTCCTTACTATTTGCATTCATTGAGAAAAAGTACACTGTTATATCCCAGATAACTAGCACATATTAGTAATCCCACTGTGTGCAGACAGTAGAGACATACATTATATCTTTTATTGCAAAGGTAAATTAGATGAGGTAACCTCAATATCTAGGCTTCAAATTCACTACCAGCACTTACATGTCAGTACAGAAGAACCCTACCTGTAAAGAAACCAACATGTCAGAATGTAAAAATACAGGCTTCAGACTGAGCTGTCTGCAAAGCCAAGTCTGCACACATCAGTACAACTTCTGAACCACCAGACTACAGTGCATGCATGGACACATGCACAATGAGCTCCCCTGTTACCATAGGACCTTCCAATAAAAGTTCACTTCTAGTTCCATTCTCAATATCATCCCAAAGGGAATGACCCCCAATGGGTATATCCCATTCAAATTTAAAAGGGAGAAACCTAAGCCCACTGAAGGCTCACAGCACCCAAACATTCACCACACCTGTTGGAAACTCTCACAGCTCCTTTTCAAATGAATGATCTCACTGTGGTGATAAATACAGAGAAAAATAAAAATTAGTTTTGTTTTGCTTCACTGGGGCTGCAGGCTGTTGCTATAATAGAGATTTGTACACGGAGAAACAACAATCCCTAAGCAAAGCATTCATGTAAAACTCCATAACAAAAAAGATTAATCTGACCTTGTACAATGAGATGCTACTTGTCAACTAGTGGGATGCAACCTAATTGAGGTTCACTGGAGAGGTACCTACTGCAGAACTTTTCATAAATTACACCTGAAACAACCCCATGGAAGTTTTGATGAGAAGGGAGATTAGGTGATGCTTTTCTGCCTAGCTACCACTGATTTCCAGCCCTTAAGAAAACTAATGCCAGTTTCTCAGCACTTACCTTCATATTCTACAAAGCTCATGACTTTCCCACAGGTTCCCCTTAAAAGAATAAAGGAAGTAGGCAATTGTTATCAGGCATATATCATAGCTATGCATCACCCTCCTGATGACAGAGAGAAAAATCTTTTAGAGAAGTTGTCCCAGCTTACAGCTCCATCCCCACTGGAGCTGTACTAGGCTTTGACACACTAGTTCCAGTTCCCTTCATTCAGCCTCTTAATATCACCGAGAGAATCAAGAGCTGTTCCCTACGTAAATTATTTGAAGCATGTCTTCATCACAGCTCACAAAGGCACAGAGGAAGAAGAAGTTAATTTTATTTTCTTTAAAAAAAAAAATTATCTGGTTTCTCAAATGTTATAGACGCTTGCCTCTGTGCATGATGACTGAGCATCACACACTAATACAGAGGATTGGGGCTTTTGCTTCCCAATGCCTCTCTTTCCCAAATCTTCTCAATATTTCTATCATTTTGTTCAAATTGTCCATCTCTCCATGTCAGGAGTAGCTAACATTCATGCCTGCATCTTAGAAATGACTTCTGCGGCCTGGAAGACTTGTACAGAAATAGAGCAACAAATGAGAAGTGACAGGACAGTGCCCAGACAGTAACAATAACTGGAATTACAGTCAATAAAATCCCAGTGTATTGATCTACCTTTTTTCCCACAGGCTCCTCAAATATTTGTAGACTTATGTCCCATCTGAGCCTTCTCTCTGCCACGCTTTGCAGATTTAGCTCTTCCTTGGAAGTAAATCTCTTTAGCCTGCTGATCTCATTTTTTTTAGCATAAAAATGATAAGTTTTGTCATAAACTGTAAAAATGCAATAATGTGTATGAGCAAACTTATGAACAGAAATTCCATTATGAAAATGGCATGTTTCTACATTTGGTTCATCAGTTACTGTTCTCTAAAAGCCTTACCAGTTAATTCATTGTGATTGTGACAAAGATGTGCGTGCTTTATGCCTGCTGGATATATAGTACAGCTCTGTTTATGTTTGGACTATATTATGAATGTGCAAAAACTCCTGCTGATCAGTAAGGCTCAAAGAAATCTGCAGTAATTATTTCTGGGAAGATATACAACATATGTGGTTTAATACATTAACAGTGTTTCATTTTGGTCTCATTACTGCTTTCAGTTGAGATAATTCAGTCTTACTGCATCAGTGAGAGCTGAGAGACTTGACATTCCCATACTATGTGTCATAGGATTTTAAGTGCCATTTTGTGGCAGTTCTAGTAATTTTCCATCTTCTCTAGAAACTGACTCAAAATCAATGAATTGTCATAAAATATTAGCCCAGTATCACTCTCACTTCACAACAGTAGGTAGCTGTAGGCCCATTTAACAGATCACAGATTATGATTTCTTAGCACAAATAAAGGTCTTGCTGGACTGACTCTCTTTAAAGGTTGCTTCATCTCTTCTGCAAACGTAATGCAAAGGTGTGATGTGATCTGGTGTCGATCTTTATCCTAGTCAAGACAGAAATTCATCCTGCTTGTGAAGTACAATGCAGCTGAAGAACTAAAACGTTTAACTAGCTCTTAACCCTTTCACTACTCCACCAATAACAAAGCAGCTGATTGAGTCCATCTAACATAGCTAATGGAAATAGCAAATACAATTAAAAGGCTCTGGCTTAGGGTAAATCCAGTATTCTCCATCTATGGCAAAGACATGCAAAGTTAATTAGTGTCTAAACTTATACCTTTTATTCAGACTTTAACATCATTTGTCCACTTAGTAAATGGAGCTTCCTCCCTGAATCTACCATCCCCAAGATACTTCTTATCATCTGGAGCTCCAGCTTGAAATGCAATCAGACAGCATGGTGCCCTGACGGCAGGAGGGGTGCGGCAGCAAGTGGTCCCCACACAGCCTAGGGAGTGAGTGAGCTGGCAGGGCTGGGTTCACACTCGTGTTCACACCAAACATCTGGCTGACCCCAAATGCTGGGCAAACTGACAGAAGCTCCCCCAAGACGGTAAGGGAAAATGACACGATCATGCTGCTCAGCTGACTTATGATGGGCTAAAGGAGGAAAACACTACTCTGAAATTTTGCAGTTCTCCCCTTCAACATATTTGCAAACCCCCAGCTAAGCTTGCAATAGGACCTCACCCACTGATTGTGATAACAGAAAACATCTCTTATTTCTAGGAGTCTCCAAACAGTATCTAGAAATTGTTCTGCATGAGTAAGTGAAGGAAATGGTGAGAAGCAGATGGTCAAAAAGAGAAAAAGGACAAGGTAGAGTATTTTGTCAGTATTTAAATTCTACTGCTGGTCTTCTCCCCAGTTTTCTGTTCCCAAATGTGCTACACAGAAGCTGCTTCATCATATGCACATAGGTCAGTCTTGCAGCAGCTTAAAAAATGAACAGGAAGTGAGTTTGGTTTACCTAATTCTGCTTCTTAGCTGGTAATACTCTCCTACTGGGGACCTGAAATATCTATAGCATCAAAGCAGCTCTGCTTACACCTTGTGTAGGCATCACACAAACTAGCCTCCATTTCTTTACTTCCAAAGGCTCAGGTAAATTTAATCCTTAAAGAAAAAAAGCCAATATAGCTTTTTATTTAAACAGCTGTGTTAAGGTGGCTAACATAGCAAATAAATTATTTGGAATATAAGCACACCTGCCTGTGGCTTTCTATCTGAGGAGGTAATTTTATTGTAGGAAAAAAAAAGGAATATTTTTATTATAGGAAATATATTTTTATTATAGCAAAAAAAATGTTATGCTCAAAACTGACATGAATGTCTGGGCTGGCAAGGAGCACACAGGTTACCTGTCATTTACTTTCAAAATGGGAGTAATTCTATTGTCTACCAGATCTTGCAGGTGACTCTAGGTCTGGAGCAAAAGCCCATGAAAATCATAGGTCAGTCTTACAGATCAGACAATGAACAGATCTGTCCAGAGACTGCAAGCTCTGGCAGAAAACAGGCTTCCTTGAAAGTGTTCTCCTGACTACCATGTTGTCTTATGCTTTGCTCTTTCACTGTGAGGTTCATTGGATTACTTAATTGTCCTGGCAACTTGATGTGCAGTGGCATACCTGTGACCCACCCCAAATCCTTACAGACAGTAGTAGGGCAAGATTTGATTTGTTGGTCTCCTTATTGCTGTGAGAAGGCAAAAAGCCTTGAACTGTGTGTGTGCGTGCATGTGTGATGTGTGGTGGAAGAGGACCCTCCCATTGCAGCCACAGGATTTCAGACTACAGCTCCCTTGCTTGGATACAACCCTCATATACCTGAACGCTGGGGGTGGCCAGACTGCAATCTTACGTCCCAAGTCTTAACGGTTTATGACTAAAGAATTACGTGTGTTTATGTGTCCAACCACTTAATGTTTGTCTCACTGTCCTCAAGTGAGGACTGCCATGAGAATGGGTTCGCAGAAGTGGCAAATACAGTTAGATATAAAAGCAAGATAATTTATTAAGGCAACAAATATAACAATTTTTGAGATAGCCATTCATAAATGTACTGACTACATTAGCACTATTAATAGATGTTAATATTGCTAGTAATAATAATAAAAAGTATAGAATACACAATACACCCAGGGATGCTTTCACCCCTACCTGAAAGGTGGAAGTTGCAGTATCTTACCCAAGGAGGCATCCCTGCCTGGGGGGAAGAAGAAGAGGATCAGGCCTGTCGACCCATTCCAGGGGAGGTGCTCTTCTCATGCCAAACAAAGGACTCAAGACCTGATTTATTACCTTTTGACGAGGTGGGACTTCAGTCATAACTATTGTATTGATTGGTTCTTACCAAACTAATAATGTTTACTAATTAGTAAAAAGTTAAGAGAGACACCCAGTGCCTCCTCATATGTAAATTCAAGTTTCATTAATGCCCAGGGCTCATATTGCATGCAAATCACCAGATGAAGTCATACAGGCTTAGATCCAGGCCCTTATTGCACAACCTCTGACCGTGGAGCCTTCGCTGTGCTTCACAAGTCATGCCCAGTCTGGCCCTGTAGCCATCAGGCACCTGGGTTTGAAGATAAGCAGACAACAGCAATGTATTCCTTCCTGCTGGTGAGTTGGGCCTATTCTCCCTACCAGACATAAATTTGACTACTTGTCAGGTCCAAGGCTGAATACCCAGTTAAGCGCTGCGCATCTCACACTTCTCTGCACAGGTCCTTCCAAGAAAGGTAAAACAAAGCACAAACAAAAAGCACACTTTATGAAATGCCTCAGAGCTACGTTTCTTTTCAAGATATTCTGGCATGTGAGAGCTGGTTGAATGCTGAGACAAAAGATGGTGTGAGGGGGGCTTTCTAAGTGACTGGGGGACCTTGAGCCTGCATAAACTGTCAGAGAAGCCAATGTTGCTAATACACAGCTATTAGCTACTAGTCCATAGACTAATCAACCCGGAATTAGTTACTTGGAAACATGGAGAGCCACTTAGACAAAAAGATTACCTGACATAGAGAAGTATAGTTCCACTGACTCTGACACGTGGGGCAGTCACACTGTTTGACTGACACAAAGCAGCATTTTGGCAATACAAAAAGGGAATGGGGACATTAGGAAAAGGTTCTTCACTGAGGTCAGTCACTGGAACAGGCTCCCCAGGGAAGGAGTAACAGCACCAAGCCTGTCAGAGTTCAAGGAGCATCTGGATAGTGCTCTGAGTCATATGGTTTAGTTTCAGGTAGTCCTTCAAGGAGTAGGGAGTTGGACTTGATGATCCATATGGGTCCTTTCCAACTTGATATATTCTATGATGCTACAATTCAAAGCGTATCAGGCACTAGCAGTATTGCATCAGTCTATATAAGAAAAATAAAGGTTACCCTATGAGGTAAGCCCTTTTACACATTAAACCTAGGCTCAAGTCTAGAAACAGGGGTGAAGGAAAAAAGCTCTGTTTTTTTTCTCCTCTGTTCCCAGGTCCTTTGATTAGCTGCTACCAGAGTTGAAGAAAAGAAAGGACGAAGGGGAGGATTCACACAGGTCCCATCCACTCATGAGTTTCAGTATCATCCAAGAAGAAGGAGCCAAAAACTAAAAGGCAATGAGGAGCAGATTCTTAATAATAAAGGAGGGACAAAAAAACTAGGGGAGTTTGGTGCTCAGTACTTACAGTCCAAACAGGTAGCAAGTGCACATAATGAAATCCCAGCCCCTCCAGCAAGTCAGGTAACCACTGGAGGCCCAGCTTAAATGCCTCTATGCAATTGCACGCAGCATGGGGAATAAACAGGAGGAGTTGGAGATGCATGTGTGTCTGCAGGGCTAAGACCTTACTGGCATCACTGAGACCTGGTGGGATGGTTCCTATTACTGGACCATCAGAATGGAGGGTTATAGACTCTTTAGGATATGCTCTTTAGCATATGCTTGAATGAGTGTCATGGGACAACATCCTGGAGGGAAGAGGGGCCCATGAAAGCTGGCTGATATTTAAGGATGACCCTCTCCAGGCCCAAGAGCATTGCATCCCAACTAAAAGAAAGTCAGGTAAAAACTCCAGGAGGCCAGCATGGATGGGTGAGCAGCTCCTAGAAAAACACAAACCTAAGAAGGAAGCACACAGAGGGTGGAAGCTAGGACAGGTACCCTGGGAGGACTACAGAGAGGTTGTCCAAGCAGCTAGGGATCAGGTAAGGAGAGCCAAATCCCAGATGGAATTAAATCTTGCCAGGGATGTAAAGAGCAATAAGAAAAGCTTCTATAGGTATGTTGGAGGAAAAAAAGACAACCAAGGAAAATGTAGATCCTCTCCTGAAGGAAACAGGGGACCTAGCTATGCAGGATATTGAGAAGGCTGAGGTTCTCAATGACTTCTTTGCATCAGTCTTCTCTAGCAAGTGCTCCAGCCTCATTGCAAAGGCCACAGCAGGTGAAAGCAGGAGCTGGGAGAATTAAACACCCCCCACTGTAGGAGGAGAATAGGTTTGTGACCATCTAAAGAACCTGAAGGTGCACAAGTCTATGGGACCTGATGAGTTCCATCCAAGGGTCCTGAGGGAGCTGGCGGATGCAGTTGCTAAGCCTCTGTCCATCATATTTGAGAGGTCATGGAGGTCTGGTGAGGTTCCTGCCAATTGGAAAAAAGGGAACACAGGCCCTATTTTTAAAAAGGAGAAAAAGGAAGACCCCGGGAACTACAGGCCAGTCAGTCTCACCTCTGTGCCTGGCAAGATCATGGAACAGATCCTCCTGGAAAATCTGCTGAGGCACATGGAAAATAACGAGGTGATAGGTGACAGCGAACATAGCTTCACTAAGGGCAAATCGTGCCTGACCAATCTGGTGGCCTTCTACAATGGGGCTACAGAGATGGTGAAAGATAGTGAAAGAGCAGCTGATGTCATCTACCTGGATTTGTGCAAAGCATTTGACACTGTCCCACATTACATCCTGTTCTCCAAACTGATATGGTATGGATTTGACAGATGGACCACTTGGTGGATAAGTAATTGGCTGGATGGCCACACCCAGAGAGTTCTGGTCAATGGTTCTGTGTCCAAGTGGAGGCAAGTGACGAGTGGTGTTCCCCAGGGGTCAGTATTGGGACCAGTGCTGTTTAATATCTTTGTTGGAGACATGGACAAGTGGGATTGAGTGTATCCTCAGCAAGTTTGCTGACAATACCAAGCTGTGTGGTGTGGTTGACACTCTAGAGGTAAGGGATGCCATCCAGAGGGACCTTGACAGGCTTGAGAGGTGGGCCCATGCCAACCTCATGAAGTTCAGCAAGGCCAAGTGCAAGGTCCAGCACCCCAAGCTGGGGGGAGAATGGATAGAGAGAAGTCCTGAGGAGAAGGACCTGGGGTGGTAGTAGATGAGAAGATCAACATGAGTTGCCAGCGTGTGCTCACAGCCCAGAGGGCCAACCACATCCTGGGCTGCATAAAAAGAGGCACAGCCAGCAGGGCCAGGGAGGTGATTCTGCCCCTCTACTCTGCCCTGGTGAGACCCCACCTGTAGTACTGTGTCCATGTCTGGAGCCTGTGTTCCTGTGTTGAGACACAGGAAGGACACAGGAGTCCAGAGAAGGGCCACAAAAATTATCAGAGGACTGGAGCACCTCTCCTATGAAGACAGGCTAAGAGAGTTGAGGTTGTTCAGCCTGGAGAACAGAAGGCTCCGGGGAGACCTCACAGCAGCCTTCCAGTACCTGAAGGGGCCTACAGAAAACATGTGGAGGGACTTTTCACCCGAGAGGGTAGTGATAGGACATGGGGTAATGGTTTTAAACTGAAAGAGGGTAGATTTAAGTTAGACACTTGGAAGAAATTCTTCACCATGAGGCTAGTAAGATACTGGAATAGGTTGCCTAGGAAGGTTGTGGAAGCCCCCTCCCTGGAGGTGGTTAAGGCCAGGCTGGATGAGGCCTTGTGCAGCTTGGTCTAGTGGAAGGTGTCCCTGCTCATAGCAGGGAGGTTGGAACCTGATGAACTTTAAGGTCCCTTCCAACCTTAAACTTTCTATGATTCTAAAAAATTCCTGTATGGGCAATACATGGTGAAGAATCCCCTATGACAACTGTAGAGTCCCAAAAAGAATAATTGTCTCAAAACAGCTGCCCTGACAAACTGGACATGGTGCTTGGGTGGGGGCCTCATTCAATAACCACCTGGACCCTGTTCTGGCAAGGAGAGCCCCTTGTTTGGTAACCACCCTGATAAAGTGGACACTGTCCTTGAAAAGGGAGCCCCTCCTTTGGCAGCCACCCTGATAAATGGGACACTGTCCTTACTTGATAAGGAGCAGTGACCAGCAAGAGGAGCCCCATGGAGGCACAGTGTCACCTTGCGAAAGACCACTGTCCTGTTTAAGGACAGGGTGCAGGCATGACAATAAAGGTCATTGCTCAGTCAACCGGATGGGGGGGGCTAAGTGATCACATGGACCCCACCAGCTCATTTCCAGAACATTCTCAAATCCAACACTGAGTCTGCACAAAGCAGGCTGAGCCTCACCAGGAGAGGCGGGGTGAGGTGCCATAAAAGAGGCAGACTCGAAATGCTCGGGGTGTGCGCCCACCATCCAAGGACCACAACGTCATGCTGAGATGGTCGCTGGATCCAAGGGTGGTGATATCTTTCCTATCCACTCTTTCTTCATCTCTGTCTCTCTATCTCTCAGTCTCTCTCTTCATATCTCTCTCTCTCTCTCTTTCTAACCTTATTCTTGGCACGTAGAGGTACCATCATTTCTAATTTTGCTAAGTTTTTTCCAGTTGTAACCTCTTGTTTTGAGAGGACCATTTTGCTAAGTTCTGCTAGTTGTAATCTGTTGCTTTGAGAGTGATATTGTTGTATGTTTTCTTTGACAAGCTTTATAATCTTACTCAATTTTAAGTAAAAGTGTGTTTTGTGAAAGCCTCCTGGGTAATGGGTCTTACTCCTAGAGTACCGTGCAGAGTGTTCTCGAGCTTAATCTTGCCGAATGGGTTGTTAAAAGAGATATTTATACTTAGTTTGGGCCCCCACATCTGGGGAGCCATGACCACTTTGTGGGATGTGATAACGCTGTACCCACCTTGTGGGACATGAAAGTGCCGTGCCCACCTTGTGGGACGTGACAGTGCCATGCCCACTTTGTGGGTCGTGACAACAACCTAAGGCCTTTTTAGGCTTTAAAGTCTACACAGGCAAGACTCTACCTCTTCTGATTGAATTATTAGACATGTTGAACATCCAAACCAGAAGCAGAATCATTTCAGGAAAATAAAAAAGTGTCAGAAATCAGAGAGTGAAATTAAAAGCTGTCTATGGATCTTATTTCCTTCCAGGACATGGGTTATTAATTAAGTTGCAAGTGTCAGGAAACATGGTATCTATACATGTGTGCTGTAACAATCAAATAGACATAAAAATCCTTCCTTCACAAAGGGCCCAAAAGTGTTTTTTTACCAGTGACTGTGATTTTCTGGATCAAAAGTAAGTTCCAATTTGAAAAAAAATTGCATTACACCATGTTCACATGCTCTTCCTGGCAGCTTCTCTCAATGTCCTGTTCCTCATTTAACTGAAGGTAACACTGCAATTAGGCTGATTGGTTTAGCTGGGACATCCTGCAGTGGAGCTCATGGAAACCAGATAATTGTACCAGTTTCAACAAAATAAAAACTGAGAAATAACTTTGCTTTGGGTATTTATTTATCATTTGGACATAATACATATGATGAAACAACTCAAAACTCTAATCACTAATATGGAAATGTGGACTAATTACTTCTTAAAGGTCATTGTAGCACACAGAACAGCTAGACACATTCTCCTATAATCACAGAAAGATGACAAAGGCACCAATTTGAGATTTAGACAATTTTGGTTTGCTTCACAGTGCTGCCACAATCTTCCAATGCAACCTATACAAGGCACTTAGTTTCACTTTGCTGCAGCTCCCCATTTGTCTAATGAAGATAATAATACTTCCATTTGTCTTACCTATTTAAACAGTAAGCTCTACTGGTCAGGGACCTCCTCTTACCAAGAGTTTTATACAGAAAAAATACCCTGATCTCATGGGCTGCCTGCAGGGGATACTGTAATACAGATAATAAATAACATAATCCATCATGATTTAATGTCTAGAGCTGAGATTTTTAACTTGGCCTATCCATGGAAGAATGACCTTTTTCAGTGCAAGCATACACAGAATCACAGACTCACAGAATTATTGAAGCTAGAGAAGACCTTTAAGATAAGTCCAACCTATGACCTAACACCACCACATCAGCTAGACCATGGCACTAAGTGCCACATCCAGCCTTTCCTTGAACACATCAAAGGATGGTGCCTCCACCACCTCCCTTGGAAGTCCATTCCAATGTCTAATCACCCTCTCTGTGAGGAAGTGCTTCCTAATATCCAGCCTAAACCTCCCCTGAGAAAGTTTCAGGCTGTGCCTTCTTGTCTTGTTGCTAGTTGCCTGGAAAAAGAGCCCAGCCCCCACCTGACTACAACCTCCCTTCAGGTAGTTGAAGAGAGTAATTATGTTCCCCCTGAGTCTCCTTTTCTCCAGGATAAATAACCCCAGCTTCCTCAGCCTCTCCCTATAAGACTAGCCTCACTGCTCTCCTCTGGACTCGCTCCAGCACCCCAATATCCTTCTTGAAGTGAGGAGCCCAGAACTGGACACAGTACTCGAGGTGAGGCCTCACCAGTGCTGAGTACAGGGGGAGAATTACATCCCTACTCCTGCTGGCCACACTATTCCTGATACAAGCCAGGATGCCTTTGGCCTTCCAGGCCACCTGGGCACACTGCTGGCTCATGTTCAACTGGCTGTCCACCAGCACTCCCAGGTCCCTCTCTGCCGGGCCCCTCTCCAGCCACTCTTCCCCAGCCTGTAGCACTGCATGGGGTTATTGTGGCCAAAGTGCAGGACCCTGCACTTGGTCTTGTTGAATTTCATGCCATTGGCCTTGGCCCATGGACCCAGCCTGTCCAGATCCCTCTGCAGCTTCCTCCTACCCTCCGGCAGATCGACACTCCCCCCCCCCCACTTGGTGTCATCTGCGAACTTCCTAAGGGTGGACTCGATCTGCTCATTCAGGTTGTGAATAAAGGTACTGAACAGGACTGGGCCCGTACTGATCCCTGGGAGACACGACTGTATTTTGGTTTGAGCCCAGGGTGAAGCTCTTTGCTGATTTTTTTTTTCTTTCAGTGAACTTTTTAGCAGCACCAGTGGACTGATAAAAACCAAGGTCACTTCTGACTGTCTGCAGCCTCCCCCCCCCTACGGGGGAGCAGATTAGATCAAAGGCAGGATCAGCAAATCAGAATATAGGCGGGGGAGGGGGGTGAATCGAGAGTGTTCCAACTCAGTGTCAAACCATGGCACACTGGTAGCCGGACAACAACTGGATGCAGCACCATTCACCATCACTCTTTGGGCCCGGTCATCCAGCCAGTTTTTAACTCAGCGAAGGGTGCACCTGTCCAAGCCAGCTTTTCCCAGAGGATGCTGTGTGAAACTGTGTCAAAGACTTTGCTGAAGTCTAGGTAGACCACATCCACAGCCTTGCCTTCATCCACTAGGTGGGTCAACCAGTCATAGAAGGAGATCAGACTGGTCAGCCAGGACCTTCCTTTCCTAAACCCATGTTGGCTGGACCTGATCCCATGTTGGCTCTGCTAAACATGTATGAAAGGCAGATTATTCGGGCATTCTAGCTCTTCAAACATAGATCTTGAGCAATTAACTTGAAAGACAATGTTTACACAGACACTTAAGGATCAGCTAGGTCAATATATGAGCACGAAAGAGAAAAAAGTACTTAATCAGACATAAATTTCTTTACCATAGATCAATGGCATGTACACATGTACAAACAGTACCTGCCTGAACTCAATACTATGATCAACTCATCATAAACCTATTGTGCTAGAGTGGTACAGCAAGCTGTTGCCTGACCTTCTGCAAGGACTTTCCCTCAGCTGAAAAACACTTCTATTTCAATAGGGTTAAGAGCATGCAAGCCAGAAGTTTTGCTAAAATTCATGAAGATTACGGATATGGCAAATAGCTTTGATAGACATCAGAACTATAATACATTTCCAAAGGGGAAGGGAGCAAAAACACCTTCCAAATTTTATTTCAAGATAGCCTATAGAAATTCAAGGTACAGCTAGATGATCCTGTAAAGCAGGATCAAATACCTATGAAAAAAATAAATGGAAGTCCATAAACTAACTTTCTCAAGCCAGACTCTATCTTATTACCTCTGTCACCTGTTCAGGACAGTGACCCCACTCATCAGAACAAAGCTGCAATTTTCTAATTACAGTTGAACTTGTAGCAGAGGGACCTCTGTTATACAAACTTGAGCAACAAGAATAGCAGAAAAGTCAAAGAAATCTTACTGAAGCAAGAAAGCACTGTTCGTCTGCTTCACTCAGCAATTTGCACCTCCATGCAGATGGAGGATTATATACACCAGGTTGCATACTTATTCAAGAAATGCTAGTTGCTTATTTCCCTAGGGAAATCTAATGATGGAAAACTTTATCTTCTTTCACATTGTAGCTGAAGCAAGTAAGAATCACGGCAGATATCCATGTTTTGTTCTATGAGATCTTAGAGTGACAGCTGCACAACTCAGTCCATCCCCGTATTTTTGCAGAACACACGGGATGGTTGAGGTTTCCTTTTAAAATTTTTTTACACTGTACTTTACATTTTCATATTATTCTATTCCTCCAAAAGCAAAGAAATAGGACTGGGTCTGTACCTTAAGAGATTAATGAGGTATTGTCCTGGCTATACATGGCTACTGAGTGAAGAGGCTGTTTCTGGGCTCCCCAGTTCAAGAGGAACAGGGATTTACTTGAGAGAGTGCAACAGAGGGCTATGAGGATGGTTAAGGAACTGGAACACCTGTCTTAGGAGGAAAGGCTGAGAGACCTGGGGCTGTTTAGTCTAGAGAAGAGAAGACTGAGAGGGGATCTTATTAATGTCTACAAATATCTGAAGGGTGGGTCTCAAGAAGGAGGGGCCAATCTCTTTTTCAGTCGTGCCCTGTGACAGGACAAGGGGCAATGGATGCAAACTATAGCATAGGAAGTTTCACCTCAACATGAGGAAAAACTTCTTTGCTGTGAGGGTGATGGAGCACTGGAACAGGCTGCCCAGAGAGGTTGCGGAGTTTCCTTCTCTGGAAACTTTCAAGACCCATCTGGATGTGTTCTGTGTGACCTGCCCTAGTTTCTGTGGTGGTCCTGCTCTGGCAAGGGGATTGGACTCGATAATCTCCAGTGGTCCCTTCCAACCCCTAACATTCTGCGATTCTGTGAAGAGTATCTGCCAGCTCTTTTGTTGGTGGATACCATCTAAGTTCTTTCAAGTCAGTAAAACTGTGAAGCTTTAAGCTACCTAACCACTCTATTCAGAGAGGCAACATTAATTATTCTCAACTACTGCATACGGCTATGCAAAAATCTAATTTACGAATTAAACTTTACTTTTGTTTTTGAACTCCTTTCTCCATCTACCCTCTGCTACTTAAAACACTTTGTCTATCTTCCTTTCTTTCCAAAATCATTGGCAAATGCCAGAGGTAAGTAATTATTACCATTTACACCTAACATCACAGCAGCCTAATACCAAACAGTTTACAGGTTTGCTCTAACAACCCAATATAAATGTCATACATGGAGAAAACAAAGACATAGGATCAGAGTCTCAGCTGTTCTGCAACCTAGTGTATGAAACATAAATAGATTGAAATGTCTCTTTGGTACTGCTCATTTCTGATTCACTCAAGCAGACTCCTTAAGAAATCTCATCCCTTATCACAGCATTGCACAGTAGCACCATTGATAAGGCAAAACCGTACACAAACATCCTGTTGTATTTAACACCACATAAAATTCTGCTCCTCCAACACAGGTAGGTTGAGCAAGTAGTTTGTTCTGCCCTGCTGTCTTTCAGTCCATTATATGACCCTAGTGGTGCTCCATGCCCACTGCAATATCTCCAATGCCTTCCTTAAACCACCCATACCAATAACTGCAGCACATATCCCCAACTACATCCTTCCCTGACTTGTAACTGCCACAACCTTCCCTCTTTCTTCTGCTTTAGGAAGCAGAACAAGACGTGGTCCTGCTGCATGGGAAATTTTTCTTTCTAGTCCTTGCAGGCCAAAAGAGTACCACCAACCTATCATTCGGATGGGGTGCACTACAAGAGATAACAGCAAGTGGAGGTCCAAGTAGTGCGTACACTCATAATGCCGTGTCTTCAAGATCTTAAGGGTGTGATTTCAGAGCAGGAGGCAACAGGAATACAGTACAGGTAGAACATCTGGAGACCAGATAACATTCACATAGTTTTTATTACTGTCTACAGTCATACTTTAAAATCCCAGACTTTTTCTTACACTGTATCAAGCAGAGGAATGAGGGAGATCAGTGAAAACTGCAACTCACTCAGAAATACACAGCAATGTTCTAGTCAGCAGAGCAGTGTTTAATAGAATCACACAATGGTTTGAGTTGAAAGGGACCTTAAAGATCATCTAGTTCCAACCTCCGTACACGGGCAGGGACACATCCCACTAGAACCTGGTATTAAACACTTCCAGGGATGGGGCTTCCACAACTTCTCTGGGCAACCTGTTGCAGTGTCTCACCACCCTCACACAAAAAAATTTCCTCCTAATGTTTAATCTTAATCTCCCTTCCTCTAGTTTTAAGCCATTACCCTTTGTCCTCTAACTACAAGCCCTTGTAAAAGGTCCCTCCCCAGCTTTCCTGTAGGCCCCTTCAGATACTGGAAGGCCACTATGAGGTCTCCTCGGAGCCTTCTTTTCCCAGGCTGAACAGCCCAAACTGTCTCAGCCTGTCTTCATAGGAGAGGTGCTCCAGTCCTCTGATCATCGTTGTGGCCCTCCCCTGGACTCACTCCAACAGCCCCACAGAATCCTTCCTGTTTTGAGGGTTCCAGAACTGGACACAGTACTGCAGGTGGGGCCTCACAAGTGCAGAGTAGAGGGGCAAAATCACCTCCCTTGACCTGCTGGCTATGCTTTTTTTTGATGCAGCCCAGGACACGGTTTGCTTTCTGGGCTGCAAGTGGGCATTGCTGGCTCATGTCAACTCATGGCTTTTCATCAACCAGAACCAGGTCCTTCTCAAGACTGTTCTGAACCCATTCTCCGCCCAGTCTGTATTTGTGCTTGGGGTTGCCCTGACCCAGGTGCAGGACCTTGCACTTGGCCTTGTTGAACTTCATGAGGTTGGCACTGGCCCACTTCTCAAGCCTGTCAAGGTCCCTCTGGATGGCATCCCTTCCCTCCAGTGTGTCAACCTCACCACACAGTTTGGTGTTGTCAGCAAACTTGCTGAGGGTGGGACTCAATCCCACTGTCCATGTCACTGACAAAGATGTTAAACTGACCCCTGAGGAACATGACTTGTCACTGTTCTCTGTTTTGGGTTCAGCCAATTCCTTATCCTCTGAGTGGTCTATCCATCAAATCCATATCCTCCCAATTTTGAGACCATGATGTCATGGGGGACAGTGTCGAATGTTTTGCACAAGTCCAGGTAGATGACATCAGTTGCTCTTCCCTTGTCCACCGATGCTATGACCCCATCACAAAAGGCCACCAAATTTGTCAGGCGTGATTTGCCCTTGGTGAAGCCATAGTGGTTGCCACCAACCACCTCCATGGTCTCTATGTGCCTTAGCAGAGCCTTCAGGAGGATTTGCTCCATGATCCTGCCAGGCACGGAGGTGAGACTGACCTCATATATGAAGGTTATAACTTGAGTATCTGCCATCCCATCACAACAGCATCCCTGGGTACTCCTCCAGCTTGGTTTATTCCACTTCCTTTTCTTTTTGTCCATTCCAAGCCTCATTTCACCAGACTACTGCATATAGACTATGGAAACATGCAGGACATACAACATCCTAGCTTTTTCTCCTTGCTTTCATTTTAGTACTCTCTTAATGAAATGTCAGAAGCTCAGTTTCCCTGCTTTTAAGACCATCACAAACCTATTTCAACTGCCTGCAGACCTTGTCTAACTCTTGTCCACCCCAGTTCTCTAAGTTTGTTTAGCACTTGCCTCTCTACTGGTCTAGTGCTGGGGCTGGACAAGTATCAGGAGGTGAGGGCAAATTAAGAGAATCAAATACATTACCCAGTGAGTAGTGCAACATAATATACTACCCAAACAATCCAAAAGCCTCCATCAGCACTTCTTACACACCTGTGCAGCCAGACTTCAGTTTCTCTGTCTGTCTACTACCTAAGCTCCTACTTCCAAACGGAAGAAAAAGTTACAAAGAGCTTGCTGCACAAGAAGACATGGTAGTGACATCACACATGAGCAAGAAAACTTTTCCCATGACTTGCAGTCACATTTGTAGTAATACCATCTGGAGAAAGAAATCACGAGAATTCAGTTCAGAAAGCAATCTTAGCTACTACCAGGAACAAAGCCAGGTAAGTGGTGGCCTGGCAGATACAAAAGGTGTGTAAGGACCTGATCCTGCAGTGCTGTTAAAGACAGTGTGTGCCATATACACACAAGGTTGCCAATGATTAGTAGCTTTCCCTTTACAACTTAGTAAATCCTATCACATCCCAGCTGCAAAAAAATGCAAACAAAACAGTCCTCTTAAAAAACAGTAGAGAAGAGGCATTCTCAGGGATTTTTAACAAAAAACAGATATTTTGGGAAGAGATTTTTTTCATTTTGGCAGAATGCAGCGTTGGGAACACCTCTGAGATTAGAAAAGGATGAAGAAACATACCAACTACACACCCTAAGAACTGCCTTGGTTTGACAGTCAGCAAGTTTGTTCATTCAAGCAGTTATTTTGCTACCTACATTACCTAGAAAAATGGGAGCTAACCATAACCAAATGCCCCAGCCCTGAACTTAAAAGCACTATTTCAAACACTAGTCAAATGGAACCAGCAATTTGGGGAAAGGAAAACTAAGAACAAACCTACATGATAAGACTTTGCTCCCAGAAGCTTGTACCACCATCCACTTCCCTTCCTGAGATAGACTCAGCAGACGAACTCATCAGAGCTCAAAAATCTCACTGGTATTTAATGAGGGTAAGTAAGTACCCCTACACAGTGCAGACAGTTATTCTAGACTAAACAAAAAGTGAATTCAATGTAGACTAATGAAACTGTATTTCAACCCTCTATACTTGGTCTTATTCAGAATTGAAGTAGGTGTAATTAGTTCTAACATTAGCTCTAACTCAAGGAAAACTAAGTAAAATGGAGGCCATTCTGAATAGCCACAATAGACAAAGGTAAGGACAGAGAGAGTGAAATGCTGGTACCAAATCAGATCAAGCTTCTCAATTTCTCCCATGCAAAGAGTTTCTAAATTGATTTGGATTTCTTTGCATTAATTAACTTGACCCATCAAGTGCAGTCCTCACTTCATGCACTTAAGGGCATTAAATTAGTCCTTACACTGTGTACTGAAAGGCATTAGATTCTGAGTATTGTGCAAGTATGCGTTAGGAGGATCAGTACCCACAAACATTTGCATCCTCCTAAAAGGATGGTCATCTAGGGTTGGCTGAGTACATTCACCCTAGCTGCAGGAATGACAGGTGATCTAGGGAGTCTTCGCCCTTGCCAAAGGAGTGATGAGGGCCAACAAACCACACGAGCTAAAAGACTGAAACTCTTCCAGTACTGAGGGCTGACTGCCAGATCCTGGCATGTAACCTGCTCATTGCTGGTTACACCTGAGCTAGGACTGCAATCAAAAAACCACAAATAGGTGAGTAATTTTGTGCATATAAGCTATACCATTAGACTCAGCACCCTGTGGACTCCTGCTGCATTGGCATTGATGCTGTAACCCCGTAATTACATCTGCCTGGCCAAGCACTTCCTCTACAAAGTAGGTATTTATAAGACTGTTAAAACTGTCAAGGACTTTCAGCCTTAGATTCTGACTTCGGCCTCCCAGTGTAAATTTCCACTAACAAAACTGCCTTAATTTCCATTTATGTTGCTCATTTTCATTTCAAACCACCTACCTGCCACAAAAATAGTCATTACTAGCCTAGACTGGCTAGTCTTGACTTTTACTGGTTAAAAATCAGCAGAAGCAACTGCTTAAGGCAGGGACCTGGAAAGAGTCCTCGATTGAGGCTTGGAATCCCACAGTCAGTCAAAGATTTTTACAGTGAATTTTTCTTGTGGGCTGTGTGCCTTGACTTATTCTGTAGTTCTCAGGAAAGCAAAATTAATATGTGAAGTGCAGTGAGGAACAGCCTTTTACAACAGAATCACCAGCTCACCAAACTAAACCCCAGCTGCAATTGACTCTCAGGTTTGCCAAAGCCCTGGACTTGAGCAGCAAGATCATCTCACTTCCTGGTCTTCAGTTGAACATGATCCAAAATATACATTAACACCAACTATAGCAGGCACTCATGACTCATGAAGTCCAGCTTTAAGTGGCATCAAATTATATTTGGCTAAATACACCAGGGATGTAGCTCAAGTGTCTGTTAAATCATTGACAGCTGGCACCTTATTAATCTTTGATTTCACAGCAGTCTCCTTGTGCCAGCACCTTTGCTTCCCGACATTTCAGCCTTTTGAGAGTTGATGATTGGCAAAACCAGCATTGCCAAATCTAAAGGACTTCATTTAAACCAAAATCAACCTCTTTATAATGTTTCCTGATTACACTGATCTTTCTGCCCAGGACTTCAGATCATCAGTCCCGCCAAGGTAGACATTTGGAGTAGACTGCTAGCAAAACTGAGTAAAAAATTAGTTCAAGGGTATACTGCAAAAGATGTCTTCACAAACCTCTCCCTCTTCTCTGTAGAGTTCAAGAAAAAAACACACCACCACTAACCATTCCCTTCTTGCAGGTCTCATTCTCCAAGCACAGACTTAAAGCATGACCAGGAAGGATCTACCAGCTCCTTAGAGCTATCAAAGACCAACTCAAACATGACCCACACCTCGTTCATGTCAAGTGGGCAACTTCAGTTGAAATACAAGACACTGTAACATGTACTGCAATAGCACCAGCACTTTAGGACATCAAACACTGCAACAGCGTAGCGGCTTAATACTCACACTCAGCAGCAGGCACTTGTTTTCTTTGATGGCTCCTATGCAGCCCACAAAGCCAATGATCAAGACAAATGTCCCTGTGACGATCAGTAGGTTGGCAGCTGACAGGGATGGGAAAGAAGAGGAGAGGGTGGCAAAGTTCCCTTGGGTAACAGCCAGCCAGATGCCTACTCCAAGGATTCCACAGCCTCCCAACTGGGAAAATAAAGAGAAACAAAGAAACTCAGTTATTGTAACCAAGAAACCTCAGATATTAATCCATATCAATATGGCAGCTATGCTGGGGTAAATCCAGCAGTCACACCTACTAACAAGTGATCTCTCCCTACAGCACTTTCAGTAGAAAAAAGAGACAAAGGACAAAGAAAATTTATGAGGGGGAACTCATCAGTAATATGCAACATTCAAGAAAAACACCCAGATTTCCTAAATCCAAGACACAATTTCAAATATCAGGTCTCCTTCTCTCCAGTGAAAAAACAAGACACTGAGTAAAGGAGAAATTCCCAAAGATTTGGATCTCAAAGGAATTGAAAAAATCCATATCCTAATTAGGTACCTCAGAAAACTGCCCAGAATGGGTGAAGCACTTTTGATCCCCTGTTCTTCCCATCCCAATACACCACCTCCCACCTCTGGCACATGCCATAAACAAATATTGACAGAGTATTCCCTGGTAGGACACCTCACACTTCTTCTTAGTTCCTGTCTAAGGTCTAGGCTCCCTTGGAAGCAAGTGAGCATTTAGAGTGTAAAGGGGACAGAGATGGGATAATCCTCCCGTAACATTAAAAAACCCAGATATTTACTCCTAATGTGGTCACTGGTTTGGTAATTCAATCCTCCGAAGAGGACTTGGTTGGTTTGAGAAAAGTTTGAGAGGGATGTAGTAGTACACGGTCTCCAAGCATGTGAGCAAGGAGAAGGGAGGATGACAGTGCAGGCAGCAGTTACCACAAAAAACCAAACCAAACCAAATCAAACAAACAAAAAAACACACAAGAAACTTAAAAAAAATATGCAAACATTTATAAGCACACTGCTTATAATTGTAAGAAAGCCTGCAGAATTGTAGCAATCTGGATAAAGCTGAGCACTTAAATAGAATTAAACCAAAGGACATTTTGCATTATTATGCAGTCACAGAGAAGAGCATCACTTAGGTTTCTTTCTTGCCTGCTCTTCCTTTAAAATAACCAGTTTTTATTGAGTTTTAAAACTGCACTTCATTATCCAAATCAATTAAAGGCTAGGAAATAAATTTTGTTCATAGAGTAGTAAGCCAGACATAGGAGCATATCAATTAAATGTCTTCGTAAAGTGGATGAACATAAGGTAGCTCAGGAACCAGGGAAGGAAAGAGACAGAGCAGAGCTAAGTCTCAGAAATGAAACACAGAAGAGAAACACAAAAGCCATAGCATTTTTTTTTATACTAATTGCTAAGGTTGTCTCTGCATGCCACTGAATTCCCCCACAATAAGGGATAATAAACGCAGCTGTGTCTCAAGGCAGAACTCTTCACACAAGCTGCAAACCAGTCTATTTTGTTCAGAACTAAGGAGCCAAACTATACCTCACTGTAATGTACCTCAGCTACATCATCCTATGTATCTCTACTGAGAGAAGACAGAACCCAAGACACAGGGACTCAAATAACCTCATTCAGCAGCCTTTTCATATACAGGCATCGCAGATAACCATATTCACCCTTTCGTAAAGTACCCTCTACAAGCACCACAGCAGGACAGTCCACACTCTGACCATATATACTGGAAATAACAGAATGGTTGGGGTGTGAAGAGACCTTAAAGATCATCTAGTTCCAATCCCCCTGCCATGGGCAGGAACATCTGCCACTAGACCAGGTTGCTCGAAGTCCCATACAACTTGGCCTTGAACAGTTCCAGGGACGGGACATCCACAACTTCTCTGGGTGACCTGTGCCAGCCAGTGTCTCACCACCCTCACAGTAAAGAATTTCCTCCTAATGTCTGACCTAAATCTCCCCTCTTCCAGTTTGGAACTGTTCCCCCTCGTCCTATGGCTACAGACTTGTAACAAGTCTCTCCCCAGCTTTCCTGTATGCCCCTTCGGATACTGGAAGGCTGCTGTAAGGTCTCCCCTGAGCCTTCCCTTCTCTAGGCTCAGCAGCCCCAATTCTCTTAGCCTGTCTTCATAGCACAGGTGCTCCAGGCCTCTGATCATCTTTGTGTCCCTCCTCTGGACTCACTCCAACAACTTCATGTTCTTCTTGTGTTGAGGGCTCCAGAACTGCACATGGTACTCCAGGCGGGGTCTCAAGAGAGTGGAGTAGAGGTGCAAAATCACCTCCCTTGACCTGCTGGCCACACTTCTCCTGATGCAGCCCAGGACACAGCTGGCTTTCTGGGCTGCAAGTGCACATTGCCGGCTCATGTTGAGCTTTTCATCAATGAACATTCCCAAGTCCTATTCCTCAGGGCTGTTCTCAATCCATTCTCCACCCAACTTGTAATTGTGATTGGGATTGCAGGACCTTGCACTTAGCCTGATTGAACTTCATGAGGTTGGTATGGTCCCAGCTCTTAAGCCTGTCAAGGTCCCTCTGGATGGCCTCCCTTCCCTCCAGCATGTCAGCCACATCACACAGCTTGGTGTTGTCAGAAAACTACCTCTCCTCTACACCCACTTGCAGACCATGACCTTTAACATGGTCTAAAGTGACTGAAGAATAACCAGGGGAGAGGATAGGAAAGAATACTTAAAGAAGGAAAGACACAGAAAATAATTTAGGGTCACTGAAGGGATAAAAACAAAAGCTATCAACATGGCCCATAGAAAAAATGGGAAAAAAAATTTGAAATAAATTCCCTAAAATGGGAATAAAACTCCGAAGGCCTACTGGACTACAGAACAGCACTGAAGGAGAGGTGGCAGGCACCCACGTTAAAAACAAACTGGTCAGAGTGCTGAAATACAGTGAGGAATAGCACTAAACTGGCTGAGGAATGGGATGGAAAGCACAACTGCTGTTCTGCCTCTGCAGCCTGGTGGATGCTCTGCCTCCAAGTCTGCCTCAGAGCCATAGGCACAGGGAGGCCACACAAATTGCCCAATTAAATCTAACAAAGACAGATGCCCCTCAGCAGAAGAGGCATCACCTTGCAATGTTTAGTTATTATCTTCAGTTATTTGTTCTGAAGCAATTCAACAGTATCAATAAGAGGCAGCTCATTTTATCACCTTTTATGCTCCCTGTTGCTATACTGCTTTGAGTGGTACCATCACCTATAACTACAATTTGTATTAGGGGAGGTGGGTCTTGCTGAGGAAGCTGCTGTGTTTGGTAAAGGCAAGACCTGCTTGTCTTCTCCCTCGATCATTAAATTCTTTATGAGGTACAACGCATAATGCTTGAGACATCATTGCCCTTAGGACATTCTATTCCAGCACCTTCTCCCTCCAAAGGTATTCTTGTCTGTGGGAATCAGGAATTTACCAGTGGCACAAAACATCACAATGCCAGGAGAAGGTTCTTGCAAAATGCCACAACTGTTGCTGTACCCATTTAGACCTGGGCTGAATATTTCAAGTCAGTTGGTCAGCAGGAGTATCTCACTACATTACTCTGAATTCAGAAATATCCTAATATAGGTTCTCTAGCAGCTCATTGTTTTCCTAATTTTGAAGAGATAATGCACAGCTCTTCCTTAGGTTGATTAACCAAACCCTGAAATGCACAAAGGGATCCTTTGAGCATTAAACCATCTGGCTCAAACTGGTTTTCAGAAAGTGCTGCTTAGGAAATGTCAGCACACACTAGCAAGGGCTGCTCCACCTTAATTCTGCACTGTTCCTTTTCCCACACCAGAATGTCTCCTCACAGTCCTTGAATAAAGTCATTAAGCTGTCATACCAGGCCCTGAGAAACAGAGGCTACTCTTAATTCTAGTCTAAACAGCTCTTTAAAGCCCCCTTTTCGCCAGTGAGTGAAGCACACCTATAAGTCTCCATTCAACTACTGTAATAACACTCAAGCACCTGGTTAAGGAAATGCTTAAGGGAACCAAGACCCACCAAGACATCCACAGGAGCCTTTCCAACAATAGCAGAATATTTTCTATTCCCAGACGTTCAAAAAGATCACTCCCCCTCTCTCATTCTGAACTGAACACCAGTGAAATTCCCAGTCTAAGATCCTGGGATCAGGGGGTTCGCATTTATTTCTTCTGGATCAGAGTGAACAGAAAAATTGTTGTAGTTGGTTCCATGCTGCCCATTTTGATTTCTTTGTCTTAGTATCTAAGGAGCTGTGGAATCCCAAAAAGAATAATTGTCTCAAAACAGCTGCCCTGACAAACTGGACATGGTGCTTGGGTGGGGGCCTCATTCAATAACCACCTGGACCCTGTTCTGGCAAGGAGAGCCCCTTGTTTGGTAACCACCCTGATAAAGTGGACACTGTCCTTGAAAAGGGAGCCCCTCCTTTGGCAGCCACCCTGATAAATGGGACACTGTCCTTACTTGATAAGGAGCAGTGACCAGCAAGAGGAGCCCCATGGAGGCACAGTGTCACCTTGCGAAAGACCACTGTCCTGTTTAAGGACAGGGTGCAGGCATGACAATAAAGGTCATTGCTCAGTCAACCGGATGGGGGGGGCTAAGTGATCACATGGACCCCACCAGCTCATTTCCAGAACATTCTCAAATCCAACACTGAGTCTGCACAAAGCAGGCTGAGCCTCACCAGGAGAGGCGGGGTGAGGTGCCATAAAAGAGGCAGACTCGAAATGCTCGGGGTGTGCGCCCACCATCCAAGGACCACAACGTCATGCTGAGATGGTCGCTGGATCCAAGGGTGGTGATATCTTTCCTATCCACTCTTTCTTCATCTCTGTCTCTCTATCTCTCAGTCTCTCTCTTCATATCTCTCTCTCTCTCTCTTTCTAACCTTATTCTTGGCACGTAGAGGTACCATCATTTCTAATTTTGCTAAGTTTTTTCCAGTTGTAACCTCTTGTTTTGAGAGGACCATTTTGCTAAGTTCTGCTAGTTGTAATCTGTTGCTTTGAGAGTGATATTGTTGTATGTTTTCTTTGACAAGCTTTATAATCTTACTCAATTTTAAGTAAAAGTGTGTTTTGTGAAAGCCTCCTTGGTAATGGTCTTACTCCTAGAGTACCATGCAGAGTGTTCCCGAGCCTAATCTCAGTGAATGGGGCAAATGGGTTGTGAAAAGAGATATTTATATTTAGTTTGGTCCCCCACTTCTGGGGAGCCATGACCACTTTGTGGGACGTGAAAGTGCTGTGTCTACCTTGTGGGATGTGATAACACCGTACCCACCTTGTGGGACATGATAACACTGTACCCACCTTGTGGGACGTCAAAGTGCCGTGCCCACTGTCACGGACCGAGATAGCTAAAGCTGCGACCACACTCCCACCTCAGGGGATTGAGGACCGCTCCCCGTCACACTCACAAACAACGCTTAGGAATCAATAGATTTATTAAAGGCACTGAGGGTTTTGCAAGTCTGATATCAAATAACACACAAAGACTATCTATATACCTATATCCACATCTATATATCTATATACCAACAGCTATACGACACTACATCTATATACCAATAACAACACACATAGAAAACAAGAGATAACCTCTCCCCTTCCCCCCTGTTCCCGTTCCCAGACAGGGAATAGAGGGAAAGCCTGGAGAGAGCCTTTGGGAAATAGAGGAATATTGAAAAAGAGTAGTGAGTGTCCGGTATGTGTGAATGTTATGTAGGAATGTTAGTAAGAAGCCTCGGGATGTAGTTCGCAATTCTCACCACCGGGGTATGGCCGAAGCCAATCCCTGGTCGGGATCCACGTCCTTTCACTTGAGACTCTGGGCAAACGGTCCGTTTGGCACGTCCACACGCCAACAACCACAGGGAGTGGCGCCGTACAGCTTCACGGCAGCCTCCGCAGCGGTACGCTCACCGCGGCGGCTGGATCCGTATGGCATTCACAGAGCGCGCCTCACCGCTCCCCTTCCGGTTCCGGCCCCGCCGTGCCTCCTGGGAGCTGTAGTCTGTGGTCCTGTGCGCATGCGCCTGGTACCTCTGTCCTCTCCCCACGAGTGCTGGGAAGTACATTACCAGGACTGGTCAGTAAATGTCGCTGGATTACAGGCCATTATAGAGTCCGTCTCTCACATCTCACCCCGTGGCTTTTATGAAAGCGACTTGGTTCCTGTGTAGTTTGTGTTTATGTATGTGTCTGCATATGTATGTACATCTGTACCCTATTAGGCTCTTGTCCAAACTCTTACCTCTTTCCCTGTTTGAAACATATATACAATTTCACATATTTCCACATATATATATATATAACGATGTATATAACGTTTTATGCGTGTTTCTGAGGGAACAATTCCCTATATGCGATACAACATATGTACATATATATATAATACATCAGAGAAATATAAATAGGAGACCCATAATGAATATATTGGTGCACCATTAGTATCTTATTTACATACAATAACCCAAAGGGGAAACAGGTATAGGAGACATGATGCTGTATAGTGGGAGGCGTTGTGCAAACCATGGGGTGATCAAGTCCATAGTATGCACAAGGTACCTCACCCCTCAAAACCAGTGTCAGGCTGATCAGACCCTATTCTGGCTTGGGATGTCTCTGGTTCTTTGGGTCGTTGGTTAAGCACACGTTGTTATACACACAAGTACACAGATACATATTTACAATCTACCCCGAAATCCTGCTTCACTCAACATGAAGTATCCAATTTGTACTGATTTTGAGTTCTTTGTTATGATACTTTGCATGCAGCCCTTACAGTGAAGACTTTAAACCATCAATCTGAGCAACAGGTAAAAATGCCCTTTTTTCTCACATTCTAATGGACCACGATCAAAAATAAGGTACTCAACATTATTGGCGTTTGTATGTTCTGCTTACTTCACTCTCTTCTCCTCCCTATTTTTAATGTTCACATATAGCGAGATTTTGTTTTGCTTTTTTTTTTTCTGCTTGCTTTCTTTGCTTGGCATCAGCCTATTTTCAGAGACATGGTTATAGATACAGACAACAATCAAAGAGTAAATTCATCACAGAATCATAGAATGGTTTGAAGTGGAAGTGACCTTAAAGATCATCTAGTTCCAACCGCCCTGCATGGGCAGGGACACCTCCCACTAGATCAGGTTGCTCAGAGCCCCATTCAACCTGGTCTTGAACACTTCCAGGGATGGGGCTTCCACAACATCCCTGGGCAACCTGTTCCAGTGTCTCACCACCCCTGCACTAAAGAATTTCTTCCTAATGTCTAATCTAAATCTCCCTTCCTCTGGTTTTAAGCCATTACCCCTTGTCCTCTCACTACAAGCCCTTGTAAAAAGCCCCTCCCCAGCTTTCCTGTAGGCCCCTTCAGATACTGGAAGGCTGCTATAAGGTCTCCCTGAAGCCTTCTCTTCTCCAGGCTGAACAAGCTCAACTTTCTCAGCCTGTCCTCGTAGGACAGGTGCTCCAGCCCTCTGATCATCTTTGTAGCCGTTCTCTGGACTTTCTCCATAAGCTCCATGTCCTTCCTGTGTTGGGGACTCCAGAACTGGACACAATACTCCAGGTAGGGTCTCATGAGAGCTGAGTAAAGGGGCAGAATCACCTCCCTTGACCTGCTGGCCATGCTTCCTTTGATACAGCCCAAGACATGGTTTGTCTTCTGGGCTGCAAGTGCATCTTGCCAGCTCATGTTGAGTTTCTCATCCACCATCACTCCCAAGTCCTTCTCCTCTGGACTGTTTTCGATCCATTCTCCACCTAGCCTGTATTTGTGCTTGGGATTGCCCCGACCCAGGTGCAGAACCTTGCACTTGGCCTTGTTGAACTTCATGCGGTTTGCACAAGCGGACTTCTCAAGCCTTTCAAGGTCCCTCTGGATGGCATCCCTTCTCATTGTCCATGTCATTGACAAAGGTGTTAAATAGCACTGGTCCCAGTACTGACCCTTGGGGAACACCACTCATCACAGGTCTCCATCTGGACATCAAGCCATTGATCACAACTCTGAGTGCGACCATCTAGCCAGTTCCTTTCCCAAGCAGTGGTCCATCCATCAAATCCGTATCGTTCCAGTTTAGATAGCAGATCGCCCTCTACAACTATCTGAAAAGAGGTTGTAGTGAGGCATGTGTTGGCCTCTCCTCCCTGGTGACCAGTGATAGGACAAGAGGAAATGGCATCAAGTTGCACCAGGGGAGGTTCAGGCTGGATATTAGAAAAAATTTCTTCACAGAAAGAGTGGTGAGGCATTGGAACAGGCTGCCCAGGGAGGTGGTGGAGGCACCATCCCTGGAAATGTTCAAAAAAGGGGTAGACATGGTGCTTCATAAGATGGTTTAGTGGTCAGGGGTTGTAGGGTGGATGGTTAGACTTGATGATCTTGAAGGTCTTTTCCAGCCTTGATGATTCTATGATTCTGTGTTGTGTGTGACAGTGTTTAAGGCTTTGCTTAGGTCCAGGTAGATGACCATCAGTTGCTCTTCCTTTGTCCACCATGCTACATAGCATACTCTTGGTTTTGTAAAGCACAGCTTATTTCAAGAAAAAATTTAGAAATCTAATAATTCATCAAATTTAAAAACAAATCTCCCTCAGATTTGTTTGACCTATAAAAGCTAGATTTCTTTTCCAGTGGGCATACAGATCCAATCCAGAGTCTTCTCTCTTTGCCTTAGGAAATCTGGAGTAAGACTCGCTAACCTCTACACACCAACTCCACTAGATTTTTTGCAGTGTTTATGCTGTAGTACAAAAAAAAAGATGACAATATCTAATTGCATTTCTGAAGCAGAATAAGGTTACCTCCACTTCAGCTCTTCACACACATGCATTTCCTTCTCCTCTGTAGTCCTGCCTTCTGCTCTTGCAGCCATGGCCCAGGTTTCCAGCACTGCACATGGAATTTGGGCAGCTGGCAGCAAATTCTCAGCCATCGTCACTCCAGAGCACTTGAGCTGTCTCATAATTTGTATTAAAAAATAAATGAAAACTGGGTTTATGGATCCTCTAGGTCATTGTAAAAATTTTCTCCAATTTCCCACTTCAGGGACAAAACAGCCTTTTAATGCCTGGCTGGCTGGAAGCATGTCCTTTCCACCCTGTACTCCATCCATACATCTGTAGCTCCTTGATTGTGAGGGTGGTAAAGTCCGCACAGTCCCCCAAAGAAGTCTTTTCAGAGAAGCATAATAAGAGCCAAAAAAGTCTCCAATCTATCAAGCCTTGGGATAGATCACGACAGTCTGTTGAGACTTGGGATTTCAACATAGGGCACATAATGAAGTTTGTAGAGAAGGAAAAAAGAGAAAAAGAAATAAAAAAGAAAAAAATAACCCCAAGTCTGCAAAGCCCTTCTGTAAAAGGGAATAACTCAGGAAATCCTTTCCTCATCTAATTCAGATGGGTTTACAGTTGCATTGCTTCTCAGACAGACATGCCTAGTCTCCACTCCTAATAAGTTCTAGCTCCACCCACTAGACAGATATTATCCCACAGAAATTACACATCACAAACAGATGCTGCTTTACTCCCAGACTCAACGCTTTCTTTCAGAACAACATCTACTCTGCAGTATATTCTTTCAAGTAAAAATTTTATTTTGTTCTGGTGTCATTCCACTTTTGAAATCTTACCAATGTGTCTATGACTTATGGAACATGCTTTAAAAGAGGGCAACTGAGTAAAGCACAAAGCATTTCAAATGTCAATCTCTTCAGATACACATCTAAGCAACTAAAAATTAAGAGCTCTATGAAACTAGTTGTTTGGCCTTGCCCACCCATATTTTTTTATTTTGCTTTAAAAGTAGTTTCAAATACAAAAAAATCTCATCTTGCAATATGGGCCATTATGTACATGAGCAGCAGCCAAACTCCGCTACAAGTTCCAGGCTAACATTGCCTGCTGGTGCCAACCAGCATGACTGATCAGTCACTACCCTGATCAGCAACAGCCGAGGATCCAACCTTAATGTCATATTAGACTTTTCTTTTGAACTGATTAACATGCTGTCTGCCTCTCTTTTACAAGCCACTGTCTTGTCCATGGTGCAACGCAGTGTATGATCATTTCAAAGTGCTCACCATGATTTCAAAGTAGATGTAACACACCATCTTCCCAGGGCCTGTACTTAATATCCTGCATGACAAACAAGCAATCATTACACACAGAGAGGCAGCTAAGGGCTACAGTCCTAACCCACGTTCTCCCTGCCAGCATGTCATCCTGGAATTCATACCCTCACTGTCCTCTAACTCCACTGTGGTCTTGTCATGGGTTTCAAGAAACACACAATTCAATAGCTCATATTGTTGCTTGCCTTGCTTTTAGAAGGAAAAGGGTACTAAAAATATGCTTTGTTTAAGGACATTCCACTCAGTGCATGAGCTCGACAAATACCAAGAATATTTTTTATCCTCTAGAAAGTCTACAAACAGGACTTCAGAGCTCTACACAGGCAAAGAAACATCACAACAAGGGCATTTATTTTTGTAGTGCCAATAATGGAAACATATGAAGTGCTGCTTTTTCAGTTACCCTGGTGAGGATTGAGCCTCAAGAGCTTAAGCCTTAAGAAATTCATTATTCCACCCCAGTCAAGTTCCACCACTAAACTGCGGTCTTACACAAGTCAAGTAAATTTGGGGACAACTGAAGACATCAAAAGACAGAATTTCATGCTGACACCCCACTAACGGAAAAGTGAATAAAAAGTCACTCAGTTAATCTCCGCTGTTTTATAAGCATCATTCTCCTACACACTTGCTCCTCTAAATCATAGTTATCTATCAACTACAGTTACAAAAGAACTACAACATTTATGAGTTAATACACCCGATCTAAACGTGATGGTTTCTTTCATGGGCTAAAAATTCATAGAAACTCTTAAAAGTGCTCAATCACATCCTTATGCAGCCATGCATTTAAAGCATGAGCTTAACTGCCACTGACTATAATTTATTTGCCCCATACTGCAAAGTCATATCACTGAGGATGCAAAAACTTGCAGAAATAGAACAGGTGAGGATGACATATTAAGACAGCATTGCTGATAAAAGATTAAACATGATGACAGAACATTAAAGTAGGTGCTTATCAGTGTCACAAGCATCTAATTTGGAAACTTGCCTAAACTCTAATTTCAAATTAAGGATTATGAGTAAAATACTGAGTTAATGACAATTCACTGAAACACAGAGTAAATGCATGACTCAGAAGAGGGAATGGGATGAATACCTGACAACAAAAATAATGTATCTGTTTTCAGGTCCTAGTTTTAACTACTGTCAAATTGAAAGTGTTAAGGCTTTTTCATCTGCTGCTCAAATGTAACTTCTAAATCCACCTGGGATGACTGTAATGAAATTGATAAAGTTGTAAAGAGGAATACATGTGTGAGGTCTGGAATCAGAATCCATCAAAAGTTAAATATTTTTAAAAAGAAGCACAAATGGAAGAAAACTGAGTGTGCTATAGAGTCCCTGTTCTGTCCCATCTATAAAATAATACACAACTTTTAAAGTGACTTTGTAGCAAGAATGGGCAAAAGACCAGATCTGGAGCTCAGGATGCAATTTTACTCACCTGTTATCACATACATGGCACTAAATACTGAAAACAATAGAAAAAAAATAAAAGGTATAGTTTGGTCTTTTATACAACACGAAAACTGTGATTTCTGCATAGGAGATTGTTGACAGAAAATTTTACGTAAATCATTTGGTAAGACACTTGAGAGAAACTGAGAAAATGAGGATAATGAGCATCCAACACTGACTCCAGAGGCCACAGCTCAGTTCACTGGTTTACTACAGATTTCTTGCATTGGAGAAAATCCAGATTATTTGGTGTCTTTAGTGCTCTTCTTTCCCCTAGAGGCATTAGATCAGTTTAGAGTAAGAGGTAGGGAAATAAAAAAAACAGGTTTCTTAAGAAGTACAAAGATAACAAAGACTTTTTCATACTACTCAAATATTATTTTAAAGATGTGCTAACAGGAACAGTCTGCAGAAAAATAAAATGAAAGGCATTTTTTTATTGCATGTTTAATCCATCCATAGAGGAATACAGATAGCACAAGGCTGGTTGCTACAGAAACATCCATAGTGAATATAGATACTATAGTTGAAATGCAAAATTAGTTGTGTATCTAAAAAAGAAAATTGCTGATACTGTGAAAAAAAATAACAGCTAAAGCTGATATCCTCCCTCGCAAAAGCTTTTGAAAAATAAGCACCTTGACTATAAAAACTAATATTTGATTAAATAGTCTGAACAAAGAAACTCCTGTGATGCACCCTGGGAGAAGCTGAAGTTAGTTCTGGAAGCCGAGTCAGATCACAAAAAAAGTCTCTGGTTTCAGTGCTGAAATGGGGGGCATGTGGCTTTTACTAACATGTTTGGCTCTCTAAATCTCGAGGCTGATTTTAAGAGCATCCTTCCCCCAGGTCCCAAATTGTGGTGATGTATTCCACTGTGATTATGGTTAATTTTCCTGATGGAGACCTTTCCAAAGAGAAATTGGTTTTCTTTGCAAATATATGGTTCTACATGATAGAACAGGTCTTCTCCAATTCCTCCAGTAGCAACACAGCTATGCCACCCCATCCCATCCACCTTTCTGAAGTTCACTCAGCAGTCAGTAGCAGTGTCAACAAGGATATATAGGGTCACCATAAAATACTGCTGCTGGCAGCAGAGGGCTGGAGGTGGGAACACCAGCAATACAACACTCCCTTGCTGTGGTGCCATCACAGATACTGCACCTGCAACCTGCTCTCTCTGACCAGGTGCTGGAACACCTGAGGACAGAAAAATCTTCCATAGCACAGAAAGTCCCTTCCCCATTGTTCTCCAAATCCCTCCCTGAAAAGCACAGGACTGTCCAGCTGACTCCTGGCACACCCAACTCTCTCCTTGAGGAGCTCAAGCCCTGCTCAGAAATCGAGCACATCCTCAGCAGGGGACAGGAATGTTTTGGGAAGCAGGACTTCTACGCAGTATCTCAGCACCTAGAACACTGGAGGACATGACTCCAGCACAACCCTCCTATCTAAGTAAGTCACAGGCACAAAAACCTTCTAATTGCTATTTATTAAGAGGCTTCTTAATATTCATGTTCCCAGTAAAGCTAAAGACACATGCTAGTCCATATAACAACACTATAGCATCAATCCATGAAAGTAACAAAACAAACTAGAAAACAACTGGAGTACAAGGTGGAGGTGCTGAGGCCTCATGAATAAAATAAAATTGTGCAATGAAAGACTGGTTCAGATCACTCCAACACAATTTCCCACCCTCTGCTTTTATCTTTATTTTCCCTCCCCACCTCCAGCCTCTTTGCCACATTTCACAGTGAAAATCTATTACTCTCTAGGATGCAATTTAACCCCTTGACTGCCATAAGAGCTCACATGCAAAATGAACACTCACCATATTTATATTCTTTCCTTTATTGAAACAAACCAACAAACATCAAAACCAACTGTGGTATCAAAGATGCAAATACAAACATAGCTCCATGGAGGACAGCTAAGCATACCAGCTATGGCAACACTAACGATGAAATGTGAAATACATTAAGGCACAGTGAGACCTTCATTTTCCACATAGATGAGGAGAATGACAAAACTTGTACTCCTTAACTGGCTTTTAACGAGAAGTCTTTTTTAAACAGTCCCATCAATAAGCAGCTCACATAGTCAAAGGAAGGGTTTTAGTTCAATGTCAATCCCTTGATCAGTTAGCAGACTTGTGAGCAATAATCACACTCTTATAACAAACAGCCTCACATCACAAAGCTCATCTTTCATTGAACACCATCACAAAGCTGAGTAAAACACATTCTGAATCTTTCATGGCTTTTTAAAAATGCATTGTTAATAATATTTGTACAGGCTAACGAAGTATTTACTACCATCACAACTGCCTAACGTCACAATGTAAGCATTTCCTTGTAACAAAACCAGTGTTATGACTGGAATACCATCCCTCACTTCAATAGCTCAAATACCTTGTCAAGAAAACTATTCTAATTGGGTGGGAGTACAAGAGAAAGCAAAGATTATTCCCTTGGTTTATGTTAGCAATTTTTAATGATTATTTATATTAGGCTTTGCTATGCAATAACACATCTGAGGCTTTTCTGCACTCTTACTAGTTCTATTTATATACAATTGCCTGCATCCCAACCCACCCCCAGTCATGTGCAGTATGCCATCAGTAATGAATGCCACCTCAAATAATATTTTTTTTCGTGCACTAGTTATCTTTAAAGGAAAGATTACAGTCCTTTCTTATTGCCAACCAAATATCTGCTATGGAAGCGTTTCAGATGGTTTGGAATAAACGTATTTAGTTACACAGACCTGTGATCAGCTGCTACATTGCAACATATAGATAGGAGAGCCCACAGAATCCCTTGCTTTCACATTTTATTTTGCCTTTTCTGTTTCAGGGATCGTGGAAATGAGTGCAAAGACTATGAAGTAAAAATTAATATAAGCATTCCCATTGGGACTGTCCAAAGAACAAGTTTGCACTAAGGGCTACCTACAAGCACCCCTTTGGTCAGTAAGTACTGGACTAAAGTCCATCTTCTTTTGTCAAATGCTACAGGGTACGGCACAGAAACATTGCAAATATTTCTTCTAACTTCAAGGCTGTATGACTAGCCTTTAGATATGTGGGGTAGGATTCAGGTCACCTAACTCTAGATGTTAATGCTGTTAGTGGTCTCTAAAATAAGCGTGGCTCATCATAGTCCAAGCTTGTGTTTGGTTGACTGAATAACTCCCTAAGACACCATTAAGGGCATTGACCAGGATTTCCCTGACCAAAACAAAAGTTCAGATGCCTAGAATTAAGGCAATGTGGAACCCAGGTCAAATCCATCCGCCCAGGCTCTACTTTCTTTGTCATTGGGAAGAAACAGGCATCTCCAAATGGTACTCCAGACTATGCTAGAATATGCATCCAGGACAAATCATCCTTTGGGAAACATACTACACCTACAGTGATATTAGGTTAGCTGGACCTAAACAGTATAGACTTAAACATGAGGTGCCTGAGGACTGGAGGAAGACCAGTATTACTCCAGTCTTTGAAAAGTGCAAGAAGGATGACTCAGGGAACTACAGGGTGGTTAGTCTGTCCTCCATCCCTGGAAAGGTAATGGAACAAGTTGTTCCGGATGTAATCTCTAAACATGTGGAAGAAAAGAAAGTTATTGTGAGTGGAACAGGCTGCCCAGAGAGGTTGTGGAGTCCCCTTCTCTGGAGATATTAAAAACTTGCCTGGATGCTGTCCTGTGTAATGTGCTCTGGACAACCCTGCTTTAGCGGGGGGGTTGGACTAGATGATCTCTAGAGGTCCCTTCCAACTCCAAAGATTCCGTGAAACATAAAATCCCTTCCTTGCCCCGTTACCGAAAGAACTAAAAGAACTCTTCACCAAGGAGACCAGCTCTAGTGCAGGTAAGCCCTCACTAGGGTACGGAATCGTGGCAAAAAAGGCTGGCAAGGGGCTCTTTTTGGGGCTTCTCAAACCCAAGAGAGCAGCTAGCCTGTGCCTAGTGCCGGCAGCTTGTGCGCGGGCTGCAGAGGCAGCACCACCTCTTGCACTCTTACAAAAAGCTGCCTCAGGGAGTGAGATGAACAGGACAGGCAAACAGAGTGTGGCACAGCAGCCAGGGCGTGGCGCGGCAGTTTGCACAGGCAGGGTGAGCTGGGAGGGCGCTGAAAGCCCGCTAACTCGCCCAGGTAACAACGGTATGCACCTGGCAGAAGACAATGGCATCTCTCAGCTCTGCACAACTCTAGGGCTGACGCTGCTTCCCAGACTTACCTCTCCTGAGAAAAGGCCACCCCCCAAGTGTCAGGCTGCAGGGTGTGCCCAACCCAGCATTGTCAGATGGTAGCGGTGAGCACGCCTGTGGGAGGTGTGCCAGGGTGGAGGAACTCCTCCGCCTAGTGACGGAGCTTCAGGAGGAGGAAGGCAAGCTGAGGGCCATCAGGGAATGTGAGAAGGAAATAGATGCTTGGATTTGCACCCTGGCTCCCATGATAGAAACGCAGCAGGCAGAGAGAGCCCCTGCTACAAAGAACTCCCTGTCCTCTCTCTGCCCGACTCAATGTGATGCCTTGGAAGACAGGGGGCAATGGCAAGATGTTCCTGCCCAGTGCAAGAGTCACTGCAAACACATCTGCCCAACAACTACACCACCTTCCCAGGTGCCACTGAGTAACAGGTACAGTGCTTTGCAAGTGGAACAGGATAACGGTGAGAATGAATTCTTCTAGCTTGAAGGTGCCATCGAGGTCTAGTCGGACCACCCCACTCAACAAAACATGTACAGTAAAGAAAGACAGGTCCCTGTCACAGGGGACTAGATTCTGAAGGGAGCGGAGAGCCCAACATGCAGACCAGACCCACTACTTAGGGAGGCTTGCTGCCTACCTGGGGCTGGGGTCAAGGGTGTTCACGAAAAACTTCCTACCCTAGTTCAACCCTCAGACTACTACCCATTGGTGATTCTTCAGGTAGGCAGTGACAAAATTGCAACAAGAAGTCAATGAAGAGAGACTTTAGGCCCTGGGATGGCTGGTTAGGGGGTCAGGAGCACAAGTAGTGTTTGCTGCTATCCCTCCTGTAGCAAGGATTGATGAGGGGATAAACAGGAGGAGCCAACAGATCAATGCCTGGCTATGTGACTGGTGTCATCAGCAGGACATTGGGTTCTATGACCACGGGCTGCTTTACAAGACACTGGGGCTTCTGGCAAAAGATGGGGTACACCTATCCCAGAGAGGGAAAAGGATGCTGGGTCAGGAGCTAGGAGCACTCATAGAAAGGTCTTTAAACTAGACTCGAAGGGGGTGGGGGTAAAACTGGGCTTACTAAAGAGAGGAGCCTGGGAGTGGCACACCAATACCAGTGGGACAGTGCAGTAGTAAGGTCCTACTGTTGGTTGTCTCAGTGGAGACGAGGGATGATAGGCTGGTAGCTATGGAAGGATCTGAGAACTGTCTATTGGGAATTAGGGCTTCTCCCTTCAAAAAGGTGGCAGGACCATTAACCCAGCTGAAATGCATTTATACCAATGCACACAGTATGGGGAATAAACATGATGAACTAGAGATCTGTTTGCAGTCCTGGGGCCATGATCTCATTGCAATTACTAAGACATGGTGGGATAGCTCAGATGATTGGAATGTTGTCATGGATGGCTACATACTGTTTAAGAAAGGTAGGTCATCAAAGCAGGGCACTGGAGTAGCTCTTTATGTGAAAGAGCACCTGGAATGTATCGAGATCTGCCTAGGAGAGAAGAAAGAACTTGAGAGCTTATGGGTGAGAATTAAGGGGCAGGCTAACATGAGTGACACTGTTATGGGTGTTTGTTACAGGCCACCTGATCAGGATGAGGAGGTTGATGAGGCCTTTTACAGGCAGTTGAAAGTAGCTTCACAATCACAGGCCCTGGTTCTCATGGGGGACTTCAGCCACCCTGATACTTGCTGGAAAGGCAATAAAGCCAGGCACACACTGTCCAGGAGGTTCCTGCAGAGCATTGATGCAGGTGGTTGAGGAACCTGCAAGGGGAGGTGTGCTGCTGGACCTGGTATTAACAAACAAAGAAGGTCTTGTTGGGGATGTGAAGGTTGGGGGCAACCTTGGCTGTAGTGACCATGAAATGGTGGAGTTTACTATTTTGCATGGAAGAAATAGAGAAATAAGTAAGATTACAAACCTGGACTTCAGAAAAGCATATTTTAGACTCTTCAAAGACCTACTCAGTTGAATACCATAGGTCAGGGCTGTGGAAGGTATGGATGTCCATGAGAGCTGGGCAACATTCAAACACTACTTCCTCCAAACTCAAGACTGGTGCATCCCTACAAAGAGGAAATCAAGCAGAGGAGGTAGGAGACCAACATGGATGAGTAAAGGTCTTCTGGAAAAAATTAAAGGGAAGAAGGAAATTTACAGAATGTGGAAAACAGGACTGGCCACTTGGGAGGAATATAGGAATGTAGCCAGAGAAGGCAGGGATGCAACAAGGAAAGCTAAGGCCCACCTGGAATTAAATCTAGCAAGGGGTATCAAGGACAACCAGAAACATTTCTTCCAGTGCATCAATAAAAGAAAAAAAAAAAGAAAAAAAAAACAACATGGGAAAATGTAGGCCCTTTGATGAATGAGGCAGGGGCCCTAGTGGCAGAAGACACAGAGAAGGCAGAGTTACTGAATGCCTTCTTTGCTTCAGTCTTTCACTGCTAAAGCTGTCCCGCTTCAATCCCAGACTCTGGAGGTAGGAGATAAGGTCTGGAGAGTAGAAGACCTTCCCTTGATAGAGGACAAGGTTAGAGGCCACTTAGCCAACCTGAACATCCATAAGTCCATGGGCCCTGATGGGATGCATCCACGAGTTCTGAGAGAGCTGGCAGATGTTATTGCTAGGCCTCTCTCCATCATCTTTGAGATGTCATGGACAACAGGAGAGGTGCCTGAGGACTGGAGGAGGGCCAATGTCACTTCATTCTTCAAAAAGGGCAAGAAGGACGACCCACGGAACTAGAAGCCAGTTAGTCTCACCTCTGTCCCCACTAAGGTGTTGGAACAAATCATTCTGGACATCATCTCAAAACATGTGAAAGCAAAGAAAGTCATTGGGAGAAGTTAGCATGGATTCACCCAAGGGAAATCATGCTTTGACCAATCTGATTGCCTTCTATGATGCTGTAACTGGCTGGCTAGATGAGGGGAAAACAGTGGATGTTATCTGCCTTGACTTCAGCAAGGCTTTTGACACTGTCTCCCATAACTAGATGTTCTCTAGAGGTCCTTTCCAACTCTGACAATTGTGTGATTCTGTAATTATTCTCTTTCCAAATGTCAGGTCATGAAACTTCACAATTCTCCCTGAGGTAATTTGGATATTACCTCACCTACCCTTATTAATTTAAATTACATACTGCTTTTTTTACTTCCTTATGATAGAAACATGCCATTGCATAGATAGTAAAACCCCATGTGTGTGCATGTCCCCCACACAGAAAACATGATGAATCAAATCATGTCAGTTTGGCAACTCCCTCCCAATCAATGCTCGGCTACACTTCCATTTTTGCACTGCCCATTACATGTATTGCTTAGTAGCTCTTACAGTAGTATGACTGACATGAATTAATAGCTTTTTTTATTACTTTGCTCCCTCATGTTATAAATTAATGAAAAAGTTGTAGTTTATTGTTTGTCAGTTTTATTTATACACTTTCTCTTGCCATTAGAGAGGAAAAAGCTTTTGGGTTTTCACAGATCCTCAGTCATTCTGTGCTGGGGCCTAAAATAAGATAGAAACAAAGACTTCTGGCTCCTCTAAAAATAAACCTTCATGTCAAACGCTTTCTCAGCATGACCTTCCATCATAAAGCACTGCTACATAAATATGGCTTTATAAATTATGTATCTTGAGTCTTTGCATGCTCACAGCAGTTTACCAATAAATGTTCTGCAATACCTGCTAAAAAAACCAGACAAAATCATTGCCAGTAATAATAATTAGAGCTTAATAACAGTCAAGCTGAAAAAGCTGAAATGTCCACAGGGTGTATTGTAATTCAAATGCTACAGGTGGAAAAATAAAAAGCTTTCAAATATAAATGTACTGCCTTCAGCAAAGAGAGGAAATCTACAGAACAGCCTTGTGACACCAGGCTGTGTACTAATTCTAGGATGTCCCCCAAAACAAAATGGTGGAATTTAATGCAAATTTAATAGACAAGAGAATAAATGAGTTTCGGGGCAAAGAATGTTGCTGGGTAGGACAGGTCTAACTAGAAAATAAAATCAGAGAGAGAGATGTGAGCAGGATAGAAAAGGAATTAAAATATTGAGAAGCATTACTTTATCCAAACAAGAACAAGAGGATATTTTGGATAGTGAACCATATTCTTGGGTTAACTACAAAATTAGCTTCTCTGGACAGGGAGGTGGAAGGTGGCAACTGGACTCTCAGTATGAAATCTCTCAGTTCAGGCTAAAAATCGTATTTGTCAATCAAGGGAAAAGTCCTATTTAATAGCTCATCATGAGGCCACTTACAGTATGCAGCTGTACTGTAGAGAACCTGTTAATAATTAATGATCCAAAGCCACTTAAAGCTAAATGACTGATTTAAAATTGTAAATTTGCAGCTCAGTAACAAGAAAACGTCTCAAGATTATTTCATTGGTCTCCATTCCCATTCCATTAACCATTAACAGAAAAAAAACACCATCAAAGGGACAGAAGCTCTCATCGTTGGAGCCTGCCTTTAACAGCTTGTCTTCAGATGATGAAGTGAATCCCCAAGAGGCATTCACTTCATTCCTGTTTCTAGCATTTCAGTTCCAGCATGATCTCTAGCTCTCCCAAGGGCAAGTGAGCTTTGCCTATCAAGTAACAGTACTGCTTGATGGTTAGTCTGGAATGAAGAGGCCACCTGGCATGTGGCACATCTCAAGAACTACTGTAATGCAGTGGGCTTTTGCCAAGACAAAAACAACAACAAAAAAGCATCCAATTTTCAGCTTACCTCCTCTCTTTCCCACGCTCTCTAAAGGTGTGACTGGCCAATAAGAAGATGCTCACTCACAAGAGAGAAAGTCAGGTATCAGGTACACAGCTGAAGTATCGCAGAGAAATTTTTCTGAGATTATACTGGCTACTACTGAAAGGCATTTAAAGAATAATGCAATCATCAGGCACAGTCAGCATAACTGCTTTGAGTACAAAATTTAACAATTTGAAGACACAATTTAACAAGTCCAAATGCCAGATCCTGCACCTAGGACAGAGTAATGGTGGGCAAGAGTATAAATTGGGAGAGGAGTGGCTGGAGAGCAGCCCTGCAGAAAGGGATCTGGGTGTGCTGGTTGACAGCAGCTCAATATGAGTCAGCAGTGTGCCCTGGCAGCCAAGAGGGCAAACTGCATCTTGGGGTGCATCAAACACACTGTAACCAGCCAGTCAGAAGAGGTGATTTTCAGCATTAGTGCAGCCTCACCCTGAGCACTGTGTGCAGTTCTGGGCCCCACAATTTAAGAAGGATGTGAAGGTCCTTGAATGCATCCAGAGTAAAGCAACGAAGCTGGAAAGCATGTCCTGTGAGGAGCAGCTAAGGGCTTTGTGCTTGTCTAGTTTGGAGAAAAAGAGGATGAGAGGTGACCCCATTGCTTTCTACAGCTTCCTGAGCAGGGGAAGTGGAGAAGGAGGTGTTGAGCTCTTCTCCCTGGTACCCAGTGATAGGATGTGTGGGAAGGGTTCAAAGCTGTGGCAAAAGAGTTTTAGACTGGATACTAGGAAGCATTTATTTACTGAGAGGGTGGTCAAACATTGGAACAGGCTTCCTGGAAAGGTAGTTGATACCCCAAGCCCATCAGTTTTTAAGAGGCACCTGGACAATGTCCTTAATAATATACTTCAATTTTTGGTCAGCCCTGAACTGGTCGAGCAGTTGGGCTAGATGATTGTTACAAGTCCCTTCCAATTGAAACAGTCTATTCTAATCCCAAAGAAATTATTTGCATGCACTTGGTAGAGAACACCAACAGAAAGCTCTCTCTCTTCCCTAAAACCAGAAAACTCCAAAGCTTTTAGACTAGTTAAAGGAACATGAGACTAGAAGGCATTTCCCACGTACACATTCTGGGCTTTTGCCATCCAAGCTATTGGCTACTGAGCATCCAACTGCACTAAGAAGAGATCTGGAATTCACCCTGCACTTTACCCGCACAGCCTCCAAGACAAACAGACCTGCTAACAGTGTTCTTATCTATCTCATCTACATCACAACTTTTGGTGAAAATATACTCCCTAGACAGTTGCTGACATGCTGCTGCTGTCTTCAGGTTGAGGTATGTTAACTCTGAGGGATCATACGTGGGATGCATGGTCTCATTTTTCAAGTACCTTTCTTCCCATCCTAAAACACTTCCCTCAGATGCCAATTGCATCATCTATATCTTGTGTCTGAACTGTTCCATGCTGGAACTCAACATACAATGGAGCAGGAAACAAAGTGCAAGTGTCATTGCAGATGAATTTGCCCAGAACAGCATGAAATTTAAGAGAATGTCTGTCTCTGTTGTTCTGGTACAAAGTGGCAGGGAATAAAGTGCATTTAAGGTAGAAAGACATACAGAAACAAAAAAAGCAAAAGTTTTCTCCTTCTAAAAGTCAGAGGAAAGCTCTGGAGTAAGAGGCAGCCTTCTCAGACCTAGCCTCAGCCTTCCCTTCACTGCAGCAGCATCTGGAGAGCTGATGAAAAGATGACACAATTGTGCCCCTTTATTTTAACAGATAAAGTTGCTATTGGCAAGCTGTTGTCTGGGTAATTGCTTCCTTTTCAGTCTGCTGAATCTAAGATTTGTTATCAGCCTTCCAGGGGCAATGAAAAGCTCATCCATTTTCTCTATTTTACCTGGGTGAAATGGCCATGGGATTTGCTCAGTTGAGCAGCATTAGTGTGAATCATTATGAGGAAGTGCTAAAGCACCACCAAGACAAACATGGTGCTACCAGGGCTGTGTATTAGTCCTCTCTAATAAAAACTAGTTCTTGCAAAGAATAATTATCCTTAATTGTAATCTTTAATAGCCATGGCTGGTGCAAGAAGCTAGAGGATTTTCTTAACTGCTTAAATAAATACTTCTGTCTGGATCTCTGAGGAGCTGTGATCCAAGTATGACACAGATTTCAGTGATCAAAATGCTGCATTAAAGTCAGCTCTCTTCAGGCTTTCTATGTAAAATATCATTCTGCTCTCCCAAGCCCAAGAAAAGTACAGTCAAGCTTACCCTGACACCTTTGTAAGTACAATCATGCATGTTCGACATGCTTAAATAAACTCATACATTGGAAGAGGCAGAGTGGAAGAGATTTGAGAGAGGAAGTGGAAACAGCTTGCCCTGCAGTGAGACACTCTTTTTCCAAAGTGACTTCCCAGCCATTACTGTAATTGAAAGAGGTCCTTGTTTGGTAGAGGTGTGATTCTGTCACGCTTGCTTTCTCTCAATACAGAAGTCTAGCAGAGGCTTCCAGGAAATACAACATTTTTCAGACTGAAGAGGAAAACTACTGGCTCAGGCAAGAATCCTACTGCTTTGGTTTTACTCCAAACAGGTTCCAAATCAAGTCCTGTCGAGGCAGCATATGGACTTCACACAACTCTATAAGAGTTATAACTGAAGACCTTTATTATTAAAAATGGCGGCAATTTATACCCCTCTGACTCCAGATGGTCCACCCCAGTACAAACCCCATTGGTTACATATAATCACAGTTCATATATGATTGGCTACGTGTCTTGTCACTTGCTGTCTGTGTCACGATGACCCAGGGCTTTCGCTTCCCAGCCGGTGCCTCTCAATTCTTGCTATAACATTCTTTTCTCACTACTTCATGAGATGATAACTGTGGGATACCTACTTGTAGGACACCTGCTGTTTACAGGTCTCGTGGGACAACGGCCTGTGGGATACCAGCCTGTGAGAGACCAGCTTGTTTATTTATCCCACAGTTTGCTTCAGGGCGCCTGACAATTTGGTCAGCAGCACCTGCAACACTGCTGTTTTAATTCAGGCATATTAATTTTCCATAAATCCCCACAAGGTCCTTTCTTTTTATATATAATCTATCCAAAACATGCAGTGAACCTGCACTGGCTACAAGTAGCTAGAATATCCCTAAACTCCAGTGATGCTGGTGACACAACAGCACTTGGCATTTAACATACTGAACACACTTCAAGGCTTTCAAGAAGTAAAACTTCCACTTCCCTCACTATTCAGAAGGCAAAACAAGCAAACCATTAACTTAAAGCCAGCTAGAAATGGGAAATTAATTCTGACAAAGGACAGAAGAGGCCCACAGTGAAACTTTCGTGTCTCTTACCCAAGAGTGGCTCTCAGAAAGCCAGGCTTATTATATACACAACTCACAATAAAACTTTGCTATAGGGCAAGAAAACCAATGGCAGAGAAATAATTTTTCTCTGCAAGACATCTGCTTGCTGACTTTATTGCTGTTGCCAACTCAAACTGCAAAATTAAACAGTGGCAATATTTGTATGAAAAGGAGAAATGCTCAGCACTCCCAACAAGAAATAGTTCTCCTCTCTTTACATGATCCCCCTACTGCTCTCCTTTGTAAAACGGACCCTGTGAGGCTCTAGCAGGAAAAGAGAGTCCAATATTTCTCCAGGTGCCTCTCAAAGTATTGACAAATACAACAACTCTGCACAGAGGCTAAGGCAGAGCAGTTGGATATGGGGTTGAACAGGTGCCAAACCGTTCTGTAAACCCCAGGCATCATTTTCTGCAAAGCCACAGGGAAGGGGGAGGCTATCCCAGTTCTGTAACTGGAGTGCTGATCACTGATCAAAGAGTGCTTGCTGTCTGTACCCAGAACTTGTGGTTACTGTCCCTGAGCTGCTACGGGGACATTACAAGACTGTTCTGATGTATCCTGGGCAATATCCAGCCCCAGCTATTAAATTGTATCTCCACAAATGCTCATTACAGTCTGTTCCTGATGGCACTGGTTATAGGAAAGCTCACCCTTGGGGGTCACAATGGCTTACCACCACCTGTCCCATAGCAAACAGATTGATGCAAGGGCAGCCAAAGTCCTTCTGGTGTAGACTAGGAGAAAAATATCAGCCAGGCAGTAGATAGAGGGAGTTTACAGCAACTCCAGCCTCATCTGGCCCATCTGAGAGACACTTTAACAGATTCAGCTCTGAGGTGGCGATTTCTGTGTGATGCTGGATGGACACAGCGAGAGGGAAGAACCACATAATGCTCTGCACCAAGACGTGCCATCTACCTTTTTGAAGTCAGAGCTTTTCGTACAACTGTGGTATTCTCAGCTAAATTCCACACAGGTATTGTTCATGGTGTCTTGTCTGGACCAACTGCAGATCAGGAGTTTGTGAAAGACTTTTTGCATCCACTCTGTTCCCAGCTTAGGTTTAGTAAAAAGCTGCCAATGTGGTGGCATTAATATATTTGCAGACCTCAAGGTTTAGAGCTCACTAGGTATACTTGGATCAATGAAATGCTCCTTCCCTGGGTCTACAATTTCTTTAAATGGGTATGCGACAGGATTTTTAACATGCCCAGGAAGGATTATCCAGTTCTAATCTGTTACCAATGGACTCTGTGTTTTAATGGGGTAAACCTGCAGTCAAGTAGAACAGATGAGAGAGAAAGAAATACTCTAGTTTAAGTCTGTCTGCACTGCAGAACACGTCGGACAAAGCCATGTGATACAACAGGAGTTAAGGGAAAGGAAAAAGAATTGCTAGAACAACAAAAAAAGAACAAGCTGCATTCCCTCATATATGCTTATTCACATGCACATGAAATACGACTACTCCTAAAGGGTATTCACTGGCCAAATCTCTGATGTAATTTAAAGTACTTCAATTGCCTAAAAGCATGAGTCACATGACAGCTAAATCCCGCACATACAAAACAGCACAGACCCACAGACTTCTAACAAGCTATGCAAACATACAGAACCTTTTTCCATGTGGTATATCTCCCCCTTCTACCCAATGCATGGGGAACATAGCAGCTAGTAACATACAAAAGCAAAATACAGACCTCCTAACTGTCTTTCAATGAAAAGAAACATTGGCAATTCCATACAACTCACTAACTTTCTGCACATAAGACAGAAACAAGTCAGCAGAGCACTTGCAGTGAGATTAGTGGTTTGGAAAATTTGGTCAACTCATGCAAACACATTCTATAAATGAGAAGAGTTTGAAATGGCAAGAGAGTGTCTCCAGTGCTCTCCAGGGGTAGAAGCAGCATCAGCATGAAGTGTAACGAAGTTAAAACCACGGAGTCTCTTCTTGTTTTTAAATTCCACTCTCTGAGTTTGTTAAAGAAGAATACCAATCCAAAACAGGCCCAATTTATAATGCTGAGCATAGAAGTGACACTGAGGCTGGCTCTTCATAAATGTTGTCTTTTGAAAGACTCCTGCTTGGATTAGCCAGAGCATTTGTATAGAAGGACAGAATAAGGCAGTTCCCTCTCTTTTCTCACACTATCCCCTCTTGCTGTTTCAAAGCAGGTGTGAAAAACTGATGCACGTACAAATAGCATATCTGAGCCAGCCAGAGAGAGCACATACAAACAAACCTTTTCAGTGCTTTTCACCAATTGTGCCTTTAACTGAACTACTGAATTACAAGGCAAGGAAGGAAAAAGCAACATGGCCACTTTCAGGTCTGTTTTGTATCATGCTTCAACATGGTTTTTAAAGTGGGATGCTAAGACCATACTTTTTTGTGCCTGTGTGTGGTGTGGTGTGGCCTTCTTAACCAATCCACACTCTCTGCTCTCGTTATGGCCATGATCCATTCCCAAAATTCCTCTGATACCAAAGAGCTACGATCAGGTTCCCAGTCATTTAACCTTTGCAATGCTTTATGGTCCTAACAGAACTACGTAGTCTTTTCAGAGAAAACTTTTTTAAAAATAAAAGGATGACACTGAATGCAAATTCCTTAATCCTGAAGAAATTCCTTAGTCCTGAAGAGAACTGCCTGAAAGCCCTTCTTTTCCCTGCAATTGCAGACGTGTTCAGCTGGTAGGGCTGTTTTTCATGTATAGAAATGTCTCCAGATCATAGAATCACATAATTTTTTAGGTTGGAAAAGATCTTTAAGATCATCAAGTCAAACTGTTAACCTAGCACACTGCCAAGCCTACCACTAAACCATGTCTAGGTAGACAACATCCACAACCTTTCCCTCATCCACTAAGCAGGTCACCTTGTCATAGAAGGAGATCAGGTTTGTCAAGCAGGACCTGCCTTTCATGAACCCATGCTGATTGGGCCTGATTGCCTTTTTGTCCTGCATGTGCTGCATGATGGCATTCAGTTTATCTGTACTATAACCTTCCCCAGCACCGAGGTCACACTGACAGGCCTGTAGTCCCCTGGATCCTCCTGCTGGCTTGAAGATGGGCATCACATTTGTTAACGTCCAGTTAACTGGGACCTCTCCAGTTAGCCAAGACTGCTGGTAAATGATGGAAAGTGGCTTGGTGAGCACTTCTGCTAGCTCCCTCAGTACCCTTGGGTGTAACCCATCTGACTCCATAGACTTGTGTGTGTCTAAGTGGTGTAGCAGGTCACTAACAATTTCTCCTTGGATTATGGGGGCTCCGTTCTGCTCCCCATCCCTGTCTTCCAGCTCAGGGGACTGGGTACCCAGAGTACACATGGTCTTACTACTAAAGACTGAGGCAAAGAAGGTATTAAATACCTCAGCCTTTTCCTTACCCACTGTTTCCTCCCACATCCAATAAAGGATGGACATTCTCCTTAGCCCTCCTTTTGTTACTAAGATATTTATAGAAACATTTTTTATTGTCTTTTATGACAGTAGCCAGATTAAGCTCTAATTGGACTTTGGCCCTTCTAATTTTCATCCTGCATAGGCTAATGACATTTTAGTAGTCCCCCTCAGTTGCCTGCCCCTTCTTGCAAAGGCTGTAAACTCTCCTTGTTCTCCTGAGTTCCATGTTCAGCCAACCTGGTCTTCTTTCCCACTGGCTCCTCTTTTGGCACTGGGGGTGGCCTGCTCCTGGTGCCTTCAAGATTTCCTTCTTAAAAAATACCCAGCTTTCCTGGAGTCCTTTGAACTTCAGGACTGTCTCCCAAGGGACAACCAGTGTCCTAACCAGGCCAAATTCTGCCCTCTGGAAGTCCACTACAGGAGTTCTGGTGAACCCCTTCCTCACTTCTCCAAGAATTGAAAACACTTTCATTTCATGATCCCTATGCCCAAGACAGCCTCCAGCTGTCACATCAATGACAAGTCCTTCTCTGTTCACAAGAAGGAGATCCAGTGGGGCATCTTCCCTAGCTGGCTTCCTCACCAGCTGTGTCAGGTAGTTACCTTCCATACACTCCAGCAATCTCCTAGACTGCAGTCTAGATAACTGAACCATCAGGCTCCTTGAAGTTTTTTACAACACATACTACCATCATCATTAAAATTCTTGACATTTTTTAATACAGATCCTCTTGCACATAAATATGCTGTGTTCAAGCTCTTTATGAACCAATTAAACTGGCAGCCCTCAAAATATTACATTAAAATAAAACAGCAACAGAATTCCCCAAAATTAGGACTGAGGTGCAGCTTTTCTCTGCACACCCTAGTTTTGCAACCTAGTGTTTCTAAAGGCAGACACCAGTGTCACTGAGCTGTGAACTCCAAAGTATGCAGCTTTACATGAAGAAAGCTCACAAAGCTGAGTGAGTCAAAGGTCCTTTCATAGCCTTGGAAAACTCTCTGCCATTCAGTAAATGCCCCACTCTCCAAAAATCTCTGATGGTGTATTACGGAAACCAACAAGCTGAAAATATCTGTGATATCCTTCAACACTTAACAACATACAAATACAGAAAAAAACAATCCAACTGAAAGGGGACAAGAGAAAACCATGTGACATCAAAACCACAAATCTGAATTTTGTGTGTGTACAAACTGGCAAAAAAAAAACAAACCCAAAAATATAACAAGCAAGATCTTCCACAGCTATAAATCACGCAGCTCCATGGACTAAAATTTACATCTGGCACTGTTGTTTATCAGCTCTCCTTCCCTAAAGGTTTCTATTCCAGACCCATACGTTTTCCCTTGCCCACCTAAGTGAGCTGTTCCTAGCTGCACAAATGAGCTTTTCCTATCATCTCCTTGGCTGTTTCTCTACCCTCTGCAAACACAACTGTTGCCTCTTTCATCCTACTGCATCTTCCTTACAGCAGTGTCAGCATCTCCTCCTCTGTTAGGAAAGGAAGGGGAAAAAAAAAAAAAAGAAAAAAAAGGCAAAAAACCTCCAAGCCCTTCATCATATTTCATTGCCTTACTCACTAAAAATCATATTCACCCCTCCTCATTTTGGACATCAACAATTCTTAAAACTCCGATTACACCCTTTATACTTGAGAATTGTCTTCTCAAAGGATTTTAACAACAATTCACTAAAGATGGATGTTTACTTGTTGTTATCCTTAAAATCCCATTTTCCTAGCACATGAGAGAGTCTTCATCGAGTAATCCTGTGTCATACATTTAGGGAACACTGTCACAATTACAAAGGAAGCCAATTGAAATTGTTCTCCTAAAAAACTCCAGCATTCATTATCAACCAATTGAAAAGCCAAAAGGTTGCCAAGCAAACACAAAAGGTGAAACTGCTGCATTTCATTGTGATCATGTATGTAAGAGAATGCTATCCTTGCCAAAGTAATTTCTGGGAATTCATACCGATCAGCCCACTGTAGCTAGCCAATGCTGTACTGTGATAAAGCACTTCTTTACAGACCCCCTTGCTCTGTGCAAAAGGCCACTTGCAGATAACCACATAACTTGAGAGATCACAACAGAGGTGTTCTACCAACAGTTTGGTCATGCTATATGACTTGCTGTTTTGGCATTTGTTGGCAACTGTGCTCATGACGAAAATCCTCAGATTCCTCTTCGCTGGCACTGCAAGTTTCTCCACTTCTAACAGGTTCATCTATCTGAATTTATCTGAAAGAAAATTTATCTGAGTGGTTCTGAATTTATCTGTTGGTTCAACAGGAAGGTCAAGAGAGCAAAGATGTAAATCAATCTAAACCTGAAGGATCAACACATCCAAACATTTCTGCATGCTGCACGCCTCTTGACCCATGCTATAACTCCAGCTTTTGTAGTTGAAAACATACTTCTATTAAAGCTCCTTTTCTATTAATCATTCATCTCTCTAAATTAAAAATTACTCTGCTCATACAGTAAAGACTTCATATGTGTTACAACACCATCTTGCTGCTAAACTATGACTCACTGACAAAGTGGGTATCTATCATTGGGCTACAAGATACTTGATTGCTTGGGACCTGGAGGTTAAAAAATGCTGGCTACAGGTGCTTGTCTGTTCTGAAGTTCATGTCTCAAGTCTTGTAATAATTTCCACTAGCTGACATAATTATATTGAATGCAAAGGTTAACTCCATGCCTTAGTATCCCAAGATGTTACATCTCCAGGAAATTACAATTGTGGTTGTGTTATTCTAGTGAAACATCTAAAGTAATTGCAGTGCACCATGGGACAAGGGAGCAATGAACATGAGTCATCAAGACTGTTATCACAATACAATAATAACTAGACGAGTCAAAGAATAGAGAACACTGCAAAATTAGAAGCCATTTCCTTTATCAGCTTTTCCTAGCAGGATTCCCTCAGGAACTTGCAGAAATTAAAAACTGTGATTGTGCTTTCTAAAAACTGGAGGCAAGCACACAGATATTCTGGCTAATGTTTTCAACATCCAACTTACTGCTTTTTGGAAGGGCTCAACCCCAGATCCTTTTCTCAAGCAAGCAGCTAACAGCATGAGCTGTCCCAGTAAGGGTTTCAGAGGGTAAACAAGAAACACAGATTTGCAAACAATAGTATTATAGCAAAGAAGGAAGTTATTTTGACACTAAATGGAAAGATAGCAGGAAAGTATCAGACCCACTGCTCCAATAATATTTCTACTATAGTCCACAAAGAGCTCTCCAAGCTGTTTTGTAGAAATGAAATACCACTGTTGTCTTGTGTGCTTTTGGTTTGGCTTGTTTTTTTTAAACAATGTTTATGAAATGTTTTTTTGAATTGTTACTGCTCATTGTGGGATGATTGCATTTTCCTACAGAGCAGCACGAGATCCGTTTATTCAGGAGAGGCACAGGGTACATACATTGCTATGCAGTACGGTATCATGGCAATTACCCATCCTCGCTCCCTGTCTCTACACTACAGACACTGGCAGTAACTTCAGCTGAGGGCCACAAAGCCTGATGTAGGACAACCAATGACTGTATAAGGATACCACAGCATAGAAATACACCTCGCTCCTGCATCTTTCAACAGGTAAGCAACAGAAAGCAGGAATTTAAAATTTTAAAAAGCTGTAGGTACAGGTTTGTTCAGTATGAACCATGCTCTTTCTCCATCACTCCCTTAGCCAGGTAAAGATCTGCACAATATAAACTTGAGGGAGTAAGTTCAATGTCTAAAATCCTTTTGCCAAGGAGGATTGTGTAGGCCCAAGACAACATTATGTTGCAGTTCTTTGCTTGTTATTAGCTGGCTGGGATCTGAACTGGAAGGAAGCTAGTTAAACTGACAGAGATGATGCCTAACATTGATTTTTCAATTGATTTCACTAAATTATTGTCCACACAAACCCCAGTGTAGACGTTCCTGAATTGGTTTAAAATGGACTTACAATGATTTAATTTATGTTGACACTACTGACTCAGGTTCTAGCCACAGTAGGGAAGAAGAAAACGAAAAAAGTAAAAAAAAAAGTGTTCTTTGAGTCAAAATGCAGCAACATGTCCCATGAAACAGCCTAACAATAAGAACAAGGCTGTCCAATATATGCTCTTATCAACATCAAGGTTTACAGATTTGACAAAGACAAGTTGTAAATGGGATGCTCATGCAATTTCAAAAGATTCATAGATTGTATCTAAAAGAAAACAACCCATTTCACATGGAAGTTACTTTTATTCAGCTGAGGCAGGGAAGCCAAATGTGCAGTCTCGGCTCCAGCCGTTTGCTGCGTTTTGTTCATTTTATTCTGTATTTACTGGATAATCAGTGTTTGTGCTGGCAGTTATCACACCCCAATGAAGGACAGGCACTTCCTAGAATAGCTTACTCTTTCTGTGTCCAGGTGCTAAGCCACCAGGAGATGCTTAAGGTGACTTAATGTCCTTTGAATGGCAGTCATCTCATAACACATGGAAGTCCAGTTGAATCATAACAGGACACCACAGCCACCTTTACAACTCACTTCCAGAGTGATGACAGTGGCTAGGAAAGACCTGTTGGCTCATGTCAGGCTACAAAGCAACCTCTGTGCCAAAGCTAGACCCCAAACAATTGCCCAGTATGGGAACGGCACCTCACTGCTCTCTAGTGGAAGGTGACTCAAGAGCCACAGGTCTATTGTTGAGGCCTATAGCAACTTAAACCATTTTTTAAACGGCTGTGGAGCTTTATAAAAGCACTGCACATCCATGTAAGCTGGCTTAAGCAGAACTCCACCTTCATAGAATCATAGTATCATCCTGGTTGGAAAGGACCTTGAAGATCATCAAGTCCAACCATAACCTACATCCACCTACCATAACCTAATCTACCCATTCAGTGCTTAAATCACGTCCCTAAGCACCACATCTATATTTCTTTTAAACACTTCCAGGGGTGGTGACTCCACCACCTCCCTGGGCAGCCTGTTCCAGTGTCCAACCACTCTCTTGGTAAAGAAATTCTAATATCCAGTCTAAACCTCTCCGATGCAACTTCAGGCCATTTCCTCTCATCCTGTCATTATTCACTTGAGAGAAGAGACCAACTCCCACCTCCCTACAACCTCCTTTCAGGTAGTTGTAGAGGGTGACGAGGTCACCCCTCAGCCTCCTCTTCTTCAAACTAAACAATCCCAGTTCCCTCAGCCTCTCCTCATAGGACTTATTCTCCAGACCTTGCACCAGCTTGGCAGCTCTTCTCTGGACATGCTCCAGCAACTCGACATCCTTCTTGTAGTGAGGGGCCCAGAACTGAACAGTGTTTGAGGTGCGGCCTCACCAATGCCGAGTACAGAGGCACAATCACCTCTCTACTCTGGATGGCCCCACTATTCCTGATCCAGGCCAGGATGCTGTTGGCCTTCTTGGTCACCTGGGCACACTGCTGGCTCATGTTAAGTCAGCTGTCAACCAGCACCCCCAGGTTCTTCTCCACCATGCAGCTTTCCAGCCACTCATCCCCAAGCCTGTATCTCTGCATGGTGTTGTTGTGACCGAAGTGCAGGACCCAGCACTTGGCCTTGTTAAACTTCATACAATTGGCCTCGGCCCATCAATCCAGTCTGTCCAGGTCTCTCTGCAGAGCCTTCCTACCCTCAAGCAAGTCGACACTACCCCCAGCTTAGCGTCATCTGCAAACTTAACTTACGAAGCACTCAATCCCCTCATCTAGGTCATTAATAAATATATTGAACAAGACTGGAGCCAAAACTGAGCCCTGGGGGTCACCACTGGTGACCAACCCCCAACTGGATCCAACCCCATTCACTACAACTCTCTGCACTGGGCTGGCCAGCCAGCCAGTTTTTTACCCAGCAGAGAGTGTACCTGTCTGCGCCATGTGCCACCAGCCTCTCTAGGAGAATGCTCTGGGAGACGGTGTCAAAGGCCAAAGTCCAGACAGACAACATCAGCAGCTCTTCCCTCATCCACCAGGCGGGTCACCTGATCATAAAAGGAGATCAGGTTAGTCAAGCAGGACCTGCCTTTCCTGAACCCATGCTGGCTGGGCCTGATCCAATGAACATCTGCATTCCTGGTGGGAAGGGCTAAAGGCAGGTGGTTGTGGATTAATGTGAGTTTTTTAACAGATAGACATGCTCTATGCTGACAATTATACTGAAAGAAAGAAAAAAAAACGATACTTGTTTTTTGACCATGGTAAAACCATCAAAAGACTAGCTCTTGACACAGGCCAAACCATTTTGGTTTGCTCATTTCTTTTAAACTTTGAAATATCCTCTATACAGATGTATTTGCCTTTGTAATTGCAGATGTGAAATTCCAATCTTCTTCCCCTTCCCTGGACAATCTTTTTTTTTTTCATCTCCTCACAGGAGCTCATTCTTTGATATTTTTTTAATAACTTGTGTGGTGTCTGGTGCTTTGGGGAGTGCCTACGACAGAAGGCACTTTATTACTTCTCTGTTTGAGCTCACTGCAGAGTGCTCACCAGGCCCTATCACTGAAAGGACAAATCTAGGCAGCAATTTAATCAAGCAGTGATTGAAAAATTAAAGGTGGTGGAGATTAATATGGATTAAGGACTCCTTTTGTTTGAACAGGTTTCAGTGAGAGAACATGACAGTTGTAGTGTTGGGTTTTTTTTCTCCTCTGAGAGAGGAAGGTGAGAGAGGGAATACAAAGGAAACCTCTTTAGGCAGATAATTTCTGTCCTCTTAGTATTCAAATGAAAGCAAATGGAAGAGGTTACACACAGTGCATATTATCCTTAGGTAAATACCCATGTGTAATTTCAGCAATCACAAGCACACCTCTGTGTATAAACAAAGATCAAACCCTGGAAACTCAGCTTGGACCAGCAGCAGAAGGGGAAAATTCTGCCCAAGACACGAGCAAACCGTGACATCAAATCATCAGCCTGGCTTATTAAGAAATAGATACTTTTTAGTAACCAGGAGCATACACTAAACATACATGGAATAAGGGCGTGTTACATTCAGAACACAGGAACTAAGATCTTTGAAAGCTGATCAGAAACAGCGAAAGAGTAATCTGCTAGACAGTTATACAAATAGAATCTGAAGGTCCAGCTCAGAAGCTGTGACCACAGAATCATAAAATGGTTTGAGCTGGAAGGGACCTTTAAAGGTCATCTTGTCCAACCCCCTGCAATGAGCAGGAACGTCTTCACATATATCAAGCTGTTCAAAGCCCTGCCAAACCTGACCTTGAATGTTTCCAAGTCTCTGTTCAGTCAGAAGGGGTTTTCCATAGACACAGATATATATGGATACGTATATATATCCCTTGTAGAAATTTGGGGTTGCTGGGGCTTCTCCTCTTCTCTGCATCTGAGACTCCTATGAGAGGCTGAAGTAAACCAAAATCTGTTTATGGTGCTCGTGGTTAAGGTTAGTCAGAACAACAACTCCAAAATGTGAGTCTCAAATACACAAGTTCATCACATAAGGGATTAGACCAAGACTGGGAAGACAGGGCCAAGGCAAACACCGTCACTGTCTAAAGAATTAAAGGCATAGCAAACAATCTATGGTAGAGGAGCAGCACAGAGAAGTAGGAATCGCAGCAACGTCCAGGATTCCTATTGAGCCCTTTAGCTCAAGGAAGTCTCTCAGACCAATGTTTTTCAGAGTAGCCTCGGATTTTGTCCAGTATCAAATGCCTTCCAGTTTTGTAAATGTGAAGCACTTAACTTGATGCCCAGAGAGGCTCCACATGATCAACATCTCTGAAAATCTTGAGAAATGTCTGCATCCTAATACAAGACACTTTTGAAAATGCTGGACTGTACTTCTCTGTGTGTCAGCCTCTCCATATGCAAACCAAGCACAAAAATGTTCTCCCACCATGAAGGAGTAGCATACAGTTTACTTGCTGTTTACAAAGCTCTTTTGAAAGGGGAGAACAACACTATAAAAAAAAGAAAAATCATCATTATTGCTCATAGCAATGCAGCCCACTTTCAACACCTCTAGGGACTCTTGCTAATAAAGGGCCCAAAATCATGAATGGCCAAAAAAGAAACCTAGAGAGAGTAATAGAAGACAGCAATCTGGTTGCAAGAGAGCGACAATTACAAGTAGACCCAAGTTCCTACTACTGCCATTACCATAGTAGCTGCTGCCTGATAAAAGTGCAACATGTCAACATGTCAGCAAGTGTAGAATTTTCTTTTTGCCACTGATCCACAAAGGCTTGGAGAACTTCTAGGGAACTTAATTTCCCGGCAGATGACTTGAACCACGTTACCTGCGGAGCAGCTTCAGAGATGCAGTAACTGCAAGTCTGCTGTAATGAACAGCAATGGACCTCACGTTAAAGTACTTCACAGTATAATCCATGGAAGGAGATGGGCTAGGCCAGGAGATTCTTTTAACCACTGCTTCCTCTCTCTCTTTCCACGTTTGTTTCACTGGACAGCAAGTTCAGGCAGCACAGATTGCCTGATATGATGCTTTCAGTGTCAGTCTTGCTGCCCCATTACATGGTAGAGTTCAATGTGCACATGCTGGGTCTGTCAACCCAGCAGCAACTCCACTGTTCTTTAGCACAGCTTTGCCAAGCAGCCTGTTGGGCTGATGTCCTCCCTGCTTTCTCTTCCCTTTCTCCATGCTTTGCTCAAAACATGCTTCTGCTCCCTGCTGCCAAATAACCTTTCTCAGCCATCAGGGGCTCAAAGGAGGAGTCACGTTGTTTGTTCTCAGCCCAGCAGCTCACATTACTGCTTCAGTATGAAAAACTACAGCTAGTGTATGGCATCAGTTGTCACTATCACTCCCTTCCTCTCATAAAGCAGATACTGCCAATACCAGACTGCTGTGCTTCATGTATGATGAATCAGGTTCCTTAACTTGCAAAGCTCTCTTCCACAGCTCTTTTCTGTGCCTTAAAATTATCTGTGGGGAAAAAAAAAAAAAGTGTCCATCCAGCCCCTTCTTGAAATATTAAGGGGACATCTGAATTTTAAAGTGTCTGTTGGCTTCTTTAATTTACCATAAAAAAAAAAGCATCAGCAGAATCCCCATGACTGCAAGGTCTAGGATGGGACAGAACCAAAGAGGGTCACAAGGATATATGACCGAGCTCTACCATAGGAAATTACAGCTGTGGCTGTACTGCCTGGCACTTAATTCTGTTAAAGAACAATCCTTCATAAAAGCCCTAAGCCTGGAAGCCTTTGCTGTCAAGATCCATAGGGCAAAGGAGAGAGCAATACACTCCTGGCAGCATGCTCTCTGTTTTTCAAAAGCATCCAACGGAACAATATTGTCATGCAGTGACTGCATGACAGTACTGCATAGATAAAGGCTCCCCATGAACTTTTAACTATTTTTAGCCTTTGGCAGAGTCTCAAATTGCTTTTGGACACTTGCTAACCACCTACGCAGCCAACTAACAACTTCTAACTGACAACTGCTTCCTTCTACCTAGCTGTTCCACCCCAGCCAAACAGCATACGACCTTCATGTCTACCCTCACGTGCGTGCAGTCTTCCTGTTCCCTTTAACTGCAAAAGCCAGGAGCTTCCTCTCCGTCATCTAACACCTCTTCCACATCTCTCTTTCAAATACATTTCCTCCCAAAACCCTAAATATTCTGTCTCTCTCCTCCCAGTTGCTGCAGAAAACTTGAGGTTGTGGGGTGATAAAGAGGGAACAGCTTTGCCAAGTCCTCTCTAACCCCACCTTTAAATTTCCACCACTCCAAGATCAGCACGTTATTCTATTATTCATTCTAAAAAATACCACGTGTCTCATCAGCACTGCAGCTAGGGCTGCTGGCAGAAAGCCATTCCTGCCAGGAATCTTTGGCCTCTGGTATGCAGCCAGGCAGACTAGCTGCAAATACCAGTCTCTTTCAGCCACTAAAATCTGGTAGCACCAATGAACTCTGTAAACAATATTGGACTTGCAGCCATTGACACTACCTTTTCACGCCACCCTGTTGCAGAAGCAGGGCCAACAGTCAAAGAAGACTCCTGTTGGAGATGCATGGATAAGAAATGACTAGCAATTGAGAGAGTAAAGGTATAAACAGAGTAAAGGACCCCATAAAACACATCAAAGCTCTTGTTCCTCCCAAATTCAACCAGTAATGACTAGAAACCGTAAAACTTTGAGGTTCACAAACCTCCAAACTACTCTACTCCATTCTCTCAATCTGCTCCAATTCAACCTCCCCCCACCCCTTCCTTTGTAATTGTAAAGCTAGGTCATTTTGGATTACACCTGAGTTTTATACGGATGGGTTAGTTGATGCCAGCTGAGGGCAAGAAGCAAGGCTCTTTCAAAGCTCAGCGATGTCTCTGTTTCTTTTTCACATTTTCCCTGCAGCAAATAAGTGTTCACACAACAGGGTGGGAAAAAACCCTACCATCAACATGAAAAAGTAACATGACATCTATTTCTACAGTAATGAAACAATTACTAACTAATAAGAACCAAACAAACCAAGCAGGACACAAACACAAGGAAACATTTTCTAATAAAGCTTCCTGCTCATTGAAGTGGCAAAGAGATGTGTGGCTATTTCCCTTTAGAAGGGTAAAAAAAAAAAAAAAAGCTTGTGAAGTTTTGCTCCTATCCTGGTATTTCTAATTCAGGCCATAGCTACAGCTTAGTTTTATGTTTAGAAGCAGATTGAATGCAATAGCCTGCATGCCTTCTCCCCTCTACACCAACCCAACAAATTCAAGTGGGAGAGGGCAGACAGGAGCCTAACAAAAAACCCAAGGTTTCTTCCCCTTAGAAGGTCAAAAAAAGACCTCCAGCTGCTATAACAAGCTGTGATGGGACATAGCTGCCTCATGGCAAAGAAGAGCTGTGGGGCTGAGTTTCTTCCAAGAGAAGAGTTTTTGCTTCTTATCTTTGCTTAGGCCATATTGGTACCAAGAAGGAACCTCAAGTGAAAACTTCACTTGACGAGGGATTTCAAAAACATTGATGTGGTGTAAGTCAACACATGACATGATACCAAGTGCCCATTATGCCCACTAATGCGATTTAATCCCCTCAACACCCCGTACATAGTTACAAGGTGCCATTCAGCAAAGCTAACTTTCAGTGAGGCAATACAGACGTTGGAAGCCTGCTACACAATGCTACAGCATTTTAATCAGGCTAACATAGCCATTATTTTAGAAAAGCAAAGTTACCCAGAGTAAGTATCTAGAGAAATCTAAGCATTACACTAGGCAGACATGACCTTTCTGCCTGTCTCTGCCAAACAACAAAATCTCATACCATATAAACCAGGACTGGATTTTTTCTGCTGGTTCTTCCTCTTCTGCAGGGAACGGGAAGCCCAGCAACTATGCATTAAACACCAATGGTCCAACCCACCTCATGAATCTTCCTACCTTGTTTTATTCCTCCCTTTCTTAAAATTTAGCTTGCACAGTCTGCAGCTCCAAAACCTGCATCTCCAGCCTTCTAGCATTCACCTCCTTGCTAGTTTGCAGCCCCTAGTTCTCATCAGCTAACTGGTTCCAGCTGGGGAAGTAGCATGGCCCCTCCTCAACCATTTCTGTCCATTCAATAAGCCCGGGAGAGAAAACAACACTGGGATTAGGTTCACCCTTTTACAAATATAGCAAAGAGAACCTTCAGTGACTTGGACCATACTTACACAGTCATGACCTATCACCAACCTAAAGCCCACGTGAAATAATGCAGCACTCTGTTTTAAGCTGACAAGAAAGTCATATACGCTTGCATGAGATGCAGCAATATTGGAGAGACTGGGCCAACTGAGAAAGAGTTGTGTCAGGCTTGGGAATTACTAGATAGGAAGAGTTAGACCCTGTGGACCCACAGAGCTTTGGTCAGCTAGTGAGCACACAGGAAAGCTGATTTCTTTTGCTGCCAGCCATCCTGCCCCTGAAGGATGGGGATGCCACCTAGAAAAGTCTGCAGGAGAGAACATATATTGCTCTACAAGCAGATCATCTAAGCCTGGGTATGATCTAGGCTGACCATAAGGTCCCCTTAACATATATACAGACCAGCTACTGCCTAAAGGGAGGAAGGTGACTTAAGCCAGAATAGGAAAGCGGCAGTGCCCCGTGGAGACAGAGTTCATTTTAGGCCATTATCTCATATGGTCCCTACCAACTGCTCTCCTCAGTGATGATGGGCTGAAGTCCATACTAATAAAGACAATAAAAGTGATCTGGATACTGAAGTGATTCCAGAAATAAATTCCCACCTCCCTAAAGGCTGGAACAATCTAGCAGAGAAGGAATCACACAGCACATATGGTGTACTAGAAGGGGAGAACTGTAACCAACCTATTTCATCACCTATGGAGAAAAAAGGAAAAGGAGCAAGAAAAAGGAACCAACGGCTCATTACAAAGATGCAAGACAATATTTCATGTTATTTAGGATGACCTATTGGGTAGTGTAGGCATGAAGTAAGCAGTGTCTCTGAGACTACTCTTTTCCCTAAAAAACAGTCAGTTTTAGACAGTGAGTAACCTGTTTTGCAAGCCTGACCAGTGGCTTCAAGCAGAGACTGAAATAGAGCTCCTCATCTGATTCTTAGGACGGGATGTGTTTCAGTTGCTAATAGATGCTAAGTTACACTCATTGCTTCTAAAATCAGAATTCATAAGGTTAAAGTTCCAGATCTCTATAGTTCTTTTTGCCTCCACCAGGTTTTAAGAAAGTTACACCAACATGAACCATGAGAGCATTTGGCTCTGCCTGAGCATATGTGCACAGGTGAAAATAAAAGATGATACATTTGGAAGTAGTAGATGTGTGACAGAAGATGTATTCACTTGCTTTGCAGTGAACTGGCTAATCACCTTTTCCACCAGGTCTGATCACTGTAACGGCAAGACAGCAGCAAGAGCACACAGAGGTCATGCGAGGCTTAGCTGCAGAAGGAAATCAAAATCCACACTCTGTCCTGGCCAGCCATGGGCAGCCATGAGAGGTGATGTGGCAGTCAGTGGGTGAGTGTCTGCAGGGCTCTGGAATCGGTGCTCACCTTGGACCAGAGCTCCCTGTCACAAGTTGTGATGCAATCATGGGACATCTTGTTCAGATCTGCTTTCCTGAGCCATTCTGTGACCAGTTTCCAGAATTTAATTCTCACCTTAATTATCTTCTTCTTATGTATATCCAGCTGCCATTCCTACAGCCCTGCAATGATGTGGGAAAGAAGGCTTTGGACCTGAGTTTTATCTAAATGTATCTGTCGCAGACCGAGATAGGTAAAGCCGCGACTCACACCCCCACCTCAGGGGATCGAGAGCTGAAGACCACTCCCTGTCACACCCACAAACAACGCTTAGGAATCAATAGATTTATTAAAGGCACTGAGGGTTTGGCAAGTCTGATATCAACTAACACACAGGGTCTATCTCTATATCTATATCCACACCTATATACCCATATACCAACAGCTATACAACACTACATCTATATACCAATAACAACACACACAGAAAACAAGAGAGAACCTCTCCCCTTCCCCCCTGTTCCGGTTCCCGGACAGGGATAAGAGGGAAAGCCTGGAGAGAGCCTTTGAGAAATAGAAGAATATGGGAAAAGAGAAGTGAGTGTCTGGTATGTGTGAATATTATGTAGGAATGTTTGTAGGAATGTTAGTAAGATGTCCGCAATTCTCACCACCGGGGTACGGCCGAAGCCAATCCCTGGTCGGGATCCACGTCCTTTCCCTTGAGACTCTGGGCAAACGGTCCGTTTGGCACGTCCACACGCCAACAACCACAGGGAGCGGCGCCGTAACGGCACGGCAGCCTCCGCAGCGGTACGCTCACCGCGGCGGCTGGATCCATATAGAATTCACAGAGCGTGCCTCACCGCTCCCCTTCCGGTTCCGGCCCCGCCGTGCCTCCTGGGAGCTGTAGTCTGTAGTCTGTGCGCATGCGCCTGGTACCTCTGTCCTCTCCCCACGAGTGGCGGGGGGCACATCACCAGGACTGGTCAGTGAATGTCGCTGGATTAAAGGCCATTATAGAGTCCGTCTCTCACAGTATCCTATTCTGAAAAGGGGCCTCCAAAAGTGTTATGGCTTTGTTTCACTGATTTCCCTTTGCATTTCCAGGTTTACATGAAGGTGCCTCAGTGGACACTGGAATTGTGCTCTCTATTTCTAAATCCTGACATACAAAATTCAGTGCTTCTTAATTCCTGTGCCTTTTTTCCCTATCCCCCAGCCTCAGTGTTTTTCTTTAAAATACCATGTCATGGAAAAGGATTTTAGCTGGATCATGCCTAGTTCAGTGAGGTTGGTACCAAGTACCAAGGGAGAATAACTTGTTCAATTTTTTGCCAAGTGTAAGTTACATTAAATATGCTGGGCCTGTGCAGGTTTCTGCTGAGATGCCTCTGTAAAATGGAAATTAATTTGTCTTTTAAATGGCTGGAAATGTTCATCCCCCTTCCTCACTCACCCTACAAACTTCATCTATTATTTAAACATATGGATATTAAAATTATATGTAAGTTTAAAAATAAGTAGTATCTGTTTTTGAGAAATTGGGCAGGTAAATTATAGCCTCAGAGACTACGGAAAAGATTTGGCGACCATTGGATATATGGTGACATGAACATCAAAAGCAGAGTGAATTAAAGCTGAGATAATTTTAAAAGTTGGACACTCTCCAATTCCTCTGCAATAAAGTCAAATGGAAAAAGGGCAGTGGAACAGTGTCCCTGTGGGAACTGAAAGCAAAAGAGGCTTGGACACAGAATCTGCATTTACTTTATTATTTTCCCAGTAGTTAAGCTGTCAATCTAACTTGGATTTCTGCCTTCTCAAATTAAAGCAGCACACCTTTACAACCTTAGTGCTTTGCCCTGTCTCTTGGGATCTCTTGCAAACATTTACACCCTCCCGAGATCTAACAGAACACAGAAACATGAAGTCAGCAGCTTTTTAAGGTGACAAGACTAACAGAACAGGGAAACACAATGCTTCAGTCACACTGATCTTGCTTTTTGTTAAACTCTCTCTTAACATTTCGAAACAACTGCAAAAACTAACTGAACTGATTTAATATGTAATGTATTTCTAATTACACATATACCCACATGCAATCTTGTGCGTATCTGGTGCTGTGTGTAGGGTGCCGAGTTGCCATGAAGTAGAATCATAGAATGGTTTGTGTTGGAAGGGACCTTAAAGTTCATGTAGTTCCAACCCCCCTGCCGTGGGCAGGGACACCTTCCACTACACCAGGTTGCTCAAAACCCCACCCAACTTAGCTTTGAAGAAGGCATCCATAACTTCCCTGGGCAACCTGTTCCATTGTCTCACCACCCTCACAGTAAAGAATTTCTTCCTAAAGTCTAACCTAAATCTACCCTCTTCCAGTTTGGAACCGTTCCCCCACATCCTCTCACTACAAGCCCTTGTAAAAAGTCCCTCCCAGGCTTTCCTGTAGGCCCCTCCAGATACTGGAAGGCTGCTGTAAGGTCTGCCCAGAGCCTTCTCTTTTCCAGGTTGAACTCTCTCAGCCTGTCTTCATAGCACAGGTGCTCCAGGCCTCTGGTAATCTTTGTGGCCCTCCTCTGGATTCGCCGCAACAGCTTCATGTCCTTCCTGTGTTGGGGGCTCCAGTACTGGACACAGTACTCCAGGTGGCTCTCATGAGAGCAGAGTAGAGGGGCAGAATCACCTCCCTTGACTTGCTGGCCAAGCTTCTCCTGATGCAGCCCAGGACATGGTTGGGTTTCTGGGCTGCAAGCGCATGTTGCCGGCTCCTGTTGAGCTTCTCATCAGCCAACACTGCAAAGTTGTTCTCCTCAGGGCTGTTCTTAATCCATTCACCACCCAACCTGTATTTGTGTGTAAATTTGTAAGTAATGGCACTTAAATCAGAGAGGCTGGCCCAGCAGGTAGGCCTCCTGCAATGTCCACTGCAGCTGATGGCTGAGCAGCACCACTTCCAGTAGCACACATGCTGCTGGGGCTTAACTGGTCCTTGAGCACTGAACACTATTTTGAGTTTCTCTGTCCTCACAGGATCTGCTTGATACTTGACCCTGTGCACTCCTAATAGCTTTGCTGATTTTTGTGTTTTGAGTTGCGGTTCATGTGCTCATGGCAAACTACTGAGCATAAGGTCAAAGCTGTTTCACTTCTTACACCATAAGGACCTTCATCCCTTCCCACCTTGCCTTTTAGTACTTGTGGCAGAAGGCAGGGATGAAGATAAGTGCAAAAAGTTCCAAAGCCTTCTCATTACAGACAATTCTGCAAAAAAAAAACCCACCAAAGTGCTTTTAAATCAAAAAAGCTAGGCTTTACTAAAGTATAAAATTTAAGTTAACATTTTAATTAAAGAATAAAACTCAAAACAAGACTTCTGCAGAGAGTAGAGAAATGAAAATGGACTATAACCAATACTCCCTTCAACCACTGTCTCCCTGCAAGCAGGTCCTTGCCCCCAAGCTTTATTCCTGCCATCAGTCACTTTCTGCAGCAAACTGTGCACACTTCTTTAGAAGTCCTTAAGGAACATGATCCTTAAGAATTTTTCTCTGTCCCTTGAACGCCTGCTCTCAGCTCCATGCAGTGACTCTCCCACCTCCCTCTCATTGTCAACGTCTCTGAAAGCCCCTTTCCTTGCTCATTCTCAGCTGGTTTCCTTGGTCCCTCCAACGACCAAAAGGCTCCCCTGACTCAATCATCCCATTTACAGAAACAATCACCAGCAAAATATTTGAGACTGCACAGGTCAAACACACAGCCTGTCACAAAGCTGTTATCCTAGGAAATTAATTGAAAGTCTTGGCTGCTTCTTTTCAACAACTGTCAAAAGTCTGCTGTGCAGCAGAGAGCATTCAGGCTCTATTTTTTTTTTTCTTTTTTTTTCTTTTTCAAATAGAAAGAAAGGGAAACTATAAATAAATGTGACCTGTGGGATATTAATATGTTGTCATCCAATGTCTACATTTTTAATGATGTGGTATAGTCTGTGACAAATTTATTCCCCAGTGATCAGTGCCTCATCACCATTAGCTTCTCCACTGGTTTAATAGCTCTTCAATTTATGGCAGTAATAGCTTGTGCTGCTAGCAACCAACATGGAAACTTATAACTAATATCTGCAGAGCGTGCATGGATACAAGGAAATTGCAGCCACAGTACTAAAAGACCCAAGCAATGACAGACTGTACTTTTGAGTCCCCCTAGCTGTATTGTGGCCCAGTTTGGTATTAACATGTTTCTTCCAGACTTGAAAAGTTTCACATTTTCTGTGGCTACATTATCTGGTGCCTAGAATATATCAGCCTAGTGCTGTGCCCTACTACCAAGCATCCTACACCAGTTTTGCTTATGGGTTCTGCTGATCAGCTATGTCCAGCACATGGAGGCCACCACACAGAAGGTGAGGGTCACAGTCAGCAGCCAGGTATAACTTCATGGGACTCAAAATGCCTCACATTGAAACCTTTCACTTCTCACCAAGCCAGTGAGGAGAGGAGTAAATTGTCCTTGTTGTGTGTCTCAGCATGCAAGAAGCCTTACATAGGGCAACAAAAAAAGCAAGCCTTTTTTCTTTTTCTGTGAAAATGATTATGTTGCTGCAATGTAATTGGGTTTGCAAACTACATGGTACCTTTAATGCAAGAAAGCATTTAAGCAGGTGCAAGAGTCAAACAGAAATGATATGAGAAACAGGTGAGAATGCTTAAGTCACAGCAGTAGCTTAGTTCTGAACTGTCAGAGCACTGTCAAGCACAGTGCTAGGCTCAATGATACAAGGAAAACCTATTGCCTGACCAGGGGAGAAAATCTGTTGACTTTAGGTATGATATTTTCTCGGTGACTCCAAGTAGGTTAGCATATATAATCCAAAACTACTTTTCTCCCCATCTGCAGATTCATTTAAGCTTGTAAAGGATTCCATATAAGTCATTTTAAATATTCATGCAGTGCTCATCAACCATGTGTCCCAACAAATCTACAAAGACAACCCTGGGTTTTCCAGGCAATTCCTCTCCAAAAAATAGTATTCTTGCATGCAAACCTTTGCCTGCATGCTGCAATGACAGCATATGCTGCTGCTTGCAACATCAGACATTATTCAAAGGAATAATGTTAATACTATTAAGACAACAGCATGCGCACTGTGAAAAGCCTTATCCCCTGTCCTAGAGCCAAGTGGAATACAGAGCTATGCTATACCTTTCCCTGAAGGGTCTTGTAAACAGCATCAGTCTAACACCATATCCCCCTTTTCCTCATCACATATAAAGAATACCCTGCAAAGATTTCCCCTGACTCCTAAAAAGACTGTTTTTGTCAAGTCTTCATCATTTGCTGAGAGCTGGAGATCTCAACATTGTCCTGCATCTTATTTCTAGTGCCTTGCTGCAGAGGTAGAAGTATATCCCTTATGGACAGAATTACATTCTCTCAGCCTGACAGTAACAGATATTACTTTACTGCATTGGGTAAATTACATCAACTTAGCAGTCTGTGTCTGAGAGGAGCTCAGAGGGACTCAATGGAGCTGAGAGGTAGGGTGTAGAGAGACATAAAATATGGCTGTTCTGGGATAGTTTCAAAAATACAGTATTATGGCAGCAAGAAAAGTTATGTAAAAGGTAATAGATCATTATCACTGATTTACCAAGGAAAGACTTTTGGAGAAAAACTGTAGTACTCCTTTTGCAAACTCCAGCCACTGCCAATCCAAGTCTCTAAGATCTGTGATGAGTTGTTTGTTTGTTGCTATGTGAAAGGTTCCCGAACTCTGGTACACAAAAATAAATCAGGACAACCATCTTTTTCTCTTGAGAAGACTGCATATTGGCCGAACCACTAGGGGTCTGCCTCTGTACATGCCCTAAAATGGAGACAAAAGGTAGTTACAACCGCTACTGCTGTCACTGCCACATGGTATGCCATAATTGCTACTTTTGGTATCTCAGCAAGCTCAATATTCAAAAACCCCAGGCTACATTGTTAGTACAGTGGGATCGTGTTTCACTTTTAAAAAAAAAAAAAAAAAAAAAAGGAGAGAGAGCCAAAGAGAGGGCGATAGAAGCAACAGTAAGCAGAAAAGTGAGTGGAAAAGGAAAAAGAGAGGCTTGACTTCCGTGATGTATTAGCCTATACTGAAAGCCAAATAGAGAAAATATTATGAGAAGGGAATATTCTGGTTTGCTGATCCTGCCTTCACTCTAATCTGCTCCCCCATGAGGGGGAGGCTGCAGACAGTCAGAAGTGACCTTGGTTATTATCAGTCCACTGGCGCTGCTAAAAAGTTCACTGAAAGGAAGAAAAAAAATCAGCAAAGAGCTTGCTCAGACCAAAACAGGGATGTAATAAGACATCAAAGATTATGGAAGGATATTTCAGCAGCAACTCCTGAATCCTGAAAGGCAGAACTGGGAGTGAAGAGAAGCTTGGTTATGCTGACCAGTAACACGGCAGGATGGAGACAGCTATTGCATGTCCTAGTAGCTGCCAAACCAAGCCTTCTGATACAGAAAAATAAATGTACTGTGATTTGGCACAGACATGGTCTGAAAAGCAAAAGTCCCAAAATTTATAGATAAAGCAGCTGATTCTCCGGGTACTCAGCAAGGAGTCTGTTCCTTCTCTAGCATCAGGAGAAGCCCATAGCTGTATAAAACAGAATGGCAGTGTCTTCTGGAAGCTGACTTACCCAGACTGTTACTCACCTATGATTAATCAGTTTAGCAGTAGCGAGCCAATGCCTGTACTTTGCAACAATGGGTTTACAAGACAATTGATCACAAGTTTTTATACAACGGTACTAAGCAGAGCTAACCCAATGCAGAACCTCATATAAGAGAGCAGAGCTTTTATATTGTCTTAGTTTGCCAACAAGGACATTGCACTGAGATCAGTAACAAAGATTGCACTATTCAAAACACAATTCTTGTAGTCCTTGGCCCCAGAAGCTGCAATTCCCTTCAAATTCCCTTCAATTCTCACCAACATAATTAAAACCAAGAACATTTAGTCTTTGTATCTGAAAAAGTACTCTTTCCTATACTGTAAATTCCATAGCTATAGGAAAACCAAACCAAAACAAAACCCTCCCACTCTTTCCCATCAGGACTGCTGTGGAACAGTCTCCAAGAGCATATACTTATCATACTACTGAATGTATAATGTCAGGTAATGACCTCTCCAGTTGTGAGTTATTTATATGTAAAGTTGCCACTGTAAAGCACCACATTAGGTGTGTTCCATTTCAGCATTTGCTAACTAATGCAGAGGTGATAGCATCAGAACAAATACCCGAAATGAGGAGGACTAAGGGAAGCCAAGTTCATTTCAAGATTTGATGTTTTGAGAAAACTCCTTGCCTCAGCCAAAACACAAGTAAACCAGGGCTGAATTATGACACTGGGTACAAATTCTTTGAAATGAAATGGTTCTGACACAAATATTTCGCTTGGTCAGCTAATTTCAGGCTTTGAGGGGGTGTTGGTACATAGGAACATAACAGTTCATGAATTCTGAGGAAAGAGGAGGTATTATACAGCAAAACAACAAGAACAATAATACAAACCCTACAGGCTTAAAAGAGTTTTTAGGGAACACCTGCTTACCACTTAGTTGTATTTATGTCCTTTGGAATTACACTTTTCAACTCAGAAACCTTCTCTATAAGCAATGCCTGTTACCACCGATAAAGGGGAACGTATTCACTACCCTTTAAATAAAAAAGGTATTTTGTTTGACCCTTCTTGATTGCTTTTCTTCTGTTGTCATTACAATGAGAGAGCACAACCTTTTTCCTATTGTAAAGCTGCTCATTATTGTCTACATATTTTCAACAGAAAACTTCTACCAAAATATAGTTAATACATTGTAAACAATCTAAAGCTCCTATACAGCTACTAAGAACATACTGATATGAGGTAACACTAAATGGCAGTGCTTTTTAAGAGGTGATGTAATAATAGCGTACTAAATACAGGAATTCCTTGTTATAAAATCTGCATTTTTTCTGCTATTAAAGAAACACTGCATTATCTCAAAACATAGCTCTTCCCAACTGAAACTGCCACTACAGAATACCCCTTTTTAAAAGGATTTTTCCCCAGCAAGCTTTTTTCATAGAATCATAGAATGGTTTGAGTTGGGACCTTAAAGATCATTGAGTTCCAACTCCCCTGCATAGGCAGGGACACCTCTCACTAGATCAGGTTACTCAGAGCCCATCCAACCTGGTCTTGAACACTCCCAAGGAGGGGCCTTCCACAACTTCCCTGGGCAACCTGTGCTGGTGTCTCACTGCAGCGCTAAAATGATCTTGCTGTTTGCTGAATCTCTCTCTCTCTGAGCCAGCTCCTGCTTTGTCTTCTTCTCCCTCTTAAAATTATCTCATACAGCATTAGTATCTTAGAGACTGTAGTGTGGAACTGCAGTTCCAAGGTTTTTTTTATTTCCCCTCCAAGACAAAGAGAAGACTTGTTTGGGATTAACTTAAATACTCCATCCAGCTCTACTGCAGTTCAGGTGTGAAAGCCAAGTGCACCCCCATATCAGAGAGTTAGGAAACAAGACAAGAGGAAAACTGCCAACAAAACTTCAACACTGGACATGGGGAGAGCAGACTTCAGGCTGCTCAGGGAGCTTCTGAGTCAAGTACCCTGGGAAAATATTTTTGCAGGTGCTGGGGTTCATGAGTGCTCGTCACTCTTTAAACATCACCTCCTAAGGGCACGGGAGCAGGCAATCCCAAAATGTGGGAAGTCAAGCAGATGAGGCAGAAGCCCAGCTTGGCTGAACAGGGATCTGCTCTTGCAGATTAGGCAAAAAAGGAAGGTTTGTGCCCAGTGGAAGCTGCATCAGGTGATGTGGGAAGAATACAAAGATGCTGCTGACCACTGCAGGGAGAAAATTTGAGAGGCCAAAGCCCATTTGGAGCTGAAACTGGCCAGAACTGGGGGGGGACAAGAAAAAGAGTTTTTTCAACTACATTACTGGCAAAAGGCAGCGTAGAAACAACATGGGTCCTTTACAGGGTAAGGACAGTCACCTCACCAACAGGGGTATAGACAAAGCAGAGGTATTGAATGCATTCTTTGCCTCTGTCTTCAACACTGATGATGGACCAAAGGGGCCTCAGTGCCCAGAACTGGAGAACCATGACTCCAATAAGGATCAACTCTTAGCTGACCCTGAACCTGTGCGGCATCTGCTGCTACAGTTCGATCCCTACAAGTCCATGGGGCCTGATGGGATCCATCTGAGAATCCTCAGAGAACTGGCTGATGTCATTGCTAGGCCTCCCTCTATGGTATTTGGGAGGTTCTGGGAATCTGGAGAGATCCCAGTTGACTGAAAGCTGGATAATGTTATTCAAATATTCAAGAAGGGCAAGAAGGAGGACCCTGGAAACTACAGGCCAGTCAGTCTAACTTCAGTGCCTGGTAAAATTATGGAAAAGATTATTCTGGGAGGTACTGAAAAACACCTGGAGGACAACGCAGTCATTGGTCACAGCCAGCACAGCTTCACGAGGGGGAAGTCCTGCTTGTCAAACTTAATTCCCTTTTATGACAAAGTAACCCACCTAGTTGATCAAGGGAAGTCAGTGGATGTAATATTTCTGGACTTCAGCAAAGCTGTTGATACTGTCTCTCACAGTATCCTCCTGGACAAAATGTCCAGCATACAGCTGGACAAGCAAACCATACAATGGGTGAGCAACTGGCTCACAGGTCGAGCACAAAGGGTGACAGTTGCTAAGGTTAGTCCTTATAGAAAACTGGTCCACTCTTACTGCTTACAGGATAGATTTTTGCCCCTTTAAAGATGTTTATCTGCTTCTGTTCTTTATCTTATCACTGAATTTACATTGAACTTTCAAAAAAATCTCTCCTTAGCTCTGTGCAGTTGAACTCTGTAAGCAATAACTGACCAAGACAAAAAGCTGCTGAAAAACCTGTCCATCAAATACAGTAATTTGTGTCTTTTCTACCTGCCTGGTTATGTGCTCCTACTGGGTAACAGAAAACACAACTTAACTTTTCAGCAACTAGCCAGCCATATCTTCAATGTTCAACATAACCCTTATATGGAAAATACTAGTCTTTGCCATTTACTTCTGAGACCTTCGAGGTGTGTACGTGGCAAAGAAAGTGGGGAACCCACACTAGTGCCTGCCTCTGGTTTTTACCAGTGGAGGTGTGTTAGAATCGTAGAATCATAGAATCATAGAATCATAGAATCCTAGGGGTTGGAAGGGACCTCGAAAGATCATCTAGTCCAACCCCCCCTGCCAGAGCAGGGTCACCTAGAGCACATCACACAGGAACACGTCCAGGCGGGTTTTTAATGTCTCCAGTGAAGGAGACTCCACAACCTCTCTGGGCAGCCTGTTCCAGTGCTCTGTCACACTCACAGTAAAAAAGCTTTTTCTGATATTCACCTTGAACCTCCTATGCTCCAATTTGCACCCATTACCCCTTGTCCTATCACTGGTCATCACTGAGAAAAGCTTAACTCCATCTCCCTGACACTCACCCCTTACATATTTGTAAACATTGATGAGGTCACCCCTCAGTCTCCTCTTCTCCAAGCTAAAGAGACCCAGCTCCCTCAGCCTTTCCTCATAAGGGAGATGTTCCACTCCCTTAATCATCTTTGTAGCTCTGCGCTGGACTCTTTCAAGCAGTTCCCTGTCCTTCTTGAACTGAGGGGCCCAGAACTGGACACAATACTCCAGATGCAGCCTCACCAATGCAGAATAGAGGGGGAGGAGAACCTCTCTTGACCGACTAACCACACCCTTTCTAATGCACCCCAGGATGCCATTGGCCTTCTTGGCCACAAGGGCACATTGCTGGCTCATGGTCATCCTCCTGTCTACCAGGACCCCCAGGTCCCTTTCACCTACGCTGCTCTCCAGCAGGTCAGCCCCCAACCTGTACTGGTACATGGTGTTTCTCTTCCCCAAATGCAAAACTCTACACTTGCCTTTGTTGAACTTCATCAGGTTTCTCTCCGCCCAACTCTCCAGCCTGTCTAGGTCTCTCTGAATGGCAGCACAGCCTTCTGGTGTGTCAGCCACTCCTCCCAGCTTAGTGTCATCAGCAAACTTGCTGAGGGTACATTCTGTGCCCTCATCCAGGTTGTTGATGAAGATGTTGAACAACACCAGTCCCAGTACCAACCCCTGAGGGACTCCACTAGTCACAGACCTCCAACTAGATTCCGCCCTATTGACCACAACTCTCTGCCTCCTTCCTTTCAACCAGTTCTTGATCCACCTCACTACCTGATCACCAAACCCATACTTGATCAACTTATCTACAAGGATGCTGTGGGAGATGGTGTCAAATGCTTTACTGAAATCTAGATAAAACACATCTACTGCTCTACCATCATCTATCCACCTAGTAATTTCCTCATAGAAGGCTATAAGGTTAGTCAAACATGACTTACCCTTGATAAAACCATGCTGACTGCTCTTGATGACCCCCATGTCCTTGATATGCCTAGAGATAGTGAAAAGAACAAGTTGTTCCATCACCTTTCCAGGGATGGAGGTGAGGCTGACCGGTCTATAGTTACCCGGGTCCTCCTTCTTGCCCTTCTTGTAGACTGGTGTGACATTTGCTGTCCTCCAGTCCTCAGGCACCTCTTCTGTTACCCATGACTTACCGAAGATGATGGAGAGTGGCCTAGCAATGACCTCCGACAGCTCCCTCAGCACCCTTGGATGCATTCCATCTGGACCCATCGATTTATGGATGTCCAGATTACTCAACTGATCCCTAACCCAATCCTCATCTACCATGGCAAACTCCTCCTTTATCTTGACTTCTTCTGGGGCTATATGAATGTGGGGCTCGTGGGGAAAGCCTGCAGGAGTAAAGACAGAGGCAAAGAAGGCATTCAGCACCTCTGCCTTCTTTATATCCTCTGTCACCAGGGTTAGTTCTGCAGGAGAGCCCACAGCGGAAGCTTTCAGGACCATCAGACCCATTTCTTGTGTTTCTACTGTCAAAGAGGCAATGCAGACACTAGAACAGAAATTATGGTCCTGAGGTATATTTATTGGCACTTGTTACGGATGACATACACAACTTGATGCAGATGTAAAACTTCAGGCAATAAAACTTGTGGCCCTAACAATGCTACATTATAAAATATTTTCTCTTTAATTATGTAGAAATACAGTAATATGAGGAATAGGTAGATACAGCCATTAGACCATTATGAGATGCTTCTAACTGTGGTAAATCACAAGATATAACCCATCAAAATCTGACTGGCACCATGTTAGGCCAACATATCTATGATTATCACACAGGAGCTGTTGTCTGCTGTGTAATTAGTTTCTTTGCACCGAGCTAGTCCATGACTTATAGGCATTTTGAAATGGTGTAGAACACTGTAAAGAAGGACTACTGCTGATGGAAAAGCATTCTCCATTGCAACATGCGGGCCAGGAGAGCTCTGTTAGGCCTCTGTGTGGAGACTAATGATACTTTCAGAGCTGAAGAACCTTATTTACATCCTGCTACCTCCACTTGGTCCTTTATGTGCACAGCTAGCTAATGACCATGTTGTATTATGAATAAAGCCATTTACTGTGATATGCTCATGTTGTTAATATGCTGTGGAGTATTTTTGCTCTGTTTAAGGGGCAACTCTGGGAAACATTAATGCTGGGTGATGTGAAAACAAGGGCAATTCCAGCCCAGACGGCAGGAAGAAATTCATGAAGCGGCCAAATGTTTCCATCTGCTCAGTGAGCAAAGAGACTTTCATGCCTCCGTTTACGCCTACTATTGTGAGCTGCTGTCACAGTGAGCAAGGAATCCTCCTTGCATTCATAGAAGCCATGCTGCTGAACACTGTGAGTGATGCTTCCCTTGGGTGGCCTTCATGCTCTTTGTCCCTTAGTCTGTGAATGAGGCTTTTAGGCCGTTTTGACCAGTCCTAGCCCCACTGAACTCCAGAGAAGACAGTGAATACAAGGAGCCCTCTGCTACACCAAAAGAAACCAATGGTCTGAAGAGATGAACTAGGTTTTGAGAGCTTGGTGCTGATAATTGCACCCTCTTCCCAAACCATCAACGTATCACATGCTTCTTGAAAGTGTAAAACAGCAAATAAATCTTTGCTTCAGTCTGTCCTGCACAATGAAATCAACTCTGGAGACTTCTCATCCTAAGACACCCTTGACTGCTCACTATAAAAGCAATTACATTCAGCAAGTAATGTAAGCCCATTACCTTCTCACTACAACTGGTAATTACATCCAACCTTTCCAACACTCCCCCCCCCCTCCCCTTTTTTACTGGTTTTGTACTTTCATTGTTGCATTTGTAGAGTATTTGGCTTGAAGAGCCTACTAGAGACTTCACAATACTGAAAAGCACCATAAACACATCTAAGAGAAAGCCCCTAGTGACTTTATTACTTCAGATTAAAAAACATTATGGTTGGTACTTTAGATGTGTGAATCCATTAATGTCTCCACCAGCTTATAGATCCACCACAGTCCTGTTGCTCACAGTTAACTTCTGAGTTGAAGTTCAGGTCCTTACCCTGTTAGTATCAAGCAGTATAGCATGAACTGCACTTGGAAAAAATTCCCAGTTATTTCCTTACCTTCCCCTTTTCCATCTTCTTTCTGAACAGGACTGTTTTCCAGAATGACCAAAACAACAGTGGTAGAGAAGCTCTGACCTCCTGGGGTGGCCAATCTGCTATATCACTGATGCTACAAAGATTACTCAGCTCACTTCACTGTTTTCTACCTCAACAGAGAATGTTCCCGGTATCTCTAGACTCCTCCAATGCTTTGCCTCTCTGCTGGTGCTGAGGGATGCTGAAACTTGCACAATGTGGAAATGAAATGTTTCTTGGGTGGCTGACATCAAGGCTTAGTTTATGTGAAATGCTTCAGTCCCTTAGTCACATTTTAACAAACAAGTAGTGTTTCCTGAGATGCTGATACACTGCCAGATGCTCAGGTACTCCCTAACAGCCTTGTCAGACCTTGCTGTACTGCATCCTCAAGACTGCAGCACTGACAGGGTCAATGACTGACTGCAATAATCACTGCAGTGTGCTTCACCTGAAGGCCATTCAACAATTTCAGTTCATTCAGAAGGAAAGCCACCTGTTAAAGTTTCTGCAGAGTCTCCATTATTATACCTTCAGGTGCCTGGATATTCATTGCCTTCCAGATAATTATGCTCTGCTTTGATTAGTTGTTCAATAATTCTTCTGTTGACTTGGGCTGCTGATACACCTGCCTTGTTCATGAAAAGTTTAAAGATGATTCTCCCCTGCTATAGTCCTGCAGAAGCAGGAATGGTTTTACAGACTAGACTCCCAGATAATGCCATGGGAGATACTGCACACTGCAGCCTGAATCACTGTTTTATGGGTTTGCCACAAAGACTATTTTCTCAGGCAGCTACAAACAGAGAAAAAATGCCTGGCATGTGTTAACCCTTATCAAGGGAAGACAGACTTTAATGTGTTTGTTTATAACAGTGATAAAGTTTGCTAATGTATTTTAATAAGTAGGTCAAACGAAGAGGCTATAAAAAAATCTAGTTTTCCTGATGGAAATCTGAATTACAATAGGGATCCTTTCTTATACAGAAAATAACACAGTATAAAGAGTTGTGATAATTTCCCATGACTAACATCCATAGAAGCAGGCTATGCTTTATGATGTTACTCTTGCTCCAAGGGTAGGAGAATTTTGTTATCATTTTGTGTGTTGTTGTGAGGAATTTTTCTGTGGAGTTTTCTCACTGATCATAACCTATGTAAGAATCTCTATGAGACTGCACTCATAATTGGACACAAATAGCATTAATGGGCAAAAAAAAGTTAGTGCATGACTGGTAAAATCTGGGGGCTGTACACAGCATTTGTTTTTTACATACATTTTGCACATCTCACTATACTTATACACACTGATGACAATACTTTTAGGCTGTGACAATTCATCCCTAAATAAATAAGGATCAATGCTTCAGTTAAAAGTAAACTCTATTATGAGATTTGTCAAGAGAGTCTAACACTGTTTGCAAAGTTTTAATTATGAAAGTGTTCTGGTGATGCAGATTAATTTTTTTTTGGCTCTATATTTTACTATCTCAACTACCTGGAAGTGGAGATTGCTAGTACATTAATTAATTAATTGAAAGTTTCTTCAGTTACACTGCTGTTTCACTAAGCACTTCTCTTTAGTTCTTTAGTGATAATCCCCAAAGCTCCCCTCAATGAGTAATCACAAACAGCATTCCTACACCAATGTTGCCCAGGACTCTTCTTCCCTCTCTTCCATCAGTGATTACTATAAAGTATAAATGCAATCCAGAATCCAGGCCAGGTCCAACTTTGCAGGACAACAGACTGTAGCAAAAGCTTGTCTAGAAACAATATTGAGGATCTACCGAGTGCTAGAATAAGTAGCTAACAAAACAAAAAACCCTTGATACCAGTCTTTTGAGCTTTTGCCTTTATGTTATCTTGCAAGCATGAAGACAATCACCATAAAATTTATTTGGGCAGTTACCAGCCATTCAGTTTTCTATGTACATATTGTAGATTCAGAATGGTTTTGACAGAAATGGATGTTTCTGCCTGAGGGACACCACAGGTACCAGGATTATGACACTCTGTAACACTCAATGCCAATTATTACACAGATGAGACAGCTTTTTTTACCATGCATGAAATGTTTTATGCAGCCACAACTGGAAAAGTCACTTTATATTCTGCTATAAATATGAAGAAAATATCACTTGGTGAATCTTCTAAGATAAAGTTACATGAGTTGAAGCAGCCATTTTGTAAAAGCCACCTGTAAATAGGAGTTGTGATTAACTGGTTTGGCTGGTACACGACCATTTGATCTTCCAGCAGATTAGAACCAAAGGAAGAACTGGCACTGTACAAAATACACCAGTGTTATGGCAGACGTTCTGTGAGGCCCTTTAAGTCAGTATCATCTCATATGAACCATCACATCATTTTATTGTACTTGACATGATACTGATGCTGAAGAGTTTTCCAAAGTAAAGAATATTTGTAATTTAGGATGCTCCAGAAGTAGAACTTTGTGCAAACAAGGAACTAGGTCAGGTCATTAGACTGAGACTGAATGACATGCGTAAAGCATTGTCTGTCCTATTCTTTTGAAATTAAATATTTATTTTATGGAAGGATGACAGAGATTTGCTTTGCTTTGATTTTCTTTGAAACATAAAAGAATGCACACAGTCAAGACACAATGAAGATATACCAGAGTAAATTAGTATATCCTGAAACATAAAGTATGTGCCCTTAAAATTTGATTTTTAAAAGGCAAACAGAACTTTCCCTCTCCCTCTGTACATTTTATTTACTTGCATTTATATAACTGGCATTAATTTGCAGCAAAACACTCTGTCACAACTTCAAGTTAGTTACAGTATAGTGTGTGTACACATATATATATATATGTATGTATGTGTAATATATAATCACTCTAGAATAATTCAGCCATGCTGAGATCCACTGCAGCAGGCACCCAAACTAAGATGCAATGTGTTCAGGTACCTATCAGCTGTACTACATTGTTTCTATAATGTAAAAACAGCCTTAGCACAACAGGCATATGTTCAGAGTTAACTCTTGAATTAGAGTTCATGAGCAGGTGATAAGTTAATTTTGTTTGTTTGTTTGTTTGTTTCAGAACACCAGTTCACTGAATTCAGTATGGCTGTGGACACCTATTTCAATACAGATGAATGGAAATGACGGAGGTTCATCTAATGTTTAACTTTGCTATATTGAGAACCAAGCAGGTGAACCAGCAGTTATCAAGTTAAATTTACATCAGTTTCAGCAGGGACTGGAAAAAAAAGGAACTGAGCTAGAAAGTTCAGGTATCTCACATTTACAAGCATTATGATACAGCCTCTTCTCCTTCAACCCATACTCTGTTTAGGCAGTAAGCAGCTCCTCTTCTCCATCAGTGATCCAGCAAATTAGAACTACAGGTCACACATATGGAAATGCTGGAGGAACAAGTAGGTTAGGAAAGAGATGACTTGCGGGGAACATACTCACAGTCTGTAAGTATCTTCAAGGCAGTAATATAAATGCATAAATAAAAGATGGGAATTAGTCAGCTTCAGAAGTTAGTAGGTAAGTTGGCGGTATAAATTAAGGAAAAGAATAACTGGTAAGTGAATAGTGTGTCCAGGGAATTTGTCTAGGAATCATTACTGTAAATACTCAAGAACAGGTAAAATCAGATATTAGTGGGAAAGATGCATTGAGCAGACCTGCAAGATCCCTGGAGCTAGACTAGATGTTTCTATGGTGTCTTTTCTGGTGCTACTTTTCCTATCCATGACATCAGGGTAAGGCCTACACTGAGGAAATATTACATTCAGCAAACTAAATGTGGCTCTTTGAATTACAATTATCTGTAAGCAGGTGTTTCATTGACTCAGCACCTGCCATCTATTTCCTAACAGTGATAGCTTTTCTTATGTGCTAACGTAGAAGGTACTGCCCAATGTCCATACAAATTCATAGTTGCTAATTATGCTATTAATAATATTGAACCTATCTGCTGCTAATCTTACTGATATAAATAGTATTATTAATTCCATCGTGCATCAGCAGAGATGTTGACTGACACTGTGTACTGTACTGTCCCTGAATGACTCATCAGGTTCACAGAGAAATATGACCTTCTTACACCTGCTCTGCCTGAGGCACCTATGGCTCAGATGTCTTTATTCCAGTCAAACAAATAGCTAGTGAAGTACAGTGACATATTTTTATTAAATTAAAAAAACCCAGAAAACCCTCCAGCACATGAAAGCTAGGATTGCAAAGCCAGACAGTAACAGATTGCCTGTCACTTCAGGTCTCTCTCCAATACACATGCATTATGACACACTGCAAAAATCATGTGTCCATACGAATTATGGCTCATTTAATGACTCTATAGTTATTTGGTATTTCTTCTCAACCTCCACATTCAGTACATTGCACCACATCTTATTCTGTACACCCATAAACCCTATACCGATTGTATCATAATTCCAGGCCTTTATTTGTTACACTAACTAGCATCAGAAAACTTCTCATTTTGCCTCAATATCCCTACAACATTTGACATTACTACAATCCTTTTTTTGGCAGAAATTAAACTAAGCCTAGCAGTGAGGAAAGCAAATGCAGCTAAAACTCTACATTTAAGTAACAAACTTTAGATCCTCAGAGTGTGATTTTCCAAGTACCCATCATTTTTATGGCACCCCATACATGCAGAGCACAGATCCAAGCAGTCATGCTTGCAGCTGGGAATGCTCAGCATTTATGCAAATCTAGCTTAACATATATCCCAACAAGTACCTGCATAATTAGGAATGTGCAAACTGCAGCTCAGCCTATTTGGCATTGCACAGCCTTATCCACTGTCTATCAGCAACCCCTAGCTGTATTCACCACATAGTTTCCAAAAAGGTTAAGGGCTCTACAACGATCAGGATCTTTCCCTGCCCAACCTTGCAGCTTACCCATGTGTCCTGTATGATGGAGGCACTCTTGTGGAACAAAATAGTATGTGAGCACTTAATTAAAGACCATGTCGTAGTATCTGAGCACAAAGATGGTGAGTTAAGACTGCAAAGACAAAGAAACAGAATTCCTGTGTTCACTAGACAGGAGGGTTTAACTTACTAACTTCTTAAATGATTGCCACTTTTGAAAAAAAGCCAAACAAGCATATTTTCCTAGGTAATTAAGAAACATCATCACTAGATCTACAAAAGCACTATCCTACAGTTTCCTACAGTTCCTCAGAAACCCACAAACACTGGATGGCACAGTAAACACATGAGGAAGTGTGGGTTTAGCAATAATCGTATAGTTCCTCCTGCTCCCTATTTAAAAATTCAGAGATGAGTATGAACTAGCTCAGCCAGCCAGTGCTTTACTCCAGACCTGCGACTATTCTCTCCCACTATCACATAATGAAGAGATAAACAAATTCTTAGCATAGCATTTTTTTGCTCTGTGTTTCTATTAAATCTGGCAAACTTAATCTCTGCTTTCCCTGAATATCCAGTATGTTTCTGAAAATTACATCCCCAAAGCTCAGTAAAAGGGCCTCAAGAGAAAGAAAAAGACTGAGTAGCAGCGTTGCTACTGCTACTGCCATTGCTGCTGCTGCTTACTCTGACTTGTGATACGAAAAGAAAAAGTACACACAGGAGACAGCTGCTTTAGAGTAAAGACTGACAGATCAGTTTCCTATTTTCCACAAAGCAGCAATACATCTACATTTCTATGCCCCTGAATGGGCGTCTGAGAGAGCACTTTCCAGAACCTCCACTAGTAACTTTTCAATTCTTATGTACCTCTTTATGCCATGTCCCACAAAGGTAATCTGTATCTAGTAGGATCAGACTGCCAAGCAAAATTTGTGGTACTAATACAACCACTTCAAGAAGCAGCCTAATTGATTGCCCAGTTGTCTTGTTTACAGAGCCTACATATTTTCATCTCCCCTGTGTTACAAGAACTTAAAAGTTTTAAAAGAACACAAAGCTTATGCACCTGTTTATAGTACCAGAATATGGACAAAGTACAAGTCAACATACTCCGATTTTTTGCCTGGGTGTTGAAAAGAAGGATGGAAATAACGTAATAGGCAGCTATCAGGGGAGACAGTTGATAAAGGGAACCAGCACAAACACTGTGAGAACGTTTAAATTAAAACTTATACTGAAGTTATATGATGCTACTGGGACTTTAACACAAGCTGAAATGGGGTTTGGGTGAAACTGCGGAAAGGGACAATTGTGGGCTGCAACTGGTCACCAGACACTTCTACACTGCTGATTCTCTGCCGGGACAACTGCACGCCTATTGGCAAGTGGTCCTTGTTCAGGCAGAGAGTTGATTGTAGTGGACAGCTGGGGTGGACAGTTGCCCGAGACCCATGAAATTGTACTGTAATTCTGAAGAAATCACAGCATACAGCAATGTTACCTTCAGAACTGACTGGAAAAGGAGGAATAAAATGAAATGGAAATTATTGTGGGAATATGCAGCCTGAAAGACAATGATCCTGAGGCTGGCAGCCGTGCTGCAAGTACGTCTGCTCTGCTTGCCTCGACCTGAGGCAAACCGTGGGATCGGTAAACAAGCTGGTGTCCCACGACCGATATCTCAAGAAGCAGCTGGAGAACAGAGAAAGTAGAAGAAGGAACTAGATGTTGAAAACAGAATGGACTATTACTAAGCAATGTAAATATTACAAAATGTCCTCATAGCTTGCAATAGATAAGTAGACTATATATATGAATGTTTAAGCCTGAATAAACGTCTCCGTCTCTGACTCCGCTTGGAAATCACGACGGAGTCCGTGCCTTAATTGCTGCAAATTATTTCCTCTATTGTTCATCTGCATTGAAAATTTGTAGTATAATTTCAAGTGCATCCTCTCTCATTTGGGTAGGCAAAGAGTGAAGGATCTTTAGCACCCCCTTTCAGTGGACTTTATTCTTTTGCACATCACATTCTGCCAATGTGATGCTCACTTGGACCGAATATGTCAAAGTCATTAGCAAATAACAACAAATTGCTGTACTTTTTAAAAATCTGTAAACAAATTTTGGATATGAACAAAAATAACCCTGTTAATGGGACCTTCACGTCCATACCTGGGGACAGAATTCAGTGCTATGCAGCCCTGAAACCCGAACAGTGCAGTGCATCTCTTACATCAGAAAACAGAAATTACTTGTTTCTCTTGGACTCAAGTACCCATTCCTATACAATCACTTTTCTTTGTAATACCTGAAAGAAAAAATATAATAACTTTACAATATGGATGTAAACAATCTTACTGTATGTGTGAATTAAAACCAGACTCCTTTGGGATAGGATTCACCTGTCTTCTCCCTTATACTATGTTGTTTACTGACACTTTGCTGCTTTCTGCATCTTCTCTCTAACTGTAGACAAATAAGACTCAAGACCAAGTTCACCTGTCCCTCAATTTCAGACCTTAACAATTACATACCTCACTCACTTCAGTATCTTCTTCATCTCACATTATCCATGCTGCTGTATCTCTTTTCTTGACTTTTCAAGACCAAAGTCCAACTTCCCCTGGTCTCCATTCCTGATGCTCCATTCCTTACCTCCAATGTAGTCACATTGGGAACGATGACCAGGAAGATACGGAAAACTCACTAGGTCAGGAAGAGCCAAGGCATGAGAAAACAAGCAACTGGAAGAAAAGGACTGAGCTATCTCAAGTGCTTTCAGATGGACAACCAGAAAAATCAAAAAGTGGGGACAGGGGAAATACATGGAAGCCCAGACATTATATCAGGTCTATACGGCTGTTTTAATGTAATGGACACTTTTCTTCTTGAATTTTTGGTTCTGCTTCCACTTGATAGTGAGCCATAAACAGTCATTAAAAGCTGAGTGGATTTTTATAGCTGCTATTATAATTCAATTTCACCTTTCTCCAAAAGATTGTTTAATGAATTAAATTTCAAAGCCAAAAATAATCACTTGCTGCCATATACATTCCTCTACTTGCACTATAAAATAAACAAAAAAGAAAGTTTTCATTTGATAATCAATATCTGTCAAATTCTGAACTTCAGTTTCAAGCCAAAGGCTAATAATAATATTTTGATTAGTGACACATAGCAATGTGTCCCTCTTCCCTCTGGGTCCCAAGGCCTAAGAATTTGCATGAATCATTAATGCACTAAATTGCTGATCAGATCAACAAAGCTTTCAAATGCACTGTCTTGTTGATAACCTCTATAAATCACAACCATAGCTCAGAAATGTTGATCCATACTAACGTCCTCACTTTCCAGTACTTCATTATATAGTCCAACAAAACTATTCATGCACTAGAAGTGCTGATGCAGCCCCATTAGAGCAAGATTTCCTCACTATATGACCATCCTGCTTTTCTTTCCTGTGAGCTATCCTTTTGGTAAATGTTAGGATGGAGCATTCCAAGGAGGAAAAAGTCTTAAGCAGTTCTGTCCTCATCTGTCCAACAAGGTTATGGTGACTGAGAAATTATTACGTACTTCTTGCCAAAGAAGCAGGGTGAGAGAAACAGGAAAAAAAAAGAAGTATGGCAGATAGAGAGAAAAGACAAATGTTGAGGTAACTGCTCAGTTTTCTTCTGCTTCAATTTGGTTGCATATGTCAGGTTGCATGTCCTGCAGGTGAAGAAATATGAAATTTCCCAGATGTGTCAGGAAGGAACTTGGTGTTGTGGGGAAGATGATGAACTGCTAATACTGACTCCAAATGCTGTGACATGCATTGGCCCACCCATTCCTCTCCTCTGTCACAAAAGTTGCATAGATTTGGGAACAGGAGTTTCTTATCATATAACCTAGAGCACTGTTTTACCCAGCAGTGGGGATCCAGAGCCAGGCACAAGATGCTAAATTACAGACATGGCTCTTACAAGATGGCCTTTATATAGCTCCATTTTATGTCCTGTTGTGATGACATGCAGGGGAAGAATGGCTGGTTGTAAATCTGATCAGTTTTCTAAAGCCTAAAACTCTCCATTTGAAGAATTAATGACTTGAAATAGGCAATTCCACTGTTTCCACTTCCAAAGACTCAGTTTACTCATCACCTTGAAATGTGATATCAAAGCCATATGAAACTGTCAACATCCTAGTTTCGTTTAACGGTATACTTGTGATGTCCAGACGTACATTTGCAAATAAAAGATATTTTATTAATCAAATACACATAAAGGTTAATCTAACCAAGTAAATTGCTTCTAGAAAGTCTCATTAAGTAAGTAAACTGGACACACTGAGGTAGTAGTCTCTGAAGACTTCATATATTCTAACCAGGATCTGCACTAAGGAAAAAGCAAAGGATACCTGAAATAAGCTCACGATGTTAAAGCAGCTCTTTGAGTTTTAAAAAACACCAGAAGAAACTGGGTATATATAAGAAAGCAAAAATGAATGTAAAATACTATTTTAGAATAAACATGTAGGTACCCAAGAGAAGGCTTGACATAACAGCACGATGCAACCTATGCCCAGAATAAAGTACGTTATGTACATCTAGAAGATATCAAAACTGACAGGTGAAACTCCTTAAGATCAGGTCAAAGTCACTTGCATGTGTATTGGGTGTCCTTGGTGAGGTGGTGGGTGCACAGCGGTCACTGTTAAAAGAGGTATGGCTACTCCATGCCAGTTTCAATAGATACTCCATTAAATTCAGCTGAGCTAAATATTCTTGTTTATAGTAATTACAGATCTGCCCTCAACTTCATCTGTTCAGTGGTAACCTACATAGGAAAATAATTGGTATTAACAGCTATAAAGATACCTCATTTGTTCCATAAATGCATTTTGAAGTGTATTACTTTGAAGCGTCAGTGGAGCAGTGTCAAGTAAAATAAAATCTGTGTTCCACAGACAAGAATGGATTCATAGAAGCACATACTGCCCCTAAGTTGTATCTCCTGTGCTGCCTTAGTGTTCATTCTGCTACATGTTTTTCTCACTTCTGCCTTTCTGAGTTTTCCTAAATGTACAGCAGCAATTCTATGCAGGACTAGTTTTTTCTCTTTTTCAGTAAAGGGATTTGTCCTTGGTCAGCAGGTACAGACACATGCTGAAAAATTATGTGCAAACATGTACAGAGATAGCAAGAAAAAGCTCTGTGCACTAAAAGGTGCAGTAGATTAATAAATTTGGAGTAACTTACTAAGTTTTGTTACATGTAAGAAGCCAAAGTTGGCTATTAGAACATATTTGTAGTTATTAGACCATTTTTGATCCAGTGCTCTCTAGTGCTGCTGTGGCAATGTGGTAATTTTTGGTCTAGTGTTACAGTAGTTACTCCTCATCAAATCTGGAGTAAAAAGAATCCTTACTTCTTCCAAAAGTCTCTAAAATTGAAAATCCCCATAATCCAGGAGGAAGTCCCCATAATCCAGGAGGAAGTCCCCATAATCCAGGAGGAAGTAGTTAATGATCTGTTTCTGCTTCTAGACATGCACAAATCTATGGGGCCTGATGGGATCCACTCTAGACTACTGGGGGAGCTCATGAGAAAGATCATGGAGAGGCTCATCTTGAGTGAGCTCACATGGCAAGTGCAGGGCAGCCAGGAGATCAGGGCCAGCCAGCATGGGTTTATGAAAGGAACATCTCTTTCTGTGACCATGTAACCCACCTTTCGGATGAGGGCAAGGATGTGGACATTGTCTACCTAGACTTTGGTAAGGCCTTTCACACCATCTCCCACAGCATTCTCCTGGAAAACCTGGTGAATCATGGCATAAGTAAGTGTACTTCTCACTGGGTAAAAAACTGGCTGGGTGGCAGGGCCCAGAGAGTTGTGGTAAATGGGGTCAAATCTAGTTGGTGGCTGGTCACCAGTGGTGTCCCTCAGGGCTCAGTGTTGGGGCCTTGTTCAATACCTTCATCAATGATCTGGATGAGGGGATTGAGAGTATCCTCAGTAAATCTGCAGACAACACCAAATTGGATGGAAGTGTTGATCTGCTTGAGGGTAGGAAGGCTCTACAGAGGGACCTGGACAGGCTGGATCAATGGACCAAAGCCAATTGTATGAGGTTCAAAATAAGGCTAAGTGTTGGGTTATGCATTTTGGTCACAACAACCCCAGGCAACACTACAGGCTTGGGGAAGAGTGGCTGCCTGATGAAAAAGGACCTGAAGATGCTGGTGGACAGTCACCTTAGCTTGAGCCAGCAGTGTGACCAGGTGGCCAAGAAGGCCAACAGCATCCTGGCCTGCATCAGGAATTGCGTGGCCAGCACGAGTAGGGAAGTGATCATGCTCCTGTACTGGTGAGGCCACACCTCAAGTACTGTGTTCAGTTCTGGGCCCCTCACTATAAGAACGACATTGAGGTGCTAGAGCATGTCCAGGGAAGAGCTACCAAGCTGGTGAAGCGTCTAGTCATATAAGAAGCAGCTGAGGGAACTGGGGTTGTTTAGTTTGAAGAAAAGGAGTCTCAGGAGAGACCTCATTTCCCTCTACAACTACCTGAAAGGAGGCTGTAGGGAGGTGGGTGTTGACCTCTTCTCCCAAGTAAATAATGACAGGACCAGAGGAAATGGCCTGAAGTTGCAGCAGGGGAGGTTTAGATTGGATACTAGGAAGAATTTCTATACTGAAAGAGTGGTCAGGCACTGGAACAGCCTGCCCAGGGAGGTGGTTGAGTCACCATCCCTGGAGGTATTTAAGAAACGTGTAGATGTGGCACTTCTTTATCTAGTGACATCTGTTGATTTTGCTGTGAATTGCATACACTGTTCAGGAATTGACTTTTCCATTCCAGACTGACTGCTTTTACACCCTTTGCAAGACCTCTAGTCTATCGGTTTTGGAGAAGAGAGAACTGATAAAGGCCAAAGGGATCATTTGCTATAAAAGTCCAATGTGATATTTAGCCTTACATATTTAGAAAGGTATACAGTAGCACAAGTAACAACTTTAAATAAAGAAAATTTGCTTGCCCTATCAAGTTGATTTCTGCCAGACAATGTCAGCAGCAGAGGAAGCTCAGAGGAACTGATGCTGAAAAATTTTAAAAGGCTATTGTGCACAGGACAGGACTGTTTCTAGGACCAATGCATAAATCATTCCAATTCCAGAGACTTTAACATACTAGGAGCATGCCACTAGCTGTGCTGCTTTGAAAAATTTCAGTCTCAACAGACATTTCCCTGAAGGAGGTTAGAGAAAAAATCATTGTTTGCTCATGTTTAAAAACAAAATAATTTTTTTTTTTTTCTTTAACAAGGTCTAGAGTTGCAGTGTGAAAGTGCAGCTTGGCAAGGAAATAGCTTTCCAAGAATAACAATTCAAAAGCTGTTAGAAAAATTTAAGCCAAGTCCCCCTTTGCAAAGATATTCAAGTTTGTTGCAGCTGACTGCTGAAGATTCCACCCTGGGTAGGCTGCAGCCAGGACTGCCAGAAGCCAGCCAAGGTTTTTCTACAAAGGCAGATTCCTCACTCAGCATCAAAAGCAAATAAACAGTTTCTTGTTTCTTTTCTCCTCAGAGTGGAAATAAAAAACCATAAGGTGTAAAGGTATAAACAATAACACAAGAAGGTGGTCAGTGTGGAAAGCAAAGAAGCATCCAAGTTTATGAAGACAAGGAAACATTTTTATATGCTAAAAAAAGCCCTAGACTTCCAAAGCCTAGAACAGAATCTAAAATCTGAATCTCAACATTTCAGAAATACCCTTCCTGTTAGTAAGTAGCTATGTAGCATATTTAAAAATTTATTCTTTATTCCTACTTCTATTAAAAACCCAACACACTATTTTTTCAGTTACTCCATTAACAGAATTGGTAGAAAATGCATGGGTGAATATGAATGTTTTTATGGTTTGAGGAGGCACAGGCTAATTTTATGGTATTAATACAAGGACCTATAGAGAGGGCGATGTTTTGGTCCCCCAGGGATCCAGAGGGCACAGCAGAGGGGATCAATATTCCCTCCCATTTCCTGCCATACCCTGTAAAAGCCAGGAGGACAAGAAAGTCCACTCCTTCCTTTCTCCCTTCACTCATTCAGAGGGTATCTTGAAGAGAGGCTCATGCTCTTTGTCTTCAAGCTTGCCATGAGCTCAGCAGGATCCAACTCAGTTGCTGGGAAGAGCGCTGGACCCTTTTCCCAAGTCGGCTCTGCCACGAGGGACCTTCTGCTATTTAAATCAGCAACCAGTGAAATCAGGTTTTGTACATATTAATATATTTATCATTATTATCCCACCTGTTACTATCCCTTCCTTATTCTATTGAATCTGTTCTAGTTTTAACTTCCAACCTTCAAGTCTCTCTTCCTTGTTCCCCCTTTATCTTCCCCTGATAGGGGGTGGAGCGGAGTAACAGAGAACAATTCCCTTTTCTGAGCTTTGGTTTGCCCTGACAATGAAGCATCTTTCTCACTAATATGTTATAGGATTGCCATTATTATAGGATGTAAGTACTAGATCTTTTTAATCTTTACCATAAGTCACTTAACACAAAAATGCCAAACAAATGCTACATAGGCTAGTCCAATTCTGGTGTTTTCTATTCTTACAGGATTTTGCCACTCTATTAAGTTACTTTTGGGAATTTATTTTGGCACATAAATATACATGAAGATTGTTGGTATTTATACACAGTTTTATAACAATAATGAAAGCATCTTGTTCTACTTAATTCTGAGACACAGAATATTCTCAAAAAACCCCTGTGTTTCAAAGGGTAGGATATTAACCAACTAAAGGATTGAAACATAACCCAGCAGTCACACCAAAATGATGGGACCCAGAACATCTAAGTGTTTTTCCTCAAGTATTTACAAAATGGTAAAACTGGCTACCTCTGGCTGATCTCCACCTCATCTGCTGGTGTCTGGCACACAATTTCTCAAGCGTGTCAGCCACATGTAGTCAAGCATTTATGGTTTTACACCTAAAGCTAATGTGAAAGATACAGCTGCTGAAAGCTTTAGGAGCAGGAGGTGTGAAACAATGTCACATTCTGAAATTGCTGTTTCTGTATTAGTTTTTTTTAAAAATTGTACCATTAATTCACTAACTTTTAGAGAGACTTAAAGTGCAACTTCCCTTTAACATACTTCCAATCTTGAGGCAGCTCTTAGCAGTTCTAAGTACTTTTGTGGCTCCACATGTTTACATGAATGCTTGAAAGTACACTGACATTTCAGTGCTTGAATGTACTTACACAGCTACTGACTACTATTTTATCATGTAGACATTGCTTATTTTGAAACAGAGAGGCTGGATTTAATGTTGTTCCTATCTTATGTGTTCAAACAAGCATGCCTTAATAATAATCTTCAAAATAAGAGTACACAGTATTTAAAAACATATAAATTATTAAAGTGGTTCAGCTACAAAGACATTTTTGAAAACACCTACCTAGTGTGCTTTTAAGTTATGCTCTTATAGTCTCTGCACTGATATATAAATACAGCTTATTTCATTTTCAAATTTAATCAGCATCCAAAACCTCACACCAAAACCTGTGGTTTTACAGCGGTTCATTTACTATGGAAGGACACCTACAGCTGACTAACAGCCAAGTTTCCAAGAAGAAATGTTGAAGGACAGGAGAGATTTCCCTGGTTTTTGGTGGGAACCAATGAACAACCAGGACAAATTTGGAAACTGAATCAACTACGGTTTGATCCAGAGTGCTTGAGATCACAACTGGAACCACAAAGAGACACCTGACCTGTAGGGAGGAAGGCAGTAAAGCAGTATATCTATCATCAATCCAGTGTAGGCACTCGGTTGAAAATGTATGGACAAATCCTGTCTTTCCTGTAGACAGTTCTCTACCTGAAATGCGGTATCTATAAGCACGGAAAGAAGCCTTATGACTCTTTCTCCCCATATACATATAGTGAGTTTAAAGATAAGACAGACAAAAGTCCTTTGCCATAAATAGCTGTCACCAGAAAGGACAAAGGTCTTCACTGTATCATCAAGAAAACCTCAACTGCTGCCCTGCACATACAGCGATTTCAGTAAAAAAATTATATTATAAAAAATTATATTCCAGATGTCAAATCAGATTGTATTTTGGTCAGTTTTATGCTATGATAGCAAATGTTCAGACAAGAAGGATCCTTGAAATTACTAATGAGGAAAACTAAAGCTATAAGTCTAGACCAAACTCACTGGCCCTCCCCTCTTCCCTCCCTCCCTTCAAACAACAGATTTATTAAGGCACAGCCTGGCAGTCTAGGTCAATTACTGGGAAAAGGCCAGGGCACATTAAATCAATTGAATGACTTTCTACCTCATAAAAGGGATTTGAGCAACAGCAGCCTCTTAGGTGCTTGCTGATAGGATTTGAGATTTGCTATTGATTTTCCAAGTGGAGGCACTTACTTCTCCTTACTTTACCAAAAGGACATTTGTCATTAAAATGAATGACAAAAAACCTACCCTTACAAACCCCAGCCATAGTTGAAGTTTCAGGGTATATATAGATACCTGTTATTAAAACTCCTCCCTTATTGGCTACTACTTCTACAGTGTTTTCCTTAGCAATTTTGCTTTTAGTGATATGGGAAAACTAGGCAGAGCACAAGGCCCATGTGACTTCCAAGCTGGAAGGTACTCTAGCACTCCAAAGACAACTAAACCAAATAAAGTTCTAAAATTGCTGTTGTAGTATATTAATTCCTGACCAGGCCCAATTAAGTATGGGATAATTAATATGAAATATAACTCCATTAACTGAAATACTCAAGTTAGAGCCCATATGCTGAAATAAACAAATATGTGGGGGAAAACATGCATGTTATAAAATATTAGAGGTAACCCTAAAGCAGATACAGGCAAGCAAGTCAAAATTTCAGGAAGAAAAAGCAGAAGATCCAGAAAATTATTTCCTTGGCCAGAAGCACTGGGCCTTACAGATCTTCCTCTCTGGCACAGACATCCAATTGCTCTAACAAAGTTCCCTCTGAAAAACAGAGACAACATTTTTGTCTTAATGATCTCTGTTTCAGTAAAATCAAACTATTTTCTTTTAGAGCAACCTCCTTCCTTCAATTCAGGACCTGCATATTCTTTAACTGAAGAAGACAGCAGAAGGACACAGCATGATACTGTCAGTCCTGTACTGCTCATCAGCCCACCAGCCAAACTGCTGGTCTGAACTGCTGGTCCAAACTGTTAATCAGGAGTCTCTGAAAACCTCTACAGAGCAATGCCTCTCTCTGATGGAATATCCTGGAGTATTTTTCATTACTATTTATTTTTTGTTCCCTGTTAATTAATTTAAAATAATGCTTTTGCTCTGTTTCTATTCAATTAATTACATTATGAAGTTTCTGGCAAAGAACAGCATGCTCAAACATGAGCTTAGTAACAGATAAAAAGCCCTCTGGCAATATTTTGTCACAGAGTTAATTAATGAAGACAAATCCAAACAACATCTAAACTTTGTTTTTTAAATAGCTAAGACAATTAGGAGCTTAAAAGAAAACACAATATGAAAGGTAACCACCGAGCAGAAATATGCCTGGCTCAATGGGACCTGTCACCTATCTTGAGCAAAAACAGGAAGCTTCCTTGGAGTCTTTGGCACTCTCCGGACCACCACACACATTTTCCTGGCTTGGCTTTCTTAGTCACTACAGAGCTAATTGTAAAAAGAGGTCAAATGATTTTTGCAGTATTTCAAATTTAAAGGAAAAGCTAGCCCACCTCATTCATCAAATAAATTGTTAAGGCCTCATTCTGCAAATTAAATTGCTTAAGTTGTGTCTCTTTTTCTGTAGGTCTGGTTAAGGACACAGAAGACAAATGTCTTCAGTCTTATGGCCTCATACATAACATCTTCAAATGTTTTCAGCCTTAGAAAGTGGAAAAAATATATTTTTCATAATTCATATGCTACACTAGGAGGGCAGGCTGGATGCTTGGTTGCTTTTTAAAAGGTCATGTATAGATGCGCATGCACCCAAGAAGCTGTCCCAATTCTGAAGTTAAGTTTACAACAAATGCAGCTCACGCAATGAACAATTATCTGAATCCCTAGGAATAAAATCACCGAACAAAATCAGAAAAAGGCATTAATTAATTAATGAATTCATTAATTGTTGAAACACCCTTCAAAGCATAGCACAGAAGTCTTGGCAAAATGCCTTTGCATTCAGCTAAGATTTCCAAAGTGGATGAAGGGAACTAAGTGTCCAAATGTTACCGACGTTCTGTAGAAGCTGCACACTTTTCATTGTCTTTAGATTAGTTGACAAGGCTGGATTAAAAACAGCAGCATAGGAGAAAGCCACATTTTTTCACATGCAAGATAGATACTAAGATCTGTGATTCTGTGATAACTGAAGGTGGAAATTTTCTGACATCTTTACACAGAACTGTGCTTCTTGACCATAGACATGCTTTACTCTTTCCCAGAAATACCTCACAGAATCAAAGAACAGAATCACAGAACTACCAAGGCTGGAAAAGACCTTTAAGATCAAGTCCAGCCTATGACCAACATCACCACATCAGCTAGACCATGGCACTAAGTGCCACATCCAGCCTTTCCTTGAACACATCCAGGGACGGTGCCTCCACTTCCCTGGGAAGTCTATTCCAATGTTTAATTACCCTCTCCATGAGGAAGTACTTCCTAATATCCAACCTAAACCTCCCCTGGAGCAGCTTCAGGCTGTGCCCTCTCGTCCTGTCACTAGTTGCCTGGGAGACGAGCCCAGCCCCCCACCTGACTACAACCTCCCTTCAGGTAGTTGAAGAGAGTGATAAGGTCCCCCCTGACTCTCCTCTTCTCCAGGCTAAACAACCTCTCCCTATAACCTCTCCCATCCTCAACCTCTCCCTATAAGACTTTCCCTCTAATCCTTTCACCAGCCTTGTTGCTCTCCTCTGGACCCGCTCCAGCACCTCAACGTCCTTCTTGAAGTGAGGGGCCCAGAACTGGACACAGTACTCGAGGTGAGGCCTCACCAGTGCTGAGTACAGGGGGAGAATTACATCCCTACTCCTGCTGGCCACACTATTCCTGATACAAGCCAGGATGCCTTTGGCCTTCTGGGCCACCTGGGCACACTGCTGGCTCATGTTCAACCGGCTGTCCACCAGCACTCCCAGGTCCCTCTCTGCCGGGCTGCTCTCCAGCCACTCTTCCCCCAGCCTGTAGCGCTGCCTGGGGTTATTGTGGCCAAAGTGCAGGACCCTGCACTTGGTCTTGTTGAATTTCATGCCATTGGCCTCGGCCCATTGATCCAGCCTGTCCAGGTCCTCCTGCAGCTTCTTCCTACCCTCCAGCAGATCAACACTTCCCCCCAGCTTGGTGTCATCTGCGAATTTACTGAGGGTGGACTCAATCCCCACATCCGGGTCGTCAATAAAGATATTGAACAGGACTGGGCCCAGTACTGATGCCTGGGGGACACTGCTGGTCACCAGACACCATCTGGATGCAGCTCCATTCACCATCACTCTCTGGGCCTGGTCATCCAACCAGTTTTTGACGCAGCGAAGGGTGCACCTGTCCAAGCCGTGGATTGCTAGCTTTTCCAGAAGGATGCTGTGGGAGACTGTGTCAAAGGCCTTGCTGAAGTCAAGGTAGACCACATCCACAGCAATCCCCATATCCACTAGGCGGGTCACCCAGTCATAGAACACAGCAGACAACAGCAAATTTCAAACCTCCAAATGTACTTTGATTTACTATTCTAAACTGGCTACTGGAGGCTCCACAGTATTGAAAGATGCTGGTCAGTTGTATCCTGCTTGAAACAGCATATACACATTTTCATATCTAATTTAGCACTGCAGAACACTTTCGACCTTCTCCCAGTACTAAATCATAGAATCATAGAATGGTTAGAGTTGGAAGGGACCTTAAATTCAGAGGATACCTGCACATACCAATTTCATTAAAGATTTAACACAGACACAACACTTTACATAGAGAGAATTCTGCTTCTTTATATGCAACTGGAAAGGTAAAATGTAAATCTCCGTGCTCAAATGGTTCAACAAGATGGGTAACAACCCAGTTTCCACCTGAAGAGCTAAACAGATTTGAAGAGGTTAGAAATGAAAGGAAGCTGGAGAAAGACAAACCTCCTTTCCCCTCACGTCAGACTTCAGAAAAGAGAAACATCTGTGAGAGCAAGTTTCTGTCTCACCAGAGGATGGGTCTGCAGCAGCCTTTCTTGCCCCCTAAGAGTAATTTAATGGTGCACTTTCTCCAAAACAGCCAAGGTTTCTGCAGAATTAGCCAAGAGCAGGTGCTGAGCAGTGTATGAGCGGTCTATCACTACCCTGAAGTCAACAGGCTTATGAATGGAAGTCTAGACATACTTTTCTTGTATAGTTTAATCTTTATATCAGCCTCCTCACTTCTTTCTTTGTATTCCTTTGCTTATCTGCTACCTCCTCTCCCATACATAGTAAGTACACCATTAAAATAACAAGCCATAGGCTCCAAGACCATTCCTACCTCTTTGCTCTCAAGCCTGTTCCATCTCCAGACCATCTGTACTTTCTGTCTCAGCAGAAAATTTACTCTATCAATAGCATCTGGCAGAAGAGGAGGAAGCAACTGATGGGAATTTCAGTTGCTATCAAACACTTGTAAAGTGATCGAGAGACCGACTAAGGCCACTATAAACACACAATCCTTATTGTTCCTGATGGGTCTTACAGCGAGCAGAAGGAAGCACATTCTAAGTACAAAGAAACTTCATAGGCTAAAATATTATAGAATGAGTCTCAAACTGTATCAGTTTGCAAACCTCTTTGGAGAGAAACACACGCTTACTCTACAAACCCACGTCTGCCTAACTTTCATAGCCTGATATGACACTGTCTGTAGACCTCCAGCCACTAACACCATAAAAATAAGTAATGACAGTAATAATACAGAGGTTTCTGGAACAGCAGGGAGGGAATAAGCTGAGATAGATGTGCAGCAATAGCACTAGAAAATTCCACTGCAGACCCAGCCACCTGCTGACTGCATAACAGAGAAACCTCTTAAGAGGTAAGTATGTCACGACGGCAGTGAGTGCAAGTTCAGTTAAAGTGCCACTTTCCTGCCTTCTACAGACCTGTAAATATTGCTCTCATTACTATCCTAAAACACTATTCACAAACATTTGTAAGAGACAGTACATAAAATCTAACAGGAACATATGTTCAGACCTTGAAATAGCCTGAGCAGTTCCTCTTCACAACAGCAGTGATAGTCATATCCAACTAACAGCTTCCCTACTGCTAAGGACATTGATCTCATCACTGAGACAAATCAAATCCAACCAGATTAGAGAGAAGCTGCTTAGCTTCTGTGAATACACAGAGGCCCAGCTCAGCTGGCATCTTAGGCTCTATAAGCAAAGAAAAAAATACCAGTAATAAGAAAAAAGGAAGGATAGAATGAAGAAGACAAATGAAGAAGAGGAGGGAGGTAGAGATGGATACCACATTCACAGGTTTTATATTGAGTGAGCGCTGCTCCACCTGAGCCTTGCTTCCCTCCTTACAAGACAGTGCTTCAAGGTGTCCAGAAATATTTGTCAGGTACGAGAAGTAAGATGGATTTTATGGAGCTTTGTAAGGGAGGCTGAGAGGGCAAGAGGAAATGAGGTGCTAATGCTGATCATAACAAAAAATCACTAGAGCCAGCTGTAATGAGACAGTGGGAGTGTGTCTGAAGTGAAAATGAAAGCATTAAAGGATGGAGCACACTACATCACTGTCACAGACTGCCTGGTGCCTCAGAGCAACTCAGACATAGAAACGTGGCATGATTGCTCATGCATGTCTCTTTGTGATTACGGCAGCTATCTGCACTCTCTCAAAAATTTAACAGCCCTCTCATAAAACACAGCATGCCACATCACTGAAACTGGCACAGCCAAAGCCCCTGAGATTCAGAAAAGAACTGAATTTCGGCATCTGGGCAGTAGCTGTGGCCACTGAGCCCTTGGGTGAAGGGGGTGCAGAGACACTACCAGGAGTGGGTGGTGTTAAGACTTCTCTGATGGCTTGTTCCTGGAATGTCTGCCAGAAGCAGTTTGAGATGTTCCTAGACTATAGATTTTGATAAGTGTAAGCTATGACGTAGGTTATGAAATATAAAAATAATGCTTTCTTCTCAGTATTTCTAATATATGTTTCATCATTAAACCAAACATTTATTCCCTTCATGAGCTGCCCTCAATTTGATAAACTAAGCCTCAAAAATTTGTCCATGTAGATACTCCAGCTTACTGAATAATGACACTTGTACAATTGGTGGCATACAGGATCTTATTGAAGTCTGGAAAATAACTGTTTTGTCAATCCTAAGGTGAAGAATTAGTTAAATAGGACTATGCATTTCCATGCATTAAGATGATTCTAATGCAACTGTCAGGCCCAGCCTTTTTAGTCACTGAGGGTTACACTTGTTTATTTTGTCTGAATAAATTTGACACAAGAGTGCTCTCAGGCACTGCCATGAGGTTTCTGTATGCTTGAGTGGTACAATCTACATTTCTATATTTTGAAATATTTTGGTTCATCAATAAAGCTAAAGGGTAGTGAATTAAAAATCAATACAAAGGCAGGCTTTTTAAGGTAACATGGAGTTCATGGAATACATGAATGCTAGATTCATTAAAGACAAATGCAGGTAATGAATTTTAAGAAGGACCCAGTGTTACCATTATACAACCTCACATAAAATGTCTAGAAAAAAAAATATTACACTTCGGATTATGAACTGATAGATACAAAGCTCATGAAATAACTCCTCTGCCTTTTCAACCTTAAGCAAATTACTGCACAGTTGATCAGATAAATTACTGTAAGGAGCTGAGGGTCACCTTGATAGAGGTCTATAATTGTTACAGATGGTGTGCTGATACGCCACAGGAGGCAATTCAATATGGCAAAGTCTGCATTAACAGAGTATTGTTTCCCGTTATGTTCCTAACGTAAGGAATCTTGCAAAGCATCCCTCATCCTTCCCAAAACATAGAGAGGGAAACAGTAAGTTTTTGTTTGCCTTGTGAGAGCAGTGACCTTGGACAACCTTCAGAAAAAACTATGTACAAATCTGAGACATAATGATGATGGAAAGAAATTCCTCAGACTTATGTTTTCAGAAGACAGCAAAAACTGAACAAGAAGAAAATCCTCTGCCAGAACAGACAGTGACAACCACATTTCTCTTCAAATTAAAGCCCTCTTTTAATCTCATCTGAAAACCAGTGTCAGCACAACACTCAAAGACAAATTCAAACACAAAATACTGGACTGAGCTAGTTAAGGGAAAACTCATCCCAACTACTTACGGCACCCTGAAAAGCCATTAGGAATTTTTTATCCACCATCCTCTGCACATGCGTCAGCCAGTGTCTTGTTTAAAGAAAAAACTCAAAAGCTGCAACTCCAAAAGTACTAAAATTTTAAAGAAATCCCCAAAGACTTCCCATAATACATTTATAGGATTGACTATAGTAATAGCTAAGCTGCTTAACAGGGCTAACATGAACTAGGTAATACCAGATACCTAATCATGGGGTAGATCTTTTCTCCAGCCTTTTCCCTAACCAGTGTGAGTCTGAGCACTTACTACTTTAAAACTCTGTCCAGTTCAGGGATGGAGGGTTATGACTACCCTCACTATCCCAGCACACTGTTTGGCAGTATTTTAGATTTCTTCTTTCTTGATTCAACAATTGTAAGACAAACTGTGTTTGAATTTCAGTGAACTGTAAATCTCAGAAGGCACTGGGAAACAGGACAGCACTTACAGCAGCTCTATAGCGAAATTTCAGAGGGGCTGACTGGTATATTATACAGTCATCAGCAGACAAAAAGACCTCAGCCACTGAATAACACTTATTCAAATAGAAATTTTAGGAATACTAGGAGCATGCTAAGAGAAAACACAACTTCACAAAACCAGTATTTTCCACTGTAAAACTGATTTGCTGAAAAACACTGAATACCATCACCATCACCATCTATGAAACCATCACCATCTAGCTGAAATATCTCAGAGTTTCTTGCCCCAAAGGAGTTTGTAGGGCGTTCTTTTTTGTTTGTGAACTACGCCAAAATATTTCCTTGAACTGGATTAAGAAATTACTAAACTGCATTTCCCTAACAGCATGTTGTTTTTCTTAAATTGAAGTATGGGCCCACATTTTCTATTATAAACTGAATGGCCCAGAGATAACATTCCTATAATGCAATGCAGCTCTTCCTCCTGAGCGTTCTCTATGATATATTATAGAAACTGCACAATTCTGAATAATCCCTGGAGATGAAATCCAGAAAAGAAGCCTGACCCAAAAAGGGAAAATGGAAAACAGATCATGAGTCTTAACTGCAATCCCCATCTTGTATGTAGCTTAAAGAAGCTCAAAATGAAATACTGCAGAACCAATATTAGAAATTAAGCATTTCCAATCTGAGAAGTGTTAAAATATTTCATATGGATTAAAGAAAAGTCAAATGGAGTGCTTTGGAATTCCCACTACATTAAAACGTTCTATTTCACATTTTGGAACAAACTCAAATATGAAGATGCAAGCATTTCCCACTGCGATGGAAGCTTCAAATTTGTCCACCTATAATCACTATTAATTCCCTTTAATTTCAAAGGTAACCCTGAAGTCATGTGTAAGGAGAGTAATTTGCCCTTTTCCTGTGGGTTTTTTTTTCCCTTTAAAAAGTCTCAATTTCCTGAAATGGGAATGCCTCCAGTGACTTTTGGAGAGCTGCAATTTAGATGCTAAACAATTTAATAGGGACACATCAAGGCACCGAGCTCAGACAGAAGTCAAGAGATCATCTACAGAAGATCAAGCACACATTAATGATTCATAGAATCAGAGAATCATAGAATGGTTTGGGTTGGAAGGGACCTTAAACTAGATCCAACTGCCCTGCACAAGCAGGGGCACCTCCCACTAGACCAGGTTGCTCAAAGCCTCATCCAACCTGGCCTTGAACACTTCCAGAGATGGGGCTTCCACAACATCCCTGGGCAACCTGTTCCAGTGTCTCAACACCCTCACACTAAAGAATTTCTTCTTAGTGTCTAACCTAAATCTTCCCTCTTCCAGTTTAAAGTCATTACCCCTTGCCCTATTGCTACATACCCTGGTAAAAGTCCCTCCCCAGCTTCCCTGTAGGCCCCCTTCAGGTACTGGAAGGCTGCTGTCAGGTCTCCCCAGAGCCTTGTCTTCTCTAGACTGAACAACCCTAACTCTCTCAGCCTGTCTTTGTAGGAGAGGTGATCTAGCCCTCTGATCATCTTCCTGGGCCTCCTCTGGACTAGCTCCAGGAGCTCCATATCCTTCTTATGTTGGGGGCTCCAGAACTGGACACAATACTTCAGCTGGGGGGGTCTAATGAGAGTGCAGTAGAGGTGCAGAATCACCTCCCTTGACCTGCTGGCCACACTTATTTTGATGCATTCCAGGACATGGTTGGCCTTCTGGGCTGCAAGCGCACATTGCCAGCTCATGCTGAACTTCTCATCAACCAACACCCCCAAGTCCTTCTCTTCAGGGCTGTTCTGATCCATGCAAATGAACAGTAATACTTACATGGAAAAATTATTATCAGATAGTTCCCCTGGACTGCAGAAGACAACAAAGACAAATCTCAATGAAACTATGACACTCCTCCTTTTCTGAAATTTCCATGCACCACCACTCATTGAGACATGCTTTTCTATGTGCGTTAGATAGACCCTGCCCTTCTTGTTTCTCTCAGGTGCCAACTGAGTTGGTATGTACAAACCTACAACAGTGACATGCAGTCAAGTTCATGCAGCTAGGGAGCCAGCAGGAGCAACAGGCAGCTACGACATGTGTGACAAACCTGGGTGCTCCTAATGACACATGCAAATGCTGATTTCAGGGAGGAAAACAACACTACATATTTCTCTCTCTCTTTGCCCATGAGAAGCCAGCTCCCCAAGCCAGCAACACATCTTTTCCACTCCCCACACTGCTAATAGCACAAGATCTTTCAGCATTAAATAGAAGTTCCCAAGAGCTAACCAGACTCCACAATGTCCAGGGACAGTCTATGACTACTCTTATGTGCAGAGACCAAAGAACTGCTAATCTCTTTCATGATGCTCCCAAACATTACATTAAATCCACTTTTTTGACTCCTGTTAGTTCTCACAAGTGTTTAAAGGTGATAAGCTTGATGCCACATTGACTAAAATACAAAGTTGTCTTTTTCATATCACAGAGAAAAATGCTAAAACTTTCAGTTGTGTGGTGGTTAGTCCCATGTTCTGTAAAGCTCTGTATTCTCAGAAAGTCATGGCTTACTTGAAATTGCTACCCAGGGTGGCTTTGAAGGTAATGTGGCATTTTAACCCTGCCTTGGTAGGTACAGAAAAGGGATATGGAAAGGATGAAAGATAACTGTTGTCATCATAGCCCATTCTACAAATACCATCACAGAGGCACTCTAGGCCCATTCGGTTCTGCATAATTATCCTATCTACATTGTACAGGTAAATTTGGCAAGTTGAAAAAAATTTGCCATAGTTTTGTTTAAGTGGAAAAACACAAGCCAAGATCACACTAATGAATCAGACCTAGCATCTGTTACCCCTCCTTTAAGAATTCCCTCACCAAACATCTATAATAACTGCCAGAGCAAAAAGCCAACAAGACTACCCCATCATGTGATGATCACCCTACAAGATCACTCCAGCACAACCAGCAACCAAGCTTTCTCCCTCCACCTATTAGGTGTACGAGCTCAAATCATCCTTATTCCTGCATCCTTACCCCAGCCCACCCCAGTGTCAGTGCACTGAGTCAGCCACTACTGCGCTACCTTATGTCAAACAGTTCTGTGCAATACTAACCTGCTCCTACTAACCTATGTGGGAAAGCTCAGCTTGATCTTAGCTGTTAATCAGATTATGCCCTGAAGTATTTATTGTGCTAAGGTCTGCCCTTTTATACACATTTGCATCATTAGGGGACAGTAGCACTAATAGTCTGTCACACGCTCAGCAGCTTAGGAAAGATTTTTCTTCTGACTGAAGGAAGTTTCCCTCTTGGGATTTTAATGGCTTTTTTGTGGCAGGTTCCTTGTTGCACATCTCTGCTGACAGGTCAGGAAGCACCAAAGAAAGAGTACCCTATCTCCATTTGGTCGTATATTATAAGCTAGCTGTGCTGCACTGACCACATTTACCTTTTGGAAAAAAAATCCAACACAAACTGGTATCACGTGAGCCATGATTAGACTGGAGAAGCAAAAAACTGAAAATTGGATGCAGTCAATTAGTGAGAACCAACAGTGGCTCTTACTCTTTCCCTACGTTTTAAAAAGCCTAGGGGAAAAGCAGGCATCAGGCTGATAAAAAAAGGAGCCACTCGCCTTCAGGTTACGAGTTCATACTAAATCCCAAGTCTAAAGCAGCAGAAAGTCTCTATTATCCCCTAAAGGTTATTTGGTAGCTTATAAGAACCTTGCTAGAAATAAGTCATACTATATGGAGCATTTATGTACTGCCAACTAAATGCCCATCCAAAAGCAGCACTAATGCAAGGATAAAGAACATGGGACCACCACATCATCATGGTCCTGTTATACCAAAGATATGTCACCAGCAGAACAAGGAAAAAACTCAACTTCCTTCTGAAGCAGGTGGCATTACCATAGGAAACTCTAAGGGCTGTTAAAAATATCCTTCTTTTTAAGTCTGTCTTACAGCAGTGCCTGTTTGTCTACTTTCTCACAGAAATACTTGGATTTTACAACACCCTTTCTCCTGCATAGATTTACTTTGATGTATGTGTATAGCCCCCACTCCTCTCCAATATATGGTCACTGGACTTTTCTGGCAAATAAGCAGAAAAATGCATCTCCTGAAAACAATGATCCCCTTATTGCATAGTGGCCAGTACAGTTAAACAACAGGACAGCCACAAAGGCAGGCTTTCAGCAATAAGCACTTTTAATCCTGTAGTAGCAATACTAATTACTGACAGTCACCTGAGGCAACACCTGAACACAACAGCTGTCTCCCACATTTGAAGATCATTGAAAGGACAGAGCCTCAGGGGTACAACTATAGATATGCACTGGTGGACAGCAACCTGTGTCTCAAGTATGACATTCACTGAGCACAACAAAGGCAGTTTGTTGTGCACCTGCTGCAGCAGACTGCTGCACAACGCTGGCCAGGAGACCCAGCCAATGAAACTGAAGCCAGACGCTGCCCTCAGTGCCATCCCACCACATCTCAGTGAGGTGGGCACAGCAGGCTGGGAACACCAATGGGTGCCATTGGCCATCCCCAATGATGTGAGTTGATGAGAGGAGCTTGGGGTCAGCTCAGGGAGTCCAGTCAGGACCTGCAGGAGACAGGCTGAAGACAGGGCACCCTATCTGGCTATACTGAAGCCAGCACTAGGGCACTGCTACCAACAGCACCCTTACAGGAAAAGCAGTTTCCAGATAAGAAAACAAGTTAGTCATTTGGGTCCTGGGCTGGACACTGGCCTTCCTGTGGGGTAGCCCCAGCCGAAAAGGGTCGAGTGACAGTGCCCACCCAAATACCTTGTACACATGGGTAGCACCTTTGGTTTCAAATCGTACATACAGCATGTGACAGGGAGTTATTTTAAATGCTTCCCTCCATGTTTTACAAACTGTCGTGATTGAAGTCCAGCTGGCAACTAATGAGCACGTGCCACTTGCTCACTCCTCATCCCACTGTGGGATTGGGAGCAGAAAATCCAAATAAAAGCTTGTGGGTCGAGACAAGGACAGGGAGAGTTCACTCAACAGTTACAGTCATGGGCAAAACAGACTCAACATGGGGAGAAAAAAAATCAATTTAATTTATCACCAACCAAATCAGAGCAGGACAAAGAGAATACAAAACCAGATCTTAAAGACCTTACCACACTCCTCCCTTCTTCCTGGGCTCAAATTACTTCACTCCAAATTTCTCTACTTCCCCCTCTTGCAGCATCACAGAGAGATAGGGTGTCCCGGTTTGAGCCAGGATGAAGCCAATTTTTTTACTGTTTTTTTTTGTTTGTTTGTTTTTCTTTCTTCAGTAAGCTCTCTTTTAACTAGCAGCAAGTTTTCCAGCTAGTGAAATGATAATGCTGGAATGTTTATGTTACTGCTGAGAAGACAAGGGCACTCTGCGGCCTCAGATGCTAGAGGAGCAGAAGACTTGTATCTGTAACGCCCCTGTAGGGAGGAGTGGACTAGACAGACAGCAAAATTGACCAAAGTATTCCATTCCATATATCTACGTAAGCTTAGTGTAAGGTCAGAGATCACAGAAGTCAAGCCCCTTCCTGTTTCTTCTTCCCTTCTCTTCCATCCATGGCTGGTGTCCAGGAAGGACTCCATCCATCCATCACCGTTGATCCCCAGGCTCGTGCATCCCTGACCCTCACAACTGTCCCCTCAGCTCCTGTCTGCTCTGCCGCTCTCTCCAGCAGTGCTCCGGGACATTTCAGACCTGCTCACAGCTCAGGAGATGCCGGGGGAGTTGCTGGGGGTGGGGGGAGGCAATAAGGTTTTGCACATTCCTGAACAAACTTATTTTATCATTAGTATTTAATTAAAGCTGTCTAGTTTAACTTTCAATCTGCAAAATGTCTCTCTCTTCATTATCTTTCTCCTTCCCTACCTGAGTGGGAGGATGAGGGGATCGAGAGCATTATTGTTGCTGGTTTAATTGCTGATCCTGAGTCAAACTGTGACACAGGAAATGGGGTTTACTGTCAGTTCATGACACGTTGTTTTCTGACACTCCTTCCTGCTCAGTGGGAGGACTCCTCACAATCTTCCCCAACTCCAACATGGGGGCCCTCCCATGGGGGAGAGTCCTTCAGAAACTCCTCCGATATTACTCCCTCCCACAAGGTGCAGTCCTTCAGGAACAGATTGCTCCAGCACAGACTTCTCAGAGAGTGACAGCCTGCTTTGGGTGCAGTCACCTCCCCTGGCGTGGGGTCCTCCACGGCTGCAGGTCCACATCTGCTCCACCATGGGCTGCAGGGGGACAGCCTGCCATCTCACCCCAAGTTGCAGGGGAACCTCTGCTTGGTCACCTCCTCCCCTCCTTCCTCACTGACCTTGGTATTTCTGCGCAGGTATTGCTCTCACTGGGCTTGGGCTTGGCCAGAGACAGGTCCAGCTTTGGAGGCAGGGGAGCCTCCAGAAGTTTCTCACACCGGTGTGGCCCTCCCCTACTACCAAAACCCCACCACACCAACCCAACACACACACACACAGAGGTATGCTGTCAGTTTGAGCTTTCTGTTTAGAGCAGGCAACAACTGCAGCAATGGGACCAGAATTGAAGTTACTGGATTAGCAGCTCAGTAACTCTCCTTATTGCCTTCAGCTACATCAAAACAAACTTGTCTGCTTTTCTGAAAATTGTATTAAACTTGCAGGATACCAGGCCTCAGCCACCACTTGCTGTGTTGTCCTGCAGGGAACCCTCACTGCACTGCAGCCTCCAGCTAGGCAATCCCCAAAAAGTGCTCTGCAACCCTTCACTGGGCATCAGGCTTGCCAAGGATACTTACTTGAGAGGAAGGATTTTTACCTTTCCTTCATGTGAAGCAGACCTATTTCAAACATCTTCTTGTTTCCCAAATACTAAGTAAAAAAAAATCTGTAATAATCAATTGCTAGTGATGCAGATTTTTTTGTATTCATACTTCTAATCAGGTTTTCAGCCAGATTGCTAACCCTGCTGACAACAGCACGCGCCCTCAAAATTCTTTCACTGCCCTTTTTTCCCAGCCTTTTATTCCCTCCTTCTACCCATCAGGATTACACACAGTATTTGTGACCATAATTACTGTGTCTCTTAAGATAGTAGCCATATGAGAAAACCAAGGAACACTGATTCTGTATTTCACATTAATAAGTCTCATAAATAAATCTGACTTAATTTACAGTAACTGCTTCCTTAGAAATACAGAACTTCCAGTCCAGTTAATGATTCCTTGCTGGCTGTTTAAAACATTGGGGTGTTTTTTCATACTAGTGCACATATTTTATAGCTACTGCTGCTTCATACTGGAAAAGGTTTGATACCCCCTCCCCAATTCAGCAGTAGTAAGAGCTGAAAGAAATGTAAGGTAACAGCAGTGAATTTACACTTGCTTGGAAAACTATTCTTGCTCCCATTATGCTTTGAATGGCATATTAAAAAAGTCTTAGAGGCTTCACTCTTACTCATGCTATAACATGTTACATAAGAATAATTTCTAATATTGTCTATCTGGTATAAAACTAGCTGTGGTGACACTAGCAATATTTTGTGGTTAGAGAACAGGCCTGGGGACTCAGAAAATTAAAAATAGATTTCAATATTTCACTGTTACGGATTTCCTGTGCTTTGTTGGATATAGACTTTTATCCATCACTCTAATTAATTATCTTCTACCCAATTCCTCTTTCATCCTTAATGAGCAGCCACATAGCTTGTATATATATGAATGCTAACCAAACTATCTCTTGGATTACACTCTCCCCACCCCCATAAAAGACCTCATCTACAAAATAAACATGCAGGGAAATGTGTTCACATTTCCTGACATTTCTGCCAACTGCATGTTCTCAGCGCTGGCTCACTCAGGTCAGCCTAGGCACAGCCTCTTGGCCTTCCTAAAAACCCTCCTGGTGTATGGCCACTGTCTGACAACCTGTTTGGCGCAAGAGTGTTTCTACAGCAGTTCACAGCTCTTAATCCTCTTGAAATCATATCTTCATAAAGGGGTTGGGATGAACATTAAGTAAGTGAGATAATTTCAAAAAGCAAGTATTTTCCAACATTAACTACAGTTGACTATCCACTGATAAAGCTGACAAAATGTCTGTATGTCTAGCTGGATGTTGGGTGTGACTGCAATATGCATTTGCATGCAGACCTTTTGTCATTTCCCATTGAAGCAGGCTTTTGCAGATGGTTTTCTAAAGAGTAACAGGTATATACTGCAGAATCACTGTTTATGATCCAAATAGTAAATTTGTTCTACATCAACACAGCAATAATCTATTGATTACTATTCAAAATAGATTTATTTGCCCTCTATTCAGTGTATTACCTACCAATAAACTCAAAGAGGGAATATTATAGCCATGTATTATTACATTTCAGTCTTTCACACTTCCTTCGGTTTGAAACAACTCTGCAGTGCAGCATTTTATCTCATTTACACTAGTTGGCTTATGCCTGTGAGATTTTTTTAATTTACTTTTTTTGTTTTGTTTTAAGAGAACAGTTAAATAGCCATCTCTGCTATTCAGTCACAGCTCTGGGGCACTACATGAAAATCTTTTTTACTCTAACAGCACCTGAATGTAGAAATGCATGGGTCTGAGCTGAAGTCTTAGTCACATCCCCCAGTATGTTACTGCACCTAAACAACGATTTCAATCACATATAGAAATACAGATACAGATTCTCTCTTAGGTACAGATGATACTGCTAGCAGAAAACAGTGTAACAGCAACAGTCGGTTACAATAAAGTCACTCCAACATAAAGGGATCCACTGATGACATAGGGCTGCCATAGCACTATCTGTGTAAAAATAAAAATTCCCCGTGTTTCTAGTAACTTATAAAACAAGTACTTGCAACTTATCAGCATTATTAACATCTGCAATCTGTTTAGAGTTTTCCCTACAGTTCTAGTTCCTGGAACCCTGGATAATAGTAGCCTCAGCTAAGAACAAAAATTATGGTCAGAGTGTCAAAGAATACCTAGAAAATACATGACTTTTAAGAGTTAAAAAAATAATACTGGAACAAAAGCATTCAGGTCTCTGTTTAAAGTATCCTAATTTTCTCGGTAAAGACTAGAATGTTTTGACTCCACAAACAAGTTGAGCCTTTGCTCGCCACCATAAGTTAAAGAAATTGCAGCATAAGCCTGTGACCAGCCTTGTCAAAATGTAAATTCCATCAAGCAAAAGAAGGATAAAAGGACCTAACTTTCCACTTGCGGTATCACTGGGTCTCAACACACGTTGTAAGTTTTAGCTGCAGGTTAGAACTTAAGAGAGATGTCACTAAAGTCCATATGATGAGAAATATTATCCTTTTTACCTCCAGACAAGAATAGAGTTTTTCCAAAATCAGAGTAGTCTTATTTCCAGAACTCCAAATAAATTGCACGGTGCTGATGCAGTGAGACACAAAAAATTGTAACTGACCCACTAGGTTTTATTATCTAAGACTAAGAAAAGTGCAGAAAGCAAAGCAGCAGAGCTTTTTTTTTTTTTTAATTGTTTTTTCCAAAAACATCTTAATGACTGCCAGTAATGCAGACAGTCATTCGAAAACCTAAATAAGTTTTAATATAATAGCTATAATAAACAGGTTTTAATATAAGAACTTCCAGTTAAACCATTAAAGTGCTACCTAAAATTTGAAGAAACAAAGACAAGAGTGTAGTGATGTGCAATTGTTAGTTTTCTCACTTGTTGCCGTCCCTGGCATCATCTGCACTTTCCACTTTTTGCTGAAGTAGCAAGTGAAACTGTTAGGTATGTAATTATGTGCCTTACCAGAGCATCATGAGAAGACACCGAATGATATGGGAGATGTGAAATCAGGCAGTGAATATAGTTCTGTTCTGTAAAGATAATATAACCTTCAAAAACATTTTTGCATGTTAAATTTAATGGAGGCACAGTGCCTCAAAGACCTGATCCTGATCTCACACCAAATCGTGGAACACAAGCCCTCTCTAAAGTTAGCAGCTATAATTGTCAACCCCTGTGAATTAAGTGGTAACGCTCCCATTCAGTTTAGATAGATAAAATGCAGCTCAACTGAAGTGAAAAAAGGTAAGGGAGAACAGAAGTAGACACAAGCTGTTGATGAATGAGGTAGCAGACAAACTGGAAATGAGCTTTTGATGTTTCTCCCTAATTAGCCAAAGCAAAAATGGGGAAAATAAATCAGTCATGACTATAAGAACAAAACAGGAGAGAAAGATGAACTGGAAGGTTAGCCCTCAAAATTATTTAGTATTTTCTTCTGGTGAGTTGGAAAGGAAGCATTTCTGAATAAATTAGCCTTTTTAAAGTCTTGATTTATGCTGCAGTACTTTTTTTGACATGTGCTTAAGTCCTGTTGATAGGGAAACTTATTTAATCACCTGCTAAAGTACTTTTCTAAATTGAGACCTAAATCAGCATCTATAAAAGCTTCATTCAAATCAACGGGAAACTTTTTCTAGGTCTTATTAAAACATGTATCAGTCACTAAGTCAAAGGAGACTGAACCAAGAAAAATCCCAGCTGCTTCTCCTGGAAGAATAAGCTCCAAAACCTCTGTACTTACTACTAAGTTTCTTTCATCCTCTACTATTAAACGACAACACTAATAATATGCAATATCAAGTTATTAAGCATCTAGTCCCGAGCCATCCAATTAGTCTGCTGCAATGTAATTAAAACAAAAACAGAATTGACTCAAAAGTGAAATTCACTGCAGTTGAGATGAGCAAAGCCAAAGAAACAAAGTTCATTAGAAGATGAAATTCATATCCATATTGGTCTAAACTCTGGGTAATTAGCTTGTAACAGCTTGGCATTATCCAAGGAGAATATGGATAATTTGGTTCAACATCCCTGAAGATCTGCTGTGTTTCTTGTGACAATAAACCATTTGTGCTTTGATGCTGCTTCCCATTTTCTCAATCAGCCTCATCTGACAAGGGCTATTGACCTGTTAATTCACTTGTCAAAACTTGTTAGTCAAGGCAGGACAAAAGCAACAAAGCATGTGAGTAATCAAAGAGATTAATTTGTTGTAATGACTTTCAGGGATCCTAACCACTGTACTGGAGAGAACAAACACATCTCTAAAACAGTTTAGTCTAAGCTAGGAGTCACATGGTGGAAGAAAAGAAGCAAGCCAAGAGCTATTTCATGTGAGGTGGCTAGATAAAGATAAAAGAGGTGTAAAGCACACACCCAGCAAAGCACCTGACCACTTGACTTCTAACCCAGGTGCAGTGCAGTCCTCTACTTAATACACTTAGGTATGCTTAAGTTCAGCATCAAGTAAGGGCCTTCTTGAATTCATTGTCTCCTGACTCCAACCCCCACCATGCCTGATACAGTTTTAGCTGAAGAAGGAACTTATCACCAAACTCTGACCTGTGGTGGTTTGTTAGCCTCCTACAGTGCCATGAAATACCATGTGTCTTGGTTTGAGCCAGAGTGAAGAGAACTTTCTCTTTGCTGATTTTTTTTTTCTTTCAGTGAACTTTTTAGCAGCGCCAGTGGACTGATAATAACCAAGGTCACTTCTGACTGTCTGCAGCCTCCCCCCGCCATGGGGGGGCAGATTAGACTGAAGGCAGGATCAGCAAATCAGAATATTCCCTTCTCATAACATTTTCTCTGTTTGGCTTTCGGTATAGGTTAAGACATCACGGAAGTCAAGCCTTTGGTTTCCTTTTCCACTCACTTTTCTGCTTACTGTTGCTTCTATCGCCCTCTCTTTGGCTCTCTCTCTTTTTTCCATTTTTTTTTCCAGCCAACATCCAAGGACCCCGTCCGTGCGCCCGGACACTCCCCCCTTCAGCTGGGAGTCACCAGGGAGAAGAGTTGCTGTGAGAGTCTCTGGAGGAGGAGGGAGGGGACCGGGTGTTGCACATCCCTTTACAAATATATATATATTCCCTTATCACTAATAATTAAAATCAATCTGTTTCACTTTTCAACCCAGAAAGCCTCTCTCTCTCATTTTTTCTCCCTCTTTCCCTACCTTGGGGGAGGGGGTGGGACTGAGAGCATTATTGTTATTGATTTGACTGCCAACCCGGAGCCAAGCCATGACACCATGTTGCAAAACTGACACACCACCCCCCCCATTTGTCTTCAATTCTCTTAACAGTTTGCAGTTTAGTTCAGAAGACAGGACATTTTCTTCTCACAGATGTAAGAAGGAATAGCACCCTCCAATCATCCTTCACATGTAGTATCATATATCAGTCAAAGTAGTAACAACAGAGCCCTGACAACTTCCCGTAACGCCAAAATTATCTTTGGGCAACCCTCACTACCTCCCACAATTTCTTCTGATGTATAATTGACTAAGGTGGAGTCAGCTCACTATAGTCCTTAAACCAGTGTGTTGTAGATACAAAAAGGAATAAAATCCAGCTCCATTTAATACTGCTAATTTTATGCATACAGAAATCAGCAATCAACTCTTGAAACTGAAGCTGGATGCATTTCTTTTGTTAAATGTTGAGAGTCTGAATCTACCAGAACATTTGAGTGACTCTGAAAACTGTGACTTTTGAGTGCCACCTCTGGAAAAACAAAGTAACAAATGTGCTCACAGAAAAATGAAAACATGAATATAAAAGTTGGGATATTAGGAAAAACAGCAAATATTTTAAGTATGACAAGAAAATTCCATGAGGACAAGTCTGTCATTTTACTACACTGGTCTTGTAAGAATAAGAACGGTAAAAAGAAAAGAACATCTCTTTGTATTCAGCATCTCAAATTCTGATACCACAAGCAATACAGTCCAAAACGTACAGCAATGCACCTTTTACACAACTATTTTCCAGAACAGCAATAACATTTCAAAACCCTACATAAGTTAGGCACATTTAGTTTTATCAGCTATGGCATCATCTCCAGCACTACCCTTGGCAGTATAGGAAGGTGTGTGTGTATACATAGCTATATATCTATATATCTATATAGATAAAGTGTGTGTGTATATATTTATATTAGAATCATAGAATGATTTGGATTGGAAGGGACCTTAAAGATCATTTAGATCTAACCCCCCTGCACGGCAGGGACACCTCCCACTAGATCAGGTTGCTCAAAGCCCCATCCAACCTGGCCTTGAACATTTCCAGAGAGGGGGGATCCAAAACTTCCCTGGGCAACCTGTGCCAGTGTCTCAGCACCCTCACATTAAAGAATTTCTTCCTAGTGTCTAACCTAAATCTCCCCTCTTCCAGTTTAAAACCATTACCCCTTGTCCTATTGCTACATACTTGTGGAGAACGGTCCGTCTTCTCCCCCCACATAGGACTAAATAAAGTGCCTTTTAAGCCAGCAGAGGCCACTTTTGCTGATTACTCAAGGACGGACAAGAACAGGCCTGTCTGTTCTACTGATAGGGCCAAAGGCAAGAAAAGGAATACAAAGGTTGTGATACAAAGGCAGTAAAATGGACAAAAGGTTATGGACTGCCCCTAAAAATGCCCACCTTGGCTTTGGACCCATGAATGCTAATTGGCTTTGGGCCTTATTAATATATGAATAAGAAGAATGCATTGCGGCACAAACTTGAACAGTGACACTAAGTTAAACGGGGGGTCCCTGGAATATAAAAGGCAAGAACTTTTGCTGGTCCCGTGCGGCCTAGTCTGGACGCCACCTGCAGAGGACCTGCCTGCCCCTCCCGCAGGGAAGCTGCCTGCCTGCCGCACTGCTGCTGGGACACCGCCGCCGCTACTGCCTGACCAGAACCTGTGCTGCTGCCGGGACACCGCGGCCGCTACGGGGAAGCCGCTGCTACCGGGGAAGTCATCGCCGGAGGGGCTGGACTCTGCTGGGGTCACCGCTGCTATGGCTACCTGCGCTATCGTAGCGCCTGCAGTCGTGAAGCCGCCCCCCCTTCCCCCTTCTCCACCCCCCCTTCCCCCTTCTCCACCCCCCCTTCCCCCTTCTCCACCCCCCCTTCCCCCCCCTCCACCCCCCCTCTCTAAAACACAGTCCCGAAGTGGCTGTTCCCCTGTGCGAGGCGAACGCTGCGCGCAGCCCTCAGTCTCTTTTAAAAATCCCTCTCAGTAAGAGAGGAAGTCACGGAAGCATCCTGACTGCCGGCGGCCCGCTACCGCTGCCGTTGGACTGTGACAATACCCTTGTAGAAGTCCTTCCCCAGCTTTCCTGTAGGTCCCCTTCAGGTACTGGAAGGCTGCTATAAGGTTTTCTTGGAGCCTTCTCTTCTCCAGGTTGAACATGCCCTTCTTATGTTGGGGGCTCCACAACTGGACACAGTACTCCAGGTGAGAAAGTATGTACAGAGACCAGATATAGTAGCTCAAAGATTTTTGCTTGTTTTTGTTATTGGCTTAATTAAAGAGTCTTCGTTTTTTCTGTTCACATGGTTCATTTACCCTCTCCCATCAGCCAGCAAAAATCTGGCCCCTAGAGGTTACTTTACAGTAATGATAAGGTTCATCATCAGTTTTTCCATCTCTTAGCTCTGTTTGTGAGTTTCTAGTCTCCATCTGACTGGGAACATTGACTATGCTGCATAGATCACACATAAAATCACCACCGGATCCTTCATAAGGCAGGCTTCTCATCAGGTCAGACAAAGAGGTGCATGCTAATAAAGTCACTGTACATGAGACCAAAAAGCCTATAATTCTACAAGCTAAAGATACTGTTAATCAGGCTTAACAGGTAATAAAATTAAATAGCTTTGCAAGCAGATCCATTTTAAATTGTGTGAAAAGAAATGCCATTTTAAGTAAAGTGGAGATGTAAAGGAAAGCCAGACACCTCAGGATTTGCCCAGCATTCTCCAAAGAAAGAGGAAAAACAAGTTACTGGCTGAATGAGAATAAAAAAAGAGAGTGACTGAAAATATTAGATCAGGCACCTGATGTTCCAGTGATCCACTGAGGAACTAAAAATGCAAGAAGGCCTCTCACCATGTTGCCTGAGGCACTTCACAGCTAATTTACAGAAACAGAAGCTCAACACCAGACTACCTTGGTGAAATTCTTCAAGGTGAGATATACAGGAGATCAGTTTAGATTATTCACTGTTCATTTTTTTACTTTGGTAGATATGAAGCCATTGACAATTACTTCAAAGGAACTCCAAGCACCATGACATATACGAAAAAAGCTAACACATCAAAAGTTAAGTGATTTACCATAATCATAGGGAAAGTTCTTGTAGTGTGAGGAAGAGAATATTCTGCTTCTGCTGATTCTATCTCATTGATATAAACTGCAAGAGCTTTGTCCTCTTTTAACCACGTATGTGATTGTGTAGAATGGATGGGAAAAGAATATAAGGACTGTAAAAAATAATCCAAGCCCTTTTCTCCACTCCTTCATAATTAAATGGAGATGGAAAGAAGAAAAAGACCACTTTGCAGCGATGAATTAGTGAAGATATTGTGAATGCTGTGTGTCGCGGGACGTGACATTTACCACTGCTTCATAGCCAGCTAGTTACTACTTGTTTATAACAGGGAATGATGAGAGAAAGAAAAGTATTAGAGAATCGTTTGGGTTGGAAAGGACCTTAAGTACCATCTAGTTTCAACCCCCCTGCCATGGGCAGGGACATGTCCCACTAGAACAGGTTGCTCAAAGTCCCAACCAATCTCTCTGCTCTGCACAGCCATAGAGGACATGGGTATCCACAACTTCCCTGGACAACCTGTTCCAGTGTCTCATCACCCTCACACTGAAGAATTTCTTCCTAGCGTCTAACCTAAATCTCTTCCCGTTTGGAACCATTCCCCCTTGTCCTATTGCTACATATCCTTGTAAAAAGTCCCTCCCCAGCTTTCCTGTAGCCCCTTCAGGTACTGGAAGGCCGCAATGAGGTCTCCCCAGAGCCTTCTCTTCTCCAGACTGAACAGCCCCAACTCTCTCAGCCTGCCTTCATAGCAGAGGTGCTCCAGCCCTTTGATCATATTCGTGGCCTTCCTCTGCACTTGCTCCAACAGCTCCATGCCCTTCTTATGATGGGGGCTCCACAACTGGACACAGTACTTCAGGTTGGGTCTCACGAGAGTGGAGTAGAGGTGCAGAATCACCTCCCTTGACCTGTTGGCCATGCTTCTTTTGATGCAGCCCAGGGCACAGTTTGCCTTCTGAGCTGCAAGTGCACATTGCACGTTGTATTCAACATTGCCCTTCCCTCCAGTATGTTGACTTCACCACACAGTTTGGCGTCGTCAGCAAACTTGCTGAGGGTGCACTCAATGCCACTTTCCATGTCACCAACAAAGATATTAAACAGCACCAGTCCAAATACCTACCCCTGAGGAACGCCACCCATCACTGGTCTCCACTTGGACATTGAGCCATCGACTGCAACTCTCTGAGTCTAACCATACAGCCAATTCCTAATCCACTTGGTGGTAAATCCATCAAATCCATATCTTTCCAATTTAGAGACCAGGATGTCATGCGGGACAGCGTCAAACACTCTGCACAAACCCAGTTAGATGACAACAGATGCTCTCCCATTGTCCACCAACACTGTGACCCCACCGCAAAAAGCCACCAAACTGATCAGGCATGATTTGCCCTTGGTGAAGCCATGTTGGTTGCCACAAACCACTTCCCCCTTTTCCATATGCCTTAGTAGAGCCTTCAAGAGGATCTGTTCCATGATCTTGCCATACACAGAGTTTCTCATTAGATTTTCAGATGTCTCAGCTATTACATTGCACCATTCTTTTTGTAGTCATGAATTTACTGAATAGAAACAGAAATGAATGTGTTTGAGAGTGGTCAACCACTGGAAGAGGACTCCAGAGAGACTGAAGAGTCTCCATCCTTGAAGATACTCAAAACTCGACTGGACAAGCACATTATCCTGATTTAGTGAGATCTGCTTTCAGCTGACCTATACAGTTAGCAAAGATCCTTGTGAACCCAAATTATTCTGATTCTGCAATTGATTATCTTACATGGCTCTTCTACAGTCTAAGACAGCTGAGAGCTCTTCTTCCTCAAACAATCAGCTTCAGAGTGGCAATGCAACTACTTTGGCAGGAGAACACAGCAGCTATTTGTGTTGCTGGAGGCCCTGAGGTTGCCTCCATACTTCAAGTCAGTCTACTCAAGTAATTCAATGCCTCAGATAGATGGACGGAGATCTGGTTGCTTGAAAAGGAAAGACTATGAAATTTACTGGTACTCAACATAACAAAGCCATTTGCAAAAACTGGGTGGACAAATAAAAAATATTAATACGAAAATCTGAAAATCTCATAGGCATGACAGAACAAAGCCTGAATATTATAAACTCAGAATGTGAATGCAGGAAGAGCTAGTAAATTCTCTTCACTCATTTCACATTCATTGTGAACATCACTAACTAAAGAATGTGAAGGAAGCTTACCTGAAGCAAAGCTGTAACACATCTTCTGATTTTATTAAAAAATATTTATACTTTTCATAGAGTGAAACCTCCTAGATACTTTTCAGTGTATGAAAATTAATCAGAGCTCAGGATAAATCCAGTTAATGGGATGTTTCTAACATATATCAAGTACTTCTCTGGAGTTTGTGGAGACCGAGAAGTTCATTAAAATGCATGCAGTGAGCTGGGAGTTATTTTAAGTCATCAGATCTACAGAAGGTAGGTCATAACATTCCAGAGTGGAAAATGATCTGCAATTATTTTTGCCTCTTCCTGGAAAGGCAAGACCCAGTGCCCTCAAGTCAAATTCAGAAACAAAGACTTAATTCAGAAATAATTGTTACATGTAGATAGCAAGGCATCTTGGATTTGTTTTTTCTTCTCTGAGGCTTGACTACTGCTTTCACTTTGAACTTCACTGTTAAACTCACTTAGTGGAAGCTATTTAATTCACCCTAAGTGACTTCTGAGCCACTGAGCATAACTGTTAAGTACACTTTATCACCTTCTCATCCAGCTTCATGTTACTGCAGTGGCATTATCAAGACTTCCACAGATAGAAAAGAGGTTTTTTCCCCCGGTAACTTCTCCTTTCTAAAACTCATTCATTTACTGTTAAGGAATTCCCTTCTCTCATTTTACCCTCCCTGTTATCATACTCTTTTTCCTCCAGTATATTCTGCCAGATTCTTAAACCATGCTGCTCACAATTACCACCATGCTTTTTCTTACCCTCCCATTCCTCTCCCATAATTTCACATATACTGTCAGAACCCCCAATGGTATCAGAGGATTCAGAACCAGATTTGATAGGTTTTATTTGAAAGGCAGGTAAAAGAGAAGTTGTCACCTCTTTGTTATGGGGACATCATGTATTCAACAAAACCACCCTGCACTCCTTCCTGCTTGTGCTTTCTATTGCCATACCATGCTGTAGACCAGTACAGTCTGATATATACTGTTTACCACCTCTGAAATTACTTGTTTCCTTCAAACATCAGTGCAAATTATTTTATCAGACATACTCGCTTGAGTCCTACCACGATACATTTCATTCTCATTCCTACCACTATTAAGTTTTCCAAGTTTCTTTGAAGTATTTCCTTATCTTCCTTACTATTCAGGGGACCTCACAACTTCTATCTTCCTTATCACGTTTTCCAGAGAGTTAATGGAACTTCCAAATACTACTCTTCTAAATACTAACACGAAATATTTCTTAAGAAAATAAGAAAAATTCATAGAAGACAACAAATCTAAGTCACACCAAGCTTCTGCTAATTAGCACTTACCTACATTTCTCTCAACAATTTATAATCCAACTAATAAAAATGTAACAAGTTGTCTTTTATGAAGTATTCTACCAAGTCTAACATAGATACATTTATTTGTGTTTCCCCCTCCCCCTCCTATGCCATCCAACATGAATAAAGTTAAAAATACCTAGAAGGAAGATACTGCTTTTATGATCATGATCTCACTGAAATCAATCAAGCTGTAGCAGTTTATTCAAGCTGAGAATATGGGTCTATTTTTTTTTTGTTAAAGATAAACTTTTTCTTGCAGTGCATTAGCAATCTAACTAACTGACAACTACACATTTTGCTTCAGCAGAAATTGCTGTCACAAGCATCAATAAATACTTGAGCACAACCATATTATGCAAGGCAAGGAGTTCTACTAACTCTATCTTTGAACCACACAGTCTTTTAGAAGTTTCAAGAAGCACTAAAAATCCAAGAAACTTTAGAGACTGAATCACAGAAACTTGTTTATCACGGCCAGTGAAAATTGCTATGTATCAACTGTATGCTTAAAAGCCCAGAAGAAATGCAGCCCTGTGGTACAGAAATGAAATTCTGGGGGAAGAAAGGGTGGGTGTGGCAGGAGAGGAAAAAAAATATTAAAAAAAAACAGGTTTTATTATAAGAAAAAGGCAGCTGATGGCAAGAGGTGGAAGCTGGGTACACTGTCAGATGAACAAAGGGCATCTGGTTCAGTACAGACAGGTTTTAGCTGAGTGTTTTAAAATAAAGTTTCATCCAGAGGCAGCAACAACTATGACTTGTGTCAAATAAACTGGGGCAATATACTAAGGGAGAAGCACACACCTTCACCCTGTTACCAGACAGGGTCAACAACCCACCTTCAACAGTTCAGTGCTCCAAGACCAAGTTGAGCATGCCTTCAGTGCTGCTGCTTCCCACTTCACTCTAGTTCTTCATATTTGAGGGCTGGCCAGGAGTCGGGTTTTACACTGACCTGCAAAAGTGTTTGTGGGCAGTCTGCAAGTCTCTAGCCCAATGTCATTCTCCAAGAAGGACTACTGCCAACACTAGATCAGCTGAGTCATGGCTGGGTCTATCTTAGTCTTGAAAATCTCAAAGGATGCAGAGACATCATTTCCAGGTACCTTATTACAGAGCTGCAGTACGAAACAAATGAAAAAGCCCTTCTTAAGCAGTTTGAAGCTTCCACGCTGCAACTTCTGGCCACAGCACCCTTGACACACCACCTGAAATTACTGGGAGAAGTTTAGCTCTGTCATTTTTGTCACTTCTTTCAAGTAGTTGTAAGTTGTCATTAGATGGTCCCTTTGTTTCCCCTCACCTGGGTACGCAAATCCATTTCTCCAAAACTCTGCCCATAATTCACGTGCTTAGCCATCCCAGCAGGTCTATGAGGGACCTGCTTCAGTTTCTTGACACCCTTCGTGAAGTGGGAGACCCAAAACTAGACTCAGCATACCAGGCAAAGCCTCTCCAGTCTCAAATACAGAGAGAGTAATTTCCTTCGGTCTGCTAGCCACAGCCCTCCAGATGTAGCCCAGCATGTAGTTCACCGTACACACGCATAGAGCGCGCTGTTGGTCAATATTCAGTTTGACATCCCTCAACTTCCAAGGCACTCACAGGATTGCTACTCAGGTACGTGGTTGCCAACTTGGGCAGATACACAGGGTTACTCTGCTGCAAGAGTAGAATTTTCCACTTCTTAAGGGGTCTCCCTTGGACTATCTCCAGTCTTCTTAAGATGCCTCTGGGCTGAAGCTCTTCCCTCTGGCATACCATCAACAGAAGCACGTAGTTTCCATCCCTCAGGCTTTGCAACCAGAATTGGTCACAGCTATAGCTTTTTCTTTTCCTTTCAAAAAATGGTTCCACATTCCACAGAAAATAGCAGGGATCCAGCAGCATAACTGCATTCCCAAATACGAGGTGTTAAGTGCTCCTTCTCAGGAGCGAATGTTTGAAGTTATTTTCCCAAGAGATAGGAATAGTGCTGCTGTGTAAAAGGCAGAAAAACATTCCCATACATCTAGCTGAAGATTCAGCATCCAATTCATATGACATGTGCTATACAGCAGAACAGGCACACACAGCAGCTGGTAACCAAAAAGTGGTTTGGGATGCCTCTGAAGCATTAAAGAACCTCTCCCAAAAGACACTGTATTTCTCCTGACACATTCTAGCTTCCCTTTCCAAAAATACAGATCCCTGCCTATTAGACACTGTATCACTGTAGCTTTCCAAAAGTATACTTGCACTTCACAAAACTGAGTAGCACCTCCTTCTAAAACCACTCAAACCGCGTCCTGTGCAAATAATTTTAACATAACCTTATGTTTTGAGAATGGAAAGAACACTACTGCCAAACCCTTTGCATTTTAGGATACCCAGTTATATTGCAAGAACCTTTACTGCCTAACTGACTAGGTGAAGTAAAAGGTCCTCCTCTCGGGGTTTTCTTTCTGAGGTAATCAATAAAACAAAAAAGTGCAGATTCACTTTGGTTCACAGATACATACTTTTCCCATGATGGTCTGCAGAGACGCAGAGCTTGCCTGCCATCCTGAATTGTGTAATGTAAGCCTGACAGGCATGCAATGGTTAACCATTGAAAAGCACTAGCTAATGATAAAAGCACTGGACCACTGCAGAATGATTCAATTAAACCAGAATTATTCTGAGGAAATACAGATGTTGCCAGTACAGTTCTTATTCAACATCATACCTCTTTAATAGACATTTTAAATAAATTGTTTTTAAATTTTAAATTGTAGCTATGGAAAGGGAAGGTTTTTTAGCTTTTTATTCTCAATGAATAACTAAATTAGACTTGGACTAGAGATTCTTACAGCTAACACAACCTGACCTGTGACTGTACCTGTGAGATGACTGTACTGACAAACCTTATTCATGCCAGGGTAGAGCAAACTCAAGGTAGACTGCAGCACACATTTACTTTAACAAAAAACACCTACAGAACACATGAAAACATCTTTCAGATCTGCCCATGGATTCCACCCAGTTCCTTCTCCATCTCTGCATTAGCTATCAGCAGATGCTTATTTTTGGGTTTCCTCCCTGCTCCCACTTCTTGAATTCTTGGCAGATGAAGGGTTACTCTCTATTTTTGTCTTCTGCCACCAGGCTCAGATAGTTAATACCAACTGCTGTGCAGTACCTATTGTGTGAAATTAACTATTGGTTCAGGTCACATTTCTAGCTAACAAGTCTCTACATTAAAAAAAAACAAAAAATGCCAAGTTATTTGCTTTGTTAACCCTTAGGACATACTCAGCAGAGGTTCACAGGTAACAGGCCACCACTTTTTCCTAGCCACCTCTATTTGCCCACTGCCCCCTGAATCATATTTTTTAAAAAAAGTGAAGGCAGATTGGATTTGTTGGGGACCCCTGAAAGAGAAACTTTTTTAAGAATGAAGAGTAGTGAATGTAGTCCAGTCACAGGCTTGTGGGTAGCACAAATGAAGCTGCTGCTGACTGACTCTGTCAAGGCCATCTGTCTGACTGTACTTTGCTTCCCATCATCTGAGGCTTTTAATACCTCCGCAGACAGCTCCTGAGCAATGCACAACAAAATGCAAGTCAGCATTTTAGTCTTGAAAAAGGGCAATATGTCTCTTTGCTACAGAAAGAGTGAGATATAGTCCCTGCATCCTCATGCCACTCCAAGAATCTTTGAAAAAATTATCCAAAAGAAGCTACTCTCTGAAAGGAAATCAAGCAATTTACAGCTGCTTTATCTCTGCAACACACCACTTATCTGGAGTGCATGTTTTCCCTTTCCTGAGAGATTGAACAGGCTAAGGATATTGAATGGTGCTAAAAAAAAATTCTAGCTAAAGCCATCAGCCATCAGAGACAGCCAAAATAGTAATCAGCATCTAAATTAGCATGAAACTATGGGAGATCCCCAACGAGGCAGCACACACACACACACACACACACACACACACACTTCCATTCAGCCTACCAACTTCCCCTGCAGCAAACCACAGAATTGCTGCTTCAGCTGCTAGCACAAAGCCTCAATTACTCCTGCATTTGAGGTAACAAACTCCTGCTGCAGCAGCACATGAAAGCACTCCAAAGCTACACTCAAACCTCAGTTGGCTGCACAAGAGCTCTGTTAGTCCCACTATCCCAACTATTGCAAGAGAAGAGATTGCAAGGTGGTTTGTTATTGGGGTTTTTTCCTATGAGAGAAGTAGCAGCTTGCTTACATCTACTTCCATTTGACAATGCAAGGCCCATGTCAGCCACTAGAGCTCTTCCAATTCCCTGATGTTGCCAGCCCATAGTTTATGTAAGGGAATGATGATCTCCCCAGCCTGAGAGTAGCATTTGCTCATCTACACCACTTTGGAGTTTGTATCAACTGCAAATGTCCCCCAACTTGCTTTGAACCTTTCTTCTTCCCCTGACAGTGATGGAAAGACAGTGTGAAACTCAGCTTTTCTAACACAAAATGCTGCAATACAAGTTCAAGGCGAAGGTCTGAGTCACTCTGACTCCCCTGGGGTCTCCCCCTATTCCCTCTGCCCAAGGGGCTCACTCTAAGCTCAGCCCTGAGCCTTCAGTCCCTGCCTCAGCTATTTCAGATAGGTGTCCGTTTCTAGCTCTAGCCCTGCCTGAGCCTGGCAACAGACTTTATTGATCTGGACCCTGCTATGCATACTAATTTCCCAGCTTGACCTCAGACCTGCCTCACACACCACTATGGACCAGCCAAGTGTCACTGAATGTGGTCCTGACCCTGACTTGTATTCTCAGCTTGACTTCGAACCAGTATCATTACCATGGACATGTCTAATGATCAGGACTCTCAGCTGACCTCGACTGATATCCCTAGCCTGGTTCTGCTTGCCTCGCTGGGGTAAAGTGAAGATGGACCCTGGCCAGTCAGGCCCCTGCCCTGCCTGCTGTGTTATTGTACTCAGGTGCCAGACTTTCATCTCTTAAGGAGCACAGTGGCCTTCACTGCACTCCAACATTCATGTCAGAGGGACATATCCTGAATTTACCTATTACATGAACTAAACAAGCCCAAGACGCGTGCTAAAAAAGAACTGGATAAAATAGACATCATAGAATCATAGAATGGTTTGGGTTGGAAGGGACCTAGAAGATCATCTAGTTCCAACCCCCATGCAAGGGCAGGGACACCTTCCACTAGACCAGGTTGCACAAAGCCCCGTCCAACCTGGACTTGAACACCTCTAGGAATGGTGGCATCCACAACCTCCCTGGGCAACCTGTGCCATTGTCTCACCACCTTAATACTAAAGAATTTCTCCCTAATAGCTAACTACATCTACCCTCTTCCAGTTTAAAACCATTACCCCTTGTCCTATCACTACACACCCTGGTAAAAAGTTCCTCCCCAGCTTTCCTGTAGGCCCCTTCGGGTACTGTAGGGCCGCTATAAGGTCTTCTTGGAGCCTTCTGAACAGCCCCAACTCTCTTAGCCTATCTTCATAGGAGAGGTGCTCCAGCACTCAGATCATCTTCATGGCCCTCCTCTAGACCTGCTCCAAGAGCTCTATGTGCTTCCTGTGCTGAGGGCTTCAGAATTGGACACAGTACTACAGGTAGGGGTCCCATGAGTGTGGAGTAGAGTGGCAGGATCACCTCCCTCAACCTGCTGGCCTCACTTCTTTTGATGCAGCCCAGGATGTAGTTGGATTTTTGGGCTGTGAGTGCACATTGCCGGCTCACATTGAGGTTTTCATTGACTGACACCTCCAGGTCCTTCTCCTCAAGGATGTTCTGAACCCGTTTTCTGCCCAACCTGAATTTGTGCTTGGGGTTGTCCTGACCCAGGTGCATGACCTTGCTGAACTTCATGAGGTTGGCATGGGCCCACCTCTCAAGCCTGTCAAGATCCCTCTGGATGGCATCCCTTCCCTCCAGTGTGTCAATCACACCACACAGCTTTGTTTTGTCAGCAAACTTGCTGAAGGTAGACTCAATCCCACAGTCCACGTCACTGATAAAGATGTTAAACAGCACTGGGGAGCAGACCTTCAGAGACCCAGTGCAGGTCAACCTTACATCAAGGGAACTACGATCAACTTAAAACATGAATGCAGGAACTTGGGATTTCAAGTGCCAGGTTTTGCTGTCTGCAGCAGAGCATATAGACATAAGGGAACTCATCCCACAGCCATGAATATCAAAGGGAGTATCCATGAACTTTCATTCTCTCCCTAAAAAGCTGTTCTCTTCGTTCGCTACTACTATGTATTTTATATTCTTTGGAGGAAATTATGACAGATCTTCAACTTGTCAGCACTGAGAGAACCTGCTCTGTTTATTCAAGTAGTCAAAAGAGGGCTTTCCAAATTCTGGTTGATTGCAGTGTTTAGATGCTTCTCTCCACTAGAGCCTATTACCTGATTTCATAAACTTCAGTGCCATCTGTCCTGCTGTCTGTGGAGTAAAGAGTACATTTTGATTGCAGTTGATCACACACCTGGCCTCATTTACTGGACAGACTTCCATTCTTGGATCTGCTGCCTTCTGAGCAGAACATCACTCTGGCTGATCACACCACCAAACATGACCACAAAAGAAGGGCTGCATTCTGAGTAGGTAGCATTATCTCAGAATCACTCTAGGTATTTCACTCCTCTCAGGATAACAGAGTCTTCATATGTTCACTAGCACTGAATTTAGGTATGCAAAATATGCAGAGACTGAAACATATGCCACAAAAGAATGTCTGAAATCATCCTGGGAACTGCCTTCCACAAGCTGAGAGCACCCATGGCTCCAGATACAGCTTCCCTCAAACGGGGTATCTGGCAGCCCAAGGAAAAATGCCCAAATATCAGAAGTTCCTACACCCGAAAAGTAGGAAGGGGCTTTGAAAATACACACATTTCTGCACACAGGCAGCAGAAAATACTGATAAACAACTCAATCACTTTCAAGCAGAAAATAAGAGATTCACCACCCGTCACCCATTACAATAACTTCACTGCATTGCTATTATGCTCATCTTAATTGGCTTGCTGTTTCTTTGCACATCCTCCTATCTGTCATTTCTGTTGGTTGTCTCTCCTCTGACACTTCGACTGGAAACTGATTTTCTGTTAAAGGTGTAGAAAGCCTGGGCTGATGTGGTCTTGATCTTTGACTGGGGTTTTCAGAAACTGTAAAAACACTCACAAGTTAGCTGTCATCAAACATGTCTCAGGTTACTTTTTTTTTTCCCATTAAATTCACTTTCACCTTAAATCAAACAGTACTGAAGTGAAAAGGACTCCTCACAACTATCAGTAAAACTGTAACAGGTAATAGAAGTGACAGAATCAAATCTGTAACATAATTTCCCTTTCCTTTAACTCTTTCACTCCCTTTGGTTTTAAACATCTATTCAGTAATATGAGTGAAACTGTCTTCTGTTTAATTTCTCCAAATATCCAACAATTCCTAACATCCGAAGAACTTGTTCAGCAACAGATGTATAGGCTGTTAATGACCATGGCAAAATAAATGTCCGAAATCAGAGGCTTCTTTAGAAAATACTGTCTTCTATTTCAGTCTTCCTCCTTTGATAAGTTTGTTCCCTGAATACAGCTTAAATCAGTATGGTCATTTCCCCAAGGTAGCACTAAGGACTACAGGGGGCTTAGTGTCATTTGAATCCTAAAGGACTAAATATCTGTTAAATAATCAGTGTGCATCTCAGCTTGATGGAACTTCTGTTTCTATAATTGTGGATTTATGTTCACAACCAAACATGCAGGAGTATCAGGACAGTAGTATCCATCTATATGAGGAATGTAGCAAAATAATATCGGAGATTTCAGTGGGATTGAGTGCACCCTCAGCAAGTTTGCTGATTACACCAATTTGTGTGATGCAGTTGACATGCTGACGGGAAAGGGATGCTGTCCAGAGGGACCTTGACGGGCTTGAGAAGTGGGCCCATGCCAACCTCATGAAGTTTAACAAGGCCAAGTACAAGCTCCTGCACATGGGTCGGGGCAATCCCAAGCACAAAAAAAGGCTGGGCAGAAAATAGATTGAGAGCAGCTCTGAGGAGGACCTGGAGGTGTTGGTTGATGAGAAGCTCAACATGACCCAGTAGCATGCTACTCACAGACCATATGAGCTCGCAGAGTTATTATGGAAGTTGTTGATGCCCTCTCTGTGGAAGTGTTCAAGGCCAGGTTGGATGGGACTTTGAGCTTCAGAATTTAGACTCTATGGATAACACAGTAGGTAAAATTAAAATAAAACAGCTCCTCTCCATATCTATCCAATTCACACCATTTTGCCCTAGTTTGCACCTTCAGTTACAGTATTGAGTTGGCTTGATCCACATGAGGATTCACAGCTCTGCTTTTTCTCCAGCCCCTGCAAAATTCTCAGAAGCAGTTTGCTAAATCAGTAGAGAAAAAAAAAAAAAGAACACAAACAAAAACATACCACACTTCTGTTACCAGAGACACATTAAATGAGTGCTTATTATTAGCTCCAGGAAGTTTTGGATCCACACTTGCTGCCAACAGGAGACAACTGCCTCCCAGCTCACAGACAAGCAGAAGGTTCATGCCAAGACTCCAACCCAGAAGCCATTTGGATATTACAGCTGTATCACATCTGTGCAAGGTTCTGAAACAAAACCCTTCATCAATGGAGTCTCAAATTCCCATGTCTTGAAATCCAGGCTCAAACTGACATTTTATACTTCTGCTCCACCTCAAATCAGCAATGCAGCAGCTAAGCCTCGGCATGCCTGAGCACTCTGTGGTAGGAGTGAAAAAAAAAAAAAAAGAGCACAGTATAAAGTTTCTTGCTCTGCTTACTGCCAGTATAAGCACTGGACATGGATGCTCATTTTCCAGAAGCACAAGACTTCATAAGGCGCAGAAAGACTAGCCACTGTGACAGGAGTGAGAACACAAGGAGGAAGCAAATTGTTCGCAACAGAAGCATATTTTTTTTATGCGCTGCTCTAAGATGCACCTCTTACCCTTATCTTCTGAGGTTGGCCCATGCTGAACCCTGTGAGCACCAAAAGGCCCACCACCCAAGTCCTTTATAAATCAGTTTATAAATCAGCTTATAAAGCCTGCATTCATTCCATTATTGCTCAGTTTACAACTCAGTTATGGGCTTCTTCTTCCCCTGACAATTCAGAAATCTCATTTTGAGATTGGAAAAATCACACTACATTTCTCTTGTCTCTGACAGCAGTACAGGTAATAAAGAATTGCATATTCAGGACCATTCCTATCAACTCATACTTAAACTCATCTGCATCTAGATGCCTAGAGGCAGAAAAGACTGCAGGCCACTCTTCCATAGTTTTACAAGGTCTGTAGGGAGAATCAGTGTAAAGAGAAAATTGTCAAAATAATAAAATGTATTGAAGATACACTAGAGAACGATTCTGGAATTAGGAAGAAGTTATTTTTACTTAGTCACTTCCCTGATCAAAACTACACTATAAAATACATATTCTCTGGCTTCAAAAACCTTTAAAATACAGCACATAACTGATCAGAGGTAGCAGCATCGAAGGGAGACTGTACCAATAACCTAAATATCTGAACAAAAAGGCAATAAACACAAGTGTCAACCCTGCAATAACAGGAAACAGTGGCAGGTGGGAAAAGTGGCTGAAGCCAGTTTGGACCCAGCATATGTGCCTCTAAGGGTGCTTCTTCAGCCACACTGCTTAGGCATTGACACTACAGATTGCTGTTGCTGCCACCCCACAGTGCAGCCCCATGCCTTTGAATCCACACTGATCCAGGTTAGAGACTAAGATGCTCTGCCAGCATCACAGCAACTTCAAGGCTAAATTGTTACTACTTATGGATAAGTAAACAGTTTTTTTTCCATTTGTATATTTTTCTGTATGGGAACAGATTTAAGTGCTTTGCAAAGTTTGAGGCCAAACAGAGTGGCTATACCCAGGCAGAACATGGAGAAGTGTTTGTGCACAGCTGTAAATACAACCCTGCTGGCAGCTCTCAGTGCAGATTCACAGTTTTCCTACCACTGTAGGTTCTTTTGAGCAGAAACTGAGAGTCTCATCAACCTGTCAAATGACTTAAGGGAAGGGCAGAAAAACAATGCAAGAAGAGCCAGGCCAAGCACTCCCTAGAATCTTTGGGATCAATGCTGGTGCTTAGATCTCTAATGTAGGTAGCTCAGCTGCAGCAAGGTTACTCTGCCTACACCCAACAGCAAACATGAAACAAGCACTTGCCTTTTCATCGCACTCAAATCTCGTATTAAAGCTGTCCTTGGAACATACTCACTGTTTGATACTTACACAAGTTATTTAACCTCACAGGGCTCAGTTCCCTGTAAGGGAAACCGTCTTCCTAATTTTTCTTGCCTTTTTACATTTTTCTGGGCAGAAATTCTCTTCCTGTTTGTGCTCTACCTTTCATAGTATTGCCCAATTTCAGCTAAGACACCTCAGAGATGTTCCAACACACACAAAAAAAACCCCAACACTAAACTAATCTGCTCCATGTGTGGAGTCTGCTTCTAACAGAAGCAGGTGCTGTACTGCACAGGTGTAACTCTCCTGCAGAGCAAAAGGCCAAAAACCAAACTCCAAGACAAAACACACAGAAACACATGAAACAGTTTCTGCTACCTTGCTCTTCTTCAAAAGTGAAATTTGAAAGAACCAGAGACTCTGAACAAGACATCAGTCCAAGGGTCCATCTCCTGAGCTGGCATCACTGGCAGACTGACTCCCCTAAGCATTTTGGCTGCTGGGTGCTTTGCAGGGAAAGCTGCATTAAACCAAGGGAAAACCAGGCTGAACAGAGCTGGGAATTCTCCCAAGTAGACTAGAGTAACCCTCCCTCTCCTCTTCCCTCTCCTCTTTTTTTTTGTGTGTTTGCCTAAAGGTGTGGAAACAAAACAAGTTTGTGCCTTATATATTTTAAAGGAATTTCTTTTCTATTTCAAAAGATACTTCTATCATCAGAGAGTATATACATATCATAGCTGGCAATAGCTCCTTTGCATTAAGTTTTCAATCTGATTCCATAAATATTTGTACTGTGGTGCAGGAAACACTGACACGTACATAGGGAGCCTGACAGGATAACTACTCCACTGCCTACGTGCACTAAGCCATGAAGTAGGAAACTATTCAAGCTCATGGGCTTTTTTCTTTCTAAACACATTCTATTTACTTGATTATCTATCTGTAATGACTCTTCTCTCAAATTGTTAAGCTCTATCACCAAGAACCATATTTAGATGGGATTACACTTACATGAAGAAATAAGATGTCATCACTCACCTAACACTGTCGCTCGGCATGAAATATTCTCTTTTGCTCAAATAATAGCTAAATTCCAAACCTTGTGCCTGCAGCAAATAATAACCTAATCTACAAGCTATCCCATATTCCTGGGGTCACAGAGCAAGGTGATATTCTTTATATTCTTTACAATTAATGCTCTGAAATGTGGCATTTTATGGCCTGAAGTGCAAAGAGAGAGTTAAAACCATCCTTTTTTTTGTGCCTAAATGGAGATGCTTTTACACAGCTTCTTTCTCTGGAGATGAGAGCCCTGTATTTTACTCAGAAATGGTTGCATCGAGTCAGAACAAGCTTTGATCCAGAACAGTAGTGAATATTTAACCATATCCTACACCAGAGGAAAAAAGTGCAAGGACAGAGGCAGCATACAGGAACACTTCCCCAGAGCCCTGCCTCAGGCTCCAGTCTTGGGCACTTCCAGAATCTGAAGTGTCTTCATAGCCTTTAACAGGTTTTATTCAAAATTTTCTCATTTTTCAACTCATGCTGCACACAGTATGTCCTGCAGCAACAACATTCACAGGCTTAGCCACATATTCTTCCAGAAACCATTCCTAACTTACTCTTTTCCGTGCAACATTTAATTTTATGCGTAAAAAATTCATCCTCGGCCACCTGTTTCCTAGACTGAAGAGATCTACTCTAATGAACTACCCCTCATCTAGAAGCCATTTCCTATCTCTGATCCTCTGTCTCCCTTCTCTGTATGTTTTACACTTGCTCTAGGTTTTTAAGGTCAGAAGCACCAGAACTTTACACAACATTCAAGATACAAGTGTCTTATTCTTGAGACTTCAATACCCTTCAAAGGAGACTCACAGGTTAAGCAATACAGAAGTATTCAAAAATCACTTGCACTTTTAAAAGCCTTTAATGCATTTCTATTTATAGAAAGATACCTTTTTCCTCACACTGCTAGCTGTATTATCTTTTTGAATAGGGAAATTCACAATTAGTCCAGCAATTTATCTCCAACAGGAGCAGATGCATCAGAGAAGGCAAAGTAAATTCTAGAGCACAAAGTGAAAAAATAGATTTTGCATAGAAAACCTTCCAAACCCTGTGCTTTAATTCTTAGCACATTAAAATTTGAATTTTTACTATGTCAGGAAACTCAGGAATTGAAGAGACTCAAGAAACCTAAGTATTCTCAATTCTAAAATCTTTGGTAAAGAGGAACAGAGGATCCCAAATATCATATTTAGAAATGTTTTTTCTATCTTCATTAAGATAAGAAGCTCCAGTAAGGTAATTCCCAATTATTTTCCTTTGTTTTTGAAAAAGTGATCTTCCACCTTTGCTGGACATCATCTGTTCTTACTTTATGGGAAAAGGAAAATAGGACCACATTCCATCCTATGCTTACCACAGCTTCTTTGATCAAACTTTGTCAAGTTCTTTGCATGTCAAAATGTCTTTTGACCTCAATAATCGACATTATCCATCAATAAAACCCTTTTTGAGCTTGATGGAAATGCCAGTTGAATGCGACCAGTGCTTCAACCCCAGCCTCTTGACAGCCAAGCGGCCAGAGATAGTTTTCAAGGAAAACAGATTTCAGGCTTACCCTCACCGGAAGTTTCAGCGGCTCAATTACAAATGCTGTTAATAGACATGACATTTTGAGTGTCTTTCAGGAATTTCAGCAACTTCAACGCAGTAGTGAATTTCACATACTATCTTGTATCTAAAAGAGATTTCTGACTTTGATCATATTTTTTTCTGAACTTTCATTGCCTAGGAGTGTCCCTAGTTCTTTGTGTCCTGGAAGCTCGTAACAGAAAGAGCCTAGTCACTGCACCTTGGCTGGGAGGACTGAAGGTATGTGAATACAAACATTATGCAAAATTCACATGGAATGGAAAGGCAGCAACGAAAATTAGAGTTACTTAAAATTAAGAATAAGAAGAGGGACATATTGGGACATTTGCAATTTAAAAAGCAATAGCTTTTTAAGCTTGCTTTAATCAGCTTAGTTTATTAGTCATTACAGAGAGACAGGGAAAATAAAGCTGGAGGAATTGCTAATGATGTCAGAATGCATTCTGCATTTTGTAGTTCCTAATCTCTTGAAACTAAAAACAAAACAAAACCAAATAAAAACAAACAAACAAGAAAAGGCTAATCATCTGTTTGTAGTCCCGATTTTGTATCATATTCCCAGCAAACATCCATTTAAAGGGAATCTAAGTCAGATGAGGCTTGCTCTCTTCATGTAAAAACAGTCTTTGCCATCCTACCTCCTTCAGTATTAGACAGTGGTCCACACAGCCATGGCACAACCACCTCCTTGCTCAGTGCCTTTCAGGATTGCATATCACCATCACCTCCTACAAGTCAATTATTTTGAACCTGATATTCCAAAGACTTAAAAGGTTTTTTTTCTCATTTCTGTTAGGGATGCTCTCTCTGACATCACTAAGGTGAGGCAGATCTTGGTGACCTAATAAATGCATTTTTAGAGGTTTCTGGTTTCATTCAGCTGTTATCCAAATCAACTAAACCAGTGTTTTATCCAGCCCCTTTAATTTCAACTGTTTGAAACTATGAGAGCTGCAAGGAGAAAATTCTTCTTACATGATATTGCAGTGCAATACCCACTCTGTGCAGCCAAAGACACTGCAAGATGCAGCACTGTAGATCTGCAAAACACACACCCTCTTACTGATGTCAATCAAATGCTCTTTCTCAAATAGTTAATTTGCTATCAGCAACAGAAACTTGCCAGCCTCTTATTTTGTGTGGAGGATGTTCACTTGGAGCATTGTTTTTCTACTCTCGCATCTAGAAAGATATTTAGCATGCTTTTGGAGGAACGAAAATCTGCTTTATACTAATAGGTAATTTATTGCATTAGCCTCATTGACAATAATAGGACTAACTCTTGAAAAGCAATTCCATATGCTTGCTCCACGGACATCTTTGAATCATCTCTGCTTACTTCATGGATGCAAAAAAGCCTTCATTAATACACAGCTAAATACAGCACTCGCAGAGCAACTGGATCCTCTTTATGCCTTAAAAATTTCCGACAACTCATTAGCTGAATTCTGACAACAAAGACATCAGGAATGCAATTTTGCAAGCAAAATTGTCACAGTGGACAAAAATGTCATCCCACTGGATTCATCAAAATGTCTACCTCCACCAAATGAGCCTGCTCCTGTAATAAACCTATTTAAAAAATGCCTGGCATTAAAATGTAATCTACATAATTTAAAATCAGATCATAAGGTCTTCAAGAGTTGGTAAAGATCCTCAAATGCCCACTCACGCCCTTTTTCACTATTTAGGAGAAGTGTACTGTCTTAATGTGAAAATCACTTACACTAAAAGGTGTAAGTGATTTTCAAAGTGCAGGAAAACAGAATCTAATGGCTATGTGTAATTGTGCATCCACTGAAGCGTTTGAAAAAAGATCCTTGAAATCAGTGGTGCAACACTAGGTACCAAAATAACTTCCTTGAGGCCTGAATGCAAGAAACAGAATTCTTCTTTGCTGATGGCAGAGAAGATGCTCTCTTACAGGACCTGATAGTTCGGGGTTCCAAGGAAGTGTGCTAGCACACAACTAATTTTATTGCCTTGCAGGATCAAAACCTTAATGTACTTATTCCAGTAGTTCTACCATATATGAGAAATCTATTAAATGAAGTAAAACAATTGTCTTTGATGTATTCACTGGGAACTTGGGAAGGGCCATGTAAAGGAAGGAGAATATAATGGTTTACATTGCCTTTACTTTCCAGGCTTCGGGGGGGGGGGAAAGAAAAGCAAAACACCTGCTGCCAAAGTTTGTGTGTTGCTTGTTAATCCTACTGAAAGGAGGTGGCAAGGAGGAAACAAACTGATAGGACAAGGAGGCATTTGCAAATGGTGGCCCAAAAATAAAATTTTTTTAAAAACCCAAAAAACCAACCAAACAAAACAAAACAGAGAGAGAAAATAACAAAATAATCTGTAAGTGCTTTTCCCTACCATTTCTTATTTAGTAGAGAGGCAGGCTTGAAGAACGGCCTGCTGCAAAACTAATTAAGTCACCTTCTTTCCAATTGCTTTAACTGGCTTTTGATGAGGCTTAGCTTTTAGATTTTACTATTCCTAATAATCAGGATCATTAGAGTAATGCTTGAGGACCAACTAAGTATAAAACCCTGCTGCTTTAAGCACAATGTAAACAAAACAAAAAGCATTCCCAACAAAGCTTTGTATATAATTAAAAAAAAGAGAGGAGGACTATTTACAGTGATCTGCACCGTAGCTGATGTTTTGCCACCTGAGAGCCAGGCATGTCTAAAGAAAGAGGAAACATATTTCTGGTCTAACTGCCTTATTCTATCAAGAAGCTCCTCAAAGAAGCTCTGCAATGAATGGTGCAGAGCATAAAATAAAATACAGTCATTATGATCTTCCCCATTCCCTGAAACTGCACAGCCAGGTAACATGCATTTAAACTATGCAGTACAGTCTTTAAAGAGCCTGTGTAATCTGACAGAGCAGTCCCAACTGCTTCCAGTTACTGCAAAAAAAGGGCTTTCAATGTACTTGAAAATATTTACATGCCAATCTCACTAACCAACAACAAAACGTATTAGGGAAAGAAAATCCAAAAATATCAAGCATGACAGGGTCATTTTGGAGGAGTAAAGGAATCAAGTGTGTGAGCTAAAAGAGTAGCAGGCTTGAATGCTTTGTATTGAGATTGGAGGTTTTTATCTCCACAACAATAACAAGTATTCAACCAGATGGAAACAATCTGGTGGAATCAAAGTATCAGTAGAAAGAATTCTGTCAAAGGGAAACACTATGCTTTCTAGCTCACCTCCCCTTCTATACTAGCTGACCAGTGTCTTAAATAGTATAGATACATTTTAAAGGTCAGAATGGATCATTACGACCACCTAGAACCTGAACTTGCATGTAAAACCAGGAACGAGCACTGTTGTACTCTCCAAGGTTCACATCCATGAAAGCAACCCTTTAATTCATTCCAATGGTTACCCCAGAATCCTTACCCAAACCCATACCCTCCCATGCCAACTCTGTAACAATTTCTTAAATAGAAGATTGAATCTCACATGAGAGGTGGTTACATATTAAAATCTACACTGCCTTATTTGCTCAGCCCTTACACGTACTGACACTGAAATCCACAGTCCCATCTTTTCACCCCAATGATCACCCCTTCCTAAGCCCTTTCTGTTCTAGTCACATGAATATAGTCTGTAAATCCTTTTCTTATCAAGGGACTTGATATGAAGTCTCCTCCCCTGTATTCACAGCTGCCTTCATCTGAAGAGGTCTGGTGCAAGTGAGCTATTGATTTATTTAGGCAGTTCCCTGCCATCAGCACTAAGTGCTTATTAGATGGACAGGGGAAAACTCAAGCATGTGGTCAGTGTTATTCACCATAGAATCTTAAGAGCTTTGTAATGAGAGGTGAGGCTGTAGAGGACAAGGAGGAGGAATTCTGTCAGGGATGAAGGATGCCCACACCCAGGCAAAGCTCAGGGTTCTGGAAGAGTAGGTAAAATCAATTCTTTGCAATGGCTGAATTCCCTGAGAAATTATCTTTAAGCTCGATCTTTAACCTGAGAGTGAACTTGGCCTTCATGATTACTGGGGAGCAACAAAGATCAAGAAGCTGCTGGATGAATTATCTCGTAACCTTTTTGGATTAGGTCAGTGGTACTATAGAGTGCACTAGAACTCAGAAAATGACTCTTGCAGAAGAAAACCAGAGCAGTATTTATTCCATAGCGTTGCTACAGACATTTAAGGTCTATAAAAAAGTTTAATTAATATAATGAAGCATAGAATAGTGCCTTTCCTTTAGACAGCTGAACAGCTCCACACCTTCTAGGTCCATGCAATTTTCTTTTTCCCATCCATGCATAGTTTCCAAATGGCAAAAAAAATCCAGAATGTCAACAGGTGTTCACTGGTTAATTAAGTATTTAGAAGGCATCATGCTCCTACAGTAACACCTCCAGGAGCCGTTAGAGAGTTTGTCACCTTTATAGAAGATTTCCTCTCCTGGAAGTTAGATCAACTTCGTGGGAACAGCAGTCTGTAGAGAACAGAGTCACAAAAATATTCTATGGGCTACAGTCATAATCACATTGTTGTACCCTACAATACTTTTGATCCTAACAGCATTCAGATCGGTAGCAGTATTTAGGAGAATGGCTTCAACAAAATGAAGTGAAGGAAGGGAAATAGAAACACCACCACAAACAGTTAAATAAGCCACATTTGGGATATAAGGGGAAACATCCTTACTAAGATGCTTCATATCTCCCTACACTGCCTCTCCTCTGGCTTTCTTATATGCTACATTATCAAGGAGAATAAATTGGTTCTGATTACTTGCTAAAAATAGAAGACATCAGTAAAAGTCACTTCCAGCTTCTTTAACCACTTCATACTGCAGAAAACATGCTGTCATAGGAAGAATGTTTGAGTATGCTGGTTCATTTCCATCTCTTGGTCATCTGCACTCTCACAGATAAACACTGAAAACACAGGTGGTCTCCTGCAAGACACCACTTTTAATCGGCCTCATAATTTCCCTCACATTATGCACTTCATGCATTATGCCTTCACAACTAATTCAACGCAGAGCATCACTGTTTTCAGGACGACTGCAGCTGTGCATGCTGCTAGGGATTTGGCTCCCCACTCTGTTCAGATCTAATGATTTTTTGCCTACTTATTTGCCTGCAATAACAGGGAAATTTTTTTTTGCTGATTCTTAACCATAAAAAGGAACAGATTTCTTTGAAGTCGAAAGTGTGGCTTAACTCTGTAATCACTATTGGATAATAAGCATATTTCAAGAGTAAAAAGTAGTTGCTTATCTGAAAATAATTATGAACATAAAGACATGAAGATAGCTATCTTCTCTTTTGGTTCCTCAACACCTTTAAAAACCTGTCTTTCCCTCCTCTGGGCATCCAGCAGAAAAGTGGCCTCTTTCTGCAGCAGCAATTTGACATCCTGGTGCCCAGCAGTGATATTAATCATTGAAACACTCTTCTGTTCCCCCAGCTTCTCTTAAGCTTAGAGTATGTAGAAAGAGTGGAGCTCAGACAGCAGTTGGCAAAACACAGTTCTTATAGCTGCATGAATGTCAGACTGAAATGCTGCTACAGCCTTTCTCCTTGCTGCCCCTTGCTCCCTCTTTCCCCCGCACCCCCTAAAAAATTAAAATAAAAGTATAATAAGCACATGGCTGCTGGGGAAAAGTGTATTTACCTGGCAGCAGCAGTGCTACTTGTGAACATAATATACAATTGGGATGTTTTTAGTGAAGGTCTATAAGGGATGGGATCATGGAATATGTCACCCAGCTTTAAAGCCATGCCTACTTACCATTAAGAGCTTCTTGAAGATTTCTCTCCAAGGCTAAGTGTGTTCAAAGGCAAATTTTTCAATAAGAATGTGTATTAACGGAGTGGCTTATGGCTTTAAGGTAACAAGACCAAGCAGTTTGAGCAGGAAGAACTGCAAACTTAAAACACAGCAAATATTTTACTTTCAGAGGAAAGTGCCATCAGCCTTGAACTCAAAGGCAGGGCCGAAGCTTCTACCGCTGTCTTCTGTCTGTCAGACCAGATTCTGAAGGCTTTTCACACAGATTAGTAAATCACAAAAATCAGTAAGGCCACCAACTGTACAAAGCAGTATTCAATACAGGTAAGAAAAATAATATCCATCCACAGAAATTCAGTCACTGAAAGCCTGACCCTGCTTGATTCAGAATACACAACCCAGTACCTTTGAACTAAGGTCTGAATTCACAATAAAATTACCTTGGTTTAAATGGTTACTACCTGACAATTCATCTGCTGTGCTTTCAACACAACTGTGCTTTCAACTGCCTGTGTGCTTTCAACAGCAACTTCAACAAATTTGAATTTTTAATTATACATTAAGCTAAGCAGAGTGTCCTCATATACAACATTTATTATAAGTGTATACATACACTACCATCAGCACACAGCTGACATGAAAATTTTAACCATAGAAAAAACGCTATGATATAAAGACAGATACATAGCATCAAATTAACATTGTTGCTGTTAGTCCAACATGCCACCAAGGTACAACACAAATTCCAGGGTTGGGGGGGTTTGCCTTTCAATAGGACCACCATACAGCGATAAGAAAATGTGCTTATTTTCCAATTGAAGTGTTATGATTAGTAATACTCGTGGTGGACTCTGCAATTGAAAGGATGTTTTTCAGTGAACTCCCTGCTCAAAGCAGGACCAACTGTCGTGGTTTGGGCCTAACACAACAACAAAGAACCAGCCACGCGGCCGCTCACTCAGCTTCCACAAACCCCCCCACACACACACTCTAGGATGGGGAGGACAAAGGCCAACTAGAAGCTCATGGGTCGAGACAAAGGACAAGGAGGGTTCTTCACCAATTAAGGTCACAGGCAAAACAGTCTCAACTTGGGGAAAAAATAATAATTTAACTTCACACTAATCAGCTGCACACAGGACACAGACAACACACAGAGCAGGGCTTACATACATTACTCCCACCCCTCCCTTCTTCCCAGGCCCAAATTACTTTGATCCTGATTTCTCTCCCTCCTTCCCCCCAGCGGCACAGGGGGACAGGGGATGGGGTTTAGAGTCAGTTCACAGCCTGGTGGTTCCTGCCGCTCCTTCCTCCTCAGGAAGAAGTATTTCTCACAGTCCTTCCTTGCTTCCTCACAGGTCCCTCCCACGGGAGAGAGTCCTCCACAAACCTCTCCTTCATGAGTCCTTCCCACGAGGTCAGGAGCAAGCTGCTCCAGCATGGGCTTCCCACAGACTCACGGGCTGCTTTGGGAACAGACCTCCCCTGACATGGGGTCTTCCACAGCTGCATAATCTGAGTCCACTGGCAGCAAAATTCAAGTCCACTGGCCAAGTTCACCCCTCCTGGCACCTTCAGGGAATGTTCCACCATGTTCCTCCATGAATGCAGGGGGACAGCCTGCCATCTCGCCATAGGTTGCAGGGAAACTTCTGCTTGGGCACCTTCTTCCCCTTCTTCCTCACCAACCACTGGCACTGCTCTGCCCCTCCAGCTCAGCTCTTCCTCCCACTGCTTGCTCTGCTCAGGTCTTATCTCAGTTCTTTCGTATGTTAATCACAGACGCATCCATTGTCTCTCTAATGGCTCCTTGGCTGGTCTTGGAGCAGGGGGAGCTTCTCAGCTTCTTACCAGAGCTGTCTGTGGGGCCCCTGCCCCACTACCAAAAATCCTGCCAAACCAAACCAGCATACCAGCTTAGATGCAAAATAGAAAATTGGATGCAAGAGAAAGACTGGCAAAGGAAAGAAGGAATGAGATATTAATCAAAGAGGAGCAGTAGGATGGGTGGGGGAGGGGCATCAGAAGCGCTGTGTCGTTCTGAAGTCTCATGAAACAAAGAAATTGAACTCAACAGCAAACAAGTCACTGTTAAGCAGTTATTCTTTATTGATGGCACTGGGACAGCACTGGGGATTCTCCACCGTAAGTGCTCCAACCAGTTAGCAAAACACCCCAACTAATATACACCAAAAATATGCATATTCAGTTTTATGCCAATGAGTTCCCAGAAGTCTCTTACATAGTCATTTTACTTTGTGGAACTAGTTATCATCATAATTATGCATGTTCGAGGGTCTCCTGTGGGGTCTTTGTTGATTCTAGTCCTTTGTCTTCTTCATCCTGTCTGCCTGTCCTGGTCCAGTCTCCAGTCTCCCACTGGTAGATTGCCCAGGTGGGTCCAGAATCAACATGAATATTGTCTGTTGGGTAGGTCTTAGAAGACTTGATGTTATCACAACCTGCAGGATGCTTGGCATGCAGTTTCACAAAGCACGTTTTTTTAAAAGTAACCCATTCAGCTAACAGTCCAGCAAAGTCATCATTTTAGTAAATTTCTACAACTATCACTCCTCATGATACTATATAAAGGTCACAGACCACAACTTCTGCAAAAAAGATACTGAGCAGAGGCAGAGGAATAGATGGTGAAACAGCCAGTTTTATGTTAGGACAGGGGGAAAAAAAAAAAAAAAAAAGAGGAATTCAAAGAGGCAGAGAAAGGACTACTTTGAACTGGCCTTTATTTTACCTCATAGGCAAATGCTGAATGCAGGAGAATCTCTGGTAATAATTCCTACCTGCCAACTACTGCCTAAACCTGTCTAGACCTACAGCTGACATCTGATAAACTCTCTCCTAAATGGGTGATAAGGGAAAGGAATCTCAGAAAGTCAACGCCAAGAAACTCTGCATCACACATTTTCCACTGCCTTCTCCTACTTCTTTTCTCCTGCTCTACTCTGAGAGAGAATGCACCTACAGCTCTGGAACGAATGTCCATCTGGCACCTCCTCCAAACATCAAAGGCAAGGTATTGCAGCATCTGATACCCTAACAGCTCTGTTACTGTTTCTCTGTAGGAAAAGTAAAAACAAACTTTACAATAAAAGCAAATATTTAATTAATAGAAGGTTCCTAAGAATTTGCTAAAGCAGGGAAAAATGTAAGCTTACCTGCAGCTGAAATGGAGTCCTGCCTGCACCTATTCTATGGAACAAAGCAACACAAAAGGAATTAGAAATTCTGTATGTCATTGAAAGCTAGCAGGATACTGAGGTGGTCGAGCTGCACTGCATACTGAAGTTCATCAAGGATCAAGATCATTCCTTCCCTAAAAGACTGTCACTTCAAAATCTTTGAAATGTTCTAAGCTAGTCTTATATTTTGGCCAACACCTTCACATCTAATGATGTATTTGTCCCCCAGCTGCTGAACTGGACATGTTATAGCATCTGTCTCATGAGGATGTATCTGCTTATGATATTTCATGTTTCCTGATGTCCTCCCCAGCTACTCCAAACTAGAGTTAGTTTACTGGCCTGAGCAGCAGCAGAAATGGTGCTGCTCTTAAGTGGGATTTGGTGAATCCTCCTGCTGGCACTGTTTTCACATAAAACTCTGGGAGGAAAGTTGAGAAATCTAAGCACAATTTTCTCAAAATTCTGGTTAGCAAGATACAAAGCAACAGGCACTGTAGGTTACTCGATACACTTATGTGAAACAGAGGGTTTGCCATCTGTTCAGTCCTCTAATCATAAAATTTAAACCAAATGTAATTCACTACTGAATCATATAAAGTAAGCTATAGGAGATTTAAATTAATGGGGAAAGCTTTTTACTTAATGCAGAAAGCATCTGCAAGGTTTTTCTTACAGCATCTTTTAGGCAGTAATCTATTGAAAATGAAAGGCGAGTCCTTCTCCAGAATGCTGCCAAACATGTTTCTGGCAAACCTGGATGAGTCCCTGGGGAGGGCAGGCTTTAGTTTAGGAAAAATATATTGCAGGGAAACTTCCACACCAATTTATTTACCTATGCAGAGGCAGAAGTACTACTGTAATAAAATGAGTAACACAGTCATGATAGTCTAAAGATGTAACTGGGGCAAGAAGGCAAGAAAAAAATATCAGCCTTTATTACAGTGATGGATAAATATGGCAAAAAAAATACCCTAGTGATTAGTTTTTGGCTGCATCATTTCTTAATTAGGGACTTATATGAAAAAAAGGCTTGTTTATTCTTTTTCCAGTTACAAGACTACAGTATTTCAGTTTGTTGAGTGACACAATCTCACTGTTATGGGAACACAGACAAAGGTAACAGCTAAGGAGAACACCAGGGTTTCTCAGAAGCTGGAATCACTTTCGTGTGACAGTAGCAAGAAAGGTGGAGTCTGGGTCTTCACTATTATTCAGCTTGTTGTGGCTGCAGGCAGCTCTGCCAATTGTCTGAACTGCAAAATTTTGGAGACTCTGCAACACTCCTGTGGACTCTGACACTCAGTTTCATTATAGACTAAGATATCATGATGACAAGCAGCTGCCACAGGAAAGCAGCCCTTGCATCCCCCCATGTGATCTGGCAGCCAACAGCACCACAGAGGAGCATCATGAAAACATGGGCCGCTGCTGCTGGAGTTGCAGTCCTTACTCAACCTGGAATTTCACAGACACGCAGCATTTTGATTGATCAGGAGCTCGCTGCCTTAACCAGATGAATATGCCTAATTGCTACTTCTTGAATAGATGTATATCAGTGAAATTTAATGAAGGTGGACATGTGGGAAAGGAACAAGCAAGTGTAAGGAACTTTGGATTTTGCAGAGTCAAACATAACCATCACATTTAACACATTTTAATACCCAGCATCTTTCACTATAACTGAGCACATTTAATTAAACCATACCTAATGATAGCACGGAAAGTCTTGACAGTAAAAACCTGCATGCACAAATGCCTGTGTGGACTAGACCTCTTATATGTAAGGAACTGCAATATATAGAAAACACTACTCCCGTTACAAAACCAGGAGCGCTGACCAAGTTTAAAAGTGTGCACTCATCAGACCTACTGTGGACAATCCTCCCTGACCTGGCTGACTCATGCGCATTCTGGATTTAGACTCCAGACACATGGGGTTTATGTCAAATCAGGTCTGATTAGTTTGAAGGTGAGGAGTGTAGCAGTCAATTATACCAACTGAAGGATGCTTCTGCCAGGTAACTCGGTATACCAGCAAAACAGGCATTCATTAAGGAGTTGATAAAACAACTCCTAGCACAGGCAAGTACTCACTTTTAAAGACCAATTTTGTAAGAAATTTGAATGGTTTTATGGGTAGGGTGTCCTGTTTGCCAAAGCATTCCCTATTGCGCTATGTTAAAGAAAAGACAGCTTATAAAATTCTGAGCCAACAATCAAGAGATAACTGAAGACAAGGACAGAATACCCAGGAGTGAACTACAGGAAAAAAGACCAAAATGGAAGTACATTTTGGATACTTCCAGGGTATTAGGGGTCTTGAATTGAGAAAAAAAAAAAGAAAAAGAAAAAGAAAAAGAAAAAGAAAAGGCACAAGCCTAGAAATAGAAGCAATAAGGGCCCATATGAGAAGCTCAAGTGCTAAAAAAGATGAGTCAGAATACCTGACAGTAAAAGAAGTCTTTGACAAAAGAGGCATTTCCTGAGCATGGCAGAGTGACAAAAGTCAATGGGATGCTATTCAGGAAGAACGGATTAGGTCATAACCACTGGAAAGGTTACTGAAAGATCCCTGTAAGCTACCAAGATAATAATATTGACTGAACAGAGGGAACTATATCTTCAAAACTACAGAGCTACAAAGTCGCCAAGCTATAGGAGTATGTGTCTTCTCGAAAAATTACAGTTCTAACCTCCAGAGCTAGCACAAACTCCTGATCTTACTGGAGTCTGTGGAGTCTCTCACACTAGTTTCAACAGAACTGAAACTCCATTCCAGACTTTATACACACGATCTTAACATCCCCAGATAAGACAACCGTAAGTGATAAGGAATAATTGCCCATTTTAGGTTTTCTTCACCTTCTTCTGAGGTTTCTGGCATGGGCTTGAGATTAGGCAATGCTTGTCTGATGAAGTACAGAAATGCTTGTGTGATGAAAAACTAATGCCACATAAATATGAGGAAAAAGTTAAGGATATAGCTGATGTGGATTCAGAACAATCATAACAATAAAAATCAGTTGCAATAAAACCATCTAAAGGAAATGTATTAATCTACTCCTGTAGACAAAGAGAAGCAAGATATTCAGATGGGCCACCACTTCTGCAAAGAGAGAATCAGTAGCAAACCTTCCTTAGGATCTTTTTCCCTAAAGAAGACAAGGAGAAGCTGAAGTCAATATGGAAAATGCTGAGTGAAAAACACAGAATTCTAGGCAATTCAGAGCAGTGAGCAGGCATCCAAGCAGACTGCAGGAGCAGCACTTGCTCTGCTCAGAGGTCTGCTGAGATGAAATCACTGTGCAGGCAAGAGCTGTTGTAAGTACTGTTGATGAAAGACTCAGAAATTATAAGTAAGAAAGGTGCTTTGTAAGACATACAAATGAAAGTTACACTCTGTTACATGCAAATTCCCACACAGGTCCTCAGCACTCCTGTCATCCCCTCACTGCCTCAACACAGATGCCTGTACATGTATGAGATCTTCCTGCTACCCACAATTTCTTTGGGCAATGAGCAATGGCAAAAGGGTCTGGCTCCAACAGCCCTAGCTAGGGACATAATTTCTCAGTAATTTACAGTGGCATCATATGTGCAACCAAAACAGCATGGTTTGGTATCACAGTCCTCTCCATGACATTTCCATTCAGACATGACATTGCTAAAAGAAGCAGGAAGAATGCTACCCAGGAACTGGCATGTTTAACTCTTTAAAGACAAAACAGATGCCTTTCATAACCAAGCAACCCATAGCTTCTAAAAATTATATAAATTACACATGAGGGGGGATGGAAGCAGCCCCATGTATGTGACAACCACTTTGACTTGTAGAAAAAAAACCACCTTGCAGCCTATTAACATCAAATGCTGCCAAAAGAGCATAATTAAGCATTTGTTAGAGACTCGCACCAAATACGACAGTGCCACTTGCCTCTGTCTCTCTGTCTCTGGGATGTTATTTAGCCATGTGCTCCTCTGAAACACTCAGTTTGAAGTGGGGGCAGCAAGGGCACAGATGTCCAAATCTATCCCGCATTTTTACATTGTTTCTGTAAAGCTGCTTTCACATTTTATGAATTTGGTCAAATAACTCATGAGTAAACACTTTTAATAGCTTATTCAGCTTTGCCTGATGGCAGAATTAAACTCTCCCAGTTGTATGATCCTTCAGTCAGGAAGTAGATTAGAAGGAACAGTTAAAAACTTAGCATCAAAGGTAATTAAAAAAGATAATGTACATATATCTAGATCACTGCACAAACGCTCTAGAGTCAAGGGCAGCTATAAAGTTCAAGTCAATAATGTAACTTCCTGCTTAATTAATAACATTTTCAAAGAAGTAGACAGCAAGTTTAGGGCTTCCTAGGAGAGTACACTGATCAATTATAGAGACAAACAACCAGGGCAGAGTGGAAGACTTAAGAGATAGCTCATTAATAACATTTCCTTGGTGATAAAATCCTCTTGGGGATACACAGGTCCTCTGGTTCAATAGCCCCAGGTGCTTCTTGTGAAGATTCAGGAAAGTACAGTCTATCTAAATGAAATAAGAAAAAACAAAACAAAACAGAAAATCCCCATCAACTCTACCTACACAATTGCAACATTCATCTAAAGAACAAACCCGTCAGTCTGTACCTGCATGAGTAACTTCAGAAACCAACAGAGTAAACTGCCAACAGAGGCAAAAGATCAAAAACTGATGTGAGGAAGGGAATTCCCAAAGCAGGGACTTGCAGAGGGGTATATGGAAGCCTGCCAGCCCAGCCACACACACACAGGCTCTGCAAAACTGGTATTCCTCCATTGTAGGTAATTTTGTAAAACTGCAGCTCTGTTCTTCTCAGATTATAAGGGTTACAAATTATTCAAGACACAAGAAGTCCAAACCCTCTGCAGCTGTTTTATAAGCCAAGCCTATTTTCTAGCGAAAAAAACCCACAACAAACCCAACATGATATGCAGCGGTAGCCACAGAGGCAGGAGCTGAAAACTAGATGCCATCTGCTAAAAGGTTAACACAGTGTTACAAGAAAACTCAGTCTTGCCTTGCCATTGTCAGGGCTTTGCTCTGCTTTTTTGGAATAAGGGACTTGATCAGACAAATAGAAGCAGAGCATTCAAGACTACTGAAATTAATTCAGCCTTCTGCCTTCCACATAAATCCTGGATTATATGACACCACACATGACATGGTTAATGCTTCTGCTTAGTCTTGATATTTGCTAGAGAACCATGAGTCTGAAGTGTGAGGGGCAAGGACCCACTTTCTCAGATCCATGTCACAGATGCTTTATCGAAGTGCAAAGCTCTTGCCATCTGCAGGCAGAAGCAGGGGGCACACACTAGAAGTAGTTTTAACTGACTGAAGAATCTGAAGAGGGAGACTTGGAATAAAACTTCAAAGGATATAAAAGGTGTTCAGCTGTAGTGGAAATTCAACAGGACACAGGTATTTAAGTCTTATTAGTCCTTTTAAACATACCAGGCTCAATACTATCGCTATCACAAAATCTCTACAGTACAGATAAGTCAGTCATTCCCAATCATATACATTACATAGTAATTAACAGCCAAGTAGTGGAAACTTCTTGAAGAAATTAAGAAACACAGAGACTCTTCAAGCATACTCTTTTTTCCTTCCTCCTACCATATAACTATACACTACAAATGTCATAGACCCAAAGCAAAACTCTTTTGGAATCCCTTGCAGGTATAATATTGGACAATGTTTTTTGTCTTCTGGCACACCTATTATCCACCTAATAGCCAGGAATAGCTGCTATTAGATAATGTAGTTTTAAGGTGGTGTTGCTTTCCAAAAGACTTTGGCTTTGCTGAATATTTTCACATTTTATACATATGATTTTTTTTTTAATCAGGTCTTAACTTTTAAGTAGAAAAAGAAATTAAGAAAATCCTACAAGTAAAGCCAGTCTAACATATGACTGTATTTCATTTTTATTTAATCCCCTTCAATTTTTAAAAGCAATGCCTGTATTAGACAACACAATTTTATAGTTTGACATGTACTGACATGCAGTTAAGCTATCTGACACAAGCTAAATGCCTCTCCAGTGAAGGAGATGAGTATTGGGTCTTGCAGCACAAGCAAAAGTGGGGATGCTGGCTGCATGGAGGCCTAGATTAAGCTCACCATATTGATTTTAAAACAACTATATGGAAACAGGGATTTTCTTTTATGATATTTCTTAAGTGGTTTTCTGAGAATGAAAGTATTTATTGCCATGTCTCATGTGTTGTTTTTAATTGGACAGTAGAGGCAAATTGTTTGTTTCAAATCTTTTGAGACTTTCCAGTAATAATCTTCTATTTTGTCAAAAAGAGCTTCAAATATAGTTCCACAGTAAGTAAATAGCCTGATTTGTGAATTCCTTCCCTAACAAGTAACCTGCCAAAAAAGACTACTGCAACTTTCTATTCCATGATCTATGGACCTTGGTAAAGTAATTATTTTGTACTGTATGCCTCTTGTATCTCTTATATGGACAGCATCTCTTGCAACTCCAACTTTTATCTTGTACTATTTATTTCAAGGAAATTGATATTATTTTATCTTAATAACCCTGAATATTCATATAAATTGATACATATTTTTCCTCTTGAACAAAATACGCCTGTCCAATATATACACCTATTGTTCTGGGGTAATCATTTTAACTTCCAAAACTGTTAGATCTTTAAGTCACATAACTGTCACTTGTTATTTCAAATTCTAAGTGAAACAGGATCTTGTTAGCCAAAATTGAATACTGACTCACAAAAACTCAGTTATCTTACTCTCTTATACAGATGCCCACATATATGCACACAGCAATGAAACAATTCAGCTGAAACAAATTATTCTGTAATCCGCATAAAACAAGAGTATGTCTGAGGTGAACATCCAGCTACTGTTCCTTATAGCTCTTCATGTTTTTTAAAGCATCTGCATTTCCACCTCTGGACAAAGCCACAAGCAGCACTCAATCGTCACAACAAAGGTTCTGTAAACCTGTTGGAAGGCTCTGCAGATCTTAGAACTTGAATCTAAGACTTTTAAAACCTTGCAAAAGCTTCTTACTGTGCCTTCTACAAAGCTCAGTTTTACCTTATGAAACCAACTTCCTTGTATACTGGAGAACAGCCTCATTCCGTTACACCTGCATGCACCAGTACACATCACTACATTCCCATTAAAACCTCCCAGTGCAAATGCCAATGGCAACATTAGCAACAAGATGGGTGAGACTATATTTGGTCCAGTACTTGCAATACCACAGAGAGGCTCTGTTTCCTTTCCTTCTTGCCATCACCTGTGCAGAGGTACCAATAGTGATTGGCACAAGTATGTGGCACCAGCCTGAAACTCACAACACATACACCACTCTTCACAGCAATGGCATGGGTTTCTACGCAGTCCTACTACTTCCTTGGAGGCTGGGGCTGAGCTGAGTGTATGTAGAGGTCCCAGAGCCATTTTACCAATGCTGGCATCCCTGCTGCCCCATGACAACGGCTGCAGTAGAAACTATAAGGCATCTGTGCCTGTGGCTCAGGAGTTACAGGCTGGACAACCCAGTGCAGCACAGTGACAGGCATTTATGCACCATCTGAGCCCTGTGCAGTCTGTCCTGTCTTCTGCAGCAGGAGCCACATAAAACTTTGCAAGAGACCAAGGGTGGGGAGCTAAGGCTTAAAGGTTTGCAGCTAATTAACACACCACAGCCATTGGGAAACCAACTGTGCCCTTGCAGCTTCCTCACTTTACAAGTAATGCTTAGAAGGAATGGACAAAAGCATTTGGCAACAGGGGCAAAAGCCTAATTTGGGAACAGAACAAAGCAGCGTGTAGCTGCAGGAAGACAAAACCAAAATCAAACTAAAACTACTGTGTGCAGAACTGGACCTGTGAGCAACCTGCCACGTAGTGAGAAAAAGGGTTAAATTGGACTAATGTTTGAGGAAAATGGACCTGCTTGATAATTCAGCGGAAGATTTGCCGTATCTACTGAGCACCTGAAACAGCACATGGGTATCTGTGATGAGAAAAAGGCGGCTGTTTTACTGAGCATAATGGGGACTGAAGCCTATAACTTGCTGAGCAACCTCACAGATCCTACTATGCCAGCAGACAGCAAAATATGTGCCAAGATTGTGTGAATCCTACAGAGTCCCCAGCCCACAGACACAGAGCATTTTTGCTTTTACAGACATGATAAAAGAGAAGGAAAAATCTCATAGATCTCAAAATGTGGCTGGAATTAAAAAAAAAGCAACAAAAAACTAACAGAGCATTGCCAGTTAGGACAAAATGAGATGATGCACAAAGAGGATTAACTCACAAGCAGTAAGCAAAGGAAAGCAATCCAAAACCAGGTATTGATGTGATCAAATGTGACTATAAAGCATCAAGATATGACTCAAAATGAAACATCTGTGCAGCTCCTCGGCCACATGAACGAGGGCAAGTGTATATGCTGCACCTAATAGTATATCCAGTAAAACACCCCTTATTGCTTTCAACTTCTGTTTTCCTTCTTCTTTTTAGTAACTTTTCATCCTACATAATACACCAGGTAGTTTTAAATCATCACTGAAATGTGCCCAGCCCCACATGTGTGTTCCTGAATGAAAGCACATCAAGAGGGAAACGATGCTAGTGTGTGCTTTTGGTGTCACAAGGAATTTTGTAATCCACGTGAGCCCTGGGTCAAAAGCAAATCCTGTAGGGACTGTGAAAAATTGTGATGTTTACAGAAGTTGTAAAAACACATAACCACAGGCATCTAGTTCCAACCCCTCTGCATGGGCACAGATACCTCCCACTAGATCACGTTGCTCAGAGCCCCATCCAACCTCATGAAATTATAAGGACAACCATGTTCTTTTGGAAAGAAATAGAGTGACATGAAAAAGTACAACCAGTTTGAAGAAGAACATGCCAGAGAACTTAAGATTTCTTAGTTGGCCAGTTCAGTTTGGAGTCCATGTGAAACAGGGTACAACTGGCCAGCAGAGGGGAAAACTAAGTACTATATAGAGAGATACATACTCCCCCAGCTAGTAGAGGTGAAATGTAAAATGAAGAGCCTTCTACTGTTTTAATAATTTCACATCAGAATTATCAAGTTACTAAAATGGATTAGGTTGCAAAAGGGAGCACTCCTAACACATGCACAGGGAAATCCACACTGGTATTACAGAAAAGGTGACATGTAACTGTAAGAAGCTTATAATCATACAACAGTTTGGGTTGGAAGGGACCTAGAAGATCATCTAGTTCCAACCCCCTGCCATGGGCAGGGACACCTTCCACTAGACCAGGTTGCTCAAAGCCCTGTTCAACCTGACCGTGAACACTTCCAGGGAGGGGGCATCCACAGCTTCTCTGGGCAACCTGTCCCAGTGCCTCACCACCCTCACAGTAAAGAATTTCTTCCTAATATCTCATCTAAATTTAGCTTGTGCCAAAAATACTAAGCTGGTAATTGAATGGGTTGGATATTATTTTGGAAAGAGAAATTTCAACTGAACTGACAACACATTAAGTATTTCCAAGCTCCAAACTCAAAGTAATAACTCACTGTCACTTTTGGGTAGAGCAAGTGGAATCTTAGAGGAAGGTACCAGCAGCTCAGAAAGCAATGGAAAACAAAATCTGTGCTTGAAGAAGGACCAGTTCCTTAATCGTGAAAAGCGTATGGAGTATTTGCTGAGAAATGAAAGCAGAGAGAAATTCAGTATTTAAAAAATGGCAGAATCTCATCTAAGGTTCTACTAGGGTAATGATCCATGCTTTTAAGAGTCAGCAGTGGAAAAAAATGGGTCTTTGTTTTTTCAGGATTTCAGTCTAACCACTACTATAACTGGAGACATATGCTCACCTTAGTAACTGGGTATTTTTCTCAGTGATAGTTTTTCTCCAAGAATTATCTAACGAACACCTATTTTCAAATTGAAATTGGAGAGCGGGAAGGGATGCTAACACACAAGACCATATTCAAGAAGACAGACTGATAAGAATATGGTAGAGGTATTTCAGCTCCTTGTGTTGGGTCTGTGCAGTGGGGTTTTGGTAGCAGGGGTGGCTCCTGGGAGAAGCTGCTGCAAGCACCCCCAGCTCTAAAATCCAGACCTGCCTCTGGCTAAGGCCAAGACCATCAGCAAAGGTGAATGCACCCCTGCAGTTAACATATTCAAGAAGGGGAAAACGAAACGTTGCCATAAGACCTGCAGGGCAGAAGAGAGGTGGAGATGAGAGCAACATCTAAGCAGAGACACCTAGGTCAGTGAGGAAGGAGGGGAGGAGGTGCCCAAGCAGAGGTTCCCCTGCAGCCCCTGGGGCAAGGGCAGGCTGTCCCCCTGCAGCCCAAGGAGGAGCACAGTGGAGCAGATGTGGACCTGCAGCCATGGAGGACACTGTGCCAGGGGAGGAGACTGCACCCAAAGCAGGCTGTGACTCTGGGCAGCCCGTGCTGGAGCAGTCTGTTCCTGAAGGACTGTACCTTGTGGGGGGGACTCATGTCAGAGGGGTTCGTGAAGGGCAAACATGGGAGGACCCCCACGTTGGAGCAGGGGAAAGCTGTGAGGAGGCTGCCCCCTCAGGAGGAAGGAGCAGGAGAAAACGTGATGAACTAACCATAAACCGCATTCCCTGTCCCCCTGTGCCACTGAGGAGGAAGGAGGTAGAGAAATCTGGAGCAAAGTAATTTGGACCTAGGAGAAAGGGAGAAGTGGGGTGAGGTATTTAAGATCTGGTTTTGTTTTCTCTTTGTCCTGCTGTGATTTGGTTGATTTTTTTTTTCTCCCAAGTTGAGCCTGTTTTGCTTGTCGAGTGAACTCTCCCTGTCTTTGTTTCAACCCACAAGCTTTTAATTGGATTTTCTCCTCCCCATCCCGCAGTTGGGGGAGGAGTGAGTGAGCAGATGTGTGCTTATTTGTTGCCGGCTGGACTTAAAACCACGACACTCCTGAGTAATTTACCTGAAGAACAGAAATGGAATTTGTCATAAATTACACAAAGGATTTCAGGGATGCTTATTTCAAATAAATAGATTGTAACTTGCTACACTGTTTCTTTGCCTCTGACTTCAACCTGAGACCACCCTGTGTCTCTAGAGAAGTAATTTTACCTGCCATACAATCTGAAAAGGCCTGTTGTTTTGCTGCCATGTCACCACAGCTTTGCAGAACGCAGCAATGCTGACATGGAAAAGTGATGCAGGAATTTACCCTGGAGTATTAAAGACACTTTCCACTTTGGCTACCAAAATCACTGTGATCGTATTTACCTCTAGTTTCAGATTTCCATAGTAAGGAGCACCAGGAAGGCAACAGCCTGACTACAAAGAGGAATAGGATGCCTCGGTGCTCCATGCTGTGACACTGAGCTGCAATGCAACAACCAAGGTGAAGTCTTTTATCTCCCAGTGGGAGAGGAAGGCAAGGGCACTAAAGCAGCACGAGATACAATCAGCATGCTTTCCATGGAACAAACTGAATGCCACCACTGACAAAAGACATGGAGCAATGAAAACCTAAAAAGGAACTGGTAATGGTTATAATACATACAGCTACAATGAATCGACTCACACACACTTAAATTGTTCCTGCTTTTCTTTGCACTGAAAGACCTCCCAAAAGCTCTCAAGGTTGCCTCCTTTTTTGCACCACACTGTTCTGGCTAAACAGTTTGGAGCTCGTAAACATCAGAAAAATACTAGTACACTACTGAAGTGAGAAAGTCTTATGGTTGGAGGTCATGGAGTCACCCATGACTAAACAACAAAACAATGTCTGCTCTTTCATGCCTGAAGATGCTTTGGTATATCCTTTGGTAGTGGCAGCATGTGTACATAGGATGCATTAGACCATTTCTAGGCTTTTTAGTTTGCAAAGTCATTCTAAATCAACTACTCTGCATGGTTTTAACAACTACAAAGCAGATGGCAGATGTGTTAAAAACGCTGGCCTTCAAGGATAGGAGCTCGTAACAGATTGCAAGTGGTAGAGGAATTCAATTCACATTCAGAGCTCCAGTTGTTTTGTTGAAGAAAACAATATCAAACATGTCATCTCAGCACATGCAGCCACAAATAGATTAGTGAAAAGATTTATTCAGACATAAACAAACAGTATGTGCTAAAATCCTGAATAAATGTCACTAAAAAAAAAAAAAAGGAGCACGAATTTTCAAGTGGCCAACATGAAGGCAGTCTGCTTGCAAACATTTACAAACTTGACAGGAACAATGTGGTGGGTAGGTCAATTAAGGTCAATTTGAAGAGGGACTTTAAAAAAAAAATGGAATAAAATGGCCATGAATAACCCCATCTAAATGTGTAGTTTCCACCAGGGGGGAGAGGATGTTAAATAATAGTTATTGAAACACAACCAAGATGATTTTTTGAATGGTTAAGTGGTTCAGGACAAACTAGAGCTCTGTTTATGTTTTATAGAAGAGCCATAAGTCCATCTCACCCAGGATATACTCATAATAGCCAGTGGTGAATAGTGAGGGAATAAAGAATGTCAGCAATGTCACAGAAATGCTGTATAGTAAGATGACCTGGAGAAAAATCCAGCTGCTCAACAGAACCAAACATGCTCATGTATGGTGTTTACTGGGAGACTTGTACCCTTGCTGCTACTACAGGTGACTCCCAGGTTGTCACAGGAACTGCAACAAGCCCAGAATTTGCAGATATCACTACTGGAAGATCACAGTATGGAAAGGAAAAAACCCATTAGAGGGTTTGAAGCTCACAAGATTGCCTCCTATGGAGGAAGACATCAGATGAGCCTTTCCAAGGAAAGGTGTTTGTGCTCATAGGGAAGTTAATGAACATGCTTACTGAAAATTTAGCTTCTTCTCTCTGCTCCCCCTTCTAAATATTGTGCAGATAGCAAGGGCAAAACAACTGGTAAGCAAAGAAGGAAGGAGGGGGTATAAAACAAGCTGAAGCCACTATATAATTCTGCCACAGCAGCTGCTGGCTGCTATCTTTCCTTTGAAATTAAGCTGTCACCCTTTCTTTTCCACTCCTGGTGGAAGTACCTTGCTCACAGCTCAGAAGGTAGTGCTGTTGCATAATCTGAGCCTACAAGCACCAAGCAACAAAAAAATCTGATTTTCTACAGCAAACATTTGCCTTCCCTTTACCTGCCTCCATTTCGCCTCTTCTGGTCCAGTGCTGTCCAAAGGCAGCACAGAGAGAGCAACACTGCTCTTAAGCCTTGTGGACTAAAAAAAAAATTAAAATTGTCAACCCCCCCCTAGTGGGGGCTTTGCTGATATATAATACTAACACTCTAATGCTAGGAAAGGCACTTTTTGCCATTATACCTGACACCAGTCCCCTGAACAAAACTAGCTTTCTTGGCAGAAGTACAATTTTGTTGGTGTAACTGCAGCTTATGCGAAGGCTTTGTAGTTCCACTGTAGACCTGTCACATAGTCATTTGTTCAGTCAAAAAGATTTTTGCTCCTAAGTGCTAAGTGTTCTTTGAATAAGAGACTTCAGTTGCTTAATTCCCTGTGCTGCCTGCTTGTTCATTCAAGTGGTTCTCTGTGACAAAGAAAAGCCACATAGGGAAAAAGGAAGTGAACCTCACACGGAAAAATAAAGTGGTAACTGACATCTGCATAAAGGGCAGGTGGGTTGATTCGGTTTCCACTCCTCACAGCACAGCTTTCCTTGTTATCCAAGTCTCAAACTAAATCCTGTTAGGTGCAGGTGGAAGACATCTGTCTATTTCAATGGAGTGGGAGCAGGCACTTGGTAGTTTTACTAATAAAGCATCTACTAATGACTGCAAGTAAAAGCTAAGAAACCTCACTCCCACTGTAAGTTACATGCAGTGGCTTCTACATACATAGTCCCCACAGATAGAACCAGCAATGACATTCAGAAAAAAAAAAATTTCCTTCCTGAACAACTCACATGAAGAAATATGTAACCACGGGGTGCTGGAGGAGGAAAAGCATTATATAAGAGCTAGCACAGATTAATCGGTATGCACAATGAACATGTGTAATATACAAAATCAGCACTAGTAAATCACTAGCTTTTCATGGTCATCAGATACAGTGTTTACAGGCACCACAATGGATGATTTCTCAAAAAAGAGTTTAAACAAAATACAGCTGGAGGGGAAAGGGAAGCTTTACTAACCAGGATTTTGCTGTAAAGCATGGACTGGAGTGAAAGCATGAAGATGCTTGTGAGAAGAGCAGATAATCAAGTATGGCATAATGTGCAGAGCAGAAACAAGAGTAGATGAAGTAATAATATAATAAGCCAGTATGGATCAAGTTGGTCTGGATTGAAAGCCACCCCTAAAGCATATAGCTCAGACTCCAAGAATAAGATGACATAGAGCAATAGCTGCTGATGTACTATTTTGAAAGTACTTGGGAACAAACACAGGTACGGTGGCTGAAAAAAGAATAAAAAGGGCTTTTATGAGCAATCTGGAAAAGCAAGAAGAAACAAACAAACAAACAAACAAAAACAAAACAAACACCCAAAAGTCTTCAAAGTCTTTGTATGAAAACTTAGAAGGCTGAGTCATTCTGGTCTTCTGTCCATGTACATCAACTTTCTGTCTCATCCAAATTATTATTTCAAATGTATGGTATCTTTAGCACAAGGTTCAGTTGAATCATGTTAAATTGTAAGGCTCTGCATGCATTCACACTTAAAGCATGTTGGGAGGGGTTCTGGAGGGTGTTACTTTTTCTTTTTAAGACAGATTTAAGATGCCTTACAGTATGACAGTCTAATTACAGGCTGCAACTTCAATTTCATTTACTTCTGTTGCATCTTGTGCTAAGTTTAACATTTCCTGGGGAGACAATTACAGGACAGTACTAAGAAACACAATTTACTCTCTCCAGTTTGCATGAGTATGCAGAATTCATTCCATCCAACTTCACATTTCATTTTTAACGTAGCAGTGCTCATTTTACACTATAAATACCAGAAAGAAGTGTCCTTATATATTTTATATTGATACTGTATGTTATTAATATAGTAACTTGTACAGATTTGCTACCTTAGCCAAAAGTTATGTTCTTAAAAAATAGATCACACAGCAGTATTAACAGCTATCACGTTTGAAACAGTAGTGTCTGGAGACAAACTGGGAGTGGGATGTTATTCTTCCAGATATTCTGTGGGCACAGAACTGCAAACAATCCCCTTGCCAAAATGTTCATATTCTAAAATATGTGCTCCACAAGGGTGAAATGCACGCACCCAAAGCGGGTGAAAAGGATCTAAGACACAGACAGAGCAAACTGGGAGGTGACAGTGCATGTTGCAGCAGTTACTCTAACTTTAATCATAGCCCTCATGATGAGAAATCATGTGTAAGAGAGAAGCACTGGCAAGCCTTCAAAAAATCTTCAAGCCAATATATGGAGGAGGAATACTCTCACCTACCTTTTGTCTTCCTCTGTATAGTTCAAAGTACTGGCTGCAGTAGATTTCGTATCTGTCATTGCCCAGAAGAGGGGAATAACGTTTGCAGCCATTTCACTCACTGCTTTAAAAAGGCTAGTTTCTCCACAATTGCAACATGCCATATCCTGTATTTTTATCCACCAATGGGTTTCCTAATTGTTTTGTACTATCAGTCAAGTCTGAATTAGGTACAGTGGATATACTTGACAACAAACCTTATGAGGGAAGATGCTTACTCCTTGATTCACAGAATTGTTCTGGTTGAAAAAGACCTTTATCATCAAGTCCAACCATAACCTAACTCTGCCTACCATTACCTAACTCTACCAAGTCCAGTGCTTAAACCTTGCTCCTCAGCACCACATCTATACATCTTTTAAACACCTCCAGGCAGGGTGATTCAACCACCTCCCTGGGCAGCCTGTTCCAGTGTTTAATTACCCTCCAGTGAAGAAGTTTCTTCTAATATCTAATCTAAACCTCCCCTGGCACAACTTGAGGCCATTTTCTCCTGTTCTATCGTATGTTACTTGGGAGAAGGGGACCAACCCCCACCTTGCTACAACCTCCTTTCAAGTAGCTGTAGAGAGCAATAAGGTCTCCCCTCAGCCTTCTTTTCTCCAGGCCAATCACCCCCAGTTCCCTCAGCAATTCCTTGTAAGACTTGTTCTCCAGACCCTTCACCAGCTTTGCTGCCCTTCTCTGGACATGCTCCAGCACCTCAATGTCCTTCTTCTAGTGAGGGGCCCAGAACTGAGCACAGAACTTGAGGTGTGGCCTCACCAGTGTCAAGTACACGGGCATGATCACCTCCCTACTCCTGCTGGCCATCCTGATGCAGGCCAGGATGCTGTTGATCTTCTTGGCCACCTGGGCACACTGCTGGCTCATATTCAGCTGGCTGTCAGTCAACACCCCCAGGTCCTTTTCCACTGGGCAGCTTTCCAGCCCCTCTTCCCCAAGCCTGTAGTTGCATGCGGTTGTTGTGGCCCAAGTGCAGGACCTGACACTTGGCCTTGTTGAACCTCAAATAATTGGCCTTGGCCCATTGATCCAGCCTGTCCAGCTCCCACAGTAGAGCCTTCCTATCCTCAGGCAGATCAACACTCCCTCCCAACTTGGTGTCACCTGCAAACTTACTGAGGGTGCACTCAACCCCCTCATCCAGATTACTGATGAAGATAATCAAGTGAACTGGCTGCAACACTAAACCCTGGGGAACACCCCTTGTGACTGGCCACCAGCTGACAATACTGATGGCCAAAAAGTGTATCAATATGTTACTAAAGCCACCTAAAGCAAGGAAGCTACTCTTTCTTGTGAGTAACCGAAGCAGAAGGTGGCCCATAGCAAGTAATTTGAAGATGGTATCTACTATATAGGTATCTTTAAGGCAATTTTTCTTCTCATCTATTAAGAGCCTTCTGAATCTGGTTTCCTTAGGTAAAGAAAATTATGAAATTGAACAGTGTTGAGTATCCTATCAATAACTCAGGAGTCCCTTTGTCACTCAGCCTGTTTTGACAGATAAGCACCCTCTTTCAAAGTCATGAACTTCCTAAAGGTTCAGAAGCTAGGCATTCAGGTAGCAAATGTAGCCCTTAGCAATGCCTTCACTGGGAGAGAAAACTCCAGCATGGCCCCCAGCCCCTATTAGACATCAGAATCCACACAAGAGACTGTATGAATTGCACCACTATGGGAAAAGCTCTAATTGGTACCAATATAAATCAGACATCAGGCAACACAATCATCTCTCACACCTGATATCAGCACTCAATAGTTCTGCTTTTCAGGGAAATGCCATTCCTATTAAGTCTGTAATTCCCATATCAAATGACTCTCCTTTCTTTAAAAGCAATCCTCCTTGAAAATACCTCCTCAGAGAGCCCTCACAAAGTCAGAGGCAGAGATAAGATGTCAATCAGACTGAGTAGTTTCTGAAGGAGGTAGGTAACAAAGGAAAATCAAAGACTTGGAGACAGAGAAAATGACGTAATGGAGTAAACTTCCCATGTTTTAATTACACAGAAGGAAAGTCTGTATTGCTGCTTAATCAAGTATTAGTTTTTCATAGATTATCCAGGTGTTATGCATATGAAAATACACAGCCTGTCCTATTTACAATCAAACTGTCCTCCAGGAGCACCATCCAACTGATAAGACATGTGACTCTCTTCCCTGTGGAACAGCATGCAGCAGCTTCAACTGATAAGCTCAGCTCTATGGGATGAGTGGCAGGCCTTCCCCACCAGAGAAGAACACGCACAAATAATGATGATGAGATGGTAAGCCTGCTCTTAAAATGGCTTACTGCTCTAGTGGTATTTTTTTTTTTCCACCAACTTAAGACTGCAGCCAAGCATAACTGTAAAAAGATTGCTGTCCTCAGCCACTAACAATCTGTAATGTTTCTGGCCGTTTTAGCCATCAATCTCATTCAGCTGACTGATGAAGGATGCAGATGAAGGACAAGGAACACAGCTCAACAAAATCAGTTTCTTATTTCACAAAATTCCTCAGCTTTGGGAATAAGCTCAGCTAACAGCTCTGCTCTCAAGCTAATAATGTCAGATGGTTTCCCAACAGGGTATAAAGAATTGAAGAGACACTCCTTTGCCTCCACCCTCCGGTCAAATTTGGCCAGGATCACCAAAAGACCATCCAATGCCCCATGGTGCATTGTCACATCAAGCTGTTTTTTCCGGTTACCCTGCACACTTGCTCTTCCATATATTATAAACATTTGCATAGTTCTTACAAGACATAGCTGTGCCACTGAAGTTGAAGTGCAAGGAAGGAAAATTATGCCAGTAATGAGGGATTTCTCATTTTCATTACTTCTCCTTCTTCTTCTTTCCAATTACATCCAAGTAATAAAGATTGACTGCTGGCAGTGTCACTAGTGCACCAGCCAGCAGTGCTCATTAGCACAGAGCTTCCCAAAAACATCAAGAGCAGCAAAGCCAGAAAAAGAGACCCACAGCTGGTCCCTGAAATCAGATTAGATTCTCGGTTTTTTCCACACGGATCCTACTTGCCACTTCCTTGGCTCTGAGTTTCCATATATTTCAGATTTGCACTTTGTGTCTCAGAAGCCATGATATATCATTCTCAGGGCTGTATCAGGTGTGAATTTTATATGGACCAAACAGCAAAGCAAAGCACCTTGCCTCATCTCTTTAGGCAGGAAGGTGGAAAGCAAAGCTTCAGCTGGCAACTCGTGAGTTTTCAAGCTACAAGATAATATAGCCCTGGGTCTTTGGGAGCCTACCCACTAGAATTAAGTGTCTTCACATATAATTTTGAAGACTTTGACTTCTTTAACGTGCACACAATTTTAATGTGTTTTCACGATGGAGACACGTGCACAGAAATTATTAATGATAAGTTCGATAAGTAATAAAACTACTTCATCTCATCTCTTTTTGTTGCCTTCTCCTCTATATAACCAGTGTTCTAACAACAGCATTTTGGAAATTATGTGATTTACTGAATTTCTCTATTGATTAAAGCATTACCTGAACAGTCAGATATAGGTATTCTGTTCTTTGATGGGCAAATCACTACCTGTCTAGCTAGTTTTCTCTAGCACAGGATCTCTTAAGGAAAGCAAGAACCACTGGAAAGACAAGTACAGTTCTGTGCACTACCTGTTTTGAGTCTTGGAGGTCTGGGAGAAGTCAAAGAAAGTGGGAGTAAGTGCTGGCATAAGACAAGGGGGATTAAAGAGATGACATTTTTCTTTCTATAGCACTCTCTCTGGCCTTAGGAGATATCCTACCTTTTTTAACAACAACAACAACAAAAAGATGAGGCAAGCAGAGCCTTGGATGACAAGCAAAGAAAAAAAAATTACTCATTTTACTGACTGTCATAAAGAAAATATGGATGTTTGGAAGACAGAATGTGGAAAACAAATGTTCTTCCCTGGGTATTTCACCGTGAAATACAAATATTTCATTATGAAATAAAAATCATCTGTTTTGGGATCATATGAAGTGATCTTTAGTCTCAAGGGTTCAGCAATTCAACAAAAGGAAATTGAAGTCCATAAAAATGAATGAAGTCAGGCAAGTATCACCTATCAGGTGACAAAAGTTATTTCAGGAGCTTACAAACAAGGGCATACAGTAATGGCTCCTCTGAATCTGGCAATATTCCAGGAAATGGCCTCTGAATTGTGGTTTTGACTATAGCAGCAGCGCCGCTGTCTAATAATTTTTTGTCCATGTTTCAGTACCTTAATACCCCAGAGTAGTTGCAAATGCACCAAGAGCAATTTCTGCAGGACTCTTAATGGAGGAAAGACCTATTCAAACTATGAGATATTTTCTCTACATTAATAGCTGCTGGGCTGCTGTAACAATTGACTGATTCAGCACCAACACTGACAAGGTACCTCAGCCTCTGACATTTGTGAAGAAGCTTTGTGTTCCCTCCAACTATCAGAAAGAGGAGCAGATATTTGCTCTGTTTTCACAGTTATAGAACAGCTTTTAATAATTTTGCAGCATGAGCGCAGCACCTAATCCAATAAAACTTGCCAGGAACATTTAAAATCAAGGTCTCTGAGATTTTGTTTCCTATAAATTCACCAGACTTACAAAAAAAGGGTCTATTCCTCAGAAATGTAGCCCCACCAGAGCTGCACAGGGCTGAAGACTATTTTATCTCCCGCTCTGCAGGAAAGATAGCTGAAAGTACTCAGAAATAGGCTGTAGGGATGTACAAAATGGACTGGTGTTAGTGAACAGGAAGAAGAAAATTAAAATTATTTCTGAAGGAAATCAAAGCATTTGCTCAAAACAGAATAAAAAGCAGGAACAAGTTATAATAGACATTTAATTCATTTAATGCAATGACTGCAATCTATTCATGGAAAAAACTGCATTTTTTATTTGGAGGTCAAAGCATGAAAAAAAGCAGCTACTACCATCTGTCACCAACCAACTATCTAGAGAAGAGCAGAAGGGAAAGGTAGAGACAGCAAAACTTCTGTAAGCATGTATGCAAAGAGAAATCCTGTCTTCTTGCAGAGATGCTTCTCCTTTAATTTCACAAAGTAAAACATGACAGATAACTGACAACTTGAAAAACAAAACAGCATCATTATCAGTTTGTAATCATTCCAAGAGTTTTGATCACTAGAAATGGAAATTTTTTTCTGCTTTTACTTAAGCCAGTATTTTTAAAAATAATCTTTTTTTAGTTACTTTCTCCACTGTGAGAAGGTGAAGAGCTGCATCTATGACAACTACATGCTGCGCAAACTTCATTTGGACATGATGATCATCAATCACTCCTGCTGTGCAGGTAGCGTGTGAAAGGGAAACAAAACAGAAATTGTGCTGCAGTATTTGACAACACCCACTCCCCTGCTCATATGCTTTAGTTCACAGAGAGCCCAGTTGGCATATGGTTATTCTCTCTTTTTGGGACCCCTGTCTTTTCTCTCCCTCCAAGCATTTGAGAATAGCTTTTATGGTTTCAGGAAAAAGACAAAAACCTTTTCTTCTCTCTTGAAGGATTAGGCTTTCTCACTGAAAAGAAAGATATGCCAAAGATATATTACTATGTGCCATTTTGCCTTTGTAAATACACATACATTACTTGCAGCAATACCTCTTCTTATCATATGCTTCACTGGAAGATGAATATTGTAAAAGGAATCAGAATGCAGTGAGAATCCTTTGTGGCAGTACCATGCATAGTCCTGAAAAGAGCTCTTAACGCCAGCTCCTTATTGTATTTCTCTAGCACACACTTCAACTATCTGTCAGTGCTATAATCTTGACTAGGAACAGTCAGTAGAGGTACAAGGCTTGAAAGAGCAATAAAGGTAAGTGTTTGTCTTTTTCAGAAGAGTCTGGAGTAAGCAATAAATATTAGACAATATTTAGTAATGCAGAAGCAACCAGAGTCAAAGTCAGACTGCAGTCTTCCCAAACACTCTACCAGCTTATCTAGGATATAAAGAGAGCACCCTCCTTGTGTTTCACAGCTCTGGTTAGTACCATGCCAATTCAGTGGACTTGCACTAGTTTCTCATATCCTGACTCCTTGGTATGACTCAGGTCAGCAGAAGTTGCCTGCACTTACGTGTTTTCTGATGCACCAGCACTGCAGCATGTCTGTTTTTAAACAGCTGTGCAGCAGCGCACACTAGAGAACAGCTCTTTCCATCTCACTCACAGTCATCCCTGTACCTCTGACAATCCATGAGAGAACAGACAATCACTAATACGGACATGACAACATCCAATTGCAAACACACACACCCTCCTCCTTAAAATGCCAGGACAGAAGTTGTGCCACTTCACAATAATCTTTATTTCCCTCAGCATGTTAATAAACCACTCCGGAAGAACAAGGTATTTAAACACACCTCCTGAGGACCTCACACATACGAATCTGGACAGGAAAGTGAACTAGAAATCACTTCCTCTTCTCCCCTAGCAATCATGCTGCTCCCTTTTTTACAGGACAAAGAGCATTTGTAACCTGGACCCCCCCACACTGAGATTCTTTAGTTTAGCCTGTGCAACTGTTTAGTTTAGCACTGCCATGAAATGGCAGTGAAATGCTCAACCATCACCCTGCAGTTGAACAACCACCTCATTTATTAAAAAGATGGAGAAATGCATGCCCATATGTGCTAGCATGGTGTCCTGCTGACACATGCATGTCTCATAGTGATTTGATACCCTCTTGTCACAGAGTAGCAGCCCCAGAAGGAGTGAAGAGAGCCCTGGTTTCCTTCCACCCTTCAGAGCCACATCTTCAGGAGGGAATGGCAATGCTAGGATCCACCGACTGGGATGGAGTATGACCACCTGGAGATTCCTGATATAGGCTTTAATGTTGTGATGTGCCAAGTGTGCCACCTGCGATACAGCAATAAATGTAAGCATGTGCTCAACCTTAAAATCATGAATGGCCTCAGTGATTTCTCCAAGACTATGCATGGCTTTTAAGGCAAGCACAAATGAGAATGAAAGATCAGCGCAACAAAAGTTGAAGCAGTGGAACAAAGTGATGAAGGCATTTATGCAGCTGGCTTCTATGAGTACACTCAATCGCCTTATATCACAGTTTTGAAACACAGGTGAAGGCCAGGAAATGAGAGGGTGAAGAAAACCCTCAGCAGCTTGTCCACACAAATTAACAAGGCCACAGAAGGGGTAGGCAACAGTTTGTCCAGCTTCCAAGTTTAAACTTCTAAGTTTAAAAGCAGCAACAAGTTCACATTCTACCTCAGTAAGCAGACACAAATGCAACCGTCTCACTGTTTCAAACATGTACTCACCCAGAAGAGAAGGTTGAAGACAAACATTAGGTACTTTATACACTGCAGGCAGTTGTGAGCCATGCTGCACCTCTTCAGTTCTAGGAGAAAAATAAATGAGAGATCCAGGTAAAAGACAACGTACTTGTTTCCCTTGGGGGATGTGTACTTAGCCTTGGCAGTCTTAGGGCCTGGGTTGGTGTGGAATCCAAAAAAAGAGTTGCTAGCAGCTCCAAACTGGCCACCATACATGCTGCTGCAGCGACGAAAAGTGCCATTTGGGAAACTGTAATCCTTGCTGTCCAGGGAAGGGCTTCTGTGATAGGTCGACTCATCCGTGCTAGACCTGCTGCTCATGGTGGCTTCAGCTCGTCCAGTCACAACTGCTGCTCTGACAATCGTTGGATGTCAATGGTGTGGGTGAAAGGTTTGTGATTTATTTTCCTCCTCCTTACTATAAAAATCCCCTATTGCTTTGCACCAGCTGTTCTTTTGTCTGCCATCCTATCAAGGAGTTACATGTGCTGTACAGCAGTAAAGTTTGTGAACTGAAGTCTGCTTAGCCAGGAGTTAGGAAGCAGCACGCTTCCACATGAGAAAGACTTCGGCACGAGTAAACATGCCCTCCGGTGTCACAGTCGTCCCTCTCGGCCCACCCCACTACGAGATAAGAAAAAAAGAGAGAGAGATATACTGTACCCAAAGCAATGACTTTTAAAAAAAGGAAGTGTGACCTCGCTTGGATTTCAAGTGCCATATAAAACCCCAGCCACACAAACAAGAGAGTGCCGCTGCACAAGACTCGTATGCAAGGACAGAAATTATCCTAAGGGCAGGCACCTCCCGTGGCCCTTTCCTCTTCGCCACATTGCTCTGCCCCGAGACGCTCGGCTCACTTTAAAGATCCCCGAATCTCCTTCATGCGGAGGCAGCCTGTGGGAAGCCAGACACGGACCTCCATTCACAGCGCAGCCGCCACTCCTCCGACGATCCGCGCCAATCGCGCTCCCCGCCCGGCCGCGTCGCCGCGCCCAGGCCCGGCCCCGCGCATCCTTCCGAGGCAGGAGAAGGGGCCGTCTTGTCCTGCGTACCCCGCCCTACCCCGCCTGCCGCAGCCCCTCAGTCCCCCCACCCCCGCTTCCCCTCGGTTTCGGGATGGGGCGGGCGCTGCCTCAGCCCGGCGGGAGCGCAGGCGGGGATGATGGCGGCGAGAGCCGCCGCCTCGGGCAGGTCTCGGGGCCGCCCGGCTCTGCCCGCTCATGGTCCCCCTCCCACTCCAAAACTCTGAGCTCGGAGTAACCGCATGGTGATCGGGTCTGACGTGCAGTTTGCATTCAAAGGGGCTGTCCAGATAGATACACAGGCAGTGGTGCCCAAAGAAACGGGAATGTGGTCATTTCTTAAGCATGAGCGTTCGGGATGCTCTGGGGGCTGCGGGGTCAGAATAGGCCATGCTTCCTTTGCGGGAAGGCTTGTTCATTCCGCGGCAGATCCTTTACCTGGATTTTTTTGCTCAGTTCCATGGAATCGTAATTCAGCAAAACGTATGGACAGCTCACTCATTTCTCTAGCAGGTTCTCTCCGTGATAGGCATTATAGCCCATTTGTTGGAGAGCCATTCCCTAAAATCTGGCTACTTCCATGGGCAGTGAAGAGTTGAAAATATGCCACACAACTTTTTCAGAAAGGAAAAATCTGTCTGAACCTGTGGTAATTACAGTATTAACACTCCAGAAAGCAAGACTCATTTACCATCTTTGCCCTAAATCCCCTGTGAGAGTGACTCTTTTAGCCCCTATATGTGTCACTCCCTAATCTGTAAAATGGGGATGGCCTGTTGCTGCCTTCCTTCTCTCATCTCTGCCTTATGATTTTGACTATAAACTCCTGGAGCTAAGTGAGAACATGTCTGCCTAGTATTTTTTAAAGGCTTGTCCCAGCAGAGAATTAATCAAGATGGAAAGAGGTTTCTTACAGGAAGCATCTTGCCAGTCAGAGCACAAATCAAGATACAGGCACCAATTAATTAAAGAAGAAATTAGTAAAAGTAAGGTGAGCTGGTTTTGCACATAGCCTGAGCAGTTCACCCTTGCAAACCACCCTCTAATTCTGTTAATTTTACAAACTGCAAAGCTAGAGTCTAATTATTTCCCATAATTTCCTCCACAAACTATAAATACATTGGGCATACCTGGTGCAAGCTTTAAAGAGAAAGAACTTGAGCACAAAACACAAGGGTAAAACTGCTGTGCCGTCTGTTTCAACAATTCTGGATGACTTGCAACTTTTCCACTTTTTAGTTTCCCTACCTCTAAGAATAGAGATAGTTCATAGCCCCGATGGAGCTCACTCTTCTACTCTTCCACCCTCCCTTTCCTGCAGGGTATAAACTCTGTCACCAGAAAGGAGTCTTTCTTTCCTAGGATAAAACCGTCCCATGCAAGCAGGCCTGTTCTCAGTCTGAGTTTCCAACACACCTTTTATTTTTCCCATGGCACCAAACAGTTCTGCCTTCAATCTTCCTCCTTGTTTGTATGAAAACTAGACCAGTTTGGCAATGGAAACCCAAAGGTGACTCAAACATTTTCTATGTCCCCTGTCAGTGCAGAAATGCCTATGCACAAAGCTCCGTATTAAGTGGTAAAAAGAAAAACTGGGTACAGCTCTGCACAGATTATGCTGAAAGTGTCAAGTCAGATAAGCCTTATTTAACTAAGGGTGCCCACATTATTATAAGCACAGAACAGACCATTTTGCCATATTTACTGTAAACTAGACATCTGAAGGTTCAAAAGCAGCTCACTTACTACTATCTGGATAAGAAAGGGGGTAGAAATCACTTGATTTCAACCTTTCCTTAAAGTAAGAAATCATCAGTTCCCAAGAGAATTCACTCCTTAATATGGATGGAATAATTTATAAAGCCAAGATCTGAGGTAGAAGGGAGAGTTTCTAAATGTTGCTTTTAAATAAAAAAATAATAAACATTGACACACAGTGGCTGTATTTCAGACAGATGCAGAAAAATATATTAAATCCCACACGACCTTTACCATAAAGGGTCCAGCCTCCTTTTACCCCAGCCTCCTTCCACTAACATCCCTTAGCACACCTTACTGAAATGACAGCTTTTCAAAAGCATTCAAGAGTAAAATTTAGCTCTCAAGTCATAGCTGTTCTTCTTTCTCACACCAATATCAACAGCTAATTAGAAACAGTCATTTGGGACACAGATTTTATACAGATCCAGAATAATTCTTCTATTAAATCTTCTACTCCAGGAAACCCAGCCAGAGTTGCTAGCCTAAACAGGAAATCCTTGAGATAGCAACATTGCACTGGCAGGCTAACAGCAGCTTGGATTACATACTTGCATGAAGGAGCAAGACCCTGCATGGAAACAGCAGAAAAGCTGTAAAAACAGAAGGGCTGATGTACTCTTGCCCATCCCTATTGGAAAGTAGATGAAAGGGGCAGGGATATGCTAGGACCTGGGTTCAACATTTAAGAATCATAGAATTGTTCAGGTTGGAAAAGACCGTTAAGATCATCAAGTCCAACCTTATCCTCACCCTATTACCCTATTTCTGATGACCCACTGGTAAACCATGTCCCCAAGCACCACATCCAGATGACTTTTAAACACATTCAGGGATTTTGACTCAACCACCTCCCTGGGGAGCCTGTTCCAGTGCCTAACAACCCCTTCTGTAAAGAAGTTTTTTCTGATATCCAACCTAAATCTCCCTGATGCAACTTGAGCCCATTTCCTCTTGTCCTGTCATCAGTCACCAGTGAGAAGAGACCAACCCCACTCTCACTACAACATCCTTTCAGGTATTTGTAAAGAGTGATAGGGTCTCCCCTCAGCCTCCTCTTCCCCAGACTAAACAGCCCCAGCTCCCTCAGTCGTTCCTCATAGGGGATGTTTTCCAAACCCCTCACTAGCTTTGTTGCCCTTCTTTGGACCTGCTCCATCACCTCAATGTCCTTTTTGTATTGAGATGCCCCAAACTGAACACAATACTCAAGATGGGGCCTCACCAGTGCTGAGTACAGAGGCAGGATTACATCCCCAGTCCTGCTAGGCACACAATTTCTGATACAAGCCAGAATGCCATTGGCCTTCTTGGCCACCTGGGCACATTGCTGGCTCCTATTCAGCCGACTGTCAATCAATACACCAAGGTCCTTTTCTGCCAGGCAGCTCTCCAGCCACTCTTCTCCAAGCCTGTAGTGTTGCCTGGGGTCGTTGTGACCGAAATGCAGGACCTGACATTTGGCCTTATTGAATTTCATACAGTTGGTCTCAGCCCATTGATCCAGTCTGTCCAGGTCCCTCTGTAAAGCCTTCCTACCATCAAGCAGATTGACACTCCCACCCAACTTGGTGTCATCTGCAAATTTACTGATGGTGCATTCAATCCCCTCATCAAGATCATTAATAAAGATGTTAAACAGGAATGGCCCCAGCCATGAGCCCTGGGGGACACCACTCGTGACCGGCCGCCAACTGTATTTAACTCCATTAACCACAACTCTTTGGGCCTGGCCATCCAGCCAGTGTTTAATCCAGCAGAGTATATGCCCATCAAAACCATGGGCAGCCATCTTTTCCATGAGGATGTTATGGGGGACAGTGTAAAAGGCTTTACTGAAGTCCAGGTAGACTACATCGACAGCCTTTCTCTCATCCACTAAGCAGGTCACCTTGTCATAGAATGAGAGCAGGTTTGTCAAGCAGGATCTGCCTTCCATAAACCCATGCTGACTGGGCCTGATTGTCTGGTTGACCTTTAAATGCTCTATGATGGCTCTTGAGATTATCCATTCCATGACCTTCCCTGGCACCAAAGTGACACTCACAGGTCTGTAGTTACTGAGATCCTCTTTCGAGCCTTTCTTGAAGATGGGTGTGTCACATTTGCTAGTCTCCAGTCCAATGGGATATCCCCAGTTAGCCAGGACTTTGAAAGATGATGAAGAGTGGTTTGGCAACCACATCTGCCAACTCCCTTAGCTCTCTAGGGTGTAAACCATCTGGCCCCATCGACTTATGATGTCTTGTTTGTGAAGCATTAAGCCATTACAATAAAGCAATACTTACAACTTTTTGTTGATGACTGAGCCTAAAATCACAGCCTAGACCTAGTGACCTCTGTTCACCTCAGCTTTCAATCTACTTTTTCTCTCCCCAGCTGCATCTGTATATTGCCACCCTGTGGCAAATTCATATTGATTCCTCAACACAAGAAAGCAAGCACTGTGCAGTCTTGCCAGCAGAGGTTCAATCTGTATTGATTCTGGTGGAATGCTACCATTTATGTTGTAACATCTCCATCCCTGCCACTTTGACTGGAGGGCTGGTACTCTTCTATGTCTCCACCCCAAACCCTGGCCCTGAAATAGGAAAGTGTGAGGGGGTTCCACCCTTCTCAAAAGGACTATGTCTCCCATAAAGAACTATTCACTGAACAGGGGAGACAAAATGGCCACAGTGCGCTGCCAATCATCCTCTCAAGGACAGCAACAAGGACGCCAGCCTGCCAGGAGACTGACAGCCCTTAGGTGGGATAATTGCAACATTGTTGCCCACCTTGGAGGATGCCAAGAGACTGGGCAAAAGGATCAGCAAAACTCCAACTTGTTTGGTGCCAACAATATGCAAATAAACAGATTGAAAAGTGCATCAATCAGGCACTAAAGGAGCAGACTTCAGAGGACTACAAAAGAGACTGCCTGCTCACCTGCCTAGCTGCTGGTTTCTGCAGGGGTTAGTTTTTGCTGGGAGTTGCTAGTCATCAGGAGTTGCTGGCTGGTTTGTGGTTGCTGAGAGTTACTGTTGCAGTTGACATTGCTGGAGCTTCTTGCCTTAGCCACTAAGATGAAAGGGAAGATCAGAAGATCTAGGAGAGCAGAGCAGAGGAGCTGCTGGGCTCCAATACTGTGGCATGGTCACCAGTTGAGTCCCGATAGGAGAAAATAATAAAAGAGCTGAATCACTCAGATTTGGGAAAAGTGAGGAAAGGGCGGGAGTTGGTTAGCTCAGTGCCTGCCAATCCTAGGGCTCCGAATCTAAATACTAGAAGAGCTGAAAACATTTTCCCTGAGCCCTCTCCCTCTCCTAGAAGAGGAAGATCATCAACCGTTGGTCCACGAGACTCATCAAAAGACATCCCAGGATCTGCGACCCTATTTCCAACACGCCAGGATAGTAAGAATACATACCTATATTTGTTCTCACTGTCCTACCTCTTAGCGCTCTCTTCCCCAGGGGGATAATAATCTGCCTCACACCCTCATGCACAGCAGTGACCCCAACAAGGGGAGAATAGCGACACACTCCATACCAATCCTTTCTGTCATAATTGTTTTTCTCTTACATTTTTCAGCTACACGTTCTATTCAGGATTGCACCACATACATACCTTGGGTACCCCGGAATTCCATCTCTCCTCCTTAATATATTTGTACAAATGTCAATAAAGTTCTTAAGTAAAAGCACATAAAACATACTCGTTTTGTGCAGATGTGCGTGCTCACCCATGGGGGGGCAGGGGGAGTGTTCCAGTAAATCTCTACTGGTGTCATCTGCCAGTCCCCAAAAACTTGGGGCAAATCCAAAATTCAATAAGGGCTAACCACTCAGGCCCTTCCCACCATGGTCGGACCCCACAGCATGGACCCTGTGCATCAGGACAGAAAGGCAGCACTCTAAGGATGTCATATGAGCTCCAGGCAATAAGTAGAAACTGTGAAAGGTTTGGGCATCAGCAGTAGAACTGTTAACCATGTTATTCCTCACACCCTTTCTCCAAACAGCTATCACCTGAAAACACACACCTGCTTGATCAGCCCACAATTCCCACCTGCCAACCTCAGCCTGCACTGGCAGTCAGCATTCCTACTTCCCCTAACCAAATCTACTCCCAGTTCCCTCATTTGTTCATGTTGCTGTAACTGGCACCACTGCTCCCAGCCCCACTTCACCACCAGGCAGAGCAGATGGCCACTACCTGTGGGTGGGCTGGTCATGACCCCACTCCTCCTTTAAAGGGGTCATGAGCACCCGGGCCAATCAGGATGAGGCCCATAGAAGAACAAGCAGGAGTGAGAGCACACCACAGGCAGCAGTGAGACCCAGGTGGGGTTGAAACTGTGTGGTGCTGCTGGGCCCTGATCCTGGGAGCAGGGACACCTGGGTGAGCTTTGTGTACGTTCTCTGAGCTCAAGTGTTGGTTAATGTGTCAAAGCCTTCTACCAAGCATCCCTAAATAACCTACCTGCCCCCATAGTTTGGGTGAGGGCTGCTTTCCGGGCCAGTTTGGCCCCCTTCTTGCCTTTGGCTCCTCTTTTGGTGCACCATGTTTTTCCAGACCCATGTGCTTCCTTCCCTGTTCCATGTGCAGGGCTCTCCCTCCTCATGCCTTTCTATGTATGATGCCTCTGGATCCAAAGGAACTATCAATTAAAACCAACAAGTATTTCAATACTACTTTGGATCAGGCCTTCCTTTTATCCATTTTGAATACTGCTTTTTCTTTCTGCTCTGTGATTTAACTCTTACGATCAGAAAACACCAGCCTCTTCAAGTCACACAAAATGCAGCCACTAACTCACCTCCTCATTAATTTAGTCTCATTAGTTCTTCAATGGTTGCACTGGCTTTCCCTCTACTGATGCCTCTTGTCACTGTCTCCAAAACTCCACATACCTTCTCCATTTTGCATTAACCTCAGTAGCCTGTTTGTAAGCATCTCATAAAAACCGTTAAGAAGTGATCCATGAAATAAAATAATTTTAAAAAATCCTGCTAGAGGCTATTACTGAAATATGCTCTATAAACACAGAGTATATACGTGACAACTCAACTCTTCCTATTCTGCAACATGGGGGGCGTGCAAAGGCATGTACATGAGAGGTGATAGTCTTTTCCAGTAGTTTCAGTGAACAAAATGCTTAAGATCAGTATTACTTCAAAAGTAGGAGCTCTTCATGGGTTAATAACATTGCTCCACACCACAGTGTTACAATCAGTTAAGGGTGATCAACTGATAAATACACTCCAAATGATTAACTTTTTTATTTCATGTACATACAGAGATCACCACATAAAAACATTAATCAAAACTGTTTGGCACTGTCTGACTCCTTCTTCAGCAACGTGCCTAGCAAGCAATCTGTTCTCTCCCCCCTCAGTGCACACTTGGCAGCTACTGTTTACTTACGTTTGATTCAGGGATGTGGAATTTGTAAAAAATGTACCTCTTCCAAAGACAAGGAGAAACGTTACCTTTTCTGATTGGAGGGTGAACCAAAGTTCAGGGCCAGGCTGGCTGTTTCAACTAGGAGAAAAAAATCTTGTGATGGAGTCTTTGATTTGCTTTTGTATATTCATTTTGCATTACTACAAATGGCTAAAAGCATAAGGCAAAAGGGAGTGAGAATATGATTCTTAATCTGATAGCCTCATGCTGCTATAGGTCTGCAGTCTCTGCTCAGCCCTGGCCAGTACTGTTCAGTATCTTCATCAACATAGACAGTAGGATCAAGTGCTCCCTCAGCAAGTTTGCAGATGACACCAAGCTGAGTGGTGTGGTTCACACACCTGCAAGATGGGATACCATTCAGAAGAACCTGGAAAAGCTCAAGAAGTGGGCCCGTGTGAACCTCATGAGGTTCAACATGTCCAAGTGCAAGGTCCTTCACATGGGTTGGGGCAACTGCTGGTATCAATACAGGCTGGGGGATGAAAGGATTGAGAGCAGTCCTGTGGAGAAGCTCTTCAGGGTACTGGTGGATGAAAAATTATACTGCTGGATGAAAAATTAGACATGAGCTGGCAATGTGCACTTGCAGGCCAGAGGGCCAACCATATCCTGGGCTGCATCAAAAGAAGTGTGGCCAGCAGGTCAAGAGAGGTGATTCTCCCCCTCTACTCTGCTCTCCTGAGACCCCACCTAGAGCACTGTGTCCAGTTGTGGAGTCTCCAACGCAAGAAAGATATGGAACTGTTGAAGTGAGTCCAGAAGAGGGCCACGAAGGTGATCAGAGGGCTGGAGAACCTCTCCTATGAAGACAGGCTGAGAGAGTTGGGGTTGTTCAGCCTGGAGAAGAGAAGGCTCCAGTACCTGAAGGGGGCTTACAAGAAAGTTGGGGAGAAACGTTTTTGCAAGAGCATATAGTGCAGCCTTTCACTTTAAAGTGGGCTTATAAGAAAGATGGGGGCAGACTTTTTAATAGGGCCTGTAGTGATAGAACAAGGGTAATGGTTTTAAACAAAAAGAGCTTAGATTCAGACTAGATATAAAGAAGAAATTCCTTACAATGAGGGTGGTGAAACACTGGAAGAGGTTGACCAGAGAGGTAGTAGATGCCCCATCCCTGGAACCATTCAAGGTCAAGCTAGACAGGGCTTTGGGCAACCTGATGTAGTTGAAGATGTCCCTGCTTGTTGCAGGGGGATTGGCTCTAGATGACTGTGCTGGTTTGGTTTGGCTGGATTTTTTTGGTAGCAGGGGAGGGGTCCCAGGGGTGGCTCCTGTAAGAAGCTGAGAAGCTCCCCCTGCTCCACAACCAGCCAAGGAGCCATTAGAGAGACAATAGATGCACCTCTGTGATTAACATACGAAAGAACTGATATAAGACCTGAGCAGTGCGAGCACTTGGTAGGAAGAAAAGAAAAGAAGACCTGTACTGGAGAGGTGAAGTGCAGTGCTAGGGTGAAAATCCTGGTGGTTGGTGAGGAAGAAGGGGAAAGAAGGTGCCCAGGCAGAAGTTTCCCTGAAACCTATGGCGAGATGGCAGGCTGTCCCCCTGCATTCATAGAGGAACGTGGTGGAACATTCCCTGAAAGTGCCGGGAGGGGTGAACTTGGCCAGTGGACTTGGATTTTGCTGCCAGTGGACTCGGATTTTGCTGCCAGTGGACTCGGATTATGCAGCTGTGGAAGACCCTGGCACCAGGGGAGGTGACTTCCTGAAGCAGCCCACGCTGGAGCAGCTTGCTCCTGACCTCGTGGGAAGGACTCATGAAGGAGAGGTTCGTGGAGGACTCTCTCCCATGGGAAGGGTCCCCGTGAGGAAGCAGGGGAGGACTACAAGGAAACCTTCTTCCTGAGGGAGGAGCGGCAGGAACCACCAGACTGTGAACTGACTCTAAACCCCATCCCCTGTCCCCCTGTGCCGCTGGGGGGAAGGAAGGAGAGAAACCGGGAACAAAGTAATTTGGGCCCGGGAAGAAGGGAGGGGTGGGGGTAACGTATGTAAGCCCTGCTCTGTGTGTTGTCTGTGTCCTGTGTGCAGCTGATTAGTGTGAAGTTAAATTATTATTTTTTCCCCAAGTTGAGACTGTTTTGCCTGTGACCTTAATTGGTGAAGAACCCTCCTTGTCCTTTATCTCGACCCATGAGCTTCTAGTTGGCCTTTGTCCTCCTCATCCCAGGGTGTGTGTGTGTGGGGCAGTTGAGTGGGCAGCCATATGGCTGTTTTCTTTGTTGCAGTGTTGGGCCTAAATCCTGACAATGACCTTTAAAGGTCCATTCCAACCCAAACTATTCTATAATTCTATGAACATAACTGGGTGATCTAGGCATTGAGTCAGCACTGTACAACTACCTTGTGCATCTCCATCCACAGGCTACGCAATGCAGAAAACTTCTGACATTGTCCCTGCTTGTCAGCCCCCTTTCTGACAGATCACACAAAGCAAAGCAGCAGCAACCAAAGGGCTTCCTCCCTAAATCCTGATCTCTTCTAAAAGTTTTCATTGTGCAAAGAGCCTGCGCTGTCACACATTGCCAAAGGCTTTAAGAGTGGCATGAGTGGGTTAGACTTGGAGCCATAAAGCCAGTTCCTGAACCAAAAGCAAGACATGTCAAAGCAGCTCCCTAAGAAACAGGTAAATCAAACAACCATCAGTCCTGCTCTGGACGGGAGGTCATCCAGCTCAAGGAGGGGCTGTAAGCTCAGGATCTCTCAAGAACATTTTATTTATGAAAAAAATGTGAATATTTTTAAACAAGTCAAGCAGAAGAGAGCATGTTTCACTGAAATCTCAAGTTTTTCACATACGTAAGAAGATCCCACACCTTCCCTTTTATTTCCAGGGTCCTTGCTCATCCATTAGCAATTTCAGTAGGCTGTATTTGCCGGAAAGTGGTTGAGTCCTGGGTTGCACGGGCAGGAGGAGAAAGTCAGATGTTCTAGAGATTTCCTCAACTATTACAAAGATCTTTTGATATTCACAGTTGTACCTGCAACTCCTGTAAAGATTTACTAATGCCCCTGAAAAAACTTTGAAAAAAATATTCCAGTCAGAAGCAATTTCGCTTATATAGGAGACTTCAGGGTTTGGGTTTCTTTTCATTTTCTTTCTTTTTTTTGTTTATAAATAAGGAAATCTGCATGAAAAAAAAATCTCCAATACTTAATAGCTCATCTCCTTCTGCTCACATGCCACCTGAAGTCATGATCTGGCATAATTAGTTGCTATGGAAATAACATAATCATAGACGCAGAGAAAATATTTTGGGTATGATTTGCAATGCTATTTAAGCCTGTGCAAAAGTTACTGTTGCAGAAACTCACTGCTATTTATGCGCTCTCATCTGCATAATGGTTTTCCTCATCTCTGCCTATGCATTCAGACATAGTAGCATTGGTACGTGCACTACTCGCACTGAAGGCACTTCCATCTCATGGTATTTGAGCATCTTTGAAACAGTGACAGAGTGTACATGCATGCAGAAGAGCTGGTGCCAAGTCAGACTAAACAAAAAAAATCTCTTTAAAAAATTACTTGGGATTGGGCCCCAAAACCCTGTGCACCACAGAGCTCCCTTGCCACTTCTGCTTTCTGGGCTTTTGTCATGCTATTCTTTGCTAATGATTTATTTTGTCCAATAATAAATTTTTAAGTAAGGACATTCCTTGTGTCCCCAACAAATTGAGCATATTTAAGTCCTGAACAGAGAGGATTATTGCTGCAGATGAAAGACAAGGAGTGCCAGTCACTGAACTCCTGGAGAAGCAGAAGCCCTGTTCCTCTACCACTGCCTTCAGTAATAAAAAATGAAAGAACAGAAATAGAGAATCCATCTGACACGTCATGCAAGATGAGTTGTGGCCCAGAGAAAATCTTCATCAAAACCTCTTTGCGGTGTCAATAGGTCTTAGCAGCTTGAACGCAATTTATGCACTTGTTTTCTTAGAATCAGTTACTTTCCCTAACCTGAGAGATCAGCTGATGTTCAAAGAAATACGACTTCAAACACACGCAACACTCGGGATCTTTCTGTCAAGTATAAAGCAATCAATCAGACATGAAAATCTTGAAACTACACAGTTCTGATGGTTTGTGAAAGTAGGTATTGTAAAGCAGAAGCAAACAAAATAAAACAATTACTTAGAAAAATTCAAAGATTCATCAGTTTTCCCTAACTAATGTTCCCTAATTGCCTTTTAATATCTTCATGGATTTCTTCCTTGAAGATTCAGAATGGATCCTCTCCTTGTCTTCTATCCTTAAAAACAGGGTTATGCAAGCATATGAGCAAGAAGCAAAGTTCATTTAACTATATTTCAGCTCCATTTCCAAAACAATGAAGGCCCCGAAGCATTCACTGACCTCACAGGGATCTGAGTGCTCAGCACTTTTAAGAATCAGGTCACGGAGGGCCCATTTCAGCAAAGTACTCAACCACAGTTTTCACTGCATTGAGATATCCATGTACTTAAATAGCAAGCACACACTTAAATGCTTTCATGACTGAGACTGTACACAAGCATGAGAAATGCAGTGTTCAAAAGGCTGCAGATTGAGCTGGATTCTGTATACAGCTGCTGTAGTGGAATGAATTACTCCCTAAGCAGACATCCTTGTGGCTACTGACTCCCAGATCTGCCTGCAGAGCTGGCTGGGACATGCCTTCAGCCAAAACAGGCATAGTTAGTTCAGGTGGCTTGAAATGGGGTAAGGAGCTCTCCTACCAGCTACACAGTCGACAGATGTGAACAACTATACCAAGACCTCAGGGCAGTGAAGTGAACTCTGCTGATGCATTGCTGGTTCTGCATCTTTCTCCTCATTGCCAAAGATCTCAATTTGCTCCTAGCTCCCTTAGGCTTCTTCCAAAATCCTAAAGGTAAATATACTTCTTTTTCCAAAAGAACCCACTGAAAATAACCCCCTAAGGGAGCAATAGATGTCCTTTTCATCTTGAAAGACAACAACTTTCTGGAATAAGCAAACAGACATTATTTTTTACCACATGTCTGTTACACCAACTCAGTGCATTTCTTACCATGCAAGCTGTGCTGGAGAGTGCTTAAAATTAAAACTCAAGTATTAAAGAGCCTGCAGCAAATTAAAAGAGTACTTGAAAGGGAACAATAAACAAAAACACTAGGTGATGATTACATGTTGCGATTAAAATGGAATGGACCTGTACAAAGCAAATGCAACTGGAAATATATTATTCCTTTTTTGATATTGCAAGGAATCACAGGAGTCATATCATCCCACAAAGTAAAAGTAAATAGCAGTGGATCTCTTACTGCTGACATCTCTGTAACCATTCAAGCAAAAAGAGAGGAGCTTCAGCTCTCCAAATGAAAAAAAAAAAAAATCTGTGTAGGAGGCACAATCTTTGGCTTTCTACTTTGCCATTCTAAGCATTCATAGCAGTGAACAGTCAAAAATATTTTCATGAGTGTTACCAGCAAACATATTTTCAAACATATTTTCTGAACAGATAACACATAGAAGGTAAGCAATTTAAAACAACAGCCTAGGACTTACACTCCTAAAAGGCATAGTAGTGAGTGTAATAGTGATAATGCTAGAAATTAAAATGCTCTTTTGCATTTTAAAAGTACCACCTGTACCAGAAATCATTTATCTGTATTTACTTGTTCACATCACCATAATCTGGCTCTTTTTGTATTTCACTGTCAAAATCTGTAAATAAGATCATTTCCCTAAGGAAGGGTACATCTACACAGGAAGAAGAGACACCTCTATTTTAAGGCAGCAAAGGTGTGACAGGCTTTCTGCAAAACATACCTTAACTCAGTTACCAAAGATAATACAGAGGCCCTAATTCAGCAAATACGAGTTGTCTAAATAAATAATAATAATAATAATAATTAAAAAATCATCCTTACTTATTAAGACACTTAATGCTATTTAATTTTAATCATGGGGCTTTGTTTGGACAGAAATAAGGACATAAGTTAAGAGCTTTCATGGTAAAGAACGAATTATAATCAGTGCCTAAATTTAGATGCTCTAATTGAAAAGGTACTTCCAAAGTATTTCTTCAGTCTTTAACGTCATCACCCATTTTGCAAACTGGTTCAGATTCTGGATTTAATCAAAACCAGATTGGTACCTAAATTTCACCTCAGTGTTCGTGCTCAGTGTTTCCTGTTGGTTTGCACTAGACTTTAAGATATTCCTACTCTGTAAAAAACACTTGGCACAGGACCTTTGAAAAATTTGATTCTACCCTAATCTAAGCCCTATTGTACATTAAACTGCTAAAAATTCAAGGTCAATCTGTTCTGTGGTCTGACCCCCCAGGCAGTTTGTTTACTGTGTTATATTTATGGGAATTTTTATGAAGGCAGATTTAGATATATAAAAAAAATTATTTCTGCATCAGATCACCAAGAAGCCAGCTGAAAAGTGATTAGGAGCATTTACACACACACACACACACACACACACACAGACAAGCACACAGACACACACACAAACACACACAGACAGACACACACACACTCTCTCACACACACACACACACACACACACACTCACTCATGATGGTTTTCAGAAATGGCAGGGAATGCAGAAAAAAGATCCAGCCTTCCTGATTCCTGTATTCTGCATTTCTGCTTTTAGAAAGGATTTCTTATTTCACAAGGAAAGCAGCTGTCCTTCTTTGTCGTCATGTTAGGCCCAAACCATGGCAGTAAGACAGGAGAGGCATGGTAAGTATGACAGGATGGATGCAACAGGGCAGTAAAGCTCCAATAACTGGGAGTGGAGAAGGACTGCCATCCTCACCAGAGACAATGAGGGCTCCCTGCTGGCCTGCCAGCCTTGTGCTTGAGACGAGTGGACCCAAAGGCATTCTGGAGAGTTCCTTCAGCCAAGTTGTAGACCCTGTCCTATAGTGAAACACGCAACACGTTCCTAGACTCACAAAATAACCACAGCAAGAATTTAAACAGAAACATAGCAATTTAATATACTTTTTAAAAAATAAAACCCAAAAGAAACCAACAAACATCAGCTTCTCAATAAGGAATTGAAACAAGAAAAAACCAAAGTCTAACAGCATGAAACTCCCCTGACTTGGCACAGCAGAGACACAAACTCTTCATTCCTCTGCTCCTTGCAAAATGAGCAGGAGTCACTCTACTGCGGAGCATAGCAACTGGCAGTCTCATGTTAGCTACTAACCCCACTATGAGTCCTGGTATAATCACAGAATCACAGAATCGTTCTGGTTGAAAAAGACCTTTATCATCAAGTCAACCATAACCTAACTCTGCCTACCATTACCTAACTCTACCAAGTCCAGTGCTTAAACCTTGCTCCTCAGCACCACATCTATACATCTTTTAAACACCTCCAGGCAGGGTGATTCAACCACCTCCCTGGGCAGCCTGTTCCAGTGTTTAATTACCCTCCAGTGAAGAAGTTTCTTCTAATATCTAATCTAAACCTCCCCTGGCACAACTTGAGGCCATTTTCTCCTGTTCTATCGTATGTTACTTGGGAGAAGGGGACCAACCCCCACCTTGCTACAACCTCCTTTCAAGTAGCTGTAGAGAGCAATAAGGTCTCCCCTCAGCCTTCTTTTCTCCAGGCCAATCACCCCCAGTTCCCTCAGCAACTCCTTGTAAGACTTGTTCTCCAGACCCTTCACCAGCTTTGCTGCCCTTCTCTGGACATGCTCCAGTACCTCAATGTCCTTCTTCTAGTGAGGGGCCCAGAACTGAGCACAGAGCTTGAGGTGTGGCCTCACCAGTGTCAAGTACACGGGCATGATCACCTCCCTACTCCTGCTGGCCATCCTGATGCAGGCCAGGATGCTGTTGATCTTCTTGGCCACCTGGGCACACTGCTGGCTCATATTCAGCTGACTGTCAGTCAACACCCCCAGGTCCTTTTCCACTGGGCAGCTTTCCAGCCCCTCTTCCCCAAGCCTGTAGTTGCATGCGGTTGTTGTGGCCCAAGTGCAGGACCTGACACTTGGCCTTGTTGAACCTCAAATAATTGGCCTTGGCCCATTGATCCAGCCTGTCCAGCTCCCACAGTAGAGCCTTCCTATCCTCAGGCAGATCAACACTCCCTCCCAACTTGGTGTCACCTGCAAACTTACTGAGGGTGCACTCAACCCCCTCATCCAGATTACTGATGAAGATAATCAAGTGAACTGGCTGCAACACTAAACCCTGGGGAACACCCCTTGCAACTGGCCACCAATTGGATTTACTTCCATTCACCACAATTATTTGAGCCCAGCCATCCAGCCAGTTTTTTTACCCAGCAAAGTATACACTGATCTAGGCTATATTTAGCCAGTTACTCCTGGAGAGTGCTATGGGAAACAGTGTTGAAGGCTTTACTAAGGTCCAGGTAAATGACATCCACAGCCTTTCCCTCATCCACCAAATGGGTCATCTTGTCATAGAAGGAGATTAGGTTTATCAAGCAGGACCTGCCTTTCATGAATCCATGCTGACTGGGCCTGATCTCCTGGTTGTCCTGCATGTCCTGCGTAATGGCACTCAAGGTCATCTGCTCCATAACCTTCCCAGGCACCAACGTCAGACTGACAGGCCTGTAATAATAATAATCCTGGTCTGGCCTTCACTGTTCCAACAGCAAACTCCGCTAGAAACGGGACAAAGTCAAAGTTGGCTTTAGGAAGATAGAGGTGCAAAGCTTATTTTCCTTCATGGAGTAAGTTACAGATCCTGCAAACTTGTGCCTCATGCAGCTGGAAGCTGACAGCTTCAGATGGGAGGAATTTATCATTTTTATTTTAGTATGAGAGCAGCTCACTGATTGCAGCTCGACAGCTTGAGTTAATTAGTTGATGAGGGGTCGGCTGCAAACTGGCTGCTTTCACATCTGTGGATGACAATACAATCAGCAGAATGAAATCCATACTTAAAAGGTCTTTTTAATCCTAAACTACATATCACAAAATCCACAAAACAAAACCTGCAGATCAGAGGAACTACACAAGAGGTTCCCCTTCCCCTGGTCCTTGGGAGAGTCTGGTCTTTGCTGCTTACTGAGGCTCATAAAGAGACAGACTTGAGTTTAAAAGGATCCTCTTTATTTCATGGAGTCCCAGTGGTTGTCAGTAATAAGATTTGAGCTCAACCTGGCAATGTTCCCTTATGGCTGTTTTCCCCAGCAGGGAAATACCAACTTGCAGGTTTTCCTTTGCTCCTGCCAAACAGCAGGTGGGATTTACCCACCTTGTCAGTTTATGTCAAGATCATCCGGCCCCACATACCGGATCAGTGCACATAGCCCACATGCTATTTTGCATCCAGGTTTGCAAGATGTGACCATTCTTAAGAAACAGTCAGCTAAAATAGTATGTGAGGCCATAACATCCCAAGCTTCTGAGAAGTGGTGGAGAAGCACAAATGGCAGGGAAAGCTGGCTGGGAAGTGATCTACATGGGCCTGAAGCCACTGAAAGTCACTAAGCAGTGAGTGAGAGTGGAAGCACATTGCCTACTGGGAACAAGAACAGGCCATTGCTGATAGACCAGGAGTCTTTTATCAGTGGAAGCTACCGCACAAATTCAGCCAACCCCCTGCAAGACTCCATCTGTAATTATGCAGCATAGCTGTAAATCATGGAATCATAGAATCACTAAGGTTGGAAGGGACCTTAAAGATCATCAAGTTCCAACCCCCCTGGCATGAGCAGGGAACCCTACCACTAGACCAGGTTGCACAAAACCTCATCCAACCTGACCTTAAAAAGCTCCAGGTATGGGGCATCAACAACCTCCCTGGGCAACCCATTCCATTTCCTCACCAACCTTATAGTGAAGAATTTCTTCCTAATATCCAAACTAAATCTCCCCTCTCTCAGCTTAAAATCATTACCCCTTGTCCTGTCACAATCCTCCCTGATGAAAAGCCCCTCCCCAGCTTTCCTGTAGGCCCCTTTCAAGTACTGGAAGGCTTCTATAAGGTCTCCTCGGAGCCTTCTCTTCTCCAGGCTGTACAGCCCCAATTCTCTTAGTCTGTGTTCGTAGCAGAGGTGATCCAGGCCTTTGATCATCTTGGTGGCCCTTCTCTGGACCCTCTCCAACAGGTCCATATCTTTCTTGTGCTGAGGGCACCAGAACTGTGCGCAGTACTCCAGGTGTGGTCTCACTAGAGCAGAGTAGAGGGGCAGAATCACCTCCCTGGCCCTGCTGGCCACACTTCTTTTGATGCAGCCCAGGATGTGGTTGGCCCTCTGGGCTGCGAGCGCACACTGGAGGCTCATGTTCAGCTTCTAATTTACTACCACCCCCAAGTCCTTCTCATCAGGACTGCTCTCTAGCCATTCTGCCCCCAGCCTGTATTTGTGCCTGGGGTTGTGCCAACCCAGGTGCAGGACCTTGCACTTGGCCTTGTTGAACTTCATGAGGTTGGCATTGGCCCACCTCTCAAGCCTGTCAAGGTCCCTCTGGATGGTGTCCAGAGATGTGTGTCCTCTAGGGTGTCAACCACACCACACAGTTTGGTATCATCATGAAACTTGCTGAGGATACACTCAATCCCACTGTCCATATCTCCAACAAAGATGTTAAACAGCACTGGTCCCAGTACTGACCCTTGAGGGACACCACTCATCACCTGCCTCCATTTGGACATTGAGCCATTGGCCACAACTCTCTGGGTGCAGCCATCCAGCCAATTACTTATACACCGAGTTGTCCATTTGTTAAATCCATGCCTTTTCAGTTTGGAGACCAAGATGTCATGTGGGACACTGTCAAACGCCTTGCACAAATCCAGGTAGATGACACCAGTTGCTCTGCCACCATCCACCATCTCTGTTACCTTGTCCTAGAAGGCCACCAGATGGGTCAGGCACGACTTGCCCTTAGTGAAACCATGTTGGCTGTCACCAATCACCTCTTTATTTTCCATGTGCCGTAGCAGACTTTCCAGGAGGATCTGCTCCATGATCTTGCCAGGCACAGAGGTGAGACTGTCCAGCCTGTAGTTCCCTGGGTCTTCCTTTTTCTCCTTTTTAAAAATAGGGCCTATGTTCCCTTTTCTCCAATCAGCAGGAACCTCACCAGACCTCCATGACCTCTCAAATATGATGGACAGAGGCTTAGCAACTGCATCTGCCAACTCCCTCAGGACAAGTGGGTGAATCCCATCAGGTCCCATAGATTTATGCACCTTCAGGTTCTTTAGATGGTCACGAACCTGCTCTACTCCTATAGTGGGGGGTAATCCACTCTCCCAGTCCCTGCTTTCACATGCTGTGGCTTTTGTGCTGAGGCTGGAGCACTTGCCAAAGAAGACTGAAGAAAAGAAGTCATTGAGGACCTCAGCCTTCTCAATATCCTGTGTTGCTACCTCACCCGTTTCCTTCAGGAGAGGGCCTACACTCTCCTTGGTTGACCTTTTCTCCCCAACATACATAAAGAAGGTTTTTTTCTTGTTCTTAACATCCCTGGTGAGATTTAATTCTAGCAGGGATTTGGCTTTCCTAACCTGATCCCTAGCTGCTTGGACAACCTCTCTGTAATCCTCCCAGGATACCTGCCCTAGCTTCCACCTCCTTAAGCTTCCTTCTGAGAAAAGTTTGAGCTTTTCTATGAGCTGCTTACTCTTGGAAACTCTTGGAGTTTCTACTTGATTTCCTCTTAGCTGGGATGCAACACTCTTGGGCCTGCAGAAGATGATCCTTAGATATCAGCCAGCTTTCATGGGCCCCTCTACCCTCCAGGATGTTATCCCAAGACACTCTCTTAAGCAGATCCCTGAAGAGGTTGAAATCTGCCTTTCTGAAATCAAGGGTAGTAAGCTTACTGTGGGCCCTCCTTGCTGCCCTCCAAGGATCTTGAACTCCACCATTTTATGGTCACTACAACCTATGCTGCCTTTGAGCTTAACATCCCTCACCAGCCCTTCCTCGTTGGTGAGGACAAGATCCAGCATAGCACCTCTCCTTGTTGGTTCCTTGATTACTTGGGAAAGGAAGTTATCATCCTTGCACTCTAGGAATCTCCTGGGTTGTTTGTGTTTAGCAAACAATCTCTCTGTGGTCCTAGTTCTTGGCAAAGAGAAAAAGCATTTTTTCCTCTGCTTCTTATATCCACATTTTGCACTTTTTACAGCCTGCTACAATCTCTCTTTTCCCTATAACCTAGGAATATGAACTGCACTTCTAGGTGCTCTCTTCAAACAAACAAAAAAGCAAAAAAGGAAACTGAAGAGTCATCAGGCATGTCTGAAATGGGGTCAATCAGAGGTTGCTGGAAAGCAATTAAGAGAAAGGAGGTCACTTCCTTTAGATGAAGACGATGAAATTTCAAGACAACCAGCTCTTGTCACCAGAAACAATGAGCAGAATATATATAACTCAACAGTAATCTCACCTGGGCCTCCTGAGTTCTGAAAGGAAATCTCTGCCTTTCTGCAGAGAAAGGCACACAGCTATGGGCACAGGAGCCAGTATTTAGTAAGCAAGAGATGTGCATGACAAACAGAAATGGCTGGTTTCAGAAACAACTACAAAGCTTTACTAGTTTAATTCTGGTGTGGTCTAATCTTGTTTTATTCATCCACGTGTGGACTCTGTTGACAGAATTTGCATTCCTCCAACAGAAACATTTCAGTCCTGGATCCCTGCTTGTCTACATTTTTTGAAGTACCATAGAAGCAGATGAAGATTTTTTTGTGTGTGTTACAGGACTATTTCCTCCCAGTTTGAGAGCAGTTCAAACAAATTGGGTTCAACAACTTTACCCTGATTTAAGTTTATTTTTTGACCACACTGAGCTCTGACAGAAGAGAGGCTCCAATGAGAGTTATGCTTTATTCTGCCTCCACTAGGATGCTCCTGTAAATCTTGGGATGAATCAGGACAGCACAGGTGCTGCACACACAGTTTAAAAGCAAAAATTCTACTGCAATGATGTTTGAGCATTTAGGGGACCTCAAAATTTATTTTTATTATTATACTCTAAACAAAAAAAGACTTTTCATGTTGGCATTTCAACAGACTGCACCCAGGATGGCAAAGCCTCAAAATCAGAAGTAGCAAGTTGGCATTCTTCCCTGAAAAAAAAATACACACATGTATACGCAAAGGCACCTTTTTATTTTTTGCAAGATCAATGAAGCTCTGGGGCTTATTCCCACCTCATTCAGCCAGAGGCAGGGACAGCTTGGTCTTTGCAGTGCATGAACACTCAGCCACAAGGAGTTTGTTTACCTGAACAACTGTGTTTGCTCATCAGAAGTAGTGCCTCTCTCAAATACATGATGCTGAAGTCTCAGCCTTCCTATCTGGGACAGAGAACTTAACTTGAGAACTGCTTGTCTCACTCAGCAGGCTGATGACACTAAAAGAATCCCCTTGGTCATCCCCAGGCAGTTGTTAAGAAATCCCTGCACTAGCAACAAGGTTAGCTAGGATTTTTCTATGGAATCAGGTTACAGAGGCTTCCAATTTTAAATCTTCCACCAAACCTACTGCAATGATGTCTGCAGATCAGTGTCAATTTCTGCAATAACAGGGCAGAAGACATGCAGTTCCACACACATCATTACGCATTCTTGAAGAGGCATCTGAATACTGTCCAAAAATTAATTACATGGCATGACAAGCTCTGACAATTAGCTAACTAGACTGCTTGATGGCTAGAATTTTAAATAAGGATCTTTAAAAGGGAAAAATCTGAACAGGCAGTGCTACTGTCATAACAGTCTGAGCTGTCATGAAAGCATGGCACCAATGAGACGGCCTTACTGACTTCACAACTGCTACTGCAAAGGAAAGATCCTGGGGGAAAAGGACCTATTTAACTTTACCTGTACCTCATGTCCATCATTAGGCCATCACCCCCTCCAAGATGACTGGAACAGAGGAGGATTTGGGTCCTCTCCAGAATACAGTTGGCTCCCCTGAAGCAGCAAGTGAAGCCAGGACCACTACCTGCTCTCTCTGGGGGTGGAAGAGGCACTCTCTGTCACACCACATCGGGCAGAGGTCACATGCAGGCCTGCAAATACAGCCAGTCCTTGTACAGTGTGACAGCAGGCCCAGCATCATTGATACCTGCTTGACCCCAAAATGCACTGCCTCCACAATCCCCTGTGTACCGATTCCAAGCAACCCTGAAGGTTGCTGCTCCTCTGCCTCATTCGGTGGAGTTTTGGCAAAGGGCTTTTGCTGCTGCACACCATCTGTGCAGGTTTCTCTCGTGGCTACTTGTGGAAATCAGCGTTACACATGCACTTTTTATTCTTGGATTGGACTTTGTCAAGGTTGAGCTGCAACCTGCCAGCTCACCTTTCTTCTTTAGAATCACAGATCAAATCTCTATCTAGATAGGTGCACTGAAGCGCTGTTCACTTAAACTAGATCTGCTTTTAACACCATATGCTAATTAACCACTGGGTTTTGAGATGAATCCCTTAGAGGCTCATGCTCTTCAGTCATGATTCAGCTGTATAAGCAAGATTCTCAGTTGCTGCAAAACAACTTAACTACAAGGAAATCAAAAGTACTGGATGTTTTTACACCAATTGAGAACCCAGCCAAGCATCTAAAAATTGCAGAGGCTTCTGCTCAGGCAAGCACCACTGCTGAAGTACTTCTCCCCATGTATACGCGGCCTTTTTCATTCCTGTTGGCACTGTGGAAAAATATCCACAGCAGCACTTCTGAACTACACCCTGGAATTTACTTGTATTTCCCTCTTCTTTGAGTAGGGGTTCTGTTTTCCGGATTCAGTTGAGCTATGCATGCCAAGGCTCGATACGTGTAGTTTAAAGCAAAGGTGAGATGCCCTTCCCTCAAGCTGTCACCAGCCTCACTGGAGAATCAGCTGCCAGCCAGGGCTCAGCATCTACAGAGGAACCTCCTGTGTCACAGTTAAGACTCCCTCTTGCTCCTCCATCTGGGAGGAAGGCTGGCTCCTTTCTCTCTCAAGGCGAGCAGCCAGTAAGGACCATAATTCACTTCACACTGTTACTTGTTACTTGCCAATCCACGTACCCAAGCAAGCTTCATTTAAGAATCTGGCTTTCAGATTTATTTTTCCTTCCAGGCAATGGGGTAGTGGGACTCAGCTGCTGAATACATTTCGTTATAGCCTCCCATTGCTGCTGAATGCCACAGTTTCTTCTGTATCAGGCTGCTCACCATAGCCCTGTTTTATGTTTTTCAAAGTTTTTTTGAAAGATGAATGGTCTGAATTAAGATGGCCCATACAGAGACACAGTGCAATACATCAAGGAAATTCCTCTTAGGCAGATGACAGGACACAATGAGGCAGAATCAACAGCTTTGCTGAAATCCAGAAATATTACATCCACTGACTTCCCTTGATCAACTAGGTGGGTTACCTTGTCATAAAAGGGAATTAAGTTTGACAAGCAGGACTTCCCCCTCGTGAAGCTGTGCTGGCTGTGACCAATGACTGCGTTGTCCTCCAGGTGTTTTTCAGTACCTCCCAGAATAATCTTTTCCATAATTTTACCAGGCACTGAAGTTAGACTGACTGGCCTGTAGTTTCCAGGGTCCTCCTTCTTGCCCTTCTTGAATATTTGAATAACATTATCCAGCTTTCAGTCAACTGGGATCTCTCCAGATTCCCAGAACCTCCCAAATACCATAGAGGGAGGCCTAGCAATGACATCAGCCAGTTCTCTGAGGATTCTCAGATGGATTCCATCAGGCCCCATGGACTTGTAGGGATCTAACTGTAGCAGCAGATGCCGCACAGGTTCAGGGTCAGCTAAGAGTTGATCCTTATTGGAGTCATGGTTCTCCAGTTCTGGGCGTTGAGGCCCTTTTGGTGGAGGCACCATCCCTGGATGTGTTCAAGGCAAGGCTGGATGTGGCACTTAGTGCCATAGTCTAGATGGTGTGGTGGTGTTGGTCATAGGCTGGACTTGATGATCTTAAAGGTCTTTTCCAGCCTTGGTGATTCTGTGATTCTGTGATCATCAGTGTTGAAGACAGAGGCAAAGAATGCATTCAATACCTCTGCTTTGTCTATACCCCTGTTGGTGAGGTGACTGTCCTTACCCTGTAAAGGACCCATGTTGTTTCTACGCTGCCTTTTGCCAGTAATGTAGTTGAAAAAACTCTTTTTCTTGTCCCCCCCCCAGTTCTGGCCAGTTTCAGCTCCAAATGGGCTTTGGCCTCTCAAATTTTCTCCCTGCAGTGGTCAGCAGCATCTTTGTATTCTTCCCACATCACCTGATGCAGCTTCCACTGGGCATACACCTTTCTTTTTTGCCTTATCTGCAAGAGCAGATCCCTGTTCAGCCAAGCTGGGCTTCTGCCTCATCTGCTTGACTTCCCACATTTTCGGGTTCCTTTATTCCAAAATTTAAATGTCCTTTTTCTTCTCCCTGTGTGGACCGATCCAGTGCCCACTTAAGTCAGTGGGAGGTCTACCTATGAGTCTGAAGAGCACAGAGGCAAACTTTTGAGAAACTTTTTCTTTTAGAGAATAATTTAAAGCTGTCTCCTTGTAGATGTGAAATATTTAAATATCAGACATCTGCAGCTACTTAACTGACAGCTGCCCTTCTACACTGAGCCTGTATACTTCGGAAAATTTTATGTACCGCCAGACATGCTGAATGAGAGGATTAGACCTCTCCTTTTGCTAGCAGAAGGAAGGGAAATATGGGAGCCAGTCTACTTTGCAGATGAAATAACATGATGGACTAGGACTTTTTCTCTGAAAATTAAGTAGGTTTTCAGACTGAAGCCAGGAATTAAGTTTCCAGTCCACCTCTGACACAGACCTCCAGTGCTGGGTAGGTCATTCAGTCTCCATGCTTCGATTTTTGCTCTCCAGCTCTTTTTTTTTATACCACCTCTCACCAGCTTGTTGAGCTTTCTAGGTATCAGTGCAACACTACTGTCAATTACTATCACTCTGTGATAGTAATAACAGCATAATGATAATGACAAGGAGGAGATACCCAACACGAACCTGAAATCTGACTATAAGCACGAAGAACCCAAACTCAAACTCATCAATACATAACATACACTGAGATGCTTTTTAACAGTATCAGTGGGTACCAGGAAAGAGCTTTTCTGAGCAAGAGATCAACTTTACTGTTAATTACCATTACATAATCTTAGAGGTTGGAAGGAACCTCAGAAGATCATCCAGTCCAACCCCCCTGCCAGAGCAGGATCCCCTAAAGTAGGTCACACAGGAACTCATCCAGGCGGGTTTTGAATGTCTCCAGAGAAGGAGACTCCACAACCTCTCAGGGCAGCCTGTTCCAGTGCTCTGTCACTCTCACAGTGAAAAAGGTTTCCCTCGTGTTTACATGGAACCTCCTATGCTCCAGCTTGCACCCCTTGCCCTTTCTCCTATCACTGGACATCACTGAGAAGAGCCTGGCTCCATCCTCCTGACACTCACCCTTTACATATTTATAAACTTTGATGAGGTTGCCCCTCAGTCTCCTCTTCTCCAAGCTAAAGAGACCCAGCTCCCTCAGCCTTTCCTCATAAGGGAGATGTTCCACTCCCTTAATCATCTTTGTAGCTCTGCGCTGGACTCTTTCAAGCAGTTCCCTGTCCTTCTTGAACTGAGGGGCCCAGAACCGGACACAATATTCCAGACGTGGCCTCACCAATGCAGAATAGAGGGGGAGGAGAACCTCTCTCAATCTACTAACCACATCCCTTCTAATACACCTCAGGATGGCATTTGCTTTCTTGGTCACAAGGGCACATTGCTGGCGCATGGTCATCCTTCTGTCCACCAGGACCCCCAGGTCCCTTTCCCCTCCACTGCTCTCCAACAGGTCAATCCCCAGCCTATACTGGTACATGGGGTGGTTCTTTCCCAGATGCAAGACTCTACACCTGCCCTTGCTGTATTTCATTAAGTTTCTCCCTGCCCAACTCTCCAGCTTGTCTAGGTCTTACTGAATGGCAGTACAGCCTTCTGGTGTGTCAGCCCCTCCTCCCAGCTTGGTGTCATCAGCAAACTTGCTGACAGTGCACTCTGTTCCCTCATCCAGGTTGCTGATGAAAATATTGAACAGTACCGGTCCCAGTACCAACCCCTGAGGGACTCCACTAGTCACAGACCTCCAACTAGATTCTGTCCCATGGACCACAACTCTCTGACTTCTTCCTTTCAACCAGTTCATGATCCATCTCACTACCTGATCATCAAGACCACGCTTCCTCAGTCTAGCTGTGAGGATGCTGTGGGAGACGGTGTCAAATGCTTTACTGAAATCAAGATAAACCACATCTACCGCTCTACCATCATCTATCCACCTAGTTACATCCTCATAGAAGGCTGTAAGGTTGGTCAAACATGACTTCTTGGTAAAACCATGTTGACTGCTTCAAATGCACCCTTGATATGCCTAGAGACAGCGCCAAGGGTAAGTTGCTATAACAACTACTAGTCTTCACGGAAGTGTTTTTTGCTTTTAGTAGAAGAGGAATTACATATGGCTAGTCATTCCAATGTTACTTACTCTGTGCTCAGTTGATAACACTGACTGGGTGAAAACTCCCTTCAACCAGAACAAGTATTGCAACTTAGGTATTGACTTGATTATTCCAAAAAAGGTCTGCAAATGGAAATGGAGGTCTGCCACATTTCTAGTAATCTTGGCATTGTGCTAAAGTAGTTCACTAACTGACAGCACTCCGTATAAGCAAGGGAAGAAAACAGAGAAATGGGAAGACGACAGAGAAATGGGCATATACAGTATGGAAAGGTAGGTGGTGACAGTGAAAAGGAGTGAGACACACTGTCATCACGTAGGGAGTATTTTAGCTTTGCTTCAAGAAATCAACATATCAAAAGGAGCTGCTAGCCACACAGTTGGAGCCAAGAATTTTGTTGGATTTGAGCATGCAGTACTGAACACCTTTGCATTTCCTAAACATACAACTTTTCCTTAGTTTTAGCCACTGCATTCCCATCATACTGATGCAAAACTACACCTTTGGACCTGCTTTTCCAAGGTCAGAGTAATTTGCTCTCCTCTTTGGTGCTCCTTTCACAGCAGAGAGCCCACCCCAAGTTCTGCTCTCCCTCCTGTCCCCCAACAGCCCTTGTCTCAACTTACTCAAGCGTATTTATAGGAAGGGAACAAGTTGATTTTCAGCCATAATGACAAGTCTCCACAAAGGAAGAGTTCCATTTTTATAGCTGATAGGCATCTACACTGAAAAGGAGCAAGCAAACATCTTTGAAAGCAACCACCGAAATGTTAATAATCAAGTGTATGGATTCTTCAAGTTATGTCAGATGAAGTCAATGAATTATTTTGTAATGTGAACATGTGGAAGCACACTGCAACATAGGTAGGTACTGCAGTACAAACCAGCATTCACTAACAAGCTAGCATTTTCAAAAGGCCAAATGAAAGCTCTGCCACAGGGATAAAACAAAGTATAAAGACAAGTCAGGTGGATTTTGTTAGCAGAGACCAGTATCAAGGTTCAATCCTGTCCTCATTTACTAGATGTCTTGAGACTGTCTTTTAGAAGTCTGGTGAAACTCTCCTCAAGAAAGATGCTGCTAGAGCCTGAATCAAAACTGATGGATAGGAATCACTTGATCAAAAGCCCCAGAACAGAGAAGTATTATTATTAAATGCTCTTATGCATTAATGCCTTTACCTATTTACTTAATGATCTAGTCTTTAACATCAGCTCTCTTAAAATGTATTGCTGGGGAGAGATCTGTTCTGTACTACATCATGTGACATACCCCAATGCAAATAACAAAAGCCATAATCAACAGAAATGGAACTGGATTTTTGGTCATGAATACAAATAACAAAACAAGAGTCATTATTTTTTCTTTTTTTACTGTGCCTACATGTGCAATTTTCTTGGTACTCAAGACAAAGTACTGGGCAAAAATTGCCACTGCTGAGAGCCTTATGCCAATGAAATACAGTCATTCATAACAAGCAATTAGGTTCCACTTTAGATTGCTAATGTACACACAACACTAGAAAAAACAAAGAGAATACACTGTTTCTTCACTTCCTTCCTCTAAGCTTTCTATTCACCTCGTACCTAAATACTCCCTACTGATAGAAGCCAGAGCCTTCTGGCTCAATACTTTGCTAACTTGGAACTGACTCAGAAATAGATATTTTATTGATTATATTCTGTAGACTAACAAAAAGAAAAAAAAAAGAAAAAGAAAAAGAAAAAGAAAAAGAAAAAGAAAAAGAAAAAGAAAAAGAAAAAGAAAAAAAAGAAAAAGAAAAAGAAAAAGAAAAAGAAAAAGAAAAAGAAAAAGAAAAAGAAAAAGAAAAAGAAAAAGAAAAAGAAAAAGAAAAAGAAAAAGAAAAAGAAAAAGAAAAAGAAAAAGAAAAAGAAAACCTAAGTTTTGCCTTCCCCATAGGCCTGTACCAACACAGAAACCACCAGCACTGTAGGACGTCAGCCTCACAGGGAAATTTGCACAGGGGCTCTAATGTGTAGGAAGATAAATGAGCAGAAAAGCCAAGTTTCCAAATGCCCTCTGCTGGTACCTGTCAGTATTACTAAGAATTTCACCCTGTTTCTAACTAGCGTTTCAGAAAACTAATTCTGAAGGTTTATCAGTTGAAGATAACCAAGTTTTACATATACCTAATAAATTTATCCTCTTCCAGCTTTGCTTTGATGTCCAAGTTTGCTTGGTTTTAATCAAGCACAACAGAAACCTAAGTGCTGCAGTTCTCCTTGTACAGATCATGGGTAGAGTATCCTCTAGTTGAAAAGTAGTCCGAGTATTTTTTCAAATCCACTAACTTCTAGGGATTATCAGCTTCATTACTCTGACCAGTTGCTTTTCAGGAAGCTGCTATGAAGTTTTTCTTACCTTCCCACCAAGTACTAAAGCTGTAGGAAGCCAGCCATCCTCCTGCCACAGGCAAGTTGTGGACCCTGAAATTGTCAGGATGCAGGGATGGCAGGAGAGGAAAAGAATACACTTCAACACAAGAACAGGAGGAACACTTTAACACTTACTACATTCAGTGATAAAGCAGAATAAGACATCCTCTAAGGAAGCGTGCAAAATAACATTTTCTACAGAGAGACAAAGTTGCTGCACTGTCAAGTCTTCCTCCCAGCATGGTGCTACTTCTACAAGCAACACAGGGAGAGCCCCTAGAAAAAAGACTGAACTGAGAACTGGAGCACTGAAAAGTCATTTCAAAAGAAGAGTTCAGACCCAACCCTTCAGAAAATGTTAGCTTAAAAGTTCCTCATCCAAAGCTAGTTCTAAAGCAGCACATTGGTATGCTCTTGCTGATGCTCTTCACAGAATTTCAAATCAAATAGCCTCAATTTACAAGAAGGAATATCTTAATCCTCAAATCCTGTAAATTGACTGTGGCAGTCCCAAAACTCCAGCTGAGTTCTTTCCGTCTTGGTAACAGATTTCAAGGGACTTGCGCAGAAACAGCAGATTAGAATTTAGGAAATAAACATGGAAATTAACCACGAGTTATGTAACATTATGGCTCACTCCTCTAGTTCCATTTGATCTGCAGTGGTAAAAAAAGGGGGGGAAAAAACTCCAATAAAACAAGCCACTAAGATTCAATGCTATATCTTCAAGACATTTTTACATATTCTGAAAAACAGGCCCTGATACATTAGCTTACATTTGGCTCCAAACACTGAGATGCATTAGTTAGGTGTTTCTTTATACTGAGCTTTTGCAGACTGATTAGTAGTGCCTGGAAAATAAAGACTCAAATAATTTATAAGAAGATAAAAACTGATCTATATATTACAAGTATTTACTAAGATTTGGGTTAAAAATGAAGATGTAGAGAAAATACTGAAAAAAGGGTCATGGGAGAATAATACATTTCAATAATATATTGAAAAAAAAGTTCAAAGTTAAGATGATAAACATACAATACTATCCTATTGTATCCTTTATAATTTATCACAGTCAATTGTTTTCCAGCCAGTTGGCTGGAAAATGGCTTTGTGGAGAAGGACCTGGGATTCTGGTGGCCAAAAACTTAAAAATAAATCAGCAGCTGCCCTCAAGGGTGAAGATCAGCTGTGTATTCAGCTGTATTAAAAGAAAGGAAGACAGGAGATCAATGGAAGTGATTAAGCTTACTCCACTCAGCACTTGCAAGACAGTGCCTGCAGTAGTGGGGCCAGTTTAGGGCTGCCCAGTACAAAACAACATTGACACACTGGAGCAAGCCTAATGGAGGAGCACCAGGATGATTAAAAAGCTGAAGCATGTAATAAATGAAAAGCTGACAATTGGGCTTGAACAGTCTTTAACAGAGGGTCAAAAGATGGTATTGTCGGTTTCAACTATGTAAAAGGAAGGTATAAGGAGATGAAGCTAGAATCCCTCCAGAGCTCCACAGTATCAGGAGAAGAAGCCACTATTGTAATAAGGGAAATTCTCATTAGATACAGGGGTGAGGGAGTGAGGAGAAATCTCTGTGTGGTTGTCCAACACTGGAACAGGGGCTCCAACACATGGGGAATCTCCATCTAAGGAGACGAAGACAAAACTTAGAATTTAAAAAGTGACCAACCCAATACAACTTCAAAGCTTCTCCTGCTTGGCATAAGGAATCAGACCAGATAACCTCTAGATGTCACTTCCGACATGAATTATTCTCTGATTCTATGATCTACAGGAAAGTTAGGGCTGTGTCATGCAGTAATAGAACTCAAACGGGCAGTATATCAAGAACAAGGCAAGATGTGAAACACTACAAGAGTCACACCAGTGTGGCAGAGTAATGTGAAAAGACAATAGGCTGCCTGGGAGACAGAAGACGAACCTACTGTGTCTCAGATTACTTTCCAAACATTAAATGAGGAACACATTTTTACTGAGATCAAGTCACCTGACAGACAACAAGAGATACTTTGGCAGAGCTATGCAGCAGAGAAAAAGTATACAGAGACTTTTTACAAAAAATCATGGAAACGTGGTTACAAATTATAAGTGGCTTGTCACAGAAGGGACATAGAGAGTTTAAGTATGGCCACACAGGCACGGGCTATTTACACAGTTTTGTTAAAACAGAAGATATATGGTGGAAAAGCTGAACACCTAGAATGTAGGATGAGGGGCCAGGCCCAAAGGACATTACATGTATTGTAGTTGCCCTGAGATGTATATAAAGTACAAACTGACAAAGTTAGAAGTATTATGCACCGATAGCTCTGAAAAAGTATGACCTATAAATAGCAGAGAAGTAATATCACCATAGATCAGAGAGAGTTGTAGAGAAGAAAAGTATACAACTATCACAGGATTTTTCAGTCCTTTCTACTCCTGAAGCATCTCTAAAAGACCAGACACACTGACTATATGAAATGGAAGACAGAATGTTTCATCATAAACTTTCCTCTTCTATTTCCTGAAAATAAAGCGATGAAAGGAGATAAAGTCAGCACTCCCCTTGATAAGGGTGGAAGAGGCCCCAGTGTCCTATACAACACGCATATGGTTAAGGCACTGCCACCTACTTCATGGCATCTAACCATCAACAAACCCATGTAACGCTACAGGCTTGGGGAAGAGTGTCTGGAAAGCTGCCCAGCAGAAAGGGACCGGGGGGTTCCGATTAACAGGCGGCTGAATGTGAGCCAGCAGTGTGCCCAGGTGGCCAAAAAGGCCAATGGCATCCTGGCCTGTATTAGAAATAGTGTGGCAAGCAGGACCAGGGAGGTGATCATTCCTCTGTACTTGGCATTGGTGAGGCCACACCTAGAATACTGTGTCCAGTTTTGACCACCTCAATACAAGAAGGACATCGAGGTGCTGGAGCGTGTCCAAAGAAGGGCAACAAAGCTGGTAAAGGGCCTTGAGAACAAGTCTTAGGAGGAGCCACTGAGGGAACTGGGGCTATTTAGTCTGAAGAAAAGGAGGCTGAGGGAAGAAGTCATCACCTCTACAACTACCTGAAAGGACATTGTAAAGAGATAGGTGCTGGTCTCTTCTCACAAGTAACTGGTGATAGAACAAGAGGAAATGGCCCCAAGCTGTGCCAGAGGAGGTTTAGACTAGAGATTAGGAAGAACTTTTTCACTGAAAGGGTTGTCAGACATTGGAATGTGCTGCCCAGGAAGGTGGTTGAGTCACCATCCCTGGATGTGTTTAAAAGTCATCTAGATGTGGTGCTTGGGGATATGGTTTAGTGATGGACTTGGTAGAGTAGGGTTAATGGTTGGACTGATGATATTGAAGGTCTTTTCCAACCTAAGTGATTCTATGATTCTATTAAAAGGCTGACTGGGGGCCTAAAATCACAATGACAGTTGCTTTCAAAGTACTGAAATCTTTGGGGGGAAATATCACAGTAGTACAATGCAAATTGGTATATTATCTGACCTCAAGTCCTTGAAAAAGCACCATGGCCCAGGCAGCTCTAAAATACTTCAGAAGGCATTTAGAGTCCCTGATGCTCATCTTCCAGGTAGCAATTATGTATTCCTTCCTCTCACTCCTGGCCGGTGGTGAAGCAAATAAAAAAAATGTTTGTATCCAGATCCTATGTATGCTCTTCACTGGTTTAGCCCAACAAGCTTTAAAATGGAGATTATTATCATTATTGTCATTTGACAGAGACACTGAAGCACAAACAAGGAAAGATGATTCAGCGTAGCAGAAAGAAAGTCACCTGTATTTCAGCAGCATTTCTTATTCAATAGGTCAACACACATTTTATTGTTCAAAGCTTCGTTATTAGTCTAGATCCACGAAGAACAGAGTCTGAAGACAGTTCAACAGCTTTTTGCTGTTCCTGAAGTTGCATTTATATTTCATCCAATAAATATTGATATCTCCCATATGACTGGGCTCTTGTATCTACTGCTGCACTGATACCGAAAAGCTTCATAGTAGGTAACTCTTTATTTTTAGTATTTTTCCTGTAACACAGGAACTGCCTCCACCACAATGTGCTCAACTGTCATCAATCCATAGACAGAACTTGAATATCCCCCTTGATTTGGCTTAGATTCCTTTCAATGGGGAGAGAAGGAGGGGAATTTATACAGCTATGTTTCCGGTGACTAGCAGGAATTACTAGCAAGAAATGCTCTGATGACAACAGAGAATAACAGAAAATAGCCTAAGCAAACACTATCACTGTAACAAGCAGGAGGCAGTTTTACATACCTGTGAGCTTATCTTTTAATTGCCTTGAAAGCTGAGGCTTGCAGTCAGAAAAGTGATTGCAATAAAGATCACCTTGTTCACAGTATACCACCACATCCTCACCGATTAAACAATGTAAATCAAGGGAAATGTATGACTTCTGGAAACTGATACTGAGGTACATATTAGTTTACAGAGTCCATAGAAGTCAAGTCCAAAAAGGCGAAGGGAACGTGGTGCTGTTTCTGACTTCTGGCATAAAGTAAGGAGGCAAATTTGCCAGGCAAGGTTGAAATACCGTGCATCTGCTGTCTGTGACAAGAGTTTTCTGGTGTTACTACTTGGTGCATAGCTACTTCCATTTAAGAAGCCAACCAGAGTCCTAGCATATTCCGAAGTACAACACAACTGACTACATTTTAGAGACACTATTGATCAACAAAATCCATGTCACATAAACAATGTGCCTGGTTCCAGTCTCATCCTCACAGCAGACATTTCTGACAGTATTTGGCATGAAGGAAGGGTTTGCAGCCATCTCCCCCCCACCACACTCCCCACACCCCCCACCCCAAGCCAGTGCTCCCAGGGGGGACAAGTTTTTCTGGGAAGCTGCTTCAGCCAGACAATATGTTCCCATTCCTCAGCAAGGACAAATTAAGTGTTTTCTAATTCATCTGAAATAGTTTGCTTTCACTTAAATAACTCGCTATCTGCTCTTCCATGCAGCTACTTTGAATCTATTGCTACTGAAAGGCACCAGATTGATAGCCCAGACTTTGATTTTTCACAATGCTAATATTGTATTGAGGCAGTTTCCCCACCACAGCTGCACTCAAAGACACCAGCTAACAGGAAATTATTGATCTTACAGCCTAACTCAGCTCTGCAGTGCCATTTATTTGAAGTCCTACTACCCTCTGTGTCTACAATCCATACAGTACAGGCAACCATGGTAGGAAGATCCTAGTCAATGATTTGTCTGTTAAATTTTGTCCAACTTGATTAATCAAAATCCCTGTCAGTAAAGTAAGCTACATCCACTTCGATATAGCCACTGGCACACCTGCTAAGCTTACCATCCATGAAGCTTGATTATAGTGGAGGATTTAATGAAGTGAACACCTGATTCACTACAACCAGCTAGAAGTCACTAAATTTATTTCACATCCCCAAAGACACATGAAATTCCAGTAACTGATTTGCAGTGGCTTCACAGTAGCTGAAGTAGAAGACACTATTTCATTATAAGCTGCCTAAGCCCATGCATTTCCATCTCTGGCACACAGTCTTTACTTTGAATGCACAAATAGATTAAAGTTATTGTCAAAACAATAGGACAGTGTCACCCTGAATGAGCTGCACAGTGACAGCAAGGAAGTAGCAGCTGCATGGGAGAGCAGACAGCAGCATGTTACTAAAGGAAAAAGCAAACTATTTTTCACAGAGATGAAAATGCCTGATTTCTTTATGCTAAGAAACCCAGTGGTCTGGGATATTTTTGGCAGATGCTGACCAAATGGACAGCATTAAAACCACCTCAGTGCCTGCTGCAGTGGGACAGAACAGCACACCGCAGAGGCCAGCCAGCACAGCTCTGAGTGATCACCATTATTGCTGCATATTAAAACATGCCAAATAGAGCCAATGCCTTATACAAGGAATCTGGCTGGTTTTCTGTATTTGTTTTTGCACCAAAATAGAAAAGTATTGGCAAGGAGCATTGTAACTGCTCAGGACCCTTGCTCTGTGCTTAGGTTACTGTCTCCTATGTGACATTTTTGATTGAAAATCCTGGTCCCTGTGCATCTGAGCATTTTGCTGCGACAGACACATGGAAATCACAACTGAACAGCAAATGACTACAGAAAAACACACCAGCAACAAAGCAAACCCCACTATTAGGCTCCCAAAGCATGAAGAAGCACAGAAGCAAGATCTGCTTTGACACAGCCACAATCAATTAGCAATTTCATCCCTTCTGTATGCCTGGTATGTGCATATAAATAAAGCATTTGTGAACATTATGCCTCCCTGAAGTTCAGCAACAGCAAGACTTCAGAGTGCACAGAAAGATTTCCACCCAGGTTTGGGCATCAGAAAGATGCAGCCAGCAGCTGTGATGCTATGAGCCTCTCTCTTTGTTGAATCCTGCTGCTGTCTATCATGCTCCATGGAGCCATCGTAACCCCTTCACATTTCTTCAGTTTTATCCCTTCATTGGTTCTTTCTGCCTACAACTGAGATGGAGGGTAACGTGACTTCTTTATAACATCAAACCAGCTAACTCATATGTATCTTGAATTGAAACACTGAAGGAAAGGTTGTTTTCAGAAGCTCACTTAAAATGGCCAATAAACAAAAAGGTGTGTTTTCTTCTGCACTTACTACTTAGTAAATCTTGAATATATTAGTATCACAGTAAATTCTTCTCATAGCCCTTGCACCAAAAAAATAACCATTGCCTTGTGCCAGTGATTTCACAGCTAGATACCCTGACCAGAGAGTACAAATGCTTTGGGTGGATATACCCACGTGTGAGCATCACCTGTTATTTATGCTACAGAAGATAGACAAGAAAGTAATTCAAGAAGTAACAGAGACATGAGGTCCTCTCTGCTATAAGAAAATTTTAAAAAGTGGTGGTGTGCAATGCTTGCAAGTATGTGTGGGGAATCCCTGCACTGCAAAGCGGGTTAAGAGATACTTTGTAACTATATTACTGAATGAAGTCCAGAGACATATTGGCTCCCATATATAATGAAGTCTTAGTACCTGTGCAGGGCACAGTAAAACACTTTCTTGCATGCTAAGCAATATGGCAGGAGTCAGCACTGAAGGTTATTTAGACAAGATCCTGTAGACACAAGTGTTATGCCCTCTGGGATTACGAGTCAGCAACAGCTAGGAAGGTGGGGAAAAATGAGAAGAATAAAAATAGGAAAGATACATCCTGTTTTTCTACAGAGAAAGCAGCCAAATTTCACAAAGAAACATCACTCTGAAGCGGTGATGTGTATCTTTCTTTTGGGGGAGGTCAGGGGTTGGGAGGGACAGGAATGGACAGACAGGACTACCTGAAGTGTCCAGGAAACTCAGCATGTCACAGAGAATGAGAGCACAAACAAGTCTCCCGGTCTGCAGAGCTGGTGAAGGAGTGATGGGGACAAGGGAACAAAACTGCTGCTGCTGGGAAGCCTGTTGGAGAGAGCCTAGAGGCAGTAGCTTAGTTTGGACATAAACAGCATGGAGGGGGACTGTGAAAGTTGTGAACAGGCCTGTAAGGGACAGAGGGAGATTCTGATGGAAGATCTCAGTCCTCTCTGCAGAAAGACAAAAAAATACTTGTACCAAAGAACCACACCCCCAAGCCTGATACCAAATTAGCTCAGCACATGGCTCTATTAATTCTGCCCAAATATTTTCTGTTTGATGGCTGACTGAACTACTGCTCACTGAACCAGGGTTATCTCCCCCATACATTACCAGCCTGGCAATCAGAAAGGAACCTGGCAAACAGGACTAAGAAAAAGGACAAAGTAATCTGAGGCCTGCTGCTAAGCAACAGAGCTGCCTGCCTGCCTGACAGCAACAGCACTTTCACTGGGGACTTGGTTCAAGAGCTTCTCCTCCCTGCAGGTAAGCATGTGTCACCTCAGGGGCAGCCCATCTGCCATCTTCACCACATGATGGACATGGAGGAGGATGCAGCAGGGAACAGCAGGAGTTAAGAAAATATCCTTTTGGCTTGTGTCTGCCATCAGAGCTCAGTGATGCACTCCCAAGTGCTGGCAACTTCAAGATAGAAGGCGGCACCAGGCGGTCTGATAACATACTTTCCCTACCCTTCTGCTCCAAGATTCCATCCCACATTGTAAATAAGATTTAGCACTAAGTTCCCAAGGAAACCAGAGCTCCTTGGTACCACTGACTGAGATTTTCTAGTGCATGCAGAGAGCAAACCAAGTTAGGTCAGACTCTGTAAGGGACCTGACAAAGCATAACCAATTAACAGGACTGCTCCCAGGACCCCTGAAGAGCTGACAGCACAATGGCTTGGCCATTGTGCTCCAGGCTTTCTACTAAGTGTGTCATAAGATTTCATTGCTGTGTGCGATCTTCTAGTGAAGTTTTCCTTTGGTGCTGCGCTATGAGTCCAAGGAAAACATCTGGAGAGAATGCAGTGGGGTGAAAAAGCTAGACAGCTGCAATCACATAATAACCCATGGGTGAAATTTCGCACAGCAGCTCCTTGTTAACTGCTCTGTGAGATTTCCTGTGCTGACATTAGAATTACTCACTAGGGCTTGCCAGAGTCCTCACACCCATCCCACCAAATGCTAAGGCCAAAACTCTTCCACAGTAGTTAGGAAACTTGTGGCTTTGGAGACAGCTGACACCTGAATATCAACTAAATTTCTGTTCAGATTAGGTTATATATTCAAGAATATTGTGCAAAAGAGCGTGAAGTTTCTTTCTAACACTCATAATCATAATGTTTTTAAATCCTTTCCCACTCTTCCTTCCAGTCTCTGATGTCACCGCGAGGAGCTGCTCCGAAGCAGACGTGATTCTCAGCGGAGCCACTGATCTCGGCTGACAGGGGTTCTGTATGTTTTTCCGTCTATCTTTCTGAAGGTTTCCCTCTCTCAGGGAAGCACAAGGGGAGCGGAGGCACAGAGGAGTAGCCGGCAGCTCTTGCGAGAGTCGCTGATGAGACCCGGGAGTTGCCAGGGCAACGGCCACCACCCTCCCCCCCCCCGCCTATAACGAGCGTCCCCAGGGATCAGCAGCGATCAGGAGTGCGGTTAACAGAGCGGGCAAACAGGGTGCGGCACGGCAGTTTGCGCGGGGAGGGCTCTCTCCATCGAAGGGCAGAGCTCCGAGCTCTTCTGCAGAGCTCAGGGGCACACGTCCTACCAAACAGAGAGGGGCACCATGGTGAGCACTCGGTGCAGAGGCAAGGTCACACCTACGGCTGGGGGGTCTGCACCATCCACCCCGGTGGTGACTGATGCCTCCACCCAGACAGAGGTAGTGCTTCTATGTGAATGCACGGAGCATGGGAATAAACAAGAGGAACTGCAGATGTGTGCACGTCTGCAGGACTGTGATGTTATTGGTATCACTGAGATGTGGTGGGATGACTCCCACGACTGAAGTGTGGGGATGGCTGGGTATAAGCTCTTTAGGAAGGACAGGCAGGACAGAGAAGAGGGAGTGCCGCCCTCTTCATCAGTGACCAGCTGGAGTCTGTGAAACTCCAACTGGGGATGGAGGAGGAGTTGACTGAAACCTTATGTGTCAGGGTTAAAGGGAAGATGGGGCAAGAGATACAATAGTGGGGGTCTGCTACAGGCCACCAGATCAGGATGACCGAGCAGATGAGGCCCTCTACAGGCAGACAGGAGCAGCTTCGCACTCACAGGCCCTGATCCTCAGGGGGGATTTCAAACCACCATGGTATCAGGGACAACACAGCAAAGCACCAGCAATTCAGGGAGTTCCTGGAGTGTATTGATGACAAATTCCTCCTCCAAATAGTAGAGGAATCAAGAAGAAAAGGTGCTGTGCTGAACCTTGTTCTCACTAACAGAGACGGGCTGGTTGATCATGTAAAACTTAATGGGAGACTAGGCTGTAGAAACCATGATGGATTCAGGATCCTTAGGGCAGTGAGGAAGGAGAAAAGCAAGCTCACTACCCTCGATTTCAAGAGAGCAGATTTTGGTCTCTTCAAGCATCGTCTTGGTAGGGTAGCATGGGACAAAGCCCTGGAGGGGAGAGGAGCCCAGGAAAGCTGGTCCATATTCAAGGATCACTTCCTCCATGCCCAGGATCTATGTGTCTCAATGAAGAGGAAGGCACCTGAAGGTGTACAAGTCCATGGGACCTGACAGGATTCATCCATGTCTCCTGAAGGAACTGGCTGATGAAGTTGCAAAGCCTCTGTCCATCATATTTTAAAAGTCTTGGCAGTCTGGAGAAATTCCCACTGACTGGAAAAGGGGAAAAATAACTCCCATTTTCAAGAAGGGAAAAAAGGAAGACTCAGGTAACTTTAGACCACTCAGTCTCACCTCTGTGCCCAGCAAGATCATGGAGCAGATCCTCCTGAAAGCTTTGCTAAGACACATGGAAAACAAAGGGACGATTGGTGACAGTCAACATGGCTTCACCAAGAACAAATCCTGCCTGACTGATCTGGTGGCCTTCCACAGTGGGGTCAAGGCTTCGGTGGACAAAGGAAGAGCAACCGACATCATCTACCTGGACCTGTGCAAAGATTTTGACACCTTTCCACATGACATCTTGGTATCAAAACTGTAACGGTAGGGATTCAATGGAGGAACCACTCCTTGGGTAAGGAACTGGCTGGGTGGTAGCACTCAAAGAGTTGAGATCAATGGCTCGATGTCCAGATGCAGACCTGTGATGAGTGCTGTTCCCCAAGGGTTGGTACCGGGACCAGTGCTACTTAACATCTTTGTCAGCAGTGTGGACAGTGGCATTGAGTGCACCCTCAGCAAGTCTGCCAACAACACGAAACTGTGTGGTGAGGTCGACATGCTGGAGGGAAGGGATGACATCCAGAGGGACCCTGAAAGGCTTGAGAAGTGGGCTCGTGCAAACTGCATGAAGTTCAACAATGCCAAGTGCAAGGTCCCCAGCACAAATACAGATTGGGTGGAGAATGGATCAGGAACAGTCTGGAGGAGAAGGGCTTGGGAGTGATGGTGAACAAGAAGCTCAACATGAGCTGGCAATATGCACTTGCAGGCCAACTGTATCCTGGGCTGCATCAAAAGGAGCACAGCCAGCAGGTCAAGGGAGGTGATTCTCCCCCTTTACTTGGCTCTGGTGAGACCCCACCTGGAGTACTGTGTCCAATTCTAGAACCCCCAACATAAGAAGGACATGGAGCTCATGGAGAAAGTCCAGAGAAGGGCCACGAAGATGATCCAAGAGCTGGAGCACATCTTCTACGAGGACAGGCTGAGAGAGTTGGGGTTGTTCAGCCTGGAGAAGAGAAGGCTCTGGGGAGACCTCATAGCAGCCTTCCAGTATCTGAAGGGGCCTACAGGAAAGCTGGGGAGGGACTTTTTACCAGGGCTTGCAGTGAGAGAAGAAGCGATAATGGATCAAAACTGGAAGAGAGGAGATTTAGGTTAGACATTAGTGTGAGGGTGGTGAGACACTGGAACAGGTTGCCCAGAAAGTTGTGGAAGCCCCATCCCTGGAAGCATTCAAGGCCAGGATGGATGGGGCTATGAGCAACCTGATCTAACAGGAGGTGTCCCTGCCCATGCAGAGGGGTTGGAACTAGATGATCTTTAAGGTCCCTTCAACTCAAACCATTCTATGACTCTATGATTCTTCAGCTTGTGGAGAAAAGGGAATAATGCATGTGTTCCCCTAGATCAGGTAGCCTAGGGCTGCATCACAGCCTAAAGTTGGTGTTTCAAATACTTACTTAGTCTTCTTCACAGTAGTTTTGTTACAGAGACCTCATCAACACCGGGTTTGCATGCAAAACCAACTTGCTTCCTGTATCCTCCTCTCTGCCAAATCCCACTGCCAAATCTTTAAAAGGCAGCATTATTCATAGCCACCCACAACATTTAGCATAAGTTGAGAATTTTGCAAAACATTGGTTTTAGCTTGGAAATTATAATGAATTTGAATAGTAGTTCTAAGTGGTTGCAGAATGTTCAAGCAGCTGCTTTCTGGCCCTACCCCTTCCTTCCCATTTCCCCTCATCTCAGTCCACTTAGGTGTTTTGGAATTTTCAGCTCAGATAGAGGAATCAAATCAAGTTTTAATCAAGCATTCAAATCACTGCAGGTAGGCTCATTCGACAGCTTCAATAACTAAACACTCTTGTGACAAAAGCCACAACACATGAAACTCGGAGATGCTGTGGCAAAGCTGAAGTACTAATGCGACATGATCACCCTCCACAAAAGACTACTAACTATACTGTGCAGATAAACTTAACAACTTTAATGCATCACAAGAGGCACTAAACTGGGGAGGAAGAATAGGGTGGTACAGAAAATTTCCCAGAAGCCCAAGGTCGGTACTGCTTTTCCATATGCATGAATGAGTCTCACTGAACCAATTCTTGGAACCACAATCTTCTTCTCGTGCTATGCAAATAGCTCTTCTCAGCATTACTGTCCTGCATCAAAGTACACTCTCTTCCAATTATTCTCTGGATCTTCAGGTAAGTAAGGTCGGCTCCTGTGGTTAGCTATGGGGTACAAAAGCTAAAGGTGACCAGAAGGTAACAATCATGCAGAACAACTTGGATGAATAAGCAATATGGTGCTGAGCCCTGACAGCACAGTAGCACCAAAGTAAAGTTCCCTTTTCTGGAGCTCTAAATCTTTCTGCTAAGCATGAAGAAACAAAGCTTTTCTCACAGGACAAAAATCTGAAAGCACGTGCCATGTAGAAACAGTGTCATATAAAAATGTATTTTCAGTTTCAGGCAAAAGCCTAATTGCTTCTCTGTTCTCATGCAACACCACATTTCTAGAACTACAGCAGGGTCATAACATTACTCTAAATAGTCCAAATTTGATGTTGGGGATGCCTCCCCCTTTTGGGGAAAGGTGGCATACAACCGGATTTAGGAATTAATTTTCCAAAGCACTGAGAACTCACACAACTCACTCTAGTCCTTTGACCGCCACAAGAATTTTACCACTAACCTTAGTGCAAAAAAATTTTGGACAACAATGGGTGCACTTAAAAATTCCACCTGGAGAGATATGTTACAGAAATATGAAGACTGGCATAAATGTGGTCTGAACAAAAATGTGTAGGTGCAAGCAGCAGAAGAAACAGAAGAGCAAAGGCTTAAAAGAAGGGCCTGTTTCGGTAATGAAAACCATACCAAGGCTGTGGCACTGTCACATCCACCACTCCTATTCACATTGGATATCTCCATTAGCCCACAAGGACAACAGGTAATGGGGTGGTAATCCAGCCTAAGATTTATGGAAGGTGGTCTAAGCAAAGCTCCACAGAAGAGCACCAGCCTACATCCACTGCTTAATCCTAAAGGACACAAAATATCTGTCCAAACACGGTTGTTACAACATGAAGAACCCCAGAGACTTGACATCTGGCATCCTTTGTCCTCTACATCCCACACATGATCTGTGCCAGACCACTTGGACATATACCTCCTGGTACCCTGGGCATGCGGGTACAAGAAGGAAGATGAATGAAATCCATGATAAATGACTGTCAGCAGGTAAAATCAACTTATTTAAAGATTTTTTTAATAAATACTACATTCACCTTCCGTAAGATCTCCCACCAAATTTTGTTACGCTGATTTTCTTACTCACCCACAATTTCTGTGATACTCAGTCCCTAACTGCAGCAGAAGATGAGCCCATTTAAGTTCCCTTCATAAACTAAAACTCTTCTGCTTGTCCACCCTGTATTCACAGCACCTCACCATTCTTGGAGTTGCTCAGGCCACAGACTCTCTCAGTAGGTTATCCAAAGTGGGAAGCTTCTCCATCAAAAGCTAGTGCAACACTTCATGTGAATTCCTGTTTTTCACAGCTCAGGTAGTAATCACTGAACATTTAGTCCACGGAGGTTAACAGGATAGACTACTGTATAACAATTAACAAACTATTTATACTAACACTCAATAGGTTACTACCCTGGTTGAAATTTTAATGAAAAAATATTTTCTTCACTTAGGGGAAAAAGGAAATTATTTCAAAACTAATGGTACTTTTAAAGTAAATTTTCCATTTTATAGGAAGATTCTGATGCCAGCATGTCTGTCCTGTTCTTCATTTATGATAAAACAGAAATTAGGGTTGGACTGTTAATGAGCTACTTGTATATGTCACACAAAGGAGAGATGCTGCAGTGCCAAACACTTCAGTGCCTGAGTCTATTGAAGAAAATAGCTTTATAATTCATGCACATAACAAAAAAAGATATCTACACTAAAAGTAAGATCAGACATTGATATTCATATCTGCAGTAGGCTGGCTGAAAGATATAAGGCATCTCCCAGCCCAGCCTCCCCTAACATTGAGCACAGGAATTGTATCCAGCTTGTGTTGGAATGATACATTTCCTCCTCCCACTTTCTTTTGTTGACAAGATTAGTTTCCCTAGGACGAAGAGAAAAAAGCAGTGTGTGGCAGTGATGCCCGCAGTCCTGGTTCTGTGATAAGCAGAGACTGCAAACCCACTGCACTGAGTCCTGCCAAACATCTGCTCATGTAAACTAGATTAGAGGACTTGTCGCGGACCAAGACAGGTAAAGCCGTGACCCACACCCCCTCCTCAGGGGTGGAGTCCGTCTCTCACAGGACTTTTGGTTGGTTGTTTATTTAAATTATACCAGGAAACTGAATTTACATCTCTGAACCCTACTTTGCTTCCTGCATTTCAAATAGTTTATGCTACTTTATCTGGCTATAAGATTCATTTAGAAAGAAAAGAAAGCTCCCCAAACACTGTCAGGTCCCCAAACTCTGTCAGTATTCACAGGCAACCTAATGTAGGAAAAAAACTGAAACTCAGTGAGAATCTCAAGAAGAATTTGTAACACACACAATACTTAAAAAGATTAACTTACGTAAAGGTCAGGTTCTACCAGTGGATGTATAAAACCTATCCTACCTTGTGGATTAATTTACCATTAAGAATGCTGCTACTCGCATTAATGAGGCACCCCTAGCACTTGATACTCAATGAAAAGACAGTAAGATGTTGATCCTTTTCAAGTTCAGTCTAAAAAATTAATAATACTTGGGGGGAAGAATGGTAAATACAAGCACAAACAAACACTACTTTACATAAGACCAGCATGTTTGAAGGTCTAGGCAGCCTTCACAAATAATGCTCCACTTTCAGCAAACGATCACTGGTCACTTCTTGCTCCTCTTCCAAAGGAAGGCGCTCTCTCACGGACATCCTTTATGGAAAACAACATTTTGAGATTGGACTCCTGGGTCCAAAACCCCTGCTACAGACCACTTCAGGAAACAAAACTTTCTCCCAAAAAAAACAACGAAGACTATTATCACTTAGGTAAGCATCAAACCACCTCATAGTATTTAAAAGCACAAAGAAATAAGTTAAAATTTTATGGGGGATCCTGTGCTTCAAATACAGTGAAAACTTGGCCAGAAAAATGAAAATACAACTTTTCTAAAATACTGAATGAATTAAAATTCAAATCTTTGCTTCATAAACCCAAGTTATTGTGCTGATAGCCCTTTCACTTTAAGACATGAAAAAATCAATAAACAATTTCCATAGGTAATACTCAGAATTCCAAATTTCAAATAGGACCAGGAAAAGTTATACAAAGGACAAGGAAAAGAACATTGCACTGGCATCACTGTAGAATTTAGAAAAAGTTTGGCTACGAACAGCAATTAAATTGGGTTAAGGATTTAAATCTGGTGCCCTGAGACTAAGCTGATTCCTAATTCAGCTACCGCCTTGCTCAGTGCGGCAGAATTGCAAGGTAATTCTGTTTACATATTTTTTGTGAAGGCAGTGGTTTACTAATATGACCATAATGCAGGTGCTTAATTGTATTACTGTATACATGCCTGAGCTTTTTGTTCCACGAAACACTTGGGAGACCTCACCATTTCATGGTCACTTTTGTCCTACTATCCAGCATTCTATGAAATACCCAGCATCGCTATTCTGCCACAAAGTAAATTTAGCTCACACTCAACTTCTCAGATGTTTCACTGCTACTGTTTTCTATGTATAAAAGGGTTGATGTAAGAAAAAGGTGCCTCAACTGTCCATTCTGTAACACAGATGCTTTTTATGAGTATGGCTACATGTTGAGAGGGAAGGACACAGCCTTCCAGCTTCTAAACTTGCATCCATCTTAGCATTAGGATCTATGCTGGTTTTGAGCATTGTATACTTCTAACAAAAGGGACTCTGTGTGTGTGTGTGTCTGTATCCCTCCATTCATTCTTGTGTGCTCCATCCTCATTTTCATGCCTGCTGATCTATTTCTAGCAATTTGTTGCTGTCGATTTTATCACTGCCTACTTTTAAACATTTTCTGTTCATGTACATTAGCAGGAATTTACTCCTGTGCTTTGCTAGTGTTTCCACCCTCCTGTGCCATAGAACATGCTTGTCATTTTAGCACTAGCACACATGCTCATGGGATTTGTTTACTACAGCTCCAGGCTCCTTCCTCCAAAACCTGAAATTCTATTTCAGCAAAGCAGATCAGAAGTTCAAAAGGAATTCATGTGCACCAAGTATGACATCCTGCAGAAAAATCTGCCATTCCGGTTGGGACTTCAGTAGAATAGCCACTAGAATATTCATTACAAGGTATGTACAACATCCAATATATATAGTAATCCCTGAGGGCATATTTGTCCCTTCCACAAGGACTATCAAGTGAGTTAAAAGTGCTGATGAAAATGCTTTTTTTTTTTTTTTTTACATTTTATTAACCTTTAGAGTGATTTCTTTTTTTAAGGTGGGCACGAGAGGAACATAAAAGGTTGCTATTCAACTCCTTATTCGATTGCTTTGGCTGTTCAGAACACAGCAACTGCAAAGCTGCTCAGGGATTTTCCAGCATCAGGCACATTCCATCCCAGACAGCATCATTCTGATACACATGGTCCAAAATGGATATAGGGGCTAAGGGCAGGGTTAGGCAAGGAGAGCCAGGTCAGCCACAGGAGGTTGTGCTGTTCAGGTGTCTTGAGTCAAGCAGTCTATTACGAGATCCATTACAGGTACTAAATCAGAAAGCATTAACGTAAATTAGCTCTCAGACTTCTCTAAGTTCTGCAAAGGATAAAAATGCCTCTTGTGCAACATCAGTTCTGGCTATAGTTACACCACCTGATCACAACCAAGGGTTTTCCCTTCCAAGACCTCTGCAGGATGTGCACTAGGATTGGACTTCTATATGACTCATAAGAACATTTGCACTTATGTTCAACAGGATTTAGAAATAATTTCTAAGAAATGAGAGTAAACAACCACTGAACAGTGCAGTATTGGCCAATGTCTAGATTAGTTGGGTCAATGCTTTGGCCTGGTGTGGTAATTTTTTGTTATGCCTACAAAGCATAGCCACTTTTGACAGCATTGCTGCTAAGTCAGAAGACTTATAAAATTACTTCGCAATCACCTGTAGTGAAATCTACTGAAGAAATATTAAAGCGAAATTTCTTTTTATCAATTTTTAATTTGAAAAATCTTTTTTTCAGGGTCTGTAGATTATGGGATATTTTTGCTTTGTCTTAGAAGTTTTCATGTTAGAAAAACAGAGCAAAGGATCTTAACAACAGTTTTGAGGAGGATTTCACAAGTATACAATTTTTCAACTTCAAATAATGATTTCTGACCTTTACTCTACGCCAAGTACAACTGCCTTAGAACGCAGCCAACCCTCAAAGCCCTCGTCTCCTATAGCTTTATTTTTAGCTTCCTAATAAAAGAGCTAGGTACCACAATACCTGTTCAAATCTAAACATCAACCCTTTTGTTCACTGGTGAAGGTACTGTGCTCTAGAAATAGAAGACACTCTTTCATATCAGTGTACACCTTATTGGGTACAAAACAGCTTGCATTCTGTTGGTCAAAGGACTTCTCATGTGGACGTTATTCTACCTGATTTCCATTTTGTTATAAACCTGCACACTGTCTGCCAGGAAAGTTCCCTCTAACAATGTGCTCCAGTGGGCAGACCCATCAGATCCTATTCTGTAACAAGCTGAACATGACCAGAGGCTCTTAGCTCTCGTTACGGCCTTTCCTGGCCTTGTGTACTTTTACCAGACAGCCTCTGCCATTGTACTCAATTCTCTTCTGTCAACACTTCGAATTCTTTGCCCCACAGGTAAAATTCATAGCTTATGCTTGTCAACACAGTGGTTTTAGTGTTGGCAGAGGAAAGCCTATAGGCAGAAAAGCACCAAGAGTCTGCTGTTTGCATTACACCTTCTGGCGTATCAATCCCACATAGTCATGCCCTCACAACACATAATCCTAACAGACTGGCGGCATGTTAGCTACAGAAGTTATTTTAGGATCATTCATAATATCATCCTGCTAAAGACAGGATGAGAGAAAAAAAGTGACACACAGCATTTATGCAGTTTTTACCTGACCTTGCTCACATACCTCTTGGCTATTTGCAATCCCTTCTATAAACTGTGCCAAGCTTCATACTCAGAAATGTCTCTCATCATGGGGCTTCCTAAGTTATCCTTAGCAGCAAATACTTGAAACTTCACAGCACAGTTCTGGCTGTAAATAATCTAGGAAGCACATGCCCTGAAATTCCCGGAGAAGAACTGATTACACCCCATGCCTGGGACTGAATTTTTGCTGCCTCTTCCCACTCCATCCCAGCTGTTCTGCTGCACGTCCCAGATTGAAGTGGGAGTGCTGACAGAACACTTCTCAGGTCAGAACACAAGTTACCCCAGTCAGGGCTCTTCTCAGAATCTGACAGGCGAAGGCCTATTTTGTGCTGATTATCAGGCATGTGGATGCCTCCACAGGTTGTCCATTGTAGACTGGAGAAAGACAAAACCCTCCTTCAATACATTTCAGACCCAGCTCTCCCTTCAAACTCTTGACAGCCACCACTTAGAAATGCCAAGCGTGTAAGAGCAGGACACAAACATAGCAATAGCCTCCATGGCATACAATCTCAGCCTCCAGCAACATGTGTCTCAGGAAATTCCTGAGCTGGAACGGGTATATTTAGGTTTAAATGCTTTTGACAGATCTGTTGGCATAATATTGTCAAATTGCATTTGGCACCCAACACATCTAACAGCAGTAAGCTCCTCAGGTTAACTAAACATGGTGTGAAAAAGTCCTTCCCTGTTTTGCATTTACCACCTCACAATTCAAGTGGTTGTCCTACAGTTTTTGTATGATGAGAAAGTTAATTTGGCAGCTTTGAAGGTTTAAAGATGGCATTACCACTAACATTCTTGATAATTTTATTCCCATAGCACTTCTGTTGTAAAATCATCCTCATTATACAGACTGGGAACTGAAGAGCAAGAAAATTAAGTGACTCAATTCCATCGGCAAGGCTGAAATAGAATCCTGGTCCTGCACCCAAGTGCAGTGTCTTAGACACTAAGATGTCTCAAGTAACATAAACAAAATCGATTTTAAAGTTCCTGATGTTTGCTAAACATCCTGTAACACCTCACTGACTTAGCTTATGGCATGGAACGACTTCGACTTCTACAGTTTTACTCCTCATCTTAGAGCAATATGCTTCTCACTTTACATTTTGTTCCGTGTGAGATTTCCGAAACTCACTTCCATTATCTGTTACAGATTAGCATCACAATGTGGGAGCTGAATTTGAAATAGTATTCTGAGTTGCAGCAAGTTCAGGGAAGTAAGCTGTACCAGTGCACTAGAAGAGAAAAAAAAAGAAGCACAAATAGCTTTGGGTGTTGGTTTGCTAAAGCAAGATCACTGGTACACAGTGCCATGCTAAACTATCAAGCTCTTATAACACAAGCTCATCCAGCAGTACCTGAGGACAGCACAGCTGTAGGTGCCTGTGTGACATGTAAAATGCCAGCAAAGCAAAGTGCAAGTGCCTACAGCTGCACCAGGCATGTAGGGGTAGTGCAGAGCAGATCAGTACAAGCAGTTACACTGAGAGTGTCAGACAAGCGTATGTGGCTACATCCCAGCCCAGGGCCTAAAAAGAAAACAGATGAATGCACTTGAACGCTGTGCCTGGCTGCAAGGTTACCATGTGCGGATTTGCATAGCTTTGCCCTGGGCACTAATGGAACAATCTGCACACTCAGCTGGCATGGATACTTCTAGCAACATGAAATGTAGCAACTCACTTTGGAAGGAGGTTCATACAGTTATTAAACTCACAGGGCATGCCAAAAACTGCAGGAACATCAATTTCTCAAGGTCCTACTAGGAATGGCCTGGAGGATAGATCTTTGAAATGTCTCAGAGACCAAAATATAATTAAAAAAAAAAAAAAGGGGGGGCGGGGCAGGGCGGGGTGTTGTTTAGTGCTTTCAAAGGCCATGTTAGTCACAACAACTTCGGCTGTAAGTACAAAATTCACTCTTTCATGAAATTGTGGCACATTTTAAGCCACTGAGGATAATCCTCTGAACTTTGTCAAAGCAGGATTTAAAGCTGCATAGATCTCATGATGCAACACTAACAGAGTTTGAAGCTTTAGAGAGATCTTTGAGTTAAGCATCCATGTTTTAGGTACCATTTTCAAAAAGGACTATTGCAGAAAGGCTTTGAAAGACTATTTATGAATTTAAGTTCCCAGGATTTTCCAAGGCTAGAAAATTTCTGGGGAAAAAAAAAAACTGCCATGCAAAAATCAAGGACAAACACTCACACAAAAGTGTTCAGGTGGGAATGAGCAGGACATCCTTCCAACCACAGCATATCATCCCAGGTCTCTGAAAGCCTGTAAGGTGTGAAGCTACATGTCTCTGAAGATAAATTCACACAGAACAGACCCTTTTCAGCATAACCTTTGGTTTAGTGGGAAATTTTGCACAGTTCAGAAGATTTTTTTATTACTCACATTCAGGTAACTACACTCCTACTGGAAAGCAAAATAATAATGTACGATACCTTGCTGAGAGTGTACAAGCAACACAGGTCCCTCCCAGAGTATCAGCGGTGCTGGGCTCAGACTCATCTCAGCTAGCTGCTCCCTTCCTGTGTCTGTCTGCAGAGCTCTCTCACAGTTAGTCTTGCACAGAACAAGAGCTGAGCCCTGAATCATTATTTCAGTCTATAGCCATGGAATGCAGCCATTGAAAAGCCAGAACTATTTTTACCCCTGAGCAGCCGCAGCATTTCTGCCCCATTAAGACTTCTAAAGCTAATGCCTTACCCTGAACACACACACGCACACACACACACACATGCCCTGAACTTAAGTCCACTAAGATGTGTGTTTCCCTGGCATTTGGTGTGGTTTTTAAACTGCACAGTTGCTATCAACAGGAAAAAGCAGCTCAGCCCCTGGCATTATTGTCAGCCCTCAGAAGTTAGCCATTTGATCCCAGTTGTCAAAATTAGAAATTCCTCAGAAATTCTTTGCTCAAGGAGGTAAGATTAGCTCAGAGCAATGACTGTCTTGTACACCAACTCCAGGCTGCATTTAACAAATAGGTAGTAACATCTTCATCTAACTGACAGACTGCAGACACAAATAAAAATCACATGTTGAACAACATCACTGCATGTTTTAAGGAAAACCAAAGGCCAAGGCACCCCCAACAAATTCACAAGACAGACAACAGCATTTTTTAATACAGAACATCCAGAAATACGGAATTGTCCTTAATAAATAATGAGCAACAAATCAGAGCTAGACACCTGAACTAACTTTTCAAGATTATACAGATAATACTGACCACTAGAAATTTTTACAACTGTACTGTCTTAAACCTACAGGATTCTACAAGAGTACTTCAGAAATAAAAAATGCAATCTAGTTCTACTGTGGAGGGATAAATAACAATAAAAAAGAACTAATCAGGTTTTTGCATAATCAAGTATAATCGACACCATATACAAGCACTTTGGCACAGAGAACACTCTGGAAGCAAGTGCACAGCTGGACATACAAAAGGGGTCCAAATACCTAAGGAACAGCAGACTCACTGACTTAACTTGCTCATATGTTGCTTTAGACAATGAAAAATAACTGCAGGCATTTCTCAGTGATATGTGGTTAAAACACAAAACACATGATACAGAAGTGACAGAACTACTATCAAAAGTCAATTATTATTTCCTAACCTGTGGAGGCTTAGGTAAGAATTAACAGCTCAACAGTATTACATCTTACTTTTAAAACTGGTCCCTGCCATCCCAAGTTTTCAGGATGATGAAAGAAATAGCATGCAAAGGGTGACATTGCCAAGTTCATAGCAAGACATTTACGTTCACCATTAAGCAGCAGATGCCATAACCCACCAAGCTTCCCGGTGACATTTAGGGGATGAAACCCCTATAAGGTCCCTTCAGAGAACAGGTGCAATGGAACAGATAGTACACACATGTACCTAGAGTGACCTTAATGCTACATGTAACTTAAAGACAAAATTCTTGACCAGATACACCCAAAGCTGTGGCAATCTGCATTCTGGACATAATCCATTTACGAAAAAGTAATGGAATATTTACAGGGATATTTCTCAGATCAGTAACAAGTGAGTACCTCTAGCATCACACAGACTGATTCTGCAGCTCTGAAGGATTAGGCCCTTTGAAGCAAGACCTTGTACTGGCAATCCATCCTTTGCTGTTTCATACACACAGGGAGACTATTAAGAAAGTCTAGGGGGAATAGCAATGAAGGAAATGCCTTGGGGAATGAGAAAGCTACAATTAGAGCGAGTAGAGGAGCATGAAACATACCTTAAGTGGGCCAGATCTTACATCAATGACCTAAAGCTCAGAAAAGATATTAAACAAATAAAGAAGAACTTTTTTTTTCTTTTTTTTTCTTTTTTTTTTTTTTGTCCAGGGAGAACTAGACTTCCGCAGGGCCAACTTTGGTCTCTTCAAACAATTCTTAAAGAAGTCTCATGGGAAACAGTACTAGGTGGTAAAGGGGCTCAAGATAGTTGGTCAACATTCAAGGACCACTTCTCCCAAGCTCAGGATCACAGCATCCCAATGGGTAGGAAATCAAGTAAGGGAGCCAGGAGACCAGCATGGTTAAACAAGGAATTGCTGGGCAAACTCAAGTGGAAAAAAAGAATCTATGGATCATGGAAAGAGGGGCTGGCCACTTGGGAGGACTATAGGACTGTTGTCAGAGGATATAGGGAGGCAATTAGGAAAGCTAAGGCCTCCTTGGAACTTAATCTTGCAAGTGAAGTCAAAGACAATAGAAAGGGCTTCTTCAAATACATTGCAGATAAAGTAACACTAGAGGCAATATAGGCTCCCTGCTGAATCAGGTGGGTGCCCTGGTGACAGAGGATATAAAGAAGGCAGAGGTGCTGAATGCCTTCTTTGCCTCTGTCTTTAATCCTGCAGGATTTCCCCATGAGCTCCAGATTCATATAGCCCCAGAATGAGTCAGGATAAAGGAGGAGTTCGCTTTGGCAGATGAGGATTGGGTTAGGGATCAGCTAAGCAATCTGGACATCCATAAATTGATGGGTCCAGATGGAATGCATCCAAGGGTGCTGAGGGAGCTGGCAGAGGTCATTGCTAGGCCACTCTCCATCATCTTTGGTACGTCGTGGGTGACAGGAGAGGTGCCTGAGGACTGGAGGATAGCAAATGTCACACCAGTCTACAAAAACAGCAAGAAGGAGGACCTGGGTAACTTAAGACCAGTCAGCCTTACCTCCATCCCTATAAAGGTGATGGAACAACTTCTTCTTGGCACTATTTCTAGGCATATCAAGGATGAGGCAGTCATTAAGAGCAGTCAACATGGTTTTACCAAGAAGTCATGTTTGACCAACCTTACAGCCTTCTATGAGGAAGTAACTAGGCGGATAGATGATGGTAGAGCAGTAGATGTGATTTATCTTGATTTCAGTAAAGCATTTGACACTGCCTCCCATAGCATCCTCATAGATAAGCTAAGGAAGTGTGGTTTTGATGATCAGGTAGTGAGATGGATCGTGAATTGGTTGAAAGGAAGAAGTCAGAGAGTTGTGGTGAATGGGACAGAATCTAGTTGGAGGTCTGTGACTAGTGGAGTCCCTCAGGGGTCGGTACTGGGACCAGTACAGTTCAGTATTTTCATCAACGACCTGGATGAGGGAACAGAGTGCACTGTCAGCAAGTTTGCTGATGACACTAAACTGGGAGGAGTGGCTGACACACCAGAAGGCTGTGCTGCCATTCAGAGAGACCTGGACAGGCTGGAGAGTTGGGTGGGGAGAAACTTGATGAAATTGAACAAGGGCAAGTGTAGAGTCTTGCATCTGGGAAAGAACCACCCCATGTACCAGTACAGGCTGGGGGCTGACCTGTTGGAGAGCAGCATCAGGGAAAGCGACCTGGGAGTCCTGGTGGACAGAAGGATGACCATGCGCCAGCAATGTGCCCTTGTGGCCAAGAAGGCCAATGGCACCCTGGGGTGCATTAGAAACGGTCAAGAGAGGTTCTCCTCCCCCTCTATTCTGCATTGGTGAGGCCACATCTGGAATATTGTGTCCAGTTCTGGGCCCCTCAGTTTAAGAAGGACAGGGAACTGCTTGAAAGAGTCCAGTGCAGAGCCACAAAGATGATTAAGGGAGTGGAACATCTCCCTTATGAGGAAAGGCTGAGGGAGCTGGGTCTCTTTAGCTTGGAGAAGAGGAGACTGAGGAGTGACCTCATCAAAGTTTATAAATGTGTTAAGGGGGAGTGTCAGGAGGATGGAGTCAGGCTTTTTTCAGTGACGTCCAGTGATAGGACAAGGGGCAATGGGTGCAAACTGAAGCACAGGAGGTTCCATGTAAATATCAGAAAAAACTTCTTTACTGTGAGAGTGACAGAGCACTGGAACAGGCTGCCCAGAGAGGTTGTGGAGTCTCCTTCGCTGGAGACATTCAAAACCCGCCTGGACAAGTTCCTGTGTGATGTGCTCTAGGTGACCCTGGCTGGCAGGGGGGTTGGACTAGATGATCTTTCGAAGTCCCTTCCAACCCCTAGGATTCTGTGAGAAATACAAGCTTGTAATGTCCAGAAGGCTGAGCTACTTTAGCCCTGTGCTGTGGGAAATAAAGCGGAAGAAATGCTGTTGCTGTGAATTCATGTCTCTATGAGACATTACTCTCAGTGAACAGCCTTCTGCTATTTCTGCAATGAGCTGACTCTCCAGAAGTCCCTTTCATTTGCAATGAGACACCAGAAATCCCATCAGCTACAGAAAACCAAGAGAAAGTCTAGCTAACAAAAACTTTATGCAAGTAGCTTCACAGTTTCTATCACTTTTCACCTAAGAATTAGGAAGTATGTGTTTCCTACCTGCTAAATTTATTAACAGTTCAAGAAGACACAGTGCCTCAAATTACTGACTTTCACTAATAAGAGAAAGTGTGGTATAAAACTGGTATAAAACCCATTCCTTTCCTGCAGGTTCTCCTTGCATACTACCAAATGGAATTCAAAGAACCCTACACTAAGACAACCCCAAGGTTGTCTGATAATACCTTCTGGTTTTAATACCTTATTCAGCAAGCTTTAAACCTTTGAAAACCAGAAGGTGAAGAGCCAGGATAACCTCAATGAATTTTTAAACAGGCTCCCTTGGAGACTGCCAACATGAGGCAGGAAATTATTCACCACAGCTGAACTCACTGGTTCATATAGTGACATTGAGGGACTGTAAGAGGACTGTCTAAAACTGGGAGTAGCAGTATGTGAGGCCATTTGAGGGCCTCAGCATTTGCTGATTTGTCTCTAAATGAAGAGTTTAAAATACTTCTTTACCCACTTGCTTTTAAGAGCTAATCTTTTCCTCTCTGTCCTCAATTTTCTGTCATATGGAAGCGGATTGGGATCAATGGTCAAAAAGAAAATTAAAAAACCTACACAACGTGTACAAACGGTTTTTAGGTATCAAAAGAAGAAATCACAAAAAGTAATGCAGCAGTCACCACAACAATTACCAAAAATACTTTAATATATAAGAAAGGAGGAAGGAGGGGAAACAAATCTAAAAAGTTGAAATGTAGGGTGTTAAATTCCAACAACTTCTAACATTTTTGTTCTGCCAGAAATTCCACACTACTCGTCTGACTTTTGAGGATTAGCACCATGCAAGGCATCTTTTAAGACATTTTTGGGCATGAGGAAGAAATCACATATCACTTTTTCATAAAGATCCTCTATACTTACAGAGGAAGACCTATAATGAAAATATCCATCATTGGCATTAAACAGTTCACGCAACTGAATGCCAACGGATCAAAGAATCTGAAAACAATTAATCAATTTTATAGTTGCACTTTTCAGGAAGAATATCAAATTATTAGAAGTAGCGGTTATAATGCAGAAACTCAGAGGCACAGAAACTCAAGTCTTTCTGTTACTCTTCAAGCAGTACAGCCAGGTTGTGGATCCTGCTTAAACAGAAAGTGAAGGGAATGACCTGACAGCTGATATAATTGCTGCTACTTTCTAGCACCACCCTGGGGAGATGGCACAGGAAGGAGGGGAAAGGAAGAGATTCCTGAAATGAAGGCGTATTTCTAGCTTAGATCATAAGCTAACTACCAGTAAAACCTTTTGCACTCACATGCAGACAGAAACCAATCACAAAAAGACACTCACAAACATGCATTGCTTTCCTTTTCTTCAGCAGCCTCAAGTGCTAGCAGTCATAGTTATCATCACTACCCATCCAAAATACATATCCATAAGAGAGAAGAAGACCTTGACAGCTACTCAGAGCCAGGTTTGCAGTCACAGTGCAGGACAGCTGCTAACAGTAAGCTTCCTTTGTGTTCATGTCATTGCAACTTTATGCCCAGTGCCATGAGAAGTCTTATCCATTTCAAAGAGGTGAGATGTCTACACAATAAGCCCCAATTGGGAGGCAGAGGCCAAGAACTGACACACCTGAACTGATGTAAATCCAGACTGCAAACAAGCTCAAGTTCTGGTATTTGCACTTCAAAGAGGAAAACTGGAAGTGGTATCTCTCAGCCTCTGCTTAGGGCTTGCACTAAAGCAGCCATATTGCTCAATGGCTTCTAAGTACAGTCACGTTACTCAAAAATTATCACTTTCTTCTATCATTTCCTCTGAGCTACCGAGCATTTGCTCTGAGCTACTGTTGAAGAATACTGTGCTAACGTTGCTCTGACTCAGAACTACCTTCCTTCATGATCTCAAGACCTTGCAACACAGCTATTTAATATGTAAGTTATCTAAATGTATTGCCAAAACAAGGTACAACTATTGAAACTGAATGTGCCTGTAATATTAAGGGCACTTATTTTGGTGTACAATGACAGTCAATGAAACCTGAGGACATGCATGTGGCGCTGTTGCATATGTTAACAAGAAAGCTTAATTCTACACGCAACAGAAATATCAAATTCCCTGCAACAATAAAATGTCAAATCAGCAGCAGAAAATGACAACATTTTAAATTCAGTACTGAAGCCCACCTCCTGTGTGTTTACCTTTAATTTTGGTATCTTTTATTGCTATATGTAACTTGTCGGATAATGTAAAATGCATCAAATCAGGGGTTTCTTTCAGAAATTTTTGTAGATACTTTCCCTAAATTCTTTCTTCTATCACAGCTTGGTTTCTCCCTCTTAATTACTTCCCTTATCCCCTATTTTACACTCCTAGATCAACAGCTTAAATGGCAGCAACCTATGTAAACAAAAAATAATTAAAAAAAATTATATATAAGGAATGTCATAGCACCTACTGAAAAAAATAATAATCTCCTGTGTTACAACATTTATGTAACTGCTCCTAGTCTGGTTCCTTAGAACACAGATTGGAATGGAGGATCAAATCATAGCAAGATGTTCAGCATTTTAACTTTTCTAAATGGAATCATGCGTGCAGCATTCAACAGAAGAAAAGCCAACACTACTCTTCCTCTGGCAGTTCAATTTGGAACAGTGCATGTAAAAAATACTGCTTAGCTTGTATGACTTGCAGCAGGTGCCTTCCTGACCATAAAGTCTCCTTTTATAAGTAGCACTGACTATGCTAAAACATTTTTCAGGACTTTCAGGCTTTCCAGAGAGGAAAACTAAGAAAGCGATGCATTATTTTTTTGTATTTGTGAGAATCAGCTGTTCCTTCAGTGTAGCATTTCCATATTTCAGCTGTTTCCCAGGTAAATCCAGTAGAATACTTCATCTACCCAGGGCTGTCACACATCTGGGAGTCCTAACCATATCCAGCGTGCACAGTAAGTACAGTAGCATGCAGTTACCCCAGAATTTTTCAGAGTAGGCTAGAAGACTGAGGACAGCTTCTACTGCGTTAGCTCAAAGCTGCCGCTTTTTTGTGGCCTACCAGCTATGCTTCTAACATAGGACAGCTAATGCCTGACCAAAGGGTACCAGAATGGCAGCTGGTGCAAGATGCTCTTACCTAGGAAAGCTAGTGGTTTATGTATAGTGTAGACCCAGAGATTAATAACTGAAGGTGTGATCAAAGGAGACAGCTGGGTCTTGAGTAATCACAACAGGACATCTTTTATCAAATCTAGAAAGGGTATCTCTCCAAGGGGATAGGTTGGATCCCACCAGTTTCTCAGCAGCACACAATGTAACACTACCCAAGAAAGAAATCTGAGACACATATCCAATATTCAGCAGGACTCCGCAAACATCTGATCAGTTGGAAGTGGGGATTCAAGACAGATCCAAGAGCAGTCAAGTTTAGGTGATCCAACGGTCACGTGCTACCTGAAGACACCAGGTCCCTGGGAAAGGGCAGCTAGTGAGAGGGCCGATATTGGAAGGAATACCTAAAGGTTAATGTCACTGCATGCACACCACATGGTTACAGGGCTACCTAAACAAGTGTTAGTAGTAAACACGATTACTAATACAGGGATTCCAGGTGTTACATACCCAGCTTACTTAAAAGCTCTGGAAAAGTCACTGACTGACACGCAATAAAATACACATTCAATTTCTTTAGCTTGTTCAGTCATACATCTTCTCTGCAAAAAATACATAATTTTCACAGCAGTGCAGAAAATACTTTATTATGACTATTATTATAATTTCTTCATAAAAGTAATCTATGTAGAAGGCTATGGATTCAGAAAACCATTTCAACATATACCTAAGCAACTGAATAGCCCCATCTCATACACAACCCTGCAAAAGAAGATATGAGAATCAGGGGGCTCTCTATTGATGTCTGATGGGGCTAGCCAAAGCTATGTTGCATTTTTTCCTCAACTGAGACACCCAAAGATAAACAGCAGGATATTTCCTGGTATACTGACTAAATGCAAATGGGAATGCTCCTCTAGATCAAACTGCTCTCTTCAGCATGAGATAAACAAGCAAACTCTATGAAGTGCTAGTAGTCCACTATTTCTGGGGTGTCCTGCATACCAGCAACACAATCTGCACAGTTAGAAAGATCATAATGCCACTTAAGGTTCTGTGCAGTTCTTGGCCTCAGGAGAAATTAATTCTTTCTCTCCTTTTACTTCAGAATACACAAAAATGAAAAGAAAGTAATATTCCTGTAGGCCAGTAGAAGAACTCCCAAACACGCATGTTTCTCCCTCCACTTAAAAAGTCCATTAGGGATCAGTGAAAACATGCCAGGGAACGGCATGTTCTGGAGAAATAAGAAACAGAATCAACAGTCAATGAAAGCTGGAGGCAACCAATGTTAAAGTTTATCATACTGAGCCAAATTTCTGCTACAAACTAAAATCATCTGTGTGGATCATAACAGCATTAGTAATTTTGCCATTTAGAATAAAATACTTCTGTGCCTTTTCTCCACTACTATTGTTTTATCATTATCTCAGGGGCTGGTATTTAAATTTTCCCTGAGTTCCTTGGCACATAACAAAGATCCATCAAAAGTAACTCTGGCCCTGCTTCACAGTTTGGCACTAACCCATTCATGCTTGATTCTTTGTAAACACTATTTTTTCCTAAAAGGAGTAATTTGCATCAAAGATGCATCATTGTGCTCAGCCTCCAAGCACTGTAGATTGGCACAGCTCCAGCTCTTTCTGTGGAATGCCATGGATTTATCCCTGCTGAGGAGTCAGCCTGTGTATTCAAAGACTACGAGGATTGTTAGGCTCGTGTACTTAGCAGCACACCAGCATTTCGCATTCCACACCACATTCCACACCCATACACTGGATCAAGTTTTTCATGAGAGAGTAAGACACATAAAGATGACAATAAATGAGCACAGAGGCAACATCAGGAAGGCGACTAAAGAATGTGAGTGGAAGTCATAAACACTGTCTACCTTTTCCTGTGGCACAGATGAAGACTCACCATAAAGATTTTCTATTAAACCTTTATAACACTAAGATCTGATTGTGCTGGAAATAACCCAGGGCAATGCACGGAAAAATTGTTAAGCCATAATCATATTAGGTAAGACCATCATATTTATGACAGCTTCACCATTTTCATTACAACTTTGGCAAACACGTAAAGCGTTTTACTCCCCATTTAACAGCTATTTTTGTCAAGGCCAACATTGCTATTAATATTACACTATTAGAGGCTCTGGCTGCATTCTAATCAGAACTAATAACTCCTTTTTCATTTTAGGAAGAATAAAAGTGTTGTGACTTATCAGTTTGTCTGGCTGCTGCTGCTGCTGTGAGTGTACGGAAGGCACCCATCTGCATCCAGAAGGGCAGCATAAGAAAAAGCAAATTCTATCTGTGGCATTTAATCCATAGATTTTTTCTCTTGAGGCAACAGAGTATCTAACCTGGTAAATTAATTTGAGGAAACCAAAAGGCAGAAAATACAACAATCCCTGACTAATACGACACATCTGCTGAAGAAAAGGCCGGGCGGTTAAGTAGAACTCAAGGTGATGCTGGAGCCCCTGCTGCTTCTGTCTATAATTTCCGACCTGTAAATACCATTTGAACAGCATCTTTAAACCCACAGATCCAGCTGACAGGTAGGCCACAAAGTTTTAAGGTTTCCAGAGTCTGAGCTTTGTTAAATACAGTAAAAAAATTAGTGTCAAGGTTGGCACCTCCAGTATCCCTGCTGGGGACCTTTAAATTACAACATAGGACTTTAGATCTATGCAGCACACAAAAGAATGCTCCTGCATAGTAAACAAAACTCAAAATTAAATATTTTAAAGGAAGGAGGAAAGCTAACTGGAACAGCAGTTGTTGATTTCTGCCTAGCTAGAAGTTATGGGTGACATTCATGTTTAAGGCCTCAGATGAGTCATCTTTGTTTCAATTTGCCTCTATTTATTCCCTTGTTCCCCTTCTCACATTCTTCAGTGGCTCCTAGTAGCAACTTTGTAATAATATATCCACAGCTTATGTATATACATGACTTTAGTCTGCCTAAGACACACATAATGCAATGCTACAAAGCCTAGTAATACAACTTTTAAGATACCTAACTTGAAAAATCCTCCACAGCACAGTATTAAGCCTGGAAATACACTCTTCATTCTATAGTCATGTTTATGGTTATCCAACTACATTCTCAGAATCAGCAACAGTCAGTTTTTAAACTACAATACACGAATATCCAAAGCTTTCCCCATAAAATAATCTGAAATCTTTACAAATACCCAGTTAACACAGGCATGCTTTGGTAAGACAAGATTTCATGTAACCTATAGCTCTTCCCATAAGGGAAGTATCAATTTTCAGATGCTGGGCTGCCTTTGTCAATATATTCAAGTAGATGCCTTTCCCTCATCCTGGAATACCACAGTAGAGAGGGTTCTGATAATTACACAGTATCCCAAGCAAGCAACAATAAGGAAAAGAAGATCTTGAAATCAAAACAGAGCTAGAAAGGCATACATTGTCAAGGGAAAGGGAAACTATTAATCTCTGCTTCTGCTGCTTGCAATGCTTTCTATGCAAACCTCTGTAAAAGGACATGAGGAAAATAAAAATAACTTCAATATATGAAAAATAAACAATATGCCACAATAAGAAAATAAGAAAATTTCAGACATATCTGAAAGGGTTTCTGGAAGGGTTCCTTCCAGTACATAAAAAAAAAAAGGGAAGACATGGGGAAATGTAGGCCCTCTGATGAATGAGGCAGGGGCCCTAGTGGCAGAAGACACAGAGAAGGCAGTTACTGAACGCCTTCTTTGCTTCAGTCTTCACTGCTAAAGCTGTCCCTCTTCAATCCCACACCCTGGCAGTAGGAGATAAGGTCTGGAGAGAGGAAGACTTTCGCTCAGTAGAGGAGGAGCAGGTTAGAGGCCACTTGGCCAAACTGGATATCCATAAATCCAAGGGCCCTGAAGGGATGCACCCACGAGTTCTGAGAAAGCTGGCAGATGTTACTGCTAGGCCAGTCTCCATCATCTTTGAGATGTCATGAAGAACAGGAGAGGTGCCTGATGACTGAAGGAGGGTAAACGTCACTTCAGTCTTCAAAAAAGGAAAGAAGGAGGACCCAGGGAACTACAGACCAGTGAGTCTCACCTCCACCCCCAGCAAGGTGTTGGAACAAATCATTCTGGACGTCATCTCAAAATATGTAAAAGCAAAGAAAATATGCAGAGCAAGGCCTGCCCTTCTTTTCAGCCTAGATGATTCAAGGTTTCCAATATTTCTGGAAGTGCAAATTTCACATGACAGCCATAAATTAATTTAAAGAATGATGACAACTAAAGAAACCTAATCTGTCACACTGCAGGGTTTTATTTTACTTGATAATGCATTGAGATATATATACACACAAGAATGAAAAGCGTATTTTGACTTTTAAAGCCATTCTAGTTTGTCTGTGCCACATCATCCAACCTGTTGGGAGAAATGTGGGAGTGCTGAAACATTTAAATAACAACTTCTAATTAAGAGATGAAGTTGAATTTTTACAAAGTTAGAGTACGCACAGCTTCTCTCACACAAACAGAAAAATGAAAAACATTTGGCTAACACTCATTTTCCTGGCCAGTCATTTACCCAAAGCTGCAACTGTGACAACTGCAAGTTTTTCTTCTTCAAAACAAGTCTACTTTGGAGGCTGGCAAGGGTAGTTACCACTTGCCTGCCCCCTCCAGACAGTAGCTGCAGGACCCTGCACAGCTATGGATGGTTCCACTCCCTGCAACAGGAAGGAGAGAAATATTGCTAGCTATGGTAGTGACTGACTATTCCTGTCAGCTATCATCACCTCCAGCAGCAGTTTAGTAAATTGGGGTAGTACAAACAGTCCTTCAGGTCATTTGCTGCACGATGGAGTAATGGGATGGGGAAAGCAGCTACAGCCATGTCCTCCTCTCCCTTTTTTTTCTCTCCTTTCTCAGTGATGTAAGAGGCAGGAAAAGTAGTTGCTCCCTCCTTTGCTCTTTCTCTCCTTTCCTTACCTCTTTGTATGACTTATCTTGAGAACTGCTGGTCACATACATAAGTAAGAGTGATGTCAAAGCTGTTACAAAAAAGATTGATTTAACCTCAAAACGTTACGAGAAGTACTGTGTAACGAAGATGCCTGTGGAAAGTACCAGGGAAGACTAAAGAAATTCATAATGGTTCTTTCCCATGGGGACACCTACAAGGAAATAATTTCCTTTGCACCCTGTCTCCACCCTGATTCTGAAAATAAGCAGTGTGGTACACACCTTGATATGAAAAGGGTGAAAAGCAGGCATGTTTCAGTCCCAAGAGATGGTCAGCATACAGAATACAGAGAAGGAGTCTCAACCACACCAAATACATCATTACTGTGGAGTTGATTTTCCTATATGCAGGGAAAGAGACTCCCTGCAAAGCAATTCCCTCCAAGAATTTACACAGACCTTGGCAATTTCTGCAACCTCACCTGCAAAGCATAGAATTTTTGTCACAGTGATTTCTGTGGGGTCTTGTTTTCTACAGGTTACATTTACTGATACTTACATCTTACAGTGTAACAAAGAGTTTGGGTTTCAAACCAAGAAGGTTTGTGGATGCCCCCTCCCTTGAAGTGTTCAAGGACAAGCTGGATGGGGTTTTGAGCAACCTGGTCTAGTGGGAGTTGTCCTTGCCCATGCAGGGAGATCGGAAGATCTTTAAGGTCCATTCCAAACCAAACCATTCTGTGATTCAAGCCACAGTACAAGAGAGATACAGGGAATAGGGTTGTTAATTCATGCTTCAGTACTGGCAGTAAACTTGCCCCTGAATTAGGTGGTTCACAAGACTTAGAATGCTGACAGATCCCCCCTAAAGGAATCAAGTACCACTACAGGAAATTACCCACCAGTTGTTCTGCTATTTGTCTATGGGCACTAGGAGGCTGTTCTAAGTCAGTGCCCCTGCGCTGTAACTTAGCACTGTAATTATTCATATATAAATGTTTGTGGGGTCATGTGATAAATTTGGTCAGTTAAAGATCCAAAGACCTCTTTCCCTTTCTGCCATGTTTCTGACCCTCCACCACTTTCATGTTCTGTTTTCATGGTGCAGCCCCAATTACAGTAATATTGATGCAACCAGTAGGGCAGCCAACAGCAGGGTAGGACAGGTAAGTAGTCAGATGGCCTCTTTGCCAATACCGTTATTTATCATGGGTTTTAGACTTCAAAATTGTCAGAAGCCACCCTGAGGCAGAGCACTCGTGTCTGTTCCCACCCCACCCCCCCTGCTGCCAGTGCTGGGGTTGTTATATTATCTGTTAAGCTCTCTGGAGATGGCAAAAGAACCCCTAATAGGCCCACTTCTGCTAGGTCAGACTGGGTGGTGACTTCTAGTCCTAACCCCTGCTGGGCTGTGGAACTGCCAGCAGACAGGGTGGCACCTGCTTTTCGAAGGCAATTTGAGGATTGCCAGGGTGACACCCTCTGACAATGAACAAGGTCCCAGCCAATGGGGTATCTTGACCCAGGTAGAATAACAAATGAATGACCACAGGTCAGATCTGACTTAGTCTATAAAAATGGAGTTCCCTGCCGGGAAGCTTGTTGGATTTTCCATTGGAGTAGCAGGTCTACCAGGAAGCCTACCCCCTTAGGTGGGGACACCACCTAAGGACACTTCTCAAGATTGAGTGACCTCATCTTTGGTGAGTGATATATTTTTTCTATATATATCTTTGAATGAGCCTTGTCCCTGTTGGGCATTTCAGGTACCTGAGGGGGAGGCTTTCCCTGTTGTTTGAGTGAGTGTGCACATGTGGGATTATTATTATTATTACCCATGTTAAGATTATCAATGTTAAGACTAGTCAAAAAAACTTAGACATTCTTATGTAGTTGTGTTGTAGTGTATTAATATTCCCGACTGACATTTGAATCTGTGGTATTCTTTTTTATTTATTGGAGGGCTAAATAGTGTTGCTTGGAATAAATATTCATTCCTAATAAGCTCCTGTGTGTTTTTGGGTGCCTCCATCACACACCTGGATACACCAACACTTTTGTAAATTAGGAGCCACCGTCTATCCAGCAGGCAGTGACTTCATCCTATGGAACCTGTACCACAGTTTCAGGAGAGGTGATATTCACCTCACAAACTCTGCAGCTGGAGAAGATAAAGCTTAGAAAAGGTCTGGACAGTGACAGCAGCATGTCAAGAAATCTCCCCTTTTCTCTCTTTAAGCTAGCAGAAAGTAACAAAGCTCTCTTTTGTCAGCATTGTGTTGCCTCATTTCAAATTAGCTCTCATAAAGAGAGAAGCAAGACAAAATACGCATGGAGGGATGGGGTGCATTTGTTTTTACAATCGCTTTTGCTCCATGAAGCAGTATGGAAATGCAAGATAAGGGTTTGTATTACCCAGAGGCTATGGGGGTACATTCCACTCAGAGCACAAGTGTAAGTCTCATTAATGCTAACAGGCGCTAAGCAGGCTCAGCAAGAGCAGAACAGAGTCACTGCTTTTTCACAGTGGTGTTTATGGACAGGAAACATTTGCTATCTGCTTGTCTTCCAACAATTTCAGGGACAATCCATTGCTGCATTCACTTGGAGAAAATAGAAGGAAACAGAAACACAGGTGTTAATTGGCTGAAACCATTCACATGATACCATCTGTGAGAGACGGACTCTATAATGGCCTTTAATCCAGCGACATTCACCAACCAGTCCTGGTGATGTGCCCCCCGGCACTCGTGGGGAGAGGACAGAGGTACCAGGCGCATGCGCACAGGACCACAGACTACAGCTCCCAGGAGGCACGGCGGGGCCGGAACCGGAAGGGGAGCGGTGAGGCGCGCTCTGTGAACACACACGGATCCAGCCGCCGCGGTGAGCGTACCGCTGCGGAGGCTGCCGTGCCGTTACGGCGCCGCTCCCTGTGGTTGTTGGCGTGTGGACGTGCCAAACGGACCGTTTGCCCAGAGTCTCAAGGGAAAGGACGTGGATCCCGACCAGGGATTGGCTTCGGCCGTACCCCGGTGGTGAGAATTGCGAACTACATCCCGAGGCTTCTTACTAACATTCCTACACAATATTCACACATACCAGACATTCACTTCTCTTTTCCAATATTCTTCTATTTCCCAAAGGCTCTCTCCAGGCTTTCCCTCTTATCCCTGTCCGGGAACGGGAACAGGGGGGAAGGGGAGAGGTTCTCTCTTGTTTTCTATGTGTGTTGTTATCGGTATATAGATGTAGTGTTGTATAGCTGTTGGTATATGGGTATATAGGTGTGGATATAGATATAGAGATAGATCTTGTGTGTTAGGTGATATCGGACTTGCCAAACCCTCAGTGCCTTTAATAAATCTATTGATTCCTAAGCGTTGTTTGTGAGTGTGACGGGGAGTGGTCCTCAGCCCTCGATCCCCTGAGGTGGGGGTGTGGGTCGCGGCTTTACCTATCTCGGTCCGCGACACCATAATTCAGCAAATCCCCACCTGTATTAGCATTGATGCCTCAGTTGGCCCATCTGAACACTGCAAGCTGACTATATTGAGGTGATTACAATTTTAGCTAAATCTCTGCAAAACATACTTTAAAAAAGGATAACAGCAGCCAGATAACCAATCTAACTTGTACCAGTGATGATGCACAAGAGAGTGCAAAACTGGCATAAAAGAACCAGCAGCACGTGCTTCCTGGGGCACAGGACAAGCATTCTCAGACAGGGCACAAACACATGTATAAGATACCAGAAAGGCATGGATTAATTCCAGGATGGTGAAGAGCTTCATGTGGCATTTGCAGCAGCTCAGCCTGTCCCATGCAATATTTGATGTGTGACATCAGGAAGAAACTGTTCTCACCCTGCTTTAGCCCTCAGGATCTCACGTACATGACCATCATGCCTTCCAAATGCCAGAATAAATAAATTTTAAATGCACTTGGAGTTGGACATACATTCACTCAGATCACGAAAAGCAGTCAGACTTATAGGGCCAAATTCTCATTAAATGTACATTGTAGACCACAAGGTTACATGACTAGTCCCATGTGACTGACTCATTTACAGATCAAGTAATGAATTTTCTTGTTCAAGGGATCATTCATTGCACAAAAAGGTTCTCCTGCTCTAACCAACTCTGTTTATGAGGGTAATCTCCTCTTGTTCTCGGACCTTCCCTGCAACAAACATTCTCTCGTTCTAGCTCTTCACTTCATAAAACAAATAAACTTCAAATATGCTTTATTGTCTCCCATCTTGAAAAACACATGCCGAAACACATAAGCCACTCCAAGATAACTACAATAATGACCTAGCATTCCTTTCAAACAAATCCAGCATAGAAACATCCTGTTTATGCTCTTACAGTCAATGGGAATGACTTCTAATAATACTGTTACAACTTCTTAGTTAGGCCCTTCAATAGCTGTGGCCATGCGCCTGCTTTTGTGCTGTTTCTTTTCATGGTTTTGGAGGTACCATTCCCTGAATCATTCTCCCAGTTCTTTGAGTTCTCCCTCAGTGTGTCCTCTGAACACTGAACGCTCCCCATGCTCCACACCTTTCAGTTTTCTTCTGTAGTTCAATTGGCCTCTGTGCTTTTTGCACCTTCTCTTTCCCTCTCACATTTCATCTCATTTACAAACACAAATTCAGCTATCCTGATGACTTACAAAATGACACATCCTCTGTTCAAACGGGAATCTCAGCATGTTTTTTTCTATTTTTATGTATGTGTTTAGCAATTACCATGAACTCATTGTGCCTAATGTAGACATCTTAATTTTCTTTCTTTTAATTTTCTTTCCTCGTGATTGCGAACAATTGCAGCATCTTCCTGTTGCACCAGCCTGTAACTGGAATAGAGTCTTCATCTTGGAGCTCACTCTCGATTCTTGTATCTCATATCTAAGCTGTACCTCAGCCTGGTAATGGTTTCCACATAGTGCTGCTAATAAACCATCCGTCCTCTCATCTGCAGAGATAAAACTCTCTTGACAAACATCCCTTCTCTCTTTCACATCAATAATAAGTTACATATCATTGCCAAGTTTTCTACAGTTCTCTCTACAAGTCTCTCTCGTCTATTCTTCAATATCAAAAGATCAATTTCTACCTCTGCTGTAGCCCCAGGGATTCTATCAGCTCTCGTCCAGAGCTTGGAAATGCTTTATACCCTGTGGGTGGCTTGTAGCTCCGCTGAAGTATGTGGAATGCAGGCGCCAGGTTTTTTTTCTTACAATTAATTTCTGAAATTAGTGGAATTATTTGCAGTAGGTAAAGTTACACATGTGCCTCAGGCAAGATCTGCTTCAGAAAAGGTTTACTGGTATCATTGTGCAAGTACAACCTGTCTTGGCACAACTGAAGCATCTAATTCTATCATAGGCACAGCCTATAGCGATGACTTCTGTTGGTGTGATTAATATTAGTGCATAGGATTTTTAAAGAAGTCAAACAATTCTTTCAAGAAAAGCATTTCTGACAATGGAAACACACACTGTTAAGGCTGCTATTAGTACAGAAAAGTTCTAATAATCAAGCAAACGAGTAAATCACAAAAGAACTCACTCAATCCAAGAAACTTTTCTGACACAACCTCATTTAAGCTTTTCTAGGACTGGGACATAGATATGAAAAAAACCAGCCAAAGTATAAAACCTAAACCAAATATATATGTGTAGGATCTATAGATGCATGCAAATACAGAGATCAATTTAAAAAGTACTTGAAAAGTATGTATTTCTATTGCTGAAGTTGAAAAACTGACAGCTCAAGAATAAAACCCATGCAGCTTCAGTGTAGACTGTGATTCTTCGCACTACTGCAGAAACACATGTAAATCAGGACATTAAAAGATACATCTAGGATTAAAGGACTGCTTAGACATTGCATCATCCATTGGCTTCTCCTGAGACTATCTGGAAGAATGATGATATCACTTAATGCTTATTGACAGAATTATTCTTACAGACACAGCCCCAGTGATGGCATATATGTAATGAAGATGTAGAAGTGTCTAATTTATCAGTTAGGCACCAGCATTAGATGTCTACAATGTCAAGGATACGACAAGAAGTCACAGTGGTTTTACAGTACTCTAATGTTCAGAGATTTAAATATAAAATACTGTCATTGATGCACCAAAAACACTAAACTTAATGCTCATACTAAAAGTTTACCTCTGAGTTGGTAAGCAGGACCACTGTGTTTGTTTCCATGATGTTATACTTATTTTACAGCAATGCAATGTTACTGATTGCATCAGAATAATGTTAGTAAAAAAATTTTATAACATACTAAAAGGATGAGAATATATTGATATTTTTCCTAGCTAAACTAAAAAATCATTGGGAGACAATAAATACAGACCATCTTGCCATCACTTCTGCATTCCTCTTTAGAAGGACTTCCTCTCCCTCCTAAAAACTTCAGTCTGCACATAAACCAGTATAGTTGTTGAACTTCCAAGAAACATTTTGCATCATATGTACAAGGTAGTGGGAAGGGCAGAGAAACTACAGGATGATGAAGTACTGCTCTGAAATCAAAGGCATTGCTGGTACATTCTTCAAAAGGAGCAGAAATCAGAGGTTTCTGGAATTGAGACAATAATATAACTAAATGTAGATCAGCATCTCCTAATGAGGACTCAGGAAACAGATGTTACTGGTAGCACATTCACAGCATTTGATGCTTTTTAATGAATGTAGGAAAAAAAGTGGCAAAGTGTGTGTGTATTTCTATAGCATTGCTTTTCTGAGGGGCTTTGCAGTTACTTACAATCTGATATTTATTTTACTCCTACAGAGAAGCTTCACTTAACGTTAGTTAAAGTTACATTGTTCTACTTTAATAGCATTTTTTATGTTATTGAAAAGCTGGCAAACACATATTTATGTTCACTAAATGCATATCTGATTCTTTACCTACATTAATGGGAAGTTTATCTATTCTTCCATTCTGTTTCCACAATTAATTGTAAATATGCAAGGCTTTGACAATTACTATTCAGCTCTTAAGTCCAATACACACAAGAGGGTACTCTAACCCACCTGAGTCTAGGAATAACACTGTATACTTTATAGAGGACAGTGTTTCATCACAGCAATTCACCAAGCTCTACAAACACCCATGAAGTTCCACAGCTCTGTTTAGTCACATTTTAACAGAAGAAAGGAGTTAAAACTGACTCGAGGGAGCAAGCCCTAGCTCTCAGCTTCTCAACCAATGCATGAAACCAGCTCCTCGAAATTATTAGCTCCATTTACTCTGCAAAGCCCAATCAAGAGAGATTTGTATGGCCTTGTGGCCATATCCATTTTTAAGCCTCATGAAATTAAAGAACCTCCTTTATTTCACTGCAATTGCTTTATGTCTGCATAAAAACCATATCACAGAACTTTACACGCCTCTTCTGGATTTGTAAGTACCCTAGCAGCCACAGACTGACAGTCTTCCTCTAGAACGCATTCTAAAGGCAGAAACTCCAAGAGAAATAACCCAACAAGGGCTAACTTGCCCCTGTATAAATATATGCATCCCATCAGCACAAGGAGTGTGTTCCTTTCCTAACTTTCACCCACACTACCCCATGCATATCTTTTTATTGCTACTGCTGAAAATCATGCTCTGCAACTGCCTCCTTTGCTCAGATCTCTCCTGTTATGGTGGATAACAACAGTGCTACTGTGCCTTACTCCCAAATCCAGCACCCTCCAGGCACATTAACAGGAGGAAATTTTTTAAACATGTCCCAGGGGACATCACCAGCAAGCACAGCATGACTAATTACAGTGATTAGACTAATGGGAGAATATTATCTCATTGAAACAAGAGGACATTTGTCACATCCAATCCATGGGGAATGGCCCACTTCCTATCCCCTGGGCTGATGTTTAGCTGTCCTACACTGCTTGTACCTGGCACTTCAGCTTCCAAGTGTTCCTAAAGCTGCTTCCTCGGCAGAGAAGACAGAAGAACCCCTGCGAGGCCAGGGTGCTGCGAGACAGGCTGTTGAGTGGGTTGCAATTGTCAGATGTGTCATCCACAGTAAGGTCTTGGACCAGCATCTCCTTAGAAACTCCATGGAAGCACCATAAAAGCCCAAGCAGAATACAGTACAACATTGGCAAATGGAATTTAGCACATTTGCTGTTTCTGCCACATACTTCCCTGTACATTCCCTGTATATAGCTATCTTCCTGGCTCCTCCTGGGTGGCCATGCTGCTTTCAAATGTTTCTTCTGCTCCAGGCAGTTCAGCTTCTCCTACTTATGCCTAAACCCAGCCCTGCAAAAAAACTGTAACATATAAAGGCTTCCTAAAACATCTACTCTCCCTCCACATTCTTTCCCTCTTTTTCGCCATCTTGCTTCCATCCTGATCTCTTCCTTTACTCCGCCTGGATGTCTGAGAATCTCTGACATCCCAGTTGTTCAACATGTCATGGGCTGACGAGGCACTTCACAAACAGACTTCACACAACTCTATGAGACTTATAACTGAAGACCTTTATTTACAAAAGTGACTGCAATTTATACTCTTCTGACTCCTAATCACACACCCCAGTACAAACCCCATTGGTTACATACATTATCAGCTTATACATGATTGGCTACGTGTTTTGTCACTCGCTGTCCACACCCTCTGACCCATGCGCCGCTACACCCCCAGCTGGTGCCTCTCAATTCTTGCTACAACATTCTATTTTTGCTACTTCCTGAGATAACGACCCTGGGACACCAGCTTTTGGGACACCAGCTTGTTTACTGGTCCCACCCTTTGCCTCAGCAGCACCTGTAACACTGTTGCCTTCTTCTAATTCACAGAATCACACAGAATCACAGAATCACCAAGGCTGGAAAAGACCTTTAAGATCAAGTCCAGCCTATGACCAAAACTACCACACCATCTAGACTATGGCAATAAGTGCCACATCCAGCCTTTCCTTGAACACATCCAAGGACGGTGCCTCCACCACTTCCCTGGGAAGTCTATTCCAATGTCTCATCACCCTCTCCGTGAGGAAATTCTTCCTAATATCCAACCTAAACCTCCCCTGGCGCAGTTTCAGGCTGTGCCCACTTGTCTTGTCACTAGTTGCCTGGAAAAAGAGCCCAGCCACCACCTGACTACAACCTCCCTTCAGGTAGTTGAAGAGAGTGATAAGGTCCCCCCTGACTCTCCTTTTCTCCAGGCTAAACAACCCCAGCTCCCTCAGCCTCTCCCTATAAGACTTTCCCTCTAGTCCCTTCACCAGCCTTGTTGCTCTCCTCTGGACCTGCTCCAGCACCTCAACATCCTTCTTGAAGTGAGGAGCCCAGAACTGTACACAGTACTCGAGCTGAGGCCTCACCAGTGCTGAGTACAGGGGGAGAATTACATCCCTACTCCTGCTGGCCACACTATTCCTGATACAAGCCAGGATGCCATTGGCCTTCCAGGCCACCTGGGCACACTGCTGGCTCATGTTCAACCGGCTGTCCACCAGCACTCCCAGGCCCCTCTCTGCCAGGCCCCTCTCCAGCCACTCTTCCCCCAGCCTGTAGCACTGCATGGGGTTATTGTGGCCAAAGTGCAGGACCCTGCACTTGGTCTTGTTGAATTTCATGCCATTGGCCTTGGCCCATCGACCCAGCCTGTCCAGGTCCCCCTGCAGCTTCTTCCTACCCTCTGGCAGATTGATGTTCCCCCCTAACTTGGTGTCATCTGCGAACTTACTAAGGGTGAACTCAATCCGCTCATCCAGGTTGTCAATAAAGATATTGAATAGGACTGGGCCCAGTACTGATCCCTGGGAGACACCGCTGGTCACCAGACGCCAGCTGGATGCAGCACCATTCACCACCACTCTCTGGGCCTGGTTATCCAACCAGTTCTTAACCAAGCAAAGGGTGCACCTGTCCAAGCTATGGACAGCTTGTCATTGACCAACACTCCCAGGTCCTTCTCCTCAAGGCTGTTCTCAATCCATTCTCAAGCCAGCCTGTATTTGTCCTTGGGGTTGCCCCAACCCAGGTGCAGGACCTTGCACTTGGCCTTGTTGATCTTCATGAGGTTGGCATTGGCCCACCTCAAGCCTGTCGAGGTCCCTCTGGATGGTATCCCTTCCCTCCAGTGTGTCAACCTCATCACACAGTTTGGTGTTGTCAGCAAACTTGCTGAGGGTGCACTTAAACCTACTGTCCATGTCACCGACAAAGATGTTAAACAGCACCAGTCCCAGTACTGACTGAGCCCTGAGGAGGCCACTTGTCACTGGTCTCCATCTGGACATCGAGCCATTGATCACTACTCTCTGAGTGCAACCATCTAGCCAATTCCTTACCCACCACCTTCCTCTTTCTTGGGATGCATTGCTCCTGGGCTTGGAAGAGGCAATCTTTGAATACTGACCAGCTTTCTTGGGCTCCTCTCCCATCCAGGACTTTATCCCATGATATCCTACCAAGCACATCCCTGAAGAGTTTGAAATCCACTCTCCTGAAGTCCAGGGTAGTGACCTTGCTGCAGACCCTCCTTCTTGCCGTATGGATCCTGAATTCCACAATTTCATGGTCACTGCAGCCCAGGCTGCCCTTAAGCTTCATGTTGTCCACCAGGCCATACTTGTTAGTGAGAACGAGGTCCAGCATAGCACCTTTTCTTGTTGCTTCCTCTACCATTTGGAGAAGGAAGTCGTCATCAATGCATTCCAGGATCTTCCTGGATTGCTGGTGCCTTGCTTTGTTGTCCCTCTAGATGATGTCAGGGTGGTTAAAATCCCCCACAAGGACCATAGCCTGTGAATGGGAAGCTGCACCTATCAGCCTGTAGAGAGCCTCATCCACTCGGTCATCCTGGTCAGGTGGCCTATAGCAGACTCCCACTGTAATATCACCAGCCCCTGTCTTCACTTTAACCCTGACTCCATGGACTCCAGCTGGTTGCTGATTTAGAGGGTAACACCCCTCCTCACCTCTCTTCTCTGTCCCTCCTAAAGAGCTCCAGTCGCAGGATTTGTCCCACCACGTCTCAGTGATGCCAGTAACATCACAGCCCTGCTGGCTTGCACACATTTGCAGCTCCTCCTGCTTATTTCCCATGCAGCATGCATTTGCATAGAGTCATTTAAGTTGAGCCCCCATTGAAGCTGCCTCACTGCCTGGGATTCCATTATCCTTCATTACAGGTACACTCCTGCTGGCCTCCTCTTTCTCTGCCTACTTCCCTTGCCTTTAGAGGGGATGAACCGGTTTTGCGTATCTAGGAGAGTGTTCTTGAAAAAACTCCCAGCACTCACTAGCTCCTTTACCCTCCATGGAAGCTTCCAACAGGATCCCTTCCAACTGAGCCCTGAGCAAGCTGAAGTCTGCTCCTCTAAAATCTAAAACCTTTGTCCTGGAGTTAACCTTCATTGTGCTCAGCAGTATCCCATACTCCACAATACTGTGGTCACTGCAGCCGAGTCTGTCACTAACCAAGACATTACAGAGCAGGTTTTCTTGGCTAGTGAGTAGTAAGTCCAGCTGTGCCCCATTCTTGGTTGGCACATCCAACATTTGTGTGAGGAAGCAGTCTTCTACACATTCCAGGAACTTGATGGATGTCAGGTGAACTGCAGTGTTGTTCCTCCAGAGAATGTCTGGGTAGTTAAAATCTCCCATAAGAACCAGGTTTTGTTGACTCAAAGCTTGCCTAAGTGACCCAAGTACTGCTTCATTAGTCACATCGTCTTGGTTTGGAGGTTGGTAACAGATGCCTACTATAAGGTCACCCTTGGAGACAACTCTTCTGATTTTGACCCAGAGGCATTCAGTAGGGCTACCACAATTACCATAGTTGACTTCTATTCATTCTATACACAGAGCACAACTCCTCCACCTCTTCTCCCCTGAAACAGCCTTAAGCTATCTATCACAGTCCTCCAGTTGTGTGACTTGTCCCACCATGTTTCAGTTATTCCTATGATACCGTAACTGTCTGACTGGGCACAGAGCTCCAGTTCCTCCTGTTTATTTCCCAGACTGCGTGTGTTTGTATACATACACTTCAGGTGGCTGATCTTTTGGTTCTCATTTTGGGAGACAGCTGAGACACATTTTACACTACTCTGGTTGGCCTGGTTTATTACCCATAGTTGTAGTGGTGATGGTGGTGGGATCACTGTCGTTTTGGAACCCTTCCTCTGGTACTGGTGTGCCGCTCCCAGGCTCCTCTCTAGTAAGCCCAGTTTTACCCCTGCCCCCCTTCATGTCTAGTTTAAAGATTATGAACACACAAAAAAATTGATTTAAAATGTTTCCATTAATCTGCCCAACTCTTTCAATCTGCTTTCCCTACTGTGAATGTTGCACCTCTTGTTTTACTTCCTGCTGTGAGCTGATGGTTTGTTTTAATACTATGAAGCTGGTTCAAACTGATTGATTTTCATTGCTGGATGCTACAGTGAAATTGTAAAATCTCCTTTATTTCTATTTTTAGTGCTTATATATAGCTAGCTGGAAATTAATTTTATTTTTAGCTCTTTTTTATTTATATTATTTTACTTTCTATTCAGAGGCTGTGCTACATAGTTTGAGTTGAAATGCAAAAATCTAAGTCTCAATTTTTCAGCTCAACCAATGAAGTAAGAAGAAATCCAAATATTTGTTTTAGGCAAAGAAATAAGGAAATCTCATCCACATCCCAGTTTCACTGATCATATGACATTCCTTCACTACATCAAAGGGAGTTTTCCCATTGGTCTTAAAACTTGCTGCTGCTATTCTAACCAAATACAATTTTCCCTTTTCCTTTTTCAGAAGCGCCTTACATGTACGATTTTCAGAAACAAGTACAGCCATAATATGCCTTCATATACAGTTTCAAAGAGTTACCAGAGTTCAACTTTTAGAATTGCTACTTCCATTCCCTAAGAATATTGGGACTCATTAAAAGCTTGAGGCCAAGTGCCAAAACAGATGGATTTTTTTTTTTCTTTTAGTATTCATCATATCTTTGAGGCCCTCAATGACATTTAAGTTTATGTCTAGCTGAAACTTTACATACTGTAGTATCTTCATAAAACTGATCCTCAGTAACTTTGGAAACTCAGTATTAACACTTAAAATTCACATGGCTTATTCAAAAATTTTATCCAGTGAGAATGATTTCATTATTTTCAAACTGTCTTTATCATGACTGACCCCTGACAGCCTGAGACTGAAATTTTAATTCCACCTCAATTTTTTCCTCCCATAAAAGGTGTCTGCAAATCTACCAGCCAAGTTACTCGTTATAACTCAGCTCCTGTACCATAACAGTTTAACAAACAAGCAGAATTGAACTAGTGTTTTAAGTGATTTAATAACAAAATAAAAAGCATGAAAAAACCCCAAATTTAACAGTATCTCTGTGCACTACCTTATACAAAAGTATTAAAAAAACTGGATCAGACCTCCTACTATAGTTATATAGCCATGTAAGACACTGGGAAAACCTAAAAATTAAAGTAGCAAGTCCAGTTAATAAAGCAGAGCCATCTGGATGCAGCTTGCCATCCATTACACGGGTTTAACCTCCATGAAGTCAGCAGGTGAGAGTCACAAGTGACTCCAAAAAGTCACTCCAGTATTACTTAATGGTGTTATTTTTGTCACTTGCCTGCTCCTATGTAAGCACCATCTCTTTGCTATGATGAAATTCTGGTACATCCATTTCCAGCTTCCCCTGTTCCTGCCAGTGCTCTGCCACCTCTGAGTGGATATAGAGGCAGAATGTAAGACTCAGATGATCTCATCTCACTGTTGAACATGCAGCTCTGCGAAAGTCCAGCAATAAAACTGTGGAAGTGTTAAGCCACTTCCTAATGTAAGGTCCTGTAATTACTTGATCCTTACCAGCCACCTCAATCTGGTGGGTTGTGTTGCTCCCTCCTCAAGTCTCTGGGTGGATGATTGGACTAGGTGATCTTAGAGGTCTTTTCCAACCATGACAAGTCTGCGAACCATTGCTGAAGAACAGGGAGACTTCTTCCCGAAGCAAACGAATTTTGATTTGTTAATCATTTGTTGATGTTCAGGTGAATAAGAACAAAGATATTCAGCAGCATTTCTCTCAACCCAGTGAAAACGTGCAATGCAAAACAGTCTATCATGCAAAGCACTTACGAGTGCCATAGTCATCATTCCTCAGTGTAAAGTATTCTTGCTGTTGTCCCTGTGTTAGAAGTGGAAGGACAGAATATTTGTGCAGGATGTTATTGGATTTTGGATGAAAATAAAAGATATTCCTCGTAACCAGGAACAGAGAATAGCTTTCCAGCAGATAGCTCAGTAACTAAGCTAATGCAAATAAAAGGTTTTCTCTGAAAATTCCCACTTTACATGTATTCTTAAGGTTTTATCATTCTCCCACAGGAGATGAGTAAACCCTGCTGACTTCTGTGGAGGAAGGCCAACGTTGGCAGTAGTTAAGATACTTGCACTTTGTTCCCCAGGAGTATGAAACTGTCCCTCTCTTTAGAAATGCTGCATTCAAAATGAGCAGTCAGAAGTGCAGAAGTCCTGATTAATGTCCCATAACATTAAATACAGTGAATCATAGCACAGTTATGTATTACACACTACAGAGCCTGACATTTTCATTGCTAATGTCACCTACAGCTTAAAGCTATTTTCTCCATAAAATCAAGCAGGGTATTTTTTTTTCTCCTTTCAAAAGTAAGTCTAAGGCCTCTATTTCACGAAAAAATGCCATAGCTGTCACACATTAACAACATTTATTTAATAAAAGAGATGATTCTTTAGTCCGTAAGCAAAAAGGTGATTATAAGGCACTTTCATTTCCTCCCTCAATAATGACTTTGTGTTTATTCACCTCTTTTTCTGGTCTGAGACTTCTTTTCACTTTTAGAATACTCTAATAAAAAAACCAACCAAACAAAACCAAAACAAACAAAACAACAACAACAAAAAACACATAGAAAAACCAAAACAAAACCAAACACCTGAATAATCCTGAAAAATCTTGCTTCCCCCTTAATTTTGGATTTTTTTGTTTCTGGTTTGGTTTGTTTTTTTCTCTAAAATAAATTGTTAAATAAAACTGATGACCAGTTCAGGAATTGTTTCTATTCCCTAAAGCAAGCAAAGGGTGATTCAGGTGTAATGACTCTCCAGCTCCTAGCTGACACCATCCCTATTAGACTCCTCCATGTATCAATAAGCTTGGCTTTACAAGGTATGGAGGTATTTTTACATTTAAGTCCAATTCTGGCAGATCCTTCCATGGATCTTCCTTTACCTTTTGTCATTACACTGAAATCACTGGATTTTTAGCCAATGACAAGACACATAGCAGAGCAAATAATGAACTCTTAATTCTCCAGAAACTGAGTCTTAAAATATTGACAGAGGGGGAAAGGGTCCTGAGGGTCCTGAGGTAAAAGGAGAGAGCAGGGAGACACTGGTGAAATACCTCAAAGGAATTAATGGGTGCTCCTCTGAAAAGGCTGTGTTCCTCACATGGCCAACAGCCCAGCTAAACTGCCTCTACACCAATGCATGCAACATGGGCAACAAACAGGAGGAGTTGGAAACCACCATGCTGCTATAGAACTACGACATGGTTGCCATTAATGAAACTTGGTGTGACAAATCTTATGACAAAGGGCTGTAAACTGAAAGAGGGTATATTTAGACTGGCTATTAGGAAGAAATATTTTACAATTAGGGTGGTGAAACACTGAAACAGGTGGTCCAGAGAGGTGGTAGAAGCCTCATCCCTGGAACTATTCAAGGTCAGGTTAGATAGGGTTCTGAGCAACCTTGAAAATGTCCCTTCTCACTGCAGAGGGGTTGGACTAGATGACCTTTAAAGGTCCCTTCCGACCCAAACCATTCTATGATTCTATGATTGGCAGGACTCTCCAAACAGAATGTTACAAGGATTAAAGAACTAGAATGTATTCTCTCATACCACTGCTCATTTGGTGACTGCATATTCCCTCACTGATTTTGTTTTCTTTTCCCATTTAGACCATCTTAATACTGTTTCAAAATACAGACAAGGTGAGTCTCCTCTCATCTAACTTCTGCTATCCAGTTGAAGCTTTTCCCTACTATACCCCTTCCTCTTGTGATCACTGAGAAATACACACTTTTCAGACAATTGATCTGTTCTCAATACCACCTGTGAGAGCAGAGAGATAACATGTGAGGGGTATAGAGCAGAATAGAATATTTCAGTTGGAAGGAACCTACAATGATCGTCTAGTCCAACTGCCTGACCAATTGAGGGCTGAACAAAAATTAAAGTATATTATTAAGGACATTGTCCAAGTACCTCTTAAATATTGACAGGCTTGGGGTATCGACTACCTTTCCAGGAAGCCTGTTCCAATGTTTGACCACCCTCTCAGTAAATAAATGCTTCCTAGTATCCAGTCTAAAACTCTTCTGCCACAGCTTTGAACCCTTCCCACACATCCTATCACTGGGTACCAGGGAGAAGAGCTCAACACCTCCTTCTCCACTTCCCCTGCTCAGGAAGCTGTAGAAAGCAATGGGGTCACCTCTCAGCCTCTTTTTCTCCAAACTAGACAAGCACAAAGCCCTTAGCTGCTCCTCACAGGACATGCTTTCCAGCTTCGTTGCTTTACTCTGGATGCATTCAAGGACCTTCACATCCTTCTTAAATTGTGGGGCCCAGAACTGCACACAGTGCTCAGGGTGAGGCTGCACTAATGCTGAAAATCACCTCTTCTGACTGGCTGGTTACAGTGTGTTTGATGCACCCCAAGATGCAGTTTGCCCTCTTGGCTGCCAGGGCACACTGCTGACTCATATTGAGCTGCTGTCAACCAGCACACCCAGATCCCTTTCTGCAGGGCTGCTCTCCAGCCACTCCTCTCCCAATTTATACTCTTGCCCACCATTACTCTGTCCTAGGTGCAGGATCTGGCATTTGGACTTGTCAATTTTTTCTTGTTAATCATAGCCCAATGCTCCAATCTATCTAGATCCCTCTGCAAGATGTCCTGCCCCTAAAGAGACTCAACAGCACCTCCCAGTTTGGTATCATCAGCAAAGTTGCTACCAGTGAATTCAACTCCTGCATCCAGTTTGTTTATAGAGAGAGAACAGAACTGGTTCTAGAATTGAACCCTGAAGAACCCAATGGTGACCAGTTACCAGCCAGATGCTGCCCCATTCACTAAAACCCTTTGAGCTCTGCTCTTCAGCCAGTTCTTCACCCAGCACACCATGAACCCACTCATCCCACAGTTGCACAACTTGTCCAGAAGGATTGTGGGAGGGACAGTATCAAAAGCCTTCCTAAAATTCAGAAAAACTGCATCCATCACCTTCCCTTCATTCACTAGGCAGGTGACCTTACGATAGAAATACTCAAATTAGTTAAACAGGACTTTCCTTCTGTGAATCCATGCGGACTGTGCCTGATTATTCTTTCAATGCCTTTCAATAGTAGCCAGTATAACCTTCTCCAAAATTTTTCCAGGAACTGAGGTTACACTAACAGGTTTCTTGTTCCCTGGGTCTTCCCTCACACCCTTTCTGTAAATTGGAATAACATTGGCTAGCTTCTAGTCAGGCGGGACCTCCTCAGACTCCCAAGACTTTTGGTAGGTGGTAGAGAAGGGTCCTGCCATGACACGGGCTAGGTCCTTCAGAATTCTGGGATTAATCCCATCAGGCCCCATGGACCTGTGAGCATTCAGCTGACACAGCTGGTCCCTTACAATTTCAGTGCCCACAAATGGAAAGTCTCAGTTCCAACACTTGTGGTACTCTGACTCAGGGGACTGGGCAGCCCAAGGTCTATCTGTATTATTAAAGATGCAAAAACACAGTGCATGCCTCTGCTTTTTCTTCATCCCGATCAGTCAGACAACTACCTTCAACAAGTATCAGTCCAATGTTTTCTTCAGACCTCCTCTTGCTATTAACATACTTTAAAAAAAGCCCTTCTTGTTATCTGAAACAGCACTGGCCAGTTTCAACTCTAACTGAGCTTTGGCCTTTCATATCTTCAGCCTGCATACACGAACCACACCTCTGTACTCTTCCTGCGAAGCCTGACCTCACCTTCCAGAAATCACACAATTTCTTTTTCCTTGAACTCCACAAGGACTTCCCTTATCAGCCAAGCTGGTCTTCTGTCCTGCTTGCTTGACTTTAGACACAGTGGAATTGCCTGCTCCTATGCTTCTTAAAGACTGATCAGCACTCGTGAACTCCTAAGCCCTCAAAAGCCGATTGCCAGGATACTCTGCTAAATAACTCCCTGATCAGCTTAAAGCTTGCTCTCCTGAAGTCCAGGGTAGCAATTCTGCTGTCCTTTTTTTCCATTATACCGAAAATTTTAAACTCAACCATTTTACAATCACTCTGGCCAAGACAGCCACCTACCATCACATCCCCCACAAGTCTTTCTCTGTTCACAAACAGAAGTCTAGGAGCACATCCTTCCTAGCTGGCTCACTGAGAAGTTTATCTCCTACAAACTTCAAGAATTTCCAAGATCTGCTCATTACAGCAGTATGATGTTCCCTGTTGATGTCTGGGAAGCTGAAATCTCCCATAAGGACCACTGGGTAAGAAACTGGCTGATGGGTCAAGCTCAAAGGGTCACAGTAAATGGGGTCACATCAGGCTGGCAACCGGTCACTAGCAGGGTTCCACAGGGATCCATCTTAGTGCCACTACTCGTTAATATATTCATAAATTACTTAGATGCAGGACTTGAAGGCCTACTTATTAAGTTCGTGGACGACACTAAATTGGGAGGAGCAGCTGACACTCTTGAGGGCAGAGAGGCCCTGCAGAGGGATCTGAACAAATTAGAGAGCTGGGCAATCGCCAATGGCATGAAGTTTAACAAGGGGAAGTGCTGGATTTTGCACCTGGGACACGGTAACCCTGGATATACAGACAGTCTGGAGAGTGAGAGGCTGGAGAGCAGCCCTACGGAGAGGGACCAGGGGGTTCTGGTCAACAGCAGGTTGAACATGAGCCAGAAGTGTGCCCTGGCAGCCAGGAGGGCCAACTGAGTCCTGGGGTGCAACAAGCACAGCATAGCCAGCCGGTCGAGGGAGGTGATTGTCCCACTTTACTCTGCACTGGTGCAGCCCCATCTTGAGTACTGTGTGCAGTTTGGGGCACCACAGTACAAAAAGGATATGAAGCTGCTGGAGAGTGTCCAGAGGAGGGCCACAAGGTTGGTGAAGGGTTTGGAGGGGATGCCGTATGAGGAGCGGCTGAAGGCACTTGGTCTGTTCAGCCTGAGGAAGAGGAGACAGAGGGGAGACCTCATTGCAGCTTACTGCTTCCTCACTAGAGAAGGAGGAGGAGCAGGTGCTGACCTCTTCTCTCTGGTGACCAATGATAGGACCTGAGGGAATGGTAGGAAGATGTGCAGGGGGAGATTTAGGTTGGACATTAGGAAGAGATTCTTCACCCAGAGGGTGGTGGAGCACTGGAATAGGCTCCCCAGGGAAGCAGTAATGGCACCAAGCCTGACAATATTCAAGAAACATCTGGACAACACCCTCAGGGACATGGTGTGAACTTTGGGGCTGTCTTGTTCTGGGGCAGGAGTTTGACTTGGTGATCCAGGCTGTCTGAGGAGGTGTTTGAGCCACCATCCCTGGAGACATCTAAAAAGACAGATGTGGTGCCAGGGGACAGGGTTTAGCAGTAAATGTGGCAGAGCTAGGGTAGTGGTAGACTTGATGATCTTGAAGGTCTTTTCCAACCAGAATTATGACACTATGATACTATGACCAGGGCTACTGATCCAGAAATTTCTCCTAATTGCTTACATCCTGGCTGGGCAATAGGTAGTAGACACCCACTACAACATCCCATTGTTTTCCATCCCCCTAATCCTTACCAGAGGCTCTCAACCACATTATCACTGTGTGTAAGGGCTGTGCACTCAAACTTCTCCCTTACATATAATGCAACACCTCCATTTCGCCTGCCCTGCCTACCCCTCCTAAACAAAGTGCTGGCTTACTTTGGCAGAGGCTATGCCGATAGCTCAGATTATTTCTATCCTGTTTCTCCAGGAATGTAAGATCCTTGTTCAAAATCACACAAGCATCCAAGAAGCTATTGCATTAGATTTCAAATGCATTTATTCACTTTGTGAGTGCCTTAATCGACTTACAAAATGAGATCTCTGACTGTAACAGTATGTCTGTGAAGTCCCTGGTACAATAGTGTCTAGCACAGTTGGGAGCTACAGCAATCTTTGTAACCTGCACGATTAAAGGCTAAAACCTTGACAGATTCCTATATATAGACTCAAGAACATGGTGAGATCTGGTTCATTCTAAAGATCACATAGGTTTCAATACCCAAACTGTCTTTAGTGTCTATGCTGGGAGAGAAGATACAGTCTGCAAAAGCTGCTGACAGATGGATTACTTGGTGGATAAGAAACTGGCTGGATGGTTAAACTCAGAGTTGTGGTCAATGGCTCGAAGTCCAAGTGGAGACCAGTGACAAGTGGCATTCCCCAAGGGTCAGTACTGGGACTGGTGCTGATTAACATAATTGTTGGTGACATGGACAGTGGAATTGAGTGCACCCTCAGCAAGTTTGCTGATGACACCAAGATCTGTGGTGAGGTCAACACATTCGAGGGAAGGGAAGCCACCCAGAAGGACCTTGACAGGCTTCAGAGATGGGCTTGTGCAAACGACATAAAGTTCAACAAGACCAAGTGCAAGGTCCTGCACGTGGGTGAGAACAATCCCAAGCACAGTTACAGGTTGGGCAGAGAATGGATTGAGAGCATCCCCAAGGAGAAGGACTTGGGGGGGGGTGTGTTGATGACAAGCTCAACATGAACTGACCATGTGCGCTTCTAGCCCAGAAAGCCAACTGTATCCTGAGCTGCATCAAAAGAAGTGTGGCGAGCAGGTCAAGGGAGGTGTTTCTCCCCCTCTACTCTGCTCTGGTAAGACCGCACCACAGGAAGTGTGAATTAGAAGAGTGGACAGTGAGATGGATTGAGAACTGGCTAAACAATAGAGCCCAGAGGGTTGTGATCAATGTTGCAGAGTCTAGTTGGAGACCTGTGACTAGTGGTGTTTCCTAGGGGCTAATACTGGGCCCAGTCTCATTCAACATCTTCATCAATGACCTGGATGAGGGGATGGAGTGTATCCTCAGCAAGTTTGCTGATGATACGAATCTGGGAGGATTGGCTGGTACACCTGAAGGCTGTGCAGCCATTCAGCAAGATCTAGACAGACTGGAGAGCTGGGCAAAGAGAAACCTAATGAGGTTCAACAAGAATAAGTGTAGAGTCCTGCACCTGGGGAGAAAAAGCACCATGCACCAGTATAGATTAGGGGTTGACCTGCTAGAAAGCAGCCCCATGGAGAAGGACCTTGGGGTCCTGGTGGACAACAAGTTATCCATAGGACAGCAATGAGCCCTTGTGGCCAAGAAAGCCAATAGTATCTTGGGATCCAGTAAGAACGGTGTGGCCAGCAGGTCAAGGGAGGGTCTCCTCCCCCTCTACTCTGCCCTTGTAAGACCACATCTGGAGTACTGTGTCCAGTTCTGGGCTCCCCAGTTCAAGAGGGATAGGGATATTCTGGAAAGAGTCCAATGGAGGGTTACAAGGATGATTAGAGACTGGAACATCTGTCATACAAGGAAAGACTGAGAGACCTGGGGCTGTTCAGTCTTGAGAAGACTAAGAGGGGATCTTATTTATGTCTATAAATATCTGAAGAGTGGATGTCAAGAATTGGCCAGTCTCTTTTCAGTGGTGACCTGTGCTAGGACTGGGGGAAACTGCACCAAGTTGCAACACAGGAAGTTCCACCTCAACATGAGAAAAAACTACTATGAGGGTGACGGAGCAGTGGAACAGGCTGCCTAGAGAGGTTGTGGAGTCTCCTTCTCTGGAGACTTTCAAGACCTGTCTGGACATGTTCCTGTGTGATCTGTTCTAGATGTTCCTGCTGCAGCAAGGGGGTTGGACTTGATGATCTTCAGAGGTCCCTTTCAAGCCCTATGATTCTATGATTCTATTGCGTCCAGTTCTGGAGTCCCCAGCATAAGAAGGACATGGAGCTTTTGGAACAAGCCCAGAGGAGGGCCACAAAGATGATCAGAGTGCTGGAGCACCTCTCCTATGAGAACCGGCTGTGGGAGTTGGGGCTGTTCATCCTGGAGAAGAGAAGGCTCCGAGAAAACCTTATAGTGGCCTTCCAGTACCTGAAGAGGGCCTACAGGAAAGCTGGGGAGGGACTTTTTGCTAGGGCTTCTAGTGACAGGACAAGGGGGAATGGTTCCAAACTGGAAGAGGGAAGATGTAGGTTAGACATTAGGAAAACTTTACTGTGAGGGTGGTGAGACACTGGAACAGGTTGTCCAGAGAAGCTATGGATGCCCCATCCTTGGAAGTGTTCAAGGTCAGGTTGGATGGGGCTCTGAGCAACCTGGTCTAGTGGAAGGTGTCCCTGCCCATGCAGGGTGGGAGGAACTAGATGATCTTTAAGGTCTCTTCCAACCCAAATGATTCTATGATTCTACTACTGATTTGCGGCAGCTATCCTGCACCTTATAAACCTTTACCAACCATCACAGGAAACCAGCAGAAGAATGAATCACTATTTTAAAAAATGCTTCACATAATCTTCTTTCAAGCATACTCCCATTTATCACAAATTCACAGCTTTTTGCCTATTAGCCTATTAAGAACAAACCCACTTTGTACCTCCTGTATAGGAGATTCCACATCAAAACTGGAATGGGCTGCCATGCTCAAGAAGATGCACAACATGCTAAACAGTAAAGCAAATTAAAACCCATAGATTATAATCTGATCCTGACACTGAATTAGCTAGGGTGTGATCTCCTTTAAAACGAAGATCAAAGTGGCAGCATACAGATTTTGAGTCTTACTTTTTACCTAAATCTACTTCATGAAGGGTTTTTTATATACAGGATTTAACTCCTGTTTCACTTTTTCTGTGTCACCTGCACCCACAATGATTCTGCTTTTAAATTTCCAACTTGCAAGACAGGGCTTGAAAAACACCTTCCCCCGCAGTGAGTAGGAGGCTTTCCTGCTGAAAATAAAATCAAAAGACAGTGTAAACTTCTTCTGAACACTGTTTTTTCCCCCCATTTCTCTCCCTTTGTGTTTGTCTGCTTTGACTGTTTAATTAAAATCTAATTTTGTAAAATGCAATTTTTAAAGCATTATCAGAATTCAAAATGGAACCGCCTGCATTGCAAGTTATGACTCCTTACTTATACATGGGGCTATCACTAAGGACAAGACCCCCAGGAAGCACATGCTGATGCACATTGTTTTCCTCAGTGCAGCTACGTAGTGGCCAATCTGGCATTTTGTAGGTAAACCTCATTTCGTTGTAGAAGTCAATACTTCAAGGAAGGCAGTTGGCAGAGTTAGCATGCTTGCATGATTTTTTTGAGGCAGATGGTGACTGTTTATTCAGCTCCTGCTCAGGTTTTGGCTTAGCACACAGCTCACATTGAGGTCTGGTACATGCTGGGAGGAGCACCATTGGGTCAAAGTGAGAACAACACATCTGCAGGACACAGCAGGAAGGAATTGCTAAGGGCTGTTCTGTAGCTGTCCTTACCTGCAGTGTGCTATGCCCAGCAGCCATCGTCTACTCTATCTCTGCAAAGTACCTGCCTGGCAGTTTCTTCAAAATCTCCTAACCAGTGGAAACGGTAAAGACACAACACAGCTTCCAAGCTGAGAGCTATAAATGTGTCAGTTCACCCAAAAAGCTTTTGACGCTGATCCAACACAGCAGCTGGACTGCTCTGGCTTTGAAAACAAAACAAAACAAAAAAAAACCAACAACCCCAAAACAAAAGAAAAAAAACAAAAAAGCCCCACAACTCTTCCCCTCCTCCCCCAAATCAACAACAACAAAACAACCAATCAAAAAAATCAGCAAACCAGTATCATATTTGTAAACTTTGACCACCATTTCTTCCTGTTCCAGCAAGTTAATAAACCTTTCCAAATTTGTGAGTTTTTAATTCAATTCTAATACTCAAAGCACTACATGAAGACTACAAGAGAAAATATTGTATCTCAACACAGTATCTCTTTCTCAACACTCATCACTTTTTTTTTTCTCTCAAACTGAATTGAAAACACCATTGAATCGGACCAGCATTTGATCTGAAACATGCTGCAGAATGTAGAAGGATGTTTTCACATGTAAAAGAGTAACATGATCAGTTAAAATTGTTTCAACATCTAGACTCTTAAGTCCTCCCTGTAGCAAAGTCACCTTTATAGATGCCATCATTTAAATTTAAGGGATAAAAACACACAAAGTCCACTTCTCTACATCATTCAAATATGGGTATCTGACTTCTGGGCTCCACTGAAGCTTCAAGCCTCAGAGGATCTGGTGTTCATTTTGTTCTAAGTTAATGTCATGTGTATGACATTTGGTAAATTGAGTCTCTCTTGTTTCCTGGGCAGGATTTCTCACTTCTTATCTTCCAGTGCCTTGAAAAAGATTGCTTTCAAAACTGAACTGGTCAAGTCAACCACTTCTGAAAAATCTCTAGAATGTGCACCTTCTGAGTTGATGCATTCTCTTTTGTTCATTTAGGGCACCTTGATAATCAATTCAATGAAAGAAAACACTGCTGGCCCTCTCCCACAGATGATGGTAAGTCACAATGCAATAGAATTGTGTAAGCATATAGTATGTATACATACACACATTTAAACATATATATATGGCTATATGCCTACAAACACCTACAGCTGTCATTACCACTTGCAGAGCAGGTTTTACGAAATCTGAAATGAAATCAGAAAACTAGATGAGGAGTAATAAAGACTAGCCAGTGAGATAACTGAATGGCATTTCTGTTGTCAAGCCAAGGATTTACATAGCAGCTTCTGCACCATCCAGAACACCAAGAACAATGGGACACAAGACAAATGCAAGAACTGGGACCTGCTGGTACATCATTATGCCTGATGGATTCTGTCCTGCAGTGGAAGACTTAAAAGTAGAATTAAAAGCAACCACCCCCCACTACAAAACTTTCTCCCCTACCCCCCCCTTATTCTCTTAGAAATGTAAAGCCTTAAAAAAGTATAACTTTTCTTTAAGTCTAGTAAGAAGTCATATTTTCAAGATATTCATTGGGGAGGGGGGGTAGTTAATAAAAATCCACCCTTCGGTTCTTACTAAAACTAAATCTGATTTGCTAGATGCTCAGGCTTACAAGTATGTTCATAAAGTTAAGTGTCTGTTTTTGTGCTTTGTTAGGAAAGTACAAGTTTAAACAACAAAATTGCTTATACAGATTCACTGAAACAGAACTGAAGCCACAGGGATTTCAAAATTTTGTAGAGACTGAGCAATAGTCAGTCAAAGTGAGCAGCTGGTTTGTTGAGGATATGAGAGACCGACAAACCTGTAGGAAGCTTTATTTACTCCTTCAGTGAGGCTAACTATGCCCAAATGCCTCATCATGCCAACAACTGTAGGTGGACATGGATGAACACGAGTTGCACCCTGAGAGGGATCTAAATCCCACTTGAAGCAAGAGGCAGGAATTAATACTATACACAAAGAAAGCAACTCTGCAGCTGTGTCCAAGGGAAAGAACTAATCAGCAGGATGTGCTATCTGGAACTGTATTTCACTTCATATTCTGGGCTATCCCAAGAGAAATTATGTCCTAATACCGGACAGGAGACCAGCATTTGCAAGGAAACACAATGTAACAAGTAATTAACCATTAGCAAACATGGTTTTCTTGTTAGCAAATTAAACATAATAGCAGATACCTTGCTCTTCATAGTCCCACCCTGACAGGCATTTTATGTGGTGGAGGGTCTCAACTTCCTCAGCCACGTTCAAAATCAGGCTTCACCAGGCCTCCTGGAGGCATTTACTGCAAAGCATCTTTGTACTCGCTGTCTTCTTCACAACACTGGAAGATGCTGGAGATCTTCTCACTTATAAAGTGGGAAAGCACAACACCTTCCTTCCCATCATACTATCACATTGGAGTTTGAACTCTTTTTACACTAGATCATGTCAAAAAAGGGGGGAAATGCAAATTGACAGCTTCTGCAGAGCTTGGGAACTTCCCTTGAACTCAATTAATCTGGTTTAGAAACTCTCCCACACCATCATCTGACACGCAGCAAAGCACAGAGGTTCTCAAAAGGAAAGTGGTTGCTGCCAAAGTTGGTCTTTGCTCCTCTTACTTAGAAGAACAAAAGAGTATGGAAAAAAAAGAAATTATACACCCAAAAACCGTAAGGGGTACTCAAGGTTTCTAAGAAATGAACATAATGTTTTCATAGTCTGCTCTTCTATAGGAATAAAGTTACGTATATACACAAATGCATAAATACAAACATATTATGAAGAGAGCATGCCATCTTATACACATTTTTGCACAATGCTTCCTTAACTACAAATAAGGCTGTAAAGTATTTTGACTTTTTCCAGATGTGGTATCTGTCCTGGTTTGAGCCAGGATGAAGCCAACTTTCCTTTTACTGATTTTTTTTCCTTCAGTGAGCTCTCTTTTAACTAGCAGCAAGTGTTCCAGCTAGTGGGCTGATAACACTGGAATGTTTATGCTACTGCTGAGATGCCAAGTTTGCTTCACTTTGCCTTAGATGCTGCCGGGAGCAGCCCATAGGGAGGGTGGACCAGACAGACAGCAAAATTGGCCAGAGATATTCCATTCCATATATCTACGTAAGCTCGGTGTGAGGTCAGGGATCAAAGAAGTCAAGCCCCTTCCTTCCTGCTTCTTCCCTTCTCTTCCATCCATGGCCAGTGTCTGGGGAGGATTCCATCTATCTATCACCGTTGATCCCCAGGCTCGTGCATCCCTGACCCTCACAACTCTCCCCTCAGCTCCTGGCTGCTCTGCCGCTCTCTCCAGCAGCGCTCCGGGACATTTCAGACCTGCTCACAGCTCAGGAGATGCCGGGGGAGTTGCTGGGGTGGGGGGAGGCAAGAGGGTTTTGCACATTCCTGTACATACTTGTATATAATTGTACATATTTTCTTTTGTATTTAATTAAAGCTGTCTAGTTTAGTTTCCAATCCAGCTAAGCCTCTCTCCTTAATTCTCTCTCTCCTTCCCTGCCTGGGTGTGAGGGGGAGGGGATCCAGAGCATTGTTGTCGCTGGTTTAATTGCCGATCCCGAGTCAAAACGTAACAATATCGAATTGGTTAAAAACTTTGTCACAATTAGCTCTTTTTCAGACTTCCCATAAAACAAGGAGACAGAATACTTGGACTTCTCCCTGTTCATAATGACTGATCTTGACAAGTATGTTCAAAGGCTTTTCTGAGCCCTTACACTAATAAATGTATTACTGCTAACGTGCATCTAACAATGTGCTACCAAAAGATTTTAAAGGAGGTGGTTCAGCTGGCAGTAGCAGCTCCATGGGCTGCTCTCCATGAGTTACACATTATCTTTGCTGATTTCATTGTCCACATGTGCTAGGTGAGATGAGACAATCTGTACGCTCCTATACATGCTGTATCCTTTGTAACTCAGCACAAGAGAGCTTTCCCATGGCCAGAAAGGCCTTCTAGTTGTGGAAGTCTTCCTTTCCATGACAGCCAACACTATACACTCCCTGATAAATAATCTGACCATTGTTTACTCTCTTTCCAAAGAAGACCTATTCCCCTCCTTCAGCTTTGCTGGCAGGCCACTTCATTTTGACCTTGGGAAATAAATAGTTCTAAAATTATAGAGATTACCCATTGTGGTCAGGAGATAAACATTATTAATTATGTGACTGGGAAGAGAGGGGGCAGAGAATCAGTGACCAACCAACATACCTTAAAGTCTGTGAGGACATTCTAATTTAAGTCCAAGGACATTACAGATGTACCTCAGCGGACACGGCTAACATCTGTCATGAAAATCTCCATTTTCTATCCCTCCGCATTTGTAACAGAACTATACAATGGAAAAAGTGCTTGTATTTTGCAAGACCTTTGTCACGGTTTGACTCAGGATCAGCAATTGAACCAGCCACAATGATGCTCTCGATCCCCTCCTCCTCACACCCAGGCAGGGAAGGAGAGAGAGAATGAAGGAGACGGACTTTTCAGATTGAAAACTAAACTAGACAGCTTTAATTAAATACTAATGATAAGAAAATATGTACAATTATATACAAGTATGTACAGGAATGTACAAAACCCTCTTGCCTCCCCCCACCCCAGCAACTCCCCCGGCATCTCCTGAGCTGTGAGCAGGTCTGAAATGTCCCGGAGCGCTGCTGGAGAGAGCGGCAGAGCAGCCAGGAGCTGAGGGGAGAGTTGTGAGGGTCAGGGATGCACAAGCCTGGGGATCAACGGTGATGGATGGATGGAATCCTTCCTGGACACTGGCCATGGATGGAAGAGAAGGGAAGAAGCAGGAAGGAAGGGGCTTGACTTCTTTGATCCCTGACCTCACACCGAGCTTACGTAGATATATGGAATTTAATACTTCGCCATCTAGTCCACTCCTCCCTATGGGAGGGTTGCAGATATGACTCTTCTGCTCCTCTAGCATCTGAGGCTGCAGATTCAACAAGCAAAACGAAGCGTCCTTGTCTTCTGAGCAGTAACATAAAGATTTCAGCGTTATCAGTCCACTAGCTGGAACACTTGCTGCCAGTTAAAAGAGAGCTCACTGAAAAAAAAAATAGTAAAAGGAAAATTGGTTTCATCCTGGCTCAAACCAGGACAACCTTGTTAATCTTAAGTGCTTTGAAGAACACTCTTTATACACATGGAAAGCTGCATAACATGGCTGCAGTCTATTTTCTGTATTTAGGTTTGACTATTGTGTCTTCTGAAGGAATATTAGTGAAAAAAAAGGTCAGCAACTGTTAAACAGAATTTAATTTGCTGTCATTTATCATACCAGGCTGCTTTTCAAAAAGCAGTATGAAGTCAAGCTTGTTGAAATTCATCCACATGACAAATGCTTATTTCCTGTCTCTGCTTCAATTTCATAGCGACATGCCTGCCCTTACTAGATTTAGTACCTGCTGAAGTAAAAAGAATCTTAAAGAAATTCAAAATGGCAAAGAAGATCTAAATCTTTGCCACATACGTGTCTAGAAAGCCTAACTAGAGGCTGACTAAATGCCAAAACCAGGACAACCCTTCATCCCATTTAAAGTATCTTTCATTTGCACACCATCAAAGTTTTAAAATAATAAAGTTAGTGTCTTCAGACAGGCATAAATAATTCCCAGTGGGTGGCTGTGATGGACGGCAACCTCTGGGTGATGAAGACGACGTTCTCTGAAATAGGACAGCATGGCAGGGAAGCCAGCAGAGCTCCAGCTCTGAAGAGCACATCCAGTGTCACGGAGCAATCCCTGTGTATTAAAACCTACTCATTTCAATTTCATTAGGATCTTGCAGCCTCTCCCTGCATTTTTTCCTTTGTTTCCACTCCTTTTATTTCTGTTTTTCTCTCCCCAAGTACTCTGCCTTTTTCCAGCCTTTTTCATGAGACACATCTCATCTGCCTCACGTCTTGCTTCACATGATGCACTGATCTCCTCCTCTCCTTCTCTAAGCCAAATATCCTTGTCTGACTTGAGATGTTTCCACATTTAAACTCTACGATTATGAAAGAGGTGGAGGCAAAGGGTGGAAGGTTTGTGGAGTCGGCACACAGATACGCAGTGCAGTGTTTCAATCTGTGGTACACATTTTTAGATGAAGAGTCAAGAAGACTACTTCTGCGCCTTTAAATAAAATGAAAGGGCACAATCCTGAACCTGACTCATTACTTGGGACAGTCTCAGAGCTACTTTAAGCAAGCAGTGAGGTACAGAAGCAATGCCAACTGTAATCACTGCAGGTCCTTGTATGCTTAGAAATTAATCAAAGTAGCTACTACAGAATAAATATTCTGAAGTGGTTTCAAGAGTTCAGTTTCTACACAGACACTCTTACTCCAGAACAAATGTCCTCTCAGGGGATCGTATCTATATAATTAACCTAAAACAGTTTATCCCAGGAAAAGTACAGTAGACAGATCTGACTATCCAATAAAATTCACTTTCCCTACAACTTTGCTCATTTTGTTTCAGCTCCAAGTCTTCACTGGCTACTTAGGTCACCTCCACTACAACCTCCACACTTCTGTGATCTTACAGAAGAAAGCAGAGAAGGAAAAGTATCCGCTGCATTGAAAAGAAATAAGGATAGGAATAGGAATGTGCAGGGCTATAAAGAGAAAAGAGCCTTTCACCCTTCAGTAACAAGCCACAGCAGTTTGTGGGTTGAAACCAGAGGAACTCCACCTTCCATCATATTTGAAAAGTCATGACAGTCTGGTGAGGTTCCCACTGACTGGAAAAGGGGAAACGTAACCCCCATTTTCAAAAATGGAAGAAAAGAAGACCCAGGGAACTACAGGCCAGCCAGTTTCACCTCTGTGCCTCGCAAGATCATGGAGCAGATCCTCCTGAAGGCTCTGCTAAGGCACATGGAAAACATGGAGGTGACTGATGGCAAGCAACATGACTTCGCCAAGGGCAAATCATGCCTGACAAATGTGGTAGCCTTTTGATGGGGTCACCGCATCAGTGGACAAGTGGAGAGCAACTGATGTCATCTACCTGGACTTGTGCAAAGCTTTTGACACTGTCCCGCATGACATCCTGGTCTCAAAACTGGAAGGATAAGGATTTGATGGATGGACCACTCAGTGGATAAGGAATTGGCTGGATGGTTGCAGTCAGAGAGTAGTGATCAACGGCTCGATGTCCAGATGGAGACCAGTGACAAGTGGCATTCCCCAGGGGTCAGTACTGGGACTGGTGCTGTTTAACATCTTTGCCAGTGACATGGACAGTAGGTTTAAGTGCACCCTCAGCAAGTTTGCTGACAACACCAAACTGTGTGATGAGGTTGACACACTGGAGGGAAGGGATACCATCCAGAGGGACCTTGACAGGTTTGAGAGGTGGGCCAATGCCAACCTCATGAAGTTCAACAAGGCCAAGTGCAAGGTCCTGCACCTGGGTTGGGGCAACCCCAAGCACAAATACAGGCTGGCTTGAGAATGCATTGAGAACTGCCTTGAGGAGAAGGACCTGGGAGTGTTGGTCAATGACAAGCTGTCCATAGCTTGGACAGGTGCACCCTTTGCTGGGTTAAGAACTGGTTGGATAACCAGGCCCAGAGAGTGGTGGTGAATGGTGCTGCATCCAGCTGGTGTCCGATTCCCCACCACTGCTACCTCCTCAGGTTATGCTGGCAGAGCTTCAGCTAGCAAACACGTAATGGTCTTTCTTGGCCGCTTTGCTTAAAGGAAAAAGTTTTCATGGCCTGTCCATTAACTGTAGAGTTAAGCAGAAAAAATCTAAAAGTGGTAACATTGATCAGGTTGCGCAATTCAACTGGCTACCCAAAAGCTCACCAAGTATGGAAGCAGCAGAAGATACATGAAAAGCAGAGGCTAGAGGTTTTTTTCTGAAACAGATTTTCTGTGTACTGCCATCCCACTTAACTGCCTTTGGTAACATAGGCCATGCCTGAAAACCCATCACCTCAGAAATACTAGTGTTTTCCAGATGTATTATACCATTAGCATCACCTTCGTAACCATACTTATTGGAGGTCTCCAAGGAGTTTACAGACCAGCTTGTATCTACACTATTGAAGTAGGGCAGAGCCAACTCAAACAGAAGTCCTTCTCTGAGTAATCTCCACATTGTATCATTGCAGCCAAATATTTTCAAAAGAGCCCTTCATTCAAATTTTCAGAGGAGCTTTGGTCTACCACTTAGGCAGCTGAAGAGCAGAAGAGCTGTTTATAAATGTTCCTGGAGCTCTGCTGCTCCTGAGATGACACCAAAAGTAAGACTTTTTTAGTACCCAAGGGACATGTAGCATCCTGAACACCTGGAAGATGGGGCTACCCATTTAAGGAATTAGGGAGTAACTCAGCTCACAATTTTTGCCCCATTCTTATGGAATCCAATCTTGCCACCATTGCTTTCAGAAGCCTGTTTTTTTCTTTTTATCACTGCTGCTAAGAGACAGCTTGCTTGCAATGAACATGTTTGTAATGAAATCGGTTGACCCAGAAAACATGTGCTAACATCAGTCTTGATTAACAAACAAAGGTAAGTAAAGGCTCTCTCTGACTCGACGAAGTCCATGCTAAAATGCTGGACCAACATAGAGACTGATCTGTAAAAGGAGACATAAACAAAGGTCCCCGGTTGTGTGCTTATGTCAGGTTCCTAAGTTTTCTTAAATTTTCCACAGGTTTAAGCATGTGAGTGACCTACTTATGATAATGTAGTTAAAATAAGCAAGAGTGCAATTATCGTTGCTTCAAGAAGGTCTAAAGTTTCCTGTATTTTTTCAAAAATTTTTCTCAAAAAGGAGAGGCTTTCTTGGATGTTATATATTGTTAAGGTAAAGCAATTTCTTTTTGCAGAGCTCATTTTCAGACTCCTTTTAGAACTATGGATATTCATTTACTCATACAAAATATGCTTAATAATATATTCTGGTGCCATAGTTTGGCTCTGGGTTGGCACTCAAACCAATAACAATAATGTTCTCGCGATCCCCCTCCCCCAAGGTAGGGAAAGAGGGAGAAAAAATGAGACAGACAGGCTTTCTGTGTTGGAAAGTGAAATATTTATTTTAATTATTAGGTGATAAGGGAACACATACATACAGGAACGTGCAAAACCCGATCCCCTCCCTCCTCCCCCAGCGACTCTCACAGCAACTCTTCTCCCTGGTGACTCCCAGCTGAAGGGGGGAGTGTCTGGGCGCACGGACGGGGCCCTTGGATGTTGGCTGTAAAGAAAAATGGAGGAAAACAGAGCCAAAGAGAGGGCAATAGAAGTGACAGTAAGCAGAAAAGAAAGAGGAAACCAAAGGGCTTTACTTCCATAATGTCCTAACCTATACTGAAAGCCAAACAGAGAAAACAATATGAGAAGGGAATATTCTGATTTGCTGATTCTGCCTTCAGTCTAATTTGCTCCCCCATGGGTGGAGAGGCTGCAGACATGAGCTCCTCTGCTCCTTCAGAAGTGACCTTGGTTATTATCAGTCCACTGGCGCTGCTAAAAAAAATTCACTGATGGAAAAAAAAAAAAATCAGCAAAGAGAAAATTCACTTCATCCTGGACCAAACCAGGACATCTGGCTCTACTTGCTTGTTTCATTTACCTGAAGAAAGCTCCTTCAGAAAGGGGCAAGTTTTTTGGGTGCCAAACCCAAGATGCAAAGGGCTCCAAAACCACTATAATAGCATATCTCATCATCCAGGCTTCTATTAATCAGACGTTTTTCATCTTCATTGACTCAAAATGGCAATGCAAAGTAGTGCACTCACGCAAAGAAATCTGCCAATCCACTCTCAAATAGTTTTCTTTGCTTCCAGTCTGACTCTGAGCTTTCTCCTAGCCTCTCAAAAAAACCCTTCCCACTTATAGAGCCTCCCAAAGATCATAACCAAATTAAATACATAACTTATATGCCTTATATGTATGGCAAGTGTTTATGCATGTATTAAGGTGGAATTAGGAAATTATGAAGCACTGCAGAGAGGACTGAACACCAGAATACCATTACAAGAAAAACCCCAAAGCCATTAAATTTAAGAGATTTCAGCTGATGTCAAGAATGGCTGGACTGGACAAAGAAGAAACAAGTTCCATTTAAAAGACAATCAGATATAAATGGCTTTTACTCCTCCAAGTAAATGGATTCCTTGTTAACGTATTATAGTTACCTTTATAGTTCATATTACCAACAGTACACATCCAGCAGCAACACCAGGGGATATCTTAAGCTACATCTGTCCTACTGTTTACAGCTAAATCTGTTCTGGGAGCAGGAACCCAGCTTCATCCCAGTTCACTCCTTCCTTGCAGCGCCTGTTCATGCTGACTGCAGATGCCGGGATATTGGCAGGGTCAAAGGAAGACAAAGCTCAACCTGAATTTCACATAACTGCTTTGTAGGATTGAGGTATAAGCAGCTTACCACAGAAGGTCTGGGATACTGTTTGTATTCAAATCTAAATCTTCTGAGCACCATTTTGTCCCAACCACGAGCCCAGATTTCTCCTTTCCTGCAGAGCTGACACTCCAGTCTCTGAGTTCACATTTCATAGTAAAAAAACAAAGACAGGAGCTTCTGTATTTCCTGTTTAACATTTCGGCCTTCTCAAGGGAAATAAAACAAAATCTCCCTACAACAATAGATAAGTCAGACAAATAAAATGTCAAACTACTTTAGAAATTAACTAGTCAAGATAATAGAATCCCTTGGGTAGCCATTAATTGCATTGTTTAATGCATTTGGCAAAGATGCTTCCACAGATCATGTGATAGCTAATAAAAAAGGATGTGCTTTTTTTTTTACCTCTTCTTTAACCTTAATTTAGTGCTGACAAAAAGATACCTGATTAATATCTGGGGAACCTAAAACCTTCCCTGCATCCTTAGGAGGAATAATATCACTGACAGTTCTATTAACAAACAAAAGCAGAGGCTGCACTGCCGGTGAGAGGGAACACGGTGCTGAGACTCCAGGGCAGGGATCCCGATGCCAGCATTCCTGCCAACCAAGTGACCACGGGGGCAAATTTGTTTCTCTGTTACATACCTGCAATGTGACGTTAATCATACTCCATGAAACACTGAGATCTATCAGCATAAAGCGTGTTGCAAGAGCTCTATATTTTGGTTACCACCAAACTCCCCAGCTGCATCCATTACATAAAGGGAATAAAAACTCCATATAAACCAAATAAGCAGCTAAGATGTGAGTAAAACAGCAATTCAGGATACAGCTAAATTTATTCACTTGCACTACTTCCTGCACAACAAAGATGGCAATAAGAGCCCACACTAAGTCACTCAACATCATAAAACAAGATCAGTTAGACTTAACTTTTCCTATTCTGCTTCCCAAATGACTTGCCATTATCACTATAATAACAGCATGAAAAATACTGCAACCTTCAGCCTCTGTCTTTTATTAACCAGGTGCTCTAGGAATTTCTGTCTATCCCTAATCATAACGAAAAGTTGTTATTCCCATTGTCAGCGTGGCTTGCTGGCAATTAAATCTATCTGGAAAGAAACAACTCGTTTTCTTCCACAGAAATTATTTACTTTTTTAAAAATTAAAGAAGACCTGTTAGGTTAAAAAGCTAATTCTGATCCATCCTTCTGCCTAGATGTTATTAATGACGTTCACTCATTTCCCAGTGACTCTCAGAAGAGCTGGAGAAATTCAGCATGTCTCAGAAGGCAAGCGGGACCTTTGGAGAAGATTGTGATATGATAATGAAAGCTCTTGCAGCAAATCCTGTTTCTGCCCTGAGAGCACAGGGATGTGCTAAGCAAAGCTCCAGCTTATGAGCTGTCTGAGGAAGGAATTTTTGAGGTCTGTCTGGCACAGTGTAATTCTTTCCTTCACAGAGATGCACACACATGAGCAGAGATAAACTCTTGGTTTGCAAATCTTTTCCCTGGGCTCAGATTCCTGGTCTTCTGCTTTCACATTTTGGTCTAAAATCAGGGTTTCACCTTCATTACTTTTTTTGTCATTTACAGTTGGAAAAGGGCTTCTCAAACTGAGATTTTTCACTTCTTATTGATTACAGCTGTCAAAGGAGTCTGTAGGTGTTCTCCATCCTGTCAGCCTCAAGGTGTTTAGTATGGCAAACCAGTCTCCTTGTCAGTAGTGAGGCAAGAATCAGGAAGAGCTAAAGAAAAACAAGAACTGGTGGGGAAAACAAAGCATTACTGCTCTCCACAATCACTCCACTCCAACCATCAGGCACACGGGCAACAAGTCTTTTCACAGCACAAGGATAATTTCAAATCCATCAGAGACTACAACCTAATACCTTCTGGTCTAGATTCCTTGTCTGTGTATACGTACTGCACAGACACAGGCAGACAATTCCCTCTCTTTCTGCCAGTAAGACAACCATGTGCCATTTTTTGACTGTTCCATCTCCTCTTCTGTACAGCAGAAGTGATAGTTTTGGCTAAACCTCATCTCCCAGTGACACTGCACTTGAGATGATAATTTATACTGCCTGATTTCAGTGGTGAAATACCACTTGGGAAACTCATGCATACTTTGAATAATTTGAAGTACAAACACTTACTATATCCATAACCAAATACATTCACTATTAGCCCCAACAGGTGCCCCAGAATTCATTCATCATGTTGCACTAGAAGCCCTTATGCCCCATAAAAGAAGAGTACGTTCAGAGTCTGTAAATACCATCTTAAAGACTCAGTATAAATATGTGCTGCAGAGAAACAAATGTTCCTTGTGGGTTTTTTTCCTGCATGCTTTATATGGCAGCACTGTGCACAGTGCTGCAAGGATAAGGGAACAAACATGGCCATAAAAGCTGTATCCTCTAAATTATACAGTTATGCTGTATGAGTATTTGCAGTAATAAAGCAAAGAAGCCCTCTCTGATCCTTGCCTATTGGAAGCTCTGCTTGAGTTAAATATATAATCACACAGAAACAACAAAATCATCACTGGCAATGCAGAAAATTAGGTCAGCCCAGCTGCTAAAAGCTTGTGTTTGCTGCATCTCCTTGGCCTAAACCTATAATTCAGTTTGAGAACTGAAAGCAAAGTTGCTCAAGTTTTGACACAATAATTCAAAAACCAAAACCAACCCCTAGTCCAATAACAGACTCTATTAGGTGATAAATTACGACCACTCTACCAAATTAACCTGTTCCATCTAACTGTAAAACCTACATGGACAGAATAGCCCTTCTGAGGGACCTGTAGTAATAACAGATATTTTAGTCTTCACAGAAAACGCAAAGGGTGGAGAAGTGACAAAGAGTTTTTTTCCTAGCATTAATTGCTGAGCTTTGATTGATTCAACTGGCCCAGGGTAATGTTAACTATATAACATAAATCTTAATTCCAGTTGTAACTAACATGGAAGTGACAGATACATACAAAAGCAAAGAAAATACCATTTCACACAAAGAAACAGAGCTAGGAGCTGAAGGAGAAGGGTAACTGAAAATCAAGAAACATACAAATTCCTGAGACACACCAGCTTTTGAGAGTACGAGAACACCTGAGTCAAAAGTAAGTATCAATTAACATCAGATACCTGACTTCAATTCTGCTTCACATACCAGACCTTGGTCAAATTCTCAGTTCATGGGTTGCAGAGTTCCACAGACCTACGAGATTTAAATAATCATCTGCAACTCCCAGTTAAAACGCACACCATGCAGTGGTGACTGCTTTTCTGGTTGTCTCCAGTAGCTTGCTAACAGTAAGTTCTTGCCATTTGCTATCACATGGGCTTTTGTCTCAGCTGCAAATCAAAAATTCTTTTTCTTTCCAGATTTCTGACAAAATCTGACTTTCAATTGGAGGTTGGGGCTGGTCACTATGTGACCTGAGGCCTTGAGTTCAAATGTGATTATCTACTTGAAATATTACTTTAGATTGATAAATCATAGCCATTCACATACCTGATGCAGGAATGAGAGCTCAGAGCACCTGACGGGATCCCAGTTGACAAGGTGGCCTCTCAGCAACCAGCAAACCAGGGACCTGCAAAACAGGAGCCCGTATGTCAGAAGCCATGTCTTTCGGAAAATACAAGGAAAACAACTCTGTGTCTTTTGGGAAGGACAAAAAAGACCCACTCATTAACTGGACTAAAATAGCTGGACTGAAACCTAATAGAAGAAAACCTGGCAAGGTGCAAGAGTTTTCATCAGTGTGATTGTAAAGGAATGGTACATGAAACTCTTAAGTTGGCTCATGAAGTTATCAGAATGACAACAGTGACACCAACAGCAGCCTGAGCAAAGCATGGGGAAGACATCGCATTCTCAAGCTGATGGGATCAAGCTCTTCACTCTCAATGAGAATTAAGCTCCTTTCTCCCATGAGCACTTCTCAACATCCCACTCCACATGTTTCCAGTTAGGCCCATGTTCAAGGTCTTAAATTAGAACCGGGTAGCATTATCAGCTTTTTGCATAATCTGAATCACATTAAACACTAGATCAGATATGATCACTTAACGGACTTAAGACTCAAAAAAGATGCATACATAAATTCTACACATCCATAACATATAATGTATAAATCCTTTTTTTTTTTTTTTCCTGGGCGGGGAAAGTTTCTTGACGAACAGAAAATATCAGAAACAAATACTGCCAAGTTAAGCTAAAGAAAAATAAAAAATCAGCTTCCTAAAATCAACATGTTTTCATATAACACTTAGCATTACAATCTATTACCTAATATTTCAGCTTCTTAAAAAGTTATGCTTTTAATCTTTTTTTCTGTAACCACAAACACTGATTTTTTATTTATGTTTTTTTCAATAAAAGCTGAGATCTCCCCTAAGTCTCGTGCATAAAAGAATTGGGAGTTTATTTTAATAAACTAAAAAGAAATCAATAATTAAAATAAATATTGATAGAACAGCAAAAGGTGTCATTAGTGGACCATACTGTACAAAATAATTAGATGACTCAACATAGCAATGGAGAAGATGAGATACCAGGGAAAATTAAACCTCCATCCCAGGTCAGGTCATTGCCCATGTGATGCTCTGTATTAAAACTCAGCTTCACAGAATCATAGACATGTTGAGGTTGGAAGGGACCTCTGGAGGTCTTATCATCCAATCACTGAGTTCAAACAGGGACACCCAGAGTCAGCTGGTTAGGATCATGTCCAGACAGCTTCTAAAGATCTCCAAGGATGGCAACTCCACCACCTCTCTAGGTAACCTGTGCCAGTGCTCAATCATCCTCACAGAAAAATGTGTTTTCCTGATATTCAGACAGATGCCCTGTGTTTCAGTTTGTGTCCACTGCCTCTTGCCTTGTCACTGGGCACCACTAAAAAGAGCCTGGCTCCAGTCTTCTTTGCACCCTCCCTTCAGATATTTATATACATAAATATATATATATATATTTATGAGCCTTGTTTTCTCAAAGCTGAACAGTCCCAGCTCTCTCAGCCTTTCCTCATATGAGAGATGCTCCAGTCCCATAAATCACCTTCATGGCCCTTCACTTCTGTAACAGTACGACTTGCATACAAATGGATACTGCTTCTCAGCTACACAAGATATCTTCTCAAAGCCCACAGGGCACCTGGCAGGTGCACATGTTAGATTTTGTTCTAATGCAAACCACCTAGGAATCAACATTCTTCCAGCTTGCTCCCAGCAGTTTTTGGCACAAATGTGGCTTGATGACACTTCCCTTCCTCCAGGAGCCCAGAGAACTTGAGAAAATACAGTTTATTGAGTGCTATGGCTCTGCTCAGCTTTGCCCACACTCCTTATCCCCTACCACCCAATTATGGACTGGATGAAAGGCTTTGAGGGGAGAAATTTTAAGAAGAGAGTATTATAAGGAGAATAACAAGAGTTCCCCATAGTAATTGCAAGGTGCACTTGTTCTAGAAGAACCTGGACTGGAACAAATCATTCTGGATGTCATCTCAAAACATGTGAAAGCAAAGAAAGTCACTGGGAGAAGTCAGCATGGATTCACTCAAGGGAAATCACGCCTGACCAACTTGATTGCCTTCTATGATGCCATAACTGGCTGGCTAGATGAGGGGAGAACAGTGAATGTTATCTGCCTTGACTTCAGCAAGGCTTTTGACATTGTCTCCCATAATATCCTCATTAGGGAACTCAGGAAGAGTGAGCCTGATGAGTGGACAGTGAGGTGGATTGAGAGCCGGCTGTGTGACAGAACTCAAGAGGGTGGTGATCAATGGAGTAGGGTCAAGTTGGAGGCCAGTAACCACCGGTGACCCCCAAGGATCAATACTTGGTCCAGTCTTGTTCAACATACTCACCAACGACCTGTACAAGGGGACACAGTGTATCTGGAGCAAGTTTGCTGATGATACCAAACTGGGAGGGGTGGCTGACACTCCAGAGGGTTGTGCTGCCATCCAGCATGACCTGGACAGGCTGGAGAGCTGGGCAGAGAAGAACCTAATGAGGTTCAACAAGGGCAAGTGTAGGGTTCTTCACCTGGGGAGGAAGAACACCATGCTCCAATATAGGTTAGGACCTGCTGGAAAGCAGTTCTGAGGAGAAGGATCTGGGACTCCTGGTAGATAGTAAATTATCCTTGAGCCAGCAATGTGCCCTTGTCACCAAGAAGGCCAAAGGAATCCTGGGTTGCATATGGAAGAATGTGGCCAGTAGGTTGAGAGGTCATTCTCACCCTCTGCTCTGCCCTGGTGAGGCCACATCTGGAATACTGCATCTAGTTCTGGGCTCCCCAATTCAAGAGAGACAGGGAACTACTGGAGAGAGTTCAACAGAGGGCAACAAAGGTGATTGGGTGATTGGAGCATCTCCCTTATGAGGAAAGACAGAGAGCTGGGACTCTTTAGGCTGGAGAAGAGGAGACTGAGGAGAGACCTTATTAATGCCTACAAGTATTTAAGGGGTTAGTGCAAGGAAGATGGAGCCAGACTCTTTTCAGTAGTTCCCACTGACAGGATTAGGGGCAACAGGCACAAGCTGGAACATAGGAAGTTACATTTAAATACAAGGAAAAACTTCTTTACTATGAGGGTGACAAAGCACTGGAACAGGCTGCCCAGGGAGGTTGTGGAGTCCCTTTCCCTGGAGATATTCAAAACCCAGCTGGTTGCAGTCCTGTATAATGTGCTTTAGGCCCATTAAGCTGCTTTAGCAGGGGAGCTGGACTGGATGACCTCTAGAGGTCCCTTCCAACTCTGACAATTCTGTGATTCTGTGATTTTTACACCAATGCAGTGACAGTGTAGTTACTGTTTCGGGCAAGATTAGTGCACTTGGAGTGATAGAAACCATGAAGAATGGACAATTAAGAGTTCAGACAAGATGCTTAAAGACCTAATAGTCTGAAAACAGTGAGATCAGAGAGTGCTTTAACTCTTTCAAAAAGCCTACAGGCTTTTGACACTTACTTTCCCAGTGGGCTTTCCTTCCTTCCATTCAAATTCATCCAGAAGGATGAACCTTCAAACACCTGTTACAAGTAAAGAGGATGGCACCAGAGGATGTGTTTTATTCAACCAGACAGACTCTACATGAATAGACACAGATGTTCAGCACTCCTGCCCTCTGCTTTATGAGTAAATAAAAAATAATTTAGAAATTATGTATATTCTGATTACTGAATAAATTAATTAATTAGATTAGACAGACAGAAGAAATAGGGCCATTCTTTCCTATTTAAGCACACTCTCAGTCAGCAGAATTACTGAGAAGAAAAAAATCCATTCCATAAATCAAACAATTCAAGTACAGCATTAAAAGATATTTCAAGTAAGAAAAATCCTGTAAAAGAAAGGAGGTTATGAACCACTGATTGTACTGATGTGTCTTTACCCACTTTGAACACTTTTGCTGCTTAAAACAGCATTACTGCATCAGGCATAGAGCTTAAAGTGCCATGCAAGATACAAAATCTACTTTCCCCCATAATGTCTTCAATCCAAAGTGCATCTGTAAGACAGGAATGGATTATTCACAACTGGAAAAATGCTTCCAAACTCTGTTTCCGAGAAGCTCTCAAGAGAGCATTTCACAGAAGTGAGGCTTGAACAGAAGGACATCTTGGGAGAACTCTACATATTAGAAAGGATCTCTCTGAGACAAATGGGTCCTTAATTTTAATTTCCAACAGTGTCGGTTTAGTGGTCAGGGTGAACCAAAACCCAGAGAACACAATTGTTCTCTGTTACTCCTCTTCACCTTCCCAGGGGAAGATAAAAGGGAAATAAGGAAGAAATTTAAAGGTTGGAAGTTAGAACTAGTACAGGTTTACTGAAGCAGGCAAGGGATAGTAACACGTGGGATGAAGAATAAACAAATATATACAAAACCCAATATACATGATCACTGATATAAGTGTCCAAAGGTCCAATGTGGCAGAGCTGACTTGGGAAAAGGTTCCAGGGCTCTTCCCATCACCAGATGTATTCGGATCCTGCAGTGCACATGGCAAGCTAAAGATGAAGAGCACAAGCCACTCTCTAAGAACTCTGAGTGCAGGAAGGAAGAAGGGAGCACAAAGGGGCAGCATTCTTGTCCTCCTGGCTTTTATAGAGTATGGTAGTGGATGCAGGAAATTTGAGGGAATAATGACCCCTCTCTGTTCTGCCCTCTGGATTCCTCGGGGTCCTAAACCACACCCTCTCTCTGGGTCCTTGTTTTGAAACCATAAAGTTAGCCTGTGCCCCCTCAAACCATAACACCAGCTTTATCAGAACAAACAGAATTCCGTATTTGTTGCAGTTTCAAATGGCAAAAGTAGCAAAACCAACAAAAATCTGAGTAAGATTAAACTTGGAGGAATCATTTCTACAATGCACGTATCCATAGTTTCTGCCTTGTTTTATATCCAAGAAAGTGCATGTGTGTATCCATTGATCCAGCTTGACTTAACATTCTTAGATATCACCCTAACTTTAACTTCCCTGCTGTAGATTCTTTTGCACTTTAGCAGAGATCCACACGTAAAGATACAACCGATCAGACACACAGCCCAGAAATAAATTCTGGACTTTTGCCTGAAGCAAAGTCACAGCTCCACTGCCCACCTAATGAAACATAACTATAGGCAAAATTACTAAAATGACTTATTCTCTTTTCTTTTTAATATTTTTGTTTTATGAACTTATTTTTTCTTTTCTGCCACAAAATCAGAATAAGGAAAGTCAGAATCCATTGTGTTGAACATTTTTGAAACCGTATGAGCCCCAACAAAGTATTAACCCCAAAGTTATTCTTAAACTTTTCATTTAACTTTCATAGGGTAAATAACCCACGATCTCTTTAATTTTCATAATCTACATTTTGTTAAATCTGGATGCTCTGTTATCTCATTACTATGGTTGTTGATTTTTCACTGAGGTTAACTCGCATTATTGCAGATAGCAAGCTCAAAGCCTATGCAACTTCAGGCTTACTTGCTTATCAGTCACACTGGGACTCTCCAAACCCCTGCTACAGAAGTTCCCTTCAACAAAAATTAAGCCTCTGAGCCAACAATTATATATTCAATTTAACTAGACTCAGTTAAAGCAAAAGAGACCTAAGATGTAAGGTCAAAAAAATACTTCTGTCCCCTTCTTTTGCTTGTTGCTTATTTAAATTCTGCCTATCCTGGAAGGAAGAAAGCACTGAAAATGTTTTGATATATTAATGGAAAGGTTTTATTTAACACTACTGTACTCAGTACTAGCAAATACCACCTTAGGAACATGCTTAGCTCATTTTTTGTATGAGAGCCTTAAAAATGCATACCCAGTGCTGACACTGAAACATCCAATCATCTTAAAATCATAAATTATTTCTTTAAAAACCTGGTACAAAGGCATAATTCATTGCTCTTCAGCAGCCACTCCAACTGATGAAGCAAGCTCAGTTTACAGTGGGAAGAAAAAAAGTATCACAAATGTAAATCAGAAATCCGAAGGGTGGTATGGCCAAGGTTAAACAGATCAGATTACATGAATGATACATCCATTGTGCCCTAAAGGCAACTAACAGGGCACTCTACCTCTTGGGAGAGAAAACAACTCTAGCTCAAGGCCTCCCTGCCCCAGTACCCAAGGTACAGCCTTGGCCAAAATTCAGGATTAAGAGCAGGGCTGAGCCAGCTGACAGGTACAACCAGGCAACCGAAAGGGGTGGGAAACAGTCCAAGTCTGGCTTATGAAATATCTGAACACCAGCAATGTGAGCCACAGTCCTTGTCCTTGCAGCTGGAGAGAAGGTATAAGTAGCAGCATTTTCAGGTAGCTCCCACCTGGGAGTGTGATTTTAAGAAAAAAAAAATTTAAAAAATGTACTATTACCACCTGTCTCTCATACACATGTATACATCTAACAGTGTCCAGATAGTCATTATCTCCTCTTCTCCCTGATGTATGAGACTCCTTACCAAGAGAAGGCTTGTCAGAAAACAATTTTTAAAAAATAATCCTGGCATACTGAAGGCTCTGTTTTTCACCAGGACTCAAAATGTGTAGATTTTTTTGGTCTTTCAGTCCTTTGTGAAACACTTCCCTTCAGCACTATTAACTGCATTGTTTTCATTTCAAGGGGGGAATAACTGACCAAATGCTTCTACCATGAAGAAAGAATCATTAATTCTGACATTTCTGTGGAAAAAGTGCCTGTCAAAAAAGCCACTTTGGTATAAGAACTTGACTGCTCATTGACAACACACTACCACCACTACCCAGCTCCATGGCCTTACAAGGATGTTCATGGTGCTGCCTGCTGCCTGAACACAGCATCAGCTACAATGTCTACTACCAAAAGACAGCTTAAAATCTGAGGTATCAAAAGTCAATTGAATCTGAAATTTCTTGAGGTATGGCATCCTGTAGTTGATTTTTGTCTTCTCTTTATATTCTCGATGTGGGGATCGGACTAGTTCTCCCCACATCCTGACATCCGATGACCACTAATATCGGTCCACGACACTCTTCTTGCTATCAGTGGAGATCCTCAAGAATCACATTTCTCTTCTCTGCATCTCCTGGAGCACCAGAGCAGAAAAAGGGACTGAATTTTCTTTCTTTCCCTTGACAGAAATACGTCTACTCCTGCATGGTACCTGAATGCTGCTACAGGAAAGCTGGGGAGGGACTTTTTACAAGGGCTTGTAATGAGAGGACAAGGGGTAATTGTTTTAAGCTGAAAGAGGGTAGATTTAGGTTAGACATTAGGAAGAAATTCTTTACTGTGAGGGTGGTGAGACTCTGGAACAGGTTGCCCAGGGAGGTTGTGGATGCCCCATCCCTGGAAGTGTTCAAAGCCAGAATGGATGGGGCTTAGACCAACATGGTCTAGTGGGAGGTGTCCCTGCCCATGGCAGGGGTGTTGGAACTAGATGCATGAGCTTTATGGTCCCTTCCAATCCAAACCATTCCATGATTCTATTCTACAATTCTATGATACTGTGTGATAAGAAAAGGCAGCAATGATGAGTTTCACAGGCTCCCAAATCCGACACAGCCATCTAAAAATGTTTTCCCTTGCACTGTGTGTTAGCTTGACATATAAATTATTTGTGTCAATACTGTATACAGATTGTTCACAACTAAATAAGATTAGAGCTGAGTTTGGAAAACTCATTACACAAATAATTCATTCCAGCAGCTCAAACTGAGATGCAGTACCATGCAGATAAGGACAGTACTGATCGACAAGAAGTCACCCAGCTCCACCCTCAAGCAACTCATGTAGGTAAGGTATTCCAATCTTTTGCTTTTGCTTACAAAGACCAAGCCATTTATCTAAAAAACACTGGAGGTTTTTTTATCTTAGCTGATACTTAGAAGACATCTAAAATAACACGACAGGGCAGGTAAATCCAGCACTCCAGCACATGACTTCAGACCTCTGAAAGCAGGGACAGATAACACAAGTGAGAACAAGGAGGAAATGACTGTAGGACCATACCTGCCCTCCTCTCCAGCTTCCACTGACAACTCAACTATTGTGATTCATCCCCAACAGCAGCAGTAGCAAGGACAAAATTATTGGGAATTCACTGAGCAGCCCACAATACGAGGCACTGCTGCTGGAAAACAGAGTTTTCAGGGCATTTTGCAGATACAAGGCACTGTGAAATTAAGGAGTTCTGATGCTTTCTGCTTGTGGCTGAGGAACAGTCTTCTGACTGACATCGCTGAGCAAGATTGATGATAAGGATTTCATCCTGCCCCAGCCACTCTAGCTGTGCCTGCTTCAGTTGAGCTTTCTTTCCTCTGGGACAAGATATAAGCATTTAAAACACAGAGAGTTGACATGGTGAACTGCCAGCCTGGGAGGAAGCCTAAGTCCCAGACCTGGAAGTCTGGAGAGCTTCCAGTGTACAAACATGAGAGCCAGGGACACTGTCCTGGTTTGAGCCAAGATGAAGCCAATTTTCCTTTTACTGATTTTTTTTTTTCCTTCAGTGAGCTCTCTTTTAAATGGCAGCAAGTGTTCCAGCTAGTGGACTGATAATGCTGGACTGTTTATGATGAGGAACATCAGAAGTACCAGTCACTGCTCCTACAGACTTAAGCCAAGTAATCTACAGTAGGAACACCAAAAGGCTGCATCTCCTTCCTTTCTCCTCTTTCCCTTAATTGAAATGATTTCTAGGAATTAGCTGGCCTAGAAGTGTTTGTTTTAAACAGCAACTTCTTTACATTCCTACTAAAAATACAGAAAAATATACAAAGCATAAGTATAATTCTGCACAAAGGGTGCTGAAAAATTAAAATCCTATTCTTCATCACTATGAATCCAAAATATTGTCACATCAAGTGTGTTCTGAAGATGCAGACAAGATCAGATTAATAACATTACTGGAGCAAAACATTTTAACAAACTACAGATATATCTGACCTCCAGTTAATTGACTGAAATCATGGAAGACCTGGGAAATGAAGGCTAGAATGAGGGAATTTCTTCTGTCATTTCTTATCACCTTCACCAGCACATCTCCTAATGGTACCAGGGCTGCATTTTACAGGATACTAAAAAAGGAAAGGCAGCCACTTCGAAATTTATGAGGAGCCAAGGGAACATACTGAACACCTTTCTTGTTTCATTCTTCATGCCACTGGCATAAACTGGGTTCACAGTCAGCTCACTCACTTAACAGCCCTATGTATTTTGCATTCACATATCTCTCCCTGCTAGTTTTTAAAACCATTTACCAACATTCATTTCTTCTCAGCTGCCTTTCTCCCTCCAGGGTTCTCTTTACAGCCCTAAGAGAACTCAAGAAAACACATATTCTACCATTTCTGTTTATGTTGCCAGGTCCTTAGCTTAAGGCACTGCATGCATCCTTCCTCAGTCTGAAGACAACCAAGTGCAACACTCTTCATTACAGGCTAAAAAGGCTGTTATTTAAACTTGGATGCTTACAGTAATAGAAGCTACTTGCTGATACCACCAGCAAGAAGCACAAAATGCGAAGTCACTCCAAGCTAAGTTTTTTCCTGTACAGGAGTTCTGGACACAGGAATCACGCCGAAGGGTTGGTTTTTTAGAGCTAATGACAGTATAAAGACACAAAAATGTTTTTTTCTGGCAGGTATTTGTTTCTCATTGCCTGGGTTTTCTGTATATGTCCTACAGCATTTAAATCCAGCTGCTGGAGCCTCAAAAGCACAAAGGTATCTAATACAATATTCCAACTAAATTCCTAAAAGAAAGGCCTCAAAGCCATTGACTGAATGAAGAAGCAGAAGAGCTTACCATCAGGTGGCCTTCTCAGCTAAAGAATTTGCACCACAAGCATCAGTACTCTAGTGCTATTTGCAAAAGTTAAGTCTGCGAAGGCTGAAAATAATATTTGGGAACAAAAAACTACTGACTGTGGCTCACAGTGAAGGCAAACTTTTTGGAGAACTACTTCAAGCCATGGTTGAGATGCCAATTCCTGTATGAAACCAATCAACACTCAGTGTTAACAGGTGAGAGGCTCCATGGAGACCTATCTCTACAGAGATTTCAACCTTGTTGTCTTTCAAAGCAGGGGAAAAACTGTAGCAAAACTGAATTGACAAGTAAAATGCCAAACCAAAATAAAACTGTAGATGAAGAGAGGTGACCACATGACTTCCTAACATAACCAGGACTTGGGACTTGCTGCTAGTTGTCATGTACTTAAGGTAATTCAAAGATGGGGGCAGATGATGCAGCATATAAATCTAAGTAGAGCAGTATGCAAAACTTGTTGAGACACATTCTAACCCAGGGGCTAACCTAGATTGGGGTTATGTGACTTGTTTCTATTAAGAAGAGGAAGTAAGGACAGATATGGCATTTCCTGGATAATATTTATTCACAAAATAATACTTTTAAAATCTTGTTTCCTCAAATAAAGAAGAAATTGAACAGCAAGAAACAGTTGTTTGGATTCTGTCTCAGTTTCAATGTTCCTGTCAACCTGTCCTGTATAGAAAGGTTATGTCCTGGTTTGAGCCAGGATGAAGCCAATTTTCCTTTTACTGATTTTTTTTCCTTCAGTAAGCTCTCTTTTAACTAGCAGCAAGTGTTCCAGCTACTGGACTGATAACACTGGAATGTTTATGTTACTGCCAAGACTCCAAGGTCGCTTCTTAGCTCTGCTGCTACAGAGGCTACTGGGGCAGGATAGTCATATCTATGACCCACCCACCCCCCTCATAGGGGAGCTGGACTAGACAGACAGCAGAACTGACCAAAGGTATTCCATTCCATATATCTACGTAAGCTTCAAGGAAGGTTAGACATCACAGAAGACAACTTCCTTCCTGCTTCTTCTTCCCTTCTGTGGCATTCAGAATGTATAGTGCTTGTCTCGAACAATCCAAGAGATAAGTGATGGACTCTGGTACTCAGGATATCTGTTGTCTGTCCTGTGGCATCTGAGAGTTAAACAACAGCTGTTGATGAACTAAAGAGATGTCTCAGCAACCCACCCACCCCTCCTGCAGCAAGTAACTGGGGAGTTTAGTGTGGGACGTGCTGAGCTTGGAGAAAAAGATCTACAGCTGGCTCTGGGAGCAGGATATCCAGTGATAACCAGACCTTGATATCTCATGAAAGCCACCAACTTAGCAGGACAAGATAAAGAGTGCCACCTCCTAGGACCAAAACCACTGCAATAAACTAAGCCTGTGGTGCCAGTTGTCTCGACCTCCTTTTTGTATGCAGAGATCTCCAAACAAAGACTATCTGCAGGACTTAGCCCAGACCTACCCCCCCCTCCTATCTCAGAGGACTGAGAAGATAGGAGTTTTTCCCTGACGCAGGGAGAAAAGTGGGGGTGCAGTGGGCAAGAACCGTATAAAAATCTGGGACTCCGTGGGTGCATTTGAAGCACTTCCCCACCAGGAACCACTTCCCCACCGACGACATCGCTGGACCGTGGGTGGTAACTATTTTCTCGCTTGCTGTCCTCTTTATCTCTCCGTTTTCTCCTTTCTTTTCTGTCCCTGTTTTCCTGCCTGTCCTATTCGCTCTAGGGACCTTTGCTGTGTTGCTCTAATAAAATTTTGTTGTGTGCGTGACATCTGACCTCGTTTGCGTCTTAATTTCACCATTTGGGATCACCTTTACAAAAAATTGCCACGTATCCGAATACCGGATCGTGACATTAAATTGGCGTCACGGACAGGATACCCAATGGTGAAAGTGTCACAAGTTTTTGTATGCCTCGGTGTCCGTAGGGGAAGAGCCTACGGGGGGCTTTTGTGGTTGACCTCTTAGGATTCAGAACTGTAGCTTTCTCTTGCTCGGAGAGGAGAGAAGCTAGGGGCCCCCGTTCCTTGTGGTTGGAGGTTTTTCGGCGGAACGGTGGGTCGGCGTCTCCGCCTCTTGAAAGAGGTGCCTTAGGGCCGTTGGAGACGATTACCTATTCGCCTAGCAAGCGGATAGGCTTGGGGGATAGGACTATTTCCTATCTATTTTATTTTTTGGAGTTCTGATCCGCTGATAAGAAGGCTGAGTTTTGTAATTGTGAATTAAGAAGTTAAATGTGTGTATCCTCTCAGGGAGTGTTGTTGGTGGCCGTGTTGAAATCTAAGTTGTTGCCCTTCCTGAGACGTTTGGCCCTGATTTTTGTGAGTTAAGTAATAATGGAAAAGGAAATTCATACGGAGAAATCCTCCCCTAGTGTTGATCCCGAGATATTGTTTAAAATTTTGGAAACTTGTAATGCCCGTCCGTCAGTCTCGGGACAGGACTGGGCTAAAGAAAATTGGTACAATTTGCAGAGTGTGGCAGATCGTATCTCTGCATTACAAAAGGAGGCCAAGTGGCGGTTCTGGACAGGCAAAGGCATCGTATATGCAGTACTCGGAGCCTGCCTGGCGGCAGCGTCACAGCACCGAGCTGACTGCCAGACCCAGAAAGGAAAAGTTATCGAGTCTTTGCAAACATTAGTCGAGTTGTTACGGGACCAAATTGCTGGCCTTAAAAGAGAGAATGTTGAGCTCCGAGAAGAATTAGAGAGTGTAAAGGCTCACTCGGATTCTTTGAAGTACGCTCTGTGGGAAGAGCGTACTGCTCGGTGTGAGCAAGGGGCAGAAGCAGAAGTGCGGATGAATGATTTGCAAGAAAAGGGTGACTATATTAGGAAAGTGAGTCCCATTTATCCTCAACAGGAGTTGCGGGAAGCTAAAGCCCGATCAGATAAAATTCCACAGTTACGCCCCCTGATTAAAAGGGAATACTATTATGAGGACCCGGATGATGAACAACCTTCCTCGGTAACTAAGGAGGTCCCCTATTCTGCCACCGAGCTGGCAAAGCTAAAGAAAGAATTCGGACGTAACCCCAAAGAGTCAGAAACGGAGTATGTGTGGCGAGTCTCTTTGTCCGGGGGTGACCAAATTTTATTAACTGAAAAAGAGGAGGAAGGATACTGGGGTCCTGGTGTCTTTTTAACTACTGGAGACCAGAGGGCCCCGTGGTCACTCACACAACGCGCCGCTTATTGGGCTGGTGGATTAGATCCCCTAGAGAGGGGGGACCCTTTGGCTATTGTTGGAACCATGGAACAAATATTAGAGAGTGTACAAAAAGCAGCCTGTTTGCAAATGATGCACAACCGGCAGCTGACTCCTTATCAGGAGTCCCCAATGTTATTATCAGTGGATCCGGAAAGAATGACCCCATTAATTCGTGGGCTCCCTGAATCCCTTAGATCTGTCGGGATTCAACTGCAGGGACAAATTAAGGCTGCCAGCCCACTTGTGCGGCTGGAAGAAATAGTAACTCAGGATCGTAACACCCAAAAGTCAAAAACATGGACCTGGGGGGGAGATTGCACAGGAGTTGATTAATTATGGCCGGAAATATGGGCCAACTAATCCCTCTCCTCATCGATCAGAAACTAAAGCAGTCCGATGGGCAAGTCCGTCCCCTCGTGATAGACCCCCAAGAGAAAGACTTAGGCGTCCCCCACCTAATCTTATTACTCCGACGACAAGGAGAGACTTTTGGCATCTTGGTTGGCAAAAGGGGATTCCGCATGATTTAATGGATGGAACCCCCACAGATGTATTGAAAAAAATGGTGACTTCCTGGCCAAATAAACGGCCTGTTTCCAAAGTGAGTGAGAAATCTGCCTGTGAAGAAACAACAGCCAGTGCCCCCCCCACTCATAGATTTGCAGGACCCCATTCTGACTACGAAAGCCGAACAGGAAAACTAGATGCCTCGCTCCCCGTAGGTGGGGGGGGAAGACGGAGGCTGGATATATATTAGACAACTCACCAGGAATGTTGACGGAGATGTGTTGATAACAATTATTGTAGGCCCTCGTAAAGTGCCCATTACCTTTTTAGTAGACACTGGAGCTCAAATTTCTGCTCTTACAGAAAGGGACGCAAAAAGTTGTGGTGTAGAACCTTCCAAGAAACCCCTGCGAATAATGAGTGCCGTGGGCGCCGCACAAATCGTGGTCTCCGCGTTTGTTAAAATCCTATTGCCAGGAGATGACGATTTCATTTCTGTGAGAATGGCGATTGATGAATTTCCCTTCAGTTTGTTGGGCACTGACGTTTTGCAGGGCCGAACTTGGACTGACGATCAGGGGAAAAAGTGGGCGTCTGGTACCTCCAACATGCAGGTTCGCCTGTTACAAACCGCACCGTCCCTTCCCCCGTCCAAAATAACTAACGTTAAGCCATACGCATTGCCCCTGGGCGCCAGAGCAGGAATCACTCCGGTGATCGAAGATCTAAAGCAAAAAGGGGTGGTCGTCCCCAGCCATTCCCCTTTTAACTCCCCGGTCTGGCCAGTAAAGAAACCAAACGGGAAATGGAGGCTCACAATAGACTATCGCAGGTTAAATGCCAACACTGCACCTTTAACTGCTGCCGTGCCAAACATTGATGAGCTCATTGCTCTGATACAAGAGCAGGCACACCCTATCATGGCTACTATCGATGTCAAAGATAGGTTTTTCATGGTCCCTTTGCAGGTAAAAGACAGAGACCAATTTGCTTTTATATGTGAAGGACAACAATATACCTTCACACGCCTTCCCCAAGGGTACAAACATTCTCCTACTTTAGCACATCATGCTCTAGCACAGGAACTCGAGCTGATTCCCAGAGAGGACGGGGTGAAAGTATATCAGTATATTGATGATGTGTTAATTGCTGGGGATCAAGTGGAAGCTGTGCGAACCACCCAGGAGCGCATAATCTCTCACTTGGAAAATATAGGTTTGCAAATTCCACCAGAAAAAGTACAGCTGCCCTCTCAGGAAGTAAAGTTTTTGGGCATCTGGTGGAGAGGAGGTAAAACTTGTATTCCCCCAGAAACCCTGACTACCCTGGAACAGGTCACAACACCAGAATCGAAAAAACAGCTACAACATGTTTTGGGGTTACTGGTGTTTTGGCGAAAGCATATACCCGATTTTTCTATCATAGCAAGACCCCTATATGATTTACTGCGGAAGAGGGCACAGTGGCAATGGACTGAGGTACATGATGAAGCTCTAAAATTGTTAATTTTTGAAGCTACGGCACACCAAGCCCTGGGCCCAATTCATCCTTCCGACCCAGTTCACATAGAGTGGGGCTTTGCGTCTAGCGGCATGTCTGTGCACTTGTGGCAAAAAGGGCCGCTAGGACCGGTTCGGCCGGTTAGTTTTTACTCCCGCAGCTTGAAAGATGCTGAAAAGAGGTACACCCCCTGGGAGAAAGGTTTGTTTGTGGTATGCATAGCACTGCGCGAAGCTGAAAGAACAATTAGGCAACAACCACTGGTACTTAGAGGCCCATTTAAGATACTTAAATCAGTATTGTCGGGCACCCCGCCCCCTGATGGGGTGGCCCAACGAGCATCTGTAAGGAAATGGTACGCCCAAATTGAGCATTATTGCGAAATTTTCAAAGTGACTGAAGGAACTCCTCTAATGTTGTCTATCCAGGAAAAGCCGCAGGGTGAGGCTACAGAGGTAAGCCTCCCCCCTGTTATACAGGAAGCACCTCCATTCACTGGGTAGTTAGAAAATGCCTGGTTCACGGATGCCTCTGCAAAACGTGAAGGAAAAGTGTGGAAATACCGGGCAGTCGCTTTGCGAGTTGATACTGACCAGAAAATAATTACTGAGGGTGAAGGTAGTGCACAAGTTGGGGAATTAGTAGCGGTGTGGAGTGTTTTTCAGCATGAATCTCAAACTTCTTCTCCTGTCTATATCTACACTGACTCTTATGCTGTCTTCAAGGGATGCACAGAGTGGCTCCCCTTTTGGGAACAAAATGAATGGGAAGTAAACCGCATTCCCATTTGGCATAAAGAGAAGTGGCAGGAAATTTTAACCATTGCAAAACAAGGTTCATTTGCTGTCGCATGGGTAGCTGCTCATCAGGATGATAAGTCCCCCACGAGCCAATGGAATAACAAAGCAGATGAATTGGCCCGCTTGGCACCTTTGCAAAACACCCCCATAGAAGAAGACTGGGAGAGGCTCTTGGAGTGGCTGCATGTAAAAAGGGGACATTCAGGAATCAAAGATTTACATTGTGAAGCCCATGCCCGAGGCTGGCCTGTTACCCGAGAACAGTGCAAAACCTGTATTTCTGCCTGTGACCAGTGCCGTACTCGCCTTGAAAAGCACCCCCTAGAAGATGATCCCTTGCATCTGAGAACTGGAAAGGGACTATGGGAAGCCTGGCAGGTAGATTATATTGGTCCCTTCCGGAAATCAGAAGGCAAGCAATATATATTAGTGGGGGTAGAAATTTTATCAGGATTAGTCCAGGCAGAAGCTTTTGCACGGGCTACAGGGGAAAACACAGTTATTGGCTTGAAAACATGGTTTGGGACACTCCCCAAACCTCAAACGATTCAATCAGATAATGGCACACATTTTAGTGCTAAAATTGTGCAAGACTGGGCAAAACAGGAGGGAATCAATTGGATTTTCCACACTCCCTACTATCCTCAAGCAAATGGAATAGTGGAAAGAACTAATGGCATGTTAAAACGTTTTCTAAAACCTCAAAGCAGCGGGTGGACATCAAGACTGAGGGATGCAGTTACAGCTGTGAATAGCCGATGGGGAAGGAATGGATGTCCAAAATTGACAGCCTTTTGCCCCAAAGCTCCCACTATTTTACCTGCTCCCAGTGAGTCTGATCACCCAACAAACCCCTCCTATTACCCAGGGCAACCAGTCCTGGTGGAACTCCCCACAGCTGGGAGAGTGCCCCTTGTGCTAAAATTACCCCTAAACTGGTATATATGGAAAGCCAGAGATGCTAATGACAAAGAGCACAAAATCAACACAAGATGGATCATCCCATCTTTCTAATATTAACCTGGTCCTTCATTTAGGACGAAGGATCTTCTCTTTTTGTCTCTTTACAGGCACAGAACCAAGAGGATCAAATCTCTTCTATACAACTTTATGGGAGAATTAACTCCTGAATGAATCCCTTGTAATTGTGTGTATTGTTTGTCTAATCATTGTAGTGGGTGGGATCATATCATGTATTATGGAATATTATCCCTTATTCTTTGGACAACTGTCCTCCACGTCATTGCTTTTGAAGGTGGAGACCAAACACCAGGACCATGGGAAAACTTGGAAGAACGAAATGAATTTATGATTTTAGGTGAACAGATAGCCCGAGCCTTTGACCTCACCTCTTGTTGGGTGTGCGGAGGACCCATGGTTCTTTCGAGTTGGCCCTGGGTAGCCAAGCCAGTTGCTGCTAAGTGGTGGATAAGCAAATTAAGTGATGTGAGAAATGGTACAGCTTTCTGGGAAGAAGATGCCTCCCCCTGGTCAATTTGTTATCCTGAAAAAGGCATATACTGTTTGAATAGAACTGATCCCCATGGACATTTTGTGGGACAAAGTAATTGTGAATGGACCTCGTCTCCTGGTTATGATTGCTGGGACCCATATTGTCGCCCCTATGATTGTTCTAAGTATGCAGGAAGATGGAATCAGACCCATGTAAAACTTTCCAATAACAGTTGGGTCAAATGCTTTTATGAAAAACCGAGGGGGGGGAAGGATGTAAAACTGTGGGACAGGACAAGTTCTCTGATGCCTTGTTTTTGAGTTGCCCCCATACTAACACCACCAGTCCTAACCACATCATATGTGTATATCAATGGCAGTGGCAACTTCAGAATGGCTCTTGCACTCAATTTAAGAGATTTTGGGCTAATTCAAATCAAACAGGTAAAGATTTTGCTTGTAATTGTAAATGGAAAGAAAGTGGGGAAGCATGGCGATGTGACTACCTGCCAATTGGACTGGAATATGTTACACTGGGGTAATTCACCCTTTATTTTTCTGGAAACTGGCTCATGTTCCAGTCCAGACCTGGAAAGGCTGGGAATTTGATATGTTTTCATGGCTTCCAGGTGGCCCAACTGTAAAACGTATCCTCTTTTTTGTTTTGTGTGGTCTACCAACGTTCATGTTTTTACCTTGTATCATTCCATGTTCTATCCAACTTATCCAACATGTAGTAGCCCAAACGCAGTTTGTCACCACTTCATCCCCAGAAGGTGTTAAGCACATTCGTGCAGTTTACCAACCAAAACCATCAGTGGTAATGATTATATAAGCAAACGCTATTTTACAGATTTTTTATCACGTTTTATAGTTTGTTTTTGCACAGCTAGCTTAAAAAAATACAACTATCTACGAGGCAGAGAAACAAACAAACAACTGAGCTGCGCAGGCGCCTTGGTGGGACGAGGGCGTGGACACCCTTTTTCCTGCTGCGTGGCCAGACCAGCACGAGCCAGACCAGCGCAGGCCAGGCCAGCACACCAGACCACAGCACACCATCAGAGGCACATCGGACCCCAGCGACCCACCATGAGCATCTCAAGAAAGGACTTCATGGACTTAAGAAAGGATATCCAGGGTGCCATGGCAAAACAAAATGAAATCCTGGAGGGTACTGTACATGCCTACTTAGCGATGTTTGCTTTCCTTATTGTTCTAGTTGTCGGGTTGATTTTATACTCCTTGCAATTGCTTGCATGAGTTTTGTAGTCGTTTGTGTAGATGGTCACCCTCATCCCCTGAAAATACCGAACCTACACCCTCTACTCCCCCCCTACCTTCCACCTCTGACCCTTCCCAGCCATAGGCATTGGTCCTGGCCTGGGATCTCCCCAGTTTTGTAAAAATAATGTTAGGAAATAGTTAATTGTTAGTTGTTAACTGTTAATGTTGATTGTTAATTGTTATAATTGATAATTGTTGATAACTGCTGAGTTTTACAGTTTCTTTCTGCTATCACCGTGGATGGAAAACACTGGTTGGAGTTGGACTGTTACAAGAATGCTAAATAAAAGTGGAGACATCATTGACCCGAGGACAGTAGTAGCAGAGAAAAAAAAAAAACTGTTTGGATTTTTGGGGACTTTGGGTTGAGGGTGGTTGTTATTTTTGTAATTGTTCTTAAAATTTTTATACAATTGTTTTTGATATTGTTATACAATTGTTGTTGATATTGTTGTTATTTTTAGCTGATGCTCTTTTCCTACTTTTCTATCCTTTTTTCTGCCATCTAGGCAGGCAAGCAAAAATTTCCTATTTTCCTTATCTGTCTTTCAAAACCACCACGTAGGAAAAGCCACAATGTCAAGCCACCCAGGAAGTAGCATTGGATTGTCGAGCCACGGGGTGATGTGGCATTCAGAATGTATAGTGCTTGTCTCAAACAATCCAAGAGATAAGTGATGGACTCTGGTACTCAGGATATCTGTTGTCTGTCCTGTGGCATCTGAGAGTTAAACAACAGCTGTTGATGAACTAAAGAGATGTCTCAGCAACCCACCCACCCCTCCTGCAGCAAGTAACTGGGGAGTTTAGTGTGGGACGTGCTGAGCTTGGAGAAAAAGATCTACAGCTGGCTCTGGGAGCAGGATATCCAGTGATAACCAGACCTTGATATCTCATGAAAGCCACCAACTTAGCAGGACAAGATAAAGAGTGCCACCTCCTAGGACCAAAACCACTTCAATAAACTAAGCCTGTGGTGCCAGTTGTCTCGACCTCCTTTTTGTATGCAGAGATCTCCAAACAAAGACTATCTGCAGGACTTAGCCCAGACCTACCCCCCCCCCCTCCTATCTCAGAGGACTGAGAAGATAGGAGTTTTTCCCTGACGCAGGGAGAAAAGTGGGGGTGCAGTGGGCAAGAACCGTATAAAAATCTGGGACTCCGTGGGTGCATTTGAAGCACTTCCCCACCAGGAACCACTTCCCCACCGACGACATCGCTGGACCGTGGGTGGTAACTATTCTCTCGCTTGCTGTCCTCTTTATCTCTCCGTTTTCTCCTTTCTTTTCTGTCCCTGTTTTCCTGCCTGTCCTATTCGCTCTAGGGACCTTTGCTGTGTTGCTCTAATAAAATTTTGTTGTGTGCGTGACATCTGACCTCGTTTGCGTCTTAATTTCACCATTTGGGATCACCTTTACAAAAAATTGCCACGTATCCAAATACCGGATCGTGACACCTTCTCTTCCATCCATGGCTGGTGTCTGGGGAGGACTCCATCCATCCATCACCATCAACCCCCAGGCTCTGACCTCAGAACCCTTACAACCCAGCCCCTGTCTGCTCTGCCTTATCTCCTGCCTGCAGGCTGAGATTTCAGACCTGCTCACAGCTAAGGGTAGTGCCGGGAGAGTTGCTGGGGGTGGGGGGAGGCAAGAGGCTTTTGTACATACTTGTATATAATTGTACATATAATTAAAGCTGTCTAATTTAATTTTCAAGTCTCTCTCCTAATTCTCTCTCCTTCCCTACCTGGGTGGGAGGGGATCAAGAGCATTGCTGTTCGTGGTTTAATTGGCGATCCTGAGTCAAACCATGACAGGTTCATTGTCAGTTTTTTCTGGGCCCTTGCCACAACTAATTCCCTGATTACAAATAGGCCTTCAGGCCAGTACCAGCTTCAGAGATGCTGATCATATTTTTTCTACCTCTGACACTCTTTCAAATAGTCACTCCAGCAACAGATTTCAGACTCCAACTGGCTTTGCATACAGACCAAGGTGTTTCATGAGGCCACTTCTGCAGAGTGTTCAGCACACCACGATTCCATACAAAGTACACTTAAACTACTACACATTGAGTCTAGTTTAATAGAAAGGGGGAAAACTGCTAAGTTCCTAAGTAGGTCTCTAACAGTAGCAAGATGTAAAATTATACCTCAGGAAAGATGCAGCTTTAACATTACAAACAGTGCTAAAATACTGAGTACCTTCAACATATGAAGTTGCTCAAGTATTTAACAGTGCCTGAAGAGCAGTAAGCCCTATATTTAGTAAGAAAATAGTATATTTAGTTGAGCTTTTAAAAAGTGACCAAGATTTTACAAGCATAGATTCCTAGCATTACTTCAAACGAATATCTTTCAAATCATTTCTTGTTACACATCTTTAAACTGCAGCATTCAAAACCAAGATAGAGAACACAGCACAAAGGTATAAAATTATCTGTCCAAGGTCACCTGAACATTTTTCTGAGAGGCAAGAAGAGAAACTGATTTTTACAAAACTCTGTGCCCAGACCAGACAGTCTTCCTCCAACACCACACCTTATAGAATCATAGAATGTTAGGGGTTGGAAGGGACCTTGAAAGATCATCTAGTCCAACCTCCCTGCCAAAGCAGGATCACCTATGGCAGGTCACACAGGAATGCATCCAGACAGGTCTTGAATGTCCCTAGAGAAGGAGACTCCACAATCTCTCTGGGTAGCCTGTTGCAGTGCTCCACCACCCTTAAAAGTAAAGAAGTTTAACCTCATTTTGAGGTGGAACTTATCTTGGGGTGATTAAAATATATGCAGGTACAAATAGGTATTCATGTAAAAGCTACGCTCCTCCCTGAAAAAATGCAAGGAAGTATCTCCTGACTTATCCAAGCAAGATATATACTATAGCAAAAAATTGGGTCTGCGTAAATCACAATTGAGTCAGTTTAGCGCTAAGGCTGTGCTCTGTCCCTAAAACAGCATGTGATCTTAGGTGGAATAAATGTCCCCATTATATTTATAATGAAGCTAATCAATTTTGGGATTGTAAAATAACCCTGTCCAGCATACTGATGAATCATGTGGCATGTCTTCCAAGGACTCTATTGTTAAAGATGCCTTTTCTACTGAAATTTCAATAATTAATCATGTTTTGGGGTAGTTTTATTTTTGTGTGGCTTATCCTTTGATGACCTAATTTCCATTTATAATGATCTATTCCTTCATGGATTAATTGCTCATGCTACTTTCCCTATTAATCAGGTGTCAACATTTGCATTACAGATGACCATTTGAGTTATTTTCATACTACTAAATCTGGCAGCATGGTACTAATGATAAATACTTTCTTCAGTTCTAGGGGTGAATTAGCATCTCGGCCATTTTAAACAAAGGCATTAATAGGATCTTACCACTCTTTTGAAGTAGGCTGGTGGTTCTGTGGTATTATCCACATATTTGTATTATGTCTAAGAATCTACTTTTTTTCTGTAAACTGTAAGTGCACTAATATTTACTTTCACCCAGTGTTGTTAAACAAACTCTGAGCAAAGTTATGAGTCTGCGGCCATTACCTAGATCCCCATGTACCTTTAGAAGAGTTTCACACTGTCACATTTAGGAAAAATAAATTATCAGTGCTAGTATAAAACACTACAAATCACTGACCTGAGCTAGGTAACCTGATTGTGCCTGGAGCAGATAAAGGAGTACACACACTGCCCTGTTCACAGAATGGGGAGGCAGTAACCTTTGGAACGTGGCCATGGACAGTTACCTCCTTTTCAGCACAGCTAGGTCCAAAGAAACACACCCAGGCCCTGGAGGAATCACAGTCCACATCCCCAATTTCAGTTGGGTGACATTACATGTAGTCCTGATGGGGGTTGCTTACAATCCTTTCCCCAGATGTGACTCAGACATGTAGGCCAAGAGGAAGAGGAAGAAGAACCTGGTTACACCACTTCCCACATTATGCTGCTGCATCCTCCTCTACCTGTAGGGAACAGGAGGCAATAGCAGCTCAAATTATGATCCCTGGGCTGCTACTCTGGCATGTAAGTCTGGGCGTGGTACAAGTAAATTTGTTCTTTGCACAGGAGCAATGAAGGTCTTCACAAGTCTCTAACACTCTCACATAGAAGCACAGTCAAGGTCACACTACATCAGATTTTTAAGAAAAATGTTTTTCTGCGTAGAAGCATCCCCGGCCCCTCTGGGTCAGCAGTTTCAATAACAGACATATATCACCTGAGTTTTACTTGCTAAGCCCTGCCAGCTGCCGCTTTTACACTGGCAGAGAACAAACTGGACATGTAAAGTACTTAGGCTAGTGTTGGAAGCATAAACAAATGGTACATCAAAAGCGAACACGGTAGAAAACATACTTTTCATAGCATGAGGAAAAATTCCCCGAGGATCTGTCAGGTAGATCTGAAATTCCCCAGCTGTGGGCTCTCACTTCCCAGTATCCTTTAACCAGGAGTACAACTGCTGCCTTGAAATCTGTTACGGAAAAAGCAGTTCTGTGTTTGCCACGTATGTTTCCAAGCCCTTTCATTCTAGGATGGTTAGCATTTCCATCCTGTGACTACAGTCAGACAGGAAGGGATAAATACCTCTCTCAATCCAATCTCACACAGGAACCTTTTGCCTACCCCACCAAAGAAAAAAATCTATTCTGTCTTATGGCAGTCCACACACTGCATTGTCTGCACAAGCAGGACTATCAGGTTTGGTGTCCAAGAGCGTGTCCTTTCTAACACCTCTTTGGTTTCTTACTAAACTTCTGTCCTAGGGCCAAACTACAAACTATTCAAATCCAAAACCTCAGAGAGCTGCTCGCTCTCTCAAAGTACTTGTTAGGTAGGTAAATGTGAAGGTGGTCCTCAGTGAGAACACCTTCAAATCAACCAGCTCAGTATAAGGCATCTGCATGAAGTACTAAGTACTGCCTGATTGAGGCTCAACTCAGTAATAACTCGGAAAGTTACTTCAATAACCATTCATGGAATGGCCTTATTTTCCAGTCCATGAATACAGTCCCTCACTTGACTTCATGGTCTGGTTTTGGACACAAATAATACTTTCACATGTGCTGGTAGATATTGTGCAGAAGGCTGCTCATTTCAGAACTTAAAACTTTTCAAACTTTTTTTCCTTATAGCATATTGTTGGATTCTGTCATTCCAATATTGTATCAGTTCTTCCCCATCTCCTCATGCCTTTCAAAGAACACTGTTGGTCTTGCATCATATTATTGGGGTGATTAAGTACCTGAATTCTAAACATCCTTATTCTCTGCCCCAGGAGATCAGGGAGACAATTGTGCAAGGTAGGTCAGAGCAGCCCCCTCTAACAAGAAATGAAAGCCTGGACTTGTGCACATCTCTGAAACTTGTGCTATTGAGCTGCCATAATGACATACTACGTCCCATTAATCAGCAATTACACACTGACAGGGACTGTCAATCTAATACCATATCCATTCAGCAGAACTAAATGTACCATTTCTGTCCCCAACACTGCTCCTATGACTAAAACTCTTCAAAATAAAGCGAAATGTGGGATTTAATGGCGCACAGAAAACTCCAAATTCTGAATTAAGAAGGAGAGAGATTAGAGCATTTATAGCCTCACCACATCCGTGACTGTAAAGCCTGAGAAAGCAAAATTGCTCTGCAAGAATCTGCAAGCACAGAAATAATCTGCTAATGTCCATATTAAATTTGTAGTTTGTCCTCACAAATCCCCCTGGTACAACTAACTTTTTGTTATCTACATGTGCTTACTACATCTGAGAGAGGCAGTCCTCTTCAGTGCTAGCCTGTCTGAAGCCTCCCTTGGTACTTATTATACCTGCCCCCAAAGCACACCCCAATCCCTGATGTTTCATCTTACTCTGCCTGGCAGAACAAGAGAGGCCAGCACTCTGTCACCCAACCACAGCTGACAGACAGCAGTGTTTTCACATCACTGGAGGCTTAAGATGAGACACAAGATAGAGAACATCACGGCCCAGTGGACAGAAACCAGGCTAAGACTCCCTGTCTCCTCCATTCAGACAACAGAAAGACATTCCCTTTACATGCTGTAGTGTCACGGAAATTACTGTCCAAAGGTTGTTGCCTTCTTGCTGCTGGTGGAAGCATTTGTGCGAGTGCTGCTGGATCCACTTTGTGCAAAATCCATCAGGACAGATCAGACCAAAAGCTGCAAACTTTTTACAATAAACTGATAGATTCAGCTTCCTTCAGACTGTCCTGCTGTCACATCTCTGTGGGATGGTCACAGCCCTGAGAAGCAGCAATGGGTAGTGACAATCTAGCTGACACAGCTGAAGTTCAAGGGGGACATCTGGTAAGAGCTGGAGGCCTCATCCCAGGAATACATGCTTGCTCAGGGGGACAAGAAGCAAGTGCCCAAGTGCTGTTCTGAGCAGAAATTCTATCAATCAAGAGCACACAAACATCATCTTAAATGACACCATGAGGCTTCAAGCTCTACTGGACTGTGGGGCTGCCCTAGGGCTAAACTCAGTCACAGCATCCAAACTAGTTCTCTATGTACCATGTAGCCAGCGGAGACAGACATGATTTGAGCATGACTTACCCACCCTAAAATAAGCACATTAAATAGCTGGATTGAAGTGTTTTCTGGCCTAGATGTTTCAAGTTTAGACAGCTAGAGACAGATGAGATGAATTCCACTTTGGTGGACTGAGCCCTGCCATGATGGCATTCAGTATTCCAGGCTGCAGCAAAATATCTACATCCACTGAGTGACCTTAGGTTTCTTCTCCAAAACTGTTTTAAAATGTATTACATTTAATTTCAGTGCAACTAAACAACTTGCATAGCTGTTTATATTTTTAAAGTATTAAAGAATTTTAAAAGTCCAAACAAAATAACCACAAACACAGAAATGACCACAATGCTAGTCATAACATGCCACTTCTGCAGCATTACAAAGCACAGCAGCCACTTCATAAGAGTGTGGGAACACTGAATCAATGTAAATGCTGTTTTTGAAAAGTGTCTCCTGACCTTTCTGCTCTTGTACAGCTGGTAACTCTGGGCTCTGGTGCCCAAGTGAGAATTCAATAAAAAGTGTTTCCTGTGATAGGACTATCACTTTACCTGTAGCACAAACATCACTACTGGCAAAATTAACCCCAGTAAATGAGTTTGCTGAACACACCTGGTTATCTAAACAACTATGTTTCTTCTCTTCTTTAATCAGCTTCAAATCTTAGGACTTTTTTTTCATCCTCAGTATTCACAGAAAGAACATAATTGCAAGGCACTTAGGGCTTTAAAAAGCACCTGCAATACTTGGCAAGTGCATTTTCATATGCTTGAGATGCTTGCAACTCACTTCAAGTGCTGTGATCAGCATCTACCAAACCCTTAACTAGTAAGGAACAATCAGACATACTATGCTGCTAGACAAGGGCATCTAAGCCTGTGGCATTAAAAAAATTTAGCAGCTCTTCAAGAGTCTGACTCAGGGAGCAGTCTTTTGGGGAGGAGCTGGGACTGGGGAGGGGGTGAAGGGACAGGAGTGTCACAATAACAGGGTCTGGAACAAGCTTGATACCTTGCATGAGGCAACATTGCCTGCAGCACCAGAAACGTACCTGCCAGGAGAGACTTACTCACGAGAGATGGTGCTGCCAAGTGCATAAGGACCATGGCAGCACAGACACCCAGCTGCCCTGTAGTTGCTCCACTTTACACCAGAGCAAACTTAAGACTTGATGTCTAATCCAAAGTCCTTTCACTTGTAAGCTTCCTTGTCCATCTGTATGGTGTGGAAGGACTCTCTATTCCCTTCAAACATGCCCCACAGCACAGAGTGGCAGACTGCCAGCAGTCTCACCACAACAGTTTCTGTGCCCCAGGTACACAATGTTAAGGTGACTACATCCTTGACCATCCTCTTCTGGAGTAGCTTGACAAAACACAGGCACATCTCCTCTTGTTCGTTTTTTGTTCTAAGAGGAAAGTAAAGGTGTTAAGCCAAAAGGCCTTGATACTCCTTCTGCAAAAGACTATTAACTCTCTATGAGATCACACAGCATTGGCTGCTAAATGGAGATCAAAGAAACTAACACCATTTGCTTGGTCAATGCTTATAAAGTCTTACTAGGCAAAATATGTTAAGACTACATTATATAACAAGATGCTTGACTTCTAAGTCCTTAAAGAAACGAGGTAGCTACAGCATAGAAAAATCTGAGAATCATAGAATGGTTTGGGTTGGAAGAGAAAGATCATCTAGGTCTCTCTATACATACAGATAACAAAATGAGGATGTGGAGCTCAAAGATATTTATTTTCTTCCCTTTTCATATCAACTATCTACTTTCACAGATGAAATTTAATTTCATTTTCATTTCTTTCTCACAAAAAAAACCCCAACAGATCTGCAATGTTTGGCTGCCAAGGGAGTTTTAAGCCCCATTCAGGTCTTTCTGGGTCTTGTAGTCTCTCTAGACAGAACTCCCAGCTGTCCAGGTCTCCAGCTGGAGGGAGTGCTTGAGCCTGTCAACCCTACCTAAGGGCAGCAGAGACAACACAGCAGAGACTGCCTCTATTAAGATAAAAAAGGAGAGTAACTGTCATAGATTATTCCCTTCTGAGGGGAACTGAGGCTCCAGTATGCTGACCAGACCCATCCCACAAGGAAGTCTGCTGCCTCCCTGGGGCCCAGATTAGAGACTTTACTAGGAAACTCCCTGGTGTGGTATGGCCTTCTGATTACCTGCTATTGGTTTTGCAGGTTGGCAGTGATGAAGGTGCAGAGCCAAGTCCAAAAGCGACCAAAAAGAACTTCAGGCCACTGGGGCGATTGGTTGAAGGATCAGGAGCACAGGTAGTGTTTTCCTCAATCCCATCAGTAGCAGGGAAGAACACAGAAAGGAAAAGGAAACACACCTGATTAACAGATGGCTCAGAGCCTGGTGCCATCGGCAGAATTTTCATTTTTTCTTTTATCATGGGGAGGTTTACAAGGCACTGGGCCTCCTGGCAACAGATGGAGTTCAGTTATCTCAAAGGGGGAAATGGATTCTAGCTCATGAGTTGGCACAGCTCAATGAAAGGGCTTTAAATTATGTTAGAAGGGGGAAGAGGATAAATACAGGCTCACTTGAGATGAGCCTAGGGGTGGCATGTCAATATTGGGGGTGAAATTAATAGCCCAGCTCAAGTGAATCTACAGCAATACAGACAGCATGGGCAACAAACAGAGGAGCTGGAAGTCACTGTGCAGCAGAACAGTTATGACTTAGTCACCATCACAGAAACATGATGGGATGGCTTTCATGACTGGAATGCTGCAATGGATGGCTATAAGCTCTTCAGAAGGGATAAGCAAGGAAGGAGAGGCAATGGAGAGGTGGTAGGGTGGCTCTGTATGTTAGGGAGTGTTTTGTCTGTATAGATCTCAACGATTGTGATGATAAGGTCCGGTGCTTATGGGTAAGGATGAGAGGGAGGGTCAACAAGGCAGATATACTGTTGGGAGCCTGTTATAGACCACCCAACCAGGATAAAGAGGCAGATGAAGCATTCTAAAAGTGACTGGCAAAAGTCTTACAACCACTAGCCCTTGTTCTGGAGGGAGACTTTAACTTACTGGACGTCTGCTGGAAATACAACATGGTGAGAGGAAGCAGTCTATGAAGTTCTTTGAGTGCACGGAAGATAACTTCCTGGTACAGCTCGTAAGTGAGCCTACCAGGGAAGGTACCTCACCAGACCTGCTGTTTACAAACAGAGAAGGATTGGTGGGAGATTTGGTGGTCAGAGGCTGTCTTGGGTTTAGTGACCATGAAATGATAGAGTTCTCGATTCTTCATGAAGTAACAAGAGGTGCCAGCATAACCACTATCATGGACTTCCAGAGAGCAGACTTCGGCCTGTTCAGGACACTGGTTGAGAGAGTCCTTTGGCAGACAGTCCTGAAGGTCAAAGGGGTCCAGGAAGGCTGCATATCCTGCAAAAAGGAAGTCTTAAAGGAGCAGAAGCAGGCTGTCCCCATGTGCCATAAGACAAACTGGTGGGGAAGAAGACCAGCCTGGCTGAACAGGGAGCTTTTGCTGGGACTTGGGAAAAAAAGTAGTTTACCTCCTTTGGAGGAAGGGGCAGGCAACTCAAGTAGAGTACAGGGATCTTGTTAGGTCATGCAGAGAAAAAATTAGGAAAGCAAAAACTCATCTAGAACTCAATATGGCCACTGTTGTAAGAAACAACAAAAATGGTTTTACAAATACATTAACAGCAAAAAGAGAGCCAAGGAGAATGCAGGGGAGAACATTACCACCAAGGATGAGGAAAAGGCTGAGGTATTTAGTGCCTTCTTTGCCTCAGTCTTAATTTGTCAGACCAGTTATCCTCAGGGACAGCGCCCTGAGCTGCAAGACAGGGACAGAGAGCAGAATAAACCCCCCAAAATCCAGGAGGAAGCAGTTAATGACCTGCTATACCACCTGGACACTCACAAGTCTATGGGGCTGAGTGGGATTCACCCGAGAGTACTAACAGAGCTGCTGGTGGAGCTTGCCAAGCCACACTATCATTTATCAACAGTCCTGGTTAATAGGGGAGGTCCTAGATGATCAGAGGCTTGCCAATGTGACACCTATCTACAAGAAGGGCTGGAAGGAGGATCTGGGGAACTACAGGCTTGTCAGCCTGACCTTGGTAACCGGGGAAGATTATGGAGCAGTTCATTTGAGTGTGCTTACGTGGCAACTGCAGGACAGCCAGGGAATCAGGCCCAGCCAGCATAGGTTCATGAAATGCAGGTACTGCTTGACCAACATGATTTCCTCTATGACCAGGTGACTTGCCTAGTGGATGAGTTGGAGCTCATCGCCTAGCTCCTAGTTGGAGTGAGTCCAGAAGAGGGTCACAAAGATGATCAGAGGGCTGGAGCACCTCTCCTGTGAAGAAAGGCTGAGAGAGTTGGGCTCTTCAGCCTGAAGAAATGAAGACCCTCTTCTTCCCTGGGTACAAAACTGGCTGGACGGCCAAGCCCAAATAGTTGTGGTGAATGGAGTTAAATCCAACTGGCAGCCAGTCACAAGTGGCCTTCCCCAAGGCTCAGTGTTGAGGCCAGTCTTGTTCAATATCTTTGTCAATTGTCTGGATGAGGGGGTCGAGTGCACCCTAAGTCTGTGGATGATGCTAAGTTTGGAAGGAGTGTTGATCTGCCTGAGGGTAGGAAGGCTCTACAGTGGGACCTGGACAGGCTGGATCGATGGGGTGAGGCCAACTGAATGAAGTTTAACAAGGCCAAATGTCTAGTCCTGCACTTTGGTCACAACAACCTCATGCAGCTCTACAGGCTTGGGGAAGAGTGGCTGGAAAGTTGACCAGAGAAAAAGGACCTGGGGAAGCTGGTTGACAGCTGGCTTAACATGAGCCAGCAGTGTGCCCAGGTGGCCAAGAAGGCATCCTGGCCTGTATCAGGAATAATGCAACCAGCAGGAATAGGGAGGTGATCGTGCCTCTCTGTACTCGGCACTGGTGAGGCTGCACCTCGAGTACTGTGTTCAGTTCTGGGCCCCTCACTACAAGAAAGACATCATGTTGCTGTAGTGTGTCCAGAGAAGAGCAACAAAGCTGGTGAAGGGTCTGGAGAAGAAGTCTTACAAGGAGCAGCTGAGGGAATTGGGATTGTTTAATTTGAAGAAAAGAAGGCTGAGGGGAGACCTTATCAGTCTCTACAACTACCTGAAAGGAGGCTGTAGCAAGGTCGGTGTTGGTCTCTTCTCCCAAGTAACTGCGGATAGGGTAAGAGGAAATGGCCTCAAGTTGTGCCAGGGAAGGTTTAGATTGGATATTAGGAAAAATGTCTTTACCGATACAGGGGGGCAAGCATTGGAACGGGCTGCCCAGGGAAGTGGTGGAGTCACCATCCCTAGAGGTGTTAAAAAAACATTTAGACATGGCACTTCAGGTCACGGCCGAGTTGACATGTTGGTGTTGCGTTGACTGTTGGACTCGATCATCTTAGGGGCTTTTCCAACCTTTGTGATTCTATGATTCATGGTAAACCATTCCAAGACGGTTAGTAGCATAAAACTGGCTAGAAGGAAATTGAAAAGACATGTTCTCCAATGTGAAAGATCTTTTTAAATATATTTTTTAAATAATTGATGAATTTTAAAAAAATGTTTACGATTATTCCTACTGGAAACCAATGGAAGACATTCTCCTGTATATGAACCTCAATACTGGAAACTTTAAACTGCCTAATTTACCAGGTATAACCACCTATCTAGGAATATGATTTCTAGTAATGGAAAGGAACTGTTAAAATAGTAGAAACATTGAGAACCACTCAAGCTAAAGCTGTGCAAATTGCAAACTGAAGAAAAGCTGAATAATTTATTACGAAGAGTAACTACTTACTGCCACAAATTAAGAAACTGTATGGTACTCTGTCATTTCAAATCCTCAACAAAAGCAGCATGGCTTCTGACAATGCAATCCAGCAGAAGTAAAAAATTAAGGGCTAGACACAGGAACTGCCGAATGAGGGTCTTCAGCCCAAGTTAACCAGGAAGCCTAGGTTATCATAACACTTCCTCCTGGAAATCTATTAAACTTGCTTAGATGTATTAAATGATAGAGATAGTGTACTACTAAGAGAAGCAAATCCTGCCAACTATAAATCAGTATATTACTATCAGGACGAGATGTCTTGACATACAGAAAATAAGGAACCAGCTTGATTTATATTCTGCAAACAAAATCAAAGGTCACTCATCTCCTAGCACAATGTCATACTGTATGCATTAGCAAGAAGGACACGGACAGCTAAACAGACATTTTTAGAATTAGCAGAATGTGCTAATTGAGTGCATATTTGCAAAATCAATATATTTCACCAGAAAAAAAAAATGCTGTATTTGAATGTGGATCATATACATGTTAACTTCTGACAACAGGGTCACAGCAGGAAGGCATGGTAGGAAGTATGGAGACCATCACTGATAGAATCACATAACAGCATTTTTAGCTCTCTCAAAATAAATCACAGATCACAGCATTTAGCACTTGAAAGACTATTGCAAAAGTCCTTGATGTGAAGAGAGTAGCTCTTCCAGCTCTATTATTTTTAGGCCTGCTAAGTCAACCAGAGATCTGTGTAGGACCCTGATGTAAAATACTCCCCAATTATCTGATTGGGGGATTTTTTTCTCCATGAAGGACTAACAAAGGTCTTCTCCTTCATCTTAAGACACAGCCATACCCATCACGTTGAAGCTCTGTCATTTCTTGTTCTGCAACTTGTGTACCATTCTCCATTTTCCTCTAGCATAATTTTTTATTCCAAATACCAAAGGGATACGTAGGAGAAAAAGTGCAAAGGTAGGAGAGGAAAAGCTCAAAATCGTAAGAAATGTGGGTAGTGCTTTCTTTAGCAGTGAAGAAAGAACAATGGAGGAGTAACTGCCTCAGCACACAGTGAAGTCTATGAAGGTCAATGTATTTTTATGTGCACTCACAACCACACTGAAGACCTTCTCCTCCAGCAAACAAAACACAGCATAAATGTCAAAGGAGAAATTAAATTCAAGATAAATTTGTCTGGCCTTTTAAGAAAGTATTTTTTTAAGAATCTCATTATGTAGTTTGATTTGCTCTTGAGATCAGCGATATTGTATGGAGTCCAACTCCCATCTCCAAGCAGCCAAGGACAGCTTCTATCCTCCTTTATATCGATGAGGGGATCTTACCCAAATACCTAGCTATCTAGAAAGATGCATCCCTTCTGATTGCAACTAAGCCAGCAAGCTCCCCTCTCCGATTTTCAAGTGCACAGACTACGAGTCTCCCATTTGCATCCAGCATTAAGACCTTGGCAAGAAATACAACATTTGCACGTACAAGATAGAACACCATAAGTAAAACTCAGCAGATACAGACATTATTAGAAGTATTTTGCATTAGCTGTGACAAGGGGAAGGAGGCTGGAGAGGCAAGCTGTTTTCATTAAGAACTCTCTTAGGATGCTGGACAACCAACCAAGTGAAGTCAGGAAGCCGGCACAAAGCTTGTTGCAGTTGCTCATTTAAATCAGCCAGCTCAGTTAGCTACAGCTGTGGCTTACAGCTGCAGTGCAGAACAGTTTACAAGTGTGAGACCTGCTTAGTTACATATTAAACTTCTTGCTGGCTGTGGTGTGTCAGCCTCAATTAAGAGCCAAATGCCCTCCCAGCATGATGTGGAGAAAATAATAAGAATAGGAATGAGAAAGTCTGTAGGTCAAGATGAAGACAGGGAGATTGTTTATCAATTATAGTTGCAATTATATATATAGTATATACTTATTACCAAGTAAAATAGATAAAGGTACTGAGAAACAAAAAGGAGAACATTAAAACAAATGTCACCTATGGTCATAGAATGGTTTGGGATAGAAGAGACCTTTAAAGGTCATCTAGTCCAATCACCCTGCAATGTGCGGGGATATCTTCAACTAGATCAGGTTGCTCAGAGCCTCCTGAATGGTTCCAGGGATGGGAAATCTACAGCCTCTCTGGGCAACATCTTCCAATGCTTCACCAGCCTCATCGTAAAATATTTCTTCCTTATAATCTCGTCTAATTCTACCCTCTTCTAGATTAAAACTATTACCACTTGACCTATTACTGCAGGCCCTATTAAAAAGTCACTTCCCATCTTTCTTATAAGCCCCCTTCAAGCATTGAAAGGCTGCAATATGGTCTCCTCAGAGCCTTTTCTTCTCCAGGCTGAACCACTCCAACTCTCTCAGCCTGTCCTCATAGGAGAGCTGTTCCATCCCTTTAGTCATGTTTGTAACCCTCCTTTGGACCCACTCCAATAGATCCATCTCTTACACTAAGAACTCCAAGTTGGATGCAGTACTCTAGGTAGGGGTCTCATGAGAGCTGAGTAAAGGGGGAGAATCACCTCCTTTGAACTGCTGGCCACGCTTCCTTGGATGCAGACCAGGATACAGTTGGCTTTCTGGGCTGCAAGCACACGCTGCCAGCTCATGTCCAATTTTTCATCCACCAGTAAGTACCCCCAAGTCCTCTGTAGGGCTGCTCTCAACCCCTTCATCCCCCAGCCTGTATTCATACCAGGGGTTGTCCCAACTCAGGTGCAGGACCTTGCACTTGGCCTTGTTGAACCTCATGAGGTTCACACGGGCCCACTTCTTGAGCTTTTCCAGGCTCCTCTGAATGGTATTCCATCCTGCAGGTGTGTCAACTGTACGGCTCAGCTTGGTGTCATCTCCAAATTTGCTGAGGGTGCACTTGATCTACACCATTGACGAAGATACATGATTTTGTAAGTTTCTCTCTGCTCCTCCCTTCCTTCTCATACCTTTCCTCTGATACAGTGTGGGCTCTCCACAATCAGCAGTTGCTTTAGGAATATCCATCTGCTTCTGTGTGGGTCTTCCACAGGCCGCAAGTAATATCTGCTCCACCACGGAGGACCTCCTCCTTCCCTGACCTCGATGCTCCCTCTGTTGTTTCTCACTCTCTGTTTTACCTCTTCCTCTGCCTGTGTGGTGGTTTTTGCCCTTTTTAAAATATGTTTTAACAGAGGATGATGGCCTCAGTTTTTCTGTGCAGATGTCCTCCTGAACATCACTGGAGTAAAATTTTTTATCTCAAATAAAGCAACATGAAATAGACAATCAGAAACCATTCTAAAAGATACCTGTTTTGCAAGACAGCAAGAATATTTTCCTTTTTCTTTTTTTTTTTTAAGACATAAAAATATATACTTCAGGTTTTTTATATTTCAAGCAAACTAGTTTTGCCACTGTCCATAATCAGAATATGGTAAGTATATACTGCTGACTGCCAAACAGCATTTAAAGTAAACAAAATTAAATTAGAACCATACTTTTCATTTCAGAAACACAACCTGCCAACAGACTGCAGATGTTCAATTGGCCCAGACCAGATAACTGAAACACACAGCCCCTGGGACACCAATGCCAAGCCAACACAAAACACTATGGCTAACCAAGGATCCATCAAAACAAAAGGAAAGAAATTGCAGCAGCAACCAAAACCTCAAAAAAAAAAAAAAAGTGAAAAGCATACAAAAGCCAACATGCTGAACACTCTCATTTATTGTTAAAATCTGCTGAGAAATTATGAACTCCCAGAATTAATTTTTTCTAAACATTTTTAATTAAGTTTTCACTTTTAAAAATGTTCTTACATTCCACCCAGTCCTTCTCCCCACAGGAAGACTGTCCACAGCATAATCTGTAATAGCTGCAGAGAGGCAGTCTTTATAGAAAGAAAACCCCAGGTGTAAAACCTAGGAGAGTGCTGAGGCTTTTCTCCCCACCCCAAAAGGATGTTCTCTCCCACAACCCCACCTCTCTCCTAACAGCAAGGCTACATGTATTCCAAACATTCACAAGCCATCACTGCATTCCAAGAAAGTAGCATCTTAAGAAAATTCAAAGCAAGAATCTTTCCAAACTCACTCAATCTTTGCATGCTTACATTCCCTTTAATCCCCATCCATGCTCAAAAGTCCCAAGCTGTATAGGTGAGCCCTGCAGAAGTGGTCCAAAGCTCATCCAACATGATCTTATGACAGAGCCACCATTAATGGAAGAGCTATTTAGAGAAAGAGCCCAACACAACCAAGTTTGTACTTCGTATGCTCTGCCACTGTCAGACATCATGAATGAAATGGCAAATGATACATGCAGACCAATGTATTTAAATGCTTTTTCCTCTACCTGCTCGTTATCTGCCTTTTCTCAGAACACAGAATTCATCACAATGGAATACTGAGAGGTTTCGATGCCGACATTTTAGTTTATGTAAAACCTCAGCAGTTTTGGCAAGTACTAATAGGTGTGGACAAACAGACCACATCAGGAAGAGCTCAAGGCCCATAGCAAAGCATGGCAGAGAATGCTTAGCACGTCCCTGTAAGGAAGCTGAGCAATTTCCTGCACAGGGATTTCATGTAGGGCTTGGGTCCATGTGCTTCTTAAATCCCACCTGGCTAGGGGCAAGTCACTCCGTCTCCCTCCTGTCTTAACTCCCCACCTGTAAGATGGAGACACTGATCTCTTCTCTTGTACTAGACTGTTGCAGTAACATCATCGAGGCTGTACAGCACTTAGACACTAGAGTTACAGGGGCCGTGTTAGTACTTTGGAGAGACAGATTCAGCAAACCCTTGGAGGAGGGAAAGAAGGCATGTCTTTTAAGCATCTAGAAAGATTAAAGAATACAAAGTCTGACTAGAAGCCAAAGGAAACCACACTCTAAAATCATTCAAGGACTTCTGAAAAACATTCCTTCATTCAAAGGTTTAAGCACTGTTTTTCTAGCACTTTAAAGAAGAATCAGTATCACAGACTGATGGACCTGCCACAATTTAGCACTGCCTAGACATCTGTTGAAAACATAACTTTTGTACAAGAACAATGATTTGGTGAACAAGCAAACGCTGTCAGTGCAGACAGATGATGACAACACAGAGGTATTTTAAGATTCCTATCCATCCCTCTTTTCTTGGCATAATGCTAAGAATTTACTGTCAAATGTTTAAAACCCTGAGCTCCGAGATATTCAGTCAATAAACTGAAGATCAGAATTTAACCCTATGAAATAAATAAAAATTATTACCTTTTTTGCATTTGGCAGACTACGCCTATAACTCTGTGACGTTCAGTTAACCAACAGCTTTGAACAGGCATCAGCACCGTAAAGAATCCATGGCACTACACACAGAACACCACTATTAATTTTCTTACTATGGTGCAAGCTTTCAAAAAAAAAAAAAATTTAAAACACCATAAAAAAATCCCAACACTATAAAGCTGATTTTATGGTCAGTAATTTTTTGGTCAAAGACAATGGCATAAAATTCACTCTCCATAGCAAAATTTATTTAACCCTGGCACCAGGAAACGAATCCCAACATTTCACCTCTATTCAGCAAATCAAAGGGATTGGGTTACAACCATCTTCAGATGGTTTAACCAGGATGAGCTGGGAAAATTATTCTAGAGTAACACTGAATCTCTGCTTTTTAGAGTGTGTTCTGTGTCCCTCATATTCACGAGAGACACAAGGACATTACAGCTCTCTTAGTTTGTGGATCTTCGGGGTTTGTTTTTTGTTTTTTTTCCCCCAGCAAAAAGGATCTGCTGAACAGTCTTTTTAGCTTTTTAGCTCAAAACAGAGCTCTCAATAAGCACTGGAGTTCAAGCTCTGGTGTCAGTCATTCCCCAAGCAATGAGAAGCATGAACAGCTGCAACTCCTCAGAGCAGTTTGCTAATCCTCAAATCCAAACACTTCTAACAGAGACATGGAGAACATGAGCGTTGAAACAGTCTTCAAGAGAAAGAAGAGCCAGGACAGAACAAAGCTAGATTATATTATGAAGATCTGATATACCCAGAGTGGTTCCACCCTATAGCATCTCAAGATGGGGATGGGGGTAAGGTTAGAATAAAGATGGCAGTAGTATCTTCCTTCCACAACTTTCATCTGACCTTTGGTAGAGCCCAGCAGACATTTCTCCCATCTGCACTGGATTCAATGTGCCTTTTCTGTCTCCAAGACAGCCAGGTCAGGGACAAAAGCAGAAGTCAAAACATCTGTCAGCCTCTGTTACCTACAGAAAAGAGTGGCTTTTTGGATAAGAGAACACAGCACTGCAAAAGCATTGGCAGGGGGCCTAGATCTGCCAGGCTCTGTAGCTGGCTGAATGAGAGGGACATATCTGACAAGGACAAACATTTCCAGGACACTAGCTGCAAGCACACAAATAGGCTTATGGACAAAAACCAGTCATCCAGGAACCACATGGAGCAAGAGGGACAACTGTAAAAGGGCACAGGGTGGCTGGAGCTATGCAGAACAAGACTGGCAGTGTATCTGGGATTTTAAAACTAGCTTTATGCTGACCAGCCTCAACTACATTTCAGTTTTCACACAAACACTTGGCCAAGGACAACCCCTGCTGTGGACATGTACATCAGACAGCAGCACTGCCCCCATTTTCTCCTCCTGCCTGTCACCCTGCAGCCATCAGTCCTCATGCAGCACCCAACAGACATCAGCTTCTGCTGGAGGACCCAGAAACAAGAGTGACCAGAGACAAGACTGGGCAGGAGAAGGCTTGCCAAGTATTTGCCTCACACTCCTCTCTGCAGGGTACACTCTCACTCATGACCAAAAGGAAAGTCTTTACATGCCCTTCTCCCTTACTCTGACAGCCAAAATCACAAATCAACCTCGTTCAAGTGGCACAAGCAGCCATCCAGGCCACAATGCATTCATCTGAGTTCATGTCAGCTTTAGTACTCAGAATTCACTTCTAGTAAACAGTAAGAAAAAAAAGAAGATTGACATGCATATGCAAGGACTAAAACATTGAGACAGAGATTTTGAGGCAGCAGTATGTCCCCTTCCCATGCTTCTTTCCTCCTCAAGCCCTGTTCCTATTGTACTTTCATGTGCCTATCACTGCAAACAAAAGATTTATGCCAAGCTAATGAAATGTCTGGGCTGTGCTATGTGGGTGAGCCAGTGCAGCCTCTCTTGTGTGCACAAGAGTAACTGCAGGAAACACATTTCCAGACCTGTCAAGACTAATTTCTTTTAGAAAGAATAAAAGATAGCTGACAATTTTTCCCCTTCAAGCAAGAAAGAAGAAGAAAGAAAAAAAGAGAAAGAAAGGAAAATAGATTAATAACTAAGAGGTAAGGAGAAATTTCTGAAGGGTGCCCTCCTTCCTATAATTATTAGTGTGATGGATGTGCTAGGAGATCCAAGCTGCTTGCACAACCAGGTGCTGTACGAACTGCATGATGCAGCCCCCTCCTGGCAGTAAAACAGGAACAAACAAGAGAGAAAAGAAACATCCAGGGGGGAAAAAAAAAAAATCTGCCCAAGGTATCATGACAGATCTGCAGCAGAGCCAGAGATCCCAGCCACAAGAAATACAGATTTCCTACACATGCCTTGATGTTGTAGCTGAGAGACACTCTGCTTTCCTGCAGTATCTCCATCAGTTGCCTGATCTCCACCTCACAAAGGCTGCCCAAACTCCTAGTAACATTGCAGAAGCTGAGAGTAAACATCCAAGCCATGGTGAGGGACAGGGACCCACTCTATGTCATTATGCGGTCCAGGTATGTTCCCCAATTCACCTGTAAACCCAAATGATGTGTCAGACTGAACTATCATTTACAAGAGCCATGTAACCTCTTACTCAAGGCTTAAAGGCCACAAAGCATTTTGAGGGAAAGATACTTCCATAGAATCACCAAATCATTTAGGTTGGAAAAGACCCTTAAGATCATGAAGTCCAACCATAAAACTAACACTGCCAGGTCCACCACTAAGCCACGTCCCTGAAGCGCCTCCACCACCTCCTTGGGCAGCCTGTTCCAATGCTTCACCACTCTTTCGGTGAATAAATTTTTCCTAATATCCCATCTCAACCTCTCCTGGCACAACTTGACCCCATTTCCTCTTGTCCTATTGCTAGTCATTAGGGAGAAGAGGCCAACACCTGCCTCATTACAACCTCTTTGGAGGTTGAGACACTTGCAAACCTCCAGCTAATACACACATACTCATTTAGCACAAGCAATGCAGATTTGTTCCTTTTGATCTACAGCTCCCAGATTCATTCCCCAGGGATGGCACTACTCAGGGTTGTGTCCTTTTGTAGGAAGAAGCAGAAATTAAAAAGATCACATTTGTCAAAATTTTATGAAGATTAACTAGTCACCAGAGCTATACAAAGTGGTAGTCAACTGGAAGATAACTCCTCTCCTGAATTAATTTCATAAGGGCAAAAGATTCATTTCCAGTGCCTCAAAATGTTAGGTTGGAATTCTTGTTGGCTCTTAGACTGAGTAGATTACAGTACTTGTCAGATCCAAGCCAAAAAGCCAGGACTAACCAGAATGTAAACTGCATGTCCACCACAAGTGAAGAGCCAAGAAAATAAATCCTGATGCAGGAAGTCCCCTAGGATTTATTTCAACACCAGGACTGAACACTGGAAAGCCACTCAGCAGCTTTCTGTTCCCTTGCTGGGGTTTTCCACAAGACGCAGGGGACTGGTTTGCAAAAGCCTACATACCTATCTTAAATGAAGAATACAACATAAGCATCTTGGGAGTGAACAGACATACTGGCTTAGATAAAAGCATTTCTCTTTGGATACCTCACCAGTTTTAATACCTTTATCATTCTGTGCCCAGCAAGTCAAGTAGTACCACTTTCCTCACCTCATTCCTGTAAACCTGAGGCATAGAGAGGCTATTTGACTTATTCAAGGCCATACAGGAAAATCTGAGACACCATAAAAATGTTACACTAGGGTTTTTGCATCACCAGCACTGCAATTGTTCTCCTGAGGCTGTTTTTTGTATTAAGTAACTCTCACAAAGGGACTCCTTTGATAGATAGTAAATCTCTACTGCAAGTAAGAAAGAGGATCTATTTAAAGTGCAGCAGAAACACAGGGCTTCCATCCAAGTGATAAATATCCAATGACAGTATGATGCTGTGCATTCTCCAATGGGAAGTCCTCAAAGGAGGTTTCTTCATAGTTCCCATCATAGTCCAACCTGAGTCTAACCCTGAAACCCATCAGGAACAAACAACACAGTTTTCTGTTCCCTCTCCACCCCACACATGCGCTCACCCAACCTCTGTCTCTTCCACACAGATATGTTAGACACATTTACTTACTTTCCTTTTAACAAATACAAAAAACCAAAAAAGCCAGAGTTTTCCAACAATCTTCACAGAGGATAGTTATGCAACCCTTCCCATGACAAAACACAATCTGAAACGAGCTAATACCTGATTTCCTCTGTATAACACGAAACACTATGATTCTGTCTTCTTTTTGATTGACATCAGCTGACAAGGAATAATTTCTGGAACACTTTTGGGGTAAAATTTTGCTTATAAGAATAAAGAACACAACCAAAGCTACACAGTTCTCACCCACCTCTTACTTTTTCCCCTCCATTTTTCAATCTACTGATTGCAGATTTTGGGAAAGGCCTGTTCTTATTTTTATTATTAAAGCAGTACCCTGAGGATCCAGCTGAGATCACAGCAACATCACACAGCATACAGGCAGAGCGCAACACTACTTACATGGCAAGAGAATGCAAAGTCCTGTGCTCCTTAGTAGCCCTCTTATCCTCAGGGCTGTGCTGCCTCACCAAAACTCTCCTTTCTTCTACTACATAGTTCATGTACATCCTTAAAAGTAGGGGTTGTTTGGGGTTTTTCCCAGGCTATCGTGCACACACTTTCCCACTATCTTCTGCATTGAGACCAAACTTGTCCTCTTCTGCCACCATCCTCCAGTATTTCTCATTTGCCTTTCTCATGTTCTCCCCAGTCATTCTCTTATCTCCTATCTCTTCTGTTCAACTTTGATCCTAGGTTGCTCTACACACTCCAAACAGCCTCAGAAAGCTTGCCAATATACTCTCTCGAGGCTGTTTCTTTGGTATAGTGCGTAATGCAACATTTCTTATAGGAAGGATCAATAGGTCTAACATAACTAATCGTACAACTTCTCTTGCTTTTCAAGAGTTTGATATGCAGAACAGCTGAACTACCACCACTCCAGCAGGTTTCCGTGGAGTTTTCCATGGAAACTCCACATTCCAAGTGGAGTTTCCACTTCCACCAGCAAGTGCAGAGCCCAGCTTAATAGCTTCATTGTAGCTAACTTCTGTTTGAATACTTGACTAGGAGTCAGAGGTCCCATTCAGTTCCTACCTTTGTCAATGACTTAGTGATTCTGGGTAAGCACCTGAACTTTTCTTCCTCGGTTTTGTCTGTAGAACAGAGGTGACCAAATCTCTGTCACAGAATTGCCGCTGATTTAACTCATCTGAGTTCACAGTGCTCTTTGAGGTCTTCAGATTGAGGGTGCTGGAAAGCACACAGTTCTACAGTAACAGGAGACATGCTCTTGCATGACAGCATGCTGAAGAGCAGTCAGTAATTGAGGGAAATGGTGCTTTCCTGACACTCTCATCCTTCAACATTTTACACTTTGAACACAGCCTATTTAACATTTGATTTCTGTTTTTTCTTTCCCTCTCTTCCTGTTGGAAGCAAAGAAAGAATTCTCATTTCACAATGACCTACTACTGCTGCCAGCATTTGCCAGCAAGCCAATCAACCAAGGGAAAACAGGAAAGCACTTCTAGTGCCACTGCTATAGGGGAAATAAGCACCGCTCTCCAGCGGCCACAGAGAAGATCACAGAATCATAGAATGTATGGGGTTAGAAGGGACCTTTAAAGGCCATCTAGTCCAGCCCCCTCTGCAATGCACAGGGACCTTTTTAACTAGATCAGGTTGCTTAGAGCCCCATCAAGCCTGACCTTGAATGTCTTCAGGGATGGTGCCTCCACCACCTCTCTGGGCAACCTGTTCCAGTGCTTCACCACCCTCATAGTAAAGAACTTCTTCCTAATATCCAATCTAAATCTACCCTGCTCTAGTTTAAGACCACTGCTCCTCATCCTATTGCTACACACCCTTGTAAACAATCCCTCCCCAGCTTTCCTGTAGGCCCCCTTGAGGTACTGGAAGGCTGCTACAAGGTCTCCCTGGAGCCTTCTCCTCTCCAGGCTGAACAACCGCAACTCTCTCAGCCTGTCTTCGTAGGAGAGGTGCTCCAGCCCTCTGATCATCTTTGTGGCCCTTCTCTGGACTCATTCCAACAGGTCCATGTCCCTCTTGTGTTGAGGGCTCCAGAGCTGGACACAATACTCCAGGTGGGGTCTTACAAGAGCGGAGTAGAGGGGGAGAATCACCTCTCTCAATTTGCTGGCCACGCTTCTTTTGATGCAGCCCAGGATGCAATTGACCCTCTGGGCTGCGATTAGCCATTGTTTGCTCATGTCCAACTTTTCGTCCACTAGTACCCCCAAGTCCCTTTCTGCAGGGCTGCTCTCTATCACATTATCCCCTAGCTTGTATTGATAATGAGGATTGCTCCTTCCCAGGAGCAGGACCTTGCACTTGGACTTGTTGAACCTCACAAGGATAGTCTCACAAATAAATTAAGCTCAGTTTCCACTGTACCCAATAAAAAGAACTTCCTGCAACTCCTTATGTCTGATCCAAATTTTATGCTTGTGGGAAGCTTCTGTAAGGCAATGAGACTACCCAGAAATTTAAAGCTGCCACCTGCATTCCAGCTTGGGTACTGCAGCGATTCCCACAAGCCTGCTTTTTTCACATACATGCATAAAAAACAAAACCCAAGCAGGCTTGCCTCCTGGTCTCCATACCTCACCCTCTGCAAAGTCAAGAACAGCTTCCATCAACATGCACATCCCAAACATATTCCATCAGCATACATGTCCCAAACATGTTTCTAGCCTGAAAAGTGACACTTAGTATTTTCTACCTTGATTATACTCAGCACCTCCGATCAAGTCCAACATCCTGTTCTGCTAGGCACAATATAGGCATACACAGTAAGAGGCAATTTCTGTACCTGGAAACTCGTGAGAATCCTTCTAGTTTCTGTGAGGTAAAGCCTCATCAAGCTGGTGACAGAAAAACAAATTTTTCTTTTCTTGCCTGCCAGTAAAGGATAGCCTGCAGTGTCCCATGCTGACTGACCAACCCACTAACCTGGATCATGACCCGCTGATCCATCTGTATGCAGAACCAGGCCCTAAACACATCAGGGCAAAGACAAGGTGAAGGCAGAATCTGGAACACTGAAAGGGGATGGTAAGAAAACAGAAAAGGCACAAAATCCAAACAGGCACAGGGGAAAGACCCTCCTTGAGAAAAGGTTATTTAATAGGAAGAATAGCTAAAAAAACCCCATCTGAGTCACATGACATCTTAAAAGTTTGTTAGTATTCTGGTTGTTGGATTAAAATAAAAAAGGCAAAAATAAAATAAAATAAAAAATAACAATAAAAAGCACCAAAAAAACCCCAAAACCAAACCAAAAAAAAACATCCAACCAAAACATTGGCCAGACTTCTTCCTAGCTGCTTTCTTTTGGTAAATTTCACCTGGATGTGTTTCTGTGCCTTTTTCCTTTTCTGCTGTTTATAACAGCAAACAATGATGAGCTGAACCTCCCCTTTGAGGCAGATCAGGCTTCATTTCTGTGTCAGTTAAGGTCACCTGCATCTGCTCAGTCTTGTATCTCAAGGGCGTCAATTCATCATTGCCAGCTCAGCCAGAGACTGGGATAATCCGTTTGCAGCGGCTGTGAGTCTGGTTCAGAATTTCAATGCAGGCAAACGCTTGCCAAGCTTTCCCCTGGTGGACATGCAGAAAGGACTAGAAAAATAGCCAGGCTCGGGCACACTGGTGATTGCTGCCCATGCACCTCTTGCAAGGCCAATGTTTTCCTTCCAAGTCTTCACCAAGAAGCTAACTCTTGTCTGCTGTGTATTAAACTGTGCTATACAAGAAGGAGGCAGGGTATTGCAGGGCTGATTACACTGATTTGCAACAGCAAAATCCTCGTTCGTGCCACACGCTGAGAGCACATGATGGATCTTGTGCTGCATTATTTGCTTGAAAGGCTGGATTTTATGGCAGGCTGATTCAGAAACAATGAGCTTCAACATGAAAATTCCATCCATATTTGGCCATGCAAATCCCCTCTTTTATTTTTTAGAAGTTGTAGGGATCCATTCCTTTCTTTGAGGTAAATTGTTAAAGACTTACAGACAAGATGGAAAATGCTGCTCAAAGCTGTCAGCTTACAATCTGTATCCATCCTTAGCAGATTAATTCCACTCCCTTGAACCAGGTTGCTCTATTCAACTCCCAGTGCTTAAGATTTCAAAACCTGGTCATCTGTTGTAACGCACTGTCCAGACATAAAGCAGCACAAGACAATTCCACAGATTTCAACACTTGCTTTTTAAGAATTAGTATTAACTGAGTTGATTAGCATTGTTAGGAGGGACAGAGAAAGAAGGGGAGAGGAAGAAAAAGTGTAGAGAAAGGAAGAGTACAGTAAGTCTGACATGGCTGTTCCTCTTCCAGGTAAAGCATTCAGAAAAAATGTGCATCAAAGGCAAATAAAGTCATGGAAGGGGACAGGAAGGTCAAGGCCTCTCAGCTAGCTGTCTCCCTTCCTCAGACACCCCTACAATCAGCACAGAGAAAGGAGCTGCAGGATATTCAACACCTCACACTCTGAACAGAGGAACCCTTCTCCCTTAATAGCAAAGAGAAGCAAAGGACATGTGCTGGCTAACTTACCTGGCAAATCTGAGACCCAAGTTGGGTATCCTTCAAAGGGACAAACATAGAAAACAAAAAACAAAGTCCAAACCTAGTCAAAAGCAAACAGTCGCAGCCAAAGGCTGAGGGAGCTGGGTCTCTTTAGCTTGGAAAAAAGGAGGCTGAGGGGTGACCTCATCAATGTTTACAAATATGTAAGGGGTGAGTGTCAGGGAGATGGAGTTAGGCTCTTCTCAGTGATGACCAGTGATAGGACAAGGGGTAATGGGTGTAAATTGGAGCATAGGAGGTTCAAGGTGAATATCCGAAAACATTTTTTTTACTGTAAGAGTGACAGAGCACTGGAACAGGCTGCCCAGGGAGGTTGTGGAGTCTCCTTCACTGGAGGCATTCAAAACCCACCTGGATGCATTCCTATGTGATGTACTCTAGGTGACCCTGCTCTGGCAGGGGAGGTTGGACTAGATGATCTTTCGAGATGATCTTTCTTCCAACCCCTAGGATTCTATGATTCTATGATTCTATAGCATTTCCAGTGTATTGTATTAACTCACAGGCTCAGATGTGTGAAATTACTTAGATTGGAAGGGACCTCTGGAAGTTACCCAGCTCAAAGCAAGTCCAGCTAGATTACCTTTCTGGTTCTGCTACCAAGCCTCTCCCTTGACTTTCTTGCTTGATTTATCCCCACTTAAGGGAGCACTCATTTTCCTTGACTCTGTTTGAGACTGGTGAAGGAAGTGGTGGGTCCCAGGCTTTTTCATCCTTACCCTGCTGTTTGCTTAACAGTGATCCTAGTAAGTCCTCTCTCCTGGGAAACACTCTGCCTCCAACAGCAGATCTCAGAATTCTTTAAATAGGGCACAGCCCACTCTCAGGGAGGTTCTTCTGCATCCACAGCAGCAAGACTTTAGCTCAGACTCTGAAGCCTAGGAGACTGTATCCCTTCCTACAGTCTTGGTAAGCTACAGTATTCTCCACTATAATCTGACATGCCTGTTATCCAGCAAGGTGTAGTGACTTCTAGAGTTCTAGCTATCTGGCCTCCTTGTCTGGTGGTGGTGAGAAGCTTCAGAGGCCAGCTGCTTTGCAGGGCTACACATTTCTTTACATGGTTTTCCAATTTCTTATTTTCACTGACCGTCCCTTTGTGTCAGGCAATCAGGTGCCTCCATTCATCCTATTTACCTTCTTTATACCACTAATTACTGTCTGCTGCTTTGGCCAGATCCCTTCTTATCTGTGCTCTTAGAATGGCCTATAACATTTCCAAACATACCACAGAAGGATCTGGGCAAGCGTGACATTTTGTTTTTCAGATTGTCATCGTACCACATTCACCCAAAGGAGCAAGCAAGAAAATTGCCTCTAAGCAGTATCATAGTAAATACAAATGCAGTATAATCCACTCATCATTTGCCCCACTTTCATGGAGAGAAAAGCTATGCCTGAGGAAGAGACAGGATCATAGTTCAAATAAAAAAAATAAAAACAAAGGTTGATAGTGAATAATCTATCCCTCTGTGAGGTACAGTAGTCCCTTTGAAAAGCACAGCTGTAATCTGACACATCTGCGGTGACATTCTCAAAGCCAAAAGAGAAGGAAAGATATTTGAAGAATTCTTCATACTACGTGATCATGAAAGGCTACTGTTGAAAAAGACACTTGAAAAAATTAAGTTGGTGCTGCCTCAGTTCTGAGCTAGGCAGCAGACCTGGAGCAAGCCCCTAAACTTCACAATTCCCTGACACATCTTTACTGCGCTCTGCTGCTGTGCAACACACGCCACTTTGTGTGATGATTTTTTTCCCCTCAAGAAGTCTCAACAAGTAAAAAACAAAAGGACTATTATAAAAGATCTTTTGCTGCCAGCAAAGGATCCTGCCTACTCTACGTCCTTGGCTCTGAAGCTCTACCAACATTTATGCAGGCTACCAAATTAGGCTTCAATTTCCCAGTACAAATCACTGCTTTTTGAAAATGCTGGCTTAAGACCACTCCATCTCGTTTCCCATTCCACATGTATGCCTGCCCTCAGCCCAGCCCACTACTCTCAGTGGGTGCTAGGTCAGCTCTTCATAAAAATCAGGTAGTGAACTAGGCCAGGGAACTGAGGCAGCTTTAGAAAAACTACCCTCCCACTACCTTCTCCCCCCAAATGTATGTTCTGTTGTTTTTTCTCTAAAGAGCTGAGCCAGACTGGTACCCTGAGTAGGGAGGCAGAATGTGCAGTTGCAGAGATGGAGATGCTGCTGTGCCTCAGGTGTGTGAGGTAGTGGCAGCAGTTTGAAAAGTAGGTAAAGCTGTCAAAAAAACTGTATTATGGAACCACAGCCTTCATAAAGTAGTGTTTTATACTCATTTTGCAAAGGCTTTGATGACTAAACAAGTGGCAAGACCAGGTATAAAGACTACTCGTCCTCCTTTGTCATGGTGATGGATGATTATGTTAACATTAATGGTACTTTAATCACCCATCAAAACATTATCGCCTCCCAGGGGGGTACAATGTGGCAAAGATAAATGAGGAAATGAGAATTATATTTGCTCCTGAAGTCTCTTCATTTATGCTGCTCAGGAGGGATGCCTTGCACTAAGCTGATGTGTCCGCGGAGTCATGCATCTGTTCAGTTATTTCAAATAGTTCAAACACAAAATGTGAAAGGCCATACATACAAAAAACGAAAGTGCACCAAAAAAAAATCTGTTAACAGTACTGCATCAGTTTTTGTAACAGATTATTTTGTGGACACAGGAGTCTGGGGAAAGCATGATTATTAGGATTGAAAATTAGTGGTTACATTTTTTAGTAGTAATGAGCTATTAGAAACTTAAGAATTTTTACATTACCATAAAGGAGCCACTCATTAAATTTCAAAAACCTTTCCACCATAGTATTTGCGTGAAATGAGATTTAAAGGGGAGAAAAAGGTTAAGAGTACACAGAGTTCTACGCTGCTTGGAAAGCACTGATTAGCTGGCTCCTCACAACACTAATTTTCTTCACTTTCCCACCCCAGTAGATTGGAGGAGCTACATGAACTCAGGCAGCCAGCCTGCTGGCACTAATCATCTCCAAGATTACTCTCACTATAGGAGAGGTACACTTGCAGCACCTATATTTATACTGTTAGTGTCTCCTTACACTGAGGAGCTAGCTAGGTCTAACTGGTGTCAACTACAAAACCAGCTACTAAACCATCTATGTAGGTGTACAATATCCTTGGTCAAAGCTGATAGGGGAACTCAACAAATCCTCATCTACAGTAGATTCTGTACCTTAGATGTTGGGCTATAATAACCATGAGAAGGAACAACATTAAAAAAGAGAATAAAAATCTGTAAGAGGTGCCTAAAGTAATGGAAGATGCAGTCTGTGTAAACTATTCAAATCGATCAGTCCTCATCACTCAGCAGCCAGGAGGGCCCATTTATCTTGCATTCAGTTTTTATGGCATGCTTGTGTCTTAAGCTGGACTTTTGAGCTGTGACTATCTAAATAGGGAAGATTTAAATTTAAAGAAGGGAGTGATTGTAAATGTGTAATTTAAGTACTTAACAAATGTTATTGCAAAAGGTAATGCAATTCAGAAGCTGCCTCTTTTCAATTAATACAGAAGACAGAAACCAGATGAGCCCACTCCACTGTTTTAAAGCTTTGGTACAGCAAGCAGGGCAGCATCCCTCCATAAAGCACAGTATGTAAAACATGAGCCCCAGGTTTCCTATCTACAAGTTCACCCCTTGCTGTCCTTACTGGAGTTGTCCAGGGACATGTCAAACAAGTCAAGTGTAGTGTGTGCTCTAAGGTGTGTAAGATTAAATTTCATAAAACAAAATGTAAAAAGAAAATTTGTGTTGAATTTTAGTGCCTAAGAGACCTTGTAGGTATTCCAGCCATTTGCTACACCCCAAAGACGAGATTATCACCTTTTTTTGTGCACCTCAGAGTTGGCCTTTCAAAACTCTGAGTTCATATCCATATTTTCCACATGCAGTACACACAGAGCACTTGTTAGAAAGAGACTGGACTGATCCTTAATTAGCAATTATCTTATTAACAGTGGCAGTAACAGAAATCATTGCCCAGGAAATAAGTGCTCCACAAAAAAGGATATATAGTCAGTCCAAATCTGGACACAGAAGGAACAGGTGGATTTGTCCTCACTGTTTTTATTATAAAAAGCCACATGTTAAATCTGTCGTTCAAGCCCTAAGCCTTCAAAATGCTTGCAAATCAAGAATTAAACACAACACTCACTCTCCCTAACTTCAGTTGCACTGCTGATGATAAAACTATGCATCAATGCTAGAAACCATCCCTGTTAAGTGTGCCATTTCATGCCAGAGGGGGCAGCACGTTTTCTCTCTCTAAGCATAAAAGACAGCAGGCTTGTAAAATGTGCAGGCTATAAAGACAAATACCAGAAGGCATCACAGGAAAAATGCGTATATTGGTCTCACATGTGTGATAAAGCTCTGGCTGCTGCAGTAGACAGCACCGAGAGTCTGTCACAACTGAAGGGTATTGGTCCCATGGCCTGATTTGCTCTCCGGTCCTCACCTTTTGTTTGCTATTTAATAAAGGCATTTCAGTGGTTACACATCCCGAGTGAGAGACAAGACAAGGTTGTAAGTCAGTCCTGCTGCTGAACCACACCAACAGAGCACTAGCACCTGGAGGATAGCAAAGTTTCAATATGTGTTATCTGTTTAATGTCTCTGCTAAAAACACTCCCAAGAAGTATCTGAGATGGGCAGCTCTGAAGAAACTGCGGAAACAGCTTAGAGGGACTTTGCTGTAATCGTTACCTGAAAACATCTAGTGAACCCAAAAATATGTGAAGACATAAACTGAAGCGTTCCCTGTCTTTTGAAATAATTCCTTTTGAACAAAAGCATTCTCCTTTTCCTTTCAATGAAGGTTGTTCTTTTTCCTACTCCCCCTCTCCCAAGTAAAAGACCAGATCATTACTCCCTGCTACTACAGCTGGTATCAGTTAAGCTAAACTGCTTTATCCTAGTTAAGCACAGAAGAGGTAAGACCTAGCTTTTGTTTAACACTTGTAGATTGGCTCCTAGCATGTGATTTCTGAGTAATCTCCACTTTCCATACCTTACAACTTTCCCAAACTTCTCTTCCATCTCAGGTTATGTGGACATAAACATAAAGAACCAAAAAATACCTAATTGTCTCAGATTTAGGAAAAGTCAGGTTAAATTTACTATATATTTTTGCCATTTGAAACTTGGGTATGAGAACTTCAATAAAGCATAACTTGCAGCTGGAGATGTGAATTCTTATCATCTGTTCTTGGTATGGGTTATGGTTTGAGGGGGCACAAGCTGATTTTATGGTATCAATATGAGGACCTAGAGAGAGGGCATGGTTTAGGACCCTGAGGAATCCAGAGGGCAGAACAGAGAGGGGTCACTATTGCCTCAAATTTCCTACATTCCCTGCCATACTCTATAAAAGCCAGAAGGACAAGAATGCTGACCCTTTGTGCTCTCTTCTTCCTTCCTGCTTTCCTGTGCTCAGAGTTCTTAGAGAGCGGCTTGCGCTCTTCATTTTCAGCTCGCCACGTGCTTTGCAGGATCTGAATACATCCAGTGCTGGGAAGAGCCCTGGACCCTTTTCCCAAGTCAGCTCTGCTGCAATGGTCCTTATGGACCCTTATATCGAAATTGGGTTTTATATATATCTGTATGTTTGTTCTTTATCCCACGTGTTACTATCCCTTCCCTGTTCTATTAAACCTGTTCTAGTTTTAACTTCCAACCTGTAAGTCTCTCTTCCTTATTCCCCTTCTATCTTCCCCTAGGAGGGTGGAGGGGAGTAACAGAGAGCAATTCTGTTCTCTGGGTTTTGGTTCACTCTGATCACTAAGCCAAGACAGTATGGTACAGTATCACAGATATTTCTCCATTTGTCACTCAGCAGTAGCTCAAAAATTCAAATCTAGGAAGCAGACTATACATTTGGGGTTGACTGGCTTCTGGATGAAAATAGCCTCTCTTTTGTATTCCTTCCCACCCCAAAACCCAATGCTCTGCAAAAGTCAGGTATTCTGCCCATGTACCAGAACAGAAACCAAAGACATGGAAAAGTGATTTTGCCATTCCCCCAAAAGAGAAATGCTTTGCCGCAGAACGTTCTGCAATGACAACACATCACAGAGGGCACACACTAGCCCCAGAAGGATGCCAGCCTTCCTACAACCCATTGTCAAACAAGTACCTTCAGTCCAGATGTGCTCTGTGTCCATCAGCTGGGCATGCCCAGGTGGCCAAGAAGGCAAACAGCATCGTGGCCTACATCAGAAATAGTGTGACCAGCAGGACCAGGGAGGTGATCTTAACCCTGTGCTCGGCACTGGTGAGGCTGCATCTTGAGGACCGTGTGCAGTTTTGGGTGCTGCAGTATGGGAAGGACATTGAGGTGCTGGAGAGGGTGCAGAGAAGAGCAACTAGGCTGATTAGGGGTCTGGAGAACAGGTCTTATGCGAAAAGGCTGAGGGAGCTGGGGCTGTTCAGCCTGGAGAAGAGGAGGTGAGGGGAGACCTCCTTGCCCTCTACAACTACCTGAAAGGAGGTCGTAGTGAGGCAGGTGTTAGCCTCTTCTCTAGTGACTAGCAATAGGACAAGAGGAAATGGGGTCAAGTTGCACCAGGGAAGGTTCAGACTGGATATTAGGAAAAATTTCTTCACAGAAAGAGTGGTGAGGCATTGGAACAGGCTGCCCAGGGAGGTGGTGGAGGCACCATCCCTGGAGGTGTAAAAAAACCAGGTAGACATGGTGTTTCAGGAGAGAGTTTAGTGGTTAGGGGTTGTAGGGCTGATGGTTGGACTTGATGATCTTGAAGGTCTTTTACAACCTTAATGATTGTATGATTTGATGATTCTATGTTTCCCACCTGGTATTCTACACATCAGAGCAAGCTGCATAAAAAAATTCTACCTCTTCCACTTTCTGGTCAACGTTTAAATGTCCAAGCATGCTGTCTTAGGGATGAAATTCCATGTCATAGGAATGACAGAAATAGAATGGACTGGGAACAAAACACTGGCTTACAACAATGTCAAGTAGCAACAAAAAAAGTATGATCACCTAAAAAGTCTGAGAGAGAAACAGGTGACCTGTCTCCCACTTACACATGCTTATACTTATTGTCACACAAACACTTTTAAAACATACACACACTCTTTTAAAAACCGCCTGTGTGTTTAAAATGCTGCCCATTGTCCATGAGTTTCTTCCCAGAAAATACGCATCTACTGGGCAACATGTACAGACTGCACCATCATCACTCACCACCAGGACTCCTATGAATAATATCATATTTCTTTTTTTCATACGTATTAAAACAAATAAATAAATCACAGCTCTCATTCTGGTTTTTGTGATGGACCATAAATTCCTCTGTCATCAATTGATTTATTTGTCATCAGCAATCTTGCTCTGACTTCCATTCTCCCAGCGAGGATCCAGTAGTAACAAATCTATGCTATACAGGGAATTGTTTAGATGAGAAGCAGCTTGACCCACCTCTTCCATAAACATAATGCAGCTTTAAACTTAAAAGGGCTAGAAGATCTCAGCAATCGAGGGAGAATCACCAGTTGTTAAAGGCAGATTCTAGAGAGGCAGATGAAAAGAGCTCTTTAGGGTTTCACTAAAAACAGTGAAGCAACATTTTGATGAACATGTTCATTAGACTGTAATCATTTAACACCCTGGTATGCAGCTATACCAGGGGTTCAACCAAAACTGGCTGCAGCCTCTGTTTTCTGCTCGTAAGTGCAAAGTACATTTCTGCACCCTTGTCAGTGCAAAGCAAATACAACAGTCCAGCACAAAGCTTCTTCAAAGCCTAGGAGATACTAGACCAGTGCAGTTACCCAGAACTGCCTTTCATGTACCAGGTGCCCTGTCAGCAAAGGCTAAGTTGAAAAAGCCTTTGGTACAGCTCTGAAGAAAAATAGGATCTTCCTTTGCATCACACAAAAGAGACCACAGCAGGATGTAATATGGATGCAGACAAGACCATCTGACCTGGTTCAAATAATAACAAAGGAAACAGCCTCCCTCAATCAATATATAATGGATACAACACTGAACATTCTAGACATCCAAAGTAGAGCACCCCCTCACATAAACTGTAGTAGAAAAGCTTGAGGCAATGGATCCAGCTGTGGCTGCCAAGGGTTTGCAGTACCACAGTAGACTAGTCTCAGGAATGCACCACACGGGCATGCCATATACATAATCTTCTCTTGCTTTGCTACTCTCAATGGACCATGGTGAAGTTCTCTGCTGAAAAGGCGGCTGTTGTGGTCCAAGTTTGACCCAGGCTGGAAAACTCAAGTCGAGTCATGGATCACCCCTTCTCTTCTCCTCAATTAGAGAAGGAATAGCCCCTAATTGGCTGGTTTTAATTTCCACGTGGGTCCGTCCCTAGGTTGGGACCGGCTGGCTACACTGGGTATGTCTACAGAACACAAACCCTGCCCAGATGCGCATGTGCACCAGCACAAACACAGAGACTATGTGCTTAAAATACCACTTTACTGTAACAGCTTTGGAGCAGAGGGAGTGTGTGTGTGTGTGTGTGTGTGCGTGCACGCACGCACGTGCTGGATATGCAAATGTAGTTACAGGTGACAAACGTGGGGTGTACGGCGCCGCTCCCTGTGGTTGTTGGCGTGTGGACGTGCCAAACGGACCGTTTGCCCAGAGTCTCAAGGGAAAGGACGTGGATCCTGACCAGGGATTGGCTTCGGCCGTACCCCGGTGGTGAGAATTGCGAACTACATCCCAAGGCTTCTTACTAACATTCCTACACAATATTCACACATACCAGACACTCACTTCTCTTTTCCAATATTCTTCTATTTCCCAAAGGCTCTCTCCAGGTTTTCCCTCTTATCCCTGTCCGGGAACGGGAACAGGGGGGAAGGGGAGAGGTTATCTCTTGTTTTCTATGTGTGTTGTTATTGGTATATAGATGTAGTGTTGTATAGCTGTTGGTATATGGATATATAGGTGTGGATATAGATATAGAGATAGATCTTGTGTGTTACTTGATATCGGACTTGCCAAACCCTCGGTGCCTTTAATAAATCTATTGATTCCTAAGCGTTGTTTGTGAGTGTGACAGGGAGTGGTCCTCAGCCCTCGATCCCCCGAGGTGGGGGTGTGAGTCGCGGCTTTACCTATCTCGGTCCGTGACATTCTTGGTGTAGTCGGCAGGATTCGAGGGTCTGTTGTAGCCCCTACACACAGACGCAGTGATAGTGAGAATGGAGGACAAAACAAGTGAAGCGCTAATTGATATCGATGCTCCTGCAGAGGAGGCGTCTGGCGTGAGTCAGGCAGCCCTGTGGGGGGGCGACGAGTCCAATGGGCACTCGTGTTCCTAGCAGTCCGATATATACCGAGCCATCGGCAGACCTTTCTCGCCCACTGTATGCTGAGGTTTTGGCACAGCCACCCGGAACGTACCCCCTTCCTTTATACACCCGTCACTTTGAACGGCAGGTGTTGGATGAGATAATGCCCCTAAGACAGGAGCTGATGACCCTAAGGCAGAAGGTAGAGGAGACCGAGCCCCTAAGACAGGAGCTAAAGACCCTGAGGCAGGAGGTTGAGACACTACAGCAGGAAGCGCAGTTGAGGAAGAAAAACACAGGGGCGAGACGAAAGAAGGAGCAGAGTGAGGGAGACGAGAAGTTGTTACAAGAGATTACACAGCTACAGGGAGAACAGAAGGAGCGTGAAAGGAAATACAGGGAGCTAAAAAAAGATCATACCGACATGCGAGCAGAATACGAAGGGAAGCTGCTTGACATGCAGAGGGAACTTACAAAGACGTTAAAGGTATTGGAGGGCATGGAGAGGGATGTCAGGGCAAAGAACCGAGACATCTCAAAAGTGCAGCAAGAGAATGTAACATTGCAGAGGGATATTGAACGGCTCAAATCCTCTTCCTCCACCCCCCGGTTCCCCCCAGGAAAAGAAGGTCGATGGCCTGGAGCAGGAAATCGACCGGATCCTACGCAAAAAGCTAGCACTGCTTGGTGTTTTTCATGAGCCACAGCAGGACCGAGTCTCCCCATCTCCGGAGCTGTCCTGCAAAGTCGAGGAAAAAAGGGAAGGTCAGAGAGAGAGAACATATGAATTTGGGATCCGGTATGGAGAGGGGAAGGAGGAGGAGCAGGGAGAGAAAAAAGCGGTCCGGCCTGTTAGGCTGACTACCTATACCCAGAAAGCAGGCGCTGCACAAAGAGATACAGAGATAAACGAAAAACCCTATTCATCCCTTGATCTGGGTAAACTCAGAGAGAAATATAGCAGACTGGCTTCAGAAACAGAAGATGAATATGTGATGAGAGTGTCACTCACAGGAGGGGACAACCTTATGTTGACTGAACGAGAGGCAGATGGGTTTTGGGGACCTGAAATAGTGTTACAAACTGGAAATACGAATCACCCATGGTCCCTAACGCAGCGTGCAGCCTGGAGCGTAGGTAATACTGAGGCAGTGGAGCGAGGAGAACCGATTGCTCTACCAGGGAGCCCCAAGGACATTATGGAAAATTGTCGTAGGGCTGCTGCACTCCAGATGATCTATGATCATGAGTTGGTAGTAGAGCGTGCAAGTCCTATGTCCCTTAGAGTAAAAGAGAGGAGACTGACCGTGTTAATTAAGGGGCTCTCTGGGGCGCTCAAAATGAAGGTCATAAATTGTCAAGAGGAGATTGTGGCTGGACAGTTACAGGTTACGTGGGGTGACTTAGCCCGGGGCCTGGTTGAGTATGCTAAAAAAGTTGAATGTAAGGACCCAAAGCTCTCCTCTTCTACACCCAAAAAGGCTGCTCGACTGTCTTATGCTGAAGTTGCTGCTAAGCCACCCCGGGACCCTCCCTCTCCCAGACAGGAGAGGTCACGGGGTGACTGGAATGTGGTAAACAGAGATAGACAGAAGAAAATACAGCAGAGGTCACCCAGGAGACAGGCCTTTGATGCACAGCATTCCTCAACACAAGATAACAAGGGGCCTTATGCTAGGCTTAAGGAGGAAGGCAGGCGATTGGGAATGCCAGCTGCAGTCCTAACCAAGACCTGGTCTTATGAGGACCTAAAGGAACTGGTTGATGCTTTCCGAACGAGGGAACAAACCCGAGGCAGATCACGATCACAAACTGGGGCCCGAGACCGGTCACAGTCTAGACCAGTCAGCGACAGGCAGCGACTGCACTTTCACAGAATCACAGAATCACCAAGGCTGGAAAAGACCTTTAAGATCATCAAGTCCAACCTATGACCTAACACCACATCAGCTAGACCATGGCACTAAGTGCCACATCCAGCCTTTCCTTGAACACATCCAGGGACGGCGCCTCCACCACCTCCCTGGGAAGTCCATTCCAATGTCTCATCACCCTCTCCGTGAGGAAGTATTTCCTAATATCCAACCTAAACCTCCCCTGGAGCAGCTTCAGGCCGTGCCCTCTTCTCTTGTCACTAGTTGCCTGGGAGAAGAGCCCAGCCCCCAGCTGACTACAACCTCCCTTCAGGTAGTTGAAGAGAGCGATTAGGTTCCCCCTGAGTCTCCCCTTCTCCAGGCCAAACAACCCCAGCTCCCCCAGGCTCTCCCTAGAAGACTTTCCCTCTAGTCCTTTCACCAGCCTCATTGCTCTCCTCTGGACCTGCTCCAGCACCTCAACATCCTTCTTGAAGTGAGGAGCCCAGAACTGGACACAGTACTCGAGGTGAGGCCTCACCAGTGCTGAGTACAGGGGGAGAATTACATCCCTACTCCTGCTGGCCACACTATTCCTGATACAAGCCAGGATGCCATTGGCCTTCCGGGCCACCTGGGCACACTGCTGGCTCATGTTCAACCGGCTGTCCACCAGCACTCCCAGGTCCCTCCCTGCCGGGCCCCTCTCCAGCCACTCTTCCCCCAGCCTGTAGCGTTGCATGGGGTTATTTGTGGCCAAAGTGCAGGACCTTGCACTTGGTCTTGCTGAATTTCATGCCACTGGCCTCAGACCATCGACCCAGCCTGTCCAGGTCCCTCTGCAGCTTCTTCCTATCCTCTGGCAGATTGACACTCCCTCCCAACTTCGTGTCATCTGCGAACTTACTAAGGGTGGACTCAATCCTCACATCCAGGTCGTCAATAAAGATGTTGAACAGGACTGGGCCCAGTATTGATCCCTGGCGGACACCGCTGGTCACCAAATGCCATCTGGATGCAGCTCCATTCACCATCACTCTCTGGGCCTGGTCATCCAACCAGTTTTTGACCCAGCGAAGGGTGCACCTGTCGAAGCCATGGATTGCTAGCTTCTCCAGGAGGATGCTGTGGGAGACTGTATCAAAGGCCTTGCTGAAGTCAAGGTAGACCACATCCACAGCCTTCCCCTCATCCACTAGGTGGGTCACCCAGTCACAGAAGGAGATGAGATTGGTCAGGCAGGACCTTCCCTTCCTAAACCCATGTTGGCTGGACCTGATCCCCTGGTTGTCTTCCACATGCCGCTTGATGGCACTTGGATGATCTGTTCCATAACCTTGCCAGGCACTGAGGTCAGGCTGACAGGCCTATAGTTTCCCGGATCCTCCTTCCAGCCCTTCTTGCGGATGTGCATCACATTGGCCAACCTCCAGTCATCTCGGATCTCCCCGGTCAGCCAGGACTGGTGATAAAGGATGGAGAACAGCTTAGCCGGTTCTTCGCCACCTCCCTCAGCACCCTAGGATGAATGCCATTTGGACCCATGGACTTGTTGGGATCTAAGTGGCACAACAGGTCCCTAACTACTTCCTCCTATATTACAGGAGGGGGATTCTGCTCCCCAGCCCTGTCTATCAACTCAGGAGTCCATTTGTCCTGACGGTAGTTAGTCTTTTTGTTAAAGACTGAAGCAAAGGTGTTAAGTACCTCAGCCTTTTCTTTGTCGTCCATTACTGAGTTCCCCCCCTCATCCAATAAGAAATTAAGATTTTTCCCTGACCCTCCTTTTGTTATAAATATATTTTTAAAAGCATTTTTTATTATCCTTTACAGGGATGGCCAGAATAAGTTCTAGTTGAGCTTTTGCATCTCTAATTCTCTTTCTACATGCCATTACAATATCCTTAAATACTTCCTGATTCACCTGCCCCTTTTTCCAAAGATGATACATTCTTTTTTTTATTACTGAGAGCTATTACTTTTTTAAATTCCTTTAAGAGCATGGCTTTTAGAGCGTGGTGGCAGCGACGAGCGGCTACACGCAGGAGCTATGGCTCAGGCAGCTACGGCAGGTGCTGGCCGGCCCGTGGCGGCTGCCTTGGAAGCGCAGCTCGGGCAGCAGCGGCTGCGATGCCGGCTGGAGCTGGGCTGGGGCTGCCGCGGCGTCACGCGGCTGTGGCAAACGGCTACAACCGGCAGGAGCTGCGCCGACTGGCCTGGGAGCGCTTGATGACGGAGGGTTTGGGAAGCGAGCAGTGATTCCAGCTCTTTTAGCTCTTTTTGCGTGCTCTAGCTCTCTTCTCCGTTTCTTCAGCTCCTTTCACGCAGCTCCTCGGCGAACTGGCTCGGTGAGAAGAGGCAGGAATGCAGAAAACAGGAAACAGAATAGCAGGAGTGCAGGAGTAATCCTCAGCCACAGAAGGCTCTTTTTTATTTTGTCTCCTATTTCTTTTTCTACTATCTTCTTTTCTTCTCTGTCCTTTCTTCCAGCAGCAGAGAACAATGAATGCCAACGACCGATAATGACCCACAATGACCGTCTTATTTACATTCTTTTGCAGGGTGGTCTGGCCTTTTGTCTGCTCAGTCCTCAGCTCCTACCTGCGGCTCCTGCAATAATACTGCCATGCTCCAGCCAAAGGCTGGGTCCTGGCTGCAAACATAGCAAGAGGGGCTGGATGTCTCTGTTCTTCATTGTCTAAGTCCCAGCCACACCCCCTCCTCCCCATCCCGCAGGGTTGTCACTGCTTCGTTGTTTTTTTTTAATTTTGACGACTTTTAAGTCTCTCTATTGCAGTCAATTTGAGTGAGAGACATGCCTTTTGTGGAGGCCAGTCCTCCACAGCGATAGGAAAGGCTGTGAACAGAGAGGTGTTAGCAGGGGGCAAGGCTGCTGGCCCAAGGTAGGATCATAGGGCATGGAGAAAGGAATGCAACTGATGTGGGATGGGGTCTTCTGAGCCTATTTCAATCAAAAGTAAAGAATTCACTAGACCTAGACAAAGGTGGCTTGCAATAAAGAGATGCAAAATGAAAGAATCGTATTAGACTGAAATGGGGAATGGGATAAATTAATCAACAGAGACCAAGGTGGCTACAGGAAGCAATTTGTGGTGTTAAGGAACAGGATGGGGGAATGGAGAAGTTGAAGATCACAATAAACTAGAAAGTGTGAAGGCTTGCAAGAAGATACTCATCTTGCACAGGCAGCAAACTGGTAAGTGAACAATATCCACTACAGTGTTTGGGAGGTTCTGCGTTTCTATAGTCTTGATGATACGACAATTTCTTTGCAGATGTTTGAAGCAATACATTCCTCTACTGTCCAATGTTTGTGCTGAAACATCAAGGTACACTTCAGAGCTACCACTACTTTCTCTTATTCTTCTCTTTTTTCTTTCTTAAGCACCTTGGACAAAAACCAAATGGCTCAAAAGTCACGAGCTGGGAATGGTATTTAACCACAGTCATTAAACATCAGTAAACTGAACAATGCTCCTTGAAACAAGGACCCATAATTATTCTCCTCCTTTGAGTAAGTTACAGCAGATAAAGACAAAAGGCCTACTACGTTTTAAGGAAATGTATTACTATTTCCTTAGTGCACAACTTAAGGCATGGAAAATTGTTAGAGTCAGGAAATTTTAAAGTCTGTGCTCTCACAAGCAGAGCCAATTAAAACTGCCTTTTACACATTTAGGACTAAAATAAAAGTGCATTATATGGGCTATTGATTTATTCTGGCCAACTGTAACTTTAGAGAACGTGGCTCATTATAAAATGCTCATGGATGTTCTCCTAGTTCATGGTTCATTTACAGATTATTATAGCACTGTTGCTTCATACATCGGTGCTCCATAATAAACAAAAGCATTGCCCTGGAGGGGTTTCAGTTTAATCAACATTTCTTCTAGTCAAGTTCTGTTTGAAGATTGTGAGAAACTGCAGGAACTCCCTCAAGGAAAATTGGCTTATAAGGGTGCTCTATCAATTTTATGAAAGCCTGCACATAATTTTGTCCATGTGAGGCCAAATGATGAGTTTTCCTTCCAGAGAGGGGACTTCCAAGGCTATGGTTTGTCTCACCATTTGCCTGTTTCTTTGAAAGCTAAGATTCACAGGGTGATTACAAGCACACAAACAGCTGAAAGTGAAACATCTCATTTGACAGAGGTCATATCACTGGCTCACATTTCACCTGAACTCCAAAACTGACTAGGTTTATAGTTCACAAGTTCTTGAGATTATTCTCCAAAAAAATTTTTAAGCTTTTTCACTAATGTCCACTCAGTGCAGGGCACTGCTGGAGATTAGAGCGCTCTACTGCTTTTTAGCCCACTGAGGGCTACCATGCAGGTGCAGTCAATGATTCCTGTTCCAGAGTGTTGGGGTGCCAGGAGCACTGCTGGCACATGTCATACTGTCCTTAGCACAGCATGGAGATACGGCCCAGAAAGCTTTCATCTAGGGATATCAATTGTGGTGGGGAAGGACCATGTTGTGCCCAAGGAAGGAGCCATCCGAGCTGACGTGCTCCATGGTCCAGGGCAAGATATCTCTAAGTAAAATTAGAACAGAAGACTTGATCATCTTCCGTTAAATGTTTTTACAGCCTTAGACAACAGGCATTACAGAAATAAGATTAATTCTATAATTGACATAGGCACTATTCTATAAAAGCACTTGACTAAAAGCCTAAGGAGTGCAGCTGTACAATTATTTTTACATCACTGTAGGGTTTTAAAATTTTATCCTATTTAATTTCCAGTGAAAACACTCCTCCCATACCATTCTCTATTTAATTTTAGTTGTGGTCTAAGTACTATTTCTAAAATGCAATATATTTGAAAGTTAGGTGGCTTCTTACCATACAACAAATTCATATAAAAAATAAACTCAACAAAATTATAAATTGCAAATGACCCAGCTGGAAATCACAGTTCAAAACAGAATGCAGGACACCCTCTTGGATCTCTGTAGATCCTTGCATTGGAGCCACAGCAAATATGCATGCATTTAATGGAACACCACAAACAGCAGTTTGCAATACAAATCTCAGACAGCAAAGACCCCAAACTTCTAATTTTCTTCCATGATCCAAATGGAAGTTGAAACACCAGCTCCAGTGGAGAGAACTTAAACTGAAAAGCAAAATTCTGTAGCACAAAAAAAAAAAAAAACTAGCACCAAATTATAAAGTGGTAAGGCCCTTGTTCCACAAAACTCTTTTGGACCTTTCTCAGTTTACTCACATGGCCACAGGTCTGAAAGGCAGGGGGTTGTTTAACCATTCACCTGCCTCACAGACCTCTTTTAAATACAGTTTAGTAAGAAAGGATACAAACAGGCCAGCTCCATGATGGCTTAACTTGTATTACATCCAAAATCAGCTAGCATTTAAGAAAGTCAGGAGAAAACATGGATTTTTATTCAAGCTTCTCCACAGTTTTTATATACATATAGAGTTGACATATGTGTGCACACACAAAGCACTACAGAAGGAGAGCATTGAAAAGATCTGTCCTGGTTTAAGCCAGGATGAAGCCAATTTTCCTTTTACTGATTTTTTTTTCCTTCAGTGAGCTCTCTTTTAACTAGCAGCAAGTGTTCCAGCTAGTGGACTGATAATGCTGGAATGTTTATGTTACTGCTCAGACATCAAGGACACTTTGCTCTACTTGTTGAATCTGCAGCCTCAGATGCTAGAAAAGCAGAAGAGTTGTATCTGCAGCCCTCCTGTAGGAAGAAGTGGACTAGATGGACAGCAAAATTGACCAGAGTATTTCATTCCATGTATCTACATAAGCTCGGTGTGAGGTCAGAGATCACGGAAGTCAAGCCCCTTCCTGCTTCTTCTTCCTAAGATACAGTGATGTGTACTACACTAAGATACAGTGATGTGAGGAAGTCTGTGGCAGCAGATAGGTGTCTATAAAGAAAATCAATAACAGGTTGTGGCCTGATGCTAACTTTCACCAAGCTGGTCTCTTTATGCATTAAAATGGGTCTTAAAGAATATCTCTTTGTATGGAGTGAGGGATGGGGGAATCAGTGCCCATGCTTTTCTTCAGACAGGACAATGCTACGGATCTATGGTCAGATTAGCGGAGAGGCGGGGGGAATATATATGTCAAAGTGATGACCTGAACATCCAAGAGTGAGATTTAAGTGTCCTGCCAAAATCCTCCATTTAAAAACTAAGATTTCATGCAAACTGGTCTTACTTCATCTTAAACATCAATCTGATCAGTTGTGAAATAAGATGCCCAATGTTTTAGCCAATGCCCACATTATGCAAGATTCCAGAATACAGGGTTGAATACAGGAGGGCTATGCATGATGGAGCAGCAGGCACCGAGCCTTTCTAACCACCAAGGGTCACTGTTGATTCACTCAGTCGAGGAAACAGTGGGGAAAGTACTTTTGATTATAATAAGAGACTGATTTCATCTGAGAAGGCCCTCTACTCCCTAAGTTACCTGTCAAGACTGATGATACTCTGCTAGGAGACTTCCCATGGCAATAGCACTCCTGATTGTAGCACACAACCACTAAGACAGGATGCAGGTTGGTTGCAGTTGCCCTTCAATTACAAATTTCTCCTCAATCATTTACATCTTACTGCCGAATAAAGTGTGCTAGTAAGATCCTTGGCTTATACATGCCCATGGACACCAACGGCAACTTGGATATCTGGCCTGTCATCCCCAAGCCATGTATTAGCCACAAGCAAATGGCAACCTGGAATCTCTTAAATTGTCATATTTCTTTGAATGGGCTAATAAGGGGTCACAGGACACAGATAAGGAAAATTACCTATTTTTTCCTTGGGAATAGCCTTCTTGTTGGTTTCTGTTCTTTTTCCTTCTTTTAGGATCGTTCTCAAATTCTGTCCACTGGGCTATTATCAGCTGATTTCACTACTCAGCCTTACATTATCTTCCTTCTTGCTCAACGAATGGCTATCATGTCATCATCTTATTTAAACAAAAATTATTTTAGGCACCAATTTACTGTGTCTCAGGCCCTCTATCTTCAAATGGCAGGGGGAGAGAAAAAACTTCAGTGCTACCAAGACAATGTGCTGACACATACACCAGAGTGCTGCATTACCTCAGAAGGGGGCAGCACATCTTACATGCATGTAGGATTTCAGGATTGGGTTTTTTCTTATTTTTAAAAGGAACGGTGTGCAGTCATAAACGACCCAAAAATTACTAATTTACACACTTTGGAATGATCCAGCTGCTATATTGCAGCTTTGCACCTGCAATTGCATACTGCAGCCTGCACAGACTCTGCAAACACTCAGCCTTTAGGATATCTCACATCTACAAAGACTAGTTGCAGTGAGCATGCACCTGGCTGAGGAACTGGGCAGGATCCTCTGCAACAGCAGCTCCAGGTTGAGCCATACCTGGGCTTCAACACTGCAAAGGTGAGAGAAACAAATGGGAGTACTCTCAGCTCTTCCTGTTATCACTGAGGCAGATAAAGCAGTGAACAATGCAAAGGAGTCAAGCACCACCCATGGAGAGAGACAGGCAGGTTAATGAAGACACAAGCATTTTCAAAAGCTTGCACAGGGCAGTGAGAACTGGGGGAAAAGCAAACTAAGATTTGAGAATAAAACGGGGAGCAGAAAATTGCAACTGGCTGGGGAAAGGCAGCGAAAAATTATAAGGAAATACTGTATTTGATGGGGTCAGGAGAGAAACTGTAGGTTGAAAGTAGACCAAAGCTGCTAAGTGGTGATGGGCACAGGGACTGAATCAAAGCTATAGCGAAGGGGCCTGACACTGGCTGTAGGGCCACACTGGGAAAAGACAGGCTTGGAACCAGAATACGGTAGAAAAAGAGACAACAGACATCACTCCTGGGAAAACAGGATGCGATTAATATGCATAAATCCTGCACTCCAGTGGATATCCACCTCCTGATCAGGATGAATGCTTTCTGAGTCTTACTGCTTCTCTGCTGTCAACAAACTTGTGTGCAGCCTGCTGGCACAGCACCTCCAAAAAAAAAAAAGCACTGTTATATAAAGATGAAGAAATGAGAGAATTTGTGTCTTACATTTTTGCCCACGTGAAGTCACTCCTATGGGCCTCCATCTCCACCAGATGACAAGTGGCTACTGAGCTGCAGATAAAGGCAGGCAGCATCAGCCTTCAGGAATCCCGCTGCAGGTATTGGTGTTAGTGTACATGCAGCCACCTGGGATTGTCAGTCATTCAGGAAGATTGGCTGGATGAACATTCAAAGCCCAGTATGCGGAGGATAGCAGGTAACCAAGCCTCTTTTCCTGTAAATACTCAGAAGGAATATGAAGGCAGCAAAATACCTTCCACTCTTCAAATTCCATTACATATTAATTACCTGCACATTTTAGCTATAACTTATTTGCATCTCTTTTGAATTAGGGGACTAATCACTTAGGGTCAGACACAAAAATCTCATTCACCGAGCATCAGCATGATAGCACATTCACTTGAGATCATCCCTTACAAAAAGGTGCCATACATTAATACTGGGGCTTCAGCACACAGCAGGTCCCTGATTTCTACACATTCATGTGCTTGCTTAATACCAAGACCCTCTATGGCCATTAACAGGACTGCTCATGACAGGAAACCAGACCCATGTGTATAGACCATGTTGAAGCTTAGCTGAGGAAAAAAAAGATGAGTCCTGGGGAGCCTGGGCCAAGCAACTGAATGATAAAACAAATATAGCAGTATAGTTTTGAAGATCAGTCTCTCATACAGACTCACACCTGCAGTGTCAGCACTGAAAGTTCCCTCTCCAGAGAGAGACAGCTGGCTACAACCCCACATCCAGAAATGAAGCACGGAGCTGTGGCTCAGTGGCTCCTTCCCTTTGGACTCCTTCCTGCTGTGGCATCTGGTCTGCATTGCATGCACACCTGCAAAGCTCCTTGACTGGGATTCAGAATTGCTTAGTAACAAAACAGTGCTTGAAAAGGAGCTCTGTATCTGACAATTCCTTCATTTAGGAAATGACAAAATAAAACATGAGCAAGACAAGAGCAAAGGCATAATTAATTTGTATCCATTTACTAATGGCAGACAATTCACATCACGCCAGAAGCTTCCCTTCCATTTAGCAGTACCAGAAAGAGTACTTCTGACCTGATGACAAGGCTCTAGCTGACCTCAAGCATAATCAGCCTAAGTAAAGGAAGGGAAATTATTATTCTGGCTTCTACCACAAAGACTTGAAAGGTTGTAGTCAACAGCACAGCAATACTCTGAAACTTATGCTACTGAAGGACTGTCACCATAGTTTCAGCTGTAAATACTGTCTCTGCAATAGCAGAAATAGAAAATGTTTTGTGTTCATTGTCCAAACTGAATTAAAAAAACCCAGATATCAACCAGTCAGGTACATATATATATATACACACACAGAAACATACACACACACAGATCTTGCATTAGTACCCGCATGGAATGAGCAGAACAGGAAGGTGGTAAGGGAAAGATGGCAAGGAGCATAGCAAGCTCACAGTGGTTTAGGTAATAAAACAACAACTGAGGCCATCTGACTCTCTCACCAATTGCTGTCTCCAGGCTTTAGCACAAGACTGAACTGAATTCTGCTTTTGCAGTCATATGCACACAACTCATCATCTTCACTGTGAATCATTCACATAAGCACGAGGGCAAAATTGAGCCCTGGCTGTGTCAGCCACTTGAAGAAAATGCCCAACCACATAGAGCTGAAAGCTACATTTGAAAAACTCACAGGCTGCCCAGCCCTAGCTGTCACCACCCATACAGTTCCCCACTGTCATGATCAGATGGTCTGTAACTGGCTGCAGCCTGCTAGGAGTTCATTCTCAAAACACATCTGAAAACAGAAGATCACTGAAGATAAAGAGTGGGCAACTTCTGTCCCTGCACCAACATTCATCAGCTGAGGCAAGGAAACACAAGCCAAAAATTTCTATAATAGAGTCACCTTAACAAGTTTTGTCACAGCATCCATGTCTCTCTTGCTGTCAAAACAGTCTGAACACTAACAGTCTGAATGCCCTTTATGTAGCTACAGAGACATCAGCCTCTGACATTTGATTCTGCTGACATGATCTTTTAATCTTATTTTGGATTTCACAGGACTCCTACAGTAGAAATGCAAGTACCTAGCAACATTATCAGCTGTTCTGGTGGACACTACCTCGGTGCTTTCTAAGGAGGGAAGGGAGGAAGGGATAAAGTCCCAGCAATTACATTTACTTTAAAGTTCTGCAGCAGTCAGGCAATCTTATTGTAGAAAGCCAGTAAAATGTGCATTTACGTGGAGGAAAGAGGATCAAGTCCCCACCTGCCAGTGTGGACTACTTATAAAATTATGCCCTGGCCTTTATTTAATAGAATCACAGAATGTTAGGGGTTAGAAGGGACCTCGAAATATCATCTAGTCCAACCCCCCTGCCAGAGCAGGATCCCCTAAAGTAGCTCACACAGGAACTTGTCCAGGCAGGTTTTGAATGTCTCCAGAGAAGGAGACTCCACAACCTCTCAGGGCAACCTGTTCCAGTGTTCTGTCACTCTCACAGTGAAAAAAGTTTGCCTCATATTTACGTGTAACCTCCTATGCTCCAGCTTGCACCCCTTGCCCCTTCTATCACTGGACATCTCTGAGAAGAGCCTGGCTCCATCTTCCTGACACTCGCCCTTAATGTATTTATAAACATTAATGAGGTCGCCCCTCAGTCTCCTCCAATCTGAGACCCAGCTCCCTCAGCCTTTCTTCATAAGGGAGATGTTCCACTCCCTTAATCATCTTTGTGGCTCTGCGCTGGACTCTCCAGTAGTTCCCTGTCCTTCTTGAACTGAGGGGCCCAGAACTGGACACAATACTCCAGATGCGGCCTCACCAGGGCAGAATAGAGGGGGAGGAGAACTTCTCTCGACCTACTAACCACACCCTTTCTAATGCACCCCAGGATGCCATTGGCCTTCTTGGCCATAAGGGCACATTGTTGACTCATGGTCACCCTTCTGTCCACCAGGACCCCCAGGTCTCTTTCCCCTGTGCTGCTCTCCAACAGGTCAATCCCCAGCCTATAATGGTACTTGAGGTTGTTCTTCCCCAGATGCAAGACTCTACACTTGCCCTTGTTGAATTTCATCAAGTTTCTCCCTGCCCAACTCTCCAGCCTGTTCAGGTCTTGCTGAATGGCAGCACAGCCTTCTGGTGTGTCAGCCACTCCTCCCAGCTTGGTGTCATCAGCAAACTTGCTGAAGGTACACGCTGTTCCCTCATCCAGGTCATTGATGAACGTATTGAATAGTACTGGTCCTAGTACGACCCCTGAGGGGCTCCTTATATGAGAGACTTACATAAAGTCCCCTGAGAGACTTAATAGGAGAGTGCTGAAAGACAAATGAATGGAAAAATTCTCCCTAACTTTGAGATAAAAAAAACCATTTTCTAAGGTTCCAGGAGGAAAAAAAAAAACACAAAACCAAACCAAAACAAAAAAACCACAAACAACCTAACAGAACAATACATACCAGACGCCAGCCATGCACCCTTCCCTGCTTCTGTGTGATTCTGTATAAGCAATTCAGTGGTGTTCAGAGGCAGCAGGCTCACAAACTCGAATACAAAAAACTGCTGTTTATCCAAAAATAAAGAACACAAACAGAATAAAGTTCTGGTATCTCTTCACTACTCTGTTCCAGCGTGTTGGCATCTTGTCTTTCCTTCTGTTCGATGTTTCTCCAGGGTAAATCAAACTCCAAGCTCCATTCAGCTCATGGACCTTTCACAAGATCATCAGCAAAGTCTTAAGCGTAACTTGAGCCATTTCTAACAACTGGTTCATACCTGCTTTAGGACCACAATTGTACTACTTAAATCCTTAACGGATCTCCAGGTGATTAAGGTAAAGAAATCAGGACAAGCCTCTTACTGGAATCCCTATGAGAAACAAACATACGGATCCTCATTCATTCATTCAGGGCCCTATGATGCAGGTACATGCTCTTTCTAAATAGAAAGAAAATCACCAAACCTGTTCACAAAAGCCTTGTATCAGCCATTGGGAATGGATAATTCTAAGCCATTTGTAAGGTAAAATGCAACTGAACAAGAGAAATTTGAGAGTAAAATCTGCTGCCTGCACTAGCCCCTGTTTCTCCAGCAGCGTTTAGTGCTACGTGAGACAATGCCTATGCACACCAAGGTGGGCAAATGTCTATTTTTACTGAGGGCCTGTCAGAAAAACATTCTGGTTATCTCCTGGGCCAAATTCTGATTTAGAGAACCATAAAGCAAAACCAAGCAGTCAATATCCTAGGAGATCTGTGAATGAGAGAGATGATTGTCCAGATAGACCTGGAGGAGCCTTGGTTCTTGTATTACAAGAACCAAGATTTATATTAATGCCTGGAGCTGACAAGGTCTCTCTTCTTACTTAATTGCTCACTCATGACTAAGTTAAGTGAGTCCACATGGGACCATGAGGTAAAGATGAGTGGTTCTGTCTAGGCTCAACACTGAATGTCATACAGTACTAATACAAAGACTGAATCTCCAAAGCACAGATCACTATATTATCAAGCACTTGCTGACAACTAAAGTAATCCAATTTAGGGGAGAAACACACCTTGCAATGCACAAACAGACTGGTCTCTGAACACTGATTTGGCAATGATCTTGCTAGGAAATTTGCTACTGAAACCTTTTCCTCTCCTCTCTTTATAAACGCAGTCTTGTTCTACTTACATTTGTTTAAAATCTTGCTGTAGAGACTCCTCCCCAGCTCAAAGCTACAGTCACAGTAACTCATACGATTCTCTTCACCCGCTCTCACTTACTTCTTTTAACACTGAAGGTCCTTCCTGGCTTCTCACCACACTTATCCTCTATCACCCACTGACCTCCCAGCTCCACTATACCAAAATCAGTCTGTATCATACATCTGCCAAGCTTTTCAGGAACCAGTTTTGTCCTTTCCTCTCCCCTGTCAGTGCCTGTATGTATGGGTACCTGTTAAAAATCCTCATGGCCTGTTCTCACATCAGAGATGTCATCATGTAGAAAGACCAAAAAGTAACCACAAACAGCAACCTTAGAGTGGTTGGGCAGCTATATATATATTTTGTACTCCATTGCCATGTTGTCCCGATTCTCTTGTGTTCTTCATACCCATTTATTGCCTCTGACTTGACTTGAGTTCTTTAGGGCAAGGACTCCTGGATAATAAGCCTTTGTGTAATATATTATTGTTGTCCATGTGGGATTCTAGGCATGATTGTGATACAAATCCTAGGTGACAGTGGTAAAATAACTACTGGCATGAGCTTAAAAGCCAAGCTGAGCTAGAAGAGTCTAGCCTCAGTGATAAATTTAGGTTTCTAAATAACCCATAGTCTCAGAGCATTCAAGTGACTCATCTACACCAATTAATTTAGTCTTACAACACCTAGGCTAGACTGGGAAATTTAAGTTTCCTCACTTAATGATTTTGGGATACTGAAGGATGCACAAAGAGACGAAGATCTGCAACCTTTAATCTTAACCACAAGATTATATTTTCTTCCTTTGTGAACTATAGCCTGCCTCCTGATCTCAAGGCACCTAACATCATGCTTAACACACTCTCTGGATAATTAAGGAGTATGAACAAGCTGCTTCCAAAGAGCAACATCCATTCTTACACTTAGAAAACAAGGTCAAAGAAAGTTGAAATAAGCAGGTGTTACTCTGTGCAATCCAAAAGGGATAATGCTTTTAAAATGTGTGTTACTTAAAACCTAAATGAATAGCTATGAGATACCCCAGATACAAAGTACACATGTAATACTGGTAGAGAGGGAGGAAGGGAAGACAGGATCTGAAATACTTATTTTCATCTTTTAACCATGTTAACTCTCTTCCTGATACAGCAAAAAATAAATTAACCTCTTAATTTATCCTCACAGCACAGTATTACATACAAAAGTTATAGCTCTGCTTTACAGATGAAAAATTGACATATATTGACTTAACTAAACCTAAAAGAGTGAAACATTCAGCAAATCAAACTGCCTATCTGGCTGAGTACTGCTTGAAGCTATATAAAAAGACAAAAAAGCAAACAACCACTGAAACATCACATGGGAAAATGCTTGTCAGAAGAGCGAGGAACACTATGCAAAGGATGGGCAGCTGTGACCCTCAGACCTTGGCCTAAGACTTAGAGCTGGGTCCAATTGCCACTTTCCCACAAACCTGACTCAGGTGTACCAGTGTGTCCTGGTTTGCATCAGGATGAAGCCAATTTTCTTTTTCTGTTTTTTTTTTTCTTCAGTGAGCTAGCTCTCTTTTAACTAGCAGCAAGTTTTCCAGCTAATGAACTGATGACGCTGGAATGTTTATGTTACTGCTGAGACACCAAGGTCACTTTGCTCTGCAGCCTCAGATGCTAGAGGAGCAGAAGAGTCATATCTGCAGCCCTCCCGTGGAAGGAGTGGACTAGATGGATAGCAAAATTGACCAAATTATTCCATTCCATATATCTACGTAAGCTCAGTGTGAGGTCAGGGATCAAAGAAGCCAAGGCCCTTCCTTCCTGCTTCTTCCCTTCCCTTCCATCCATGGCCAGTGTCCAGGAAGGACTCCATCCATCCATCACTGTTGATCCCCAGGCTGATGCATCCCTGACCCTCACAACTCTCCCCTCAGCTCCTGTCTGCTCTGCCGCTCTCTCCAGCAGCGCTCCGGGACATTTCAGACCTGCTCACAGCTCAGGAGATGCTGGGGGAGTTGCTGGGGGTGGGGGGAGGCAAGAGGGTTTTGCACATTCCTGAACATACTTGTATTTAGTTGTACATATTTTCTTTTATCATTAATATTTAATTAAAGCTGTGTAGTTTAGTTTTCAATCTGTAAAGTCTCTCCTTATTCTGTCTCCTTTCCCTGCCTCGGTGGGAGGGGGGTACATCAAGAGCATTATTGTGGCTGGTTCAATTGCCTATCCTGAGTTGAACTGTGACACATTTTGAGAGTCCTGTTTCTGAAAGGAGTATAAATATATTTCCTTTCTGTCCTGCCCATCTAGATGCTAAATTCTTCAACACAACTTACAGCATGTTTGTAGGGAGTACAGTGCAATGAGATCCTAACCAGGAACGAAGCCATTAAACCATGTCACAGCAAGCGTGACAATGCCTTCAAGTCAAAGTGACACTAGAATTTCCCAGTTCTCACAGCTACATCGGTGCATAATTACTGTTTACAGTGTATTTGTATAGTCCAGGTAACTGCCCAAGAATCTTAGGGTTAATTTTAAGCACTGTATTAAGACAGCCTGGCCTGTAGTCCCATTAAAATGGTGTATGAGTGCTATGAAATGCTACAGCATTTTTCAAGAAGAAATTGGCATTTACAGAGAGTAGGCATGGATAATATGCAAGATGTTGTTATAATCAGACATCTTGTAACTGTTCCTAGATAACTGTGCGTTTGATACCAAGAGCCAGCAACTGCATTTAACTTGCTGAATGCTACTTAGCAACGTACTTCTAACAGAAGTTTTCTAAACTAGTCTCAAGAAACACAATGAAATCATTTATTATAATCGGAGTCTTCGCAGAGCAGAGTTAGAAATTAGGAATCACGAGGATGTACTCAAACAGTCATCATAATTCTATGTGACTACAACAGGCAACAACAACTGCCTGGTTGGTATATGTATTTATGATACTTTGTAACAGTGTTGCCAGCACAGAATACATATACTTAGAAGAGAAACAGCTGCAGAAAAAATTACAAGGGTCATTAATCCTCTCCAGTGTAGAAGACTGCAGTCAGAGAAATTTCCAGAGGTTACTGAAGAGATGCCTGTGCCACAGAGGACAGGAGTGCAGGCACACTCACCTAACAAAGACTCAAGCCCACAAAACTGTGATTTACACAACTAGACAGCCTCAGGAAACTACCACGTTTTTGCGGGGCACATAAAGCCACATTAGTAAAGACATAGCCATGCCAATACTGTGATGTGATCTCCAAATTCTGTTACTCAGCCAGTAACAGCTTAGTTTCGTGCCACGGTTTCGGATGCAGAACTAATGGTTCAGCCTTAATGAAACTGCATTAATTCTGTCATTTACTTGAACTCAGTGAGCACCCTGGAAAAGGAAGAAGAGCTAAAAAATAAAACAGAACTCTGACTGGCAAAATCCATGTTAAAACTCAAGGATAGAAAAGAGCCTCTTCTCTTCCAGAGAGCCTCAGCTGGTACCACAAGGCTAAAATTACTTAAGTCCAGAAACAACACAAGAAACTATAAGAAATCATGGATTTATTAAGTTATTGTTTTTAAGCATTTAGGCAGTAAAGGCATTGAAATGGTTAAACCTGTCTGAAAGGAACTTCTCCTGGAAAGGTCCTGAGTGCTTGAATATACAGAAATGATATCCTGAGATTTATTTTTTTTTAAGTATAGTTTAGTGGGTATGAAAACTGCCATTGTAGAGGAGATTCTCTTTAAACAGACTTCAGACTCTTAACTCTTCCATGACACTGAGGAAGTGAATGAAATTGGTGGTCTTCAGTGGGGGTTCATTTTCATTTATTTCTAAAACATATCATTCCTGTCTCATTCCAACTTACACACATTGCATTTGGACTCCCTAGCAAAGGAACAAAGCCCAACAGAATGGGAAAGAGAAAAAAAGGTCTGTAACAGAAGTAATAAACTAACATTTAAAGGAAAGCCTAAACAAGCCCGAATAAAATCACTTCATCAAGTGCCTCAAAAACAAAGGGCTTCATCTTAGCAGAGAAAGCAAAACAATACTGCAGTGGCAGCAACAGCAACAACAGAAAACCACAGCATTTCAAAGATCCACAACTCATCAGAACAAGCATTTCTGCTGAAATCTTAGTGTTTAATAAAATCAAACCAATGCTGACAATATTAAAAAAAATAAAAATACCGGATATAAGTCATTTTACCCTGTAACATTTTCAAGAGTTTTTTTTGCTCACTTTTCATTTTTTAATTACTTTCCCTTATTTTAAATTCCATACTTCTTTCTACATATTACATTTACACTTCAGATGTCAGAATCTAAACAAAATATTTCAATTTTGAAATTAAAACCAACAAAAAATATACAGACTATAAGTCAAATATCTCCCTATGGGCACACATGTGAGGCCTTACAGTTTTCCTTCATGGAGTCTTTCAACATTTTTAGGTTTTGCTCCAAGTGAGTAGGACAATAAATTCATTTGGAAATTAACAAATTTCCAAATGCAAGAGGAAACTGGCTTCCTACTCTCCACATGTTTATTTCCACATATCTTTGCAGCAACTGGTTTCAAACAGTGATCAAGAGAAAGAAAGGTGGGGCAGATTCTAAATGTAATTAAGGAGAAAATCCAGAAATCCACAATTTAAAGGTGATTTTTTTGTTTTTAAATAATGGTATAACTAAACTCACACAAGAAGTACAAAGACACTTCATACTAAAGAGTGGCATCCAAGGCTCAGAAGACAGAGTGTACATTTTCCTTGAGTTGAGCAGCCCATGAAAGCTCCAAGGGGGAATGCCACATTTAACAAAATAAACAAAGCTGGCAACTGTGAAATGAGTATGCTTCACATTCGAGAAGAAAAATTCAAATTAAAGAAAAAAAAGAGTAAAGCTATTCAACTAAATTTAAAGTTTTGTGTTACAACGCCATTGGTCTGTCTCAGAGGTGACTGCTGGCATCAGCTGTTAAGTAATTAGGAGTGCAGCTAGTAACAAGCTTTCAGCAGCTGCCACTTTGTTCAGATACAGATTGTATACATGCCCATAGAGAAACACGGCAGTGTTACCACAAGCTGCCTGTCTGAACACGCCACGCCTCCCCAGTCACTGCTCCCATTCAGACACGGATTATAACCACACAGATTGACAAGTAATCTCAGGAGACAGTGCAAGATAGCACATCATGTTGGCAGTCAGCAGAGCTACAGCTAGAGCCAGTTCAAAGTAAACATCCCTGAAATATATAGGAACATGACTGTTGAGTTGTTTAGCACCATTTTGTTGTTCTACAAATTCATGTCTATGAGGCTGCTCTATTTTTTTAATAAATACATATATATATTCTTAGATAAATACCTAAAGAGAATAGGAAGAGCATTGTGGAAATGATCTAACGTGAGACCTTGAAAGCTGGAATTCACTGCACTTATCACTATGCTTTGATTCACATAAACAGTGAAAACTCATTAATCACTTTTTCAACAGCTTTTCCTCATTAACACTTAATACACAGAACTGATCACTTTTTCTTAATATATGAGCCTTAAACCTAGAAAATACATATTTATATAAACAATTAATCCCTTCTCAACATCTACTTTACCTGAAACATCTGGCATTTTTCTCTCTTAACACAGTTCCCACTGGCTTTGTGTTTTAAACACAGTTATTTTAAAGAACTCCAATTGTCAACACCAAATCATGTTTTGTGCCTTTAGATGGCTGCATTACTAGAGACCACCCATCAATTGCTAACCCCTGCATGTGGTATTGAGACACAGAGAGGACATGCATTCCTCTTTTCCTTGCCATCTTCTGCATACCTATACTGGTCTGCACAACTGTTACAAAAGAGGACAGAAGACATCTTGAAAGCCATGGTGAGATATAAAGTCATCTTCTTTATACAACTCTCAGTGGGCAGCATGCATGCAGACTAAGCAAGAACAATCTTCTTCCTATTTCTTGTCAGGAAATAAACTCCTGATAAAGGGATCACGTGCTGTAAGAATGCCTGGTTTATTTTATTCTCTGTTACCAGGAATTAAGGACTAAGGGAAGAAGGATAAACTTATTTTTTTTCACCCCAAGGAAAGGGTAGGAGCTATATAACATCGGCCCTGTGTCCAAAGGGGTGTGGAATACTCAGACTTCTGCATATGCTTGAATAGTAGCAGGGTGTCAGTCAGCCACAATATCCAGAGTCTGTAGTAGAAACAGGAGTGTTCTCTTCCACTTCATTTCATACATGAAAAGTTTTCCCAAATAGTAAAAAGCTACAGAGATTTTTAAAGCTGCCTCTGTGGGGACTCTGGTGTTGGCCTTTCCATGACACACAACAAAAAGTGTTTTCTCACCTCTGACACCAAAATTACGCCTATTTATAAAACAGCTATCTTGCACCATTTGTCACTTAAGAAATAGCCCTGAATAAATTGGAGAGTACATTGACCTGTGGCTAAGAAAAATGTTGCTAAGACACACAGCTTAATTGCATCTGTCAAAACTGTATTTGTGCTTACTACACCTGATGAATCATCACCACACCCTTTCTGACCACCAGACTGAACTCTTTAAGGACAACAGAAACCTTGGAACTCAGCCACCTAGAAATCTTCAAATAAAAATCTATAAATAATAACAAATGTATTATGTGAGTCTTCATGCAGGATCAAATTCCTTTTCATGGCACCAAAACCATTGTGCTTAAAGTCTTGCTGAAGTTTCACAGAAGGGTCTTATCAGTTCCTCCTCCCCCGCTTCAAACTAGTATAATCCAAAATGGTTATCATAGCCCCTCTGCCCAACTACATTTCAGCTGGAAGATACATGAATTTTATTGGCTTATATTTATTTTGCGTAGCAATTAGTCAATTCTTTGTAATCAGATCTTGGTCAAGCTACACTCATTTGACTGCTTTAAGTACCCTGCCTCTGCAACAGCATGTTGATATGGTTTACATGCTAAATAAGGCTCTAATCCGTATTTTTAAAGTGCCCTTATACTTTTGATTGATGTAAAATTTCTTTCCTTAAGAATCAACTCGCATCAGTTCTGCCCTTTTACTGACAAAAAACATCTGTGCAAGGAAGAAGTAAATTTACAACCATAGCTCCTTATCTTTTCAATAGCATAAGACTCTTCAGTTCTTCCAGAGAAATGCACTTGATCTCTCCTTGATTGACAAGTTCCTCAAACTCATATTCCACCTACAAAAGATAAGACACTGCTCTAACAGTTGTAATAACTGTGATTGCATGTATGGAAAGACCTCCAACACTAATGTTAAAATCCTGGTCAAAGAACTCTGCTTTGGTTCATTGCATATGACTAGGGAAAGTAATCTGACTCATCTGTTTATCAGTATCTGTAAAATGGGAGATATTGATGTTCATAAAAAAGACCTCCTCATAAAAAAGACCAAAGCTTGTTTATATTGATGTTCATAAAAAAGACCTCCACATAAAGAAGACCAAAGTTTGTTTATTATTTAAAAATTTCTGGATGGCAGATGCTAAATATGTTCAGTAGTATTTCACACCAGTGAGATTTTAACTACTGCAATTCCTCATTAGCTAGATTCCCCGATGAACTGATATGCTGACTCTAATGTATTCACAGCTGAATACCCACAATGTCCACTGGGGTTGAGACAGTGTTGTACACAACTTTAACCCTGGAGTGTGCTACACTACTTGTTTTGTTTGCAGACACGTATACAAATACAGCAGATCACCTCTGCTTCTCTATGCAAGAGAGAGGAGAGTGACCCCATATGAGACTGATCACCGTGAGTTACTCAACCAAAACCGTATCATGCTCATAGCAATGCCTTGAGCTAAGCTACTTACATGGGTCTTATGGCTAATGCTAACCAAAAGCTGTATGCTTTAGGTGCATCAATCAAGGGGATATAGCCTCATGTTACTGAGAGTTTAACTACAGTATATGAAGAAGCATTTTCATTTGACTAATCCTGCAGTGGTGCCCTATCAAAGTAAACATCCAGTGTACTGGACAAGCTGGTGAAACCTCCCTCAGTACTAATGCAGCTTCCCAGGCTTCTCTTATCTTGCTACCAAGTTATCTAGATGCTGTCTCTGCATGGACCTTGTTTGGAAAACTTAACTGCTCCTCAAACTTGTCTTCAAAGTTATGTTCAAGCTTTAAATTTAGTTAAGCAGCTTCACTTCAGACTTACTCTTGGCTGAAGTTGTTTAGTTTATCATGTACTTTATTCTTCATGTTACGGTGACAGAAAGTTTTCACTTGAACTCAAGGTCTGGTTGTAGTAGAATTGAATTTTGTACAACTGTTAAAATGAAGAGTCAGCAGCTGAACTGAAGGACTCCCTCCAGATCAAATCACATGTGTCTTGGAAGCAGCACCCTCTTCTCATATGCATGCGAGTAGGCTGGTATAAGTTGTCTCGTGTTACAATGCATTGATCCCTGCCTCAGACTTTTTGCCTCCACAGGAGACATGACGTAAGCACCTAAGAAATCACTGTCTGGCACCTCAGATTTTATGACAAAATGGCTTGGATCAAGAAAGTGATCAAACTGACTAATAAAGATTCTGAGCTGTACAGCATAAACCATGAAAATGGTCACTTTATGAGCACAACAATTATCTCCAGCTAGGCTGCTCCAGCCTCAGGAACTTGTTTCCTAGATATTGTATACATTTGAGTTTCTATCTTTTGCCCCACAGCTTCCCCAAAGCTGGCCCAGGTGACAGTGGAGCAGCAAACCTCATCACGTGCTGTTTGCTTAGATTAGTGAAAATCCTTCTTGCCAAGCCAACAGCTGTGAAAAGCTTTCACAGATGCTGCTTGTGCAGGATCACTAAAACACTTCCTGAACAATAACCTTAGTGGAGAATGTCGAGACTTAATAAAAGTGTAAAATAATTAAAAGGCAATCAAGAGCAATAAGAAGTTTCTGATCATTTTCCCCTACATTTAAAATTTATGAAGTGGGGGAGAAGATTGTCTAATCTTCTCAGTTTGCAAATGGCTTTTAGAAAATTAAAGAATGAAGGCAATATTAGACAAAGATGAGTAATAGAAGTTTCAACAAAGCAATCAAGTTATGGACCGATACAGTACGAGATAAAAAGGCACAAGTTTCTCATGCAAATAAAAACCCCCATCTCACTTATCTTAGCACATAAATGAAAAATAGTGAGTCCTGGGATAGAAATGCATAAGTACCCTGCCCATTGGTTTCAAACAGTTACTTGTTCTCTTTACACTCATTTTGATGGCCTGAGCTTGCAGCATTTCTAGAACTTAATTATTTCAAAGAAAATCAGTAGCTGGAGCAGGAAACATTCTTTAACCTTGAATAAACACCTTGACAGCAATTAAGTTGGAGCTGATTTTCTTTCTTCCTTTTCAAGAGGAGAGAGAAGGGACTGAACAATGGTTTTCTATTAAATTTTATAGCAATGACTCAGCACAACACTTTTACTGTTGCACTGAACAAGTAATTGAAAAAAAAAAAAAAATCCTGCCAGTTTCATTACATTAAAAAGGGGATTTTTATGAAAATAAAATACTTGTCTTTAAATCCTGAAAAATGGGAGGGGTTTGGTTTTAGTTTGCAGGTGGGGTTTGGGTGGGTTTTTGTTTTCTTTGTCTTTTTTAGTTTCGCTTTGGGTTTGTTTTGGTGGGAGGTTTTTTCTGTGTTTGCTTTACTTTTAAGCACATCTTTGCCTACTACTTAAGCACTGAGAGACTAGAAACAGCAATCGATTTGCAGGAATAAGTGCATGCCAGACCTTTCCAGCCACACAGCACAGGCTGCTTTGCTCTGTATTCCATCCTTGCTCCTGGAGTGTACATGGTAGAGCACATAACAGTACTTACAGACAAAGTGAGCATGTGAGAGAAGGGTAGAGGACATCCTAATTGCTCTTGCTCACTAATTCTATCATTGACTACTACCTCAAATAATATATGTTCACTGAAGCCAAAGCATGTAGAGACAGGACTGGTTTTTCCTTTTGAGCCTACCAAGCAGGCAACTCCTTATCCATCTTCTCCTTCCATACAGCAAAGGGAGCCGATACTGCCTGCATTGTTGATACAGCTCTCCTGACAGTTATGATCCGCATCATGCCCAGGTATTATTAGCCAGGTTTACACTTGAACCTCTTTGTGGAGTGGGGCAGGCCAAACACAAGCCCGGTAGAAGAGAAAAATCACAAGACAGGCTTGCCAGCCATCAAAACAAGGAAGGACAAAAGACTTTTGCAAAAAGAAATTAAAAGCCTGAATTGTGACGTTTGGATTTTCCTATGATATACTCAGACTGCAAACTCTGCAAGACAATCAGCATCTCTCCCTTCCCAACTTCACAGCAGAAAGCATCAACTGGTACAAAACATTTGTTCAACACCACATTACCTCTAACACAAACAATAAAATACATGTGCTCTGAATCTGAACCTGTGATGGGCAGCACTAAAGGTGGAAAAAGAAATAAGATTATTATCAAGTTTGTGAAATGTATTATTTTTCTCAAACTCGCACTGGCTTTGAATACAAGTACCAAAGAAATAAAAGCAGGCAAAACACAGACCTGTAGAACAGTTTACATTCACAGTGGATTTTTAACTGAAAGAAACCAGGGAAAGGAGACCATCCTGGGAATAAGCTGCATAACACCTCTAGAGGACCCCTACCTCCTCATCATTGCCAGCACCCTTTCACCATATTCCTTTTCAGTCCTGCTAACTTCTGCTCAGGAAAACACTGATCAAAAACTAAACCCAAGATGACTGAGACACTGCCATAGCCTTTTCATTTTTCTGTTACTTCTCCTCCTCCTAGAGGGAACAAATCCATTGAGATCATCACCTCTACAGAGAGATGAGTTATCATGCGGTATGCATACAGCAGCTGACATCCCAGGCCCCAGACTACTTTGGACCTTGGACAACATGCTGTTAAGAATAATTATTCAGAAAGCCAAAACCCACAGAACAACACTTAGAGATGCCTCCACCTCTTGGATTTAAACTGAACCCTATCACCTTGTCTCAGAAAGACTCCATGGCAAAATTTGACACAGATACGTTATCTGGAGCTCAGGACACTTTTACAGAAGCTGGAAGGAGCTCGAATTGGTCTTATAGTCAACTTTAAAATAGGGATTGAGTGGCAACTAGTGGAGATTTTCCTCAGTACACCTCAATGGATTTCTCTGCACAATGTAACCTGCATCAAGATCCTATTTCATTGAAATAAATCCTATGCAATCTAATTATGTAGAAAAGGTTTCCAGAAAAAAATGTGTACATATATGTGAAGATATGGGGAATGTGAATATGATCACAAGGCTCTAAGCTGTTTCATACCAACCTGGTACAGCTGCTCAGATATATAGACTTGCACTAACCAAGTACCAGAAGCCAGCCCTACAGGAATATGCAAGTGTAACCAGTCTATCCTCCACTCCCAAAAAATGAACAGGTGGGAGTGAAAATAGAAAAAGTTAGCATGACTTTCCTCCTGGTGCATCCCTTTCCCTAAAGTGTTGCATCTGACTATTAAAAGCTTATGGCTCCTCAGCTAGGGGCTGGGATTGAACTGTTCTGTTTAATACCCTATAAATCCCTCCTCCATTAATTTCTCTAGTCTATGTATGCTTTTAGCCTCAACAACATGATGTAGCAGTGAGTTCGACAATTCCATTCTGTGTTGCAGGAAAAAAACATTTTCATTTACTTTAAAACCACTACCTATTTCATCAGATGATTAATGCCTGATTTATTAGGTGAACAATCATTTCTTAATTTATCTTCTCTCCCTTCTTCATGATTTCATTAGCCTTCTCCTGCGACCTCTCATTTACCTCTTTTCCAGGCTGACGAGTCTAGAAACCAACGAATTCATGCACAGCTGAAAAAAAATCTTTCATTTTATTTACCTCTTTAATAGTCTCTGTACACAGAGCTACTGCTTCAAAAAACTCATTAGAAGCAACTTTCCCAAACCAGCATTACTACCCTCAAGTACTTTGAAGGGTTTTTGGTAGCGAAAGGAAGATGATGATTTTCTTTTTACGTGCTACACTTTGCATTCACTCATGATGCATTTTAAATATCATTTTATCACCTGGTCACTCAGTATTGAGCAAACTGCAACACTTCAAACTGCCTTTAAGTCTGCCTACCCTGATTATTTTTATAGCACCATCATGTTTTATTAGTATCAGGCCCTAGTACAGTACTAAATCTCTAACATAGCCATAAAAAATATTTGGAAAATAATTTGCCCACACAAACAGCTAGAACCAAACAAGGACAAGAAATTGCAACAGGACCTTTGTAGAAGTTTTTGGAGTTCACCCTGCTCAGGCTTCCTGTCCAAAGCAGTGTGGCCCTGGTGCATGGACGCTGAGAAAGTGGTGGCTGATGTTATTATAACAACTTCTGAATTTGGTGAAACAAAAAAAAAAGTTAAAGATTGGAGAAAAAATACCAACTATACATCTATTTCAAGAATTCTCAATTAACATTATTCATTGCTTGTCACAGGGAGTCTTTTCTTTAAGGTGCTTTAAATCATAACTGAAAAGATACAGAGAAAGTTGTATATCTGTCAACTTTTTCTATTATCCTAAGTCTCCTCTTTAAAAAAAAAAAAAAAAGTACTGTCTATTCCCCACAAGTACAAAACCAAGTTTCAGGTCTTTCTGATTGCAGAAGTAAGCCTGGCAATACTAACCCTAAATGTTCATAAAGCAGAAGACAAACTGAAGACAAAACCCAACACTGTGAAATAACCTCATTTAAAAAAAATCTCCTGCTTTTTAAGACATGACTCATCATTTGACTACTTCTGGATTGGCTCTATCATTACAATAAGACTAATAAATGTGCCAATTAATTTATTAATATTTACAGTTTAAAATATCATGGCAGGCAGAGAGACATGAAAAACAATTTAATCTCTCTCCAGAACACTTCATGTTTTTCAGTTGTTTCTCCATTTAATCGACACAGTGAATGCAGCCTGTTCAACACATAAATGCAAGAAATTCATGTAGGCTACAGATAAGATTCAGATTCTGCAGAAGCTCAACTTTTTCAAGAAATAATAAGGACTTCTTAGCTGCTCCCTGAGATGTCCAGAAATATTTTTTGGACATGACTCCAAGCAGCAAACAACGCAGCTCTGTTCCCCTAGAAAAAACACACACAAAATGGTCACACAGGCAGGTGTTCAGCCCTTCCAAAAAGTAACGATGTCACAACAAAGTCTCATTGGAGAAGTCTGTGATATGGGCCAGTCACTCAGATATTGCTAGGCAGATTGGCCAGTGCAAGGAAATCACAAAGGCAGATTTGGAAGACACAATGACCACAGCCACTGCCCTTCCACTATGAGCAGCATACTAGTGTATCTAAAGATAGTTTGTTTGGTCAGGTAGAGGCATTTGTTCAGCGATCAGGACAGAAAATTTGCAGAGCTCCAGCAAGCAGTCATGCAGCCCAGGTCAGTATATAGCTAGTTTCTTTCAGTGTTTTCACAACCTAGACTGTTACCTAGAAAGTAGAGGGTTATGCGAGTGATTGCCTAGTGTTCAAAACAGGAGCAAGGACCTTGCAACAAGGCCACAAAGCACATGGCATTGGAGCTTGGTTCTGCATCATTGCTTTGGTCTAGCTGCTTGGTTCCTCAGGCTCACCAGGCTGTGATGTGTTCCTGTGAACACTCACCTAAAGAAGTGCCTGAATTGTGACCACATCAGTGGTCCACTCTCATACAAATCCTGCTCCTGTATCCTTTCTCCTGGCTGTCAGGGAAGACTCAGCTAATGATCTAGCTGGATGCATATTGAAAGCACCCACTGAGCTCCACAAAGGAGGGCTGGCTGCCTGTGCATTGTTACAGAAGATAAAAAAAAGCCATAAAACACCAAGGAGCAATATAGAAAGCAACATGCACATAGCTGGCAGTAGAAACCACTGGGAAAAATGGGGACAGAAAGGCTAAACACACACAAAAAGAAGTTGCAAAAATATCAATGAGGCATAAGGTGAAGAGGAGCACAGAGAAAACCCACAATAGCAACCAGGAATTGGCACAGAAGGACCATAAACGATGGGCAAGATAAGCAAAGGACAGAGTGACACATCATCCCTTCATGAAAGTAATATTGTGGGAGTTTTGGTGTAGATTGAGGGCAGCCACAGTCACCCATTTACATGTTGGCCAAGGGGAACATGCAAGACCCATGGGCACAAAGGTTCTGCACTAGAGCAGCTTGGTCTCCAAGGCACAGCTAAAGCTGCAGAACTTACTAGCATCATGCTGCCAAAACATAAAATGATCATTGTACAGATGAAAAAAAGGAAGACTCCTGGGAACACATCTCACCAAAGAACAGAACAATCCTTATGTTGTCAAGCAGTCAGAGCAGCACAGATTCACTGAGAATGATAGTCAATTAGAGATACAGTCCAAACCTATAAAAAATCAATGGAAAGATTTACAGTTCAATGCAGATTCTCAAGAAGACCCTTAGTTGTGATGCACGTGTATCAATAACAGAGCTGAATATATCATTTTGCCACACTAAAAGGAAATAATTCCCAACTTAGAACAGAACTAAAGTTAGCTAAATAAAAAGCATAAGAAGCAGATTCTGTCTCTTTTGGGGAAGTGCAAGTATTGGGAGGAGGTATAATATACTATGTCCTATAAACAAAGATTAAAAAAAATACTGTGTAAAGCCAGCCATGAGAAACACATCAGTCCAACATTAGGGTGTTTATTCAATAATTCTACTTTAGAGGCTTTATAAAGTGTACAAACTACTGAGAAACATAAAACATAAGATAAAAGTTAGTCCATTAAATTCTCTGCCAAGGGAGAAAAAATTTGTTTTAGGGAGGCTCTGGTTGCTATTAGTACTGAAACCACAGCTGGCATGATTTCTCTCATTGATGAGGAAACCTGCACTCTGTCTTATGCAAAATTTAAATTGTACTGTACTTTTGGGGGGCAAGAGAGGAAGACAGGGATGAACCAAGCATATAGTCATGAGCAGTGAAAGTATTGAAGGAATTGCTGAGCATTTAAACCACAGCAGCACCTCAGAGTTCCTGCATATTTTACTAAGCACCTTACCAAACACAGTGGGCACACAGCTATGGGGAGATCATCCATGCCCCAAAGGGCTTGCCATCTAAGTCCCCAGGAGAGGAACAGATTCAGACAGCTCTGAGGGAGCCACAGGAAGGAAGCTTTCAGGATGGCATAGCTTGCCAGCTCAAAGCTTCTTAGCAGGCAGTCCTTACTGAACTCTGAAGAAAGCCAAGCAGAGGCAGCCCTGCTGCTGGTGGAGGAAAAGGAGCAGAGTGGCTCAGCAGGGACCATGCCAGCCCTGGTAGGCCGTATTCTCCCACCTTCCACAGCCCCTCCTCCCTGGGCAGCAATAGGGTACTGCCATAGGCAAAGAAAGGGAAACATGAATGGCTACTCTGTCACCATCAGCAGCTTCTCCCTTGGGACACGACTTCCAGGGCCACGCCTGGAGCTATCTCTGCAGTTATTCCACATGCAGCAGCTGTCTCATCATCTCCTAGCTTGTTATTGGCACAGGCCAGAGCCAAGGAAAGATTGAGAATGAGAAAAGCTGTAAGCTTTGTTGATCTTTAACCAGGACTCCTCTTGGATGCCAGATGTGACATGGAGGAAAAGATGGAGGTTTTGTGGAAACACATGACAAATGTGCACTCAAGACTGACAGAGCAGATGGGGGCGGGGGGGTGATGTCTTCAGTTCTGCACTGGACAAGATATGCAGATTAAGGGTATGATATGAAGAGCTGACAATGATGACAAGTACCTTGCACTTAGGTGGTGGAAAAGGAAGCCCTGTGAAATGGCAGAAAAGGTGTTCAAAGCAGTAAGCCAGAAATTCAGGATTTATAACTGCATTCTTGGAACAGGGGAAAAACATGCAGCTCTGACAGACAATGAAATGTCTCAGGAGCCACACAGACTAGAATGAACTGCACAGGTAGAAATTTTGCAGATCACTGTAGCAGAACTGTGCCCTGGAGCCTTACCTTTAGAAAACCTAGGAGGACTGCATTTCAAGTTATGTCTGAGCTTGCAGCCTGCCAACCATGATGGACCGGAAGGGCACAGCTGCCTGGCAGGCAGCCAGCGACAGCATTGAAGTTCTTTGTTATCTCTCCCAGACACAGACAAGAAAACAAGCTACTTTCATCTAATTTGGAACAACAGAGTATGGTCCTCAAAGCTCATGTTCTGGTCACTATTCCCCTATGCTCCACATCTGTTTCCCAAGCCACAGAGGGTTGCACAGAGCAAGGCCTAAGAACTAGTCCATCTGACTCTAACTTCCTTGGTCAAGGTGAGAAACAGCTCAAGAAGCATAAGAGCAGCAGAAAAGAGGTAGTCCTTCCTGCTGTTCATCAGTGACATGACTACCGTACCTTGGCAGCTCTTCATCCAGAGATCAGCAGACCACAGGTTGCATGGCAAGTACTGCTACCAATCCTATTCCAGAATCTTGGCACAGTGAACTCCAGCTTATACAACAATTCCAATACCAAGCTCAGAAGTCCTCTCCTTTCTGGCCACAAGTACATCATACTGTTTCACAACAAATCAGCAGCCAATCAAAAAATACTCAAAACAGAATGTGAATAGTGTTTAATAGAAAAACAATTCCACCCAGTGGAATTTGTTACTTACTCCATACCTCATACTTCATGCAAACTGCTGCAGAACTGCTAGTTCCACAGTATTCCCAGAGCTTGCAACACAATACAGGTGTGACCGGCTAAGCGATGTATGTCAGATGTTAGATCCATCAGCAAATTACAGTAAATCCAGCAGGTTATACTGTGCTAGCTGAGTCATAGTACCTGAGAGTAGTTTTTCCATGTGTCCTCTCAACCTGCTGCAACCACAGGAGATTTAAGCTATGTACCTATGGACTCTCACAGCTGGGCAGAGCAAGAAATTTGTTATGACAGCCCACAAGCCTGAGGTTGAAGTCAGACAGAGACTGCATTTCACTCCTCAAAAGGCTTTGTCTAAATACCATGCAATCATGTCACACCAGGAATAATAGGGAACATACCATTAAAAGACATAAGCATGTTATTAATTAACTATTAATATTCCTCAAAGGATGGGGAAAAGGCTGAGGTGCTAAATGCCTTCTTTGCATTTAGTCTTTAGCATTTGAATGAGTTGTTCCCAAGAGAGACAGTCCCCTGAGCTGGGAAATGGGGAGATGGGGCAGAATGAGACCTTTATAATCCAAGAGGAAATGGTCAGTGACCTGCCATACCACCTAAACATGCACAAGTCTATGGGGCCGGATGGGTTACACCCCACAGCACTGAAGGAGTTGGTGGATGCACTCGCAAAGCCTCATTCCATCATTTACCAGTAATCCTGGCTAACTGGGGAGGTCCCAGTGAACTGGAAGGTAGCAAATCATAGAATCATAGAATCATAGAGGTTGGAAGGGACCTCGAAAGATCATCTAGTCCAACCCCCCCTGCCAGAGCAGGGTCACCTAGAGTACATCACATAGGAACGCATCCAGGTGGGTTTTGAATGCCTCCAGTGAAGGAGACTCCACAACCTCCCTGGGCAGCCTGTTCCAGTGCTCTGTCACTCTTACAGTAAAAAAATTTTTTTGGATATTCACCTTGAACCTCCTATGCTCCAATTTACACCCATTACTCCTTGTCCTATCACTGGTCATCACTGAGAAGAGCCTAACTCCATCTCCCTGACACTCACCCCTTACATATTTGTAAACATTGATGAGGTCACCCCTCAGCCTCCTTTTTTCCAAGCTAAAGAGACCCAGCTCCCTCAGCCTTTCCTCATAAGGGAGATGTTCCACTCCCTTCATCATCTTAGTAGCTCTGCGCTGGACTCTTTCAAGCAGTTCCTGTCCTTCTTGAACTGAGGGGCCAGAACTGGACACAATACTCCAGATGCGGCCTCACCAAGGCAGAATAGAGGGGGAGGAGAACCTCTCTTGACCTACTAACCACACCCTTTCTAATGCACCCCAGGATGCCATTGGCCTTCTTGGCCACAAGGGCACATTGCTGGCTCATGGTCATCCTCCTGTCTACCAGGACCCCCAGGTCTCTTTCACCTACACTACTCTCCAGCAGGTCAGCCCCCAACCTATACTGGGACATCGTGTTGTTCTTCCCCAAATGCAAAACTCTACACTTCCCCTTGTTGAATTTCATCATGTTTCTCCCCGCCCAACTCTCCAGCCTGTCTAAGTCTCTCTGAATGGCAGCACAGCCTTCTGGTGTGTCAGCCACTCCTCCCAGCTTAGTGTCATCAGCAAACTTGCTGAGGGTACATTCTGTACCCTCATCCAGGTCGTTGATGAAGATGTTGAACAACACCGGTCCCAGTACCGACCCCTGAGGGACTCCACTAGTCACACACTTCCAACCAGATTCTGCCCCATTGACTACAACTCTCTGACTCCTTCCCATCAACCAGTTCCTGATCCACCTCACTACCTGATCACCAAACCCATACCTGATCAACTTATCTACAAGGATGCTGTGGGAGACGGTGTCAAATGCCTTACTGAAATCAAGATAAACCACACCTACCGCTCTACCATCATCTATCCACCTAGTAATTTCCTCATAGAAGGCTATGAGGTTAGTCAAACATGATTTACCCTTGATAAAACCATGCTGACTGCTCTTGATGACCCCCATGTCCTTGATATGCCTAGAGATAGAGACAAGAACAAGTTGTTCCATCACCTTTCCAGGGATGGAGGTGAGGCTGACCAGTCTATAGTTACCCGGGTCCTCCTTCTTGCCCTTCTTGTAGACTGGTGTGACATTTGCTATCCTCCAGTCCTCAGGCACCTCTCCTGTTACCCATGACTTACCAAAGATGATGGAGAGTGGCCTAGCAATGACCTCCGCCAGCTCCCTCAGCACTCTTGGATGCATTCCATCTGGACCCATCGATTTATGGATGTCCAGATTACTCAACTGATCCCTAACCCAATCCTCATCTACTATGTCAAACTCCTCCATTATCTTGACTACTTCTGGGGCTATATGAATCTGAGGGTCATGGGGAAATCCTGCAGGAGTAAAGACAGAGGCAAAGAAGGCATTCAGCACCTCTGCCTTCTTTTTATCCTCTGTCACCAGGGCTCCCCCCTCATTCAACAGTGGGCCAATATTGCCTCTAGTGTTAGCTTTGTTAGCTATGTATTTGAAAAAGCCCTTTCTATTATCCTTAACCTGACTTGCAAGGTTAAGTTCCAAGGAGGCCTTAGCTTTCCTAATTGCCTCCCTACATCCTCTGACAACAGTCCTATATTCCTCCCAAGTGACCAGCCCCTCCTTCCATGATCTGTAGATTTTCCTGTTCCACTTAAGTTTGCCCAGCAGTTCCTTTTTCAACCATGCTGGTCTCCTAGCTCCCTTACTAGATTTCCTAACCATTGGGATGCTCTGATCCTGTGCTTGCAAGAAGTGGTCCTTGAATGTTGACCAGCTATCTTGAGCCCCTTTATCTTCTAGCACCCTGTCCCATGGGATTTCCCTTAACAGTTGATTGAGGAGGCCAAAGTTTGCCCTGTGGAAGTCCAGGGTTCTGGTCCTACTGGGTATTCTGTTCCTTCCACACAGGATCCTGAACTCCACCATCTCGTGATCACTGCAGCCAAGGCTGCCACTGACCACCACTGCTTCAACAAGGCCCTCCTTGTTGGTTAGTACAAGATCCAGCAGCGCTCCTCTTCTAGTCGGCTTGTCCACCATTTGCATTAAGAAGTTATCATCAATGCACTGGAGGAACCTCCTAGACTGTGAAAGGCTGGCTGTGTGAGTCTTCCAGCAGATATCGGGGTAGTTAAAATCTCCCATGAGGACTAGGGACTGCAGTTGTGAGGCTACTTTCAGCTGCCTGTAGAAAGCCTCACCAACTTCCTCGCCTTGATCAGAAGGTCTGTAATAGACCCCCACGACTGTATCACCCACACCAGCCTGCCCCTTAATTCTTACCCACAGACTTTCAACTTGCCCCTCATCAGCCCCTGCACAAAACTCAATACATTCTAGTTGCTCTCTCACAGAAAGAGCAACTCCATCACCTCGCTTCCCCGCCCTATCTTTCCTAAAAAGCACATAACCATCCATGGCCACATTCCAGTCATGTGACCTGTCCCACCACGTCTCTGTTATTGCTACCAGATCATAACCCTTAGCCCGCACACTGACCTCTAACTCTTCCTGCTTATTCCCCATGCTGCGTGCATTAGCATACAGGCATTTCAGGAAACAAACAGAGCCCACTGGTGGGACTAAATCCTCCTTAGACCACCTGCTTCAGGCCCTGGTACGTTCCTCTTGTGCTTGTCCCTAACAGACCCAGTTTTCTCCCCTTCCCCCTTCACATCTAGTTTAAAGCTCTCTCAATGAGCCCTGCTAAGTCCTGCCCCAAAAGCCTCTTCCCCCTCTGGGACAGGTGCATCCCACCTGCCACCACCAGGCCAGGTGTCTCATATAGCATCCCATGATCAAAAAAACCAAAACCCTGTCTTTGACACCAATCTCTTAGCCATTCATTGACCTGTAAACTCTTCCTATATACCTCCCCACCCATTCTTGCAGGAGGGATGGAGGCAAACACTACTTGCGCTCCAGACCCCCTAACTAGCCGTCCTAGGGCCCTGAAGTCACTCTTCATTGCCCTTACATTTCTTGTGATAATTTCGTCACTGCCAACCTGAAAAATCAGCAGTGGATAGTAATCAGAGGAACCCACAAGATTAGGGAGTTTCCTTTTAACATCTCTAATCCGAGCCCCAGGGAGGCAACAGACCTCCCTGTGGGATGAGTCTGGTCGACAGATGGGCCCTTCTGTCCCCCTCAGAAGGGAGTCACCCACCACAATTACTCTCCTTTCCTTCTTGATTGAAGAAGTCCTAAGGACTCGGGGTGACTGACGAGTCCTAGGTGCTTCACTAGATAAGTCTACCCCTCCAACTTCATTTTCCTGTCCCTGAATTTCCAAGGCCTCATATCTGTTATTCAAGGGCAATTGGGAGGGTGGAAGGGGTTGGGAGGATTTTTTCTTGCCTTTCCAAGGTCGGACTTCCTTCCATTCCTTCATATCACCTAAGTCCTCTCCATCTGTCTGGTGACAGGAGGGGAGGGGATCCGTCACTTTCTCAACCTCTTTGATCTGCCCCTGCTTCAGGGTATGACTCGACTAATCTATTTCACTCTCACAATCTCTAATGGCTCTCAGTCTTGCAACCTCCTCTGTCAGATTAACCACCTGCCTGAGGAGATCATTTACTTGCTCACACCGCACACATGCGGTGTCACTGGTTCCCTCTGGTACCAGTGCCAGGCTCAGGCATTCACTGCAGCCAGAGACCTGCACTGCTGCATGCCTCCTTGGGAGCTCTGTCTGAGTCCCCACATTCTTTTTCACTATGGTTTTTGGCCGCGTTGTGACCATGATCTATCCAGCTACTAGTTTGCTTTTCTCGTGAGAAGGCACCCGCTGCTCCCTTCCTCCCTCCCTGCCTGCCCTCTGGAGGCAGCTGCCGCTCTCTGCTCTGCGCTGCCGCGTGCTCAGAGGAGGCTGCCAAATGGCCGCTTTTTAAACCTTGCCGCCGTTCACAGCCACTCCCCCTGCCTCGTCAGCCTCCCTCTCCCTCGCAGGCTTCCCGCTCAGACTCGGGTCTCCTGGCTCTGCCCCGGCTTCACCGTCTCCGGGAAGCCCGGCTCTCTCTCAGATCCTCAGCAATTTAAAGGAACAGCTCACACCGCTGCCGCTCTCTGCTCTGCGCTGCCGCGTGCAAATGCGGTACCCATCCACAAGAAAGGCCGAAAGGAGGTTGCAGGGAACTACAGACCTGTCAGTCTGAGAGGTCATGGAACAGATCATCTTGAGTGCCACTACACAACATGCACAGAACAACCAGGTGATCAGGTCCAGTCAGCATGAGTTTATGAAAGGAAGATCTTGCTTTATGAACCTGATCTCAAGATTACCTGCCTGGTTGATGAGGGAAAGGCTGTGGATGTTGTCTACCTGGACAACAGGTAAAGCCTTTGACACTGTCTCCCACAGTATTCTCATGAAAAAACTGGCTGCTCATGGCTTGGATGGGCATACGCTCCTGCTGGGTAAAGCACTGGTGGGACGGCCCAGAGAGTGGTGGTGAATGGAGTTAAATCCAACTGGTGGCTGGTCACAAGTGGGGTTCCTCAGGGCTCAGTATTGGGACCACTTCTTTTTAACATCTTTATCAACGATCTTGATGAGGAGATAGAATGGACCCTCGGTAAGTTTGCGTATGACACCTAGCTCAGAGGGAGTGCTGATCTGCCTGAGAGTAGGGAAGCTCTACAGAGAGACTTGGACAGATTAGATCAATGGGCCAAGGTCAGTTGTATGAAGTTCAACAAGGCCAAGTGCCGCGTCCTTCACTTGGGCCACAACAACCCCATGTAACACTGCAGGGGAGAGTGTCTGGAAAGCTGCCCAGCAGAAAGGGACCTGGGGGTTCCGATTAACAGGCGGCTGAATGTGAGCCAGCAGTGTGCCCAGGTGGCCAAAAAGGCCAATGGCATCCTGGCCTGTATTAGAAATAGTGTGGCAAGCAGGACCAGGGAGGTGGTCATCCCTCTGTACTTGACATTGGTGAGGCCACACCTAAAATACTGTGTCCAGTTTTGGGCACCTCAATAGAAGAAGGACATCGAGGTGCTGGAGTGTGTCCAAAGAAGGGCAACAAAGCTGGTAAAGGGCCTTGAGAACAAGTCTTAGGAGGAGCCACTGAGGGAACTGGGGCTATTTAGTCTGAAGAAAAGGAGGCTGAGGGAAGACGTCATCACCCTCTACAACTGCCTGAAAGGACATTATAAAGAGGTAGGTGCTGGTCTCTTCTCACAAGTAACTGGTGATAGAACAAGAGGAAAAGGCCTCAAGCTGTGCCAGAGGAGGTTTGGACTGGGCATTAGCAAGAACTTTTTCACTGAAAGGGTTGTCAGACACTGGAATGTGCTGCCCAGGGAGGTGGTTGAATCACCATCCCTGGATGTGTTTAAAATTCATCTATATGTGGTGCTTGGGGATATGGCTTAGTGATGGACTTGGTAGAGTAGGGTTAATGGTTGGACTGATGATCTTGAAGGTCTTTTCCAACCTATGTGATTCTATGATTCATTAGTATTGATGACAAAACATTTATCCTAATAAGCACAAGGTACACCAGTTAAGTCCACACAGATTCATGAAAACCCCTCAAATATTTCAAATACACAGACAGAATGAGTGAAAAAAGCAATAAGCATGGGGAGGAGAGGGAAATATGCAAAATGTCCTACTCTACCTCAAGAAGTATGAATGCTACGGTGAATATTTTTCTTCAGGACAAAAATCAGCCATCGTATCAGATCATGCGGTTTCTAAGTTTAATTTACAGCAATGATGCTGGGAAAAGGCTTTATCAGTCACTGGGCAAAAAACAAGCTGTACAGAACGAAGAATATAGACCATGACTGGGATTAAAATCAGTCTCAGCACTAGAAAAATACTAGTTCTGTGAGCAGTGAAGTGATGGCAGCTTTCTTCCTTCCAAGTATTTGGAGAACTTTAAATTTGCCCCTAAGCTCCCTGTTTCCTGCCTCTCTAGCAGCCAGCTTTAGTAACAGGCAAAGCTAACTGCTACTCTCCTCTGCAAGTGGCCTGGGAACAGGCATTACAAGCTCCTACGTCTTACCTGAAACTCTGAAACAGAGGGTTTTTTTCCGGAATGTTTAATAGAAGTGGACATGAAAGAAAATGAACTTGGCTCAGAAGCAAATTTTACAAGTCTCAAAGAATTGCATGGATCTGATAATTGGAAATGCTGGGGAACAGTCATTATTTTAATAGTCCTTCAGCCACTACTAACTCTTTCAAAGAAGTATCTTCTCTTCGTGTGCTCTTTACCCATTATATGATGCAAAATGTCACAAGCCAAATATTTGTTTTCTCTTACAAGTCACCTTTAATATTATAATCCATTCTGACACCAGGACAGGGAGTTAATTTTCAAGTTTAAAGTAATTAATCACTGAGCTAGGATCTGAGTAGCACCAAGAAAAAATGTTTCAAAAATATGTAATTAAAAGTCTTCGCACAGCCTTTTGAAATGTATAAAGCAGTCATGCAGTCCCTGTGGTTTGCTTCCACTAGAAAGGTTTTTGCATTTAGTGTACTACACTACAGAAAACCGCAGTGTTCAGAGTATTGATATGACCAGACATTACTTTGAGCTGCAGACTCTGACTTCTGAGAAGAAACCTTTGAGTGACAGCACTGCAGCCCCAACGGAAAACATGTCCCCACTGTTTTAAAAATAAATCCTTAGGATAAATCCCTGGCATCTTTACAGAGCCAGGCTGGGAGGTGAAAAGAGAAGGTAGTATTTTATTGATTTTGCAAAATAAGAACTTAAGTAGGTAGAGTTTTGATATACGAAGCCATGTAGGCACCTAATCCTCTTGAGATCAGTGGGAGTTAGAGATCTAAAATATTCTTGCAGATCTGGCCACAATAGATATGCCCACAGTCACACCAAGCAGATTTGTGTTTTCTTGGACAGTTAGGGATCACCCTCGAGCCTCAGCCCCAAATCCCTAACCCTCAGCCTCTGGCTTCACTCTTAAGAAACCAGATGGCTCCAAAGGCTAACAGGCTCCACCTGCACAGTAGGACCAGCTCACTCATGCTATGGCTCTGCTCCTCTCTGCAGCATGGACAATGAACCAGTCCCTTTGCTTTCAGGTGATATATGTGTATAGTTGCCAAAATCTGCATCAGAACCCCTGAACCCTTCCCTGGGAGCTTACATGCTCTCTTCTCATACACATTTTGAAAAGCTCACTATCCCCTTGTTAAGCAGGACACAGAAACCTAGTCACTTCCTTTACTCTGAAGGGGAAAGTAGGATAGTTCTAGGTCAGGATTAGGCAGACTAATGTAGGGGAAAACTGCCTGGTTATCACCCACCTAATTACATCAGCTGTCCCAACTCTCCCCATTTTATCTATACTTGACACTTGACTAAGCACCTAAGCATTTCAAGTGAGATTATTATACAATAATCACTCCTTTACTGGGAGCTATGTTTTAGACTAAGTCTTCGGCCTTCATATTTGTAAAGAAAAACTAAGTACAACCTTAAATGGTTTTGATGCATGCATACTTGGAGAAAGCAGCATATTGTGATCTTGTGAGGCCTATAACATCAGATTTGGGAATGCTCAGGGACCACAAGAGTGGAACAGAGGGCTTCAGCCTCAGAGGTATCTACAAAGTCATGCACATAAGAAAACACAAGAGCAAGAGTTCAAATCATTGGGCCATCTTGGAGGGCTTCTAGTCTTGGACACTGTGTGTGCATGCAGTAAATCAGCCTTGCTGGTATACTACACCTCATGCACAATGAGAGCAGGCTCAGTGCATACAAACCAGATTGTAACAGATGCTGTCTGATGCGACATTCAAAATGACACTTCTGAAAAGGGACTCCAGGACACAGTTGTAAGTCTTCTGGTGACACATCCAGAAGACACAAGAGGCATAAGTAAATACTTGAGCAAATGCCAGTGCTCCTATCTGTGTACCTGCAGCCTTCTTAGCCATCAAGTTCTTTGGACATTACAGAAGATCACATCAAAACTTTAAGATTAGAATTTAAATAGTGATTATAGCAATATTACAACATTCTGATAGCAAATGCAAACAGCATTAAAAAATTCAGGAAAAGACAAAATCCTCACAGCAATATTAAAAATAATATATTTATCATGTGAACATGCTAATGTGCTGTCTTTCAGCCTCACAGGCTGTGCTAGGGGATGGTGGGGTTATTTTTTTGTGTATGTTTCAACAATAGTTAGGACCTTAAAAATAATAGTAATTCTTACCCACTGTAGCAGGACGCTCCATCTCTCTATATGTCTGCCTCAGTTTTACTCTATTATTCAGCTGCTTTTGTCTCTCAGTTTTGCAGGCCCAGGCCTGAAGTGGAAGGGTTCCCATGAGAAAGGAAAAGGCCTAGCAAACTCTGAGCCAGTAACAACCTTGAAAGGTACAAACAGAGGCCAAGCTGATGTTCATAACACCAGCTGCTCTCTGGTGTTGAAGAACATGGAGCTCAGTCTATTCACAACTAGGCCTGGAACAGAGATAAAGCAATAACAAACAGATAAACAAAAGAGTTTGCTTGGTGGGAACTGGGACTTCATGAATTTTTCTACTGTTTTGCTTTTATTCTCCAATGAGAGATGTTGGAGGTACGGCTAATGGTTAAATGACAGCAGTCTATCCACTTTATTGTATAAAAGCCTGGTTGCATTTTTGATCAGTGAGACTTCTGTACACCTTCCAGGAGGTATGCTGGATTTTCTCCTCTCCAGTGGAGACGCCTGCCAGAGAGACTAATTCTTGAGAATTACACCCAAGGACACCCAGCTGTGGCCTGGCAAGGGTGAGAAATATTAACTCTTTGTCTTTACTAGTATACTGATGTTAAGTAACTTCCATCTTTAAGACTGTGGGGACTGTTAAGAGTGATAATTAATATTCTAGGCCTAGTGTAGAGTTTAATAATAAGTAAGTTGCCGGCATTTTAATGGTTAACCTTTGTTGTTTGATTGAATTAAGTAGTGTAATTCACTGCTAATATACCCTGTGTATTCAAACTGCCCTTCTGTCCAGATCTCCTAATTTTTCTATATTTTTGCTGTATGTGAGCCTCTTATCTTGTGTAGTTAAGACCCCAACGTTATATGCAATAAATCTTGATTAGTGCATATATGTCTTGTCTGCCATGTGTTCCATCTGAGACACCCACCCCCTCTCCAGAGTTCACACTTGAGATTTGCTGTCTCTAATGGGGAAGAAAATTTTTTTTTCCTCAGAATCTTAGCAATGCCATTTCAGGTAATACAATGGGATGTTGTTATGCTACCAGTGGAAGGTGCCGCCTCCACAACCCTCTAAACTGAAATCCTCCCTACTGCAGGTGCAGTCCAATCACCACAATACACTGCCCTTCAGCCAGTCTTTGGCCTGATTTAGCACCACAGGTCATTTGATTCCTTCTAAGGACCATTAAACTTTTGACCCATTAAATAGCAGACCCAGTGTGGCTGTGCCAGCTTTAATACAACATACCAACCAGTTGGCCCGGGCATTGCAGCACTTCATTAAAGCCATTTAAGAGTTAGGAGATGGCAGGATTAGACAGCAATGCCATGTTAATAAGAAGGAACACTGAATTTTAGGACTGGATATCAGGATAGATGCATGAGTTTCTCTGGAAAGTATGTTGTCACAAAACAATAAAACATGGCACAGGAATGGGGTGATTTTATACTGCAGCATTTAACTCTGCCTCTACCAGAGGATCTGATCCCCCTCCAGCCCAGCACAACGTAGTTCAAAGCCTTGAGAATCTCCACACTGATAAAGGATGCCAAAGTGGCAGGTTTACACCCTGGACATTCCACCGTGCTCCGACCCTGCTGAGCAGCTGTGAAACCTCTCCTAAATCTCCTCATCTGCATGTTCTGGTCTGTGCTACAGAAAAGGTCTCTGCACAGCATTCAGGCCCGGTTTGACTGAATGACAAAAGCAGTTTTGACCATAGATGCTAGTCTATTGTAAAGAGGATTTTGCAGCAGACAGTCAAACCAGAGGAGGAAGCAGTAAGTTCAGAAAAGTAGAATTCTAGTACTCATACTGGCACGGTACTGAATATTTCAAGACTATGGAGCTGGGTTTTTCATTGCCCTTAATTCAACATAACTCTGAAAAACAAATACTGCATTGCTTAACCTCAGTTGAAGTTTCATCCCTAAATTCTCAGTACCTATAAGAGCAGTGGTTTGATTTAAGTCCCCTCCCCCGAGCCAAGATTCATAATTTCCAGCTAAAACGAAGGACAGGACAGTACAGAACAGTGCTGAAGCCTGTGGGGCTCAGAAGTTGAAATGGAAATTTTCTTTTTTTTTTTTTTTTTTGTTTAAACCAGATTTATTCAACTGGTATGGGCCAGATGAGGCAAGATGGGTCCCTTGGTACGGAGCACAGACTGAACTACCAACACAGTACATGCCAGTCATTAGGATGCTAATTGGCCCTGACAGGGCTCTGCTGACTGAAGTGAACATCCTAACTCTCATTACCTGGAAGCATTGCTGCAGGGAACAGCTCTAAGGAGCCTAAAGGAAAGAAGTAAGTTTTAGGAGGTAGAGAGATGGGGGGTGCTTATAGTTCACTACAGCTGCCTGCATCCCATATTTATAAAAAGAGGAAAAATTGACTTTGCACATGAAGTAGATTATTTTGCTAGTCAAGTTTACAATTACTTCCTCTCCCTCTTTCCCAGGATACCATGATTCTTCTCCAGCACCATCTTTACTTTCTCTGTCCCCAACCTATCCAATTAAAACATCAAAAATAAATTAACTTGTCAGACTTCCCCACCACCAACTCCTTCTACTGCTCTCTTCCTGTCAGAGCATTACTTCATCTTGAAAAATTGTGGTGTGTTGAGTGTTTTGTTTGTTTGCTTGGGTAGCCATATTTGGCATCTAAGTACTACAATTCCAGCACTTTCAAAGCAGAGAATCAAAACTTTCTGAAGAGCTCACTGGTCAAGAAGAGTGGCTGTTTCCAGTTTTGGTTGGACAGCATTCTTGTAAGCCTGGGAGAGCATCAATGGGGAAGTGTGAAACTGAGACTGTATTATCTATAAATTAAAGGCTAAGAGTTATCAAAATGTGGACTGCTGAAAAATAATTATTATTTGAAGGTGTGTTTTGTATTTCACTGCAAATGACTTTTCTCAGGTTAAAGATGTAAAGAGAAAGCCTCCTACCCTGGTACAGCCATCAGATTATTATCCATTATCGATTTTTCAGGTGGGTAGCGATGAAGTTACTAAAAGAAGTTCGAGGGCAATCAAAAGAGGCTTCAGTGCCTTTGGACAACTGGTTAAGGGATCAGGAGCACAAGTAGAGTTCTCCTCTCTCTCTCCTCTATCTCTCTCTTGCAGGGAATGATGAGAGAAGGAACTGAAAGACCCAGCTGACCAATACCTGGCTCCAAGCCTGGTGTCACAGGCAGAATTTTGGGGTTTTGATCATGGGTCAGTTTACATGACACCAAGCCCGATGGCGACAGAAAGGGTACACCTGTCTCAAAGGGGGAAAAGGATCTTTGCACAGGCATTAGTAGGGCTTATTAATAGAACTTTAAACTAGATTTGAAGGGGGAAAGGGATGAAACCAGGCTTGCTAGAGATAAGCCTGGGGGTGGTATGCCAGTGTTTGTGGGACGACGTGCAAGGGAGGTCCTTCGGTTTGCTGTCTCAGTGGAGGCAGAAGATGGTGATCTATGTGGCAGCAAAGACACATGGGCTATTGATGGGTTAGAAACCACAGAAGCACCTGAGAATGGTCACATAGGAATTAGGGCTTCCTCCCAAAAGCATGGGTAACAAACAGGACCTGAAAGCCATTGTGCAGCTGGAAAACTATGATACAGATGCCATCACAGAAGCATGGTGTGATGACTCACACAACTGCAATAGACAGCTACAAACTTTTCAGAAGGAATAGGCAAGAAAGGAGAGGTGGTGGAGTAACCCTGTATGTTAGGGAGTGTTTTGATTGCCTGGAGCTTAATGATGGTGACAAGGTTCAGTGCTTATGGCTGAGAAATAGGGGAAAGGAAAATAAGGCAGACATCATAGTTGGAGTCTGTTATAGACCACCAAAGCACAATGAAGAAAGTCCTGGTCTGAGCCAGGACAGAATGATTCTTCTTTTTAGTACTTTACTTTTCAGTAAAGTCTCTTCTAAGTAGCTGCATTTTCTGAAATTAACAGCATGTTTTTCAGTCAGTGTCTGCCTCTATGACTGATAACACTCCAAGTTGACAGCTATTGCTGGAGAATGGTATGCAGAACCAAGGCCACTGCTTGGATCTGCTAACTTCTTGTGTGCTGGAAACAAAATTGAAGGGGTCACTCCTACAACCCTCCTGGTGGGAAGAAGCAGACAGGACAGGTGACCCAAAATTTACCAAATGAAGTATTCTATCCCATATGCATCATACTTCGTATAAAGATGAGGGATCACAAGAGTTAAGGCTCTTCTTTGTCTGTGTCTGGGTTCCACGGAGGACTCAGTCCATTCATCTGCCTTTGATCCTGATCCATGTATTCCTGAATCCTTGCGTTCCTGAATCCAGTTCCCATCTGCTTCCGAGTCCAGAAGCCCAATCTGGGACTTGTCCAGGGCATGCCCTGCAGCCTCAATGGTGACCTGAGGGTACTGGGGGGAACACAATATTGGTTTTGTCTGAATTTTTATATACTTCATTATTTTCTTTTTTTCATCATTATTGTTTTCCTTACAGCTCTGTAATTTAGTTTCCAGCTGCTAAGCCTCTTTCTCTTATTTTCTGTCTTCCCCTTTTCTGGGAAGTGAGAAGAATTAATAGAGAGCACCTGTCATTTCTTCCATTGTCAGCACAGCATTAAACCTTGACAAAGAGGCAGATAAAATATTCTATAAGCAGTTGGGAGAAGTCTCATAATCACTAGCCCTTGTTCTCATGGGGGACTTCAACTTACTGCTAGGAAAAAAAATACAGCAGAGAGGGAACAGTCCCAGAGGTTCCTGGAGTATGTGGAAGGTAACTTCCTGACACAGCTGGTGAGAGAGCCAACTACAAAAGGCACTCTGCTGGACCTGCTGTTTGTCAAAAGAGATGGACATGTCATTGATGTGACAGCTGGAGGCCATCTTGGGCATTGGGATCATGAAAAAGTTTTCAATTCTTGGAGGAGTGAAGAAGGGGTTCACCAGAACTCCTGTAGTGGACTTCCAGAGGGCAGAATTTGGCCTGGTTAGGACACTGGTTGACAGAGTCCCTTGGGAGGCAGTCCTGAAGTTCAAAGGACTCCAGGAAAGCTGGGTGTTTTTTAAGAAGGAAATCTTGAAGGCACAGGAGCAGGCCATCCCCCAGTGCCAAAAGAGGAGCCAGTGGGAAAGAAGACCAGCTTGGCTGAACAGAGAGCTTTGCATGGAACTCAGGAGAAAAAGGAGAGTTTACAGCCTTTGCAAGAAGGGGCAGGCAACTGAGGGGGACTCCTAAAATGTCATTAGCCTATGCAGGATGAAAATTAGAAGGGCCAAAGTCCAATTAGAGCTTAATCTGGCTACTGCCATAAAAGACAATAAAAAATGTTTCTATAAATATCTTAGTAACAAAAGGAGGGCTAAGGAGAATGTCCATCCTTTATTGGATGTGGGAGGAAATGTAGTGGATAAGGAAAAGGCTGAGGTATTTAATACCTTCTTTGCCTCAGTCTTTAGTAGTAAGACCATGTGTACTCTGGGTACCCAGTCCCCTGAGCTGGAAGACAGGGATGGGGAGCAGAACGGAGCCCCCATAAACCAAGGAGAAATTGTTAGTGACCTGCTAACTTAGACACACAAGTTTATGGGGCTGGATGGGATAAAACCCAAGGATATTGAGGGAGCTAGCAGAAGTGCTCACCAAGCCACTTTCCATCAGTTATCAGCAGTCCTGGGTAACTAGGGAGGTCCCAGTTGACTGAAGATTCACAAATGTGACTCACAACTACAAGAAGGGCAAGAAGGAGGATCTGGGGAACTACAGGCCTGTCAGTCTCACCTCAGTGCCAGGGAATGTTATGAAGCAGATCATCTTAAGTGCCATTATGCAGGACATTCAGGACAGCCAGGTGATCAGGCCCAATCAGCATGGGTTCATGAAAGGCAGGTCCTGCTTGACAAACCTGATCTCCTCCTATGACAAGGTGACCTGCTTAGTCAATGAGGGAAAGGCTGTGGATGTTGTCCCCCTAGACTTTAGTAAAGCCTCTGACAACATTTGCCACAGCATTCTCTTGGAGAAACTGGATGCTCATGGCTTGGACGGGTGTACTTTTTGCTTGGTAAAAACAGACTGGAGGACCAGGCCCAAAGAGTTGTGGTGAATGGAGTTAAATCCAGCTGGCTTGGGGAAAAGTGGTTGGAAAGCTGCCCAGAGGAAAAGGACCTGGGGGTACTGGTTGACAGATGGCTGAATATGAGCCAGCAGTGTGCCCAGAGGGCCAAGGAGGCCAACAGCATCCTGGCTTGTATCAGGAATAGTGTGGCCAGCAGGAGTAGGGAAGTAATTGTCCCCCTGTACTCAGCACTGGTGAGGCCTCACCTCAGGTACTGTGTCCAGTTCTGAACCCCTCACTACAAGTGGGACATCAATGTGCTGGAGCAAGAGGGCAATGAACCTAGCAAAGGGTCTGGAGAACAAGTCTTAAGAGGACCATCTGAAGGAACTGGGGTTGTTTAGCCTGGTTTGACTTGATGATCTTAAGGGTTTTTTCCAACATAAATGATTCCATGATTTTAATTAAGAGAAGAGAGTGAAGCTCTTGAACTGGTGATTCAGTGCCTTGGATGTGACAAGTTAGCTGTATCCTTTAAGAGACCAGCTGGGAACAAGGTAACTCTGCTAACAAGATGCCAGAACAGACACCTACAACACCAGACCTCGACCCTGAATCACAGTTCAACATTTCATCCAGGCTCGTGTGCACATGAGATGAAACCCAGAGAAGCTACAATCACATTTAATCTATGACAAAAGCAAAAGGACTCTGGAATAATATTCATTAATTCATTCAATAATATTCAAACAAAAATGAATTTTTCTTCTGACAGCCACAATTATCCATCACTTTTCTTAATCCTTCACTACCCTAATACCTAGGCAACGTGGAGTATTATCTCCCTAGAACTTCAGAGGGTGAAGACCAGAACCAAAGTGGCAGACAAGATCCCCTCTCCACCACAGCACACCACCCAGGTGCTCCTGCACAGCCTATTATGCCCCATAAATATCAGTTCTGTGGTCCAAAAATCTGGATGAGAAGGTCCTCAGGAAATAAAATAAATGAAATAAAAAGTTTCCACACTTGAACACACTGATAAATACTTGCAATGCAGGTAAGTCATCTTTCCTCCCTTGTATGTCATGTGAATTCTAGCCTTCTAAAACATGCATACAATTAGATTGTGTCAGGACTATATGACTAAGGTGACAAAGGGAGGGAAGGGGAGAAAAGTAACATGAGAACTATATTCAGTTACTGGAACAGTAATCTCCTAAAATTACTGTAGAACACAGAGGGAAGAAAAAAAAAGAAGGGGGGCAGAGGCAGGAAATCAGGATGCAAGTCTCCGTGCAAGTCTTTTGTACTAGTATTGCAGGAATAAAGTTACTTTAGTTTGCAGTGCAAGCAGACAAAGAATGGTGGGCAAAGTAAGAGAGACAGAGGTGACAAAGCACCTGGGATTTCCACTCCTCTACTACCAGTAGAGAGAACAAGACCACTGTTCATTGCCCACTCTGCTCAACTACAGCCTTTCCAGCAAGCCTCAGCACAATCCTTCCCAGATGGACTGTAGAAGAGAACCTCTGAACACTGCCAGAAGGATCCCGTAGAGCCACAGAATTTGTACCTCTCTGCTAAGACCTCACTACAGTCTTTTCCAACTGTGACGATTCTGTGTGTGATTCTGTGTGTAATTCTATAAAATATGACTCGAAAGTGTGTGCCTCCCATTGTCACTTCCATCAAGACCCTGCAACCAGCTTTGTTTTCTTTGTAAACAGGTTTCATTGCTTCATAAAATGGATGTATTAGACATCAATAAAAACAAAAAATTACTGGGGAGGGAAGCAACACTCAGTGTCCCACAGTCAACACAAGAAAGAAGAAAAGAAAAAGATTAGCTGGAGAGTTCCAAGAAGGTTAGTGTTACAAAGAAACAAAATACTGGTTCTGACACAGGAAAAAGCTCTTCTGAATACCAATGTGCTCCATACAGTGACAAAAAAGCAATACTTACCTGAAAGCAGATTAAGTAATACACTGTAGCACCTGAGGAAATGGAAAAAGGTAGAAAAGAGAGGCAAGCAAGCATAAAAACAAATACAATAAGGCCCCTGAAATCTGCTTCATATAGCTTCTGCTCAAAGGAGATTTCTATCTTTTCCTTGAAAATTCAGCATTCAGGAAAGTGGACTTAGAAGTACAACAGTCCCCAGGAAACTATAATACTGATTTACTGGTCAAAGAAATATATGTGCCTCAGAGTTCCATACAAGGCACTTCTGCCTTCTGAAGTTAATCCAGCTCTAAGATGGATAAGCAAAAGGCTAACGCTAGTGGAAAAACACCACAGAAAGTATTTTTGTAGATAAAAGAAGCTTTCTAAAGGCCAGTGTTCCTGTCATGACAGAATAATTATCATTCTGTAGATATAGAGCTGCAGAATAAAAGTAGAAAAAGTTACAGTACACAACTCACTCCCTGGGTGCCAGGACATGTTTGCTGGTTGGGGACTATGGTTTACTGAAAATGCCTGAGCAGGAAATATTTCATATGGGATTCGTTTGAGCAAATGTTGACATCAACATCTGGACTAGTTATCTGGACTGCCGCTACAGTCGATGGTGAGAAATATGCACCTGTAGGGAAGGATTCATCTGTTTCTAAAGAAGTTGTCAAAAACAGGGTCAATTAATTATATATTAAAATATTTCTTTCTCTTTACTGACCAGAAGAGTCCTTATAACTCAGATGCAGACAGCTAGTTCATAGGCATCTGAAGCTAATGGTGGATTCATTTCACCAATCATCCAAATGACTGCAGCACCTCACTGGAGTCTCAAGTACAGACATAGGGCTTGCAAAATGAATCCGCTTTCTTCTTACTATGATGACTGGAAATCTTACTCTGGAGAATGCGAATACAAGTCCCAAGATTCTATATAACCTATGTTACCAACTAAAATTAATCAAGATGCAGCTCTTATAGTTGCATAGATAATCTTTTAAATACAAGCAAAATACAAGTAGGAGCAACACTGTAATCCTGAGCCTGCAGATTGATATAAAGAAGACTTGAGTGATGCTCAAGAGCATGAAAAGAGCCATCAGAGTAAAATTCACAAGACAGTTTTGCTTTTACAAAATATTCTCCCTTAGATTCATGTCAAAAGAGTTGCTTCTCAGGTTCTAATCCTGGGTTTAAATTCAACTTCCAGGAGCAGAGAGGAAGATGATAAGCCCCAGATTTCTGTTAAAACAACTCTTTTTACTGGTTAACAAGGCAAATAAGCCCTAAAATAGAACTTAATGATAGAACTTTGGACACTGCAAGTGTCCAAAGCCATAGCCAGGTAGAAGAGCTCATATAGTCCTAAGTGACCAGTCCCTGACTGAAGGGGAACCTAAGTGGTTCTTCTACCCTCTCCTGTGCTGTTTTGTCCTATTAACACAGGTGGCTGGGAGCAGGTTGCAAGAACAATCAACACAGTCCAGAGCTCCCCTCCCTATTCATTTGCAAGGGGTTCTCTGGGAAAAGCACAAGCAGGACTGGGTCAACCACAAGCAGAACTGGGTCAACTTCACCAGGATGCCAGCAGTGCACTGGTGGTAAGCATCTTTCTCCACTTGCTACTCAGGAAGAGAAGCATTCTATGTACATATTCACATCTGGGAAACATGAGACAACTACTGTCGACAGACCAACTGTACCATGTATGCAAGAAGTACGGCTGTCACCAGCCTGTAGTATAAACTGTGTGCTCCCTCCACCTGGAAGGGTTGGGCACAGCTAGGATGAAGTCTCTGTTCAGGCAGGAACGTTTACAAATGCAGTGGACATTTACTCTACGTGAGCTGAAACGTCTTTGACTAGGGACCATTTTCTTGTCCTGCAGCTGTACAGTGTTTACATACCATGAGTTGCCAGTTGGGGCTCATGAACACTGCTGTGGTACAAACAAACAAAATCAGCCTTATTCAGACCAAATTCCAAAGCAGAGGCTGTTTTCTTGCCCACATTCAAGACTGAATACAGAGGTTTGGGCTAACCTCTCGATTCAGAGTAAACCAGACATTGACCTTCTCCTTTGGCAAGAACAAATAGCTATGGGGAAGCTGCTTCAGGACTCAGAAGCAGTCATTTATTAAAACTGAGAGATTACTCCTACCAAAGAAAGGCAAGGGGACTCAAGAAACATATCCTCTAGTACACATGAGAAACTGTCCAAGCTTAACCTCCATTTCAAATGATAATTACTTTCCAGCATACTCACCTGAATTTTTCCTATCTTCCATGGAGGATAAAAAAATAGACTGATAAAGAGTTCATCTTTCCCTTCTAAATTTACATAAATTATGTAATTGTGCTTTTAAAGGACTATAACAAGTGACTAGAAGAGAACTGCACAATGAACTAACACTACATGTGACAGAGCAGGAAAAGAATACTTTCAAAAGCAGAATTGCACTTTCTCCCCCTAAGAACTTGAAAAGAGAAGGTATAAGGCCCTATAATTGCACATGTGAAAAATTATTCAAAGACATTGGGAAGTATGGCAAGTTATTTTAATTGCTGAGTTTATCATATACTTTAAATTATGTAAAGAATGCCCAGAGCACAAGGATGGCTGCCATCTTAGAGAAGATGAATGCACTTAAAGATACGTGCTTTCTTAACATACATATCTTATAAATTAAATATGTATACTGGTAGTACAATATAGCAGGAGGGGCTCACAGGCATTTTCTAAAGGCAAAAGCTTGTAATTGTGAAAGGATTTATTAATTGTTACAAATACAATTATGATCACGGAAGTTAAATGTCTGAAAGTATTTTGCTAAATTAATTTAACTCTGGAATAGCAATCCAGGAGAAGAGGAAGGAAAGAGCAATTCATTTTCTCTTAGTAGGATTTCAGTTAAAATACAGAAGGGAGCTCCCATGCATTAGTATTTGGGGTTTTTTAAAGAGGTATGGGGCATTTACTCAATGGATTTTAGAACAAATGTATTTGTAACACCATGCCTTTAATCAAGACTTTGTAGGGGACTGTGAAGCAGAAGAAAACAGTCCTTACATTAAGAGTAACACAATGGTTCCCCAGCAGCAGCTCAACAGGCTGGATAAATGTTTTGTAGCCTTCCCAACACACAAAATTAAGTGCATCCTGAATGGAAGAACAGTGATGTATGATACACGAGGAGCTCAGTCTGACAGAAACTTTGTGTTTGGCAACAGTCCATTTTCCAAAAAGGTTAGATGCCACTGAATTGCAGTATATTACAAGAGACAGTGTGGAACAAAAAACAAAGGCTGGGACAGCACAAGGAAGGAAGAAGAAAACCAGAGCCAGCCTGACCAGCATCTTAACATGGGCACTCCCAGCAGTGAGAGTGATACCTCATCATTTCAAGTGGTTTTTGGGGACCATGAGCTAGCTGATCTTCACTAGCAGCCCTGTGCTACCATCACTGTAAGCCCAATGCAAAGCAGTCAGACAGAGCGAGTCATCAGAAGGGTTTAGGAAAGCACAAGTGCTCAGCTGTGCCAGGTGAAGTGTCATTGCCCCCCAGTTTAAAGGCAGATACAGGGAGCGATTGTGCAGTTCACTCACAGACAGGCAGAGCAACTGCAGCACAGCCACGTAAGAAACACTGCCTTTGTGCACAGCAGGCTGTGCCTTGCTCACAATACCATCCTGCTATTCTTAAGTGCCAGTAGAAGGAAAACAGCACTACACCAAACAGTGGGAGAAATCCCTCAAATATTATTGTTATACAAAGCCTGAAGGAATGTGCGTTATAGAAAGATTTTCTTTGCTGGCATGAAATCAAGACAAAGATTATTTACAAAGATCAAGACAACCTTCAAAGAAGCCAGAAATCCAGGGAGAAGCAAAATATTTCCAAGTAGTTCCACTTTCCTCACACAAGCCAGGAAAGCTCAGAGAGAGGGTCATAAATAATGAACTTAATTTTCATTCTTTGCATATATTCTTGCTGGTGCACCAGTGTCATCTGAAGATGGAAGCTGATAGTGAGCCATTTTTGGATACTCAAAGATACCTTGTCGTGGAATGGAAGTGCTTGGTTTCTGAAGTTCAAGCTCTTGTAATTTACTAATTTCTTTACAAAGTCTGCAAGTATAAGAGCACTTCTAAGAAAAATCAGATTTCTGATTATAAAAGCCCCTGTAAAATAAAAAAGAAAGGCATTTCAAGATGCTATGGTTAACAGTAGCCTATTCAAATTAAGGTAGCTATTTAAACATCAAAGTAACCAACCATTGACAAAACTCCCCTAGAACAGAACAAGTCCCCATTACTTCACATCTTCAAAGCAAGACCAGAGGATCCTTCTCAAATACACAATCTAGCTTAAGTCACAGTTAATGGTTAGATGCTGAGATTAGTGCTAATGAAAGCAGCCTTTTCCCAGACACTTATTGTGAGCAGTTACGGTCACACCAAATTTCAATTGTGATTAATTGAATTGAGAATAGGTGCACAAAAGTGCTGGTAAGAGGCCTATCTCAGGAAGCCTGGCTTGTTTAAGCTGGCAAAATACCATCTGCAAATACACTCGAGGAGGCGAGCAGCAAGAAATTAGAAGAGACGTTTAAATGACAGGATTATCTTGGTGCAGAAATGAGACAAAACAACCATGAACACTTCCAAGCTAGGAAGTGTTCTAACCTTCCAAGGAGGTTAGAAAAATCTGAATATAGAGCACTTGTGATCTGGAGCAGCCTCCCCGTGGAAGAAGTAGAAGAACGGAGGAAAGCAGATAAAGACAGAACCTGAGAATCCAGAGAAAGGTCTCCTGCCCCTTATGTTGATCCCTCAGCAGCACGGAGTCTTCCCTGGGACTGAGGCTTGGAAAGTCAGGCTGTCTTGTCCAGCTCGGAGCTCAGACACAGAGTTCAGTAACCTAGCAACCAGCTGTTACTGGAGGAAAAGGATTTACTTGAGGGTTTTCTGCTGTTTATTTCTAAAACAGAAGTTTATATTTTGTTGAGACACAAACACAACCTCTGTTTTTCCTTAGTTCTCCAACAGCTCTGGAGAACACAGAGCAGGAGCAATACATGCTAAGAAGAGGTAATTTAGGATCCAACCTTGAGTAGCCTGTGCAGTCAGACAGGACAGCATCAGTAGCTCTCTACTCCTTCTGGTGGTGACTTCACACACGTTCTATTGTAGAGATACTTTGCCTCTTATCCACAGAGGAAGGAGAAAATAACAGGTACTGAAGAACCAACATTAAAGCCTAAGAGGTTCAGAGAAACAAACAAGCAGCAGTGCTCTGCAGCACCAGCTGCTGGGCTGTCAGTCTCAAAGTATATTCTTCTTTCTACTGACTAGATTCACAGGCCCTGGATTCAGCAACCCTTTCTGCAGCACACCAAAGTCATTAATCATATGAAAGTTAAAGGCAATATCTTATCAACCAAGTAAGGAAGCTGTTGGAGTTGCTCTTGCTCTCTCTACTTCAGAAGCAGCTTACCACAAAATCATCGGAACATAAATACTAGGACTCAGGAGAGCTTGTTTACCCTTTTGACAGCTCACCTGCCACCCTTAGTCTCATCACTTTAGATCAGGTTCCATCTCTTACCAGATATACACAGGGATCTCAGAGACAACATCTATCATTAGTGGCTTAGCAACATCTAAATTACCTTCCTGCTTATACCAGAAGCCTTCCCTTCATCTTGCAATATGAGGCATTTGAATTGGAAGCTGTGAGAGCAAACCATCACCAAGAGGCATCACTCCTTAGAAATAACAGACTAACCCTAACAGAAGTAACCAGAAAAAATATTCAGGAAGCAAAAGTCATAAGTTTTCCATAGCCACTTCATTGTCTCAATGGCCTGCCCTCTCCCCCTCTGTACACAAAGCCTCCCCTCTTTGGAAAGTGTAAAGAGACTCTTGTGTGCTCAGAACTGTAGTGTGAAAACAAAATTGTGTGTTGATGATGTTGAATTGATTTAATGAAGCAGCTTTAATTCCACCCTTCCTTCCTCCTAACTCCACCCTCTCCTCCAAGAGGGAAATTTGTTTGGGCTAATATGGAGGGAAAGAAAAAGCAAGCTAATAATAGCCTTCTTTTTGCCTGAAAAAAGTTAAAGCTATGAATAAACAGTCTCAAACAGGGATCTGCCCACCAAATTCCTACACTGCTTTTTTGGTCCATTCTTCAAAACATTTCCATAAGGAAGCATCCTAACTTTGGGAGGCCCACTACTGCCGTCATCGGACCACGACAGGATCAAATACCCAGACTTTATCTGTGCAGAGCCAGTGGTATCCCAGAACTGCCTGCTTCCTTGCAGGTAAGGTAACTGGCCTTGGCATAAGAAAGAACAGGTTATCAGACTGGATGAACCAAAGATATAATCCAAAATTGTTAAGTACTAGAATATTTGGGTAATATCCTTGCATCCTAGAAACCAGTATGAAAACAAAATTAAGAAAAATGCAACAAGAGAACACAGAAATCCTTTTGTTTTCCTTTACTGTGGAACAGACAAGTTGCATTATCTCTTAAAAACTACCTTCCCACTAAAAAGCACTCAGACTGTTATCCCCATTTTAGACCCCACTCACATCTGTTCCTGACAGCAATAGCTGTCAACACTGGAAGAGCAGAGTGATCAGCCACCCTTTTCACCCTGGGCAGGGAGCCAAAGCAAGGCTGGCTTACATACTGGCAGTGCAGAGCCAAACAAACTTATAATCATAGAATCATAGGGGTTGGAAAAGACCTCTGAAGACCAATGAGACCAATCCCCCTGCTGCAGCAGGAACACCTAGGGCAGATCACACAGGAACATGTCCAGATGGGTCTTGAAAGTCTCCCAAGAAGGAGAGAAGGAGACTCCACAAACTCTCTGGGCATCCTGTTTCAGTGCTCTTTAATCTATTCCATTCCCTATGCTACACCATTAGCAAGCAAGCAGATCAAACCCTGAGGACTATCCTTGCAATCTGAATATTAGAACCCTAACTTGATTTTAACCTAGTCTTTTTCCACTGTACCATCAGTGAGATTCAGGTAATGTCGTAAGAGTCACATGTACTATGCCATCAGTGCAGACTGAAGCCTCTTGGCAGAGTTGTCTTTCATTCCCATATTCCCAGTTTCCCATAGCATGAGGCATTGCACCATAATGCCATGGAGTGCTACAGACACTGCTATGATATTTGATACAAGTTACATTTTAAAAAAGAAAAACACATCCCTCCTCTTACAGCAGATGAGCCCTCTGGAAGGAGAAAGGAAATGCCTCACTTTCATCTAAGAGTTCAGAGGGAATGTTTTATAGCAATCAATCCTATCAAGATCTTATTCATTGACTTCCTATTTTGAGATAGGCTGTGCAGCCATTAAACAGCCAGGCTCTGAAAAAAACTTTGCCCAGTGACATTTGGAAAGCAAGGTGAAAGCTTAAAGCCAACACACAACAAGCAGGCCAGCTGAGTTAAGCAGATGTGACTACATAGGGCAAAGCCACAAGAGGAACAAAGCAGCACCTGCTACTGCAACTCCAGGTGCGGAATGTGAACCCAAGCTGTTTGCAACCTCTGGTGTCCCAGGTCCAGGCAACAACTTTCTCCAAGAGAAGTGAGACACTCAGCAATCAAAGCGGGACAGTGGATGCTGGGATCTCATGCTCACACCTCAGTATCATTGGCAGGGTACACAACCTTCTCCCTGCTTTTCCAACTCATACACAGTGCTCATCATCTCATTTTGACTGCTAAAAAGCCTTCAGGGATAGTATTTGGGCTGTGCAGAAATATTAGAGAAAGACATCCTGGTTAATACTTAGGCTACTTCTTCAACCACTACACTGGAGCATTCACTGGCTTTGTCTACTTTCAGTGTACATCCAAGGGAGGAAGAGTTCTTTAACAGAAAGGAAACTGGCACAAAGTCATGCTACTGAATTCTCAGAGGGAATCTGCAGGCAGATCAGGAAGCTGATCTGAATCAGCTACCAGATCATTCTCCTTTCAACAGGCATACCAGCCAGCATGCATTTATGCAGCTTACTCAGAAAGTCTGGTGGCTAAACAAAAGAACAAGCAAGTCAGAGCAGAAAGTCAAGGGTAGTGCGGATCAAAGTTAGAAGCCACTGCATCAACAGGGCTGCCAGTGCAGCATGTACAATGCATCCAGCATGACACCAGGGCTGACCTGCTCCCCAGGGAGCTTTGCTCAAGCAAATACAACTGTAGACTCCTGCCTTCTCAAGGGTGCAGTAGTCAGATCTTATAGCACAGAAAAAGCTTTTGACATCATTTATGTGCAACCTCACCCTTTGCTGCCAGCTATTTTAAGATGTAAGTGGAAGTGGCTTCCATGGGTTGAACAGGGATTCAGCTTTCTCAGGGCAGTGTAAAGAATTGTAAGGGTATGGACTTGACTCAAGAGAATCAGAAAGCAGGCTTAAGTGTGTGGAAGCAATCCTGCTTTTGACCTGAAAGCCAAAAACTTCAAAAAGCAGCCCAGGCTGTTTCTACACAGAAATCCAAAGCCTAGGGCTCCTGTAGAGCACTCAGCTCAGTGTATCTCAGGTTGTATGTGCCATCACTGTTCCCAGTGACACCCTTGTACAATGACTCTCTTAAGAAAACACCCACCATCACTACAGATGATTCATCAGGAATGCTAACTGATATAAAATGGCATGTCTTTGCCACAGCCAGTACATTCAGCCAAATATCTGTTCATGTACCAAGAAGTTTCTGATTTGAGCAGTGTTCTCTGTCAGCTGACAAAGGACATACCTCACTTAAACCCTTTCTCTTTCCTGCATTTTACCCAGCCAAAATTAATGGTCTACATGGTCACTTCCATCAGGGAAAATGTCTGCAGGCAGGATCAAGGATCTAAGTGATTAAGAGGGGAACAGGGTGTGTGGGGAGAAATCACAGACGATTTCTGTAACAAGATCATACTACCTTCAGCAGAAACAAAGCTCACTTGCAGGTTTACTAGAGGATCTCAGAGGAGATACAGAGACTGAGTTCCCCGTGGCTTTTTAGCTTTTTTGCCGTTACAACAGCCACTTCTGCACAATACTAAATCAGAAAGAAAGAAGGACCAAGCTAGCCAAGCTCATGCATTCCCCATCAGACCAGCACCAAGTGCTTTGTACTTGATCACAGAGAAAGGAATGGAATTCAAAGGAGTTAAGAAATCCTGATCACAATGATCAGGAAGACAAGTGGTAAAGTAGGGTATAACCGTGGCCTTGATCAATACTTCCTAATACATAAAATATGCATCTCAGGGCATGTCAGCAACACTGGAAGCAGTCTTCCAGCTGAGCAGTTGTTTTTTCCTTCAAGTCAGTCTCACTTTTAACTACTTTTGATTAAAACTATTACTTTCACTCAATTTCTGAGAGGTATTAAACCCTTCATATGCTGCAAGCTGGCTCTGCCCTTCCAGGCAGTTTGGAGACTTTCAAGACCCGTCTGGATGCGTTCCTGTGTGACCTGCCCCAGGTGTTCCTGCTGCAGCAGGGGGGTTGGACTTCATGATCTTCAAAGGTCCCTTCCAACCCCTATGATTCTATGACTAGATGCCATACATGTATGGTGTATTTGCTTCTGGCAATCTGAACAAGTAGGGAAGTTTAATCTTCTTGCCCAAGCAATAATTTTCTCTTTGTATTTAAATATGTTTTTTCTTTCTGAAGCTGTTCTCAGGAACAAAATATTTTGTCCAATTCTTATATTTGGCCATTGAATGAATAACCAGAACACACACTCAAAGTGCATAATCTTTCATCATCCCACCACCACAAACACCAGCACAAGGTGTGCAGGTGGCCAGAGGAGTTTGCAATGGTGAGCTTCAAGCATGAGCATTTCAGGGCAGGGGGTAAAGGTATGCATCCATTTGGCTTGGGATTGGTAAATCAAATCTTTTTGCTGAAGTAAGCGAACTAACAAAGTATACATAGAGAAAAATATTATAATCACAGATTACATCTAACAAATCCTCACTGAGGAAAACAGTGTGTGTGGGAGAAACTCACTGTGACTGGTGGTTTTGCAGATGACACACAAGATGCAGTTGGAAGTAGCTTTTGATTTCCCACAGCAATAAGAACCGTCCCTTCTGTGATGCCACTGGAAGACACAAAACAACAGATCCATAAGTAAAACAGGCAGGTGGTGATAAGGAGTCACTTCAGGAACAGATTTTTCAATCCAGGATTACAGTTGCCTGCTTCACAACTCCCTTTTCTCTCCCCTCTCTACTTCCCCATACACACTTCAACCTCAATAAAGTTTGTTACTAAAAAACAAAACTCAGGTCACCAACTAAAAATTGACTTATTGGAGCACATTTCCAATATAGAATTAAAAACCATTTAAAAGAGGTGACTTTTTCTCATTGAATCAACACACAAACTGATCAAGTGACAGTGAACATACAATGGTGTAAGAGTCAATCAGAAGATCGGTATTGTCTCAACATTGTCATCAGTAACTAGACCTCAAAATCTGGACTAACATCTCGACATGAGTTTGCAGTGGCTTGCTGAACTGGCTATTATCAGATGCAGAAACCATGGAGAACAGACTGAGGTACGAACAGTGTCAGTACCTGGTACAGGTCTATTCTACTGGAGCAGCAAAGCAAAGAACTGCTGTTGAGGAAGATGGATCACGCTTGCTGTGCCTACCTAAATTTATGTTTCCTATGCAGAGCAAAAGTCACGGCAAAGGAGTGTAAAATTGATAAATATTTTTAATCATTCAAGTTTCTGAAATTAACAAATGCCAACAAAGCAAGCTCAGCTGGCAGGAGCACTTTATGCAACAAATACCCACAAATGAAAAGCGCCTTCTGTTAAGTAAAAGATTAGTAAAATTGCACAAAATGATGCTGCACAGGAAAAAGTAGGGTTGTAACTACACTCAAACCCATAGCAACATTCAAATGCATATCTAACCAACAGTTTAGTTCTTCCTACAGAAGCGGCAATAAGGTCTGTATTGTAGACAAACCTTTTTGAAAAAAAACCAACTCCTTCCTTTTCCATTGCAGGTTTCTCATTATAGTGGATAATTAATTACACCACTGTTTTGTACCACAAGATGCTCCTTAGCATTAAGTTTCAAATTGCAGACAGATTTCAGTTAAGCACAACACTATGAGCTCCACTGTAAATTACTTAGGATTAAAAAGCCAGCCCCTACAAAAGAACTATGAAATCCTTACTGAACCCAGTCAACCAAGACTGCAGTTTATCTACCCACTTGAAAACATCTGCTCTGTAGACCAGTCGTGCCTGGTTTGCTCTTAGTTTTTGTTGGTTTTTATTTAATTTTGCTACTTCAAGTGCTGTGCTGGTTTGGTGGGATTCTTTTGGTAGTGGGGGAAGGGCCCCAGGGGTGGCTCCTGTAAAGAAGCTGAGAAGCTCCTCCAGCTCCAAAACCAGCCAAGGAGCCATTAGAGGGACAACAGATGCATCTCTGCCATTAACATACGAAAGAACTGAGGTAAGACCTGAGCAGACCAAGCAGTTAGAAAAGAGCTGAGCTGGAGAGGTGAAAGGCAGTGCTGGGATGAAGATCCCGTGGTTGGTGAGCAAGAAGGGGAAGAAGGTGCCCAAGCATTAGTTTCTCTGCAATCTGTGGTGAGATGGCAGGTTGTCCCTCTGCATTCATGGAGGTATGTGGTGGAACATTCCCTGAAGGTGCCAGGAGCTGTGAACTTGGCCAGCGGACTTGGATTTTGCTGCCAGTGGACTCGGATTATGCAGCTGTGGAAGACCCTGGCACCAGGGGAGGTGACTGTTCCTGAAGCAGCCCGTGACTCTGTGGGAAGCCCACGCTGGAGCAGCTTGCTCCTGACCTCGTGGGAAGGACTCATGAAGGAGAGGTTCATGGAGGACTCTCTCCCATGGGAGGGACTCCATGGGGAAGCAGGGGAGGACTGCAAGGAATCCTTCTTCCTGAGGAGGAAGGAGCGGCAGGAACCACCAGACTGTGAACTGACTCTAAACCCCATCCCCTGTCCCCCTGTGCCGCTGGGGGGAAGGAGGGAGAGAAATCGGGAACAAAGTAATTTGGGCCTGGGAAGAAGGGAGGGGTGGGGGTAACATATGTAAGCCCTGCTCTGTGTGTTGTCTGTGTCCTGTGTGCAGCTGATTAGTGATAAATTAAATTACTATTATTTTTTCCCCAAGTTGAGTCTGTTTTGCCCAGGACCTTAATCGGTCCAAATGACAGCAGGTGCTTAATGCCATTAATTTCCAGATGGTCTAGGAACCCAGCACAACAGAAAGCAGGCTACATCCCTGGTATGTCCAGGAGTTTTGCTATCTGACATTTCACTGCCACATAAATGAAGCAGGCCCCAAAAGAGCAGTGTATTCCCTGAACATTGCTTTTTTTTTTTTTCTAGAACAAATACCTAAGGAAGTAGATAACAAGTGTTTCTTGAGAAAACAGGCTGCCTGACGATTTTTAGATATTTTCTAGATTTGACAAAACCAGAAGCATCATCACCTTTTAAGGCAAAAGACAATGGAAAGCTAAATTCATCTTAAAGCCATTGTGACTCATAGCAGCAATGATCTTTCTAGAAAAATTAAGTCATGAAGCAAGAACAAGCTAGCAACAAATCCTCCTTTCCCCATGGTTTTTGTGGACTGGTGTTGCCTGGTTCTACAAGTGCTCTTGGCAACTGTGAAAAAGAAAACAAGCTAGACAGACTACTGTCTTGACACTCTTACTATTCATTAGCATCCCTAGAGAGTACAGTGCAGTAAACACAAGCACAGATGTACAGGAACACATTTCATGCCTTATTTATTCTATAGGAATGCAGGAGGATATATGTATCTGAAGCTCTATCTACATTGCAATAACATGTGCTTTCAACACAGTCTACTACCAGCTCCAGAGATAAGGCAGAGGAGATGCAGAAGCATGAACATAACACTGTCTCCGGTGAGCCTGTATAGTCACACATAACCCAGGACTGCCATCATGCCTGTGAAAGGACATTAACAAAACCCAGGTCACATGCGGCTATTCAGGCTGCAATCTTACCTCCTGAAACAGGGCTTGTCACTGGCATCATTACACTAATGAGAGGATGTGATCTCAGCAGGCTGCATCTAAATCTATTCTTAGAGCCTAGAAGACATGCAAAATCCTCCTCTTTGAGTATTGTACAGATTTCCCTTGATGCGTCCAACATGTGAGCCCAGGTAACTACAGTTTCATCGAAGAAGGTGCTGGTATCACCAGCAGACGGACCAGGGCTCCACTTCCCTCTCCACAAACGATCTGCTGAATAATGCCAGGCAAAACATTTTGTCTGCCTGCATCTCACTTTCCTTCTCAGGTTGTCTCCTTTTTTGGCCAAGGACCACCTTTAACAAGATGTTCATGTCTATTTGTCATGAGTTCTGAGGCCTAAGGATTAACTTTAACAACAGCAGGAATGTCAGCTGCAGTGTATCTCCAATTAGTGCTACAAAGCTCCCTTCAAACCCAGCTACACCAGACACCCTGCTCCAGAGACCAGAAGCTTGTATTTAATCTTTCTGTCCTGGCATGTGTCAAATGCTTGCTGGCTCTCTAAAATATTCACAGAATCATAGAATGGTTTGGGTTGGAAGGAACCTTTAAAGGTCATCTAGTTCGAACACCCCTGCATGAGCAGGGACACCTCCCACTAGACCAGGTTGCTCAGAGCCCTGTCCAACCTGGCCTTGAACACTTCCAGGGATGGGGCATCCACAGCTTCTCTGGGCAACCTGTTCCAGTGTCTCGCCACCTTCATAATGAATAATTTCCTCCTAATGTCTAACCTAAATCTACCCTCTACCAGTTTTAAGCCATTACCCCTTGTTCCCTTGTGACATGCCCTTTTTAAAAAGTCTCTTCCCAGCTTTCCTGTAGGTCCCTTCAGGCACTGGAAGGCTGCTGTAATGTCTCCCTAGAGCCTTCTCTTCTCCAGCCTGAACAGCCCCAACTCTTTCATCCTGTCTTCACAGGAGAGGTGCTTCAGCCCCCTAATCATCTTCACAGCCCTTCTCTGGACTCGCTCCAAGAGCTCTATGTCCTTCTCTTTAGGAAGGACAGACAGGGGAGACAGGGCGGGGGTGTTGCCCTCTATGTCAAAGACCAGCTGGAGTGCATGGAGCTCTCCCTGGGGATGGATGAGGAGCCAACAGAGAGCTTATGGGTTAAGATTAAGGGGAAGAAAGGCCAAGGTGACATCATGGTAGGAGTTTGCTACAGGTCACCTGAGCAGGAGGATAATGTAGACGAGGCACTAATTTAGACAGATAGGAGCAGCTTCGCATTCACATGCCATGGTCCTCATGGGAGACTTCAACCACCCTGACATCTGTTTGAAGAACAACTGCTAAACACAAACAATCCAGGAGGTTCCTAGAGTGCAAGGATGATAACTTCCTTTCCCAAGTAATCAAGGAACCAACAAGGAGAGGTGCTATGCTGGATTTTGTTCTCACCAACGAGGAAGGGCTGGTGAGAGATATTAAGCTTAAAGGCAGCCTAGGTTGTAGTGACCATGAAATGGTGGAGTTCAAGATCCTTAGGGCAGCAAGGAGGGCCCACAGTAAGCTTACAACCTTGATTTCAGAAAGGCAGATTTCAACCTCTTCAGGGATCTGCTTGAGAGTGTGTCTTGGGATAACATCCTGGAGGGTAGAGGGGCCCATGAAAGCTGGCTGATATCTAAGGATCACCTTCTCCAGGCCCAAGCGTGTTGCATCCCAACTAAGAGGAAGTCAAGTAGAAACTCCAAGAGGCCGGTGTGGATGAGTAAGCAGCTCCTTTTAAAAAGGGGAAAGAGGAAGACCCAGGGAACTACAGGCTGGTCAGTCTCACCTCTGTGTCTGGCAAGATCATGGAGCAGATCCTCCTGGAAAGTCTGCTAGGGCACATAGAAAATAAAGAGGTGATTGGTGACAGCCAACATGGCTTCACTAAGGGCAAGTCGTGCCTGACCCATCTGGTGGCCTTCTAGGACAAGGTAACAGAGATGGTGGATGGTGGCAGAGCAACTGGTGTCATCTACCTGGATTTGTGCAAGGCGTTTGACAGTGTCCCACATGACATCTTGGTCTCCAAACTGAAAAGGCATGGATTTAACAAATGGATGACTCGGTGTATAAATAATTGGCTGGATGGCTGCACCCAGAGAGTTGTGGCCAATGGCTCAATGTCCAAATGGAGGCAGGTGATGAGTGGTGTCCCTCAGGGGTCAGTACTGGGACCAGTGCTGTTTAACATCTTTGTTGGAGATATGGACAGTGGGATTGAGTGTATCCTCAGCAAGTTTCATGATGATACCAAACTGTGTGGTGTGGTTGACACCCTAGAGGGAAGGGATGCCAGGCTGGAGAGGTGGACCAATGTCAACCTCATGAAGTTCAACAAGGCCAAGTGCAAGGTCCTGCACCTGGGTCGGCACAACCTCAGGCACAAATACAGGCTGGGGGCAGAATGGCTAGAGAGCAGTCCTGATGAGAAGGACTTGGGGGTGGTAGTAAATGAGAAGCTTGACATGAGCCAACAGTGTGCGCTCGCAGCCCAGAGGGCCAACCACATCCTGGGCTGCATCAAAAGAAGTGTGGCCAGCAGGGCCAGGGAGGTGATTCTGCCCCTCTACTCTGCTCTAGTGAGACCACACCTGGAGTACTGTGCACAGTTCTGGTGCCCTCAGCACAAGAAAGATATGGACCTGTTGGAGAGGGTCCAGAGAAGGGCCACCAAGATGATCAAAGGCCTGGATCACCTCTGCTACGAACACAGACTAAGAGAATTGGGGCTGTACAGCCTGGAGAAGAGAAGGCTCCAAGGACACCTTATAGAAGCCTTCCAGTACTTGAAAGGGGCCTACAGGAAAGCTGGGGAGGGGCTTTTCATCAGGGAGGATTGTGACAGGACAAGGGGTAATGATTTTAAGCTGAGAGAGGGGAGATTTAGTTTGGATATTAGGAAGAAATTCTTCAGTATAAGGTTGGTGAGGAACTGGAATGGGTTGCCCAGGGAGGTTGTTGATGCCCTATCCCTGGAGGTTTTTAAGGCCAGGTTGGATGAGGTTTTGTGCAACCTGGTCTAGTGGTAGGGTTCCCTGCTCATGGCAGGGGGGTTGAAGTTTGATGATCTTTAAGGTCCCTTCCAACCTTAGTGATTCTATGATTCTATGATTCTTGTGTTGCAGGCTCCAGAACTGGACACACTACTCCAGATGGGGTATCACAAGAGTGGAGTAGAGGGGCAGAATCACCTCCCTTGACCTGCTGGCCATGCTTCTCCTGATGCAGCCCAGGACACAAATGGCTTTCTGGGCTGTGTGTGCACATTGCTGGCTCATGTCGAGCTTCACATAAACCAACACCCCCAAGTCCTTCTTCTCAGGGCTGCTCTCAATCCATTCTCTGCCCAACCGAGTATTTGTGCTTGGCTTTGCTCTGACCTAGGTGCAGGACCTTGCTCTTGGCCTCGCTGAACTTCATGCAGTTTGCATGAGCTCACTGCTCATCGGTCAAGGAACCTTGGTTACAGATGTAGGACATCTCTCAATGCTCTAGTACTGTCCAGAGCTTGTTGTTATGGGTTGGAAGGGACCTTAAATATTATCTAGTTCCAATCCTCTGGATTGGAAGATGCAAGCACATCTTCTAGCGGACCCAGGTGCTCAAAGCCCTTTGCAACATTGAGCACTCTCAAGATGGGGGTATCCATATCATAGAACCACAAAATGGTTTGGCTTTGAAGGGACTTTAAAGATCATCTAGTTCAAACTCCCCTGCATGGGCAGGGACACCTCCCACTAGACCAGGTTGATCCCATCCAATCTCCCCTTGGACACTTCCAGGGATGGGGCAATCTCCCCGGGATACCTGTTCCAGTGTCTCACCACCCTCACAATAAAGAATTTCTACCTAATATCTAACCTAAATCTACCTTCTTTCAGTTTAATACGTTAGCCTTCGTCCTCTCACTACATGCCCTTGTAAAAAGTCCCTCCCCAGCTTTCCTGTAGGCTCCTTCAGGTACTGGAAGGCCACTGTAAGGTCTCCCCTGAGCCTCCTCCAGGCAAAACAACCCCAACCCACTCAGCCTGTCTTCACACGGAAGGTGTTCCAGCCCCCTATCATCTTCATAGCCCTCCTCCAGACCCACTCAAACAGTTCCATGTCTTTCTTACGCTGGGGACCCCAGAGCTGAACACAGTACTCCCAGTGGAGTCACACAAGAGTAAAGCAGAGGGGGAGAATCCCCTCCCTCAACCTGCTTTTTTTTGCAGCCCAGGATACAGTTTGCTTCTTTGGCTACAAGCACACATTTCTTGGTCATACTCATTTTTCCACCCACCAATACACCCAAGTCCCTCTCCACAGGGCTGCTCTCAACCCATGTATCACTTAGCCTGTATCTGTGTTTGGGATCACCTCGACCCAGATGTAGGACCTTGCACTTGATCTTGTTGAACTTAATGAGGTTCGCATGGGCTCACCTCTCTAGCCTGTCAAGGTTCCTCTGGATGGCCACCCTACCTTCTAGAGTATCAGCGACACTACTCAGCTTGGTGTCATCCACAAACTTGCTGAGCATGCACTCAATGCCACTGTCCCTGTCCTTGACAAACACATCAAATAATAATGGTCCCAAGAAGGACCCCTGAGGGACACCACTTCTCAGTGATCTCCATCCAAATATTGGACCATTGACCACTACTGTCTGGATGTGACAATCCAACCAATTCCTTATCCACTCAATGGTCCACCCTTCAAATCCATCTCTCTGCATTTTAGAGAAAAGGATGTTGTGCAGGACTGTATCAAATGTTTTGTGCAAGTCCCGGTAGATGACATCAGTTGCTCTTCCCTTATCCACTAATGTTGTAACGTTGTTGTAGAAGGCCACCAGATTTGTCAGGCACGACTTGCTGCTAGTGAAGCCATGCTGGTTGTCACCAATCACCTCTCTGTTTTCCATGTGCCTTAGCATAGTTTCCAGTAGGATTTTCTCCATTATCTTGCCAAACACAGAGGTGAGACTTATTGGATTGTTTTAAGGCAAAGAGTGAATTTGGCAGTTAGGAGACACTTAGCACCATGATGTGCTAATATTGCCTGAGTTTTCATTCATCTGAGACCAGCCAACAATTTTTTTTTCTTTCCCCTTATACCAGAAAATAGCTTCACCCTCTCTATTTTGAGGCAAGATCCATGTGATAAACACCAACCTGCACTCATTTGGGCAGCAATCCTGAGAAACAGAACCATTGTCAAAAGATATATCATTAATGGCATTCAACAGGGACCCTAAAAAGGAGGAAGGCTTTGCTGTAATCTCTTCTTGCCAGTGCCCACATAGATACCCAGGACTAGATCTTACCAGGGGCAGCAGGCAGCAGGGAATTGGATCGACTTCTGTCACAACGGCACACAGGACATGTGTAGAACTACTCAACTTCCCTGTCTTGAAGGAAACACACAGAAATTCCTTGTGCCACACAGCTTAGACACAGCCACCTCCAGCAGTGGCAAGGTGCATTTTTCAGTCTCTGCTCTGCTTTCAACTACTGCAACTATATCAGGAAATGTACTGACTGCCTGTACTCTTGCACTAGCAGACAGTGCCTCTAACAACAACAAAAAAGCTATTCTGTAAAGCTTTATTAAACACAAGAGACTGTGGAAATTACGTTTTAAAGCAGATATGAACACTGCTTGCTCTTGATTGTAAGCATAAAAAAAAAAACCAAAAGGAAATGTCAGCAAGTTTCATCTCTGCACCACCACCCACCAGTCTCCCATGCATCCCAGGCTTTTGTTTTGGTTTGGTTTTTTTAAATTATTTTTAAATTAAGGTAACATTTTATTTCTTGCCCACCTGCTCTTTCCTCAAATAAAACTCCACTTGACAACTTGGAATCATTCTGTTTATTTGAATTCTCTTCCTTCAATTCCTTTTGCTTGATGCAAGATGTCTCCTCACCCTCAGAAAAGACTACAACTCTACTGCCATGCCCATACCCATCACCATGCACTCAAAACCCAGAAAATCTGCCAGATAAGCCATCTAAAGCTGATATCTGCGCAAGCTTCAATACTTGAATTACCCCCTTGGATTTTTATATCTATATAAAAACACAGGGGAATATATAAATAGATACTTCCTTCCCACTCCTATTTTAGGATTTCCTGAACTGTACACTATTCTTAACCTCCTTACATCAGCATTAACCCTGACAACCATATTCCTGCAACACATGCTTCACTCTTCCCTCTGAAAACTACTGGATGGATTTTACTCTTTGGAGTTATTCTTTACCAAGTGCAGACTATGGAACTGTAACACACTTGCATATCAGTTCTTAAACTGATGCATACATGTAACTTCCATTGAGTTAGTGCAAACAGCCGAACACCACTCAAGCACTCTGCCCTAAACATCCACTTGCACTTTATATCCCTAGTGTGAGCTCTACTGCAAACCTATTATCTTCTAAAAAGGATCACCTTCTATCAGCTTTGTCCAACACCACAAAAAGCTCTTGAGTAAACACTAAATCCAGAGAGTTACATGACCCAGAGTATTCAACTGATAAGGTTTTCTTAAATACTTGCATCCTGTGTTTCTGCTTGCAAAACTATCTGTGGCTCAGCATGTAGCACTGAAAGCTGCAAGACCTGTGTTCCTCCTTTGGCTGTTCTCAAGTCTCAGCCTGACCCGAGAGAAAGTTCCCTTTTCTCCTGCAGAGGAGCTTTCACTTTTACCACTTCTATTCCCAAACACAGAGCAGAAAGATGAGGTTTTAAGTTCTTATGGACCCTGGGCACTCTAGATGGAATCAGCAACACAAACAACCAATCCTCTGAGACTGTCCCAGTGCAGTCTGAAGGCAGTTACTCCTCAAAGTAGGCAAATCTACAAGGGAGAGTGAAATGCAGCAGACTCCTGAAAGCCTCTTTACATCATCCATTGCTTTCCATCATTGTCATCTAACTCTCAGTGTCTGCCTTTGTATCTAGTGTAACCAGATGCCAAGGAGATGTGCACTATATTGTTAAATAAAATACGCTATTTTGAGACCAGAAATAGTTGAGGGGTTTTAACAATCATGTGAAACCAAGAGTGTTGTGCTAGACGATTTCTTTGGGTTTCCAGACATCAACACTCTTCCCCAGGCTTGCACAAGCAGGGCTAAGGAGCTCTGCTAACACCCAGCACTGGACACACAATCAGAGACCACAGTGACAACTCACAGTTGCCTGTGGCACAGAGCCACCCAACCTCAACAGCCGTGGAAACAAGGAAAGGTTCTTTGTGGGAGGTGCTACATCTCACCAGAGGGCACAGAAGCAACTCCCACAACACACTTCTGTACCTGTCAGAAGGGAGAGGGCTGCCTGATGCTGACTGTTCTTTCATCATTCAGACACTATTATGATGTGCACTAATAATTTAATAGTTTCAATATTCATAATTAAATCAAAGTGATTAGAAATCCTGAACATGAAATCTTCAGGTCAGCAGCTTTAAACTTGGCTACCATTTTTAGGTGTTACGCCTTAAAAAGGGCTGATTCTCCCTGCTTAGTAACTATGAAAACATATAGATGTTTCAATTTAAATACCCCATTATACTGAAGTTCAGCATGCAAATTTGTTAATGAAGATACATCACCATTCATTTAACTAAGCAGTTATGCAATAAGTTCTACATTTATTCAGGTTTCGATTTTTGCCCTTTTTAGATTAAAGAATGATGGATTTCCTTTTTACTAAAGTTGAGGTGTGTTTTTTTTGTTTCTTTCTTTCTTCCTTTGTTTTGTTGGAGGATTTTGTTTAACTTTTACTTAAGGTCAAGCTATTCTTGGAGGATAACCGAAACCCAATTAAAATCTACAGAAACAGATTTATTTACTACCGAAACTTCCCCAAACTTGATGGCTCAACAAGAAAAAAAAAGTAGGTTTAACAAAACTAACTTTACATTTAAAATTGTTTTCTACATAGTATTGTCTATAGTGAAAGATTCACCACTGGAGAGATTTGTTTTCAGAGAATACATTTAATTTCATACATACGATTACACACACACACAGAGCACTGTTTAAATGCATTGATTCCAATACTTGCTCAGTGATTCTTAAAACTGTTCCAGTGCTTTTGGAAACATGGTGTTTTTAAATGATGACAGATACTTAGCTCCTGAAACATATTCTCAGTGAACATAGTCAATTATCTCTCACTGTGAGCATTTAAGTTGAGATTATAGGTATTTTCTAAAGGAGTTCCTTCAATTCCTAAAGAATCATAGAATCATAGAATGGTTTGGGTTGGAAAAAACCTTTAAAAGTCATCTAGTTCCAACCCCCCTGCCATGGGCAGGGACACCTTCCACTAGACCAGGTTGCTCAAAGGCCCATCCAACCTGGCCTTGAACACTTCCAAGGAGAGGAACAACTCCTCTGGGCAGCCTGTTCCAGTGTCTCACCACCCTCATAGTGAATAATTTCCTCCTAATGTCTAACATAAAACTACCCTCTACCAGTTTTAAGCCATTACCCATTGTCCAACCACTACACATACTTATAAAAAGTCCCTCCCCAGCCTTGTTGTAGGCCCCTTCAGGTACTGGAAGGCTGCTGTAAGGTCTCCCCAGAGCCTTTTCTTCTCCAGCCTTAACAGTCCCAACTCTCTCATCCTGTCTTCACAGGAGAGGTGTTCCAGCCCCCTGATCATCTTCACAGCCCTCCTCTGGATTCGCTCCAAGAGCTCTATGTCCTTCTTGTGTTGCGGTTTCCAGAAGTGGACACAGTACTCCAGGTGGGGTCTCACAAGAGTGGAGCAAAGGGGCAGAATCACCTCCTTTGACCTGCTGGCCATGCTTCTCCTGATGCAGCCCAGGATATGGCTGGCTTTCTGAGCTACAAGTGCACATTGCTAGTTCGTGTCAACCTTCTCATAAACCAACATCCCCAAGTCCTTCTCCTCAAGGCTGCTCTCAATGCATTCTCTGCCCAACCTGTATTTGTCCTTGGCTTTGCCCCAACCTAGGTGCAGGATCTTGCACTTGGCCTTAGTGAACTTAATGAAGTTGGCATGGACCCACCACTCAAGCCCATCCAGGTCTCTCTGGATGGCATCCCTTTCCTCCAGCTTGTTGACCACACTACACAGATTGGTATCATCAGCAAACTTGCTGAAGGTGCACTCAACGCTACCATTCATGTTGCCAACAAAGATGTAAAACAGCAGTGGTCCCAATACTGACCCCTGAGGAATGCCACTCATCACTGTTCTCCACTTGGACGTTGAGCTGTTGACCACAACTCTTTTGAGTGCGACCAACCAGCCAATTCCAATTTAAAGACAATGATGTCACGTGAGACAGTATCAAAAGCTTTGCATAAGTCCAGGTAGATCACATCAGTTAATACATCTCTTATAGCATCACAATATTGCAGGCATTTGTCCCTCTGTCATTCTTATAAGCAGAAGAACAACTATCTTTTCCATGCTGTGATGGGTATGGACCTGAGATATTATGAGGAAGGCAACACCAGCAACAGCAGGATCCTCCCCAGTCTTCAGGGGGGTAGCATGGGTAACGCAGCACTGCCTAAGCTAACTGATGGATTACTAGCTAGGTCCAGGGTCACATCACACTCTTTTAGGGCCTTGCCTAATATTGTGGCACAACATCGAGTCACAGCGACATTTCAATAGTGAAGATTTGAAGTGTGAAGGGCACAAAACCACACTTGCTAGAAATGAACCTGAGGCCAGAAGATGTGTATTTGAGGGACGGTGTGCTAGTGAGGTCTTTCAGCCTGCCATTTCAGTGGAGATAGGGGATGGAGATTCATGCAGTAACAAAGATGCAAGGGTTACTGGTCGGTCAGTTACTCTAGAAGTGCCTGAGAATGGTCAGCTAGGAATGAGGAATTCTTGCAAAAATGTGGCAGGACCATCAACCCAACTGAAGTGCATCTACACAAATGCACACAGCATGGGCAGCAAACAAGAGAAACTGGAAGCCACTGTACATCAGGAAAACTACGATATCATTGCCATCACAGAAACATGATGGGATGACTTACAGAATCATAGAATGCCACTCATGTTGAGCCTTTTATCCACCAAGACCCCAGGTCCCTTTCCACAGGGCTGCTCTCCAGCCAGGTGGATCCCAGTCTGAACTGCACTCATTCAATCAAAATCACGGAGGCGAAGGGCTCCAGAGCAGAGGATCACATCGGGGGACCCTTCCTTAGCAGCAAAAGTGCAAGGAGAGAGACGTTGCCCCAGCCACTCCTGCCCCCCAAGTGGGAAGAGCAAGCTCCTGATGAGCAGTGGGTTAGTCCCAGTTGACTGGAGATTGACAAATGTGACTCACATCTACAAGAAGGACAAGAAGGAGGATCTGGGGAACTACAGGTCTGTCAGTCTCACCTCAGTGCCAGGGAACGTTATGGAGCAGATCATCTTAACTGTCATTATGCAGGACATGCAGGAGAACCATGTAATGAGGCCCAGTCAGCATGGGTTCATGAAAGGCAGGTCCTGTTGCCAAACCTGATCTCATTCTATGACAAGGTAGCCTGCTCAGTGGATGAGGGAAAGACTGTGGATGTTGTTTCTCTAGACTTTAGTAAAGCCTTTGACACCATTTCCCACAGCATTCTCTTGGAGAAAATGGCTGCTCATGGCTTGGATACGCGTACACTTTGCTGGGTAAAAAACTGGCTGGATGGCCAGGCCCAAAGAGTTGTGGTGAACAGAGTTAAATCCAGCTCACGAGTGGTGTTCCCCAGGGCTCAGTGTTTGGGCCAGTTCTCTTTAATATCTTTACCAATTATCTGGATGAGGGGGTCAAGTGCACCCTCACTAAGTCTGCAGATGACACTAAGTTGGGAAGGAGTGTTGATCTGCCTGAGGATAGGAAGGCTCCACAGCAGGATCTGGACAGGCTCAATCGATGGACCAAGGCCAACTGTATGAGGTTTAATAAGTGTCAGGTCCTCCACGTTGGTCACAACAACCACTTGCAATACTACAGGCTTGGGGAAGAGTGGCTGGAAAGCTGCCCAGAAGAAATGGACCTGAGGAACATGAGCCAGCAGTGTGCCCAGGAGGCCAAGGCGGCCAATAGCATCCTGGCTTGTATCGCCAGCAGGACTAGGGAAGTGATTGTCCCCTTGTACTCAGCATTTGTGAGGCTGTACCTCAAGTACTCTGTTCAGTTTTGGGCCCCTCACTGCAAGAAGGACATCAAGGTGCTGAAGCGAGTCCAGAGAAGGGCAACAAAGCTGGTAAAGGGTCTGGAGAACAAGTCTTACAAGGAGTGTCTGAGGGAACTGGGGATGTTTAGCCTGAAGAAAAGGAGGCTGAGGGGAGACCTGAAAGGAGTTTGTAGTGAGGTGGGTGTTGGTGTCTTCTGCCACATAACTGGTGATTGGATGAGAGGAAATGGCCTCAAGCTGTGCCAGGGGAGGTTCAGATTGGATATTAGGAAAACCTTCTTTAATGAAAGGTTTATAAATCATTGGAACAGGCTGCCCAGGAAAGTGGTGGTGTCACCATCCCTGGAGGTGTTAAAAAAGCGTGTGGACGTAGCACTCCAGGACATGGTTTAGTTGGCATGGTGGTGTTGGTTTGATGGTTTGACTTGATCTTAGAGGTCTTTTCCAACCTTAATCATTCTATGAATCCATATCCTATCTTTGCCCTTTGTGGTAACTTCACAAATTCAAAATAACACATTCCCAAGTCTAGATCCTTCACTCTCCTAAACCAACCATCCAAAATACACAAAGAACTAAGTTTTCCATCTCTGGCTGTAGCAGTTCCCTCTGTTCTGATCTGCCACCTGGCCACAGAGTAACTGGATCTGGCCACAGGTCCTGTGCTGGCAAGGCAATATAGTATCGGCTGTGATCACATTAGGCATCTATTACAAAACAGCACATTCTTTTGCTGGGTCAGAATTGCTGCAGCTATGGCAGGTATTTTGTGGTTAATGAAGAGCTGCTGTGCAGTAATTTAAAAGCACTGGTGTCTGGCAACAGTGTGAGCACTGGTTGTGACCTAATGAGTGGATGAAGTAAAGCACAACTCATATCTATCTGGGCCAGAACAGCAGTATTCACATTGTCCATAGAGTTCTTCACTTTCACAAATGTTGCTCTAAGCAACTTTCTGACAGTCTGAACTACTGGATTTCCCCACAGACTCGTAGCCCTATGTACCCTTCTGTCTGGGGTGAGTTGCATTCAAACTCGCAGCCAAACCCCTTTAGACACACACACACCCCCTCTCTTGTCACACAGCATCCTCAGGACTTCACAACCTGCTGCCGTCCTGCAAAAATTGGGTAACACTCCCAACACATAGTCCCAGTGACAAGATGAGAAGCTTATTATAGGATAACTGAACAGAATATATCTAAAATTTATTTGTGGTCTATACAGGAGTCAAATTATCACCATCCAGGAAGGACCAATAACAATCTCCAACCCACAGTTATTTGCAAAGTTTAGAAAGCATCTAAATCAGTACCTAGATACTATGCATCTATACCAAAGATACTAAACAACTGTACACATTGCTGGTATCTCAAACGCCTTCCCTCTGGAGAAGGATTTAAGAAACTCTTTTAATGGGATTGTCAGCACCACTAGGCCTTGGGAAAACCGAATACTTCTCATGAAGAATAAGCATTGCTTTCTGTGTTTGCTTTAAGTCCCACTGTAGAATTGAAGGTTGGCTTAAACCACTGCAAATATTTTTAAATATGTTACACTCAGTCAGGAAACCCTAAATGGCTTCAGAATCAACATCTTTAAATTATTTTGAGGTTTTAGCTTCGTGCTGAGTCAGCTACAGTAATGCCACATGGTACCTTATTAGTTAAAGCAACTTGACAGAAGATTCAGTTCTATTACCTTGTCTCCAGAGCCCTGTTATACAGGCAAATCAGTTATCAATGGGACTCGAGTCTTCACCTCTTTGCCCTTCACTTCTCACACACAATAGGCAGAACACTCCAACTAATTGGTCCATCTTGAGACCAAAATCTGCAGAAATCATCTCTCACAATACCTATTTACCAAGCCTAGATCAGGAAATGTCTGCTTTTATTTGAGACAGACTGGGCAGTACAGCATACAAATAATTACCTGCTTATAATTAACAAAAACATGGGGGAAACCAGGAAAAAAGATGCATATACTATATATATAAAAACATGAAAAAAAAAAATGCAAAGCTCCATGCAAGTCTATGACAAGATAGAGAGCCTACCTTGGAGCTTCAGAAACTTATAGAAGACAAAAGGCATCCTTTATTGGGTTTGCATGACAAGGTGTTCATAGGGCAAGGCTACAGGGGTGGCTTTTGTGAGAAGCTGCTAGAAGCTTCCCCCATGTGTGACAGAGCCAATGCCAGCTGGCTCCAAGACCAACCTGCTGCTGGCCAAGGCCGAACCCCTCAGTGATGGTGGTACTGCCTCTGGGATAACATAGTTAAGAAGGGGAAAAGAAAAAAAACTGTGCAATTGCAGCTGGAGAGAGCAGTGAGAATATGGGAGAGTAACAACTCTGCAGACACCAAGGTCAGTGAAGAAGGGGGGGGGAGGAGGTGCTCCAGGTGCCAGAGCAGAGATTCCCCTGAAGCCTGTGGTGAAGACCATGGTAAGGAAGTGTCCTGGTTTGAGCCAGGATGAAGCCAATTTTCCTGATTATTGTTTTTTCCTTCAGTAAGCTCTCTTTTAACTAGCAGCAAGTGTTCCAGTTAGTGGACTGATAACACTGGAACTGTTTATATTACTGCCAGGACTGCAAGGTCACCAGAAGAGTCATATCTGCAGCCCTCCCATAGGGAGGAGTGGACTAGGTGGACAGCGAAATTGACCTAAGTATTCCATTCCATATATCTACCTAAGCTCAGGGTAAGGTCAGAGATCATGGGAGACAACTTCCTTCCTCTTTCTTCTTCCCTTCTCTTCCATCCATGGCCAGTGTCCAGGAAGGACTCTATCCATCCATCACTGTTGATCCCCAGGCTCGTGCATCCCTGACCCTCACAACTCTCCCCTCAGCTCCTGGCTGCTCTGCCGCTCTCTCCAGCAGCGCTCCGGGACATTTCAGACCTGCTCACAGCTCAGGAGATGCCGGGGGAGTTGCTGGGGTGGGGGGAGGCAATAGGGTTTTGCACATTCCTGAACACATTTGTGTATAATTGTACATATTTTCTTTTGTCATTAGTATTTAATTAAAGCTGTCTAGTTTAGTTTTCAATCCAGAAAGTCTCTCTCCTTCATTCTCTCTCTCCTTCCCTACCTGGGAGGGGGAGGAGATTGAGAGCATTATTGTCACTGGTTTAATTGCCAATCTTGAGTCAAATCATGACAGGAAGGCTGTTCCCCTGCAGCCCATGGAGGTCCACAGTAGAGCAGTTATCCATATGCAGCCTGTGGAAGACTCCACGCTGGAGCAGGTGGATGAGCCTGAATGAGGCTGTGAGCACAGGGAAGCCCACACTGGCACCCGCTCCTGGCAGGACCTGTGGAGAGAGGAGCCCACGCCAAGCAGGGCTGCTGATAGGACTTTTGACCCTGTGAGGAACCTACCCTGGAGTAGTTTGCTCCTGAAGGACTGCACCCCATGGAAGGGACCCACACTGGAGCAGTTTGTGAAGATCTATAGTCTATGGGAACAACTCACTTTGGAGAAGTTAAAGGAAGACTGTCTCTCGTGGGAGGAACCCCACCCGGAGCAGGGAAAGAATATGAGGAGTCCTCCTCCTGAGGAGAAAGGAGTGGCAGATACATGTGATGAACTGACCGCAACTCCTGTTCCCTGTCCCCCTGTGCTGCAGATAAGTTAAACCCAGGAACAAGGAAGGGGTGGGGGGAAAGTGTTTTAAGATTTAGTTCTGTTTCTCATTACCCTACTCTAATTTTATTGGTAACACAGAATCACAGAATTACCTTGGTTGGAAAAGATCTTCAAGATCACCAAGTCCAACCATTAACCTAACACTGACAAGTCCTTAAGTAAACCATATCCTTAAGTACTATGTCTAAATAACTCTTAAATAACTCTCCAATGATGCTGACTCCACCACTGCCCTGGGCAGCCTGTTCCAATGCTTGATAACCCTTTCAGTAAAGAAATTCTTCCTAACATCCAATCTTAACCTCTCCTGGTGCAACTTGAGGCCATTACCAATCCCCACCTCATTACAACTGCCTTTAAGGTAGTTGTAGAGAGCAATAAGGTCTCCCCTCAGCCTCCTTTTCTCTAGGCTAAACAACCCCAGCTCCCTCAGCCACTCCTCATAAGACATATGCTCCAAACCCTTCATCAGCTTCGTTCCCCTTCTTTGGACAAGCTCTAGTAGCTCAATGTCCTTTCTGTAGTGAGGGGCCCAGAACTGCACACAGTGCTCAAGGTGCGGCCTCACCAAGGCTGAGTACAGGGGTAAGATCACCTCCCTGGTCTTGCTGGTCACACTATTCCTGATGCAGGCCAGGATGCCACTGGCCCTCTTGGCCACCTGGGCACACTGCTGGCTCATATTCAGCCAGGTATCAATCAACACCCCCAGGTCCCTCCCTCCCAGTGGAGACACTTCACATGCCTCAGTTCTACCCTCATATAAACAACTGCAATTTAAAAGCCAGAGCAGAGACAGAACATCAAAAACAAATTAATCAAGCTCCTCTCATCTCTCACTTGCTACATGGAACTGTATTTACATTAATCAACAGCATCTGTCAGAGTATTAATACAAAACCAAGCATTGTTTTGGCCAATTTATTGAGTAACGAAGAACACTTTCCTCACCCTGTTAGTTGCACCCATTTAACCACTGTCAGCAAAGACACACAAGAGTCTCTTCAATAGGGAGAGTCACAGGAATGAAACTAAAGAGTTGCAATGGGTGTGAGAAATAGCCTTTTCAGAAAGGTAGCATTGTGTTTAAATAAAGATACTAGCTTAGTAAGAAAAAATAAACTGCAGTATTTCCCTTCAAATAAGAAATTAGCAATGTTTAATCAAGCTGCTCATTTTGCACTGATGGAAACAGTCCACGTACTGAAAAATAACATTTTACTGAAAAAGCTTTCCATTTCATAGCCACCAGGGTTATTATCCCAGAATAAAAATGCCTGATACTGGTATAGTTCAGACTCCTAAAAGAAAAAGCTAGAGTAGTACATTTATACTGTTTTAACAGAGATAGTACATGAAGATTATCAGAGGGCTGAAGTACCTCTCTTCTGAAGACAGGCTGTGAGAGTTGGGGCTGTTCAGCCTGAAGAAAAGAAAGCTCTGGGGGAGACCTTATAGCTGCCTTCCAGTACCTGAAGGGGGCCTACAGGAAAGCTGTGGAGGGACTTTTTACAATGGTATGTAGCAAGAGGACAAGGGGTAATGGATCAAAACTGGAAGAGGAGAGATCTAGTTAGACATTAGGAAGTAATTCTTTAGTGTGAGGGTGGTGAGACACTGGCACCAGTTGCCCAGGGAAGCTGTGGATGCCCTCTCCCTGGAAGTGTTCAAGGCCAGGCTGGATGGGGCTCTGAGCAACCTGGTCTACTGGGAGGTGTCCCTGCCCATGCAGGGGGGTTGGAACTAGATGAACCCAAACCATTCTATGATTAGTAAAGTTTTCACCCTCTCTCTCAATCACAGGTGTATAGTCCCATTGCCAAGCAAGACAATGCTAAACCATGCGGATGTGCAGAGCTGGATCCCACAAAAGGAGCAGTCATTGGGAAAGAGAAGAAAGCCTGCTTTATCCTCTAGTTCCTGTTATCTTTTTAATGAGCGTGCAACATTTGTGGATCTTGCAACTGGGCACATTTTATAAGGCAGAAAGTAATTCCATTATAGATTTCGCTCTCTCTTCTGCTAACACCTGCTTTGTAAGATCAGTAAGTAAAGTTTCCATAAGGTCAAAATTGGCTTTGCACCCTCTAGAGACCCAACTGGTCTTTTCAGGAAGTATAATAGCTTTTATCTCCTGAAAACATTTCAGTTCTGTGGGTGGCTCCCCTTGCATTATAAATATATCTGCAACCCCAGCATACAGCATCAGGCACACACTATACAACATAGTCACCAAGTGACATTTTTCTTTTGAATAATCATAGACTACAGGAGCATATACCAAAGATAACATCTATCCTCTATTGCCTATCAAAGTTAAGGATACTTTGAACCAGCTTACAAGGCAGCCAGGTTGATTCTGTGATAATATCCATGCAGCTGTCAGCTTTGTCCCCCCTTTAGGTGCATCACAGCACATTTTCCAAGCTTGTTATACTAGCTGTCAGCACCCTCTTCCAAGCAGAGCTAGCCCTGCATAGAAGTACCAGAGATGATCTCAACTAAACAAAACTTTCACCTCAGGAGAAGCAAAGTTCTGGCAGTTCAGCGATTAGACATTCACGGAATAACAGGACATTTCTGTTCTGTATGTAGGGTGCAACACGCTCCAATAAGATCAGCTTCTAACACAGACCAGTCCTCAACCTACAATATTTCAGTTATTTCATACAGCAGGAAAGAAAGCAGGCACAACAGTGTTGAAATGTGAACTGATACTATGCATGTTCATATTTATACTGGTACACACACATTATTATAGTATCTTCTTTATTACAGGCGCTACATATAAGATCAGTATCAAGAAAGAACATGACTCCTTCACACAAGGCATGGTATCTGTCCACCTTTAACATATACGAATCATGGAATCATAGAATCACAGAATATGCTGAGTTGGAAGGAACCCATCAGGATTCCAACTCCTGTCCCTGTGTAGGGCACCCCTAGAATCATACCATGTGCCTGAGAGCATCATCCAAACACTACTTGAACTCAGGCAGGCTTGGTGCAGTGACCACTTACTTCCCTGGGGAGCTTGTTCCAGTGCTCAACCACCCTCTGGGTGAAAAACCTTTTCCTGATATCCAACCTAAACCTCCCCTGATTCAGCTTCCTGCAATTTCCCCAAGTCCTGCCATTGGTCACAGGAGTGAAGAGATCAGTACCTGCCCCATCTCTTCCCCTTGTGAGGAAGCCATAGACTGCAATGAGGTCACCCCTCAGCCTCCTCTTCTCCAAGCTGAATCATCCAAGTGACCTCAGCTGCTCCTCATAAGTCATCCCTTACAGACCCTTCACCCTCATGGCTCTCTTCTAAATGCCTCAGACATAAGCTGTGATTTTTATACATCTTAGTCTTTACTATGTTTTCTCACCCTTGAAACACAGGTTTTCATCATTACGAAGACCAGAAAATATAGATTTTTTTTTTATATATGTTCACATTGGCTCAACATTCAGCCTCAAAGTAGACAACCCATTCTGATCACTTATGCTGCCTCTGGTGCTGATTTTTGCAATACTGGTTTGCTGGTACAAACTTGCTCATCAAAACAACCAGTCTGAAGCATATACTCCAAAAAGCTCACTTGTCCTTCAGTACAGCTAAGAGTATACAAACACAGCCAGGAGAGACAAGGCCTGAGGCAGTTCCATGGTCACTTTAATCAATGTGTAGGATGCTGCTGAAAAAGGCAATCTGGATCACACTTCCCTCCGCCTGCCTGCTCTTTACCTGTCTCCTCTCTCATGCTGACACTAGCATTCAGAATCAGCTGTGAAGTTGGTAACTCTGAAGAAAAAACGAAACAAAAAAACAACAAACAACTGGCATAAGGAAAACTGTGAGAAAAATGTAGCCACAGGCAAGAGGAAGGCAGGACCATCCCCTTCTGCAGTACAGCCACTAAAAGACACAGTAGCAACTGTAAAATAATGGCCTAATCATATTTAATTCCTGACATTTATGATAATACCATGATCCTTATGGATTCATGTAGCATTAATAGTGCCAGCGGCCATTAATTCAGCTAAAAAGCTTTTCTTTGTAACTCAAAATTCATAATTCTAATTTTGAAATATTGACTTTTCCTACACTAAGTCTCATAATTGAACTGTAAGAAAATGGGACTTTCTGGCAGATAAAAAGGGAATAGCAATAAAACTTTGTTTCACCTATGCCTTCAAATACCATGCATAATAAGACAAAAACAAAACAAAACAAACTGTAGTGAAATGAAAGAAAAATGTCTGTCTTCAATTAAAATAAGGAAGCCCTTAGAAGGCTCTGAATAAGATACACAACCTGTACTCTTGTGGTCTTGACTGCCATTAATAATTTAATTATCCTATGTAGTGCACAGAGACCCCTGTGTGCCTTCCAGGTTCTTACAAATGAGCTGCCAGAAGGAAGACTGAAATCTGTACCTATACATGGAAATTCTCTGTGATCTCTTTGCTGTCTAACTCCTGCTGCAAGGCCAAGTACCCCACCAACCCCGCCCCTTTGCAAATCACACCACTAATTTCTTAGTTCCCTTCTTGGCATTTTATTTATATATTGTGTACAATTATGCCTCCTTTTTCCACATTAAGCAGAGCTCTTTTCTCTGCTTAATCTGTGCATTGTCTTGAGGAGGAGACTGGCCCTTCTAAATGTGGCAGTTCAGACCTACTAGCACTCTTGCAATTCAAATGACAAGAACTTAAAAGCTGTTAGAAAAATGAATGAATGACAAATCTAGGCCACAGTTTATGAGCTGTACACGGCTAATGGAGCAATTTGCTGGGGCTCACAAGTGCTCCCAGAATGGGTAATTTATAAACTAAATCCAAAACATAAATAACTCCAGATCAAGCACAGCACAGTCATGGCCTATCCAGTGCCCAAACAGTCGTTCTGACAGAAGCTCAATCCTCCAGGTTGATCCTGCAGCTGATTCCTGCATCTCATGTCTTATACTGAAAATAACTACTTTCTCTTAAGGGAAGGTTGCACTCTGTTAAACCAAATCAAATCCATTCCATGCCAAGAGAAACTGCTTACTGCAAGAGCAGCTGAAGGCACGTCAGCACCCTGCAGGTAAATTTGGATCTTGCTGCATTCTCTGCATTAGCTTTGTCTGACTGAAGCAGAAATAAGGCTTTCTGCAGCTCTGCCTACCAGCACTTGCAAAACACAGAAACATTTCTGGGAAGGGGTGAAAAGGTTAAATTTTGACACATCCAATCAAAGACTTGGATTATTGAAAGCAGAAAATTAAGATTATTGGTACAAGTTTATGCAGCTCATTAATTTTCTTTCAAACACATTCTAGATAGGAAGTCTTAAAAATAAATCCTGCTGCTTTGTGTGCTAGTACAAGAGGAAGGGCCTGATCTTTTCCCAAACCTCTCAATCCTTCTTATTACTGTGCATCGCTAGCACCAAAAGGTAGGTTCAGAATCTCCAGTCAACATGCAGAGAAAAAGGAGAAATAAGTTTTACTAAGCAGACATCATTTATGTAAAGGAGCAAATGAGATCCTTCTGATGCAGATTTTTCTGTAACCAGGTCCAACACATCAGAGAGCTCAGAATTACAGAAAATCCCAAACCATGCCACTGGCACATTAAGGGCAAAATTTTGTGATCTAAACAAACCATTTTTAAGAGACCTACAGAACAGGAGCAGTACCAGATACATCCTGCTACATCCATTGTGCATGAAGTGCTCTAAGTATACCACAAGGAAGTATTTGTGCCTGCTGAGGACTTTTACTCAGTGTGGCTTTGATTTTCCCCTACACGCCTTAATGGATCTTGAAAAATACAAATCAGCTTCTCCCAAGCTTATTTGGGTGTTGAGTATTTTGAGCCCTAGGTATTTCAAAACTTTAAATACAGCAAAACGAGTTGAGTGCTGTCATCTCACTTACCTTTGCTGGCTGCAGAAACATATCCTAGAAACCCATTTCCTCACTCACCTAATTCATCTTCTCAACATGGCCATACAACAGCAGAACAGTGTGCCAGTGACAGGCACTGATGCACTGGCATTTAATGTTAATGTTGGAATGAAGCCATGACACAGGCCTTTGTTATTGCTTTTCCTCCAAGTATGTACCGAAACACAAACAAGGTCTTCACTGTGAGACCAGTAAAAAATAGTTAATTTCCTTAAAGCAACACAAAGTATCTTTACTTAATACTTATTTTTAGAATGCTAACCTAGTTTTAAATTTAAGAGGATTTTTTAAAAGGAATTATGTTACAGCCTAATTCATCCACATTCTAGTTAGGACATTCAAATAACCTTTCAAGTACTCCAGAGAACAATGCCCATCCCAAATTTCAGTATTAGAAGTTTATTTTTAAAGTTGCACACATGCTCATAATAGAGCTTTGACTTTTGAGGTTAACTCAAGCTTTATAAATATAGCACAGTGTCAAGCAGCCTTTCAGTACGTACCAAGGAGTGAATGCTCCTATTTGCATTTTCCCTAAATGTCAATATTTCACTTTAAAAATACAGATGAAAAATCTGGACAGTTTCTTTCTCTTTCCTGCTCTACAGCTACAAACAGGGTGGAAAAATCATAAATCTACTTGTTCTAGAAGCCTAAATGTCATAGAACCTGTCTTTTCTTTCAAATACTGCCTAGCTGCATCTTTTAGCATCAAAATATTTTTTGAAAATCAAGCTCCCAACCAGTAAACAAACACTGAGTAATGGCTCTGTTCAAATATTTAGTTAATGGCATATGCTGGACACATTATGATAAATCTATCTGCCTCCCAGCCAGGGGGGTGAGGCAGGGCAAAGAAGTTAAAGCAAAACTAAAACTGAAGTACCATATGGCAGTCATTTCAGTCTCTAGTCAAATATATTCAAATAACCAGTAACCAACTTGGCTATAGCAAATGATGACAAAGCTAACTGAAGAAAGCATAAAACACAAGATTTACAAGGGTTGTTGAAGCTTTCTGTTTGTCAACATGGATCACAGTCACCATCAGGAATGTGTGTCACTGGCTTCAATTGTTATCCTCAGCTGCACAGTACAGAATCTTCACAGTTGGAAGGGACCTCTAGAGATAATCTAGTCCAACCGTCCTGCTAAAGCAGGATTGTCTAGAGCACATTACACAGGACTGCTTCCAGGCGGGAGACAGTTATCTTTTTAAAATCACACACTCATCAATGGTTGCATAACTGCACAAAGATGTGCTTCCCTGTGATTTCCCCGCTGCGGCTAACATCTGACAGCATTCCCAAGCTGAACACCAAGAGATAAGGAAAAAAATGCAACATCTCAAAATAATGGGGACTGAGTGTCATCGCCAAGTCTCTGAGACCATCAATACAGAGGGCTACAATAAGTGAACTGGCTCACACCCTGCAAGTAGTTTGGCTTTGTCAGACATGAGTGATTTGGCAACCTCTATTTCTTACCACAGACATCCAACAACTTGGGATTGTTGTTGAACTATTGAAAAGTACTTAATGAGCACCACATGTTCCCCAAGTGTTCTGGGATGCAAGCTAGAACAACAGAAAAACAAGAAAGCTACACAGATAGCTTAGTAAATGGCAACACAAGTATTTTGGCTTTCATGTGCGTCTTGCAGCAAAACATTCAATGACCGATGCTCTCTGCCAGCTTTGGAAAGCCTCTGCCATCAATGCAACTGACAACATCGCCAACAGTAAATATATCACCCCAGCTGGCATGAAACACTCATCTTTACAGCTGGAGCCCTGATCTGCAGCTGGATTAAGATACACAAATCTCTGGTGTTGCAGGTCACAAGCAGAATTCTGTGCATGCTATGAGAATATCATGCAGCTCCATCTGAATCCTTATAATCAACATGGAAGATAGTGTAAGAGGAATGCCACCAGAAGGCCCTATTTTCAATATATATTTAGAATCTTTAAAAGAAATCCACAACAACACTGATTTAAGAGTTTTCAAATCAGGCCTTAAAAAATTTTACATTCAAAGAGAGCAAGCATCCTACACTTTCCTTTACTCCACAGAGCAACTCAGCAGCAGGCTCCAAAATCTCCTTGGCCCTGCAAACGACCATTCACACTGCTACAGCTACAGTCACGCAAAAGATATACACATTCATATGTATTTACAGCCTTACACAGTAAACCAACACAAAAATCAATGCTAGGTTAGATTGTGGGAAGTATCATCCAGATTGTCAGGAGATCGGAATTTATTGCTGCAGGAGACCAAGAAAAAAGTCCTTGGATGGAGGGATGATGCACTGGTAGGCAGATGAAGTAGAATAGCAGCTTTCAAACAGCAAAAGCAGTCTCTTCAGCAAGGTGCTGATGAGGGACTAGAGACAGCCTGCAGTATCCTAAAGTTGTCCTCCTGGCACCAGAATTTCAAGTCAAGGCACCTCTGCAAGGTAGAGCAAAGTGGGTTCCATCAAGGTGGACAAAAGGGGGAGGAGAGGAGGGGAAAAAAATTATTTAAAAAACCCCACCCTTTTTCACCAGAAAGGCTACAGAAAACACGGGGACCATCAGGCAGGAGGATCTGACCAGCTCTCTCTCTACACAAGAGTGAGCTTCCAGAAAAAGCAGTACCTTTGCACATGCATGACAGCAACTTGCTTATCTATGTCTCAGGAACAGCAATGGCTACAAGCAACCTGACATTACGCAGAACCAGCTGTAACTATTGAAATACCATGTCACCCTTAAGATACAAATTTGCACTCAACATCAACAGATCTGACTGAGCTGGCTCAACATTCCCACAGACTCTTTCCCTCCCTCCACTGACCTACATTTACTGCCCCTTGCCGACAGACATTTTTCCAGCCTGGTTCCTCACCATACTGTAGATCAACCACTTGCTTTCACAGTTAAGGATAACACAGCTCCTGAGACTTAGCTGAGACAGCACAAGTCTAAGAGGCACAGAGTCCTTTCAATGCCAGGATTTAATCCCACCTTGCACAACAATTTAGGAACAAGTACAGTGGTGCCAATAAAGGCCCCTTCCAGGGCCTAATGCAAAGCTCAGGCAAGGCAGGGGTCAATGGAAAGTTCCAGTTGGTTCAGGAACTTTCATATTTTTATTTCCAAAGCTGTCAAAATAAACTGTCATCAACTCTCAAAATGACCCAGTGTTCTGCCTGAAATGTAAGAGCTTTTCCCCTCTACCGCTAAGCTATAATTGCAACTGGCCTGAACCATGGAAGAACACTTCTTAGGAAGCTCAGTGTGCATGCTGGATTTCAAAGATAAGGTAGTGCACTTTTTTTGCACTAGCTCTCCCATCCACCTCTTCTATAAGTTATTGTTAGCAGGCAAGAAACAAAGATAAACAAACACTAAGGTGAATCCTTCTCCCTAAAATACACAGCTGTTTCCATTGGCAGAAGAAAGTGAGGTTGTAATACTGTGCAAGCTGTACATGCTACGATGCTATAAATCAGTGTAAGTAAAATTTAATATTCAAATAAACTTTCTTCTATACAAACTTTGTTTGAAGAAAGGATTTTTCCAAAGAATGAGAGCAGAATCCCCTCTTTGCAACAGAATGGATGCCAATTCCAAAATCCACTAGCCCTCTGTGCCTAAAATAATTATTCTATGAACATCACACATTTGCACTATTGAGGGTCAGATTTAAAACTGGGATCCATTTGCATTTACAGTTACTGTCAGCATGCAAGTCTCCCAGGTGAAATAAGTATACCTACAGAAATATGGACAGAAAGCAGATTCCAAACCTTGTTGAAGTCCTGAACGCTGAACAACAGGCTCTAAAGATCTGCAAATTTATTGAGGGGATTAAAGGCACACAGACACGTAAAGGTATTATCAAAAGCACCTAAGCAAGTTAAAAGCTTTTGAAAATTTTACTAAGCATCTATTTGCATCTTTAGAAACTTAGATACATTTTAAATCCAACCCCATGAGCACATTAAAGTCAATTTCGATCTGGGGAATTTAACATGCATACTAGACTTCATATTCTCCAAAAATTGTGTTTATTCACACTTGTCTTAGTTGAGGAAAGCTTTTTAAGATGTCTCTCTTCTAGACTGCCTTGCATGAGAAAACAGGAAAAACTGTGCATACGAATGAGCGATGAAATGGCAGCTTGGTCCAGGGGGCAGCATGGTTAGGAGGGGTTCAAAAGAAATGCTGTCATGCAACATGATCTAGACAGTCATTTTTCCACTCTGAGCCACAGTCCTCCCAACATTTTTCATCCTAGTGAGTTTACGTGCTTTTTGGTTCAGAGAACCTCTTACTTGCACTTGTCCATAGCCATGGTGACCTCTATCAATGCCTCTAAGTACTGCTATAACTCAGATACATACAACCTGATTTCTAGGCAATGGTCCTCAAAATCTCCCCAGCTCTAGGCCTATTTTCTGATGAGAATCTGGTTAACCATATAACATTTAGAACAACCTGGGCCTACCACTGGGTATGGTTTTTCCATGTATATAGCATGACTCTTCAAATCAAAGAGTCCTTAAATACCTAAAACATGTTTAAACATGTTTTAATGTGCCTTTCTTTATATACACATATACAGTTGTGGGTTTTTTTAAATATATATAGACACAGAAGAATGCAAGTAGCAGGCTCTTGGGTATGTTATTGGCATTTCATAAAGGTCACTTTTTCATGCAGAAAGAAACACAGCTGAAGGTTAATTAAATTAAATTCTACATTTATCCAAACTCTCCAAAGGAAGGACTTTAATAACATCCTTAAGTAACAGCCAGGATTTTAAAAATAACTTTAGGACCTAATGGTAAGATAAATCTTAGAGCACGATGAACTGCATTGTACATTTTATTTCTCAGTTCTCTTAGAGAAGTTTGTTATAGGTTTATTTTTTTGTAATTAAAAAAAAAAAGCAGGTACTGGTTTACTGCTTTGTAACTTCTGCCATTAGCATTCCAAAACCTGTGTCTAACAATAGCTGTTCACAATTTAGCCCATATGGTCCTCTGAATTGCAATGACAGCCTTTCAGGCAGGACCTTCATGCTGATGCGTGTTAGCACAAAACCCAGCAGAAGAAATCCTATAGTAATAAAACAAGCAAAATCCTGTCAAAGGCCTAAACAATTTCAACCATTACATTTATGGGTACTTGCTGTGAGTACGCAACAAAATACAAACAAGGTGAAGCATGTGAGAGCTCATTACTCTCTTCAACTGAAGACCATGCATAACACAAGCATCCTGACTCTTGTTAGTACACTCTATCCTGTACAAACCTATTTAGGCCTCAGGGTCATTATGTGCTCTGAACAGGGTGCTCTTATTCCTGTGAACTCACATGAAGAAGAGAAGGAAGAATGGCTGGGAAAGAAGCTCTGCAGTAGCATGTGCTTCCACCAGACCAGGGGGTCAGGAGGATGTAGTAAGGTAGTAAGGACACATGGTTACAGGGTACCAAGCTGAAAGGGTTAGAAGATACTGCCACTTCCCCCATGTCCTATAAATCACATGCTACAAGTTAACACTAGACAGCTATAATTTTTAGTGAAGCTTTGTTACGCAGCACTAATTCTGATGCATTTGCTCTCATCAGATCTGCAAAATGAGATCAGGAGATAGTGCCCTGCACTGACATCAGGACAAGAAGAGAATCTACAAACATGGCTTTTCAACCTTACAATTTAAACACATTGTTCACAGAAACAGAATGAAAGGAAGGTTAACAGCCCTGTGCAAAGGACAGCTAGCACAGCACAGAACTCATCAGGCCTCAGGAAATAATGTTTTAAAGTTCCTTGCTCTGGACAAACCTGACAAATAACCTAGAAAGAGAAGAGGAAACTATAAGCATCCACCTGCTTCAGGGTACCCCCCTCCACCTACAATGCCAGCTCAACCTCCAGAGAAGCAATGGCTGAGATAGCTAGTGAGACAAGAGAACAATGTTCCCTTCTTCAGATTTGCTTATGGATAACATACAACAGGGTCTGGCTTCATAAAAACTTCAGAGGAGTCAGGTGGAACAGACACAGCCTTTTACCACCTAGAGAAACCCTGGTAACAAATTGTGTTCTCAGGTAACCAGCTATTCCCATCTAATAAACACATACAAAAAGCCCATCAAGATCTGTGTTCTGTACATAGGGCTCAGAGCATTTAAGTTATTGTTAGAGCACCACTGTTAAAAACAGAAGTTTTTAAAACAGACTACTTATAAATAATAATTCCATACCACAGATTTCATTAGCAGCAGACATACTAGTATAATCAGATATCTACTGTCCAGACCGATTAAAATAAGTTAAAACTCTGATTCTGCAAAAAGGAACAAACAAGCCTCTGTTCATAGATCCAATGTAGGCCAGATCCTATTATATGAATTGTTGGGAGCTACTGATTTCATTGGGAATCTGCCAATTTACACCAAACTGACAGCAGGAGAAGTCTCTCACTTCCCATGTTGCTGCAAACATTCCGTCCTCTCTCTAGCACTAAACATGTCAGATCCCTCAGCATGAAGGAATTAACTGCAATTCATTGAACTATATGTGGCCAAGACACCAACATCTGGTCCTGTTTACAACAGGAGGCAACAGTCACTTCCAAAATTTGTTCCCTCTGACCTGCCCTTCCTCAAGTGCCGCAATGCTCTTTTCAATCTGGTGTGATCTATCAGAGTTTTTTGGCATATGACAGATTCCTTGCAAATGCAGGGGAGGAATCAGAAATAATCTGCTTATCTCCCAACATACCACATGTACGGATATAAAATCTTCATAAATACCTCGTGATTTGCACAGAGGGGAAGATGACCGATTCATCATGCTAGTTGGTCAGATTGGGTACAGAGAGAAACCAGACAGAGAGAGGTAGTCTCTCGGTTTGGAGGAAGCCTCACAATTGCTCCTAGAGAAATTGTGCTATTTGGCATAAACAATTCTATACTTAATGGCCAGACATCAGGATGTTCATTTGCAAGGTAAGAATCCACATTGCAATCTTTGCCATAGATGACCACTCTAATGCAGAGGTAGATGTCATATACGCAGCTCTAGCCACGCTCCCATTAGAATTTAAATTGAATTTGCAGTACCAGATCTTCACATTTGAGCTAACAGGGCAACATAAACCCACAAAATCCATAGTTATCAGCTTGGCTAAACCAAGAGCATCTCTTATCTGCTCTGCATGTTTATACCATTTAAGGACCTGACACCTCATTTTCTTTTTGGGTCAAAAAACACTCTTGAATATGTCAGCTGGAATAAAGCCACATTAGTCTTAGACACAGAAAACAATATAACCTCTGATATTTACTATTTGTCTACAAGATCTAAGATGTTTGTAAGATACACTCCCATGTTTCTGCTCCTTACAGGGAATCCTAGTATTACTCCCCTGAAAGCCCCACTTCATTAGTGGCAAATGGTTCCCAATTAGTTGCAAGAAAACAATTTTATTTTAAAGGGATTGCCAGTCACTGTTTTTTGGCCTAAGATCAATTTGCTTGTTTGCTGTTAACTAAAACACAACACAGAGGAAAAAGGGAACAAACTGCACCAAGCTGCCTGTTAAGTCATGTCACTTAATTTGCCTGCGGGTGCACAGATACTATGTTGAGAAGTAAGAAATACCAAACAACAATGCAGTTACATTAAATATAAAATTAGAGGAGAAATCCCAGAAACACGAACTTCAGCAGAGCTACCATTTCATCCAACATTTTCACTTTCTTCAAATACATCTGGCCTTAATATAAAAGGAAACCTTTTCTCCTTGAGTGAAAGTCAACAGGTAGCACAGCAATCCAGTTAAGCTCAAAATCAGTAAAGGCATTTAGTTCTCCCTTTAAACACACACATTTAATCACTCTTCTTTCTATAAACGAAATCAGCTCTTGTAGAATTTTAGAGAGGGGCTTTTCAAGTGAGATTTTTTATTTTTTTAATGCAGTTATAAGAGTTACGCCATTACTGAAAAAACAAGTATCTTTGTGAAGTGCAGAAAAGCCATGAAATAATAATGGGAGGGGAGGGTAGGGTTAGTGTTATGGGGAGAAGAGAGGGGGACACAGGCTCCATAGGGAGCACAGAGAATGTTATGTGGCCAAATACAGTTTAATTGTTTGAAGAGAGAAAAATACAGACGTAAACAACACAATACTCCTAAAAAGGTTTTCAAATAACAGAAAGTATTCAGCCTTGGAGCTGAAAAGTACGCAAATTTATTTAGGGAGGAGGGGCCAAACTCGCTGGTAGGCAGGAATGCACCACTTTCCTTGTCTGCTTATCTTCAAATCAGGGCTTTAAACTAAGTTTGAAGGGGGAGGGCATGTAACTGGACATGCTAGTGAGGGCCCAGCATTTGTGGGGGAGTGTGGTGGCATTTTTGAGAATCAGGTGGCATACCACCCCTCAAGAGCAAACAAAAAAAAAGTGCTCAACTCCCTCTCTGAAATGCTTATCCACCAATGCATGCAGTATGGATAATAAGCAGGAGGACTTAGAACTGTGTGCTGTCAAGGGGTTATGATCTGGTAGCAATTACAGAGACATGGTGGGACAGCTCACATGACTGGAATGTGGTCATGGATGGTTATGTCCTTTTTAGGAAAGACAGGTCAACAAGGCGAGGTGGTGGAGTTGCTCTTTACGTGAGAGAGCAACTATCACAGGATCACAGAATCATAGAATGCCAGGTTGGAAGGGACCTCAAGGATCCTCTGGTCCAACCTTCTAGGTAATACTATAGTTCATATGAGATGGCTCAGCACACTGCCAAGCTGAGACTTCAAACTGTCCAATGTGGCAGAATCTACCTCTTCCCTTGGGAGATTATTCCAATGTTTGACTGTCTTCAAGGTGAAATAATTACCTCGTGTCCCATCAGAATCTCCCCAGGAGCAACTTGTGCCCATTTCCCCTTGTCTTTTCCATGCAGCTCCTTGTAAATAGGGAGCCTCCATCTTCTTGGTAGCCACCCTTTAAGTACTGGAACATGGTAATAAGGTCTCGCCTAAGCCTTCTCAAGGCTGAACAAACCCAGTTGTCTCAGCTTCTCCTCATACGGCAGGTCCTCTAGTCCTCTGATCATCCTTGTGGCCCTTCTCTGGACCCTCTCCAGCCTGTCCCCATCCTTTCTGTAGAGCAGGGACCAAAACTGAATGCAACACTCCAGGTGTGGTCTGACAAGTGATGACTAGAGCGGGATGATGGCTTCTTTATCTCTGCTGGTGATGCCCTTGTTGATGCAGCCCACCAGCCTGTTGGCTTTCTTTGCCACTGCAGCACACTGTTCACTCATGTTGAGCCTGTTATGCACCAAGACCTCCAGGTCCCTTTCCACAGGGCTGCCCTCCAGCCAGGTGGATCCCAGTCTGAACACTCCTGGGTTATGTGTTCCCAGGTGCAAGACCTAACACTTCTCCCCATTGAACTTAATGAGGTTCCTGCTAGCCCACTCCTCCAGCCTGTCTAGGTCATCCTGGAGGGTGGCTCTCCCTTCTCGAGTGACCACCTCTTCACTCATCTTGGTGTCATCAGCAAACTTCATCAGGGTGCTCTGGATCCCAACACTCAGGTCACATGAAGAAGTCATCACTTGTGACTGGTTGCCAGTTTGAGGAGGAACTATTTACTAACACCCTCTGGGTACGCTCTGTCAGCCAGTTCCCCCCCCACTGCACAGACCACTCGTCAAGGCCGTAACAAGTCAGCTTCTCCAGGAGAGGCTGTGGGGGACCGTATCAAAAGCCTTGGAGAAGTCCAGGTAGATGATGTCCACCGCTTGCCCCGCATCAACTGAGTGGGTTACTTTCTCACAGAAGGCAATCAGGTCTGTCAAGCACGATTTGCCCCTGGAAAATCCATGTTGGCTTTTCCCAATCACGTGCTGCAACTGACTTTGTGACTGTCCCCAGGAGGATTTGCTCCATGATCTGTCCAGGGACTGAAGTGAGACTAATGGGTCTGTAATTACCTGGGTCCTCCTCTGGACCCTTCTTAAAATGGGGTTGACATTAGCCTTCCTCCAGTCTTCAGGGATGTCTCCCGATCTCCTCGACCTCTCAAAGATTATGGAGAGTGGCTTTGCAATGACATCAGCCAGCTCTCTCAACACCCTAAGGTGGATGGCATCCGGACCCATCAATTTGTACAGGTCAAGCTCCCGTAATAGTTGACACACCAACTCTTCCTTCACTGACAACAGGTTGGTGTCTGCATCAACCTGGACTTCTGTTCCTATGGCCTGGGACACAACAGCACTGGTAAAGACAAAGGTGAAGAAGGTGTTGAGGATCTCTGCCTTTCCAGCATTGTTGGTCACTAGTTCACATCTCCTGTTTAATAGTGGACCAATACTATTCCTCTGTTTCTGCTTGTTGTTAATGTATCTTGAAGTTTTTGACATCTCTGGCCAATTTCAGCTCCAGCTGAGCTTTTGCTTTTCTAACTGCATGCCCTGGCAATGCGCTTGTAATTTCCAACTGGTTATGTTCCCCTTTTCCACCTCTGGTACATTTCCCTTTTGGTTCTGAGCAGACCCAGGAACTCACAGTTAAGCCAAGGGAGTCTCTTGCTCAGCCTGCTTCCCTTGCCTTTAGAGGGGATGAACTGGTTTTACACACCTAGGAGAGTGTTCTCGAAAAACTCCCAGCACTCACTAGCTCCACTGCATACATCCCCAAGTGTGTGTACAAAATCTCTGCCCACAGGTGCCCTCTACTTCTCCCAGTCAAGGCCTTCTACTCAAAGGAAAAAACATGGAGCCAGCATTCTCTCCCTCTCCTTTCTCTGTTCTTTAGTTCTACCATCTTGTTACCTTTTCCTTGTTTGGAAAGGAGGAGGTTGGGTATGTACAGTCTCTAAACAAAAATGCATTATTCTAAAGCAAGCCTCAAAACCTCAAGCAAACATAAATGCTGCACCCTCTGGAGCATTCAAAAGTTTAGAGCTGCCTTATTCATCTGACTTTCACAAGCAGACCACTGCCTCACTCGTTTCCTCCAGTTTGACCTCTAGTCTGAGTTACTGCACCTATCTCTAATCTGGGAACAACAAATGGTAAGATTATCAGGCACATAGTTCCACACTGAAATCCGGCGTGACAAAACTGAAAAGCTCAAGTGTGAGGTTTTGAAATTCCCACCTAAGTAAGTTCACTTTCAACAGAAAAGGAGCTCTCTTGACACCATCATTTCATCCAAACAAGTGTGTGTGTACAAGCCATTAGACCACATGAATCGATTCAACAGGTCCATAAAGAGCAAAACTACACAACAGCCAGTACATTTCTGTCAGCTACATAACAGTTCAGGCTGAACCAAACTGATGTACAGAGTAACAACAGCCTCTTCAGAAAAACAGACAGTCTCAGAGAAACCTGCCAGCTTCGTTGTCCATTGAGCATTGTACGTGCCACCTGACTGCAATGGGGAGAAGAGCCCAGGGGGACTGACTGGGTGTTACAACAACAGGAAAGACAAGGACAAAGCACGAGTTCTGTCCTGAGTTTTAAAGCTATTAGTTTAAGTAGATGCTCATTATCAGTAAACTGAACTATATATCTCAGAGGGCAACCAGTGGCTTTTTAAGCAAAGGTAATAGATAAATAGTACAATAGCTATTATATGGATCCCATTTCCATTTACCATTCACAGTGTTCATAAGCTTTCATTTGTACAGTTCCACTGCTAACTGGTAAACACAGCAGACAAACAATATTTCACGATTCTTCTCTCACACAAAAAACCTTGTCTTCCTTGCGTGTCCTTGATGGTGAAAAGTAAACTCCAAGAAGAAATACTCCATTTTGCTGTTTTCTTTAGGTTTACTACCTTTGAGACATACAGGTTAAATCTCTCTTTAAAAAGACCCTAGAAACAGCTGCATTCTTTCAAAGGCAGATGCATGGATAACTCTCTCCTCCCCACATTTCTATGAATGGGGCCTTGTAGTGATATAATTAATTTATTCTTAATGTTAATGGCCAGGCACACCAACTTGTCCCACCTGAAAATACATCACCTAACACTGTACAGTGAGGAAGCCAGAAAAATTACGTCTGCAGGAACAAGGTGAAGAAAAAGCCTGTTTCCGTACACAGCAAACTCCGGGGAGTTGAAGAGGTAAGACTGATGCACTGTTCAGACACTTTTTTATCAGGAGAAACTGATGGCATTTGGTTGACTTAGAGAACCAGTCAATCAGAAGTCAGTAAAGAAAAAGCAGAGGGAGAGGAGAAGAAATGAAGCTTGAGCTGCAGCAGTCATCCACAGAGAGAATTATGACTGAGAAGATGGGGATGCCTGTCACAAGCTGGCTTGGGGCAGTGCTGTGGACCATCCTCTGTTCCATGCAACAGAACTCTTTCCTTCTTAAAGAAAAAGGCAGCAGCTTGTACGCAAAACATCAACATGTACAAGTGTGTGCAAGAAAAGCAGAAAAGTACTGGCCCACAGGCCAGATTAGGTCCAATTGCTGACACAGTTGAACCTCTGAATTACATCGGTAGTTGAAGCCTATGTTTATTACAACCTTCCTATCTCTGTCTGATTCCCTGGTCTTCACATTACAATATTAATTTTTAAAAATATATGTATTAATACCTATCAAATTACAACTCATCTCAGAGTTAAAGATATTAATATTTTCTCTCTGAAAGCTTGTTGCTAAAGCTCTGCTGTATTATTTGGAGTTGTGTGCTTTGCTATAAACCGCTACAACATGCACCATGACCACACATTCAAGCTTGAAATGTGCAGAAAGATGAGACAACAGGATCACAAGAGAAAAAAGCAGTAGTTTTAAATACCTGGTAAGCATAATTCCTCTTGCCCTCTCTCACCATGATAGTTTCCTGCTTTTGGAAAAATCATGGAATAGTTTGGGTTGGCAGGGACCTTAAAGATCATCTAGTTCCAAACCCCCTGCCATTGGCAAGGACACCTCCCAATAGACCAGGTTGCTCAGGGCCCCGTCCAACCTGCCTTTGAACGCGTCCAGGGATGGGGCTTCCACAACTCCCCTAGGCAACCTGTTCCAGTGTCTCACCACCCTTACACATAAAGAATTCCTTCCTAATGTCTAACCTAAATCTCCCCCCTTCCAGTTTTAAGCCATTACCTCGTGTCCTCTCACTAAATGCCCTTGTAAAAGGCCCCTCCCCAGCTTTCCTGTAGGCTCCTTCAGGTACGGGAAGGCCGCTACAATGTCCCCTCAGAGCCTTCTCTTCTCCAGGCTGAACAAACTCAACTGTCTCAGCCTGTCTTCATAAGAGAGGTGCTCCAGCCCCCAGATCATCTTCGTGGCCCTCCTCTGGACTCTCCCCAGGAGCTCCACAGCTCCATGTCCTTCCTGTGTTGGGGGGTTCAATAATCACAGAATCACAGAATCACCAAGGCTGGAAAAGACCTTTAAGATCATCAAGTCCAGCCTATGACCAACACCACCACACCATCTACACCATGGCACTAAGTGCCACATCCAGCCTTGCCTTGAACACATCCAGGGACGGTGCCTCCACCACTTCCCTGGGAAGTCTATTCCAATGTCTAATCACCCTCTCCATGAGGAAGTGCTTCCTAATATCCAACCTAAACCTCCTTTGGACACTGTACTCCAGCTGGGGTCTCACGAGAGCTGAGTAAAGCAGGAGAATCACCTACCTTTACCTGCTGGCCACACTTCTTTTGATGCAGCCCAGGTCATGGCTGGCTTTCTAGGCTGCAAGCACACATTGCCAGCTCATGTTGAGCTTCTCATGCACCATCACTGCCAAGTCCTTCTCTTCCAGACTGTTTTCAATGCATTCTCAAGCCAGCCTGTATGTGTGCTTGGGATTGCCCCAACCCAGGTGCAGAACCTTGCACTTGGCCTTGTTGAACTTCATGAGGTTGGCATGGGCCCACCTCTCAAGCCTGTCAGGGTCCCTCTGGATGGAGTCCCTTTCCTCCAGCATGTTGACCTCACCACACAGTTTGGTGTTGTCAGCAAACTTGCTGAGGGTGCACTCAATGCCACTGTCCATGTTGCTGACAAAGATGTTAAATAGCACCAGCCCCAGTACCAACCCTTGGGGAGTCTCCATCTGGACATCAAGCCGCTGATCACAACTCTTTGAGTGCGACCATCCAGCCAGTTCCTTACCCAAGGAGTGGTTCATCCATCGAATTAGTACTGTTCCAGTTTTGATACCAGAATATAGTGTGGGACAGTGTCAAAAGCTTCACACAGGTCCAGGTAGATGACATCAGTTGGTCTTCCTTTGTTTACCAATGCCATGACCCAATTGTAGAAGGCCACTGAACTAGTCAGGCAAGATTTGCCCTGCTGAAGCCATGTTGGCTGTCACCAACCACCCCTTTGCTTTCCCAGTGCCTTAGCAAAGCCTTCAGGAGGATCTGCTCCATAATCTTGCTAGGCACAGAGGTGAGACTGACTGGTCTATAGTTCCCTGGGTCTTCCTTTATTCCCTTCTTAAAAATGGGAGTTATGTTTCCCCTTTTCCAGTCAGTGGGAATTTCTCCAGACTGCCAAGACTTTTCAAATATGATGGACGGAGGCTTTGCAACTTCATCAGCCAGTTCCTTCAGGAGCCATGGATGAATCCCGTCAGGTCCCATGGACTTGTGCACCTTCAGGTCCTTCAGATCGTCATGAACCTGCTCTTCTCCTACAGTGGGGAGATCTCCCTTTTCACAGTCCATGCCTTTGCCTTCTCTAACTTGGATGGTGTGACCAGAGCCTTTGCTGGTGAAGACTAAAGCAAAGTAGTAATTGAGTACGTCAGCCTTCTCTATGTCCTGCATGGCCAGGTCTCTAGCTTCCTTCTGAAGTGGGCCTACAGTTTCCCTCATCCTCCTCTTATTGATGACATACCTGTAGAAACTTTTCATGTTGTTCTTAATGAAGACTTGCAAAACCCCTACTACACAGACAGGTGACCACCATGCCAACCAATCACATACCAGAGCTTGAAATCCACTGAAATCTAATGACAGATCACCAGCTCCAGTAAGCCTTGGATCAAGCCCAACCTCCAAGTCTCATTAAACTCTTTCATATAAAAATCAATAGTTCCTCCCTCAGCTATGACAGAAACAACAGAAGCACTTGTTACAATCAGACCTACATCTTGTGCAAGCTAAAAGAATGAAGAGCTCCACAATGAGATTAATCAAAGTGAAGTAGTTATAATAAGCTTAAAAATGACAGCACATTAGTAAGTGTTCCTTTGTGGTAAACAGAGCTGGTAATCCAGACAGATTCAGCAGAACTCCTAATCCATCACTGAAGCAGAATTAGCTCTGTAGCAACATGAATGAGCAAGTGGCCTGGACAGTCACAGACCAGGGTGGAAAGGCTCAGAAGAAATTCAATTCATATATCAAAAACCCAGAAAAAGAAAGACATACTCTTCTCTTAGAAAAGCGATCATGTTTATTGGTCACTTCAGTGCAAAGATCAGGTTTATCTGTCTGACATCAAGACATCTTGCACTGTCAGCACCTAGCACAGCAAGGATGACATCACAGTCCCTGAAAGTAATCCTTTCTCCTTATACTGGTTTGGTGGGTTTTTTGGTAGTGGCTCCTGTAAGAAGCTGAGAAGCTCCTCCAGCTCCAAAACCAGCCAAGGAGCCATTAGAGGGACAACAGATGCATCTCTGCCATTAACATATGAAAGAACTGAGGTAAGACCTGAGCAGACCAAGCAGTTAGAGAAGAGCTGAGCTGGAGAGGTGAAAGGCAGTGCTGGGATGAAGATCCTGTGGTTGGTGAGCAAGAAGGGGAAGAAGGTGCCCAAGCATTAGTTTCTCTGCAATCTGTGGTGAGATGGCAGGTTGTCCCTCTGCATTCATGGAGGTACGTGGTGGAACATTCCCTGAAGGTGCCAGGAGCTGTGAACTTGGCCAGCGGACTTGGATTTTGCTGCCAGTGGACTCGGATTATGCAGCTGTGGAAGACCCCGGCACCAGGGGAGGTGACTGTTCCCGAAGCAGCCCGTGACTCTGTGGGAAGCCCACGCTGGAGCAGCTTGCTCCTGACCTCGTGGGAAGGACTCATGAAGGAGAGGTTCATGGAGGACTCTCCCCCCTGGGAGGGACTCCATGGGGAAGCAGGGGAGGACTGCAAGGAATCCTTCCTGAGGAGGAAGGAACGGCAGGAACCACCAGACTGTGAACTGACTCTAAACCCCATCCCCTGTCCCCCTGTGCCGCTGGGGGGAAGGAGGGAGAGAAATCGGGAAAAAAGTAATTTGGGCCCGGGAAGAAGGGAGGGGTGGGGGTAACGTATGTAAGCCCTGCTCTGTGTGTTGTCTGTGTCCTGTGTGCAGCTGATTAGTGTGAAATTAAATTACTATTATTTTTTCCCCAAGTTGAGTCTGTTTTGCCCAGGGCCTTAATCAGTGAGCAACCCTCCTTGTCCTTTGTCTCAACCCATGAGCTTCTAGTTGGCCTTTGTCCTCCCCATCCCAGTGTGTGTGTGTGTGTGTGTGTGTGTGTGTGTGTGTGTGAGGGGGAAGCTGAGTGAGCAGCCACAGGGTCGTTTCTTTGTGGTCGTGTTAGGCCCAAAACCTAAACACTCCTCTATTACTCCAGGCACAGCACAGGACCCCAGGCTCCAGACGGAATGAGCCATGCTTCTTCAGAGCAACTAATTTGTGAAGACCAGCTGATAGGTGTCCAGTTTTCTTCTTCGGTTCCTGTGATAAAAAATTATCCTGACAGTTCTTTGCTGCCTTTTTCTTGGGTCAGGAAATTTGCCTGGAGAAACTCAATCTCCTACTGATATTTCTTTTGTCAGCTTGGCAACCTATGATTGTGTGATGCTCTTTGAATTTTTTTTTGCTTTTTCTGTTTAATTAAGTCTTGTCTTTATTCAAAGTTACAGTTTTTCAGTGAAACCTCTTCAGAACTTTCAAGCTAAAACACTGAAGTGGGAGAGGAGAAAAGAAAGACTGGCTGTATGCGACTTTTCAGTAGACATTCTACTTACACAGATGCAATACCTTCCCCTTTTCTATCCTCCTATGGGCACTCTATCTGCAGTCAATATCCTCACTGTACTTACCTTCAGAAGCCCCTTGGAGATAGCTACCTTCATTTCACAGACAGATAAGTGGTTTGACAGACAAGCTGGCTTACTCAAAGTCAAACTGTGAAACTGAAGCTCAGCATTGAACTGCATGAGACTGAGTTTCACTTTTACTTATCTACCAGTTTTAGCATTTTTTAATTCATTTGAGGGCAAAAAAGTTGAATGAAAAGAAAGGAAAACCACAGCACTATAGGAGAGAAAAAGCTCATACATGACAGGCTAAGAAAAAACCTTTCTGAACTTGCTGGAGTCTTTACAGCAGAGCCCCTCATGTACTTCTTAACCAGGTCCAAAACAAGTGACTTCAAGTGAGAATATACCCACATTGACAAAAAATGGTGGAACAGCTAGATAACCACTCACTCCCATCGTTTATCTTCCAAAACAATTACAACCCACCAGTAGGTATGCCAGCTGGACCCTGAAACGTCTATAAAACTTGGACAATAGTGGAATTACTCCATGAATTCAAGGGAGGAAAACAGACTCCAAAACACAAAGAACTGACTGCCAGCTCCAAAACTTTTGATTTTACGTAAGTTCCTATTTCAAAAAGCCCTTTTTTCATTTCAGATACATTCAGTCTGTTTTTATGAAAATTCTGTTGTACTGTGCTGACAAAATCCACCCTCCTTCATCGTTACTACAGTAACTGGTTAACTGTCCAAGCAAACAGACTGAGCTTCTTCCAAACGTAATGAAGTATTTGCAAATAGACTCTCTCTATCCAACATGAGAAGCAGGTTCTGAAGCTGGGTGACCCCTCAGTAACTAAGTCAGTTTTTGCTCTAAGGAATATATTTGGGATTCAAATCACACACACAAACAACTTGAGCCAGATGCAGTGTCAGAGGGACATTTTGGCTCCCTGTACAGCCAAAGGAAAGGAACAGCAACCCCAATACATCCCATCTTGAGTTAAGTCCTATTAGAGGTGGGATCAACCTGCCTCTTTAAGTTCCCTTTCTCTTTCTTTTCCCCTGTCACCTGCAGAAGAAGGAAGCCCTAAATGATTAGATTTTTAGTTAGATTAGATTTTTAGTTAGATTTTTAACTCTTAGACAGCTTTAGTTATACAGAATTAACATAAAGCTGAAGGTTTTACTCTTGACCAGAAAAAAAGTGGTCCACAGCTGGAGCAGTCCCTGTAGCAGGCAAGCATGTCCTTTTCAGTAAAAGCAACTAGTTGATTTGGAAAAAAAAAAAAAAAAAAAGAAAAGCTGGATAATAGCCAAAATACAGCTTTAGGCTCTAAAGAGAAATAGATTTTGCTCTTAAATACCAGACTACTCCTCCCCTCCTCCCTCCAATGCATACTTAGATTCAGGACATCAAAATAAAGGTCTGGGACAATTATAAATGTGATGTGAAGCATGGAGTTTCCATGATCTTCAGAGATTTTATTTCTTACCTGAATTGCCTTATTTGCCTGATTCACATAATGAAGCTTTTCAAAATCTATTTTGTTCTTAAGTGATAAGAAGAGCAATCACTGTAAACAACATCCTCAAGTGGTGTTTCACCTGCTGACTAAGATTAGATGCCAATTTTGATCACAGAAAGCTATAACACTTCAATTTCTTTGTACTATGATATTTTTACTAGGTTGCAAAGATTACCTACATAATTCTTCATATTTTTAAACCATAAAAACATCTTATGTTATTTTTATGTGAGGCCTTGAACAAATCTTTTCAAAACTAAGCTACTGGAGCTTATTCACATTGCACTTTGTCTTGTTACTTCTGCCATTTTTATGTCACCCCTCCAGCACAACTGAGAAGATCCCAGAGTATCCCAATTCAAATGCGTGACTGTGCCCCTTGAAGAAGAGTTTCCACAAAAAAAAAGGGCCAAACAAAACAGAAAACAGGTAAGAATTACACTGCAGCCTTGCTTCTGCACACCAAACAGGAAAATAAAGGCAGGGAAATTTATCCAAGAAAAAATATCTCCAGGTAATTGTCAACTTGAAGACATTATCATATTTTATGAATGAAGACATTATCATATTTTATGACAGTACTTGCTTCAGGCCTCAAAAAGAAGTATAAGTTTCTTTGAACAAGATACAGGGAGAAGCCTGTCTTTGACAAGGAACCAGCACAGGAACATGCCCAAAGTGCTAACGTACAATGCTCATGCAGACACAGCCTTTTTAAAGACCAAGTTTCCTAAATTAAAACAGTGCTTCTAAAGCTCAGTCTTTCATTGCTAGGAATAGGAATATAAAGTTCTGTCAGGAAACACTTTAACAAACAAATTCAAAAATCAAAAAGCGAGTTTGAGCACAGTAGCTTTGTTATGGCAAAAGAGAGATGGACATGCCATAGTCTTTTAACATTTTTCACACTGTCCAAAAAGCACTATACCTACAGTTGATTTCAGAGTAAGCATGTGAATTTTACATCAAAATAGTGACCAAGAACCTGGTATATAAGGCATGTATGCTCTGACACCATCACACCTAGTAATATCAACATACTTTTTTCAGTTGGCAGCACTTTCCACTGCAAGTCCCAAACTCTTGATATAGTCTACTCTGCAAGCATTGTGGAGACAATCTTATCCCTCCCCGCCCCATAGATAAATAGTTGATACATCGGCAAACCATTTCTCCCCCATGACTATAAGGTCTCAAGAATTGCCAGCTCCAAACACTCTCCAGATAGCCTCAGGGAATCAATGCTCATGCCCCAAGGAAAGTCAGTTGCAAGTAGGTTGCTAAATCCCAAAGACAGTTTTGGAAAAACCCTGTCCATAAAAATAAATTATGAAATTGTGTTGTATTAGGTGTTGGGTTGGTGTGGTTTCAGTAGCAGGGGACGAGCCCCAAAAATGGCTCCTGTGAAAAGCTGCTGGAAGCTCCTCCGGTCCAAAAATCCAGCCTCACCTCTGGTTGAGGCCAAGCCCACCAGCGACAATGGATACACCTCTGCGATTAACACGTTCAAGAAGGGGAAACTAACTGATACAGGACCTCAAGGCAGAGAAGAGGGGGAGATGAGAGCAGTACTGGAGCAGAGATACCAAGGCTGGTGAGGAAGGAGGGGGAGGAGGTGCCCAAGCAGAGGTTCCCCTGCATCCTAGGGGGAGAGGGCAGGCTGTCCCCCTGCATGGAGGAGCACAGTGGAGCAGCCCATGAAAGGCCACAGTGGAGCAGATGTGGACCTGCAGCCGTGGAGGACCCTGCACCAGAGGAGGTGACTGCACCCAAAGCAGGCTTTGACTCTGTGGGCAGCCCATGCTGGAGCAGTCTGTTCCTGAAGGACTACACCTCGTGGGAGGGACTCATGGCGGAGGGGTTCATGAAGGACTCTCTCCCATGGTAGGGATCCCACATTGGAGAGGGGAAGACTGTGAGGAATCATTCTACCTGAGGAGAAAGCAGCAGCAGAAAATGTGGGATTAAGTGTCTCTAAACCCCATCCCCTGTCCCCCTGTGCTGCTGAGGAGAAGGAGGTAAAGAAATCAGGGAACAAAGTAATCTGGGCCTGGGAAGAAGCGAGGGGTAAGGTGAAGTATTTAAGCTCTGGTCTTTGTTTTGTCTTTGTCCTGTTTGTATCTGATTAGTGATAAATTAAATTGATTTTTTCCCTGAGTTAAGTCTGTTTTGCCCGTCACCATAATTGGTGAGTGGACCCTCCCTGTCCTTGTCTCGACCCTTGTTGGATTTTCTCCCCTTCATACCACAGTGGGGGTCTGAGGGGTGAGGGAGCAGCCACATCGTGTTTTGTTGCTGGCTGGCCCTAAACCATAACATATTCATTCACGGATCCATGCTTTCTTTGATCAGCAAACAGCACAGGGATGGCAGGAGCTTGCGAGCTATGCTGAAGTGAGTTTTCCTGGCAGAGATGGATTGCCTCAATCTTCAAAAGAGCTACCTTCCTATTTTCTTGCATTTGCTGGAGCCACAAGGTGCTCTAGCTGTATTTACAGAGTAGCTGGGGGTTGTGGAGCAAAAATGCTTTTGGCTTAGGTGCTTAAACGTAGCTGTGCTCTAAAGAAATACTGTAGTGAACATGAAACACAATCTGCTGGTGCAGACACTTTCTCTTCTGTGCTATGTTGTTTCTGCCACTGACTGTATCACTGTCATATGCAAGTGCCTCCCAGCAGTGCACGAAGTGCAGAAGCTAATATCTGATGTTCAGTTTATCCTCTCTATTCCCTGAGGGAGAATCACGCACTGCAGGATGAGCTGTCTTGAGAGGGTATAGGTTTTAAAGAGGTACAAAGAGCTTTTTGAAGCTGAAAGCACATGCCCTGAATAAAAGGTGGTCAGGTACATCACGTGCAATAAAAAGTCCATTTCAGAGACTATGACCAATATCCTCCTCTTCCTTCCATTAAAACAGCCTCTTCTGCGAATAATGGCTTTGTCCTTTTGGAACAATGTTCCACTGAACCAAAAGCCAAATCATCACCACTGTCCTGCCATAAACATTCATGGAAGTTATTACACATACTAATGCTGAAGTACACCCTGACTGTAACAACAAATCATTTACTGTTGATTCTAAAGTATTTTGGGATCCCTTCGTAAGAGGAGCTATCAGTTTATTATCCATTATACAGGATACCAGTCTTTGTTTCCACTCTCTTTTGCAGACTTTCTCATTTTCATGTCACCTGCACCAAATGCTTATACTCTCCTTGAACTAGAACAACTCTTTTCCAGTTCCTTGAAAATACTCTACTTCTCACTGTAATTTGGCTTTGTACATCTTTATCCTTACATCCAGTTCCTGAAACAGACCTGCCTAGAATATCTGATAAAATCTGAATGAAGTTGCCTAGTAATAAATAGGCAATAATAATGAATAATAAATTGAATAGTAATGTTGTTATGAAAATGCTGTATGCCTAGGGAATGACACAATTCCGTTTTCTTAGTAGCTTGTGCACCTGATGGACAGAAAACACTTGCACAGAACACTGGAACAAAGAATTAAAACTTTTCAATGCAGAACTTCTGTATAGGACAAGAATGGTTTCCAGAAATGTTACTGTTTTTTGACAAGTCATCAAAATCTACTGGCCTTAATACTAAAAATATTTGTCGACAGAGCAGATTTTTTTCTGTAGAGAAAAACACACACAAAAAAAACCCGAGCAATTTTAAAAAGATTCCTACAGAGAGGGCGTAAGAAAAAAATAATCAGTTCTGCTCAGAAAGAATTTTCCTATAATTCCCCAATGGACCTAAGAATAGCAACTGATAAAACACCTGTTCATGTAGCATTCTTCTCCATGAAGAATTAAAGTTCACACCACCAGCTGAAAAGAAAAAAAAAAGCTACAAGAAAAGAGACAACAGCATCCCTGTTACTATACTAATTATTAGTTACTAGTACTATTTCAGATTTTCAATAATAAAAAGTCTTCTAAGGGCCAGAAAGTCACATATGAGTCCCATATTTAGGTAAGAGACAAACTTTTCTTTTAGAAAGAAATTAGCAATTAAAATTTAGGTATTTGATTTAACTTGACACAAAAAAGCTTCCAAAGAAGCACATCTGCCATTTCTGTGCTGGGAGACTGAGATCCTGTGAGTGCTAGAAGCACTGTCAGCACAGGAACTCAGAGATCCTGAAGGTCTTGAGATCAGCCCCAATCTGTTAAGTCCAAAGTCACCAAACAAGTTCTAGTGGCAAGTAGATGTTTTAAACTGTAGAGGTTCAGCATGAATAACCATCTGATTTTCATGGATGAAAAAACAAGTCTGAGGTGCACAGCACATTGCTCTGATCACAGTGTTCTTCTCTAGAATGAGGACCTCCAAATCTCAGCTTAGGACTCTCTTTGAGCACTGTGGCAGGTGAAAGTGTCAGCCAACACAAGCAGGGCAATGGAAAGGATGAAGATATAAATATGTACTGAAAAAAAATTAATCTTGGATTTTGATGAGTGCACTATATGAATGAGATTGAAGTAACTCAAAAACACTGCAATCAAACAGAACACCAATTCTCAAGGGACACTTGTATCCTGAGTTAAAATTCTTCTACCTTTACCCACTTCAGGCTGTCCACCTTGTTTTGCCATGCTGTCCTCTCTACCACAGAGCCACTATGATTTCAGAAATGCTTAATGTACAAAGTAGTTATAACCTCATGTAAATAACAGAAATACTATTCTTTCAAGAAATATTCAAAATACCAAACCTCTGAAAAATGCTACAACAGAATTTGCACATATCTTCTAGTTCTGATGGCATGACAATCCACTTTGAATGGGTGCCCCATGGTAACCACCACATTAAGGTCCCCAGACAGCCATTTCACATACTCACAAGTTTGGAAGAAATACATTTGCAGCTTTGCACTTGAAGACACAGAAGACAAACTTGATTTAATGCATGAAGTTTCTCCACAACAGTTTCCTCTTTTCAGCTAATAGGATTTAGAAAGACACCATTTCCTTCCCCTAGGATCAGGATTCAGCTCTCATGTAATCTCCAGTACTAGAGCATGCATTCCTCTTTAGGAGCTGACCCTTGCTACCCTCTTCCCTCAAACCACAATGCAGCCTAACTGTAACACATGTACTTACATAATTTCACTAGGAGCTTTTTGTTCCTTAGCAAGATCCTGCTTTGAAGTTTTTGTACATGGGTTGGTGGAAGCCAAAGGAAGCCAAAAAAACAAAGCTCTTCATATTTTTCAGTCAACTGGAAAGACAGCTTCTTTAGAGAAACACTGTGGTGTAGTCAGCCCAGGGAAAGTCCCCTCCCCTCATTCCTTTGCCCTACTCCTGTAAAATATACAGGGATTTTGGTAGCTCAGCTCTTCAGCTGTTATTGCCAGCCAGTCACTGTAAAGATTTGCAACCTCACCTTGCACCATACCAAGTAAAGAGGGTTTGCTTTTGCACACAGAAGCACTAATAAATCTATATGAAGAGGAAGTTGCACATGGGTAGAAGAACAGTGCAGTAAGAGTCAGATAAAAGCTCATTCTATCATAAGGTATTATTGATGTTATCTTAGATACTGTAAGTTTCTTCAGCTAGTAGGCCCAGAAGGGGTTGTCCTGGTATTCAGATTAGTTTGGTTCCTTGAGGGGAGCAGTCTGGAGAAAGTTTGTGTCAAGGCAAAAATGTCACCCAAGTAGGTAATAAATGTTCTGAGTGGGAAGAGAGGAAGAAGTGAAGCTGTGCTGAGGTAGCAAAGAACAACATAAATCAGTACTTAGAAGATAGTCTGTTACTGTGGTATTGCTGGTTTCATCTCTTCTACTGTTTTTATGTACAGATTCACCTTTCTGATGCCAAATAAATATTGTTTACTAAAGCATCCCCTCTCTGGAGATACTAAAAACCCACCTGGATGCAGTCCTGTGTAATATGCTCTAGTCCATCCTGCTTTAGCAGGGGAGTTGGACTAGATGATCTCTAGAGGTCCCTTCCAACTCTGACAATTCTGTGGTACAGATGACTCCAACACTCCTAAAAGCAAAGGCATCCTTTACGTGCTCCTATTGCATCAAACCTGCTAAATACCACTGGTCCCAGTACCAACCGCTGAGGAACCCCACTCCTCACTGATCTTCACTTGGACATCAAGCAACTGACTGCAACACTTTGAGTGTGACCATCCAGCCAATTCCTTATCCACCGAGTGGTCCATCCATCAAGTCCATGTCTCTCCAATTTAGAGACAAGGATGCTGTGTGGGACAGTATCAAATGCTTTCCACAAGTCCAGGTAGATGACATTAGTTGCTCTTCACTTATCCACCAATGCTGTGACCCCATCATAAAAGGCCACCAAATTTGTCAGCCATGATTTGCCCTTGGTGAAGCCATGCTGGTTGCCATCAACCACCTCCTTGTTTTTGTGTGCCTTAGCAGAACCTTCAGGAGGATCTGCTCCATGATACTGCCAGGCACAGAGGTGAGACTGACTGGCCTATAGTTCCCCAGATCTTCCTTTTTTGCCATCTTAAAACTGGGGCTATGTTTCCCCTTTTCCAGTCAGTGGGAGCTTCGCCAGACTGCCATGACTTTTTAAATATGATGGAAAGTGGCTTTGCAACTTCATCTGCCAGTCTCCTCAGGACCCATGGGTATATCCAATCAGGTCCCATGGACTTGTGCACTTTCAGGTTCTTTAGATGGTCTCGAACTCCATCTGCTCCTATCATGAGTGGTTCTTCATTTTCCCAATCCTTGCCTTTACTTTCTGTGACTTGGGCAGTGTGGCTTGAGCACTTGCCAGTGAAGACTGAGGCAAAAGAGTCACTGAGTCCCTCAGCCTTCTCCTGTTAACCAGGTCTCCTGTTTCCTTTCAGAGAGGGCCCACAGGAAGACTTCTCTAGTATTCTTTTTATCACTGACACACCTATAGAGGCTTTTCTTGTTGCAGGTTTGCCCATGACACCAAGCTGTGTGGTGTGGTCAACACGCTGGTGGTAAGGGACACCATCCAGAGGGACCTTGACAGGTTTGAGAGGTGGGCCCATACAAACCTTATGGAATTCAACAAGGCCAAGTGTAAGGTCCTGCACATGGCTCAGAGCAATCCCAAACACAAATACAGGCTGGGTGGAGAATGGATAGAGAACAGCCCTGCAGAGAAGGACTTCAGGGTACTGGTGGATGAAAAACTGGACATGAGCTGGCAATGTGTGCTCGCAGCCCAGAAAGCCAACCTTATCCTGGGCTGCACCAAAAGAAGGGTGACCAGTGAGTCGAGGGAGGGGACCCTTCTCTCTACTCCACTCTCATGAGATCCTATCTGGAGTACTGCACCCAACTCTGGAATCCTCAGTATGGGAAAGACATGAACCTGTTGGAGCAGGTCCAGAGGAGGGCTACAAAAATGATCAGAAGGATGGAACACCTCTCCTAATAAGACAGACTAAGAGAGTTGGGGTTGTTTAGGCTGGAGAAGAGAAGGCTCTGGGGAGACCTTATTGCAACCTTTCAGTACGTAAAGGGGTCTTTTAAGAAAGATGGGGACAGACTTTTTAATAGGCCCTGCAGTGACAGGACAAGGGGTAATGGTTTCAAACAAAAAGAGGGTAGATTCACAGAATCCCACAGAATCACAGAATGTTAGGTGTTGGAAGGGACCTCCGGAGATCGAGTCCAACCCCCCTGCCAGAGCAGATATAAGACTGTATGAGACTAGATGTAAGGAAGAAATTATTTTCTGTGAGGGTGCTGAAACACTGGAACAGGTTGCCCAGAGAGGTGGTACATGCCCCATCCCTGGAAACATTCAAGGTCAGGCTGGATGGGGCTTTGAGCAACCTGATCTACTGGAAGATGTCCCTGCTTATTGCAGGGGGATTGGACTAGATGACTTTTACAAGTCCTGTTCAATCAAAAACATTCTATGATTCTAAGATAAATGTAGTAGGGCTGTAGAAAAATAGCTCCTGTTTTTCAAAGTGCCTTCCTCTGGCTTCTTGCTTACCTGAGGGAGGTACTGTGCATTTACACTGGGAGGCTGAGGCCTTGCTCTAGGAGGGCTGGCAGTGGCAGCTGAATTCAGAGGAGCAGTTTTCCAGCAGAACCTACCATAGTGCTTAGGACCTGTGTCTCCATTATGTTTCAGCAAGGATAGAGGCTGAAGAAAACGGTAGCTTCCCAGTGCGCTTTTTCTCTGCAGTGGCCCTTGTTCTGGTTTGTGCTCTACATTCTGGGGCTCATAAGCCCTGGGAGCAGAGGATGAACACACACACAGAGTTCTGTCTGCCCATTGCTTTCCTCTTCGCCAGTAGTTCCCAAAGGAGGGGTAGGAACAACGACCCCTTTGAGGCACTAACACCAGCTAGGACTTCACACTGTACAGAGGGGTCTTCTTTCTGAGCCTTCTCAGGGAGTTGCTTTCTAACCTTTTGCACCAGAATGAGCTCTTGTTGTGGCGTGTACACAGCCTTGACAGAAAGGACAGCAGCATTTACAGGATGCAGCAGTGAATATAAACCTGTTCTGACAGCTTCCTGCCATCAGAAGGTCTTCATGCTTCCCACCGCTGAAGTTTGGCTCTCCCCCATTAGTCAGGACACACCTTCCAGTTTAATCAAATGCATTCATAAGGTGTATTTTGCAATGTTTAATCATGGTAGTCATGGAAACCGTCCATATACTGAAAAATAACATTTTACTGAAAAAGCTTTCCAGTTCATAGCCACTGGGGTTACTATCCAAGAGTAAGAATGCCTGATGCTGGTATAGTTCAGACTCCTACCAGACAAAGTTAGAGTAGTACATTTATACTACTTGAACAGGGACAGTACACGAAGATTATCAGAGGGCTGGAGCGCCTCTCTTCTGAAGACAGGCTGTGAGGTTGGGGCTGTTCAGCCTGGAGATGAGAAGGCTTCAGGCAGACCTTACAGCAGCCCTACAGTACCTGTAGGGGGCCTACAGAAAAGCTGGAAAGGGACTTTTTATAAGGGCATGTAGTATTAGGAGAAGGGCTAATGGTTTTAAACGGGAAGAAGGTAGATTTAGGTTAGACATCAGGAAGAAATTCTTTACCATGAGTGTGATGAGACACTGGCACAGGTTGCCCAGAGAAGCTGATAGTGTTCAAGGCCAGTCTGGATGGGTCTTTGAGGAACCTGGTCTAGTGAAAGGTGTCCCTGCTCATGGCAGGGGGGTTTGATCTAGATGATCTTTAAGGTCCCTTCCAACCCACACCATTCTATGATTCTATGAAATTCCCCTTTACAAGGGCATGCCTCATCTCACAGTTTTCAAGCCTGCTCACTACTATTAATTGACTATTAATTGGTCAGCCTAAGCTGCTGCAGTATGACACAACATCATGCTGCTGCAGCACACTGATCCAACAGCAAGGGAATGAAATACATCTCTCCTACTTTATCAGCTTGAAAACATGTAACAATAACGACTAGACTTGCAAACAGTAAGACAACACTTACTATTCCATCACATCACTGTTCTGTTCACTGCCACACACACACACAGAGAAGTCTTTTTCTTACTTCCATGTGCTACCAACTGCATTTCATGCAGGAGCTGGTCTTACCAGAACTCAGAGATCCTCAAGAAAGGAAGTTGATTTAAAAATAAAACAAAGCACCATACTCTCATTTTCAGTACCTTTCTGACCTCTAGCTTGCTGTGGGGTACACACTATGACAAGGATCACAGATTTTTAATGCAAAAAGATTTATTTCTGTAAGGAATATTTATCATCCTTTTCACGGAATATCCCTTAACAACTCAGATAAACTGCCCTAGAAGAAGCATTTGCACAGCATTCCACAATTCCATTAGTGTCTGTCCTTTCCAGCCCACTGTAATTTATTATGGTGCCATAATTTGCAAACTCGGACTCTAGCAAGACAGAAAAAGGCAGGAAAGTAGTTTGACTGAGACCAACAGCAACAAGAAGAGTCTTTCAGGAGAAAGACCAGAAAGTGATTATTTGCTCTTTGCTTCAAAATCTGCTTCTTGGCAAATCAAACATATTTTGGCTGAGCTTGCAACCTCTAGAAAAGAGGCAGGAAGTAGCAAATTAATTACAGTATCATTACAACTGTAACAGCACAGAAGTTTATACAGCTTTTATTGAAGGCTTCTGTTGAAACTAAAAGGATTTTGCATATTATTTTTTGAAGTGGTTCTGGTTAACCTTTCTAGAACTTCAATTACTTGTAGATAAAAACAGTATCTAATGAAGATTACTACGAACACTACCCTTCCTTTGGGAGAATATCTTCAAGTAGATGAGTCAGAGATACACAAGCAACAGGTATTTTTTATTCAGTTTCTCAGAAGTGAGAAACTGAAGAAATTTTTAAATTCCTGCCCGCTTGGCAGAGCACAGATTCTGCCTCTCTCTCTGAGCCATGACATGGTAATTTGCAAAATGAATTCAAATGCTGAACGTATCTGCTATTTTACATCTGGTTCCTGTTATTTTAACCTCAGCCAATTGAAGAAAAAAAAAATTCTGGTATCTGCTGATTGCTTATACTTCCCTAAAATTCCCTTCATTTGCTCTACCAGCCAGGTTATTTAGAGGATATGACTCTAATCCAACAAAGAACTTAAGAATATGAATATTTCCAGTGAAAGCAAGGACTCCAATTGAGCAAAATGCTCATATCCTAATCACTAAACTGAAATACCCATACAGTTTCATAATTATGCCTGTTGTATAAGTGCTAAGTCAGGCATAGAGCACATAGACAACTTGGGAGTTCAGTTCCACCTTCCTAGGGGCAACGTTTCATACATCAGCTATCAGATTCTTCTTCCTCCAAACTTTCACCTCAGCTATTCACAACTGATACTGGGTCAGAAGAACAAGTAGAGTGCACATGCAACATTCTGTCTCCTTGAGGAATAACCAGAAAACTATCAGTACAACACTTGTACAAAAAACAGTTTGCTGCTTTCTGTCCTCAGACAGAGAAGTTGGACTAGATGACCTGTAGAGGTGTCTTCCAACTCTGACAATTCTGTGATTCCATGCATAGGGCTTTGATCAACCTGATCTAGTGGAAAGCATCCTTGCCCATACACGGGGGTTGGAACTAGATGATCTTGAAGGTCCCTTCCAACTCAAACCATTCTATGATTCTATGAAAGCTAACAAACATCTGCCTCTTCTCATAGTGCTCAGGTTCCCCTACATATTCCTGTTACAAAATTGTACAAGGTTTTCTCACAGGGAAAGAAAGAGAAGCCCAGATATTGAAGGAACATACTAGTGCAAAAAAATTTCAGTGGATTTCTTTGGACGACTGATGCAGAATTCAGGTATTGGTGACGGAGTGAACAGGTACCAAAATATATAATTTCTCTTCAGAAAGAAGGAAGACAGCATTTACCCATTTTATTCCAGCTTGTTCATTTTAATGCTAGGCAAAAATAAATTTTAGACATTTTTTCAAGAATTTCATGAAGTAATAGCAATAAAATATCTAGGTAAGGAATCTGGTTTACATTAAACAGGAAAAAAAACATAATAGGCTGGACACCCTAGCAAAAGATTACAGTATGCAAATAAGATGGTGGAGACAGGGCAAGAAATGGGACGTGACATACTACAATGAAGAAAAACTATTGGCTGTTTCATGGAGTAAAAGATTTTTATTTCTAAATCCTGCAGATTCTGAAAGCTTAACTATCTTCTTTCCCTCCCTTCCTAACCATCCCCACTGTGCATCACAGTGGGGAGGGGGCACACTACAATATCCCACTGCCTCCTAAAAAGGATTCATTTCCTTTTCCAGGGAGACTGTATGCCAATTTTACAGTAACATGCTTTGCAGTTAATTAGCCTCTTCTCATCCCAAAACACCAAAACCAAACAAAAATCCCATACTTTTCCAAAGCAAAGCATAACAGAGTCTAATGTTAAAGAGTTCTACTCCTGTGTGTCCCATTAAGCTTGCAAGGGAGCAGACCTAAGAAATATGTAGATCCTGAAATTCCTGAACTGTTTGATTAGGTCTACACATGTTGTCTCTTGTTCCATGGTCACACCAGCCAGTAGCATGGAAGAAAGCAAAGTGGTAGTTGACATCCATGAAAATCAGAGAACATTCTTTAGCTCAAGGAAAGAGGAAGAACCTTATTCACTCAAGGCAGTGCAAGAGTCATTGTCACTCACCAAAATAGCTTATGAGCTTCATCAATTAAGGCAGACAGTTTGATCCTGGTGTGAGTTTTAGTAAGAAAATGTTTTTCTCCCTTTTGTGCCAGACCACTGTCTAGAATTACTCATCTTTACCATAGCAGAAAGAAAACAAAGTTAAAATGCTGACAAAAATGTTGCTTAAAAGCATCAAGTAACTGCAGCCCCAGATATCTTCTTTATAGTTGGGACTGTATTTTGAAAAAGGCAAAAGGAGAAGGGGGAAAAAGTCACACCACACGTTCACAGAACATGACTGATCTGTCTGAAGGAGAGGCCAAACTTTGAGTTTCTCCTGTCCAAAACAAAAAAGGACACTTACACCTATTAGGTTTCCTGTGCAAGCACCAGTGCACTAAAGTCAGCCCTTACACAAAGTTAAGACACAAGAAGGGTACTTGGGTGGGAAGGTGAGACCTCCACCTTCTGACAAATTTTATTAAAATTGGTTGACAGAGTCAAACATTATCAGCATGGGGTGACTGTCCACATGTGCCTGACAACCTTAACCATCCATGATCATGTAAGCTCATTTTTTCAGGTGTGCTTTCCAAAGGAAACAAGAGGTAAAGGCATTTTCACTGGCCATCCAAGCAAAATCAGTTTAATCTGTCTCCCTTCACAACTAAGTAATTAGTTCCCAACTCAAGAACAGAAAAAAACAAGTTAATTGACCAGTAAAGGCTTAGAACAAGCCTGGCACTATGCCACCAAATGGAAATGAGAGGAATCAGGCTATGAACAGCCATGCTGCAAGCCTCCAAAGTTCTCTTCTGCCAACACTTTTCTCACAGGACACCTCTGGGTCTCATCAAAAGAACCAACATAGTATTTGCAGAAAGACAGTAGATCTGAATGAATGTACCAAGGTAATTTCCAGTAGTCAAAATCCACACACACAAAACCAGTGAGCTAGCATACAGACATACACACACAGATAACGCTGGCAAGCCGTCTAGCCTACACAAACGTGAACCGAAGCACAAATCAGTACTGAAAGATGCTAAACAAAAGTGGACAGAAAAAAGCCACCAAAGAGCTGCACTCTGAAATCCATCTTTACATGGAAGGTTAACTAGAATGAGTAAACAAATGAATGCTTTAACTTCTGTGTATCCAATATTCTCCAATGGTTTAGTCATTACAGCAAGAACCCAAGCCTTTAAAGACAGATCTGCCTAAGAAGCTGAACACCTCAGAGAACAAAATTAACTTGGTGGTTAGCTCCCCTTCCCAAAGAATTGAATTAGACAATTATCTACAGAAGCCAAAATCAGCCCAACATTTAAAGGTCACAAGTGGAATACAATGATTGCAAAGGAGAAAAGCAAACAACAGCTAGGTGCTCATATTTGTTTAAGTCATACACAGTGGCATTAATAGTTAATACTAATTTTGAGTTCTGCTTTGTAAGACATATTCCTACAAAGAACGTATTTTCTAATTATGAGCTCCAGTGACCATGCACATTAAACAATGAAAACAAACTGCAGTAGATATTAACATTGTGACAGTCCCATTATCTCTCAAGCAATGCATGAGGATAAAGCTGTTAGCCATCCTCATAAGCAAAATTTACTTGAAGTGTCACTTCTATCCAAGTTCTGTATCTGTCTGTTTACTCTCCCTCTATCTATACCAAAAGAAAGCAAGTAGAGAAAACACAATTGTAGAGTTAAGTTCTTACTTATCAAGAATATCTATAGTTTAGATATCACATCCTTAAGTGTTCTTGCTCACTTTTTAAAAGCACAAACCTGAATCAATCACCCTCTAAAGAGACTGGGAAATGACTGGATTTTCTTCTTTCATGATATTGAACTTTTAAGGGATTCCTTGCTCATTTTGCTCTAAAAATACAGGGGCAGCAAAGATTTGATCTTCTAGGTTTAAGTGCTCCTCAAGCACATGTGACATTGCTGTTTTGCCACAGAGCTATTAAGGCTTCTAACAGTCCTTCATTACCTCCCTAAGAGCCCTCATCAGCAAACAGAGCAGTACTGTATTTCTCAGCTGAAAGGCTTTAAGAAGTACCTTCTAGATGTCACCTCAAGGCCCAGCTGAATACGACAAGCAAAAGCACAAGTTTCATGCTCAAGAGCCCCAGTATACATAGCTCCCCAGACAGGGTTTTATCTCCTGTTTTACTAGATGCATTAAGCAAGAAAGAGAGGCATGATAGTTTGTGATGAGATTCACAGCTTCATCCTTGCAGCAGGTGAATTTCAAAGCCAAACAACATGACTGAGAGCAAGAAAACACCACCTGATTTAGAAGCAGCAGGGAAGTAAAAGATGTGCAGCCTATGCTAAAGTTAAAGCACTTCCTTACAAAACAAAACTATATTGCTTAATGGTTTTGTCCGCTGTCTTAGTGCTCTCCCAGCACTATAAGTGATTCCAGACAGACATCAAGCCCAGAAACAGAAAAAAGCTCAGAAGTCTCAGGGAAGGTAAAATCTACTGTTTTATTAGTGGAATAACCTATAGGCATTTACTAATCATGATTTTAGCTTAAACATGCAGTAACTGGCACAATATCATCACGGCAAGGTTAAAACAAAAAAAAAAAAAAAAAAAGAGCTACAAGAGTGCACTGAAAAAGCACAGGCTTCTCCCAGGACTTCACCCAGGACAGACACATGGACAACGAAGAGTTATGTTTGGAAGATATTTGAGTTATCCCCATGCGCAAGCAAGAGACCTGCACTCAGATATCGGTAGCTCACTTCAATCGGTTGAGCAAGATTGCTCAGTTACTGCTCAATATCCCAAATGTTGAAGATTAACCTCTAGCAAGTCTTTCAGCGATTACACAGAACAGACTTTCAAGGACAATAGCATGTGATGAAAGAATATTGAGAGACAAGACTGAAAGACTTTTTGCCTTCTACGCACTGTTGCATCTTCTTACCAGGGGTAAAGCAATGCAAGCTGGTCCTTGCCTTAGCCTGAATTCCTGAATAGAGACATAAATAGTACTGATACAGGCATCCACTCAGAACCAGGATTCCTATGCTGATTCATATTGAAGCTAGGACAAAGAATAACATGTTCTACGTAGCACATTTCAAAAGATACCAAATTTACATTTCTTTTAATAAAAATAGATCTGCTTTATTCAGAATTGCTGCTATTCGTATTGTAGCTTGTAAGAAATGCAAATTTCCAGAAAAAAAAAAAAGCTTTTTTCATAAACAGTGTGTGAATCAAGAAAGATTTGTATACATTAGGCTGACACAAGGTGAGTTCAACTAATGCCAATCACATGAAAAATTAACTATAGGATCTACTCATTCTACAATAGCAGTGACTGACATCATGCAGCAAGAGAAGTATTTTGACCTATCATATGATGCTCCCAACATACAAGGATTTCTTTTTTGATGTGAGCACATAAGTGTAACCTAGCAACAGCCAGAGTCTGTACTGTCTTTCACATGCACCTGACCCAAATAAAGCATATCTTTTGTCCCAAACCCTCACAGCTTTTCTGGCAGAAAGTAATAAAAGAACAGTGTTCTCAAGAAAATTATGAACTACACACAAATATGAACATATTAAAATGGAGGAATATATTCCAGTAGATTAAAGGGTTTGCGAATTTAGTTTTCAGTCTAATGTTCCCCGGGTGCTTCTTCTTATCAGTATGTAACAAAAACCCTACTTAGCTCAGGAAGGTTTACTGGCACTTCATTTCAAGTCCAGGATTGTGATCCTGCTTTTTGTCTTGTCTCCTTCACTCAGGATCCTGAGCCCCATCTCATGTTCGCTGTGGCCAAGGCTGTAACCAGCTCTCGTATCCTCAACCATTACTTCTTTGTTTTTAAGAATGTATGTAAGCAGAATACCTTCCACTTTCACTCCACACACTGCTTGTTCACAGCACTTTCCCCTCACCCAGCCCCTCACAGATACAGCCCAGATGAGCACCATTAGCCTTACCCAAGTTATTCCCATCAACCAGAAGCAGATGCAGGCTGCCTAAATGCAGTCCAACAGGGACATACCTGTAAAGCAAATAAGCTACTCCCAAGAGCCCTCATCACCCACATTATCAGCATTTTAGGATGAGGTACGTCAGACTAGACTGTGTCATACAGGCTTCTGGAATACAGCTTCCAGTTTAGCTTTATCCAAAAAAGGAGTAAAATACACCCTCTGAAGCTACTCCATGATTCAAACTTAAGTGCAGTAAGCTGGGACAATCAAGAGAATTACCTTCAAAAAATGTACTCTAGATGGTGTGGTGGTGTTGGTCATAGGCTGGACTTGATGATCTTAAAGGTCTTTTCCAGCCTTGGTGATTCTGTGTGATTCTGTGTTCAAAAATTCTTCAGCTGAATAGCCATAACAGAACAGCTACTTCCAGAGAGCAGCAGCAGCTAAAATATGTAACACACCAAAGATCAAAAATCAGCAGGACAGCAAAGAGTGCCATGCAAGCGTGTGTACCCATCAGTAGCTGGAAGGCTGGAGCTCAGGAGACCAGGGCTCCATTCCCAGCTGCAAGTATGCTAGAGACATTTCCTGTCCATCTTCCTTCACTCAGAGGATATGTTCTTGAGGACAGAAGCTCTCTTTCCTTGTGCACTGCCTCAATGCTACAATGTCTCAAATAATCCGCAGAGCTAAGGCTAATGCCCTGCTCTTCACCTCTGCAGAAGGAAAAGGTGGACACAAAACTGTTGTCCCAAAAACAAAGTCCATCACCCGATGTACAAGAAGTCAATCAAATCTGCAAGCCATAAGTAACTGTAAATAAGAGAGAAAAGTACATAATCGAGGCAAATTAGATTTGAAACAAAACATTTAAGGTAAAGAAGTAAAACAGCACTCTTCATCAGATGAGACATCACTTAGTCATGATTTTGAGTGTTCACACCTGCTTCACTGTCACAACTCCCACAGCTCTGAAACGCACTGCAGCAGCACCCCAACACCTCTCTTTCTGCCAAGTCTAAGCAGTATGAGGATCATTTTGTCATTCAAGTTCCAATTTAGTTAATCACAGTAACACCTTCCAAATCTCTACAGTATATTTTGTGCAGAACGTCTGCATGAAGTAAAGCAGCTCTGTGAGTCTTCCTCCACCAGCCTGGTGCAAACTCCTGAGCTGCTGAACACAAGGGCAATCTTGCCACCAGATAGCAGTGGACCTGGGCCACTAGCACAGCAGCATCCTTATTTATTCATGTGCTTACACAGTCATTTGGTCCTAACAGCCCCATTCTGGTCACAGTTTGCCAACATTTATTTTTTCTTTTTTTTTTTTTATCTGTTATATCATAACAGCCTCAGTTCAGCAAAGTGTTGCTCTCTGTGCCTTCATAGACTTGAAACCCTTTGGAAATGCACATCAGAGTACTTAGCTGGATAAGGATTTGCCAGTACTTTGCCAAAAAGATTACAGGAGAATAAATGATACAGGATCTTTATTTTCTCTGCCTTGAAAGTCCTTCCCAGTTCCCCTTTCTTTCACCCGCTCAGCTATTTATCTGTGTTACATCTACATGAACCTGTTTAGTTTACCTCCTAGTCCGTTACCATGGGTTTGGCAGGTGATACAAGGAACATTTAGGTGTTGCAATTAACATTCTTTGTCATTATGTGATATTTTCAGCTATCTAAACAAGAAGTTTATATTGCACCTTTCAACTGCCAAATCAGTCCTTCATTTGAGACTCAGTGGTGACAATAAAATTCAGCAGCATGACCCCTCCATCCCGATTACAGCTGCAAAGAGCCACATGTGTTGGTGCCAGTAAAACGTAACCTTCTGCCTCATTGGAAGTGAAATAACCTCTGAAAATGAAGGAGGAACAAATAGAACACCATCTGATCTTGTAATACATATCAGTGCCTGCATGTGGTTGAGTGTTGAAAGTTTCCAAGGCACTAAGTAATATCCTGACCATCCTCAAAACTTGCCAATACCACCTCACACTAGGCAGGCTCAAACACCAGCTTGAGTCCAATGAAATCTTATCTCACCATTCATGCACGATAAAGGTGCACTGAAGTCTGTGACAAATAGCACAAAAGCAAGTGATTTGACCAACCATTGTGTTCATCTGCTGGCAAGTTTACCTATTTAATGACAAAACATCATTCAGAATAACCAGGTACCCAACTCAAAGCTGAGAAAGGAAGAAAGAGCTCCTGGTATGAGTCAGCTGTTCCACCAGCTATTACACTGCAAAGCTTTCATCAGGTAAGTTAGTAACAGCAAAGAAAGCTGCAACATGGATACCATCACCTGCAAACCACTGAGATGTCAACACTCCTAAATGTTTCTAAGATGGAATGAATGGGAGAACTACTCTACAGCAATAGACATTCATGTTTTGGGTTTTTTCTGGCCTAAATCTATGAATGAATTTATTTATTTTTCTATACTACTTAATTACTACTGAAAATACTATTGATTAACTATCCAAACAGAAAATGCTGACTATTAGAGCTGTGTTCTTTCCCTCTTTCACAAGATATTAGCTACAGTTCAGATACTTAAGTATATCAATTCAGCCAGACTTGTTTAATGAAAGCTTTACCTTCTATCACAGCATTTTTGAAGTAGAGAATAGGTTGCCTTTTACTCTTCCAGCATCATAATGAACAAGCAACTCTTTCCATGGAGTTGAAGAAAATACTGTGGCTAGCAGAGCCTTGTGAGAGACATTAATTACCTACTTGAGTGTGCACACAAAATTAAGCTTCTTCTGAGCTAAGGGAAAAAGAAAAAGGCCAATCAGTTAGGAAAAGGTAGCAAAGCTGCTGTTACAACTTTCTCCTTCCTTAGACCTTCTGCGCAGCTCAGTGCAATGAGAGGTATGGTGTTCAGAAACAGCAATAAGGCAAATCAGGCTGGGGGATTTGTTTCTCTTTGAAATGGACAAGACAGGTACTACTCCCAATGCACAGTGCTGCCCTGCACAGTGCCACGCGACTCTTTTTTCAAGAGGAAGCAACATTCTGAGTGGAAATCCTAGGAGGGAACACAATGCCCCAAAACAAGAAAACTGCACCCACAAGCTGCGTCCTCAAACAAACATAACCGGAGTGCCAGCTTCCTAGGGACTGGATGTTGCCTGGAGCTCTGCATAGCCCAGAGACACCCAGTGGTTGAATCGTACATCACAAACACGTATAATTGTTGGGAAGGTCAGAGAGTGCTCCCAGTTCATTTACTGAGTACAATCTCAGGTTGATATCATCATTCCCTGCTCACCTCCAGCTCTCAGACTGAGGTGGGAATGGACAGGGAGGTCTAGGAGAGAGACTTGATTATGAATCAGTGACAAATGGCAAGAAAGTTCAGAGAAAGGAGGAATCTGCAAGGTTGCAAACCAAGCTTTATCTTGCATCTGTAAGATGTTACAAACCTTTTCTGGCCCTTCCTGTGCTCTGCCATTCCAGAGGAACTCCCTGCAGGCAAGGCTCTGCCTTGTTTGATGACTCTGGCTGGGTTTGGTTAACCTTTAGCTGCAGTTTGAATCAGGGCTGCGCCACACTAAAACTAAAATGGCAGCTAAATGCTCCGTGTTGAGCTGCTACAGTTCCCAGCAGCAGTTACACTTCCTGGCTTAAAGGAGTCTTAATGACCCACAACAACTAGTCAACATACATGTGCAGAACAGAAGTTAAGGTGTCACCCTTCACATTGCTAGCAGTGTAGGACCAGGTTCTATACTAGAAAAAGAGAGAAGGAAAATAGATCCAGCTTGAAACAAACTTTTAGCAGCTCTACAAAAGTATATAAGCAGAGTTTCCTTTAAACCAAGTAGCAGCACAGATGCAAAAGGTGGCATGTACAATAGGTGTCCTATGGTTTTTCCAACGTTAGGTTTTGACTCCATCCAACCCAGCTTTAGGCATTCGTGAAATATCCAAGCTAGGTGGATCATAGTCAGCTTCCTCTAAGGTCAATGGAGAGAGACGGACACCTCTTCCCACTAAGATGGAAGTCATCATCTAGACATAAGCATCTCTCCATCTCTTATTTTAGACCCATCAATTTAGTGACATAAAACCAAGCCAGAGTTATTAGGAACAGCTGGATTACACAGGACCAACTAAACAGAATTGTATTACGCTCCCTTACTTGACCTACACTATTGTTAAATCTGATTAGCTGTGCTAAGTTCAGATAAAAATAAAATGGTGAAAGCACAGTAATCTCCAGAGAGCATATTTTAAGCTTCTTGTGTTTCCCTCTGGAAAACAGCAGGACAAACTTTGTTTACAAACCATACCACATGCACAAAGACAAATGCAACATTCAGCCAAGTTCCAGCAAGACAACTGCTTTTTCTAGAACTGAATTGCCATTTTTCTAAGGAAACTGCGCTTTTTGGAAATAGCAACTATATTGTAGCAAGGGACAAGCATTAGGGAAAAGTAATAGGTGTGGATGGGTGACCTTGACATGATCATTCTACCATAACAGACTTAAGAATAGTTTTGTTCCTGCCAAAAAGCTCAGAAATGCAGCAGCACCAGTAACCCAGAAAACACTACGTTGACTCACTTGTGTTCAACCAAGCATCAACTCAGAGGCTCAGAGGATACAACAAAGGCATCAAACAGGAGACAGGCTAGCCAAGTGGATGCAATATAGCAGCATGACCTGGACTTGAACCGTTCCTTTCACTGACTTCCTGGGCACCTCACTTTCTGCCTCACTTCTCACGTCCCGTAAAATAACCCCCCTTTTAGCAGAGGTTTGACTTACAGGTGAACATTACTGAAAACCAGTAGGTGTTCTCAGAATTCAATCTGATCACTGCATTCTGATGACAAAGAAAATAGTACAAGGATATTTCATGTCCCAACACCCCCAACTCTAATGCACATCTGAATGCAGAGAGGAAGTGAGGGAAACATCGCAAGTTTTGCAGGAAAACTCACAGACAGAGCAGCTGTATAAACCTGAGAAAACAGAGCAGGCAAGGCTGATCACTGACAACAGCACATGACTAGTGTGAAATGAGAGCATAAACATGCTTGGAAGGCTTGAGGTCTTCTTGCAATCAGAGGGCAGCACTCAGGATCCTGTTAGTCCCCTTAAATCACACTCTGTATCTGGTCCTGTGCTCTGCTATCAGAATCAGCTAACTAAGTAAGAAAAAACATACCAGGGACAGAGCTAGGTGAGCTGCAGTTCCCTTCTCGCAGCTGGTCAGAGCTCCAGCTTCCAGTATTTGCCTCTCTCCTTCAGCCCTGCACATGACTCAAATTTCATACACTTGCTCTGCTCCACTGTGCATATAGACACACTGACACACACACCATGTTCTACTTTGTCAGTGACATATAAGAAGCAAAAAATTAAGAGGGAACGTTCCTTCTCCCTCCTTCTTCCTGCATCATTACAGCCTCATCTTTTGTGTGAAGCTTTTAAAAAGAGAAAACAGATCTGAAGTTAAATGGGAGGGGTGTAAAAAAGTGTCTGGAATAAAATACCATATGTGCAATGCCTCTTCTGCTGTTCTGTGAGCTGCAAAAGAAAACAGCACATTCCTTGACAGAAGCAACAGGGCTGTCTTAAGTAACTGGGTGATAGGAGGAGAGGAAAGAGGCAAGAAAAACATTTTCCACAGTTCAGAGAAGATCCCCTTACAGCAGCCATGAGTAAGAAACTCGCAGAAGTGGCAGCTTTGCTGCTTCCCTGCTCAGCTGGCTCTCCAATCTGCCTAAGAATCAGCATTCAACACCACAGGAAAGGCAGGCGTTGTTTTTGACACTGTTGGCCAGAGGGCTTATACAGAGGACTACAGAATGCCACTTTCCTCACAAGTTATGATGGGAGAACTTATTTCCATTGGCATAAGCCAAGAAGGAGAGCCAGTCTGACCCACTCTGCGGCAGCAGGACACTGTGAAAGGCAATTTTACATGCATACATCGTACAGCCATAACACAGTATGCACATTACACGCACTCTGTCTTAGAAGGAGACCTTTCAAGAGAGACCTTTGACTTCTGAAGATAAGCTGAAGCATCTACAGTCAGAATTTTCAACTTCCAATCCCCATCATCCTTGCACTGCTACATCAAAGTAAAATCCTGTTTGCCCTTCCTTCACAACTTTCAAATGCCCATTCCCTCATATCAAAGAATCACAGACTGTTGGGGCTGGAAGCAACCTCTGAAGATCATCGAGTCCAACCTCCCTGCCAGAGCAGGACTGAGATGACAAAAAAAAAAAAAAAAAAAAAAAAAAAAAAAAAAAACACCACACCACCACAAAGACCACAGAAACAAGGGCAGATCACAAACTAGGGCAGATCACAAACTAGGGCATCCAGACAGGACTTGAAAGTCTCCAAAGAAGGAGACTCCACAAGCTCTCTAGGGAGCCTGTTCCAGTGCTCTGTAACCCTCACAGTACAGAAGTTCTTCCTCATGTTGAGATGAAACTTCCTGTGTTTGAGTCCATTGCCCCTTGTCCTATCACAGGGAACAAGTGAAAAGAGGTCGTCTCTGCCTTCTTGACACCCAGCCCTCATGTATTTATAGAAAATAATTACATCCTCCCTCAGTCTCCTCTTCTCTAGACTAAACAACGCCAGGTCTCTCAGCCTTTCCTCATCAGGCAGGTCTTCCAGTCCCTTAATCATCCTCGTAGCCCTCCATTGGACTCTCTCAAGTAGATCCCTGTCCCTCTTGAACTGGGGAGCCCAGAACTGGACACAATAATCCAAGTGGAGTCTCACCAGTGCCGAGTAGAGGGGGAGGAGAATCTCCTGCAGTCTGCTGGAGACACTCCTCTTAATGCACCCCAAGATACCATTGGCCTTCTTGGCCACAGGGCACACTGTTGTCCCATGGATAACTTGTTGTCTACCAGGACTCCAAGGTCCTTCTCCATGGAGCTGCTCCCTAGCAGATCACCTCCCAGCCTGTACTAGTGCATTTTGTTGTTTCTTCCCAGGTGCAGGACTCTGCATTTGGTGTTATTGAACCTCACTAAATTCCTCTTTGCCCAGTTTTCCAGCCTGTCCAAATCTTGCTGGATGGCTGCACAGCCTTCAGGTGAACCACCCAGTCCTCCCAGCTTCGTGTCATCAGCAAACTTGCTGAGAAGACACTCTGTCCCGTCATCAATGTCATTGGTAAAGATAGTGAACAGGACTGGAGCCAGCACTGATCCCTGAGGGACTCCACTAGTTACAGGTCTCCAGTTGGACTCTACACCATTGATGACCACTCTTTGAGCTCTATTGTGTAGCCAGTTCTTAATCCATCTCACTGTCCATTCTTTTATCCCACATATCCTGAGCTTGCTCACGAGGATGTTATGGGAGACTGTGTCAAAAGCCTTGGTAAGGGCAAGGTAGACTGCATCCACTGGTCTCCCTGCATCTATCCATTTAGTCACAACATCATAGAAGGCTATCAGATTATATTTCCACAGCAGTCTGCTTTTAGAGTCACAAGAGGACTTTCCCACCCTGTTGGCATCATCTGCTCCTTGTGACACCCAGTCCAGTCCATGCCACTCAGCACAAGCTACAGGCTGAGTGCTGGGTGAACAATGCCAGATCCATCACATTCCAGTGATACTTGCTGACATTAAAGCTCATAGGTGGATATTACAAGGCAAAGCCAGAGTAGTGAGCAGCAACTTTTTGTGTGTCTGTGGTGATGCAAACTGTTTCACAGTAAATCTAGAAACTACTAACAGACACACTGTGCTTTCATCATCATCACAAACACGTGTTTACTACACTCACAGGTGTACAGGTTTACTACACTCACAGCCTGGCTTTTTGCATCCTCTGTGACCTCTTCCCTCCCCAGTGCCTCTTGATTGTTGTGTCCCCTCTGACTCTACACACTTTAATAAACACTGCATCAGCTTGGCACATCAGATTTCAGAAAAGCTTTTTTCTCCCTAATATTTCCAACTTTCAGTGAGTCCCTTACACCCCAGTTCTTCTGAACTGTGGCTCAGAAACATGTCACCTGACTTGCTTGCAGGTATCCATAAAGCGGACCAAATGCCTAACTCTACTGTAGTGCTACCACATGTAAATCTTCAAATACTTCAAATCAAAACAATAAATTCCAAATTTAAAACAAAACAAACAACTTAAATGCCTGCTAAAATCATCAATATACCAGCTGCAATAGCAGCATTTTGGAGAGGATTTCTTTCTGAGTCTTTGTATTATTACTATTATTGTATCTGCAGAAGCCAAGCCAAGGAAAGAAAGACACAGAACCAATCCCTGCATGCGAGCAAGCTCTCTGCAAGCAAACACAAACATATTTCAGGGCTGACAGAACACCATGCTGAACTTAAGTGGTGCAGGTTCTGACGGAAGTTCAATTTTTCAGATCTGGTATGAAATCTATAATGCATGTCACTGAATAAAAGCTTCCATAGGCTGTACAGCAGCACCTAAATATTTGTCCAACTGCTGTTTATCCATAGCTGGCACACATTCAGAGACTGCAAAGACAAAGCCAAACCAAAGCTCAGACTGACTTTTCCACCTCCAATTTGCATTGCACTTTTCCCTTCAGGGATCTCGCATGGTTTGGTTTGGATTCCATCCCAGTTCAGTCTTGAACAGAGAGATGTATCAAACAATTTCAGTGTACCAACACATTTTATTTTGAATTCAAGTATTTGAACTTATTTTGAATGCACATTCTTGACATTTCAATACTACTCTGGATAACTGTTTAATCCACCCATTTTTTACTCAGTGGTTACAGTATAGGGCAACCGGACTAAACTAAAAACAGAAGACTGCACCGAGACAAACGGAGAATGAAAGCTGTTTGGATGGAGTACCACCTTCTCACAGAAAATGAAAACTTCAGCACTAGCTATCCAAAATACACTTATACCAAACATTTTCCTCCATGAAGCAGGACAAAACTGTGAGCCAGCAGCAAAAAAGGAAACACCATAAGGTAGAAAAGCTAGTTCTGATTTTCACCCCTTTCACTGCAGAGGCACATAAGGGGACAACAAACTGCCAAACACCTTGAGGATGCGGAGCAAATATCACAGAATGGTTTGGGTTGGTAGTTAAGGGACTCAAAAGATCATCTAAGTCCAACCGTCCCTGCCATGGTCAGGGACACCTTCCACTAGACCAGCTCCATCCAGTCTGGCCTTAGCATCAGAGCCAACTCCGCAACTTATACAAAAGGCTGCCTAACAGAACTAGTCACCAACAGGTAAAGGCAGGGTTACTACATACACTCTGTGTGTGTGTATATGTGTGTACAGTTATACATATACTAAGGAAATACCATGAGGAGGGGTCATCAAAACTGTTTTCCTCACTGTAACAAATAACTCAGGCAGCAGTAAAGGACAGTTGGCTCATTCATAGCAGCACTTCCCATCAGAATCAATTTCATACAGTAAATGGGGCTTACAGTTGCCAAAAGCCACATGTTGCAAAAGCAATCTGACTTTGGATGAATCACTGCTAGTACTGAACCTGGAACCGGTACATTGGGTGCATGGAGAAAGAATTCCAGGGGGAGAAAAAAAGCCAGAAAACAAGGCTTATTACATGTAAACATTTTGATACAGAGAACAGTGTTCTTGCATTAATGAAAACAATGGCCCAAAACTGGTTCTCCTTTCACAATACAGGACAAAGGAACCTGAAACCATTTTTGTTTAGCAACAGCTCATAATGGATCCCATGAATAAAGGACTTGGTAATAACCCAGCAGCCACAAGGCTTATGACAGCTTTCTCAGGAGCTTAGGAGAATCTGACTTCTTCACAATAACTCTCTTTGGCTCCCAGAGGACTCCCCAAACAGCTTTTCAAGCCCTAGGAGTTGGGCCAGTTGACAGCAAAGAGGATACCCAAAGGGCACTGCAATGACACTCCCACATCAGAGCAGGAATGCAATAAAACTGATGCTAAACAGGTTCACAATAAACTGGCCCCAAAATAATTTAAACAGTAGGACACTGCCAAAATGAAATGGTCGTTTACTGACAGAGCAAAGAAACACAAAACCCCTATAACAGTAGGAGATTACAGACAACTTTCAGAAAACAAATGCTTCAAGTCTACCACTGCATCTAGCTGAAGAAATCTCCTCTTCTACTTCTGAACAAACCTGTATCCTCACCTCTAGCAGGGGAGCAGGATCTTTGGGCAGCTCTTGTCTTCTGATATAGAAGCACTTTCCTATCCATTCTTCTTGTGTATGTGTGACAGAAAAGCCCTAGTCATCCCACAGTCCTTTTCCTCCAGACGCCCTGATTCACTCTGACAAAGGCAGAATGCCTAAGCAGCAGTAGCAGTACAGGCAGAGCCACTGCAGCACAGCAGCCCACTAACCCTGTAAAGGAAGCTAGCAGTGCTTGAAAAGAGGGTGTAACTGGCACTTCTCTACAGCAGCAATAGCTCTTCTATGCTCCACAAACCCTCCCTTGATCCATAAGGAGGCTGCACATGTGCTGGAGAAAAAGCCAGTCTTTCATCCACATACCATTTTGTTCTGCAGGGTAGAAGGGAAAGAATATTTGTTCAGCATGCATTTTAAGAAGATAGAGCATCTCTGCTTTAAATTGGCCCCCCACACTGGGGATGTAGCTCAGAGACACAGAAATATACAACTCCCTTGGAGAAATACAAATACATCCAAATACACCTCTGACCCAGATGCAGACAAGTGGCATCCTTTGTGTAACAATGCACGTGGCTAACATTCACCCACATTTCAGATAAACCACTGCACAATTCAGTTATTATAGAGCTAAGCAGAATCCATACACACACAATTCATCTTCAGAGTTTTCTCAACACAAAGAGAAAAAGCTATTTTTCACAGAACACAAACACTTTAAGTTTTTTTAACTTCTCTACTGAGAATGGCAACTGTCATAAATCAGGAAAAGTGAAGCAGCTTGACAGGGTAAGTCTGTAGGAAAAGCCTTGGCTAGGGGGACATCCCAGGAAAGAGAACCTACGTTCATTTGCTCAGCTTACCACACAACAAGCCAGAAGAGTGCAAGGGTGAAGGATGGAAAGATGTCTTTATTTTATGCCTACTTTGGAAAGAGTCAGTTTAAGAAATCAAAATAATCTGGGGGGTCCTCAAAATACTCAGCATATCCTACGGGAGATGAGAAAAGTGGTGTCCAAATACCTTTGGCGAGAGTAGTTACATACAGTTAAGTACCACTTTAGATCAGGCAGGGATTTGAAGGCAAGCTGCAAAAAAAAAAACAAACCCTGCAACCTTGATCTTGCTGTTCTTTCTACTTAGGCCAAAAATGAACGCAAAACCCCACCCAAACCCATCAGTCCCTGAGTACAACTCAAACAGCCTATTGGTCTGAGGGGACTTACCAATCACTACAGACAACTCTCTCTGATCAGATCATATGATTGAAGGCTTTACTTTATTATTCCCTCACACCACCACCAAGCAAAGCAGCAGCAGTGTATCAGATCAGACAAAGGAACTGCTGCCTTTCAGGACAGTCTCCTGAACAACTGCTACCTGATGTGCTCATGTGTGTGATCTAGCTGTGCGCAGTGTGCCATTACTTACTGAGTTTAAAGAGGCAACACAACAAAAAACAACCAGGATATTCAGAAGTCAAATTGGTCTTTTATCTCGAGTTTATTAAAACTTCATGACTATTTAACCCAGTATGTTGCAGCATTCCCAAGTACTCTACACATGCTGAATAGTGCTAGAATCGCTGGGTAGAGGAAAGAAACGATGGAAAGCTCAGTGAAAGCTGGCTCTCCACAGCTCAGCCCCCACAGACTGTTTTGCTAGTGTGTAGCCCTCAGGGCTTCTCTGCAGCAAGCCACAGACCCTCCCTCAGCTTTCTATTCCTACTACACCCTCAAAGTTTACCAGCCCTCTGCTACTCCAGTGCCACCTTTGTGACTAAAATGTCAGAACTGACTCCTGAATGAAAAAGAAATTCACCTGTAAGCAAAACAGCTTCAAAATCCATATTCATAAGGAACGTCTGAGGAATGTAGAGGCTTCTCCCCCTTGACCCACTGAAACTTAACATCTCTTGCTCTTCCATACAAAGCACCCCATAATTGCTTCTTTCCTGCAGCGCAGTCACTGTGCACGTGTCTACCATTGTATCAACTCAAAATTCTTTTTTCCCCCCCAAGAAGAGCTTCTCTAAGAAAAAGGAATTCACTCATACAAAACAAACTGTATTGCTTTTGCAAAATTTCATTTGAGAATCCACAGTTAAAGTGCAGGACCCCTACAGTTACCAGTTCTGCAGTGTGACAGCTTCAGCATCCCTTGTAAGATCATAGAATCATAGGGGTTGGAAGGGACCTCTGAAGATCATGAAGTCCAACCCCCCTGCAAAAGCAGGAACACCTAACACAGATCACACAGGAACATGTCCAGACAGGTCTTGAAAGTCTCCAGAGTAGCAGACTCCACAACCTCTCTGGGCAGCCTGTTCAGTGCTCCATCACCCTCACAGTAAAGAAGTTTTTCCTCATGTTGAGGTGGAACTTCCTGTGTTGCAACTTGCTGCCGTTTCCCCCCGTCCTTGCACAGGGCACCACTGAAAAGAGACTGGCCCATTCTTGACATCCACCCTTCAGATATTTGTAGACATTAATAAGGTCCCCTCTTAGTCTTCTCTTCTCAAGACTGAACAGCCCCAGGTCTCTCAGTCTTTCCTCATATGACAGATGTTCCAGTCACTTAATCATCCTTGCAGCCCTCTGTTGGACTCTTTCCAGCATATCCCTATCCCTCTTGAACTGGGGAGCCCAGAACTGGACACAATACTCCAGATGTGGTTTTACAAGGACAGAGTAGAGGGGGAGGAGACCCTCCCTTGACCTGCTGGCCACACCGTTCTTACTGGATCCCAAGATACTATTGGCTTTCTTGGCCACAGGGCACATTGCTGTCCCATGGATAACTTGTTGTCCACCAGGACCCCAAGGTCCTTCTCCATGGGGCTGCTTTCTAGCAGGTCAACCCCTAATCTATACTGGTGCATGGTGCTTTTTCTCCCCAGGTGCAGGACTCTACACTTATTCTTGTTGAACCTCATTAGGTTCCTCTTTGCCCAGCTCTCCAGTCTGTCTAGATCTTGCTGAATGGCTGCACAGCCTTCAGGTGTATCAGCCAATCCTCCCAGATTCGTATCATCAGCAAACTTGTTGAGCATATACACTCCATCCCCTCATCCAGGTCATTGATGAAGATGTTGAATAAGACTGGGCCCAGTATTGACCCCTGGGGAACACCACTAGTCACAGGTCTCCAACTAGACTCTGCAACGTTGATCACAACCCTCTGGGCTCTATTGTTTAGCCAGTTCTCAATCCATCTCACTGTCCACTCTTCTAACTCACACCTCCTGAGCTTATCCACAAAGATGTTATGGGAGACAGTGTCAAAAGCCTTGCTAAAGTCAAGGAAGACAACATCCACTGCTCTCCCTGCATCTATCCATTCTGTCCCATCATCATAGAAGGCTACCAGATTAGTCAGACATGATTTCCCCTTGGTGAATCCATGCTGGCTACTTCTGATAATCTTCTTTTCTTCCATGTGCTTAGAAATGACCCCCAAAATGAGCTGCTCCATCACCTTTCCAGGGATGGAGGTGAGGCTCACCAGTCTGTAGTTGCCTGGGTCCTGTTTCTTGCCCTCCCTGAAGACTGGAGTGACATTAGCTGTCTTCCAACCCCCAGGCACCTCTTCCGTTTTCCAGGATGTTTTTATGCTTCCAGACAAAGCATGTCAACTTAATGCATGCTCAAGGTGAGAGACCAACCAAGCTGATTGCTTTCATCATCCTAAGGGCACACAAAGTGACATACTTATTCTGATAAGAGATGCCAAAGTAGCGCCTCTTAATATTTTATTAAACATTTGGCTGTTTTTACTTTTAAAACCAGCAGCTCAATAAACAAAGCAATGGAATGTTCCCTGCGGATAGCACAATGATAGGTGCACAGCAGCCCACTCATCTGAATGCATTCCATGCATTGACACTGTCCTCCTCCCCACATCCACACTGGAAGCCCCATACACTGGGAGGTCTCAGGCTTTGAACACCAACAGGGACTTTTCCAGGAATTGCTCTTTCACCAGGATGCAGCACATGGCAGGGGTAGCTTTGCAGCCAATTTAGGACATACATCTTCCATACAGTACCTTAATCTGGACACAACAGGCTGACATGCCCAAGGTGACTAAGTGATTTTAATCCAAAAAACTGCATTTTCTTCCCTACCTGATCAGTTCTGGATCAAGTCTACAGTTACAGACTTTCATGAACTTTCATGAAACATAAAATGCAAGTATTCCACTGTATTACTACTACACACTTGCTTTAAGCTTACCCGTTTCCTTAAGAAGCTGTTATTGGCCACTGTCAGAGATAAGGTACTCAGCAAGATGGATCTTTGCTTCTACTTGGAACAAACACCTTTTATTCCCACTCCCATGAAGGCTTGCAAGACACAAGACTGGCCAGAGGACAGATAGAAGGAAAAGCCTAAGCATCAAGTTTAAAAACAGACATAAGCATCCCCAAAACGACACTTCCAGCAGTAAGCCTGTCATGTTCCCAATACATCCATCACCACTTATTAGAGCCTCAGAGATGAGACTTGAAAAATAAGTTAGAAAATCCCCCCATCCCTTTTCACTGGCATTCAGGGACTCATAGATGCCAGGGCAAACTACTACAGGATGATTGCATTGTTGTAGTCTCTTTAAATAGAGATAAATCTTCATGGGAGAGGACCTGCTTATACACCCATAGACAACAAACACAGGAAGTACATAATAGAAAAAAGTATATCCATGAGCTTAATGGGGATGCACATATTGCTTTCACCATGGAAAAAACAATACTTGGCCCTCCTCCCTTCAAGCATTAATAATTGACAATTTCTGGCCTCATCTCAACTTCACAGTCCATCCTTTACTCTGGAAGGAAAGATTCTGCAGAAATTAAAAGCATAATCCCAAGAAAGGGAATTATTTTGTCATCTGAGAACACTTACATGGAAGAGCAGAGTTGATGGGCAGCTCCTGTGATCTTCCTGATTAAAATGCTGCCTCAGGATACTACTCTCCCCCCAACATGAACCAGTCTATTAGGCTGTGATATATTCATGTAATAAAGGCTTTTTCTTATAAAGTATGTCAATCCAAGACTGACAAATGTTATGCATTTGCCCTGAAGTGACCTTACTCAGAACAAACATGACCAATAAACCCAGTCCTAAACAAGTTAAATACTGCTGACATCTGAGGAAGCAGAGAAGTGAGGAGTAGACAGGTGTTTCAGGTGTTTTTTGCAATCCTATCTCAGTGCTTGAAAAAAAAAAAAAAAAAAAAAAAAGGGAATTTAGGGGGACTTAAGGATGATAAGCCATTTCCTAGAAGCGCTATCTTACCTTTTCATTAGTAATTTTATGTACACATACACACACAAAAGTATACTCACCTGCCACATACAGCAACCTCTACAGGTACAACAGCATACTAAACTAAACAGTGCAGAATTCTGTATCATCACCATGATAACCATCAAAAACAATTCTTATATCTGTCTCTTATACTAAAGAACCTTATACCACATAAAAAAGCCATTACTAAAACAAGAACTGCCTTCGCAGAGTGCCAATCCCTAGCGAGAACACCTCAGCTCACTTCTAAGCACAACCAGGATCACCCTGAAAATGCAGATGGCTCAGCTGCACTTCTACACAGCAATGTCCTGCTTTCAAGGGCCCAGTGCAAACGGGAGGACACCTGAAATAGACTAATGTACACAAGCAGCAGGGAAGGCTCCAGGAATCTTAGAAAGATACTAAACATCACCGTTGCTCACCATCTTATCCTAGTTCATTACCAGGAGCAATCTCTAGATATGTCACAGAGATCATTAAAGGTATCTAAAGCCAACCACATCCTGGGCTGCATCAAAAGAAGCATGGCCAGCAGATCTAGGGAGGTGATCCTGCCCCTCTACTCCAGATTTGTAAGACCCCACCTGGAGTACTGTGTCCAGTTCTGGAGCCCTCAACACAGGAAGGACATAGAGCTCTTGGAGTGAGACCAGAGGAGGGTCATGAAGATGATCAGAGGGCTGGAGCACCTCTCCTTCAAAGATGGGCTGACAGAGTTGGGATTGTTCAGCCTGGAGAAGAGAAGGCTCCATGGAAACCTTACAGCAGCCTTCCAGTATCTGAAGGGGCCTACAGAAAAGCTAGGGAGGGACCAGGGTGTCTAGTGATAGGACGAGGGGTAATAGTTTTAAGTCAGAAGAGGGCAGATTTATATTAGACATTAGGAAGAAATTCTTTTGTGTGAAGGTGGTGAGACACTGGCACAGGTTGCTCAGAGAAGTTGTGGATGCTCCCTCCCTGGAAGTGTTCAAAGGCAGGATGGATGGGGCTTTGAGCAACCTGGTCTAGTGGGAGGTGTCCCTGCCAATGCAGGGGTGTTAGAACTAGATTATCTTTAAGGTCCCTTCCAACCCAAACCATTCTATGATCTTTATGAATACATGTACACTGTCACAGTCCTGAGTATTGAACACCATCCCAGCATCCTAACTCTTGTCCAGTGAAGCCAAACAAAGCCTCTGCCCCACAAAAACGGCAAAATAAAGTCTCTGCCCCCTTCTCAAGCAATAAGCGGTGACCTTTACATCTAACACAAGGACACCTTAAATCATTCTATGGAAAAACATTTTTGAATGCTTCTATGGGATTTCCTCATACACTCTATTTAGCAGAGACATCTGTTACTCAATATGTCTATATATTTTTCATATAAATCCCACCCTCTGAATCTTTTCCATCGGTTGTCACTAATGAAGCTTTGTGTGCAAAACCAAGTGCATTCTGCCCCCATTAGGAAGCTAATTACAGGAGGAAAACAAGCAATTAACAAGGTGTAAAATAAACATCCTGCCACCTGCCTTTTAATAGCAACCCCACTTCAAACAAGTCACAGTCTCAGCACAGCTCTCAGAATTGGCAACTGATATTATATATGTATTTATGCAGCAGATGCTCTTCATTGCAACAAATATTAGATACTTACCAGATAAGGTCAGCATATTTTCAAAAATACATAGCAAGTATGAAACCCTGCTTTGAGGCCCCAAATGTTGCTTTTAATGAAATTAGCAGCATCAGGCTTGTCTGGTATTACAGTGAAGCTGCAGTCACAACACCAGCTTAAGAGAGGTTTCTCTTCATTTCTACTTGCCTAGCAGCTTCTGTATTTATTTCACTAAATCCAGGGGCCTGAGCAGCTATTAAACAGCAGGCAGAGCAACTAAACAATGCAAAGCTCTACAAAGTAGACAAGTCTTCCCTCCTTCCACCATCCCTGCCCCACCTTCTTGGCTTTCTTCACTTCCCCACATCACATTTAAATCTATATCCAATTGTGGGCTGTGGGGCAGGGCACATAATGGGGCAAAAAGCCACCCACTCAAAAAATCAAGGGGAAAACAAATTAAGATTCCAGCTTACTCTTTGTTCCTTGAGCCTGCAAGCTTTGAAAGGCAAGGAGAAAGTCCTCCCAACGTCACATGAGATAACTTCAGATAGAGCCACTTTTCTGTCTTTTTTGTGAAACAGGGTGAATGACACACTTTTGAGTAGTTAACTGGGACTAGAGAAAGCCCAACAGTAAATCTGCAGGATTTAATAGACTTGGAGTGGAGAATGTGCCTGAGAAAACAGCAGCCAAGCTTTGTCTTGCATGGATTTTTTTCTTATCTTCCCGTCGCTCTGGCTCTCTGCTGCTACATAGTTCTTTGTGAAGTTTTCCATGTCACATTTCATTTCCTGACTAATAATGTTCCATTTAATCACTCAATTCAAGATTCATACAAGTCTTTTTTCTTTTAGGGTTCTTCTCTCCCTGGCTTGTAGAGATCTGAGGAGTACAACACTGAATACGGTACCATGAATTTCTGCAATAGTGTACACATTTCTGAAGATTTAGTCAGAGATAGAGTGAAAACTGGTAACAGGAAACAGTGCTTTTAACTCCAAAAAGAGCCAACAGGGCTGCCAACAGGGCTACCCACAGGTTTATAGAAGGTCCTGATCAATAGTACCAAAACAATCCTTCACTGAAAAGTTCTTCTAAAAAGTCCTGAATTTAAATAACAATTCACTACTCTTGAACACAACCGCTACCTAACTGGCAAACCATATTATACAAGTCTTCAATTCTGGTGATTATGTACATGTGTGCAGAAACAACCAAGTCAGAAGAAGGGGAACACCAGAAATCTCCACACACAAATGTCTTTCACTGCATAGTTCAGTAAGAAAACAGCTTTGGAGCCCTGGTGCTGAAAATGCATCAAGGCACAATCTCCAAATTCTCAACCCTTTCAAAAAAAAAAAAAATAAAAAAATGAAAGCACAAAAAAAACATACACAGTTTGGCTCCCGCTGGCCTACAGTAACAAAAATTACAATAATCTAGATTGCATCTACTCTCCATGCCAAGTCAATTATTTTCATTCACAAGCATGCAGAATTGTTTCTGGGACTGCAAAAATTAGTCCTTTCACTAGCAATCAGAACTGTAAAAATGCTTTGAAATAACCTCAAACCCTTATTTGTTAAAACAACATCATTTGCTCTTTTACAGTTCAAGTTAGGTCTGGCAGTTCTGTACAGAGGGTCAATAATCCAGTTGTTCAAAAAATAGTCACGAAAGATGTATTAACATAAGCTATGCATTAAGAAAGAATTATTTATATGTCTGACAGTAATGGCTCTGCGCTGTGCACTGTATCAACTCACAGATAATTTAGCAGGAAAATAAAACCCTTTTGGGGAAATTCTGTTCTGCCCAAGGATAATTAGCATAATGCTAACGCTGTAGCAAATGAACAATAAGAACTTAAGAGTGTTCAGACTAATGCTTCATCCCAGAGTCTGCAGAACAGCAGTGTCTGTCCCTAAAGTTTGTAGTCACCACATCCTGCTTTCCTTTGCTAAGCACACACACTCTGTGCCTAATGCTTCCCCAATCCTTTAGATTAATGAAATATAAGTAAACGGTTTAAAGATTAATTATCCTCTGCTACCAAACCTCCACGGCTTGGGGTACTCAATAAAATCGGTTGCTTTGCCTGCAACCGCCCACTGTCTTCGAAGCAAGGGGCACTTCCCTTGTACCTCAGATACCGAGGAAAACGCTCCTACTTACGCAGGCTGCATCTATGGCACTGCCCCTGAACAGCAAGCAATACCTCAAGAGCAGCGTATACCTGTGTTGAACCACTTCATTTCTGTTTTAGCTCTGTACGGTTCATTACAAGACGGAGCAACACTGAAGGTTAAACGGAACGGCAAGTCCAATCTGATCCCAGAGTTTAAAAACTCTGGCTAAACCTGCCGCCACGGCAGCGCCCGCAACTTGACTGGGACTCGAGGGCGGGTTTGCCTTCAAGAACTAAACACTGTCTGGGCTGCGCATAACAACGAAAGAAACAATAACCCCGCGGGGCGGTCACGGAAAAGCAGAGCGGCAGTCGCTTCTGCCTTCTCCCCCCTGGGGGAGCGCGAAAAGAAGCAGCCAAACAGCCCCGAAAGGGGCCGCGGCACGGCGTTTCCAGAGATGCGATGCGGCGACTGGCGACGCCGCGAGCCGGCCGTTGGAGGGTGCCACCAGCCGCGAGCTGACCGTTGGGAGAGCCCCGTATTCACTCCACCCCGGATCCCCTCACGCCCTCGCCCGACCGGCCGGCCGTTCCGTATCCACGGCGGCGCGGGGGTCTGCCTACTGCGTGTACAAGCTCTCCACCCGCGGAGTCACCGCGGGCATCGACGGAAAGGGAGCGGACCAGAGGGCGGGCTGCCGCGGGGTACCCCGACTCCGTCCCACAGCCCTACCCGTCGAGGTCCCCGTCGCGCCCGCCGCCGCCCTCCCTGGACAGGGCTGGCGGGTGCCGGGCTACAGCCACCAGTTGCGCTTCCCTCCCCGGACGGCTCCGGTACCTCAGCTAAGATGGGATGAGAAGTCTCGTCGCTGCAAAAGCCCTCACGCAACGCAACAAGTGCCCACCCAGCTGGGAAATTAGGAGGAGCAGGGGCGGACGCTGTGCTTGGTGGCTCGCACCGCCAGTGCCAGCTGCCACTCAGCACGCCACACGCGAAACGCGAAAACAAGCCCGCCCCGCACGCGCACTCTCTTGAGCCGCCCGGGACGCCGTACGGCCGGCCGATACCATCCCACTGCCCTGCGCAGGAAGAGGGGTGCGCCGGATCGCCGCGCCTTACCCCGCCTCGCCGCACTGGTAGCGCCCTGGCAGCCGTTACTGGAGCGCGGAGCAGCCGTTACGGTAGGATTCGCCTCATGGTGCTGCGGTCCCCTTAGTTACTTGGCGGGGCTGGGAGTTTCCTCGCCGCCTTACTGTGGGGTTCGTGGACGGCTTCCTCCGGGGAGGCCTGGCCCGAAGAGCCGGGCTCCCCCAGCCCTACAGCTGCCCACTGTGCCACCTCTAGGCCTGTTTCTGCCGGCCATGGGGTGGCACTAACCCGCATTCGGGCTCGGGAGCTGGCCGGTTGTCCCAGCTACCGGTGTTCGGTGTCCAGCGCCTCTGCCCACCGCCCTGTTCGGAACGGCCCCGTCCCGAACGGGGGAAGGAGTGGTGGGCCTGACCGTTGGTGGTGGAGCGCGACGTAAGCGGTGTTGCGCCGCCGTAATTCAGCACTTCCATAACAAGGCCTCCTTTCTTGCTTGCTGTCACGTTGTCTGTTGAAGTGCCTTTTGAGACTTGTACGAGGTCTTAATTTTTACTCTTATATTTTAATGTGGTATTTCGTAATTTATCAGAGGTATTATACTGTATTTTTTTCATGTTACAGCTACAGTGCAAAAATGATCATCCCGGTCCGATGTTTCACATGTGGCAAAATAGTTGGAAACAAGTGGGAAGCCTATCTTGGCCTTCTGCAAGCAGAATATACAGAAGGGTGGGTATTATTTCTGTATGCTCTTTGACTCAGATTTTAGATGAGATTGCATTGTGCATAAGATACACACTTTGCTTCAGGCAAGGGCAGGAACATCGTGTTAGGAAGCAGCTGTGAAGAGGCTAAAAACTACAACTATCAACTGGGGCTGCTTAATCAGCAGTTATGAATTATGATAGGTAAGGAAGTTCCTGTTACTCTGCTAAATGTTTCTCAGTAGTAATATGGGAGTTGCTAAGTCATAGCCTGTATAGCCAAAACAGCCTCAAATATTTAACTGTATGGAAAGGGAAGGAAAGAAACAAGCTTTGATACCAGTGTGGTTTTTTTGAAGGGGAGAGAAGTTACAAGCATGAGGAGTAACTAAGGTTGTTAAAAAGGTATACCCCTTTTAGGTTTTCTTAAGAGCATTTCATATATGCTACCTAGAATTGCTAACCTTATTTGAAAAGCCTGGTTTTCTGGGGAGAAAGGGAAATTTAATTGCTCTAAATACCAAACTGATAGTCCTGACAATTCTATTTTAAGAAGCCTGTGCATGCTTTGTGTAGCCAAAATTGTCTTTTAATAGTTCAAAGAGGGCCTAGGTGTGGTGGCACTGCTTCAGAACGGTTTGAGAAGGTAACTCTTGAGAAATATTTACAGTGTCATCAAGTTTAAGTATGAAAAGGGGAAAAAAAAAAGATGTTTGCAGTTCAAAGGACTGAAAAAAAATTTAGAAGTTTGAGAGACTTTCTGAAATGATGTTGAAACTGTTAAGTAGAAAGAAAAGAGTTTGCTTAGCATTCACGTGGTTAGGTTTAGTGATAGGTTTTTTAATGGACATGTCTGTTAACTAAGACAGATTTCACTGCCTTTTCTCTAAATCTGAAAATGTTTTAACAGTTTAGGATACTATTTTATCACATGTTAAACGGTGGAGCACAGAACAAGCAGGGAAGGAAAGCTTTGGGTCTTGAGCCTCATGTAAACTTGTAGGATGTTGTGATTAATCTCTGTGCTTCTCACTACTTGGATGTGGAATTTGCAGGGTGAAGATGTCCTGTCCCCCCAGTTTCATTGAATACTGTCCACTGAAAATCATTCAACACTTTTACTAAATCTCATTACTTTTGGGAGTGGCCTTTTTAGAGTGCATTTACATCTCAGAACCTGTCTGACATAGCTGAGTAGAATATTGCAGGTGCTAAGGAAAGCTGCTGCCAAAACAATTACTTTTTTTTTTTTTCTTTCATTTATGGAATTAAAAGTATTAAAATAATATGGGTTGCTAGTCATTCCTCACTAATACTAAAATTCATCAGAGCTATTCTAGTAGTATTTCTGACTTATTTTCCATGTATTACATTTTATTATTTTTCCTGTCTTAAGTATTCCTTCTTCCTTTGCTTATATGGACAGGTCGATGTATGTTGTCATTGATAAATGCTCACTTGAGAATGATTGCTATGGGCACTGGTGTGGTTCTGAGATGCCTATTCAAACTAATGTTATGACATTGTAAGATCAGAAGCAGAGTTTATAAGATACCGAACACTTAAAATCTTACAGTCTAGTGTCAGAATCAATGCTAATGGTGGCTTAAGAAATGGATAGACAAAATGGAAGAAATAAACTTATCTGAGCAATATGTGGTTAAAAAAGCCCCACACCTTTCTGTTTCTCCTTTAAAATTGTGTCTTTTCCACAAGTTCTTGGAAGTTAGAGGAAAAAGGTAAATACAACTGAAGTTGTTTTAGCTGAAATGTATAGTATGACTTCTAAAGTTGTGGTTAATGTTAGCATTTTGTGTCTCTGAGAACTGCATTTCAAAGTTCAGAACTTTCCAGATAGCTCTTAAAACTTAGATAGTAACAGACATCAGATACTTTTATTCTCAAGTGTTTTGGAAAGTTTAGATACTATGTGATATTACTTATAAACATTCTTTTTTAAAAAAACATCCCTTCTCTTAAGTAACTTCTGCAACTGCTAGTCCTAAACTGAATAGCCCTGCTATTTAAGCCCTCGAGTTACTGTTGATAGATACAAGGACTAACTGACATAATCAGAAAAGCTGCTGGAGTTTAATTCCATGCAGTTAAACTGTACTGCTTGAAGCCAAACAACCTTTTACCATGGCCCAGCTTATGCAGGGGCTTCCTTTCAGTCATTTGTGCAAAACCAAGGAAGTAGAAAAGTATCTGTCAGCTTCTTCTTACAGGAGATTTACAGGTTTCAGGAAATTACATTTGTTTTAAGCAAATGCTGGCATGTTGTACTGCATCATACAGACATAAATACCTGAGTTCAGTCATATTTCATTAATGTCAAATTCCGAAGGAGTATCAGAACAACTTTATGGTTAATAGGTTGGTGTTGGAGCACTTGAATAGTGTCACAATCTTTAAGAGTTCTGATAGCAATATCCATTGAAGACACATGCAGTGGTTTAGGCTAGCAATGACAGCCTCATACATTCTCCACCCAAATGTACAAATCTTGAGCAGTCACTCAGAAGGAATTAAGTGGAAAGACTAAAACAATTTTTTTGTTGAGCAGTTTGCACGTATTTGTGTATCTGTTTGTGGGGAACAGGTTGTATAACTGAATGGCTTCTTATATGGGAAGTGGAAAGGATTCTACCCTTCTTCAGAATTAGCTTCCCATCCATATATGGGGTAGTTTGCATTTTGAGTTATTTTAGTTTCTGTATATCTCTCACCCTTCTAACATGGCTTAGATGACAAATTTGTCTCATTAAGTAGGTAGGTATCATCCTTGTTTATACAGAAATGCTGTGTTACAATGGTGCTTAGAGATGCTAACGATAAGCATGGATAACAATGCTTGGAGATGCTATTTCTTATTCATGTGTCAGGAGACTGTCTAGTACTTCGTTCTACCTTCTACCATACAACTAGCAAGAGCTGTAGCCTGCACAGGTAATTATGAACTGTCCAGGATTTTAAAAGGAATGGAAATGACTGCCCATGTTTCAGAACTGTGTTCCTGTTACTACATTCATACCTCTTGATTGATCAGACTTTTAACCAAATTAGCTCCTCTCTTTTCTGTAGACTGGTGTTTGTAAAAGGAAGACTGAGTTACTATAACTAAATAATTAAGGTTAGAAATGTACCATATTTTTAGTCTCTTTCCAGCTGTGAAGACTAAAACTTTCTTTCCAAAACCAAAATACTTTCATCTCAGTTACTTTGCTATTTTATGGCCAAATATGCCCTCGTGATTGGGGTAGTTAAGAAGAGGACATTTGTAAGAATTAGTCTGTTCCTATGGAAGTTTTGCAGACTTACCTGAAAATCCTGTAGCTGTGTCAGCTAGATGCCATCTTCAACAGAAGATCATGTGGTCTTGCAGGCCAGAGAACAGGCAAGCATCCTGTCAAAAGCAGTAAATGGAAAAGAACATTAATACCACATGCTAAATATTTACTTCATTTGAACTACAAACTAGTTTTCCTCTATGACTAAGCTCAAAGTAATTGGTATGTTGCTTAGGAACACACACAAGTGGTTCTGACTCACTTTATCCTTTTTTTTTTATTTTATTTGTTGTTCATTAATAGAGATGCCCTGGATGCCCTTGGTTTGAAGAGATACTGCTGCCGGAGAATGCTGCTAGCCCATGTGGATCTGATTGAGAAGCTTTTAAATTATGCACCCCTGGAGAAATGAGATTAAAAAAGTACTATGCTGCAAGCCATGTGGAACGTATCTCTAATTCTAAACTTGAAACTGGACTTCAGGCAGTAAGTTGTGGAAGCCACCTGTAGAACAAACATTGAGAGATGTTTACTTTCTGGAGAAAATACTGCCCCAAGCCACTAACCTCTTCTAAAAAAACAAAAGATAAAGTCCATTTAACCAAGATTTGGAGCTTAAAGTTTGGATGCTTCTTTTTAAATCTGTGCTTGGAGTTTTTTTGTGAACTTCTAGATGCTTCTAAAATAATATTTGTTCATGTAGAGAAATTATCATATTTAATAAAAAATGTTGAATAAAGGAGGTCTTTCCCTTTAGCCTTCCTACAGTTTCTGGATGAAGTGTATGCTTGTATCTTGCCATTTGCTTGTGCTGGTTGCTTTGAGGTTAGGAGTACTATTAAGTATTCAATTCAATGTTTTGTGCTAGGTAGGCAAGAGGCTTAGAAATGGGAACCTCAGGGGTTCTAGCAACAGGGAAGTGGATAAGTTTGGTAAGAATGAATGTGAAAGCTTCTGGAGCTAGCAGAGTATGCTTTCTGCTGTAGTTAAAGTCAACTTGCAGCCTCTACCCCAATTCTTAAAAATCATTGGTGCTGCTTTATCATAAAAAAACCAGTGAATCAGATGGTGCAGTGCCTTTAATTTAGGTAGAACATGTATGAGTGTTCCCAGGGAAAGCACTGGATGTGAGATTTTACACATGCTGGTGTGAACAGGATCAAAGTCTTGATCTTGCCAAGCACCTGCACTGTTCTGTAGCTAGTACACATGCAAGCTTTCCGCTTCTTAGTAATTTTGTTGACTTCACATTGCAGTGTGGTGCTGGCCTGGCCAAATGGAGGGTGCTCTGCTCTCCTGGTGGAATGAAACACCAGGGCTTGTGAAGGTTACCTACACTCGGAGACAGGCACTGACCTTGCCAAAAAGTCTCGCCCTCTTGTCACACAGTCAGCTTGAAAGCTGGACCATGTTTCACGCTGTTGTCTGACATCTAGAAAATAAATTATTCCAGTGTTGTGTGCACAGATAGACACACCCACCTTACCTGAAAATGAAGGAGTTCAATGCCTATATCTGTGCATGCTCAGAGTTCTGTTTGAATGCATCATTAGCCCATATGCAAATGTGGGACAAATCACTGTTATAATAGCCATGAAGAAAACAGGCTGGAACAGGTGATACTCCCTTAATTTGCAGCCTTGGTGCAGGTAAACTTTTGGCACACACCTCTGGTGGCTGCTGGGTAAGAAGTATCTCTCCTAATTTTTTTCTGTAGCTGAAGTTGGTTTGAACAAAACCTGGCCTTCCAGAGATGGTGATTACTTAATATGCTTACTGGGTCAAACTTGTATGCGCAAATGCTAACACTAGATTGGCTCACAAAATAAGTTAAAGGACAGCTTGCACTTGGCTGTCACCCCACTGATCTTTACACTTGAACTTCATTTTTTATTTAGTACAAGAGTGGATGTTTCCCATTTTCAGCTGTTCCTCACTGAAGGCATTTTAAAACCATATGCTTTATCCTAATGCAAAGAGAATTAAGCAATTCTAGCATTTGCTTCATAGTTGGTTAGATAGCTTATGTTGTTCAGGCCTGCTGTATTAGCTAGCTAAATGCACTTAAAAATCCTTCACTTCTCTTTCAGGCTATTTTTTAAAAGGGACACTATGAAATATTCTATACTGTACTCCTGTAGGACACTTTTCCATGTTTCAGTGGAGCATTACATGGAGATAGGTGCTAGCTTGTTCACAGAAAGCTAAAAGTGCCAGACCCAGCTCTCATTCTATGAGCTGTGCTGGGAAAGTGCAGCAGCCCCAGCTTGGTATGTCTGGCAGAGGCAGCCGTGCATTATGCTGTGCAGAAAGCTGTCCTGCATCAGAGCCAAATAACTGGATTAGACAAGCCAATAGGACTCTATCTATCTGCAAAAGCATTTTTCTAATTTAGCTTTCTGCTTTGGAATAACATGTTCCTTTTCAAGGCTGCTGCCAAGGTAGCTGATGTGAAAGCTATGGCTTCTAAATGCTTATAATGAAGATGCAATTTGTAAAAACACAGCAGGCCTCATTCAAAAATTCAAAGGAAAAAGAAAAACCACCTTGGTTGCTCTCGTTGCTGTTTTTCAGACAGAAAACAGGGTGAAGTGGAAGCCAGTCACAGTCGTGTTGCTCTGTGAGGCAGACAGATGTTACACAAGGAGCAACAAAAAAGCTCAGGTAGCAAGACTAAGTCACCACAGGCATTATTATTAGTTCACATAGCACATGACAACCTGTCTACATCACAGCTTTTCCTTAGGAGTTTGCACACACAGTATTGACCAAAAAAGGTATTTCTACAATGTGGCAAAGCAAATGGTTCATCGTGTTCATGTGAAAGGTTGTCTCAAGAGTTTTGTCCTGGGGAGGTTAGGAACACTAGCAGAACAAAAATCCTGTTTCATAAAGAGTCAGTGAACTTTTCAATGCCTTGCTATAAATCTCAGCTTTCACCCCTGCTCTTTGGTAAGGTAACCAGGAAAGTAATTTCCTTTTTGGCATTATTTCTCTTGTACTTGCTTTTGCAGCTGTTCGTAAGATAAGCGTATTGGATCAGCTTTCTAACTTGCCAGATCTTTTTGAGAAGAGCCATTAAATGTGCTTACAACAACTGTACTTTTTAAAGCTAATGTAGGAGACACATGCTTAGTTAAAAAAAAAAAAAAAAAGGGCCTCAGTTTTCTCTGAATGTTAATAAAAAGGAGGCCTTAGTAGAATCAACAGATAGGCAGAAGTGGCAAAAAAACTAAAATTGGTGGATATGCAGCCCTTAATTACATGCAGAAATCTGTCAAATAGAAGATTGCTGGTGAAAAAAAAAAAATCCCACCACTCCTCTGCAGTAATTAATCCACTTTAATACATGAAGCATTTTGGAAATCAGTTTTGTGAGACTGTTGCAGGGATCACACTAACCTGATATTGGCAAAGTAAGCAAGCACGATCGGAAGTGTAACTAAAGAACCCCTGTCACCCAAGTGCAGCCTCCCTGGGGCTAAGGTGGCCTCAGGCAAGACTTTCACACATCACTGTCTTAATAATAATGAAATAGTGCCTGAGCAGCACACGATGGAAGATGAGGTCATGAAAGTACAGAGGAATCTGCTTGTGGAGTCCAGCATCTCACTTCTACCTGGAGCATCAGCACTAAGGTGGTATGTGCTTGGAAAGCTTTACATTTCTTGAAACGACAGTTTTAAACAAAAAAAACCTCTTGATCACGATTCTGAGTCCATCTGCAGGAAGGAACTGAAGTGCTTTCATGCCTGTCTGCAACAAGCCTTGTTTTCAAAAGGAGCTTTTGCTCTAGAAAACAACCTCTTGCGAGGATCTTACCCCAGGGTAGTTTACTGAGAGACATGTGTGTTGGGCTTTTGTTCTTCCCATGACCTTTCACCAAATACAGCCTGGAACTGGATTCTAAAGTCTGACTTCCTGTATGTACTTCTTGTGATACAAAGGAAAACAAAACTCTGAAAGACCCGATTACAACTAGGAACACAAACCCCATAGCTGTATGTTTCCGGCTTACCTAGCCCTGTGGCTACAAATTTGCATTTCATTGGTAATAAACTGTGAGAATCCAGAACACGCACTACCTCTTTCCCTGCAAATAGCTCCACTGGAAAAAACAATTCCCCCCCCTCAAAAAAAGCCCAACCCAAATAGCCTATTTGCATGTAGAAGCAGTTTTAACTCCAAATAGCTTCTAACTTCAGTACTGATCCTAGTAAGAAAACACCATTTCTACTTAGTCCTCTCTCTGAACAGACCTATGTACACCCATTTTAACTTAATTAGCCAGTGAGATTTTCTTACTCCTGGAACTTCTCAGGTGAGACATCTCCAAAATAATGTTGTTTCCACCTGGCTCTGACTGCCCAGATGATGAACACAGCTTTGATTTCCCCTTCAGCGCGTTTCTGCCATGATTTACATTGTGGATTTGTTTTCAGATCCAATTTTTATTCAATTCCTCCAGCCAGTGATAAAACATTTTAAATTGTTCAATAGGGACAGCACAATAGAGGTGTTTGAAAACCAAGGACAGGAAGCTCATGGCTGAGAGTTTGGCTTTGCCGTGCCACACGGTTTGATGTGTTGCTGCTGAAGTCTGTGGGAGTCTTTTAATTAACTTCAATGTGACTTTAAATGGCCTGGTGTCATGTGGTGCCTTACCCCACTTGAGTGTCCAGGATTAATTTATTTTGTTAAGTTCTGCTAAGAAAAGCTATTTGAGGTGCCCAAGCCTTAGATACTCAAAAGAGCTTTCGGATCTTGCTGCAGACCTCAGGTGTGTGCACCTCCAGCACATAAGGCCATTAAAAAAAAAAAAGTTACCTTTGGCTTCCATGACTCCAGCCATTCAGGGGGAGCTGCAAGGCAGTCTTCACTTTGGGCTAGCTCTTGGTCTCAGCACAATGTTTGCATGGGAGTAGGTGTCGTTTAAACCCTTACGTCTTTCTCCTTGACACTTCCTTAAAGAAATACATTGGGAATGTAGAACAAAGACATGCAGAGAACATTACGTTTCCTACCCCCAATCTTATTTCTCCTTCACAAATGCACATCTTCCAGTGTTTGTCAGTTATGGGCTTTTGTGACCTACACTTTGCGTTGTGCTTGGAGGTCATGCATAGCTGGGGTGAAGACATGGAGCTCCCAACCACCACACAGGTTTCCCCACACTTCCCTTCCAGATGCACCTGCTTCTGTATTGACGTAGTGTTACTGTGTCTTGAACAGTTAAGCTAGAAAATTCATGCAGGAAAGTCCTTAATTTATCCCTTTCAAATTTGAAACAAGTGTTTTAATAAAACAAGTCAATTATTTCCTGCTTTCAGGAGCTGAACAAATAGTGATCAAAGAAAGGCATGGAACAGCAGACAAAAAGCTAAAAGCTTGTTTACTTTGGGAAGTGCAAGAAACCAGCAGTTAACAGCAAACTTCAAAGCAAGCAGCAAAGGCTGTGGTCAAGACTTTCCATAGGCACTAATGATTTTGAATTTACTCACGCACCACCCCGAGGGCTGGATTTAGAGCAAGCTGGGAAGAATGAATACTGAATAGCTGCTCTTCAGGAATCAGACCTCCTTTTAAAAGCATGTCTACTTGGAGCACTCCAAGAAATGAAATACTTTTAAAATAAAAATGGAAATAAATCAGTGCCAGCAGTAGGACAGCTGAGCTCAGCACCCACTTTTAGCACCTACTTCTGGTTCCAGCATTTACTAGTGGTTCATCACACTGGTATATACAAGCTTTGAATTTCTTCAGAGATTAATATAAATGTCAACTGTCCTTACCAAGATCTCCACAGAGACCCAGTCCATGCCCATGAAGGTCAATGGGAATGTTTCTTCCAATGCTGGTGTATTTTGCGTCCATCCCATTTCACTCTCTTTACTTTCTCCAGGGTGCTCACCTAGAATCACAGAATGGTTTGGAAGGGACCTTAAAGATCATTTAGTTCCAGTCCCCCTGCCACGGGAAGGGGACACCTCCCACTAGACCAGGTTGCTCAAAGTCCCATCCAGTCTCTCCTTGAACACTTCCAGGGAGGGGATATCACAACTCCTCTGGCCAACTTGTACCAGTGTCTCACCACCTTCACAGTGAAGAACTTCTTCCTAATGTCTAACCTAAATCTACCCTCTACCAGTTTAAAGCCATTGTCCTCTCACTACAAGGCCTTGTAGAAAGTCCCTCCCCTGCTTTCTTGTAGGCTCCTTCAGGTACTGGAAGGCCTCTACAAGGTTTCCCTGGAGCCTTCTCTTCTCCAGGCTGAACAGCCCCAACTCTCTTAGCCTCTCTTCATAGGAGAGGTGCTCCAGTCCTCTCATCATCTTTGTGGCCCACCTCCAACAGCTCCATGTCCTTCTTATGTTGGGGGCTCCAGAACTGAACACAATACTTCAGGTAGGGTATCAGAAGAGCAGAGTAGAGGTGCAGAATCACCTCCCTTGACCTACTGGCCACACTTCTGGTGTGGCCCAGGACATGGTTGGCTTTCTGGGCTGCAAGTGCACATTGCTGGCTCACATTGAGCTTCTCATCAACCAACACCACCAAGTCCTCTTCCTCGGGGCTGTTCTCAATCCATTCTCCACCCAACCTGTAACTGTGCTTGGGATTGCCCTGATCCAGGTGCAGGACCTTGCACTCGGCCTTACTGAACTTCATGAAATTGGTATTGACTCATTTCTTAAGCCTGTCCAGGTCCTTCTGGATGGCATGCCTTCCCTCCAGCGTGTCAATCACACCACACAGCTTTGTGTTGTCAGCAGACTTGGGGAGGGTGCACTCAATGCCACTGTCCATGTCACTGACAAAGATGTTAAACAGCCCTTGGTTCCAGTACCAACCCCGAACGAATGCCACTCATCACTGGTCTTCATTTGGACATTAACCCATTAACTGCAACTCTGAGTGCAAGCATCCAGCCAACTCTTTATGCACTGAGCGATCCATCCATTGAACCCATGTCTCACCAATTTCAAGACCAGAATATCTTGTGGGACAGTGTCAAATGCTTTCCACTAGTCCAGGTAGATGACATTAATTGCTCTTCACTTATCCACTAATGCTGTGACCCCATCATAAAAGGCCACCAAATTTGTCAGGCATGATTCACCCTTGATGAAGTCACACTGGTTGCCATCAACCACCTCCTCATTTTCTGTGTGCCTTAGCAGAACCTTGAGGAGGATGTGCTCCATGATATTGCCAGGCACAGAGGTAAGACTGGCCTATAGTTCCCCAGATCTTCCTTTTTTCCCTTCTTAAAACTGGGGTTGTTTCCCCTTTTCCAGTCAGTGGGAACTTTGCCAGACTGCCATGACTTTTTAAATATGATGGAAAGTGGCTTTGCAACTTCATCTGCCAGTTCCCTCAGGTCCCATGGACTTGTGCATCTTCAGGTTCTTCAGATGGCATCGAACCTGCTCTTCTTCTACAGCGGGCTGATCTTCATTCTCCCAGTCTGTGCCTTTACCTTTTGCAACCCAAGGAGTGTGGCAAGAGCCCTTGCCATTGAAGACCAAGGCAAAGAAGTCATTGAGTACCTCTGCTCTCCCCATATCCCACATGCTCAGGTCTTCTGTTTCCTACTGGCGAGGACCCACATTTTGCTTAGTCTTCCTTTTATCACTGACATACCTGTAGATGCTTTTCTTGTTACCCTTGATGTCCCTGGCCAGATTTAATTCTATCTGGGCTTTAGCTTTTCTAATCTGAACTCTGGCTGCTCGGCCAACTTCTTCATACTCCTTCCAGGCTACCTGTCCTTCCTTCCACCCTCTGTAGGCTCCCTTTTTACATCGAAGACTGTCCAGGAGCTCCTTGTTCATCCATGCAGGTCTCCTGGCATTCTTGCCTGCCTTCCTCTTTGTGGGGCGCATTGCTCCTCAGCTTGGAGGGGGTGATCCTTTAATATTGACCAGCTTTTTTGGGCTCCTCTCCTCTCCAGGTCTTTATCCCATGGTACACTATCAAGCAGGTTCCTGAAGAGGCCAAGGTTTGCTCTCCTGAAGTCCAGGGTAGCGAGCATGCTGCACACCCTCCTTGTTGCCCTAAGGATCTTGAATTCCACCATTTTGTGGTCACTGCAGCCAAGGCTGTCCTTGACCTTGATTTTACCCACCAACCTTTCCCTTTTGGTGAGAACAAGGTCCAGCATTGCACTTTTGTGACTGAGGCACCCAAAACCACACAGGAGTTGACTAAGAATTAGTATTTATTCCAAGCAACACTATTTAGCCCTCTGATAAATCAAAAAGAATACCAGAGATTCTGATGTCAGTCAGGAATATTAATACACTACAACAGAACTACTTAAGAATTCCTAAGCTTTTTTGACTAGTCTTAACATTCATAATCTTAACATGGATAATAATAATAATAATAATAATAATAATAATAATAATAATAATAATCCCACAAGGTGAAACAGGATGTGCTCCTATCAACCTTCACCAGCCACTACGCACCAGCTGACGGGCTCTACCCAGCGTTCATCAATACAGGAACAGTTTGTGATACAGCCAAGCCCTCAAGCCTCCTGTTTCCAAAGAAAGTGGAAATGCAGAACTTTTATAATTGAGTTTACAAATGTATATATGAGCTATGCAATAGCTAACGCTGGGACTTGAGATATAACAAGAGGTTTTGCTGAACTTGCCCCTGAAAATTTAAAAACAAAAAGTTAAGCACTGCTCTCAGCTGTAGATCTTTCCTTGTAATGAGCTGTGCAGCTGAAGCCACTACTAACTTTAGGTTTTTAAAGGAGCAATAGCATTTTGACTAGGTCTTCCTCCAGAAGCCAGCTAGTAAATGGTAACATGAATAAGGGCTTGAGTGCTTCAGATCATTAAAGAGATGGCCTAAAGCTCCACACTTCACTACCTTGATGTTTTTTATTATTATTGTCAAAACAGCTGGAAGAAAACTCTAGATAAATGGCTGCTTTCCCCCATCAAGCAACATTTTTTAAAGGCAAAAAAGTAAAAATTAAATTCCACTTATGAATAATTACTTCTAATAAATAACATGAAACAAATGCCATTGGCCTCAGCAGCTTCCATGTCAGCTACCCGAGCTGCTACCGAACCAAATGAACATTGTTTGCTGCAATAGCTGGGAGCAGCAACATGGAGAAACTCCCATTCATCTTGAAACACGGGAGACATCTCAAACCACCACTCTTGATGGCTGAGCAACAGCCAGAGCAGCTGGTGGTTCCTGACAGCCTGGCATCCTCTGTCCACCCCAAAGCCCCATGCTGAACACAGTTAAACCCCTTTTATCCTGTCCTTGTCTTAAAACACAGATGGGCAAACCTGCTTTGGCTTTGCACCGGGTCCAGGACATAGATCTGTGTTGCCCAGAGCAAAGGTGGAGTCTCCACCCAGGATCAAGATGGTCATGCACTGCCTCAGTGAAGGTCCTTCATGGAGGCTGTGGCCATACTGCCCCAGACAGTGGTATTTACCCTCAACTCCCTGCTGGTGCAGCAATGTCCAGGAGGCAAATGAACTCCAACTGGTTCCACATCTCAACCCAGGGCAGATTTTCACAACAGAAGGTGACTCCTCCAGAGGATACTTGGTCAGCAGAGCTGTTCCTTCTATTGAAGTCATCTTATAAATTTTCCTCATCCTTTTTACCTCCTAACTCACCTCCCCCAGGTATTTTCCCAAATCAAAACACCTGAAACTTATTCTAAACTCTGAATGTGATCCACTAACTATAAACAGAGAGAGCCCTAGGCCTTTGCTCCCTTCTGCACATCCACTTCCAGGGGCTCTGCTGGCAGAAGCAGGGAAGTCGTACTGCATGTGAGGTTACTGCAATATCAAAAACTTAAGCTGGTTATTCCTTTCTTCTCTATTTTAAAAGCTACACAATTCAGGTAGCTCCAGGAAAAACAACCTTTGGATTTTGTCTACTCATAAATCCATCACACCAGCTTGGGGGAAAAAAGTAAATAAGATATTGGAAGAATATCTTATTGGCACAAGAGGCCAGAAGAAGAGAATCTGCCTCTCTGGATATGCTATTTGCAACCAAAGCCAGGTACCAGGCTGTGATATTAGTATGTGGTATTGATTTGTTCATAATCCAGATAAATGCCCCTGTAATGAACTCTGCTGGGCCCTTAATGATTTCATATTGAAGGATGTTAGGTGCTTCACTCATAACAGAGTAACAGCAATACCAAAAATAGCAAGCCTTGTAATAAAATGTTATTGAGGAGCCTGAATTTCAATATCAAAGGGACTCTGCTGTACTCAAGGGCTTACTAGATACAAATGCATACTTTTAAAAGTTGTATTAAAGTCATGTTAGTGCCTGAGTTACAGAGGCAATGTGAAATACTACTCCAGGGAGCAGCTGAGCCCCAGGTCCCCAGGAAACTTTTAGGCAGATGTGATACAGACTGGATTTGCATGGTGTACAAGACTAGACAGCATGTGAATAGGGTGCTGGATTAAATGCCACATGCCTGATCCTGGCTCTGCTACTCAGCTCCCCAGCTTCAGGCAGGAGCTTCCTGGAGTGTCACCAGCAAGCTGCAGCAGCAACTGGTGGAAACAGGCTTGCAAGAGAGGGCACCCACCACTGGCTTATTGGTGGGAAGAAGCCAGCATCCCCACCAAGCTCTGCGTGACCATAAAGAGCTCAGAGTTGGGAGCATCATGGCTAAGGTTGACCTCACTTGCAGGTGATTCCTCAGCCTTAGCTTTGTAAGTGCAGCAAACAGCAGCCCCAAATTAAACCTGCCAACCAGGCTCCTCAGCCTCTATCAGCATGGACCTCAGCCTGCAGGCTGGCCCAATCAGTATGACCCCTGCAGCTGGGAAGGACGGTGGTTGTTGACCTCCCAACACATGCTGAGACAGCAGGGAGTCATGGCTGATATACCACCTGGTGTCATGATATGCAGTTGGCAGTGGGTGTGAGTTACAGAGTGTATGCATGTATAAAATCAACACACCAGAACCTGTAGTGAGGAAGAAGGCATCTTCCCAGCTTCAGGTCAGGTGACCTCTCTGAAACAAGGGGCGTATGATCTCAGGGGGTTTGGCTCAAAACACAGAGATGTCTGCACCTAACAACACACCTGGCCTTGGGTAGGTCTTCTGGCTTAGAAGACGTCAGAGATATGGAGTGTGCCACCCAACTTCACACCCAACTCAGCTGAAGGGTACTACCAGGACCCATTTGCACCTCAAGCCTTGCTCACACTCCTGTTACATGTATACCACCTATTTCTGCTGGCTTATTCCTGTCCATTATTTTGGGGTGCACAGCAAGTAGTGCCCAAGGTATTCCAGCACCACAGTAAGGGGGCAGCACTGCTTCCCTTTGAGAAGGGACCCCACTCTTGCTTCATCATGGCTGCCCCTTTGCAAACCCACTTTTTCCACTTGCCCTTTTCCAGTCCACCTTCCCCAAATCTGTTTGAGGTGGCATCCCTCACCATGTGAGAACAGATCAAGACGAGGTCTACTCACTCCAGGAGACATGAGATTTTTCTCTTCTTTGAGTGTTGTGGGAGGAATGAGTCTCCTCAGTAGGCAAATACTCAACAGCAAGTTCAACTGGATGTTTCAGTCCAGCTGCAAAATGTCATCACAGAGATGGGCACAGTTCTGTGAAATGGCTAGAGCAGAAAGCTTCTCAGTATTTGCCCCCATCCCCCATTTCTGTATCACTTGCCCAGCAGGACCAATGTTTACTCTGGCACTAGGACCATCTCTTGCTCCCTTCACTCTGGTGTGAGAGATGTCAAAATTAGCACTCACCTGGGTAACAGTGAGGTTGGATTTGCTCTTGGAAATAAAAACTGGAGCAAGCCATAGCTGAGTGGAGGTAACATTGGCTTTGTTCACTGCAGGGTTTATTTATCCCTCAATCCCAGCACACCGGATGCATCCCTCATCCCCAGGTCATCCTATAGCTCCTGTGTAGGAAAGAGCTTGTTGCTGAGCTGCTGGAGCTAAAGCCAGTGGCACTACTATTCCACTGCTGCTCCTCACAAGCTCAGGCCACCTGCCGTGTTGCCTCCTTCATCTCAAACATAAACTGCCTCTCTGCTCTAGCCTAGCTCCTACTTTGAGTTAAGCCACAGCCTGGCAGCATGTGGTCCCCCCAGGAGACGACCCTGTCTCCAGGAAAGACTCTGAATCCTGGAGTGGTGAAACAAGACCATGTCTCTATCGGTGCACAGAGAGCAGAAGTTATTTACATTTACATTACAGAAACTTCTGCCTGCAAGAGCAGAATCAAGTTTGCCCAAATATCCAGGCTATGCAAAACTAGAAGAATTTGCTGATGCTAAACCAGAGGCAGTTTGACACTGATTTGCATTTCCCATTGTTGGTTTCAGAAGAGGAGTGTCACCAGAGTTCAGCAGTTTTATACAGTTGTAACTCCTTTGCAGCAGTATTTTTTATTGTTCCTTAGATTAAAGGCAGCACTTAAGTGGTGCTGCTGCAATGGGGACTGTGTGGGGCTCATCACTGCTTATACAGACACTAAAAAGAAGTTTTCTATCTAAGGTTATAGGGAAAAGGAAATATGATTAGAAGGCAAAAAGAAACAGTGACAGGAACTAATCTGTCTGCTGTGCTTAGCAGGCTCTGGCAGCAGGCTCACAGGTGCAGAGGAACTCAGCTCTCACTTCTGCAGGTGCAGGACAGACTTCTCTTGTGGTGCTGTGTGCTCATCCAACACCACCACTGATAACATCTGAATATCTGGTCATTTCACTAAAGAGGTCATTGAGCTCTGCCAAAACCCCCAATGCAAGGTGTCCTCAAACCTCCAGGCAAACTAGGCACACAATCCCAAGCTCCCGTATTCCCAGTCAGCACCCTAACTCCTTAACTGCATACCTGGCGACCCACTGCTCTTGTGAAATGCTGCCTCTTTGCATCCATGTTCATTTCAAATCAGTTCACTTCCAGAAGGCAACGCTGGTTTTTTTGTGTGAAAAGTGCACCAAGAGCCCACATTTGTAGGAACTTTTTAAATAACCCCATCCAGTGCCATTAACTATAGTATGTGAACTGTATAATATGTTTGAATAACATTTGGGAGTTTGGGGGGGCTTTTTTGTTGTTGTTTAAAAACATACTTAATACATATGCAGCCTTCTTTGCTCTCCTATGATTTAGGTAGGGGTCGACTCCCTGCTCTGGCGTTCAGGATTGTTTGACTTGGAGGTGTGGACAAACGTCAGGAATATTTCTTTTGAGTAATTCTGCCACAGCCGCCAGCTAGAGCCCAAACAACTGAATCATTCATGACCCCATCCATGAAATACAAGGCATTCAGCTAAGAAGAGAGCAGGTCTCTTCAACTGACTGCTACCAAAAACTTCAATTGAAGTCCTGGAAGAGAGTGGTGGCAGAATAAGAAAGAAGGAAAAGGAAATAAATTATAACATTGATCACATTTGTGGACTGATGGAGAAGGAGGGATGGCAAACACAAGGAAGGACAAAATGGGAATTAGCCAGGGATATCTTAAGAGAGCTGGGCACATTTACAAGTGAAAAGAATTAATCTAAATAAATATAAACTAGTACCTGACAATGCCTAGCGCGTAACAGAGAAATATTATGTGAGAGAGGAGCAGCAAGTGTTGGACGTGGAGGGATGTACCTTCAGATGTAGCAGCAATAAATTAAAGCATGTATAACAACCTCAGGAAACAACTACTCAGTAAAGACTGCCTGAGAGGATGATTAAGCAAGCAGCTCTCCCAGGATAAAGGAGGCTTTGTCAGTACTTAAACCACATGCTAGGAGTATGACATGCTACTGAGCAGTGCAGGCAGCTCTCCGCATAGACATCCCCACGCCGTGGGTCCCCCAGCACCCATCACGTACTTGCTGTATGAGCATGGATGAAATGCTTGCCTCAGTTTCTCCTGTAAAACAAAACGAGGAGCTTAAGCTTTTTGATACTGCCCTGTATTCCCCCCAAAGACAATGACCATGCATTGGCGCAGGCACCTGCCACCTGCCATCAGTGAGGTGCTGTTAGGAAGATACCTATTTATTTACAGACAGTGGCAGGCAGGAGACACGCAGCCAAACATTAATGGGGCGCCACTAGGTTAAAAAGAAAAAAGTTTGCTGTGGGGTACAACAACGTTACTGGTCAAATCCCTACTCTAGTAAGGCCCTCAGATTACTACCTGTTACATGTTGTTCAAGCAGCCAATGATGAAATAATAAGAAGAAATCTGAAGGCAATTAAAAGATTTTAAGGCTTTGCAACATTTGGTTGAAGGATCGGGAGCTCAGGTTATGATCTCTTCAATCCTCCCGTTAACAGGGATATTAATAAGACTAGACAAATCCATCTGGTGAGTGCATGGCTTCAAGAGTGGTGTAAGCAGAAAAATTTTGGATTCTTTGATCATGGGATGATCTACCAAACACCTGGGATGCTAAAATGGGACAGTATGCACCTTGCTCAGAGGGGAAAAAGTTCTAGCACAGGAGCTAGTAGGGCTTATTGATGGAGCTTTAAATTAGCTTGGAAGGGGGTAGGTGACAAAACCAGGGTTGCCAATGGTGAGCAATGGAATGGTGTGGCAAAACTTCAGGAACTAATGGGATACCTCATTCTGCTTTGCAAGGTGTTGGCCACAATGTACCACCCCTGAAATGTTTCTACATTAATACACACAGCATGAGGAATAAACAAGATGAGCTTGAAGCCATGGCCCAGTCCCAGAGATTTGACATTGTTGGCATAAGTGAAACCTGGTGGGATGAGTCCTGTGATTGGAGCGCCCTGTTGGATGGGTACAGACTCTTCAGGAGAGACAGGCCATGCAGAAGAGGCGGGGGAGTGGCTTTGTATGTAATGGAAGGGCTAGAGTGTATGGAGCTCACAGTTGGTAAAGGCACAATTGAGAGTCTTTGGGTGAGAACTAAGGCACAAACAAATAATGTGGATGTCATTGTGGCGATATACTATAGACCTCCTGGCCAGGATGAGGACGCTGATGACCTGTTCTTTGAGGAACTAAGGGACGTGTCCAAGTCAACCACCCTTGTCCTTATGGGGGACTTCAACTTGTCTGAAATCAACTGGGAGAAACATATAGCTAGCACAACCTGGGCCCCAAGATTTCTAAGCCATGTGCATGACAGTTTTATGGAACAGGTCATAAGGGAGCCAACTCAGAAGGCGGCCCTCATCGATCTGCTTCTTGTCAACAGAGAGGATCTCATGAGTGGAGATTGGAGGTCATCTCGGCCACAGTGACCATGAGGCAATTGAGTTTAAAATCGCTGTTGACAAGAGGAAAACTGCCAGCAAAACTTCAACACTGGACATGAGGAGAGCAGACTTCAGGCTGCTCAGGGAGCTTCTGAGTCAAGTACCCTGAGAAAATATTTTTGCAGGTGCTGGGGTTCATGAGTGCTCGTCACTCTTTAAACATCACCTCCTAAGGGCACGGGAGCAGGCAATCCCAAAATGTGGGAAGTCAAGCAGATGAGGCAGAAGCCCAGCTTGGCTGAACAGGGATCTGCTTTTGCAGATTAGGCAAAAAAGGAAGGTGTGTGCCCAGTGGAAGCTACGTCAGGTGATGTGGGAAGAATATAAAGATGCTGCTGACCACTGCAGGGAAAAAATTTGAGAGGCCAAAGCCCACTTGGACCTGAAACTGGCCAGAACTGGGGGGGGACAAGAAAAAGAGTTTTTTCAACTACATTACCGGCAAAAGGCAGCGTAGAAACAACATGGGTCCTTTACAGGGTAAGGACGGTCACCTCACCAACAGGGGTATAGACAAAGCAGAGGTATTGAATGCATTCTTTGCCTCTGTCTTCAACACTGATGATGGACCAAAGGGGCCTCAACGCCCAGAACTGGAGAACCATGACTCCAATAAGGATCAGCTCTTAGCTGACCCTGAACCTGTGCGGGATCTGCTGCTACAGTTAGATCCCTACAAGTCCATGGGGCCTGATGGGATCCATCTGAGAATCCTCAGAGAACTGGCTGATGTCATTGCTAGGCCTCCCTCTATGGTATTTGGGAGGTTCTGGGAATCTGGAGAGATCCCAGTTGACTGAAAGCTGGATAATGTTGTTCGAATAGTCAAGGAGGGCAAGAAGGAGGACCCTGAAAACTACAGGCCAGTCAGTCTAACTTCAGTGCCTGGTAAAATTATGGAAAAGATTATTCTGGGAGGTACTGAAAAACACCTGGAGGACAACGCAGTCATTGGTCACAGCCAGCACAGCTTCACGAGGGGGAAGTCCTGCTTGTCAAACTTAATTTCCTTTTGTGACAAAGTAACCCACCTAGTTGATCAAGGGAAGTCAGTGGATGTAATATTTCTGGACTTCAGCAAAGCTGTTGATACTGTCTCTCACAGTATCCTCCTGGACAAAATGTCCAGCATACAGCTGGACAAGCAAACCATACAATGGGTGAACAACTGGCTCACAGGTCGAGCACAAAGGGTGACAGTGAATGGGGTCACATCAGGCTGGTGACCAGTCACTAGTGGGGTCGCACAGGGCTCCATCCTGGGCCCAGTCCTCTTCAACATCTTCATCAATGACTTGGACTCAGGACTTGAAGGAATTCTAGGCAAGTTTGCTGATGATGAAAACTGTGAGGAGCTGTCGACTCCCTCAAGGGCAGGCAGGCCGTGCAGGGAGACCTCAACAAGTTAGAGAGATGGGCAGTCACCAACCACATGAAGTTTAATAAGGGCAAGTGCTGGATTCTGCACCTGGGATGGAACAACCCTGGTGGTAAGTACAGACTAGGGAATGAGTGGCTGGAGAGCAGCGTGGCGGAGAAGGACCTGGGGGTCCTGGTTGGTGGCAAACTGAATATGAGCCAGCAGTGTGCCCTGGCAGCCAGGAGGGCCAACTGTGTCCTGGGGTGCATCAAGCAGAGCGTTGCCAGCCAGTGAAAGGAGGTGATTGTCCCACTGTACTCTGCACTGGTGAGGCCTCACCTTGAGTACAGTGTGCAATTTTGGGCACCACAACATAAAAAAGACATCAAGCTATTGGAGAGTGTCCAAAGGAGAGCCATGAGGATGGTGAAGGGTCTGGAAGGGATGACTTATGAGGAGCAGCTGAGGTCACTTGGGTGATTCAGCTTGGAGAAGAGGAGGCTGAGGGGTGACCTCATTGCAGTCTATGGCTTCCTCACAAGGGGAAGAGATGGGGCAGGTACTGATCTCTTCACTCCTGTGACCAATGGCAGGACTTGGGGAAATGGCAGGAAGCTGAATCAGGGGAGGTATAGGTTGCATACCAGGAAAAGGTTTTTCACCCAGAGGGTGGTTGAGCACTGGAACAAGCTCCCCAGGGAAGTAAGTGGTCACTGCACCAAGCCTGCCTGAGTTCAAGTAGTGTTTGGATGATGCTCTCAGGCACATGGTGTGATTCTAGGGGTGCCCTACACAGGGACAGGAGTTGGACTTGATGATCTTGATGGGTCCCTTCCAACTCAGCATATTCTATGATTCTAATTCACCTTAGTCCCTCACTAATCCTGGGCTGAAGAGCCCTTTTGAGAGAGGAGGCTGAGGCTGTGGCTGTTGGCAGGTAGGGAGCATCCCTGGCTGCCACCTGCACTACCAGGGGACAAGATGTTCCTCTCCTGGGAAGGGAGAGGGGGAACCATGACTCTGGAAGGACTGAGCATATTTCTGTAGGGGCAGGTTTCTGAAGTCAAGGGGCTCCAGCATTTCTGAGCAAAATGAGAAATATAAATCTCACCTGTTCCTGTGGGCAGTGAAAATCCTCCAGCATGGAAGTAAGAGATACACAGATACAGCTATGTGTATACACACGCATATGGTCAAATTTGTGAAGTGTGGGTCGACACATACTGCATCCTGCAGTCAATGCCAGGTTTGGGTTGGCCTCTAACCAGAGAAGGGTGCAAGGGGTTTGGTGCTACCCCCCCACTTCCTCCATAGCTGTTGGAGACGTGCTGCAGCCATCAAAGCCACCTCTGGGACTGTAAGAGGGGAGGGCTGGCTTTTGCTCTCTCAAGGCAGGGGGACAGCAGCTGTGTGCAGGGTCAGGCCCTGCTGGGGCACTGGACTCTCTCTACCCTATGAGCAGGCAGAAACCGCTCTTTCCTTGTCATCAAGACAGTTCACTACTCAAAAAAATGAAGCCTGGAAATGCATGACGTTCAGCCATTCTTTTTCTGCAGGAGGGAGCAGTAATCAGGAGGGAGAAGGCTGCTGATCTTGATGGCCTCAGCACATGCAGCATATTTTCTGCTAATTCAGGCAGCCAAGAAAGCAGATGAGCAGCTCCCTTTGCAGGGAACAAGAGGACTTGAAAAACCCTGTGTGCCCGACAATCTGCTGTGCCAAAATGAGTCACTGAATTAATTTGGTGGGCATCAGCATGCCTGCTGTTCATATGAGATGAACATGCTCATTTCAGAGCATCATACTCCTTCCTCATAAGGAATTTGTAATTCCTGAAGGCATTACATGCATCTCCTCCCTGTTGCCTCCTTGGCCAGCTGGACAGTGGTACCAGCACAACCACCACCCTCTTCTCCTGGTGGGACTTTGGCACAGGAAGGTAGCAGGCAGACATGCACCTCCTGCAGAAGCAAGCTTGCCAAGGACATGAAGCACAGCGCAGCCAGCAACCCCAAGAGCCACTCTTCTATAGTAGGGGAGCCAGCTAGGACCCCACAGCAAAACCAGCCATGCTAGAGGAGAAGCTGTTGGTCTCAACTTACACACACCCATGCCTCAGTTGAGTGACGATGCTGCTTGAGGCATCTCTTGCCACTGCTCTGTGCTGTGTGATAAGGAGCAGGACAGAGCACCCAGAAGCTTCTCCCAGGGATGCATGCACACAAGTACACATGGAAGCCTGGGGAGGTTTCACATCAGGAAAGGAGAAAGTATTCCCCTTTACCATTTCCCAAGCAGGGTGTATTTGTGGTATCTTGCCAGGGAGGATAGTATTGCTGCCTGCTGCTCCTGTTCCTCATTCCACTGTCACAGCCCTGCGAAGTCCCAGCCCTGCGAAGTCCCAGCCCAGCAGGAAAGCAAGGCCATTGCAACCATTGCCAAAGGGAGGCTTTATAAAGCCAAAGAAAGCAGCACCAAGGCCTCCCTGGGGGAAAATTCCTCCCAATTAAATGACAGGGGCGGAAAGGGCATGTTTGTGAACTGGTTTGTTGATAGAAGCAGCCCTGCAGAGGAGCATGAAATACTTGTATCTTATTTGAACTTGCAAGAACAGGGTGACTGCCCATTCAGAAACTATTTACTGCTACATGTTTTTCCTTTTATTCCTGAGCAAATTAGGAGGAATTTCTTCACTGGAAGTGTTATCAGGCATTGGAACAGGCTGCCCAGGTCAGCGGTGGAGTCACCATACCTGGAGGTATTTAAGAGACATAGTACTTAAGGATATGGTTTAGTTAAGGACTTGTCAGTTTTAGATTAATGGTTGGACTCAAATGATCTTGAAGGTCTTTTCCAACCAAGGCAATTCTGTGAAAATGTACTGACCATCTGGGCACCCTAAGAGAGCAGACCACCCACTGCTGCAAAGGGCAAAATCTCCAGGTCCAGAGTGGGAGAAATCTGCACTCCCACCTCAAGAGAGGCAGTAGCACCAAGAGACCTGAGGCTGCACAGCCCTCAGGGATGCGGCAAGACGACAATTGCGCCCTGGTCACAAACACTGCAGAAGCAGACAATTCAAACAAGAAGAGAAATTACTTTTAAGCAATTGCCACATGCTGAAAGACACTGTACAACAGACTTCACAAACGCCACCTCATGACAATCTTGCAGAAGGGAGGCTAATTTCCCTTTGAGGGTGGGAAAGGGTGACTGGAGTCACACTGAACCCCTATGACACACAGGAACAGGACAAGGCACTAAATGGGGCGTTGCAGGTATTTCTATTGGGAGTTGCAGGCATTTGTCTCTCTGTTGTTGCAGAACAGCTCAGGTGGCGCAACAGCTGTCTGGGACACACTTAACACAGAGCCATCCATGCCACCTTCTATGCCCCCACTGCAAGTGTGTGGGCAGGAACCCACCCTGCCCTGCTCCTCCAGCACCACCTCAGTAAACAGCCCTTCAGGATAAGCCCTTGCTTCTTCATTTGTGCTCCACCTTCAACTCACCTGTCCTGAAAACAGGCAGCCAGAGCTGAACAAGTCCTGGGACAAGGTCTCATAAATGGATGCAACCACATCCCTGCTTTACCAAATGCATCTCAGCAGTGCATCTGCCTTTCCTGCAGCGATACCATAGCAGTGGCTCTGGCTCATTTCACCACCACTGAGCCACTCAGGTCTGTCTCCTTACCATATAGTCACATGTTTACAGGATTTTTTTAGCAGAAGTCCCTGTTCTGAGCCACATGCTGGCTAGGTCAAGCCCCCAAGCCTGAGTCTTGCATTCCCAGTCCCTTGCTGCAGCATGAAATCCAAGCACATTACCAGGGATGGAAAGAGTGACCTTCCCTTCCAGAACAGGGAACACCACCGTGACCTGTACTGCGCTTCTCTGGGGCTTGGCAACACCATGGCCCTGCTGCCCACAAAGCCAAGCAGCTTGAATTAGGCTCAATTGAATTACAGGAGCTGAATTCACAATGCACTGGGCTAAGCCCTGAGAACCACTGAATGGCCATGCCCATTAACTGCAGGCAGATGTTTCCATCTGGCAGGATATAACCATATTTGGAACTTTTAATGTGTAATTTTCAACACTGAATCTCAAAGAGTAATAAAATAGTGCACATATCTGCTCCTTCTTTTTGACACATCCATGATGTAAGGTGGCTATAAGCTACCTCACACCACGTGGAGCAAATACTCAGCACACACCGGCACACAACACCTACACACACCCTGTTATCCCACACTGGTAGGAAGTGGCAGCCCTGCTACAGTAGCCCACCTACATCCTTACAGTCAAGATGAAAAGGGTGAAAGGTTCCACTATCTCGAAACAGGGTGTGGGAGAGCACAGCAGACCCCCAGGGCAATTCATACCCACAACTAGTTTTCTTAAGCAGATCTGACTGGTAATCACAAGCAGCAGCTGGGCCAGCAAGGTGATTGTAAAATTACCCAATGGCAAAGGCCCTGTTTTGTCTGCCTCAGTGCTCTGCACATGATGAGAAAGTGCAGCCTGTGTGACAAGGCTAAGAGAGATCACTGAGTGCTCCTGTGAGTGCAGTTAGGTGTACCACAGACCCTGAAGCAGTGCTGGGTGTGCACACATCCGTGTGCAGATCATGGCTGGTGTGCAATACCTGAGGTCCTGCAACTTCGCTCCTTGGTAACACCAAAGAGCAGTCCGCAGCACATCACACCCAGGTTGGCAAGTTAAGTGATGCGAAGCAGATTCTTCCCCAGCTGCTTTCCCAGCTTGGTCCCTCAGACCAGCTTCTGCTGCTGAGGAGCCAGTTCTTCAAGGATCTGAGGAATCCATATAACCCATTTGGAGCACAGTGCCCCTTCAGTTTTGCTACACAGAATAAGTACAGAATCTTAAGCTTTATTTTTCTATTGGCCAGCAACATAAACTGAGTTAAGAAAAAAAAAAAAAAAGCAGTGAATATTATTACACAGAGAAAAAGTATAAAATAACTCAATGGACACAAGCCACCTTACCATATCTCAGGCTTCCTGACCTCTCCCAACCTGGTAAAACATATTTGAAGGGACTGGGCAAAGGCAGAGATTAAAATATTCTTAAGAAACTAGAAATACTGTTTCAAGCAACATGCTCAATATTTTCCTCTTAGTTAGTAGTCAATACTTGTCAGAAACTTGATTATAAAACAAGAAATAATTTTGAGATTTCTCCTCTAGATCATTACACAATAATTTAGATTTCTTTCCCCTTTCCTGCTGCTGTGGAACCAAGGATACACCTCAGTTCCTCCATCTCTCTTTCTGCATTAGTTAAGGATTATTTAATGGGTCTGATGTTGATGGTGGAATTTCAGATTGATCTGCTCTGAATTTTAACTTGTCAACTTTCAGCACAAGTTCAAGATTTCTGCTCTGTGAACTAAAAACCGCATAATGCTGCAAGGGGTCTGGGTGATTTTGCTTATGTTAACTGTCTGCTGTCAAGGGACAGAGCTCAGCTAGCACCACTAAAAGGCCAGGGGAGAGAAAAAATTTAATTGTTTATAAAAGGGCTTATCTTCACTGCTTAGAAACACCAAAACCCCATAGCCCTTTCTGCTTCAACGGTGTAACAAGCACACCAGGAAGGTGAGAAAGGTAAGAGGCACACAAGGTCCTATGAATTCAGACTAAGACCATGTTGGCATCACAATGGCATCAAGTCCACAGCAGTAATGATGTCTATGTCCTGTAAGTATCCAGGATCCCAATGCAGAGAAAATATTTAATTAAACCTAATCCTCTGCAGCAGACACAGTCAGCACTACCAATTTAGAAGTACACTGGGGCAACTAGTAGACACTGACTCCCCTGACCTTCTCACCAGTAAAGTGGACTTCCAGATCTCATTAAAGCCAGAAAACACTTAGCTGATGAAAAAGCTCTTAGGAGGCTGATAAAACATTTGTATATATTAATTTTCTGCCCAAGAGAGACAAGCCTGGCTGTTTTAATTAAAAAAAATCTAGCCAAGGGAATCTCTCAACATGTGAAACATATGAGAAGGCATTTCCTCTAACTGAACAGGCCAAAGGGTAGCAAGATATGCCAGCTTCAAAAAGAGACCAGTTCTTCACCAAACCTCAGCAGGGTGTAGGCAGGGGGCAAACAAAGTTTTCTTACCCACACTGGAAGCCACTCAATAAAACAGACTAACCCAAAAGAACTAGAAAGTAGTCCATCCTCTTTGCTCCAGAATTGCTAGGAGGCAAAGGCCTCTTGAGGCTTCTAATGGCACTGTACTGGGGGAAGCTTCAAGGAAAAGGAACAAGGATTGGTGAGAAATCCTGAGGCAACACCAGAGTCATGACAAGATTTCAGCTTCACCAAGTTGTGCTTCTGATCTGCAGGGAGAGTAGCTCCTGCCCCAGGCAAACAGGCAGGCATCCTCTCAGGCACAGAACAGCTGTGTTAGGACATTGGTGCACACTCAGGAGGAGGGAGAGAAATCTTCCATGTATGAGAGACTCAGCTCTGGCTCCAGCTCAGCGCAGAAGCATCATCTGTCCTCACAGTCAATGCCTGGTGCTGCTAGAACACTTCTCAGAGAGTATGCCATGGTTTTTGTATAGCATTCTGATACCTTCATGTTGGCTCAGGAAAAGCCTCAAAAGAAAGGGCCCTGGATAAATCTTGCTTCGTAGTTACATCAAGTGACTGTTTCATTAAAGCTTCTAGCACAAGATCCACCAGTCTTTTGTTTCTTGACAATGAAGAGGACCTGCTAAACTCCTGGCTGCCTTGTACGCAACAAGGAGGGTGACTTCCCCCAGCGGGGCCCTGTAAGGTGGTGCATGGTTTGAGAGAAATGTAATTACAGAGCCAAGTCCTCAAGTTTCGGACACTTCTGTGGTGGAGGTGGTGGAGAGAGGTTGGGCTGGCAGGCGCTAAGGGAAGTGGCAGAGGAGGAGCAACAGAGTTCCCACAGCTATTAATATGGTTCTGGCTTTAAACTCTTGTACAAGCAGCAGGTGAAAATCATCCCAAAGATCTACAGGGGCAAAGAGAAGAGAAGAATGTGTGAAAAAAACAGAATTGATGCAACGGAGGCAGCAGTTTGCAAAATAACAGCCTGGAGTGGCAGCTATCTCCTGCCCGCGGATACTGTACTCCAGACTGCAATAAGCAGCAAGAGCAAACAATCTGTGCTAATGCTCATAATTAATCACCAGCAGCTTCTCTGGTGTGTAAATTAGCTACTTGCCAAGACAAAGGGCAAGATGAGGAACTCCCAGAGACATCTGCATTTGAAAGAAAAGAGTATCTTGTGCCCTCCCCTCTAAAATGGGAGTGAAGGGCATTCATATCCTATCCCTTTATTCCTCACCCTCTCCCAAATCTGCAGAACCATAGTGCCGTTTCTCAATACGGCATAACCGAGGGAGAAAGTCTGGATGACTTAAAATAATTCTAATAAACCAGGGTAGGAAACTCCTCCAGACCGGGTCCTCAGCTGCGCAGGCAATCACAGCACATCCCCACAAGAGGGCTCTCTGAGGCTGCCAAACCGCCTGCCACGACCAGCACTGCCTTTCCCATAGCCCTGGAGCAGAAGTCTCCCCCTTGCACAGCTTGCACTCCTTCACCAGAAGCAAATTTTACAGACAAGAGGCTTTTTCTTTGGAGCTAGTAAATCCTCGGGTCCCCGCGAAGTACCGGGCAGCTTCTCCTTGCCAGGCAGGAAAGAGCCTAAAACACCTGATTTTTTCCATCCTTCAGCTCTAGGGTTCCTTGAACTTCCACCCAGGACCCCCAAAACCCCACTCAGCCCTTTTACCTGCACACAAGCAATGCTGATCCCCACTGCCCCAATGATTTTTAGATGCTCTTGAATGAAGTTTTCCAGCTTCGTAATGCAACCACTCTGCAGGGTGAAATAAGGACATGGAAAAGCAGCTTCATTTTAACCTCTTGTGTTGCTGAGTGGATCTAGTACCAAGACCTCTAACATGACAGGAGCCTTTCAAGAGTTAAATTCTTCCCACTGCTATTTATGACAGCAATGAGTTTCACTGTGGACCTAAAAAAACAAGCTCTGCCTGCCTCTGCCTTGCAACTGCAACCTTGGCTGGCAGCGTGATCTTTCCCTTCCTGTTTCAGGCCCAAATTTTTGTGGTCATAAGGCAAAAATAAATCAGTAAGAGCATTTGCTGTTTCTGTTGTTTTGGTGGGTTTTTTGGAAGAGTTCCCTTTAACTAATTAAGCTGTTTAATCTGTTGAGGCAGGTTTTCCATAGTAACATGACGGAGATTTATTGTGTAGGCTACAACAGTGCCCCAAGGGTGCTGGGGAACCTCCTGCTCCAGGAGTTTACTGTGAACAGACAGCTACACTCAGGCAGGCAGAGGGAAGGAGTGAGCACATAGCCCTCCAGGGAGGGATGCCAAAGGCCTCACTTTTACCATGCCAGCATTAGCTTTTAAGAGTCAGCCCCAAATGCCCCGATATGAAGTTACTCATTTTCCTTGATCTGACACTTTCCTCCATTTTTCTTCCCCAAAGCTGCTAAAATCCCTTCTGAACTCTGACTGAGACCTCGTATTACAACATGCAGCATCTGACTGTAGATCCAAACATCCTCTTAGAGCTTTTTCTCTAGAGCTAGCCCAATACATTTGGCAACCTACAGGGCCTCTCAATAATGCAGCTCGGCAGCCACCTCCAGCTTCATGCAGCACAGACGATGGGAATTGTCAGCCCTGCCCCTCAAAGAGCTGTGGGTTTCCAGTCTCTGAAACTTCATTAGCCCTTGGACTCTCTTCTGTATTTTCTCATTGGATCTCGCCTGTAAGGCACAAACTTTATGGGAAAGCAGTCTTTCTGAAGAGCAAAACCCAGCCAAGCAGCTGGACATAAGAGGGATTATATCAGATCTGAAAGACTCCCTGTTCATTTTCCGAAGTTTGATGGGGATGAGCTGTTTGAGTTGCTTGGCTTAATGGCAGGTGTTATTCACACCCCTCTTCTGTGTGCTGCTCCAAGCACAGACTGCGAGAAAGAATATTTGCTTTGAAGGGGCTGTCTCTTCACGCACAGCCCTACTTAACTGTCAGTGGGATAGGAACAAGGAATAAGCTCCAGCTGTTGCTTCCCAGGCTCAATACAGCCAGCCAAGGTGCTGGTTCCACTGATGAGAAAAAGGACTATGCTACCCCATAGAGAGTGTCACAATGGGCAAGTTAAAGCCAGGTGACAGGACGGGAGCATGCCAAAATAAATGCAAGAACTTTTACCAGCCTTATGCAAACTAGATGAATAAATGGTCTGAGAGCTACCTGTTTACTTACTCAGCTAGTGTGGGATTCAATCTGCTTCTTCTAGAAAAGAGACAAGCCTCTCTATCTCAACTCCAGCCTTCTTTTCAGTCCAAACTGCAGCCCACTGAAACTGGCCCAATTTGACTGCTACATGGCTCTCTTTCTTCCTACACTGTTTCTTCATGCTGTAGGTCAAACCCTTCTATCTCAGTCAAGGACCAAAAGTATCCCCAATTACACCTCACTGAGTAATTCAAATGACAGGAAGTTGTGTCAAATGCATGGCTCAAAACCAAGACTCTTGCTAGAACCAACAACCTCTCCCACTTCCCCTATCACTAGTATACTGTATAGTAACAAATACAATTTTTTAGTCTTTTCTGTGTCTACATACAAAACAGTAGCCTAGATGGATGAATGCTCTATTTCTGCTTTCTAAGGAATCTTATGGACTTTGAAGCCTACTGACAGCATCCACCCAACACCCTTGCTCCCTTGCCCACCTCCTTTAGGCAGGTCTGAAGCCCTTTTGCTCTTTACCTCCTTGTAGATGTTGGAAGGATGGTCTCTTCGGCCACACAGGTCAGTTATTGTCTTACAGCAGCTGTCTGGGACTTTCCGTCCACTGGCCTCTGGAGATTTGATCCACAGGCTGTCAGCCCAGTCTGTGTAGTTGTTGCTTCCACAGCACTTGAACTGCATGCACACAGAGAAAAGGATGAGCCTGCAAACACTGCAATCTCCTCCCTCCAGCCTCCCACAGAGACTCCATCTATATCTCAGGGGTTTCTTTGTTTGTTTGCTTTTGGGTTTTTTGTAGGGTACTATAATTATTAGTGACTTGTGTTAAGAGTCCCCAAAATGGCCATTAAATATCAGCTTCACCCATCTTTCAGCAGCTGTGACTTTTGTTTACTCCTGGGATGAACTGTAACCAGAGTGCACCTGCAGCTGTCTCAGCTATTAACTACTGGACTGGAGAGTGTCAACAGTGGTATAATTGGGTAAGTTACCACTTACTATCTCAAATCCACCTAATGTGTGTAATAGGCCCCATGCTTTGAAAGTGCCTGTGCAGAAGGGTCCTTTCTGTGGGAAAGCCTGTCAGAACTGCACAAGCCCTCCCCCGAACCACCCCTGAACAAGACACAGCTAGCAACACCAGCAAGAAGGCTCTTCTTTCATTACAGCTTGCTCTCTAGGGTACCGAAGAGCTTAACGATTTTCTCAGCAATTCCTCCAGAGCTTTGAAGTGGAAATTAGAAAGACCTGTCAGAGTGACTCAGTAGGTCCAGTTCACTCTGGGAGCAATTCAGATGTTGCTTACCCAGTACTACAGGACATGCAAGTCAGAGATCACACCCTGCAATTCTGCCAGCTGCATGGCCCAGGCCCCAACTCTCCACCCAACCTTGTCTTGAATCAGAAGGAGCACAATGTACACTCCAGATACAGAAGAAACATCTGTATGTTGAATGTCAAGAGAACACAATGCCTTTTGTGTGTTTTATATTAAGCCCTGCAATTGAATTAATTCTCCCTGCCTCTAGAGGTACCTACCTCCTGCTGTAGTTTGTCTACTGCGCTGGTAACACTCTCTTCTCCCTCCTTCTGGTACTTCTGGGTCATAGTGTTCTTCAAATTTTGCTTCAGTTCCATGCTCAGCTGAACGGAAGAGACAAGTGAAATAAAATCACAAGGCAAACTCACCCCTCAGAGCAACCCAGAGCCCTGCACAGATTTTACTGCCTTTGTTCCAAGAGAAAAGCAGAGAGCCTAGTAGAAGCTATAGCTTACTTCAAGATCATTCTCCAAGACTGGACAGGCTTATTTCCAATTGGTTACAGCTCATGCCTCCATTGCAATACCTGGAAGGAGGTGCTCCAGGACGAAATTTCAGCCTGAGCTACACATCACTATATGGGTCCTCACCTTGAATCATACGATTGCCAAGACATGCCTGCATTGAAAGAGAATACAAAACTGTGCCTGCTTAAATATAAATATGCCTATAAGACCATGTGCAGTGCTCTCTCTCTGAAGCCTGGGACAAAATACTAAAAACCAAATGACTTTGTCCAGGAGTAGGAGTTGTGGGCATGCTGGGCTGAAGCCATGTAGTCTGAATAGCTCATGTATCAACATCCTCACCACAGAAGGGAGTTAAGTGTGTGACTGCAGAAGTACTGCAAGGCCTTTTTTTGGAAGTACCGAGTTTCTGAAAGTACCATCATAAACTACTGGTATGGTTTATGTTGACTAGATTCAAACATTTATTCCTGTGGAAGCTCTTTTAATCTAGCTGAATTATTTTTGCCTATCCAGGTGACAGCCAAAAGTGCCAAAGAGCTGCATCTTTTTTGTGATCCTGGTTCATACAGCAACATTGCTTTAGTCCAACACCTGTGAAGTTAGAAGTTTCCTATACCAATAAACAACACCAATATGCATTTTAGATGGGGTCAATGAATGAAACAGGTGGGTAGCCTCTCTATACACCTTTTATTCTACATGGCAAGTAATAAATGACAGGTCAAGCATCTGGTTATGCTGAACTGTGCAAAATGCAGTCTGCAGTTTTTTCTCCCTATTTTTTTATTCTCCCAAGATTTTTCCAACCCCATGTGTCAAACAGGGACAACAACCTACTTCACAAAGATGATAAGAAGCTTCATTCACTAATATTTGCAAAATGCTTTGAGATCCTGGGCTGCAAAGCTCTAGAGAAGTGCGAAGGACTTAGTGTAATAAAAAGAAAGGAAAAGCTTCAGCAGCTGGAAGGCATCGGAGGCAAATAAAGAAAAGAGTTAATTAGCAGAATTATTACTTGGGAGAAAAGCAGTTACCTGCAGGTTCATGGGGAAGTACTGCAGCATGGAATAGAGATAACAAAAGAAACATTTTAGACACAGACGTGCAAGCCTTAGACACCAAAGCAAGGGCTGAAATAAAACCAGTGGCAAACAGAGCAAGCAGCCTGCAAGCAGGAAAGAAGGGCGATTTGTCAGTCAAAGGGCAAGGGGAAGTGCAGCTATTTTCAGATTCCCTCAAGTGATCTAAGGCATTCAAAGGTATAGCTCCAAATGTTGTCCCTTATTTCAACCTAACAATCAGCTCCCCTTCAACTATTATCATATGTAAACTTTGTGCCTTTGCATGGATGGATGGACAGACCTCAGCTTCTTGCCATGTCTGCCAGGATTGATCTTTCCCTGTTAAATATGTGCACTCATGCCACATCCCTGCCTGGTAGGGGCTGGAACAGTTCTTTGGCAAACCATCAGTGCCCATCCTAGTGAGGCAAAGGACAGAAGGCCCAAGCAACAAAGCAATGGCAAGGAATCCTGGCAGCAAAGCCAACAAGAAGGGATGCCCAGCTGCTTTTCAGACAGCCACTTCACAACAATCCTAATTTGCCGTTTCCAAACAATTTCCAGATGTGAGACCAACTTCCCAGGCCATTTGTGTCTTTGTGGCTAAACTCCCTTTGAAAGCAATGTTATGACTAACGCCTCTGCTTTCTGTAACTGCAAAAAGTGCCAAGCTACAACTGCAGCTGTTGGGACCCTGTGCTGTTCTCCAACCCCTCAGCTGGGCTGGTTAAGTAAAGCTCTCAAAAACTTCTTGACCTGAAAGGACCTCTCATCTGAACCATTCATTATCTTTGCCAGTTCAAACGTATGGCTCTTGCCATACAATCCAAGAGTTCCTGGACACAACAGGAACTGTTCCTATGTCCTAAATACACGAAGTGGCACTAACGTCTTCTACAAGGCTCTGCAGAAAAACAGTGCACAAAGGTTAACCACAGGAAGAAGCTGAGCGGCAAGGCTGAGCAGTTGCCATAGAGTAACCCCCACCACTTTGTCAAGAACAGTAAATAATCCAAGGTCTTCCGTATGGGGAGGGCGCGACTACAGACATGTGGAAAGGTGAACCACAACCAGACCCTCAGTCCCAAGACTCCAAGCACAATTCTGGCTGGAGAAATGGGATGATAACCAGCTGTTTCCCTGGTTTGAGTCTCTAAGGACTAATGTTCACTCACCTGCTGGTAGTAGATATAGGCCAGGATTCCAGCAATAATCTCCAGGAGAAAGATACACAGCAACAATATGAAGTACTGTAAAATAATAGGAATAGCAGGACATTAGAACAGAATGTAAGGAGATGCTGGGAGCCAGCTTTTCATTAACTGGTAAAATGCAAGACTGTGTCTTCATCGATGCTTTTCTGCAGCGGCATTCAAAGGCAGAGACTGGGATTAAGACCCCAACAAGGTAGGAAAGGAACAATCCCACAGACTAAACAAACAAACAAAAAACAAAACCAAAAAACCCTACAGGATAACTGAAGACAAGCAGCAGCAAGTATGAGTTTAACTCAGAGCCAGAGGGATGCAGAGAAAGGAAAAGTGCAGGCAACTGAGATAAGATCACTAGACAAAAGAAAGTAGTTGCTGAATAACCTGATGACTATGCTCAATATCATACAAAACATCTGATTCTGACATCAATACAAAAAAAAATTAAAATTTTGCTTGTTTTGATATTGCTTAGGGCACTTCACCAAGTTACTAAGGAACACTGTATGTTATAATTACAATTCAATAAAGCAACAAAGGACCCATTACACCAAGGATATAGAAGACCACCTAAACATAAGCATAAACCACAGATTTCTGTTCCAGTGACTTCTGCGGGGCTCCAACACAGGCTTAAGAGCACTTTTGAAGCAGATGGACTTTAGCACTGATTCACACTCAGGACTGTGACTATATGCTCTGCTGAACTAGGATCTAGGGGCAAAAGCTCAGTATTTCTAAACTAAAGTGAGAAGAGCTCTTAGAAGAGCAAGAGAAGAACATTACTGTTTCTTAAAAGGGCTTAATGGTAAAGATATGGAAAGGAATGTGCCCTGCTTACCACAAGGAGAATTAAATGAACAGTACATAAAACTTTTCGGGAGCACTGTTCCTATACATAAACAGGAAGGGAAGCCAAACCTCTGAGGACAACCTGTGTACTAGATTAAAAAGATTGGGCAGACTTGAAGACAGATGGCAATGTGACCACTCCCTCCTTAGGGTCAAAGAGAGCTTTTCAAGGAGGACCCCTGTCCTGACACACAGCTCCTGATTAGCAATGAAGTTTCTTTACAGATCCAGGTTGTTCTGTGACTGCTACTAAACTAATCTTTCTGTAGATAAAGCTGAAGAAACATCAGTTCCAGCCATAACAAGGACCTCATGCTAAGTTGGCCTCCTCGGGACAGAACAAACAAAATATCTCCCATTTTCTGTTTTACCCCTGAGCTTAAGAAATGGCTGTTGCCAAGGGATGAAGCAAACAGCTCCCTATAAATATAATTGGATATTAAACAATCTCTGAAGACCTGGACACAGCAAGCTGACCCACACAGCATGGATGCCTTTTCTTGCACAAGGGTTACACTCCCACTGTGCACTCTCCTTCCTTTGCTAGGTATTTCCAAGCCCCTTCACAGGAGTAAAATGTCACAGACACACTTAGTCTTCCTCTTTCACCCTGTTGGGATTCAGCAGCTGTGAACGATGGACAGCTGGTTTTTATCTGCAGATCGGGCTTTAATTTGAGCATACAATCTCAGGCTTTCACTCCCCAGCCCCACGCTCTCTCCCAGTGGCTAAGGCAGCCAAACACTGACTTACACTGACCATCTCTGCAGAGGCAGCCAAACACTGACAGTCTCTGCAAATGCCTGTACAAGGTACCATTCATACCAGGGGAATGAGTCACCCAGTGCAGTGTGGGATAGCTAAAGCTGGTCCCAAAACAGGAGGCTGAAAGGGGGGCAATAAAGGATTGGCATGCCTTGATACAAAGGCTGCCTTTCTTTTGTTGGGACCCCTTACACCCTAACTGCTCTGACATCATCTCTCTGCCAAAGGGGCAGGGAGGGTGGAAGGATGCTGAGAACAACTAATGAACTGGCAAGTTTGTTTATTTTTCTGGGCTCTGTGTCATCATGTCAGAGGCATTCAGGTAAAGCTGAGTCGTTTCAACACAGCTCACTGTGCTGGCTTATGGTGGAGAGAAACAAGTATGTACCCAGCAGACCTTAAAAAATGTGAGTCTCAAGGCCCTTGTAAAACCTTTTAAGTGAGGTTACTGCATCTGCCACTCATGCGTCCAACCTGTCTCTGCTGATACACTGCATCACTACCCTTATCTCAGCCTCATCATTCCCTCAAGGCCACATCCAAGTATCATGCTGAAATAGGGGAGCAGCAGCTTTCACTCTAGAGATACCCAGAGCACAGTGCTGCTCTCCTTGCCCTTCATCAGGCATTGCAGGGCTTTCTTACACAGGTCTTCTCAGGGAGCAGCAGGCCAGCTCTGGCATAAAGCTGTGAGGACATGCCCTACTGGCTTCCTAAGAGGCTGCGGAACAAGTCAGAAATGTGGGATCACCCAAAGGCCGGTAGTAGACACATGCCTGGACCTGGGTGGGCTCTGGGCAAAATTTGCTCTTACTCTGGCTCCAAGCTGTCTCTGGCTTACTTCAAGCTTACTCTGGCTGCCTGGTGTCTTCTCAGATCTATAGGATCCAGATTTCTCCCATCCAGCTTCAAGTGTTTGAGTGAAGTGCCAAGCTTCAGTGTTTTCCCTGAATAACTCATAGTATAGGTCAACCCACCTACAATCCAAATTGATCTCTGGAGAGATCTTTCCACTACATGAAGAAGCAGTATCATTTTAGTGGGAGAGCTCCAGGTGGAAAATGCTGCAAGAACAGAAATCCTAACCAATGTGTTCCTTTCTCCCTATCCAAGGTAGCTAACTACATGTGGCAGTGTGAAGGGCCAAGACCGAAGAATACCACCTTCCTCCTTTACCTGCAAGGTCTTCTATTTGATGTGTATTTTCCCAAGACTCCTGCTTACAGACTTTTGTGTATGAAAGCCTGCATCTCAATTGAAGTGTAACACAGTAGCAGCTTCTGTGCTTGTAAAAGCCTTTACTGCAGCATCAGGACCAGCTCCAGAACCACTGCCTTGCCTGCTCACAGAGCCAGATAAACTCCACATCTGCTACCTCAGCACATCACCTGGCTAAAGAGGGATGAGGAAGGCAAATAAGCAATGACAGACAAATAGTAGCACAGCTGTGAGTGATGAGCAATTAAATACCGTGAAAAGCCTTGAAATGGGCCCAAAACACTCATAGCGAGTCTCCAACAGCAAAACAAACTAAAAAACAGATATGGATTTTACAAACAGCACTTATAAAAGCTGTCAATAATTGATTTTTGAAAGCACCAAGGAGGCATTGGGGATAGTGGAGAGTGCAACTTACAGCACTTTCTCCCATATTTATGTGGGCCTCTGGTACAGAGAGATATTGGGACAGGCTGGCACAGACCCCAGGGCACTTACTGTGAAGCTGTCAGGATTGCTGTCTGAGCTCAGAGCTGGCACAGGCCCCCAGTCTCACCCAGCCCTGGCAAGCACAGCCCTGTCTTTTTTGTGCAGATTAGTCACCGGCAACCAAAGCAGAGGACAAGCGAGAAGAGACAATAGGCCTATTAGGACCAGCCACTCTGAAAGGACATGTGGTGTAAGGACAGAGTAACCTTTTGTTCCCAAGAGACAATTATTAGTTTTCTGTTGCAGAATTACAAAGAAAACCCCACTGAATTTTTATCTATAGCTTCTGGCTAAGGAAAAAAGATGAAGGGAGATCTTTCTGGCACAGAAAGTAGGTGAAGCAAAGCCAAAACAACTGCTGCAGACCAGGAGCCTAATGAACAAGCACCAGTAATGCATGCACTGCATTCTCTGCGTTTTAGTTTCTCTTCCTGGCCCTACTCTGCCTCTTACAGGGATTACTAGGCTTTCAACACAGTGGTACAAGCATGAGGCTTGCTCATGACTCCTACTTCTGCTCCTCTGTCCAAATGAACAAGAGGAAACAGGACAGCCAGGTGAACAAGAATTTGCAATGGAATGAGCTGGTGAAGAGTTGCTTTCCTGTAACTGTGAAAGTGAAGAGCGACTGTTATTTCAGTCACTGCACTCACCACTGTAGCCCAGATATTAAAAGGGACTGCTGCCACACTCCAGACAAAGTGAGATTTAAGAGAGGAAGCAGAATAGAACCCTAGGGCAGGTCAAAAACTTCAGTGTAGGTGGGTGAGCGGGGAACTCAGGAAGTAACACAAGAAAAGGTGTAGAAGAGGCAACAAATTATCAAAACAGTGTAGCTTTTTTGTGGAAGCAAAACTAAAATAACTTTTTTGAAACTAAAGAAAACATTAATAGGAAATGTTCTGATTTTTGACAACCAAGTAAAAAAGTGTGCTACTTTTGCTTGAACCTAGTTTTATTAAAAGGCAGTTTTGTTACACATCTCTCTCACCTTCCTCTCCTCATTTTCCAAAAGAGAATATGAGATTGACAGGGAAGAAGAGACTCAAAAGCTAAGAGATTTTGTTTTGAATAGTTTCAAACAGACATTCTTACACAAAACATGGGTATTAAAACTATACTATGTACTTTTTAACCATGCAATAGTAAGCACCTTCTTTGGGTGGATGAAAGGAAATGCTCTGCAGTAGAGCCTGCCGCCAAGGACAAGGACAGCACTGCTGTTAAGAGCTGAAGGCCTTAGTGGTATTTGGTCTAGGGCAAATAAATAAGGTTGGTGCAGAACACAACTAAGGTGTTTCCCTGCCTCCCAGTATGGTTCAGGTTAAAATGGGGTGAATCCTCCCCCCAGAAAAACAACCAAGGAAAACTTACCACTCTTAGCAAATTCCGACGCTCTTTGAAGGTGGCACAGCAACCAAGGATGCCAGTGACCATGACAACCACCCCAGCCACCACCAGAATATAAGCAGTTGCAGAATACGTGCTGGAGGAGAGCAGGCTGATGTAGTCACTCTTCTCAGCCAGGGTCCAGGTGCCCACTGCCATAACAGCCCCACCAGCCAGCTAGGTAGAGAGAGAAGCAAGCAAATGAGAGGCATCTGATGCATGAACTTCCTCACCTCCCAGGACAACTGGACTGGGATACCAGGATGTGCCTCGGTTCGCGACACTGACCCTCAGGAGTCCCACACCATCAGGGTCACAGAGGAAGTCCAGCAAAAGGAAGACTTTGGTTCAGTTGAAGAGGATTGGGTTAGGGACCAATTAAGTAAACTTAACATTCACAAATCCATGGGTACTGATGAGATGCACCTGTGAGTGCTGAGGAAGCTGGCAGCAGTCATTGCTAGGCTGCTCTCCATCATCTTTGAAAAGTCCTGGAGAACAGGAAAAGTGCCTGAGGACTTGAGGAAAGCCATTGTCATTCCAGTCTTCAAAAACGACAAGAAGGGGGACTTGGGTAACTACAGGCCAGTTGGCCTCACCTCCATCTGTGGAAAGGTGATGAAACAGCTTATTCTTAGTGCCATCTCAATACACATTGAGGAGAGGAGGGTTTATCAGGAGTAGTCAGCATGGATTCACCAATGGGAAGTCATGCTTGACCAATCTGGTAGCTTTTTATGATGGCATAGCTAGATGGACAGATGAGGGGAGGGCAGTTGATATGGTCTACCTTGACCTCAGCAAGGCTTTTGACACTGTCTCCCATTGCATCCTTACAACCAAACTTGAGAATTGTGGATTGGACAATTGGGTACTGAGATGGATTGGGAACTGGCTGAAGAACAGAGCCTAGAGAGTTGTGGTCAGTGAGGCCAAGGCCAGCTGGAGGCCTGTGACTAGTGGTGTCCCCCAGGGGTAAGTACTGGATCAAGTCCTGTTCAATACATTCATTGACGACCTGGATGAAGGGACTGAATGTACCCTCAGCAAATTTGTTGATGATACAGAACTAGGTGGATTGGCCAACACATGGGAAGGCTGTGCTGCCATCCAGTGTGACCTGGACAGCTGGATGGAGAGAAACCTAATGAAGTTCAACAAGGGCAAGTGTAGAGTACTCCATCTGGGGAAGAACAACCCCATGCACAAGTTACGGGGTGACCTGCTGGAAAACAGCTCTAGGGAAAAAGACCTGGGAGTCACGGGCTGACCATGACCCAACAATGTGCCCTCGCAGCCAAGAGGGCCAATGCCATCCTGGGATGCATTAAGAAGAGTGTGGCCAGCAGATCGAGGGATGTTCTCCTCTCCCTCTACTCTGCCCTGGCGAGGCCTCACCTGGAGTGCAGTTCTGGGCTCCTCAGTTCAAGATGGACAACGAACTACTGGAAAGAGTCCAGCACAAGGCCACCAAGATGATTTAAGGGGCTGGAGCATCTGTCTTGTGAGGAAAGGCTGAGAGAGCTGGGTCTGTTTAGCTTAGAGAAAAGGAGGCTGAGGAAGGATCTCACCAATGCTTATAAATAGCTAAAGTGCAGGTGTCAGGAGGATGGGGTCAGACTCTTCTCAGTGGTGTCCAGTGACAGAGCAAGGGACAATGGTCACAAACTGGTAAACATGAGGTTTAACCTGAATATGAGAAAATACTTGTTTACTCTGAGGGTAACAGAGCACTGAACAAGCTGCCCAGGGAGGTTATGGAGTCTCCATCCCTGGAGACATTCAAAACCTGCCTGGATGTGTTCCTGTGTAATCTGCTCTAGGAGATCCTGCTCTAGCAGTGGGCTTGGACTAGATGATCTCCAGAGGTCCCTTTCAACCCCTCCCATTCTGTGATTCTGTGTGATTCTGTGAAGCCCATTCTGCACTCCTTACACCAAAACTGGAGTGCCTCTGAAATAAAACTGAAGCTTCTTACCCAGAAAAAAAAGTTGAAGATGAAGAGCAGGTACTTGAGACAGATGGTCCCACATGTTTCCTTCTGTTCTGTATACTCACGCATCTTTCTGGCTCAGCAAGTTTCTGGAAAAATAAAAATAATAATAGATAATCAGAAAATCAGTCAGTCATCATACCCTTCTGCCAAAAGGCCAGCACTACTACTCTCCTCCTGCAAGAACTCACAATTCTGACGTTCTGCTGAAGTAAGCCAGTTGAGCAAGCCACTCAAGTGACTTCAGGGATGCTAGACAGTGCTTGCTCAGATAAAGAGCTCTTGTATTCATTTGGGTGACTACACAGCGTAAGACCTCGTGCAGTGAGGGAGGCAGATGGTACCATCATGTGGGCCTTCCTGTATTGCCTTCATCCTCTTCCTCTCTGCCCATCCTACTGCCAACTTCTGGAGATTCATTTTCCTTTAGATTGATACTTCCAGTGGAGGGATCATACTTACCATTGGTCAAGCCAAAACCACAAATTGTGATCAATGTTACGGTGAAGAAACTTCAGTATAGTTCATGCTCACTTCTTCCTATTTGAACCGAAATAAATGAAATCCCAGACCGCTATCCAGAAAATCCCAGTATCTGGCTCCTGACTGCATCCAGTAGCTGCTGCTTCTGAAGGCAGCGAGAGAAACCTCTGACATTTATGGAGTAATCTGTTTCCAAAGAATATTCTTTGCCTCACTGGCATTAGTTACAGCTGGCTTAAATAGATCCCTCTCTAAGTTTGGGGTATTTTTAATCTTTACAAGTTTAAATGGGAACATGTTTGTTATCCACTCAAATGCCCTATCCAACTGCAACATAACTACATTTTATTTGCAGGGAACTGTTTGTGTTTGCTTCATGCCAGCTCACTCGAAAACCTCAGCCAGGCCTGTGCTTTAGAAACTAATAAATGAAGGTAACAGGGAAGGCAAAGGAGAGAACATACCAGCAATCCCACCCATGCCTGTCCACTATCACCACTTCACAAGAAAACATTTTCCTCTAGAATAACATACGGCAACAACAGTTGGCAGCAGAAAGGTGTTTCATTGACAAAGGGAGCAGCTCTAAGATGGTGGCATATATTAAGAAGAATAACTCTTAAATGTTATCTTCAGAAGATACCAGAATCTCCAGCACTACCATGTTGCAGCACAAAAAGACCCAGAGCAGTGGGGAGGAATGGATGCTGGTGGCACCATATGTGCAGAACAGACTTGTAAATTCTGAATAAGACACCTTGTGAATGCAACATTCATGGAAGGTGACAAATGTATAGCTCCCAGAGGCTTAATTTAGCCACAAAACAGGAACAGAAGCACTGAGGCAGGCTCCCACAGCCACACACGCTTGCAAAACCCACAATAGGTACCTCAGCCCAGAGCCTAGAGATGCCCTTCCAATAAGAGATTCTAAGGGTTGGACTTGGCTTTTTGCCCATCCCTCCTAACATCAGCGTCATACGCAGAGGAAAATGCACTACAGGTTTCCTGAGTCTTACCCCTGGTTCATATAATTGATAGCCAGTGTATGTTAACAATGCTTCCTGTCTTTGGGCCAGCTTCTTGGCCCAGTTACCCTCTTGTTCCAGAGGATTTCAGGAACCTTTCCCTCTTCTTCTGAAAGTACGTCCCCCACCAAAAAAATGCCACCCAGGTGTTTCCACATACCACCATATAGCACGTGCTGGGCCCTAGTGAGAGATGGTTATTTGTCCCTGCTCCACTGAGTGCTGCCTACAGGCCTTCCAAGCGGCTTGACTTTATGGCTGGGAGGAGACAATCCATCTGTTTCCAGAAAGCTGGCAGGAGACAGCTGCAGGTTTATAAAGCTCAGTGATTGACACAGGGATGGCAGACCATGAATCAGAAAGCAATCAGGGCTGTGTCCTGTTTGATCTATCCTTCCTAGTCAGGAGCAGAGCTGATGGCACTGACTGCCTCTGCATGCTTAATGACTCACCCAGTGAGCTGTTCAGGGAGAGAGGTCTCTCCAGACCCTCTTTTTGGAAGTCATGTGTTTGTGCTCCTTGTCTCACACGTTGTGACCTGCCACCTCCCATTGCCTGCAAAGGCTGGGTCAGGCTTTAGGGAACTATGCGCATCTTCAGGGAAAGCAACCAGAGACACCAGTGAAACACCTTTCCTGAAGAGCCCAGGCAGTGGAAAGGTGAGCCACAATCTGCCTCACGGGCTAAGGGCGACTTTGGGCTCTGAGCCTCGTGGTCTCAAAAAGCACAGAGGTGTTGATCTGCACCACAGCACTGGCATGAACATAGGGGGTCTCAGCCTAAATTCACTGATGTGACCATGGTTTCTTAGTTTCAGTCGTCTTCATAACAGACCCTCAAAAGTGACATAAATCACTCTTGAAAACAGACAAGTAACGTTAATTAACACAACAGTTAAATTCTATTTTAAAGCAAAAAGGCAAAGGTCTATTCTGAATCGTATTGATAAGTATGAAAGAGCTCTCCAGGGTAGAGAAACTGGTGAGCTATGCCATGGGGTGTACTTACAAATGCTTAAAAAGATATTCATTAGACATAAGCTTCATAATGGGAAGTGCCTTGCTAACTGAAAAGGTGGTTAGAAGACCAAAAGCACTTCCATAATGAAGTTCACTTGGTCCAGTCCAGTAGACAGTAGCTTCACCCGCAGGTTAAATTTAAGCAAGCAATCAAGGGATACAGGCTGTGAAGTTTAGTAATTCAATGAAGAAATGTATTTTTATGTAATTTGCCAGAAATCAACAACAGGTTCTACTATGCCTACACACACTGCAATGTCAGTGACAAGTAGAAATAATGCTCTAATGAAAACAAAAGGCAGGAGGAAAAAACAAGGACAAACTCAGTGTGACAGACCCTGCACATGAAAGGGAGGGGTGACCATTTGAAGATTAATTCAAGAAACTGCGATTTGAACAGTGTGAAACCAATTCTCCACTCTGACACAAACTTGCTGCATGGCCTTGGGCAAGTCCCTTAGTCTGCTCCTTGCCCCTGCTCTTCCCCCCCAGCAGAAGACCCTCATCTTACTCTAAACCTAGTGATGTTGTAAGGCTCTGCACAGCAAACCCCCACTGACAGAAGAATGCCAGCTTTGAGACATGACAGGCTCCAGGTGACTGGTGTATTTGCAAAAGCCCTATAGCAACACAATTTCACTGCCTCAAAAGTGCTTTTGCCAGTATACGCTGTGAACTGGAACAACCTCTTTTGGGATTAGTAAAATCCATACTTATGAGAGGACTGTCTAGTAAAGTGATTTTGGCAACCAGATTTTTGGCAACCATGCTGGCTCAAATGTCAAAGAAGCTAGTAATGAAGTTGCACCAGGACACTCCATCTCAGTTTGCCTGCCTCAGCTTCCCTTTGTGATTCAGCTGCTCTCTGTCTCTCAGTTTTACAGCCCTAGGCCCGGAGTGGAAAGATTCCCACAGGAAAGGAAAGGGCCTAGGCAAACTCTGAACTGGTAACAACCTTGAAAGTACAAACAGAAGGCCAAGTTGAAGTCTGTAACACCAGCTGCTCTCTGGTGTTGAAGAACAGGGAGTTAAGCCTAGCTATAGCTAGACCAAAACAGAGACAAAGCAAGAATAAACAGATAAACAGAAGAGTTTGCTTGGTGAGAAAAGGGCCTTCTTGAGTATTTCCACTGTTTTCCTTTTGTTCTCCAATAAGAGATGTTGGAGGTATGGCTAAGTAGCTAAATGACAGCAGTCAATCCACTTTATTCTAGAAAGGCCTGGTCCCATCTTTGATCCGGAAGACTCCTGTACAGTTTCCCTAGGAGGTGTGCAGGACCTTCTCCTCTCCAGCAGGGACACCTGCTCGAGTGATTACTCCTCAGAGGTTGAAAAATGAGACAAGGGACACCCAGCTGTAGCCGTAAAAGGATGAGAGATATCAACTCCCTATATGTCTTCATGAGCCAGCTTTAAATATTAAGAAATCTTTCACTGTTAAGTTCTAGAACTGTAAGACCTTAGGATCCTTTTAGATAATTGTAATTATTGTATTATCACCTTGCCTAGGTGTTACTTTAATCATTGTTTTAGATCTATTATAAGGCCTACTAATAAGTAAGTTGCTAACATTTAAATGCCAACTGACTATTAGTTTTGCATTTTATTGTTAAGATACCTTTTGCATTATTGCTTTAATGTTCTGTTCTGCTACCATAATATCCCAACACTCATACAATCCAGGTTGTGCCTTTTTTACTTCAATCATTAAGACTCCAGTGCTGTTTGCAATAAATCTTGTTTCGTGCATATACATCTTGTCTGCTATCTAGCCCCATTTGGGACAGAAGTACAAGAGAATGGAGTAATAGTGAAGCACTTACATGAAAAGCAAGAAAGAAACGATGAGCCACTATACAAACATCTCAAAAAAAAAGAAAAAAGGAAAAAAGAAAGAGATGAGCACATCCTGATTATCTGACTGCAATCCACAACCTTGCAGCTGGGTAAGAACACATGGTACATACTGCCAGGCAAGGCAGGGGTCACTTCAAAAGCTAAACCATTCCATGACCTGATTTTCTCAGTCTCTCATCCTACTGAGACTGAACTCTTAGGACAAACTGAACAACAGGAACATACCAGAAGTTGAGCAGTTTGGCTCCAGATCTGTGTGCTGAGCACCTGGGAACACAAGCATTGCACAAACAGTTGTTTTGTTGCACTGAGCCACCTAAAATCTCAATGGCAGGACTTGCTCTGGTATCCCACATCAGACCACTATATTTTTATATTTGCAGGCACGCACCTACATCCCAGCTCAAAAAGCACATGGTATGCATGCAAGCACACACACACATTCCTGCTGGCTAGACATTCATTTAGTCATCACAGACGTTGCTTGATACATTTGCCTCAACTTGCACAGTAACTGTACTTAATCAAATAGGAAGGAAAGCCAGGCCTTCGGGTTTTTTCTGCACAACCTGCCCTAAAGCAGCATCTGATGGATGGGGAAGAAACAATGCTAAAGCAAATGAAATAGCTCCCAGGCCATTAAAAACACTACTATTTTTAAGTATTGATTTTTGAATGAGAGCAAGAAAACTGGTATCCAACACATCAGTGACATCTATTCCATAAATAACTTGTATGCCAGCAGTTAGATAACTTCTAACATCTTTGCTGACACACACAAGAAAGACTTGCTGCAGGATATCCCACTGCACCTATGCTGCTATAAAAGCTCCCAAAGGGCTGCAAGCTCAACACTGTTAACTCCTTGCTAATACAGACACCTCACACACCCTCAGAGGGCACACTGCTAGTGCGGAGGATAAGGTTCAGCTAACCTGAAGTCTATCTGAGCTGGGCCAGATAACCCTGGCCCTGAGGCAGCTCTTAGCAAACAAAGCAGATGTCCTCCCCTTCGTATATGCATTGTAGGTATGGGCCAATAACCTATAATCTTCAGCAAACTAACTGAAGATCTCATTCTTCAGCAAGGCTAAACACCAACCTATGAAAGCATGACCTAAGTTCCCTCTCTGTAAGATGAAAATATTATCACTGACGCTTTACCTACCCCCCTGAAAATTCTCACAAAAGGCCTCCAGCTGCTTATCAACTTGCCAACACATCTCACAGAGCCCAGAAAGCAGACAGAAGTCATTAAGTAAAGCCTTCCCCAGAGTGGAACTCACTCTAAAGTGTGCAGGTTAACAGCTCTGATTTACACAACTACCCAGTGCCAACATCCACCCCAAGCTGACTACCCAACATGGGTCAACATGCTTGACATGCACCTTTCCCACCAAAGCAGCTCACTGCACCAGTGCAAACGTTCAGTCCTCTTCAAGTGCTTTCTTCCACACCCTCTCTTCTTGTTGGCTCTGCTGGATCTCTGCTGGTGCACTGCTAGATTCAGGAAAGCAGAAAGCTGAAAAATAACAGAAAAGAAATGCAGAGACATGAACTACATCAAAGAATATTCCAAGAATCAGTACTTGATAAATACACTTTGCCAGCAAGTACACCAATGGGGTTGCAGCATTGTTAGACAAGGGGAGAGCAACTGATCTCATCTACCTGGACTTGTACAAATCGTTCGACATGACATCCTGGTCTCTAAAATGGAGAGATATGAATTCAAGAGATAAACCACTCGGTGGATAAGGAATTGTTTGGATGGTTGCATTCAGAGTAGTGGTCAACAGCTTGACGTCCAAATGGAGACCAGTGGAGCTCCTCAGGGGTCAGTACTGGGACTGGGGCTGTTTAACATCTTTGTCAGCAACATGGACAGTGGGATTGAGTGCACCCCCAGCAAGTCTGCTGATGACAGCAAGCTGTGTGGTGTGGTCAACACACTGTATGGAAGGGAAGCCATCCAGAGGTAGGCCCATGCCAACCCCGTAAAGTTCAACAAGGCCAAGTGCAAGGTCCCTCACCTGGGTCGGGGCAATCCCAAGCACAGTTACAAGCTGGGTAGAGAATGGATTCAGAACAGCCCTGTAGAGAAGGACTTAGGGGTGCTGGTTGACAACAAGCTCAACATGAGCCGGCAACATGCGCTTGCAGCCCAGAAGGCCAACTGTATCCTGGGCTGCAGCAGAAGTGTGGCCAGCAGGTCAAGGGAGGTGATTCTCTCCCTCTACTCCACTCTCGTGAGACTCTATCTGGAGCACTGTGTCCAGTCCTGGAACCCCCAGCACAAGAAGGACATGGAGCTGTTGGAGCAAGGCCAGAGGAGGGCTATGAGGATGACCAGAGAGCTGGAGCACCTCTCCAGCCCGGAGAACAGAAGGCTCTGTGGAGACCTTATAGAAGCCTTCCAGTATCTGAAGGGACCTACAGGAAAGCCAGGGAGGGCCTTTTTACAAGGGCTTGTACTGACAGGATAAGGGGGAATGGTTTCAAACTGAAAGTGGGTAGATTTAGGTTAGACACTAGGAAGAAATTCTTCACTGTGAGTGTAGCGAGATGCTGGAACAGGTTGCCCAGGGAGGTTGTGGAAGCCCCATCCCTGGAAGTGTTCAAGGAGAGGTTGGATGGGGCCTTGAGCAACCTGGTCTAGTGGGAGGTGTCCCTGCCCATGGCAGGGGGGTTGGAACTAGAAGATTTTTAAGGTCCCTTCCAACCCAAACCATCCTATGATTGTATTTTAAACAGCACTGTTCCCAGTACGGATCCCTGAGGGACAGCACTTCTCACTCATCTCCATCCAGGCTTTGAGCTGTTGAGTACTACTGCAACAGTCCAGCCAATTCAGTATCCACCTGTTGTGGTTTAGGCCCAGCCAGCAACAAAGAACCACATGTCCGCTTGCTCACCCCCCTCACCCCCCACTGTGGGATGGAGAGGAGAAAATCCAACTAAGAAGCCCATGGGTTAGAGACAAGGACAGGTAGGGTTTCACTCACCAATTACGGCCACAGGCAAAACAGACTCAACTTGGGGAAAAAATTATTTTAATTTATCACTAATCTGATGCAAACAAGACAAAGACAAAACAAAGACCAGAGCTTACATACTTCACCCCACCCTCCCTTCTTCCCAGGCCCAGATTACTTTGTTCCTGATTTTTCTACCTCCTCCCCCTCAGAAGCACAGAGGGACAGGGAATGGGGTTTACAGTCAGTTCATTACATGTTGTTTTCTGCTTCTCCCTCCTCCTCAGGGAGGAGGATTCCTCACAGTCTTGCCCAGTTCCACGGCAGGGTCCCTCCCATGGGAGAGAGTCCTTCATGAACCCCTCCGCCATGAGTCCCTCCCACGAGGTGCAGTCCTTCAGGAACAGACTGCTCCAGCACGGGCTGCACAGAGTCATGGTCTGCTTTGGGTGCAGTCACCTCCCTTGGTGCAGGGTCCTCCTTGGGCTGCAGGTCCACATCTGCTCCACCGTGCTCCTCCATGGCCTGCAGGGACATTGCCTGCCCTCTCACCACGGGCAGCAGAGGAATCTCAACTCGGGCACCTCCTCCCCCTCCTTCCTCACCGACCTTGGTATCTGCTGCAATATTGCTCTCACCTTTCGATCTCCTCTGCTCTGAGGTCTAACAGCAGTTGTTTTCCCCTTCTTGAATATGTTAATCGTCGAGGTTCATCCATTGTCGCTGAGGCGCTCAGCCTTACCCAGAGGCAGGGCCAGATTTTTGGAGCTGGGGGAGCTTTCAGCATCTCCTCACAGGAGCCACCCCTGGGGCCCTTCCCCCACTACCAAATAGTCTGTTTCTCAAATCCATATATCTCCAATGTAGAGGGAAGGCTGGGGGTGGGGGGAGAGGGGCTTACAGAAGTCCAGACAGATGGCATCTTTATCTCTTCCCCTGTCCATTGATGTAGTCACTCCATCATGGAAGGTCCCTAGGTTGGTCAGGGAAGACTCCCCCTTGGTGAATCCATGCTGGCTGTCTCAAATGACCTCCCTGTCCTCCATGTGCCTCAATCTAGCTTCTAGGAGGATCTGTTCCATTATCTTCCCAGGTACAGAGGTGAGGCTGACAGCTCAGTAGTTCCCAGAGTCCTTCTTTCTTCCCTTTTTAAAAATAGGTGCAATGTTTCCCCTTTCTAGTCACCAGAGACTTGACCTGACTGACATGACTTTTCAAATATCATGGAGAGTGGCTTGGCAACTACATCAGCCAGTTGCCTCAGGACTCTGGAATGCATCTTATTGGGCCCCGTAGACTTATGTCAAGACCTCAGGTGGTCTTGAATGTGATTTTCTCTTACAGTAGGAGGGACTTTGCTCCCCTAGTCCCTGCCTTGAGGTCCAACCACTCAAGAGGTGTGGGAATAAGGATTGCCAGTGAAGACTGAGGCAAAAAAGTTGCTGAGTACCCCAGCCTTCTCTTCATCCATTGTTACCAACTTGCCAGACACGTTCATCAGGGAGGCTACATTTTCTTTGACCTTCCTTTTCTGGCTGATACACCTACATATTATTATTCTGACATACCTTATTATTATTCTTTGCATCCCTTGCAAAGTTCAGCTCCAGCCATGCCTTGGCCTTCCTGACTCCATCCCTACACAACCAGGCAATGCCCCTATACTCTTCCCAGGATACCTGTCCCTACTTCCACTGCCTGTGCTTTTCCTTCTTGCCCCTTAGTTTGACCAGCAGGTCTTGACTCATTCATGCTGCTCTCTTGCTGTCTTTTCCTGACTTCTTAACACCTGGGGATCAACAGCTCTTGTACTCTATGGAAAGCATCCTTAAAGATCTGCCAGTTCTGTTCTGCTCTCTTGTCCCTGAGGGGAATTTCCCAGGGGATACTACTGACTAACTCCCTGAACAGGTGGAAGTTTGCTTTCCTAAAACTCAGGGTCCTGACTTCATTCTTCGCCTGACTCCTATCCCTCAGTGTGGGTTAACACTCAGGACTGCGAACTCCACCAGTGTGTGGTAACTGCAGCCCAGGCTGCCTCCCATCTTGACATCACTGATTATCTCACTTGTGTTGGTGACCAACAGGCCCCAGTAATGCATCCCCTCTGGTAGGACTGTCTATTACCTGGCTTAAGAAGTTATCCTCAGTGCACTCCAGGAGTCTCCTGGATTGCCTCCAGCTTGCTGTGCTCCTTTTCCAGCAGCTGTTGAGGTAGCTGAAGTCTCCCAGCAGGACAAGAGCCTGCAAGCATGATGCCTCCTGTAGATGGAGTAAGAAGGCTTTGGAAGTAGGGCCCCCTCTTGATCGGGCAGCCTGTAGTAAACACCAACCACAGGACTTTGTATGCTTCAATCTGCTCATGGCTGCTCTTCAGAGACAGTTCTTCAAAATCTATCCATTTCTTGATGTAGAGGGCAATCACTCCATCTCTCCCTTCTGAGTAGCTTGTAGCCATTGACAGCCACATTCCTGTCATGGGATTTGTCCCACCAAGTTTCAGCAATGCCAAGTATGTCGTAGTTCTGTAGCAGCGTGGCGAATTCTGACTCCTGTTTTTGCACATGCTGAGTGCACTGGTGCAAGGCACTTCAACTGAGCTGTTGGCTATGTCACCTTTTAGAGGAATACCACTTTAAGGTATTTCACTGGTGTATCCCAGTTGTCTCCTATTACCTCAGGAGTCCCTGACATGACTCTCTAAGACTTCAAGTGTGCTCCAGCGTAGCCAGCATGCTGCAAAGCAACAGGCTGAGGGCCTGTGCTAGCACCCCATTCCTCTAACCTTGACAAGTCCATCCCGTGGCTTGTCATTACTGCATAGGCAGCTAGGCTGCCTGTGGTAGCTGTATTGGAAAACAGCCTCCAGCTCTTTTAAGCCCCTGCTTTTCTAAGACAGAGGGTCTCAAATGTTTTGCAATTGTTTATACTGTCACATCCTCAGCATCCTCACCCTCATCCCACAGAAAGCAGGTTCAGTTCTCTCTGCAATCTTTTTCCATTGGCATAGCAGGCAGCAGGATAGAGAGGAGAAGAGAATAGCCATTCTTCCTCCCTTACCTGTCTGTTTGGATGCTGACTTAGTGATCCTTTGATCTACACCCTGGCACAGCCTAAGGCTTAAACTCTTATCTATTGCCCATACCAGGGTATGGAGGCAGTAATCCTTCCTGACTTGCCTGTGTGGGATAATGGGGTGTTTGCAAACCACCCAGGAAGAGACAAAAGTTACTTTTTATTAGCGAATCAAATTTAACAATTCCTGACCATTTTAACTTCCTATTATCTCCTGCATGCCTTTACCTTGCATAGTATGGGCAGCACAACTTCATTTATAATCAGCTTGGATAACGCCCGAGCAGATTCCATCCCCTATGAAAAGGAATGCTCTGGTAAGAGCTAGAAACTTGTTAATTCAGATGATTATGTAGCCTCTAGACCACAAAAATACCTCGAGAGAAACAGTGGAAATCCCAGCATTTCAGCCATTGAGAAGTAGAATAAACAAAAGTCCTAGAATCATTAAAGATCAGACATGGGAGCTTTCTGAGGAACTGGGGAGAGGAAGGAAGGTGTAGGCAGCAGTCACCTGCAAAGCAAGCAACAGCTCTGACGCATCCTCAGAACTGAAGCTGGGCCCGAACTCTCCCTAAGCAGACCTTGTGCCCCCTGACTCATCTGCTTCATGCTGCTCCCACACTCCTGCCCTTTAGAAGTGAAAGCTGACTCAAGATGCCAAGCTAAACACTTTGCTTTCCATCTCAGCATGTTGGAACATGCTGGAACATAAAATCACTTGTGCCTCTAGGGCTGGGGAGAAGGCAAAACACGAGCCAGGACATCCAGTGAGGCAAAGAAGCTCCTTCTCAGGAACTGTCACTTACATTGGTGTGTGGGGCAAGCACACAGAACAGATTTTGGTCTAAAACTCTCCTCCCTGACCCTTCACGTGGAAACTGAACTCATTTGGCACTGCTGAATGAAATTTCCCTGGCCACAGCTTGGAAACTGCCTTTATTCTCCTTATCTGTTGTCTATCACATGTTTCTGAGGGCATGGAATCATCATCTTTGTCTGTATGATACCCAGCACAAAAGGACGTCACCTGAGCCTCTCAGGGGCTGCTGAGAAGTCTGGAATGCAAAGCAATGTTTTCCTGCTCCTACCAGGAACGTGTACCATGGTTCTGGGAGAGGTAGAGACAACTTAGAAACCCACCTACATTCAACAAGTAGCAAAGATCTTCAATAGACCTTGCTTGGCCCTACCTACTCTTGACTGGAGGAGCACCTTTCTGAAGAACTTAGAGAGGGTAAGAGAGATCCCATCTGGGAGTTTGGAAAAATCTCACCCCATCACTCTGAGACTAGGCATCACTTCCACAGGTGCATCAGAGACCCTCTGTCACCCCTTAGGATGCTTGCCAATTCCCTCCTTTCCTCTGCCCTGGCTCTAGTTTCTGCATTTTTAATAGAATCCTCAAGAGTGATGAAGACCCCGTCAGAGTCAGGTATCCAGCAAGGATACCTGGAGGGTATTACTAATTTTATCGACGTCACTGAGGTGAAGGGCTCCGGAGCAGAGGATCACACCGGGAGACCCTTCCCTGGCGGCAAAAAAAGCAGCAAAAGCTCAAGGAGAGAGAGGGCGCCCCAGCCCTTCCCCCTCCCCTCCGAACCCGAGCGGGCAGAGGAGCTCCTGACGAGCCGCGGCTGTGACTCAGCGTGGGCGGGACAGACCCCTCACGTACAAGAGCAGCCCCCAGGGCGCAGGAGCGACCCGGAGCGCAGGGAACAGAGCGGGCAAGCAGGCCGTGGCACCTCAGAAGAGCGTGGCGCGGCAGTTTGTGCAGGCAGGGCGAGCGGGTAGGCTGGCTTGACTAGAAGTCCTCACCCTCCCAGAAAAAATCCAGCTATGGTCTCCACTTGGTCCAAAGCCACAGTAAAAAAAAAAAGTGGTGACCCAGACTGACCTACCTCGGAAACATGCAGCCATCCAGGTGTTGGGCTGCGTGGAATGTCTGAGCCTGTCACTCTTGCCAGAAGACAGCAAAGACAACATCAGTGTGTGCTGTGACCAGGTAAATGATCTGCTCAGCCTGGTGGCAAAACTTAAGGAGCAAGTGGAGAGATTAAGGACTATCTGCAAATGTGAAAGAGACTGATGGAGCCACCCCCTGTCATCCTTAGGGAAAAGGCAGCGGTTAGAGGCAGAAAGAGGGGACCTAAGAGGTGACACGGAGGGGGGAAATGGAAGCAGGTCCCTGCTCAGGGCAGCAGGGGAGTCCCCTCCAGACTTCCCCTGCCTTCCCAGGTGCTCTTAATATGGGGCATATCCAGATACGGGGCTCTGGAAATAGAGGACCAGGGAAACGAGAATGTTGATAAAGCCCCATTCAAGGAGTTGCCAAAGCAGTCAGTTCCACGCATTAAGACTGCTTCTGTTAAGAGCAAGAGGACGGTAATTGTTACAGGAGATTCCCCTTTGAGGGGAACTGAGGGTCCCATAAGCCAGCCAGACCCTTCCCACAGGGAGGTCAGCTGCCTCCCTGGGGCCCAAGTTAGGGATATAACCAGGAAACTTCCTGGTCTGGTATGGCCCTCAGATTACTACTCTCTTTTGATCTTTCAGGTAGGCAATGATGAGTTAGAGAGAAGTCCGAGGACAATGAAGAAAGATTTGAGGACCTTGGGACAACTGGTCAAGGGATCAGGAGCACAAGTTGTGTTCTCCTCTATCCTTCCAGTTCCAGGGAATGATGAAAGGATGAACAAAACAACCCAACAGATCAATGCTTGGCTCCAAGCATGGTGCTATCAGCAGAACTTTGGGGTTTTTGACCATGGTTTGATTTACAGGACACCGGGCCTGCTGGCAATGGTTGGGAAAACCCTGTATCACAGGGGGGGAAAGGGGATAAAACCAGGCCCACCAGAGATGAGCCTAGGGGTGAAGTGCCAAGGATGGGGGTGAAATCAATAGCCCAGTTCAAGTGCATCTACACTAATGCATGTAGCATGGGCAACAAACAGGATGAGCTGGAAGCCATTGTGCAGCAGGATAGTTATGACACAGTTGCCATCATGGAAACGTGGTAGGATGACTGTCAGGACTGGAATGCTGCACTGAATTGATATAAACTCTTCAGAAGGGATAGGCAAGAAAGGAGAGGTGGTGGCACGGCTCTGTATGTTAGGGAGTGTTTTGATGTACAGAGCTTGATTATAGTGATGATAAAGTTGAGTGTTTATGGGTAAGGGTGAAATGAAAAGCAAATAAGGCAGATTGTGTTGGGAGTCTGTTACACAGACCACCCAAACAGGTCAAGGAAGCAGAAGCATTCTACAAGTGGCTGGCTGAAGTCTCACATTCACCAGCTATTGTTCTGGTGGGGGACTTCAACTTACCAGACATCTGCTGGAAATATAACACAGCAGAGAGGAAACAGTCTAGGAGGTTCCTTGAATGCATGGAAGATAACTTCCTGACACAACTGGTAAGTGAGCCTACCAGAGGAGGTGCCTCACTGGACCTCCTGCTCACAAACAGAGAAGGACTGGTGAGAGATGCAGTGGTCAGAGGCCATCTTGTGCTTAGCAATCACAAAATGGTTAAGTTTTCAATTCTTAGTGATGTAAGGAGGGGGCTTAGCAAAACCTCCACCTTGGACTTCCAGAGGGTAGACTTTGGTCTGTTTAGGACACTGGTTGAGAGAGTCCCTTGGGAGACAGTCCTGAAGGGCAAAGGGGTCCAGGAAGGCTGGATGCTCTTAAAGAAGAAAATCTTAAAGGCCCAGGAGCAGGCTGTTCCCATGTGTCATAAGATTAAAGGGCAGGGAAGATGGCTAGCCTGGCTGAACAGGGAGCTTTTGTTGGAACTTAGGAAAAAAAGGAGGGTTTACCATCTTTGGAAGAAGGGACAGGCAACTCAAGAGGAGTACAGAGATCTCATTAGGTCATACAGAGAGAAAATCAAGAAGGCAAAAATCTAGCTGGAGCTTAACTTGGCCACTGACATAAGGGACAACAAAAAAAGTGTTCACAAATACATCAGCAACAAAAAAAAAGAGCCAGGGAGAATCTCCATCCCTTACTGGATGCAGGAGGGAACATTGCAACGAAGGCTGAGGAAAAGGCTGAGATACTTAATGCCTTCTTTGCCTCTGTCTTTAATAGTCAGACCAGCTCCCCCCAGGTTGTTCAGCCTCCTGAGCTGGAATGTAAGGATGGAGAGCAGAACAAGCCCCCCATAGTCCAGGAGGAAGTAGTTAATGATCTGCTTCTGCACCTAGACACTCATAAGACTATGGGGCCTGATGGGATCCAGCCTAGAGTACTGAGGGAGCTGGTGGAGAGCTCGCTAAGCCTCTCTCCATCATTTATCAACAATCCTGGTCAAGAGGGGAGGTCCCAGATGATTGGAGGCTGGCTAATGTGACGCCCATCTACAAGAAGGGCCAGAAGGAGGATCCAGGGAACTACAGGCCTGTCAGCCTGATCTCGATACCAAGAAAATCATGGAGAGGCTCGTCTTGAGTGAGCTCACATGGCAAGTGCAGGGCAGCCAGGGGATCAGGGCCAGCCAGCATGGGTTTATGAAAGGAACGTCTTGCTTGACCAACCTGATCTCTTTCTGTGACCATGTAACCCACCTTTCAGATGAGGGGAAGACTGTGGACGTTTCCTACTTAGACTTTGGTAAGGCCTTTGACACCGTCTCCCACAGCATTCTGGGAAAGCTGGCAAATCATGGCATAGACAGGTATACTCCACACTGGGTAAAAAACTGGCTGGATGGCCAGGCCCAGAGAGTTGTGGTAAATGGGGTCAAATCTAATTGGCAGCCAGTCACCAGTGGTGTCCCTCAGGGCTCAGTTTTGGGCCCAGTCTTGTTCAATATCTTCATCAATGATGTGGATGAGGGGACTGAGTCCACCCTCAGTTTGCAAACGACACCAAATTGGGTGGGAGTGTTCATCTGCTAGAGGGTAGGAAGGCTCTACAGAGGGACCTGGACAGGATGGATCGATGGGCCAAGGCCAATTGTATGAGGTTCAATAAGGCCAAGTGTCAGGTCCTGCATTTCGGTCACAACAACCGCATGCAACGCCATGGGCTTGGGGAAGAGGGGCTGGAGAGCTGCCCAGCAGAAAAGGACCTGGGGCTGCTGGTGCACAGCCGGCTTAACACGAGCCAGCAGTGTGCCCAGGTGGCCAAGAAGTCCAACAGCATCCTGGCCTGCATCAGGATGGCCAGCAGGAATAGGGAGGTGACCATGTCCGTGTACTCGGCACTGGTGAGGCCACACCTTGAGTACTGTGTCCAGTTCTGGATCCCTCACAATAAGAAGGACATTGAGGTGCTGTAGCATGTCCAGAGGTGAGCTACCAAGGTGGTGAATGATCTAGAGAACAAGTCCTATGAGGAGAGGCTGAGGGAACTGGGAGTTTAGTTTGGAGAAGAGAAGGCTCTACAACTACCTGAAAGGAGGTTGTAGGGAGGTGGGTGTTGACCTCTTCTCCCAAGTAAATAATGACAGGATCAGAGGAAAAGGCCTGAAGTTGCAGCAGGGGAGGTTTAGATTGGATACTAGGAAGAATTTCTATACTGAAAGAGTGGTCAGGCACTGGAACAGCCTGCCCAGGGAGGTAGCTGAGTCACCATCCTTGGTGGTATTCAAGAAACGTGTAGATGTGGAACTTCAGGACATGCTCTAGTGGCTGAGGTTGTCGGGTTTTTTGGTGGGGTGTGTGTGGTTGTTTGCGGTTTGGTTTTGTGGTGGTTTTTTTTTTCTGGTGGGTTTGGTTTTGTTTTTTTGATTTTGCTTTTTGTGTTCATGGTTGGACTTGGTAATCTCAGAGGTCCTTTCCAACCATGATAATTCAATTCAAAAGGAACTGTGTGCCTAATACACCGAGGAGCTGCCTGCTCTTCAAGATAAGAGCTGCCCCTCAGCAAAAGAGCACTTAGACCTTCCACTCATTTTTAGAAGACTATTTACTCCCCAGGATAAGGCTTTACTGAAGCATAAATAACAATAAGCATAAATTTCAAACTCAGTAAGGATTTACATGTTCAGTACCACAGACATATCTGCAAATTAAGTGTTTTGTACAGGGATTAGTCAAACCTGGGCAAGGTGATGGATGGCTTTGGGATCCTTGAGGATAAAAGGGACCTTAGCATAAACACAATTTCACAACCATCAAAAAAAAGAAAGTGTGAGAGAGTAAGAAAGAGCAATCAAGCATGCCCAGTACTGCATTTGTCTGTACTCTAGCACTGTTCCACTACAAAGCAAACAAGAACACCTACATAGGGCTTTCTAGTCCAAAGAAAACATATGCACTGAACCACATCCAGAGAGCCCAAAGCCCCTGTCTACTGCTCCCAGAGTGGATAAACATCAGAAGCAAGTGTCCCCAGTCCCCATCAGGAGCTGGAAGACAGGCTAGAGACCAGCACACACTGCACAGCCAATGGCAACTCTTTCTGCACTAAACAACATCCTCTTGTATCTCATAAGGCCTCCTTTATCCTGAATGATCCTGAAGCACATTACGCTATTTATACACAGAAACCACTTAACTAGTCATTGAACTGACGAGAGGAGCAATAACTGTCTCTTTTAACTCACTCGAAGCACCACAAATCAGTGCCTGGCATGTGTTTGCAGAGAGCTCATACCAGTAAGGCTTGCCATGACAAGGAACAATAGTTCAGATAGGTCAGGTTTAGCCAACAGGCAAGACAATCTCTTCATTGCAGCCTGCTAAGGGTATTTTAAATTCTGTTTTCCCAATTCTGTTCACAGGAATTGGGGGGTTTTCTAGGGTTTTTTGTTTTGGTTTGGGATTTTTTGTTTGGTTTGGTTTTTGTTGCGTTTTTTTTTTTTTTTTTAAGCAGGGCTTTGTCTGCACTGGAGAGCTTGCCAGTAGCATTAAACCACATTTCTAAACAAAACACAGTTTGTGCAGAATCAGCTTTCCATCCATTTCCTTCCTATTCATTACCCTCCTAATCACTGCATTAATTTTCAGCTCACATCTCAGAAGAGAAGCTACTGGGTCATCAGTGTTTTCAGGAAGTGCTAACAAAACCTCCCTGCCCTGTAGTAATGCCAGTACTAGGATCAAGCCAACAAGCACTAAAAATCATAGAATGCTTTGGGTTGGAAGGGACCTTAAAGATCATCTGGTTCCAAATCCCCTGCCATTAGCAAGGACACCTCCCACTAGACCAGGTTGCTCAAGGCCCCATCCAACCTCTCCTTGAACACTTCCAGGGATGGGGCTTCCACAACCTCCCTGGGCAACCTGTTCCAGCATCTCGCTACACTCACAGTGAAGAATTTCTTCCTAGTGTCTAACCTAAATCTACCCACTTTCAGTTTGAAACCATTCCCCCTTATCCTGTCAGTACAAGCCCTTGTAAAAAGGCCCTCCCTGGCTTTCCTGTAGGTCCCTTCAGATACTGGAAGGCTTCTATAAGGTCTCCACAGAGCCTTCTGTTCTCCGGGCTGGAGAGGTGCTCCAGCTCTCTGGTCATCCTCATAGCCCTCCTCTGGCCTTGCTCCAACAGCTCCATGTCCTTCTTGTGCTGGGGGTTCCAGGACTGGACACAGTGCTCCAGATAGAGTCTCACGAGAGTGGAGTAGAGGGAGAGAATCACCTCCCTTGACCTGCTGGCCACACTTCTGCTGCAGCCCAGGATACAGTTGGCCTTCTGGGCTGCAAGCGCATGTTGCCGGCTCATGTTGAGCTTGTTGTCAACCAGCACCCCTAAGTCCTTCTCTACAGGGCTGTTCTGAATCCATTCTCTACCCAGCTTGTAACTGTGCTTGTGATTGCCCCGACCCAGGTGAGGGACCTTGCACTTGGCCTTGTTGAACTTCATGAGGCGGTATGGGCCCACCTCATGTGTGTCCAGGTCTCTCTGGATGGCGTCCCTTTCCTCCAGCGTGTTGACCACACCACACAGGTTGCCCCTACAAAGCCTATTCAGACAATGCTGTTAGCGAATTCAAAGTGATCTTCAAATAATCCAGCACTGATAACCATTTTTCACTCTCTACAAAGAGCTGGGTTTTTACACAGTGGTTTGAGCTCAGGACAAAGACTAACCTAAGAACATCTGCTGTATTGTAGCTAGCATGCAGTCACTGAAAATGTGGCTACAGTCTCCTTGCATAGGTACTTTCAGTTATATTCCCTACACATCTCTGCAGTGAAAAGGTGACTAGCTAAAAGCCAGTCAGTAGAGTTATCACCTACCCACAGTATCAGGTGCATGTCCCATGGCAGGAGATCACCTTCACCTCATCAAGCTCATGAAGGAATCATGGAACTTTAAATCCAACTGTCAAGAATATGTGCAGCCCACAGATCTCTCCCAGGCAGCCTGCCTCAAGCTGCCACTCCAGAAAGGTGGTATTTTAAAAACAGCTGAGAAGGGATTTGATAGCAGAAACTGTGGTTAACGGTCTTATCACTTCAGCCATGTTGCCAGTTAGCCCAGGACTAGTGCTAGCCATGCCACAGAATGTGGCACAGACTAGTGCTAGCAATGCCATGACACAATCAGTGTGTCAACAGCAGAGCTGGCACCTGAGGTCCTAGGAATCAAGCAGTGCTCTCTGCAGTGCTTCAAATGCACTGACACTAATGGGAACATCATGCAGCCACAAAATGGGGCAACAGCAGCTCTCATCTCAGCGTGGTAGCTAGAGAGATACCAGTGAAATCTTCAGGAGCCTCCCTTCCTACCCAGAAGGTACCCTTCTGCCTCAAGCGGGAACATTCTTGCACCTGGAATTATCCACTTTACCAGAAATGTAGCACCAGAAATGGACAAAAAGTCTCTTCTGACCATCGGTCTCTATATATCCTGATATCTGTGTCTCCAAGGGTGTTTTGGAGTGATCACTGAATGCTTCTGAGGAGTTATATTCCTCTCCAGAGCTAAAAACATTTTGCTAGAGTCAGATCAAATATCAAGCACAGTGAAGGGCAAATTAAATGACATTTAATTTCCCAGAGCTGTAAGTCGAAGTTCCTAAGAGCTGCCTCTCTCCTGTTGCTATAGGAACAATACAGAAAACAATGCTCAATCCACACTGCTTAAGGCTGCCTTGAAAAATTAAACAATCCCAGCCAAAAGAACCCCAGATATTCCTTCCCCTTATACCTCGTTCTTGTGTAGCAGGTTTTTTAAACCATTTATGCAGCTCTTTTTAGACGAACCTGCAAACTGGACAGGGAGGCACCAGCATGTGAATAAATGACTGGTAACTGGGAGGCAAGGGCTGTCCTCAAGGCCATTACTTGCTGGCCTTTTGCCAAGGCTAGAGGTAGGGGGGGGGGGGCGGGGGTCTGGTGGGGAAAGATAAAAAGAAGTTCCTGACCTCAGAGCACATGCCAAGAAAGTCTGAAGAAATCCCCCAGCCCCAACAACCCCCCAGCTTCCCTGAAACACCTCGCTCTGTCTGTATACATAGATCTGCATGCAGACTGGGAGCTGGGCTCGCTTGGGTCCCCTCCACCACTTCAAAAAAAATGCACAGGCATGGGGCAGCTCTCCATGAAGGAAGGGTACAGAGCTATAATCAGTACAGAAACTTTTGCAAGTCTGTATTAACATATTATCCACTTTAGAGCTGGCAGGAATAAATAACTGAAAAAAGTGTTCCTCTAACAGATGCCAGCACAAACCAGCTGGACTGCAAACCAAGCTGGGAAACCTTGCAGGGGATTTCTCCAGCAACTCACCCTCAGCTTATCCTAGCACTATATGACAAAGCTTCATTAAAGGAAAGCCTACAAGGAGTTTGAAACCTAATACTCCACATGCCCCTCTGTGCCTTGGAGGTCAATTTTCAAGTCAAGAGAACAATATCACCTAATGTGATCCCCTGTTATTTTTAAAGATTAAAATTTTAAAAGCTAAAAGTAGTCAATTCTACAACTTTTTTGAGCTCAGCAGAAAGCAGCATAGCATCTAGCACGGTCAAACCCCTGGATTTCAGAAGGGCTAATTTTGGCCTTTTCAAGGAACTGCTTGGAGAAATCCAATGGGATAGGGTACTGGAAGGAAAGGGGGCCCAAAAAATGTGGTTAATATTCAAGCACCACCTCATCCAGATCGAAGTGTTCCAAAGAGTATGAAATCAAGTAAGAGAGCCAGGAGACCTGCATGGTTGAGCAGGGAACTACTGAACAAACTTAAGTGGAAGAAGTTTATAGATCATGGAATAAGGGGTTGACCACTTGGGAAGAATACAAGAACATGGTCAGAGAATGCAGGGATGCAACAAGGAAAGCTAAGGCCTCCTTAGAATTAAAACTGGCAAGGAAGTCAAGGACAACAAGAAAGGCTTCTTCAAGTACACTGGAGAACCAAGGAAGACCAGAGGAAATGTGGGCCCACTGCTGAATGAAGCGGGTGCCCTGATGACAGAGGACATGGAGAAGGCAGAGTTACTTAATACCTTCTTTGCCTTGGTCTTTACTGCTAAGGCTGACCATCAGGATTCCCAAACCTTCCAGACCACAGAAGAAGTCAGGAGTGAGGAATACTTCACCTTGATTGAAGAAAAATGGGTTAAAGATCAGTTAAGGAAACTGGACATCTTCAAATCCATGGGCCCTGATGGGATGCACCCATGGATGCTCAGGGAGCTGGCAGAAGTCATTGCTAGACTGCTCTCCATCATCTTTGAAAAGTCCTGGGAAACAGGAGAGTTGCCTGAGGACTGGAGGAAAGCTAATGTCACTCCAGTCTTCAGGGAAGGCAAGAAACAGGACCCGGGTAACTACAGACTGGTGAGCCTCACCTCCATCCCTGGAAAGATGATGGAGCAGCTCATTCTGGGGGTCATCTCTAAGCACATGGAAGAAAAAAAGATTATCAGAAGTAGCCAGCATGGATTCACCAAGGGGAAATCATGTCTGACTAATCTGGTAGCCTTCTATGATGATGGGACAGAATGGATAGATGCAAGGAGAGCAGTGGATGTTGTCTTCCTTGACTTTAGCAAGGCTTTTGACACTGTCTCCCATAACATCTTTGTGGATAAGCTCAGGAGGTGTGAGTTAGAAGAGTGGACAGTGAGATGGATTGAGAACTGGCTAAACAATAGAGCCCAGAGGGTTGTGATCAACGTTGCAGAGTCTAGTTGGAGACCTGTGACTAGTGGTGTTCCCCAGGGGTCAATACTGGGCCCAGTCTCATTCAACATCTTCATCAATGACCTGGATGAGGGGATGGAGTGTATATGCTCAACAAGTTTGCTGATGATACGAATCTGGGAGGATTGGCTGATACACCTGAAGGCTGTGCAGCCACTCAGCAAGATCTAGACAGACTGGAGAGCTGGGCAAAGAGGAACCTAATGAGGTTCAACAAGAATAAGTGTAGAGTCCTGCACCTGGGGAGAAAAAGCACCATGCACCAGTATAGATTAGGGGTTGACCTGCTAGAAAGCAGCCCCATGGAGAAGGACCTTGGGGTCCTGGTGGACAACAAGTTATCCATGGGACAGCAATGTGCCCTGTGGCCAAGAAAGCCAATAGTATCTTGGGATCCAGTAAGAACGGTGTGGCCAGCAGGTCAAGGGAGGGTCTCCTCCCCCTCTACTCTGTCCTTGTAAAACCACATCTGGAGTATTGTGTCCAGTTCTGGGCTCCCCAGTTCAAGAGGGATAGGGATATGCTGGAAAGAGTCCAACAGAGGGCTGCAAGGATGATTAAGTGACTGGAACATCTGTCATATGAGGAAAGACTGAGAGACCTGGGGCTGTTCAGTCTTGAGAAGAGAAGACTGAGAGGGGACCTTATTAATGTCTACAAATATCTGAAGGGTGGATGTCAAGAATGGGCCAGTCTCTTTTCAGTGGTGCCCTGTGCAAGGACGGGGGGGAAACGGCAGCAAGTTGCAACACAGGAAGTTCCACCTCAACATGAGGAAAAACTTCTTTACTGTGAGGGTGATGGAACAGGCTGCCCAGAGAGGTTGTGGAGTCTCCTTCTCTGGAGACTTTCAAGACCTGTCTGGACATGTTCCTGTGTGATCTGTCCTAGATGTTCCTGCTGCAGGAGGGGGGTTGGACTTCATGATCTTCAGAGGTCCCTTCCAACCCCTATGATTCTATGATTTTCCCCTGCATGTAAGAGACAGAAACATTCAACTTTGGGCAGATTCATTATCTGTCTCTCAATGCACCCCACGCCATTAGTGAGCAGGAGGGGTAAAGCAGCCCACGGCATGGTTCCCTTGTAGGTTATTTAAGATGCTTAGCAAGTCCTTAAACATTAAACGCAAAAAATGCTCTGAGAAAATCCAGGAACAACACAGGCAAAAGTTTCTGAAGAAACTGAGTAACGACCTTCACTTTGACCTGGGTTTTGGCCAGTACTAAATGCCCACTCTGAAAAATGAAGTCCCTCTAGAACACTAAGGGATAGAGGAACCCAGAAAACCAAAGTCGCTTCTTGCTTTTGAAAAATTTAGATAAAACTCTAAAATTCATGCTGGAAGTAACCATGGCAATTCTGGCACAAAAAAAAAGCCTGCCGTTATGGACCTCAGATGAAAAGCTGTTCCAGCAATGACCATTCTAGTGTCAGGTTCACCTTCCTGCCACTCAGAAAACTCACTACAGTGGTATATGTGCATGCAGCAGCAGCATCTGACTTGATAAGCACTGCCATGTGCACAGACGCAGGAAAACAAAAAAAAGACACTTTGGTCAGGGTGATACAGGAAGAGTGGATCTAGGCTGGCCAGACAGCCAGTGTCAAAAATTGGAACGATGCTGCTGATCTGCATCAGTTATGCCCTTCATACACAGGAAAACCAGCTTCCCCCCTTACACACTTATAAATACACTGTTGGTAAGAATTACTTTGATATAACTACAGTAATTTAATTTGGATACTTTCACTTCTTTCATCGAAGCTGGCTTCCCTCTCCCATTTTTTTTTCCCCCTAAAAACTTCTTTAAATTCGTGTTGAAGTAGCAAACAATAAAACCCCTTTTTTCTATAAGGGGGTTTTCTTCCACATCGAGACACATGCAGCCAAAGTCAACCTCCTGTCACTGGTGAGAGCAGAGCTTTTCCTCTGCAACTGTTTATCTTTCCCTGCTCAGGAGGAAAAAAACAGCAAACTGGGACTCAAAGGCACAGAAACCAGCCTGACAGTTCTCCTCCTCCCATCAGAAAGAGGTCCTCCCAATACCAAGAAATCTGTCCCTCCAAAAACCCTCCAAATGGACAAGATAATTTGGAGACATCCAATCTCTCATCTCACCTCTGGCAGACCTCTCACCTAAGCCAAGTCTCCAAACAAAGATGGAACATGGCTACTCCACAGAGCAAGCAGGGGACCTGCAACTAAGACCACTTCCAGGTCACTGGCGGCTCAACTCCTCAGCAATTTGTATTTGCATGCAGGACTGGTCTTATCCCTTCTATGCTACAACAGCCAAACCCACAAGCATGAAGCCAAACACTTTCCCATACACACGTTCCTGGCACACAGAAATCAACACGCACACCTGAGACCTACAGAGCTGGTGTGCCTGCCACACATGTGTCCATGTGCCCAGCTTCCATGCTGCTGTACACTACTGTGGCAGCACACACAGCCCGCCATCACCTCCCCGGGGAGCTCTGCGAGCAGCTTACAGTGACTATGGGGACAAATAACAAATCACCACTGTTTCCAGGGCAGTGTGGGAGAGAGGTATGGCATATTAATTCCTCCCTTCTGAATTCCACCCAAGCTAGTAAGAAATACTGAAATTCACAAGCTGTGACCCACGCCTGCCTCATCCAGCACTCTAGAGGTCCTGCTTGCTGGCTGGCATACCAGAAATGGCTGGCATTTGCCACCTGGCTCTGTCATCATATACGTTTGACCAAAACCGTCCTTTCACCTTATTTTCCTTATTGCTGCAGTGTGGTGGTCACTGAGGATCGGAGCACTTCGTAAACATACAATCACGCAGGCATCGCAGCAGTTGCTCTGGCAGGTAACAGGTCAGCAAGGCTCAAAACACGATCAACTTCACACAAAACAGAAACCTCTCCCCCAGAAATTCCTACTTGAAACCACTCTTAGTCCAAGTTTTAACTGGATTTTATAAGTGAAAGAGCCAAAGAATCTGTTTGTCATACTCCAGCTATGCTGCTAAGTCATACACTTGTATTTAAAGAGCTACCAAGGACACCTCTGTTAACCTTGACAAAGCGTAACTCCTGACTGCCCCTCCTTCTCCCACTAGACCAGTATCCTGTCCCATTAGCAGCCATTTATGCTTACATCCTTCTATAGATGAGCTGGCTACACTTTCAGTCCCATGTTGAGTTTATTTCAGTAATGCCTGAAATGCATCTACCAAGCTGTTCAGCACTTTCCCAGCTCAGACTGGAGAGCCATAACCACCCAACCAGCAAGAGGAACTTTGGTTAGAAACACAGACCAAGCCAGTCATGCTCAAACACAGTCCAGACTCCAAAACACACCTCTTATTCTGCCATGCAATACCAAGAGGGCGAAATAGCAATTATCTCCTTGGCCCTTCTCCTGTCTACTTCTCCCCCATAGGGACAGAATTGCTCCAGGGCAAGGTATCAGACTTGCTTTCACATTACCCATTTGTACAGCACATCTAGATCTTTCTCCCACAGCATCTCCAGAAGATGTTTGCTCCTCTCAACCTGTCCATCTCCTACAGCAGCAAAGAAAGTCATCCACTGCAATTTCAGCTCAACCTCACAGCTTATTAGGAGTGTGCACCTTCTACTTTGCAACTATGGGGACAAACTGCACCAAAGCACAGACACTTAAACAACTCTTTCCACTGCCCAAGCTTCCCACTACTCTGTTTAAAACCAATTCCTTGCTGCTCTGTTTTCTTTGCTATAAAAGGAAAAAGAACCTAGGTTGAAAAAGTGAACTTTGCTCCTTTCGCATTCAGATCTGGTACCAGCAATAGATAAGAAACAACAGTCAATGCCAAACATTTCATGTCACTTACTTCTGGCTCAGTTTATCTTTATGAAGCCTCATTACTGTGGCCAGGAACAACTCATGGGTCTGAGCAACATCCCCTCTCACACCTCCCACATCTCATTTCCACGTCTCTTAAGAGGCCATGCCACATCCCACGTGCTCACTCACTCTGACGAACTCACCTCTTACACACATGCTCAGCAGGTAGTAAAAGGGACTGCAGCAGCCTACATGGATGCAGGCAATACACCCCATGCAACCCACTGCACAATTAAAATTGCATTTGATTGACAGTGGCTGTGAGTCAACACTCAAATGAATTAAACAGCTGCCAAGGACGTTCCCTTCACAGTTCCAGAACACAATTCCTGATGCCCTTCCTTATCCAACTGAACCAGTATACCTCCTCCAATACTGTCCAGCACTGTTCACATCAAAACTATGCATAAAACACACACACAAATATATAGATATAAAAATAACTCAATGAAAACCACAGCTGGCATGGAAGCTACTCATGCTTCTAAGGAGCCAGTAACACTTTCAGTCCCATGGTGAGCTTATTTCACTACTGCCTGAAATGCACCAACCAAACTGTACAGCACTTTACTAGCTCAGACTGGAGAGCTATAACCACCCAACCAGCAAAAGGATCTTATGACAGAAACACAGACCAAGCTGGTCATGCCCAAATGCAGCCCAGACTCCAAAATACATTTCTTAATCTGCCATGCAATGCCAGGAATGCAAAACAGCAATTATCGTCCTCCTCATTCTGCCACGAGTTTTATTGCTGTGCAGCAGCCATGATCCATCCAATAGGACTGACTGAACTCAGTCCCCAGGATGCCAGGCTGTTGAGATCATGAACAGAGGAGACCAGCAGGACAGAGCAGAGATGCCCATCAGCAGTGCTGCTATTACAGTGGTGCTATTATAGTGCTGATCCCTGCCTAGAGGGCCTGGCAGCAAACAGGTTCTGTGCCATGGGGAGAGATGCTATGAGATGCTCTCTGCAGAACTAACAAAACACCTTGTCTTCATCCTGCAGCCCTGCCATTCCTCATTTTTCCCCCCACATTCTGGCTTCAGGCATTGGGTTGCAGAGAAAAGCTCACTTCTGATAGATTGGGAAGATGGTCAGCATCCTGAAGGAAAGCTCTGCCAAAATGCATGTACCAAAAAAAAAAAGGGGGGGACAATTCTACAGTTTTGTCCATTTCATTTTGGTTTTGCTGTGGCAAAAGGAAAATCATGTTCAGGGTCTAAAAGGCAGTATGAGCGCACAAGATGGAAGGAGACATGGTCTTCACCTTGAGGATCTTGAAGGTTTTAAAACAACCGGGGAGACTAAGGTTTCTGTTCTTCATAGCCAGAGAAGCTGAGACAAGCTGTAATTTCCAGGAGTTACTATCCCTCAGGCTTTCCATTACCTCAGCTGTCTTGCACATGCTCAGGGAGAGCTGAAGATAACCCTGTGTCAAGCCCAGAAGCAGAAAGCAGGGGGGGGGGAAGTAGGAGAGCATCTTCTCAGGAGGTTTCAATAGCAAGACTGATATGACCACTGGGGACAGCAGTAGTAGACTGGGACGTGAAAAATGAAAGCTCCTCCTTTTTGTTTTCCAGAGTCAATCCATCCACTTTTTATTTTTTAAGATTCTGTCTTAAACATAAGGCACAAGAAAAGCAGAGGGACAGCATGATTGCTTTGTAAGTGTCCAAATAATCTGGAAACGTCAGACAGGATAGTTCACCATATACAGGTATAAATGGCAATAGAGAGGTTACATGTAAAATACATATTTTCCTCCTATGCAAAACAAGTAGCCCAAGGCACTCCTTAGTGCAGAAGCAATGAGTGAATTTACCTGCGGGATGACTCAATTAGATGAGACACAGCTCAAAGCCCAGCCTCTTCAGGGCTGTCTCAAGTGCAAGGGAGTTGTTGCCTGGTCTGTGTATGTGCGATGGGAGCAGCTAGAGTTGTGCTACAACTCTTATTAGCTGGGAATAATGCTATACACCTGCTGGAAACGTCCTTACAGGAACAGATAGCACTCCACCAGCCACTCCCAACTGCATTTTTGCTTGACAAGGGAATACAAGCAGCTTTCTTCTACCCCCTTGCTGAAGAATCTCTCACACTCATTGACACAAACTTAGAGAGGCTGCACTGAAAATACCCTTCACAGAGCCAAGATTTCAGCTTTACTTGAAGAGAAGCCTCAGAGTCCTGCCCACTTCTAAACTGGCATGACTTCCCTTCTGCACAAGGGGGTTGGGAAGCTAAGGCACTGAAGAAAAATCTCCTTGAGTTGGTATTCCCTGCTTACTCAGATGGCTTTTGTATTAGATCCACGAGAAGGACAGCCATAGCCCCAACTGGGCTGTCAAAGTTCTTCTTGCTCAGTGCTCTGCTCTCTGCACTAAGAACAAACCCTTCTTTAACACACCTGCCTTGAGACAGGAGAAATAAAACTTGACTGTTAACTTCCCACAAAACATGCCAAAGGAAGGACTAACCACCGCAGAATCCAGAGTAAAATGAGACATCATACGTGGGACATTATCTCAAGCATGTAGAAAGGGCATGTTATTGTTTACTGGAGCAAACATACAGCAGTGACTGCTGGGACTTTTACCAGGCAACTGGGGGAGTAATTCTCTTCCACTGCAGAAGGATTCCACCAAGAAGGTAAGCCATTATTTTTAAAAAGCCACAGGCAACATATATGCAGCAACTTGAAATAAAAAATGCTTTTTGCAGAAATACAGCTAATGGACAGAAAGACAGCCAGGTCAGCAACTCAAAGACATCATCAGGAAACTACAGAGCAATGATGTGATCTCAGGGTAGTTATATGAAGGATTTCAAATGCTGCCAGCTCCTCCAACTCACAACCCAAGCTTTCAGCAAGGGCACCTGGTTCAAAGTACTGGCACTTAAGAGCAGCTATAGCAAACCAGAACCCAGACCCACCTAAGCAAGCTAGTGTTGTGCCTTTGATAGGGACCTGTCACCAGATGCCTCAGGTAAAGCTGAATGATGCTGCCCCAAACACTGCCCAGCTTCCAACAGTCTGCAGATCGGGAATTGCCTGTCCGATGCATAAGAAAACCCTTAAGAGAATCTAAATACATTGAAACTTCTGCATTGACTTTTCTAGTTTCTGTTGAGCTCAGCAACAGCTCAGAAGAGACAGATGTTCCGCTCTCTCCACCACAGGCAGTGAACTTTGGTAGCAGTGAGTTGTGCAGGACTGGGATGGACCTTTATCTTACTGGTTACACACTAAGGGCCCATTCACCATTCAGCCTCAACAACACCAGGCAATAGATACACCATCACACCAAATGCTTCCTTAAGAACCTAGGCAATGGCCTCGTGGATGGCAAGGAAATGCATTTTGGCAAAAGGGACTGGCTTAAAAACTGTTACAAAAAAAAAAAGGCCACCAGTGGGCATCATCTCCAATCGATGATGCCATTATTATTAACCCTTGTTCTAACAGACACCATGTGAACTCTCAAAGCAAGCCAGGAAGTGCCGTAGGGTGACAAAGGAAGTGAAGCAGCATAATTTAAGGGATACTATGGAGTAGCCTGCAATAAAGACATGTCATTGCTAAAATTCAACAGGATACTGCAACAGGTTGATTGCAAAAGCCTCCAGGAATAGTCAAGATTTTTTAATTTATAGCAGTTCCTGTTCTTCATGAGATGACACAGAACAAAGGCTACTGAGAAAGATTCCTCATGGCAAGCAACTCCATGGTGCAACAACAACCCATCACCATTAGCTTCCTATCTGATTCACGTTTCAAGAAAATGAAAGAAACAAAACATCACCTGGAATCTGTGGCAAACAAGAGCTTGCTCTCCCGCTCCTCCACGGGTTCTACAAGCCCAACATAAAGGCCAAGTCTTTTTTGTACAACACGGAGACTTAACTGAACAAAAGGCAAAGAGAGATAAACATCATTTTACAAGATTATGGCAACATTCAGAACACCTTTCCTAAGGGACGGACTGTGCAAGGCACACGCCCCGCCCCCTCGCAACAGGTTAAAACATTAGAAAATAAATATATGCAAAAGCCAAACCTCTGTTAAGTTGTACAATGCCACTGGGTGCTGACAGCGAAACAAAGCAGTGCATCAATAGAGCTTGGCCTTCGATGACCGCAGCCAGGTACAAACAGACCACCTCAGGACCCGGCGGCCCAGCGTGCCGCTCGGGAGGGGCGGCCGGAGAGCCAGACCCTAGCTGCAACAAACGAGGCCCACGGGCAGAGCTCTGCCCCCCCTCTACCAAGTCGGGCTGTCAGAGGCTGCTGCAGGCAGCACTCACCGTCGTCCCGGCCTCCCCACACCGCCCCCAGCCCCTTCTCCTACTCCGCTTCCTCGCCGTGACGCGCCTGCCGCCCACCCCGGCCGCCATTTCGTGGGCGCCCCGCCTTACCCCTCCACAGCGAGCCACGCCAGACCGCGGGGCTCCGCTTCACGCCCAGACCTGCCGTGCAGCAAGGGAAGGAAGGCACCAACAGAGAGAGGGCGGGACGGGGCGGTACGAACAGCCCAGCCCGGGACGCCCAGCGGGCGCTCCAGCCCCTACCCCGCAGGGCGGCTCCTCGTCGGGGGGCGGTTCCCTTCGGCCTCCGAGGCGTAGGGCGCAGTCTGGTCTCTCCTCTTGTGCTTCGTTTCGCTTTCCGAAAAACAACACGCTCTGAAATCGGCGGTTTGCGGCTCGGCGGTGCCTGCGTGGCGGTCGCAGAGCGCTTGGCGTTCCTGGCGCTGTGCAAGCCCGCCTAAACCGTGCCACTGGTAGCACTGATCCCTGCCTCACTGCCTGGGCCTCACTCATTGCCACAGGCAACACACTACAGCAAACCTGAGCTGAAGCTTCTTTCTCCTTTTTTTTGCTTACTTGTTTGGGGGGGGTTTTGTTGTTTTGTTGTTTTTTTTAAGGCTCAGGCCTGCTTGTTAAAAAGTTTTCCATGAAACACCCTGTAATCAAGCTCAAGCCCTGACTGGCAAATTGCCTCCTCCTGCCATTATCTCATTTTAACTTCAGCCCAAACATGTGCTAAGCAACAGCCCCACACAGGGCCGGGTCTCAGAAGAAAGACCTTTGCCGGCTCCCCTCAGCGGCTGAGTGGCCTTACATGTTTTTTTACGGATGGGTGGGAAGAGAGGAAATCTGAGCAGGGAGGGAGAGAAAAGGCCAGTTTAGGACCTTCTGGGTGTTTGTCTGGACTGTGACACTTCACCTCTCTTGGCACATGTGCCCAACTCAAAAATCATTTTGCCCTTCCCATTGAGTAAACCCCTCTCTCCTCCGACCACATGGATTCTACCTAAGCTTTAGCTTAAAGCCCCTGGAGAGCCAAGTGATTAAAAAAAAACCTTAGGGGACCAGCTCACACATCGAGACATTTCTTGCAGGGAGTGTGTGGCATAGCCAGGAGGCAACAGGAGATGCCAGCCCTACCCCAGACCCAAGCCCTCCTTGGCAGAGTCCTGAGTAGCCAGCCACACTGGACTGCTACCTTCTTGCCATGTCCAGAGATTTCATGTACAAACAGGAAAGAATGTAACTTCCCACCCTGGCAGAATTGGGTCAGCAAATGGGCATGATTAGGCACAACCGCTGCCTGCACAGCAGTCGAGTGCTCAGGATAAAAGCCTGCAGGTAAAGGTGAGATGTACCACAGGATCCCCCACCTCCCAGTCTTAACCTTATTACTGGAGTAATAACACAGCTACGTTTGTGTTTGCAGGATCAGGGCCTTATCAAACTAGATGGCTTGATACATATATAAAGCATGCCTTACAGGCCCGAAGACTGGAGGCGGACTGGCAGATTATTCTAGCTGTGCCAAATGAAATTTCTGTGTGACTCATAAACAGCCAAATAAGTAATAAGCAGACTGATGGTGGCTCAAAGAGCTAACAAACCTCTGAACTGCAGGACTAGGACCTATTCGTGCTGATCAGGAGATTTTCCAATAGAGCACTTAAAGATGCAAAGCATGAGTTATGACATACATTTGGAGCTTAAGTACTCGGTCAATATATATATGGACTGGGCAATTAAAAAGTAAAAAGAACATGAAAAGACACAAACAGAAGAGAGTAACAAGACAGAAAATAATGTGTGGGCCCCATAGCAGGAACTGATAAAAATGGAAACTGCCCCTTGGAGTTCAGGCCGCTGGAATAAAGAAGGTAGAAGAAAACAATATCCTAAACCTCTGCAATTCCTGCATTTGTCTTGTGGGAAAGCTTTAAACTTAACACTGTGGCTTCATGTTCTTTCTTCAGCCCTGTTTTGGCTTTTTAAAGATATGCTGTCAGACTAATCCTATTATGCTTATCCATAGCATATTAACATGAAAGAGACAAGTGAAACTGCAAGGCAGGGGGTCCCTTCACCTGTGTGCAGAGCTTTTTGGGACTGTGGCTGCTTATCAGAGCAGCTGTTTTTTTTTGTCTTTGCCCCTAGACCTGATTGTATACACAGCTGCACTGTTGCATGTGCCAGGATAAGGCTTCCTAGGCTGTAAGGACAGTAAATATGATTCAAAAATGCTTTACAGTTTATGTGAAAATGTCACCTGTCCCCTGTGAGTCCACAGCCAATACAGCATAGGCATAAGCCCCCAGGCAGAGTCTATTTTGTGTCCTTTGTTTCATGCCACCTCAGGATATCCTCATTGTTTGCTTTTTATTTACCCTGCAGTTTCCAGCAACCATTTGCAAAGGGTGGCTGCTCCCAGAGCTTCCATTCAGAGGCAGGAGAGATTCTGAAAAAAACAGGGGGATCATAAAATCATAGAATGTAGGGGTTGGAAGGGACCTCTAGAGATTGAGTCCAACCCCCCTGCCAAAGCAGAGGATGTAGTAAAATTAGGCATTTTGTGGAAAGTCCGTTTGGATCTAGTATCAGACAGGTTTAAACACTAATGACATGCCCCTCTAGACTGCAAGTGTTTGGATCTTACAACAGGACATTTAAATATTTCGCAGAGACAATGAAAGACCATCCAGTAATAAAACCCATGCTGATGCTTACTGTTGTCCAAGTGCAACCTGCTCAAACTCTGTGCCACTTTCATGGCTGAAACAAAAGTCCACCCTGTTCCTGCTAAAAAGAAGATCTTACAATGAGCAAATTGTTCTATCAATTTATAGCAGGGGAAATGAGTAATAATTTATTTCATCAAACAGCAGAGAGGTTAGTTCTGTAATGCATAAACAACCAGCTGGAGCAATGCCAGGGCACAAGGATTAAAAGCAACCAAATTCCTAATTCTAGCTAAAAGAATAAGACTGGAGATGAATTGCTCCTGTGCTGCCTCCACAACATTGGTTCCTTATCAACTGTCTCCCTAGCACTGCTAAAGGTATGTTTTGATAAAGGTATGTTAAAGTATACATAGACTTGCTGGTATTTGTGTGTCAGCAGTATTTCATGCCTGACTTTCATACGCTCTCTACACAGCTTTGGAGGTGTGCATTCAGACCACATTAGCAGACTGGCTACTGCTGTCTTCCTTCTGCAGCTACTTCCCAACTCGTGCTGCTGCAGGTAAGTAAATGTTAGCATTACTGATGTACCCCGACCAAAGATGCCAGTTCTTAGTCGGTGCCACTCATTAACCTGTAACTGGAGCATGATGCAGAGAAATCGACAGCAGCTCCCCCAACTCAGTGGTTTGACCTATTCAACAGGTGACAATGCCTGTGCTCCTTCTCATCCATATTCACTAGAAAGCCAGAAAGCCACATCTGTGTTCAGATTACAGGTGCTTTCTGAAAACAGAAATGATTTCCCTTTTCAAATACCATTTCTTGCAAATGCAAGCAGTTCCACTTGCAGCACTGCTGGTGCTACCGTAGACTCCACACCAGCAGCCCTGGTTCCTTCTGGATGTCTCCTAACTTTCTGTTTCACAGTCTCTGGAAAGTATTACTGCAGTTAAACAGTGTGAACCACAGCCAGCCAGCAGGAAGGACTGAGCAGGAGCTCATTATTTTTAGCTATTCCTTTTAGTCACAAATCCTGCTCTTCCAGAGGAAAACTTCTTGTTTACTATCAGGCACCAGGAGGAACCATGGAAATTGTTTGTAACACTGATGGGCTGTTGTGGCTGCAGCTGCTGCTGCGAGAGCAGGGGCCAGCATGTTGGATGATTAGGTCAAAGCGGCCTGGGAAAAGATAACATGGATCTTAGCCAGCCTTATCAGGCTGTCGTAAATAATACTTGTTGTGAGTGAAAAACCATGGCTGGAACGGCGCCGTGTGTGTGTGAATGTGCCACCTTGGAAGACCAGCTAGCAAGCATGAGTGTATCATGCAAAGGCTGCATGCTCAAGTATTATGAAAACATCCTGCTGGCTGATTAGCTAGATCCATTTCTGTATGCATATAAGAGAGGACGCACAGAACAATAAATTAGTCGCTTTGCACCACAAGACGGCTCATGCCCTTTTTCTTTTCAGCTATCTCAGACTGTAGGTCACTCACAGCACTCTTCCTGAATGGGATATTCCCAGAGAAATTTGTGCAATAAACAGACATTCAGAGTAATTGCCACATCAGAGAGAAAAGACAGTGCACAAATATAGGCCTTCTCTGTGCTTGAAGGTTGGGGGGATTGCTTCACAGATGCAGTATCACATCTTACACCTAAAATGTCAAAGTCACATACACAAAAATAAGCTCAAAGAAGAAAGGGCACAGAGCATTATAAAAAAGCTCATTTAGTCCCACAAGGCTTTAAGAGCAACTGAACTACAAAACAAAAAACATCACACCCCAGGGAACACCAAGGGCTTCATGCCCAGGCATGGCTGTTCTGGGAGGTGCATTTTTTGGGCCAGTTCCTACCTCGGACTGTGCTTCCTCCCCTTGCCCTGCTTTGCTTCACTGCTTAGTGACAAGAAGGCCTCTTCCCAAAGGGAACAAGGTTCAGTCCTGCTCTTGCTCAGGTCCTTCACCAGAAAAGTGAGGTTATTGCACAAGGTCTCTGCAAGAGGAAAAGCTTCCCTAGGTACATTTCTCAGAGGCACCTGTGCCTTGTACTTCCAGTCTAGGTGCATTTGAAAGCACTGTGGTCAAGCTAGCAGAGGGGAATCTTTCAGTACTGTAGATAAGTCAGTTCCTAGTTGCTAGAGATTCTTCAGGAAATAAGAGAATGGGAGGAAGCAGGAAACACTGAGTCTTAAAACAGGCTACATATATGGCCTCCCTGGTATGTACAGCACATGAATCAGCAGCACATGCCACTGCCTCCGAGTTCCAGGGCAACTGTTCTCTAAATAGTAAGAGAGGAACAGTGACAAGGTCTTTTAGGGTAACAAAGTGAAGAATGCCACTGGGATGACTCATTTTACCAGTTCATACTATATCCACATATGGAATCAATCAACAACAATATTGGCAAACCAAATTATGCAGTAAGACAGGGCCTCATCCAGATATTATAGGAACTGATGGAGGTTTTCCTGCTTACCACAATACGCTTTCAGCTGGGCTCTGCAGTTATAGAATCAAGAAATTATGCTAGTCTTTGAGTTGGGTGGATCACTACCTAGAGATAGACCAAATTTAAAAGAATGTCTTTATCTCTTACACTAAAATTCTATTTAAGACAGCACCCACTGTGTCTGCTGCTAGGCCACTTCCTTGCCAGAAAGAAAAGGAACAAGACTTCATCCTTTTTACAGGAAAGTGACTTCTTCAGACAGAAGGCCCAGTTTGTGCTATTTGCCTAGACCAACTGAATTCCCCAAAAGAAGGAGAGGCCTCCAGAGACCAGGGCTGTGTGCGGAGTTGGGAAATGGAACAGTGCAGATCATATGCACATTTTGGCCTGATTTAGTGCCTTGAAATTCCCAGATGGGGAAAAGCTGCAGTTTCTCCAAGTCTCTGCAGAGCTAATACCATCAGATTTGGCTTGCTCAGCTTCATGAAACAGGGTTGGCACAGGTCTCTTGCTGACACACCAATGTGTCTTATGTGCAGCACCCTTTCCTCCTCCTCACATTTTCCAGCTGCAGGGCATTCTCCCTCTGCCTGTCTTCTTGTGCTGTCAGCAACCTGGAATAAGCAACACAGATCAAGAACGCAAACTAGTTACTGAGATCTTCCTGCCAAGGCATTTGGCTCTGCCCTTTGCTCTTCATCAGCTGTAGACATTTAGGATTGTAAAAAGTGACTAGCCCAAAGACCAGGCATCTCTGGAAGTTGGGGAACAAGGGAAGAAACTGGACACATAGAAGAGGGAAGAGCATGGCTTAGTACTCAAAGCACCAGACCAGGGCACAAGTGGCCTGTGCCTTATTCCCAAGCTTTCACATTGATGGCAAAATCCGAGGCTGTTTGCTACACCTATATGGGCCATCTCAGGCAGCAGCATGGTAATAAAGCATGTTGAAGGCACATGTTATGGGAAATGCAATTTACCTAACTAGTGAGTAAATCAACCCAGTAAATGAACAGCTAAGTCCTGCTCTGAATTTAACAGAGATGATGCAGGAGGTGAAGGGATAAAGGGAAAACAAAAGGAATTTTTTCTTGCAAGATTTCAAAGACTTTTTTTCAAAACTACTTGCTTTTTAAAAACTAAAAATATTGAAGAAACTTATTTCAGACTTACAAAGTGTATTATCTCCCTTTAAAAATATTACCACTGTCCTGGTTTGAGCCAGGATGAAGCCAATTTTCCTTTTACTGATTTTTTTTTTTCCTTTAGAGAGCTTTCTTTTAACTAGCAGCAGTATTATTGCCACGGTTTCACTCAGGATCAGCAATTAGACCAGCGACAATAATGCTCTTGATCCCCTCCCACCCAGGTAAGGAAAGGAGAGAGAGAATCAGGAGACAGACTTTCCAGATTGAAAACTAAACTAGACAGCTTTAAATAAATACTAATGATAAAATAAATATGTACAATTATATACAAATGTGTTCAGGAATGTACAAAACCCCTATTGCCTCCCCCCACCCCAGCAACTCCCCCGGCACCTCCTGAGCTGTGAGCAGGTCTGAAATGTCCCGGAGCGCTGCTGGAGAGAGCGGCAGAGCAGACAGGAGCTGAGGGGAGAGTTGTGAGGGTCAGGGATGCACGAGCCTGGGGATCAACGGTGATGGATGGATGGAGTCCTTCCTGGACACTGGCCATATCTGTGGGAGCTGGCCGAGCCTCACTGCTGGAAACTCTGCAGAGAGCAGGTGGGCCCTGGAGGGTGGCTGTTACCACCCTGCTGATGCACACACCCTGCTCACCAACCCAGGAAAAGGAGATGCTTTTCCAGCATTAGAGGCCCAGCCAGTGTGTTCAACAGGGAACACTGGGGGAGGTATTTGGGCAAAAAAAAACATCTGCCCAGGGTACTTGGCTCCAAGAAGGGCCAGGCTGCCCTGCTAACAGCTGTAGGGAGGCTGTAGAGCAGGTCAAGCAGCAGAGCACAGATTCACACCTTTGCCAGCCTTTCTGCCTCCACCTTGGGCACATTCCTGGTCTCTCTCTGTGCAACACACATTTTATTTCCAAGCAGAAAGACCACAGCTCCATCCTCAATGCCTTCCTGTAAAAGAAAGAGTAAAGCACCCATGAGACTCAGCTGAGGGAAGGAAATAGATTGAAGCAAATACTGTTCCACTCATGCAAACAAGACCTTCACTGGCAGCAGGATCGGGCCCTTTAGCTCATTAAAGGGCCATTCTTCAAATAGCCCCAGGGATTTGTGGAAGGAAGCTTAAACTACAGGAATATATTTCAAATGTTTGGTATGTACAGCTGGGATGCTGAGAGGGGAGACAAGATATAAGTTCCTTTCTGGGAAATAAGAAGCCTAAAGAAAAGCAGTTTGCCCTATAGGCTGTTCAGAATATAAGTTCAGGCAGAGCTTCTTATTAAGTTAAATAATTTTTGTGTATATGTGTGGTACTATTCATCTGATGTGCTGTCCTAAACTCAACCATCCCTTGCTGAAAATCCACTGGCCAAGCAAGCTAAGTGACTTTTCAACTCCTGTGTAGGGTCTCTGTAGGAACTGTTATTCCTAGATGATTTCTGGAGCCCATTACCATTCGTAAAACTCCCTCTAGTTCCACTCCCTCACCAGAATATCACCAGAGTAAGGACTTCATAATGGGATCTAAGTTATTCCAAACCTGGATGTCCTGGATGACTTATAGTACCTGAACAACTTCAAACCAAGATAAATATTAAGGTGGGGAAAGGAGAGAGATTATAAAAAGTTGCAGATTTTGGGAGCTTTGATTTTCTGTGTGCTCAGTTTAACCTTCCTGAAAGGAGCCTGATTTTCAGAGGCTAGTTAGTTTTGAAAATCTCAATGTTTGATCTTTTGAAGTCTGAAGAAATAGCTAAGGTTTGGGTTTTTTCTTTTTCCCCAGCAGGCCTGTGGAAGTTAATAATATTAATAATATTAAAACCCTCCGACCTACACTTATTCATTTCACTTAGATCTTGGGTTTTGATACTCAGCACAATCAAAACAAAACCACCCTTGACAATTTCCCTTCAGCTCTGAGTCATCTACACACAACCCATTTAAATTATACAGACAGGTATTTTTGTCTCCACAAGCAGATACAAGCCACAGATGAACGCTTTATTGAGACTTTGGAAATAAAAAGGGGGAGCAGATTATAGTATTAATACACAGTTACCAAATAGAAAAGAAACAAAAAATCAACCCTTAAAGTTGAAACAAATGAAGAAAAAAATAAGCTATTACTAATATTTCAGTCTTATCTAGGAATCTCAAAGCAGAGTCAGGATGGGATTATGCATGCATGCTGCAGGTCTGACTCTAAACATATCAGGGCCCTTTCCTGTGCATAGGCTGGACACAAGGAGATCTCCTTGTCTGAGCACAGATGTGATGTAACTATGTTTAGGAGATGTTGCCAATGCATGAGCTGCTTACAAACACACACTACTGTTTTGGCAGGTCCCACCATATTCTGCCATAGAAACAGCCCTCCCTCATTTAATGGGCTACCACTGGCTTTGGTATCTTCAACAAGAAGCCCCTGGTCCCAAACTGACTACCACAGTCAGTACACATAGCATCTGCTTTGATAATTCATCTTCCCATGGTCAGTAGGACCTCCTGGGGCAATAGAGAACGTCGCTCCCAGACAGACTATTGGAGCAGCACCACCAGCACTAGAGAGCCAAGATCCTGCTCACACCTGGACACTGCTCATCCAGTTCTGCACTGCCATGAAGGAGCACTTGGCTGTAATGTTGTACATCACCAGAATCCCATCCATCTTCTGGAAATACTGCTTGGTAATGTTCTGAAACCTGAGCTGAAATGAAACCAAAAGCACTCTCAGAACCACAGCTGTGTAAGGACAAGAAAAAGAATGGGACTATCTTTCTTTCAGTGCAGGCTCTCTGCAAGGCCTGGCAGCCCCTGTGCATGAGATGTGTTCCCTGGGGTTAGTGTGTACAGACTGGTGACAGGTCAGGTCCTTTCACCTTTGAGGCAGGCCAGGCAGCCATGGGTAAGTAGGAGGTCTTTCCAAACGCATGGTGCTGTGAAAGCAGGAGGTAAGAAACAGATAATCTGTTTAGGTGGGATAGGTAAAAGTAATTGCCTATATAAAGGGATATGGATGGAAAAAACATGACCTTTCTCTAGAGTCTGAAGAATCTGCAGGCTAAGCAATACCACAGTATGAACTAGGTGTGCATAATGTCTACTCCAGTGCTGCCAAAACAGCAATTAAGATGTCAGCATCAATACAGTCTGCTTCTGGTTTTGAATCTATAAAGCAATGCCATCATACATAAAATGAGTAGTTAGACAATTTCCAGGGGAAAATCTAGACATCTACTTCGTCCTGTGGGTACCAGTTAGAACCACAGACTTGTATTTTGGGAATGAATTCTAACCAAAAAAACCCAACCAAACCTTAAAATCTGTAAGCAGTTTATAACAGGGTTACGATATAAACACATTGTCCTGGTTTGAGCCAGGATGAAGCAAATTTTCCTTTTACTGATTTTTTTTTTCCTTCAGTAAGCTCTCTTTTGACTAGGAGCAAGTGTTCCAGCTAGTGGGCTGATAACACTGGAATGTTTATGCTACTGCTGAGATGCCGAGGTTGCTTCGCTTTGCTGCCTTAGATGCTGCCAGGAGCAGCCCATAGGGAGGGTGGACCAGACAGACAGCAAAATTGGCCAGAGATATTCCATTCCATATATCTATGTAAACTCAGAGGAAGGTCAGAGATCACGGAAGAGAACTTCCTTCCTGCTTCTTCTCCCTTTCTCTTTCATCCATGGCCAGCGTCCAGGGAGGATCTTGTGCATCCCTGACCCTCACAACTCTCCCCTCAGCTCCTGGCTGCTCTGCCGCTCTCTCCAGCAGCGCTCCGGGACATTTCAGACCTGCTCACAGCTCAGGAGATGCCGGGGGAGTTGCTGGGGTGGGGGGAGGCAATCGGGTTTTGTACATTCCTGAACACATTTGTATATAATTGTACATATTTATTTTATCATTAGTATTTATTTAAAGCTGTCTAGTTTAGTTTTCAATCCAGAAAGTCTCTCTCTCTCTCCATAATTTTATCTCTCCTTCCCTACCTGGGGGAGGCGGGGATCAAGAGCATTATTGTCGCTGGTCTAATTGCTGATCCTGAGTCAAACCATGACACACACTGATTGGAAACCGATGGAATTAAATGCAACACAAGTACTGAGATCTCACTGGAGAGCCGGGTTTTTCAGCCCTGCACAGAATAACAAACTCTTCTATTCTCTTAAAAGCCAAGAAAACCTACATCAATTAGTGACCCAACCAAACTCTTCACATGATTGCCTGAGGCCTGTTCTTTCTCACTACAATAAGGGCATGACATTCTGGTAACTACCCAACTGACAAAGCACAGACTCTATCTTTGGCAGTCAAGGTATACTTCTAGAACTACAGGACAGGGTAGATGCTCCAGAAGAAACATCAACTGTAGCATGCACTTGTCTCAGGGAAGTCACCAAGGAGCTCTCCTTCCTCTAGCTCTTCCATAGAACAGTCACAGTTGGACACCTCCAGTCAGAAATAATTAATGTTCCTCTAGAACTAAGAAAAGCTTTTTCTTCTTCCCAAGACTCCCATTCCATATCAGCATTGGGCTAAGTTCTGTCTTGCAAGTACATGCGTAAGACCTGCTAATGCTGCAGGGGCCTACCCATAAGGTCCCTCTACAGGGACAATATCTTTAATTTGGCCTCTGATGGCTTCAGTAAAATGCACATTTCAAGTCATAACAAATCCCCTTACTGCTCTGCTTCAGCACTGAAATTACTACAGAAGCTGCCTCAAAAATCATTATTTCTTCAGAACAAAGCTTGATTTTGGAAGAAATATTTTGTTTTTCAATAGATAATCCTACTTAGTGCATCCCACCAGGTCTGCATGGTCTAGTTGAGGTAGACAGCACATTTACTCTGTTGACACAGCTCAGGATTATAATATTCCCATGACCTCAGCTGCCTCCTGAAGGCCTCCCCCAGAACATATTTAGCCCCAAATACCCAGTACTTATTTTTGTCAGACTGTTGAGGTTAACAGCCCCCTTGAAATAGCTTTTCATCTTCAGCTTCAAAGTGCATGCTAAATAAAGTCTAATTTACATTAAGGTAGTGGTGAGCCTATGTAGCAGATGAAGGCTAAGTGTGTCCTCTACTACTCTGATCCTCACCAACAGTACTGGTAACATCTAGTGATGGCCCAAGCTTTTGAAATTTTTTGAGACATCAAATGGGGAACCTGTGTTCACTGTTGCAAAAAGCCACATTGCCGTTCTACCAAGGATTATCGCTTCACGAGTCTATCAGCAGGAGAGACCATGGAAGATGCTAATAACCTCACGGACAGAGTCCAGCAGGGTGTTCAAATCACCTTCAAGCTAACTCAGCTGGCTTTGTCTGAATCAGATATGGAAAGGTTCACACACTCCTTTCCACCCACTGACTAGCAAGTGGTGGTGAGCATCTAGGGACAGCAGCACAACTGAATCTGAGATGTCTATCCAGAGCCTTCATTTCTATCCTAATCTGCAGCCCTGTCCTGCAGCTTTTCCCAGAAGCAGGCTGACTCAGGAGAAATCTGAGGGCTGAACGAGCTTCAGACCCCACACCCTACACTGATTATATACCTGATTATACTACCTGAAGCCACAAGCACGCAGGTCATACATATGGAAAACTACTTTTCCATCCGTCCTCAGAGCAATCTTCCTGGCCCTGCTTCTAGAAGCAGCAGCTTCTAGAAATCTTGAAAACAGACCTTTGCTGCAGGTTTAGCACTGGAATAGCTGCAGTGACCCCTCTGGTCCTTCTGGAGCTAACAATTTTCCCAGATACAGAATCATGCACTCTTTCCCTTTCCTCCTGTTTCTGACACTGAGCCTTACAGTAGGGCATCCTCACCGAAATTCCTTACCTTTCTTGTCCAGCTGTATCCCACAGCTGTAAGGCAACCTGGGTGTTATCCACCATCAGACTCTTCACCTGGTAACCCATACCTGTCAGGAAGGTGACAATAATCATAAGATAGGATGGGGAGAGAGCAGCTTGCCATAGCAAGGCCAATGTCCAAGATCAACACTGTTTAGGGAAATTGCAAGATTGATTCAAAATTGGGTGAGGGACCATCTTTTCTTTTAGTTGGGCTAAAATACAGGTAAAAACCATGGGACTAGGCTGACTTTCCCTCCCTTCTTAGCTAGATGAGTCAGGAACTCTATCGCTTACCAATGGTTGCATTGAGCTCAGCCAAGAACCTGTCACAGCAGAAGTGGTGGATGAAGGAAGTCTTCCCTATGCCAGAGTTCCCTACAAACACCACTTTAAAGATGTGGTCAGGGGAACAGCTGGCTGGTTCCAGTGCTTGGAGCTACAATGGCAGAAAGGGATGCAGCTTTGAAAAGCCCACCTGCAGGACTGTACTTCGATTTAGTCATTGGACCCTGGCACTGTAAACCTATGGACATGGAGGTAGATGGATAGAGAGTCAGAAACCCTCAAGTCCCTACTAGCAGGTGTTTGAGGAAGAGCTCCAAATAATTAGACTCATCCTGGTTTCAGTGCCAACAGGCTGTCCTCTAGGAGGCAATGGAGCATCATCTAATCCATCTGCATTTTTTCTACAGTCAGTATCACCCTTTGAAGACATCTTCAACCATTCAGCATGTGCTGCCAATGATCATCTGTCCTTGTGTCTACTCATCTCTCTGAAGTTTGTGCTGCTTCCTTCTGTCTTCAGCCATGTCCCGTTGCCTGGGTAGTATTTGCAGTTCTTTCTGTCGGTCCTTCCACTGCCACATCCACTTGGAAGGTGACAAAAGGGTCCACAGAGGCCATTGTCTGTATTAAAGTCTGCAGGCACCACAAATAGGATGGGAGGGTAACAGGGTAGGGGAAGAGGAGGAGGTTGCAAATACCCAGAACAACCAATGGGATCCAATGAGTGTACATGCAACGCTTGAAGGAACTCTACTTCATACATACACTCCCCATGCTCCCTGTGACTAAGGCATCAGTGGCACCCTTAGGGAAAGGCAGATAGCTCCTCTGAGCTATGCTGTACTTGTATGTGCCAACATATATTTCATTAATTTTAATAAAAATTCCCACCTTCTGTATTTTTCAAGGATTCTTTGCCTCCCACTTCCCCCCGTACTGAAAAATTAGGCAAAGCATGTAAAAGTGGCACAAGGAAAAACATTTAAACAAAAACAAAAGCAACCCCCCTTTCTTTTTGTTACCAAATACAATACAGAAAGAAGTAATGAAGGTTTTGAGGTTAGTGAGAAGGGTTTTGACTGCAGGCGATAGGGAGAGGACTGGCTGATTGTCCTGGGGATGCCGCAGGCAGTGTGTGCCCTCTGCTGAAGGCACACGGCCATGTTCAAAGAAACGGGCCATCACTGCCAAGCAGAGCACTACTGATTTCAGGCAGCAGAAACATGCCACAGGTGTGCAAATTGCAGTGAGCATGCTCACACCATGGTCACTTTGCCTGGTGTTGGATCTGCTCTGGCCTGCATCCGTGCCTGGCCCAAGGTAAGGGAGCCAGGACCCAAAAGATGTTTGTTTTTTAAAGCTTCCAACCAGACACATTGTGTTCTCCATGGCAAGAAATCCCCAGAACCTCTGCCTAAGCTGTGGTTTTGGGGAATAGGTGTTGTCCTGACTAAGCCTACACAAGAGCAGGCTGATGTACTTCGTTCACTGGGGTTGGAGCTGACATGGTACGCAGAGGAACAGTGTTCAAAAGAACAGCTAGAATAACTGATTCAGACTACTGGAATCATTGCTAGGGAGCAAGGCAGCATCCTGACTCTCCCTTGGCTTTCTATGGTTAAAGAACTAGACAAAGAGAGTGAGAAGGCTTAGAACTCAAAAGGCTTTATCCACCACAGGTATCTCCATTGCTTTCATTGGCCACTAGATTGCATTTGGAAGTAAATTAGAAAGACCAGAGGGTTACTACAGTTAAACTCTCAGAGGCAGCACATCCCACCTCTCTCTGCAACATTTTTCTCTTGCTACTAGTGCAGGAATCAAGGCAACAACTCTCCTCTGTCAGTCCTGTGTCAGGGCTGCAAAATTCACCTGCTGCCATGCCTACACCTTTTCTGTGAAGGGGTGTTCACATTCCTGGTTGTCCTCTCTGCATCTTCCCCAAATGCCAGCCCAGAGCTGGCATTTCCCCATAGAAAATAGGCATATCTTCCCAGGCTCAGGGGAACAGGCCTCATCTCCCAGGGTTGGCAGGAGTTGCAGCAATGAGGGGCTGAGACTCACAAGCCTCTTCAAGGGGGCAAGAAAGGGACAAACAGAAATATTTCTGAACAGTGACTCCATATCTAATGGATTTTATTAATGTTTCTCAATCAGTGTGGTATGAAACAGCACTGGGACAGAGACAGGACAAATACTTCTCCCCTTCTCATATCATCCTCACTGAAAGACTTCACCTGTTAAGCCTTTCCAGTGGGTTTATGCCAGGAGCAGCTAGCAGAAATCTCTGCAAGGAGAAGCTTGGGAGGAGGATGGGAGAACTTGGTTGTCTGATCCCATGGATAGCATGTCTGCCAGTCACACAGCCATGAAAGGGCTCTGCCTCAGACCTATTCAAGCAACCTCCCAGCATGGGCTCAAGAATCAGCCCTGATCCACCTGCTTTTCCAAAAGCCCATGAGCTCAGGAGCCTCAAGCTCAATTCTTAAATGCCACAATTCCAAGCATTAAGGGCAAGTTGAACCTGGAAGAAACTCTGAACCTAGGCCTGTGTCTCTGGTTGGCACCAGGAGAAACTGTGGAAGCAGAGAAGCGGTGGAATGTTCTGCAGAGACCTGGTAAGAAACAGGGAAGCAGGCCACCTTTAAAACCTGTTTAGGACCAGCAGTTACAGGGAAGATCCAGCTCCAAACCAGGTCAGGGCTGGGCTGGCCTCTCCTGCCTCTCAGATGAACCAGGCTTTTGGCCAATACCAGTGTGCTGGTCACACAACTAGTTAGTTCGCAAGGGCTGACACCAGCACAGTTCAGGCAAGCAGGCATACAGGGGTATTGAAGCCACTGTACAGTCTGCATGTAGAGTGGAAAAAAAAAGAAGGCCTTGGCCACACAGACATGTTTGTCTGCCCTGGCTGAAGGAGAGGCCTGGTGTGCCAGGTGAGCAGCTGTATAGGTATGGAGGGAGATGAAGCTGGGCCCTCTCCTTGGGGCTTTCAGCTGCCAGAGAGAACACAAGCCTTGTAGAACTCCTGCCCTCTCCCATGCCCCAGGGATATGGGCTCTGGCATGAGGCACGAGCGGACCTGATTTCTGCCTGAGGAGGAATTGGCATACCTGGGAGATGATCCAGTCATTTTAACAGAGCTGCCCATCACCTCGGCACTGGGGGAAAGAGAAATGTACTCACTCTGGAAGTCTGGAGATCTCTGACACGTCCTCACAAGTTTTTTCTAGGAGTAACAGTGTGGAAAGAAGAGTCTGCAGCCTGCCAGATTTGCCTCTGGCAGCAGTTTTGAATTGACCAAACACCTGCAGGCAGCTCTGGACAGGCCATGGATGTGCTGCTCACAGCTCAGAAGAGGACTACAAATACTATTTCTTCAATTACCCCTGGCTTATTTTAAAAGGCAAAAAATTAAGAAGCTGCTTTGTTGGCCAGAGCTCCCAGGACACCTTTACTGCAATGCAGTCCAACAAAAGGAGACACACTGGACTCTACAGAGGACCTCACCCAACTAGGAACTTTGAGGAGGGAAAAAAACCCCAAAACATTTTTATATGTAAAACTAGTGTTCAGGAGAAGCTCCAGCCTCAGACACAAGCCAGCACTGAGAGGTTCACATCTGTGGACCACTAATCTTCCAAGGCAAAGGATCCTAAGTACATAGTGTCTCTTTGGTTAACACTGCTATCAGGCTGTGGTTCAGCCAACCAGTGGTTCTCCAGTGGGAAAATTCTCAGGGTTTGAGCAGGTTCACTCAAGGGCACTCTCCAGACACACAGAAACAAGGAAATTGTGTTGCAGCCCCCTGGAGCTGAGTTGCAAGCTTCAAGTCATACATGGAGCAAAGGGAGTCCCAGGCAATCTGCATAGCATGTACCTGGGTAAGAAAGGAGAAACAAGAGGGCACATTTTGCCATTGGTTCTGCCATGCTTTATTGGCCTGCCAAGTTTGTCTTTAGCTCTTCACTGGGATGGTAAAGGGACAGATATGACCTCACAGCTGTACAACACATGATGGCAAGGATTCCATAAAACGAACAGCACATGTACAAGCATTTTGGATGGGAAAGATTCTGGTTTATCCATGGGATAGGAAAAATTCTGGTTTATCTGTGAAATACAAACACATGCCCAACATAGTCCAAGTCCCAAAACACTTCATGACAAGTAGACATGAAATTTGCTCTGTCAACATACAGTATGAAAGCACAGCTCCATAGCCAGATGGGTCAGGGGTGTGAAACTGAACCTGCAACCCCTGGGTCTTAAAAGCACCCCGCGGTGGTTTGCACATAGGCAGAAATAGCCACACAATCCTATCTGTGACCTAGCCACTGCGGCAAAATAGCGTCTCACAATGCTGCAGGGCCAGTGTCTGCCTACTTGGCAAGGGCAGAAACTCTTATGAAGGGCAAGGTATTAAGCTGGGCACAAAGAATTGCAAAGGAGCAGCGGCAGGTTTGCCATCAGCCACGTACAACCCAACTCCTCCTTCCAACCACTTGACAATCTTTGCTATGGAAGAACCACTGTTCATGACGCCTTCATTTCACAGAAAAAAACACAACCCTTTCCAGCATGAACAGAGGCTATCAAGGCCTTGGGTTTCTTTTTAGCCTGTAAAAGCATTGGTACACTCTGCCAGAGAGTGTGTCACACACTAAGCATCCTCATCAGAAGGCTAGGCTCTCCTTTTTGCTGCTGCAGGTATTGCTATTTTCTTTCCCCTTACAGTGAAACAGGCTGGACAGCAGATCTGTAGGTGTATAATAATAGCAGCATCTCTGCAATCCCTTGGAGCCCTGTTCTCCTGTGGACTGAAATGAGACCAACAAGATGTCCTGACTAACAAAGGAAAAAAAAACTTATTCCAGTACAGGCTTAATGTGCCCAGCATGACACAGGCTTGCCAAATGAGCAATGATGCTAGGATGAGTTCACCCTGCTGCCCCTGTGGTCTCCACAGGCCACCTGTCCCACCCACAGGAATCTAGAAGTGGATGAAGCACTACGCATGGAAAGAGGAGAACAAACCATTTTCTTTGCCTGCTTGTACTGGACTCTACTACAGACTGACTGTTTATTACTTCTCCAAGAGAGATCAGGAAGCTCTGGTGCACACACATTCGCAGCAGCTTTAAAAATTGAAAGAAAAAAAATAATCATCCTTCAGATTTCTGAGATACACACACAAAGGCACACGAATACACAACTCACCTCCATCCAAAACAGTTACTCAAGTTATTTTACACAGCTGCTGGTCCACTTGGAGAACTCTAGCCTCTCCCCCAGCAGGGCATCTCATCCCCTACCTGGGCACAATTCCTGTGCTTCCTTCCATGTTTCTTTACATACCAGCCAGAAACTCTCTCGCAGCCTACCACTGCCTGTGCTCACAGCTACTTCCAGATCTTCAAGTGAGGCATGGTGGCAGAGCAGGCAAAGACACATGGTGGTAGGGATGGGTCCAAAAAGAGCACAGAGCAGTCTTGCAAGTGACATTTGGGACCACAAAGACTTTTTCAAGAAAAAAATTAATAAGAATTGAAAATAGATCACATATTTGTACTTAACTTAGAGACTGGGAAAGGTCAGACATGGATGGAGTTGGCTGTTCCAGATGCCAGAGGTCCCCTGCTTTCTCCTAGTCCTATGACACAAGGCTCACTGCTGCACCTCCACCCCAGCAGAGTTCACAGGAATGGGGAGCTGCCCCAGAGGAACATCTGAAGACATATGCTACAAACTCAAGGGGTCAGAGAAACCCAAAATCCTTCCTATGGCGCTCCACCCCCAGTCAGCTGGCAGCATATCTGGGAATCCATATTATTCTTCTTCCTCACCACTCAGCTCCAGGGATGCACCCAGCTTCACTCCCCTCCTTGCATGTGCCCGGTGCCTGTCCCAATGCACAGATCCCAACTGTGCAGCAGACAGTATGCACTGCAGCCCTGCACAGGGCTGTATGACAATCACAAGCTAATGTGCCTTGGGTGAAACCTCAGCAGATTGCAACATCAACCAGCAGAGCTCATCTCTAGCACAGGCAGAGAAGTGCTGTGAAGTTTGTATTAAGCACCAGGCCTTGTGAGTTCAGGTCATTGTCCCCCGTGGAAGTGACAGGCCCCCGAGTGATGACAGCAACAGCAGCAGATGAAAGGAGGGTGGCTGGGAATTAGGATTTTCTTCCTTAAACTAACCAGCTTCTTGGCTTCAAAAGCATCTCGCTTATCTCGAAGTTTCTTGTTCATCTCCCTGCTCCAAAGGAACACATAGGAGAGAGACAACGAAGCACTCATCAGAAATGAAGTAAAGACTAATATTTGAAAGCTAGGACAGAAAGGAAGCTTGGAACACAGATAAACATGTCATTTATGTCAGATATGTTGGGATTTTCACGTATCCCAGCTCAGGTAATGGACTCCACATGGTTTCCCCAGCCAGCAGGAAAGACTAAATTCCTGCAGTGGAGGGATTACTTGGTGAAATAATATAGCCTGTACTCTGCCAGAGCAACTCTGTCTGGACCTAGAACAACAAGAAATGTCTGAGGACTGCATGAATACACTTCCCACAGCTTTCCATAGGAAAAACAGGCACAGCACTGAAACTTCAGTCCCTTACATGCACAAGACCTCAGCATCTTCCCCCAGCCTTGTTCTTACCTGAGGAGCTCCAGCTGCCGAAGAAGGCTTTGTTTCTCTTTCTGCATGTTCTTGGAGACTCTAAACACATCCCTGGGTAAAGGGGATTTTAAAAGGCAAGTAAATTAACAGGAGAAGAAATATGAAGATCACTTTCTCATGGATACTCGTGGTATTCTCAAAGATAAGGCCCAGCCTATGCTAGGAAAATTCAGAGGAAGCAGCACTACCACAGAAGCTGGGATGGCAGGGTTGTTAACCCAGCTCTCCTGCTTTCCTCCAACGTGAGGGCAGGCAACCCATCTTCCCCTTTCATACTCCAGTTCCTCAGCTGCTAGAGATGGGAAGGATGCTCAATGCCATCTGGGCCTGAAACACTCCAATGTTTCAGCTAAGTATTTTTAGATGAAGCCCAGAAACAGGACAACAAATTATTAGAAAAAGATCTGTAGGAACTTTATAGAGGTGATGGTGAACTGGAAAATACAGGGAGAAGAAGCCTCCTTTAGGCTGAGGAACACCTATATTTTTTGAGTGTTTTTATAGCCAATTACCAACAAACATATTCCTTTCCCATTAAAGGTAGATGGGAGGTAGCAGTATCACTCCCTGTTCAGATCACTGGGATGTTTTCTTTTCCTCGAGATAGTTAATCCTCTGGATGAGACTAAAGCTTCCAATTAGAGATCCTTTAACTACTTGCCCACCCTTCCTCCTCTGCCTGGGTCCCTGCCCTGAACACGCCCATCTCTGCTCCCTCCCACCTGTCCTTCTGCTCTTGTTCAAGCTGGGCCTCTTTCTGGAGCTTCTGCAATTGCCCCTTCACTGTCTCCAGCTCCCATTTGCTTTTCTCCAGCTCTTCCAGCAGGTTTTCATTCAGGTACCGGAGCCTTTCATTCTGCACACGAGTCTCCAGCTGCTCTGAGTTCAGAGACTGTAGCTGATGTTCCAGCTGCAATGGGAGAGGAGGAGGAAGGGTTAAACACAGAGAGAAAGGGTTTTGTGCTACAAGCATGCCTATAAAAACAGGCTGAAAAAGCAGATATAAACAATGAGGTGGAAGGGAGGTAAACACAACTTAGGTCTACAGGACCAGCAGTGGCATTAAGATGGTGAATTGGAAGCAATTGTTCCTCATCACATCAGCACTGGGGAGCAAGCAATGCAATTAGTCAGGCACAGCTGAGGAAGTGCTTCAGGCAGCCTGAGGAGCTTGCTGCTATCAGGTATTATAGAAATCAGAGTGCAAATGAGGGTGAAAGGAGGACTGGAAAATCTGGGCAGAGGCAGGAGTGTGTCTGTGAGGACTCACTAAGCACAGTTGTTGAAATGCATCTTCTAGTTTGGGGGCTTCCTGAGCCCATTGCAGGTGAAAAGGGGAATATATTGAGGTGGTAGGGGTATCTCACACTACACCTAGAAAGTCAAGTGATTGGGTGGCCTTTGCTACTGTTAGAGATGGGAACTCAGGCTAGAAATGTTGTTTAAATGCCACTGAGGCACAGTTGCACTCTAGACAGCACAAGACTCCAGCACAACTAACAAGCCTGATTTAGGAAGTTCAAAGACTGTGGTCATGTACTCAACCAGTGATGTGATTCCTCACAAATGGCTGCTGTAGTCTGGGAATGAGTGAAAGACAGATGCAGCTGTCAAACCTGTCCATCTCAGATGACAAGTAGGGCATCTTGAGAAAGATCACACTGACACTTCAGTATCTAGCCAGCCATAGAGAAAAGGAGGCTGAGGGGAGACCTTATCGCTTTTTACAGCTACCTGAAAGGAGGTTTTAACAAGGTGAGGGTTGGTCTCTTTTCACTAGTAGAAAGCAACATGACAAGTGGAAATGGACTCAAGCTGCACCAGGGGAGGTTTAGATTAGATAGAAGAAACTTCTTCACTGAAGGGGTAATAAAACAGTAGAATAGGCTGTCCAGGGAGGTGACAATCACCATTCCTAGAGGTGTCTAAAAGACGTACAGATGTGGTGCTTAAGCACTGGACTTGGTAGTGTTAGGTTAATGGTTGGTAGAGTTAGGTTATGGTTGGAAGCAATCTTAAAGGTCTTTTCCAACCAGAATAATTTTGTGATTCTGTGATACCAGCTAACCAGGGCCTTCAGATAAAGCTGGTGCTACACAAAAATGGTGGTAACCATCTGAGAACTTGCAGCTCCAAAATAAAACAATACAATCTATCCTTGCAACCAGAGGGGAGCACGAGGAACCAGTTCTGACCAGTGTAGTAGGTAGCAGAGTCAGTCTCCACAGGGTTCTGCACAAGCAGAACACAGGATAGGAGATCCCATTTCCTAAAAGTTTCCAAAAGTTTTGAGCACAAGTTTAGCCCTTTAAATACCACATGTGACAACTTTGTGTCACATAGACAGTAAGTTAGGTGAGGACATGGCAAGATGTGATCTCACCTCACCACGGAGCAGGGACTCTTGTGGAAACCCATTTATACTTTCAGCCAGCCTTTTCTGCACCTTCAGATAGATTCTCAAATGAAAAGTAAAGCAGTCCACTGTGGCACAAGATGAAGTAGGGTTTTTTTTGCTACCCTGCTGTCTCCCAGCACACACTTAGAACAGTCATGAGCAGGACTGAACAGAGCTGACCTTTCCTAGGTTACTGGGAACAAGTCCCATCCCTCTGTCTGCTGGGGTTACAAGCGCAAGTTACACTCAGCATTGTCTGGAGATTTCCAGTCCTTTGGACATCAGGGAAAATTTGAGCATGACCACATATACAGAGCAGTGGAGTTAAGACTAAGAAACAGTGATCACTGCCCATGGCCTTCAGATCTTGCAATAAACCAAAGGACAGGCTTTAAGTAAACTACATGTCCCTGCCTAAGAAGTCCCTTAGAACACCACAGAACAGCACAATCACAGTACTGGTCTTATGCCACAAGAGGGACCTGATTATCCACGTAGCTTACTACAAGCCTCAAAGTTAAGAGCATAAGAAATGACCATTTGAGTAAGTGTCCATGTAGCCATAGAAAGGGGAGATGACCCATAGAAAGAGGAGATGCTACCTAGGAAGAGCAAGCAGGGGCTTCTGCCTTAACACCTGCACACCTGAAGGTGGTCCATTCCCCTCATACACCCCCAGCATCTATGGTCCCTGGTCTAGGGATGTCAGAAGCTACATCCCTGACTATTCCTCCTTTCAACAAACATTTATGAAGCTGTTGCCCAGCTGTAACTGCGGATACAGCCTGCCTCCTGTAGCAAAAAAATCCAGCACTAATCTCTGTGTAAAGAAGTATGTTCTAAATCAAACTCCTACTGATCTCACTGAGTGTCCCTCACCTCTACTGTTGCAGGATTTAGAGAACAACATGGACCTCATCCATCACCTTCCTGAGCCCATAAAACTCACTTATATCTTCCCTCAGTTTCACCCTCTCCAAAATCAAGTCTAAGCTTTCCTCGTTTCTCCTCCGAAGTCAGATGCTCCACTTCCTTAACCATACTAGTTCTCTGTACCTTCAAATTAAGAAGGACACAGTCACGCCAGAGGAGACCTGAACTGCACACACCAATTGAGGCACATCAAAGGTGTGTGCAGCAGGAAAATTCCATCTGCTATCTCATTCTCAATATCCTTCCTAATGGCACCTAAGTTTTGCTGACTTTTCCAGCTGCTGCACAATAAGCTGATTATTTTAGGCAAGTGCTGTTTCATCACAGCTAGGAATCCAGATTGGATACCTCAAGTCACCAGCATCTGACGGGTAACCTCTCATTACCAGTTTCTGGGGGGTCATGTCTCAGTTCTTCAGACAAAATAGACATCCTGAATGGATCATCCCATAGAAATATCCATGTCAGGGATGGCAGGCTAAAGAAAAGTTTCTGCTTGGATCGTTTTTGTAACAGATTAATCAGTACATCATTACGTGCTGAAATGCAAATATACAGTACATACAGCTCTAAGCATCACAGAACTGTTCACTCTGCGTTATTTTGAAACAGCCTGAAAACACAAACTAGAGGAATTTGGCTCTTGTATGTCCATATGGAGCTTTTTACATGCTACAAAAGGCTCTAAACTCACAGCTTCCCTATTTTTCCTCTCTTCCTTGCCAAATAATTATTTTACAACTGATAGGAAGATTGTGCCAAAAGAAAACAAAGCAAATAAGAAAAAATGGACAAAAATATTCATAAGAAGACATTACAGTTGAAGACAAACCAATCACTTGACAAATCACATTAACACCTTCAAAGACAAAAGAGAACTAGACTAGCTAGTACCAGATTAGCTAGCAGCAACCCTTAGCAGATTAAAACCCTTCTCAGTCAGAAAAGGCCTTAGGAGAAAGACAGTAGAAAGCACATGTTTCTTTAGAAAGGATTTGGGTCCTGTTACCTTCTTCTGGCAGTAGACAATTTTCTCCAGCTCTTGCTCTTTGCTGTGCAGCTCCTTCTGGAGGAGGTTACTCCTGTCATGTCTCAGTGCTTCCTGCAGATGTAAAGATACACAGCTGTGCATACAACACCCAGCATAAGAGCTGTTCCTTAGCCAGGTGAGCCACCATCTGTGTCAGACCAGAGAAAGTTTGACTTCAGCCAAAAGAGATGAGGTACCTGGCAGATCAGCCTCTCCCTTTCTGCTTTGATCTGTTGCTCCATTTCTTCATAAAGGCACCTGACTTCTCGGTCATGGTCTGTCTCCTTCCTACAAAAGACAGGGTGCATACAGGTCAGGAGAAAGAAAAAGAATACAGAAACAAAACTGAAGAGGAGGGTGGAAACAGATTCCCACCAACAGCTGTGTGGCATCGAGATGGATTTTAACCAGATCAAATGTTATGGGTGGGCACTGATCCAAAACAAACCAATGAGGAGCAGATAATGATGAAAAGCAATTTTATTACAGCAAGAAAAATCTCTGCATCCTGTAACCCAGTCTCTCCTTGCATTTTAGGCAGCATGCAAGCTTGAGCTGGTTCCTGACAGCAAATGACCATGATGTTGTCCTTACCGCTTCAATGCCTGTTCCATAGACTCCTTGTCATTATTCACCTCCCTTATGTATGACGAAACACGCAACAGTAACTCTTCAAAATTGGTTATGAGCTCCGGACGTTCCTTTCGTAGCTGAGCCCAGAGGTCCCTAATCTCATGTGGACTGGAGCAAGCATGTGGGAGAAGAAAAGCAAGTGAGTTTCTGTGACATTTTATGGACTGTTATTACAACATGCCCTTGGGACAGACAAACTGCCCTTCTCCTGTGACGACCTCCATTACACCCTCATAGCAAAGAAGGAAGTTGGACAGTGATGGAGCATGCACATGGAGTGAGATCTACTGCAAGGTTAAAATGAAGGAAATCATCTGAAAGACGAAAATAAAAGTAATCTAGGAAGGAAACCTGGAATAGCTATTTTTCAAGTATTCAGCAATAACACAATAAAACAAGACCTGAAGAGATGAACATTCAGCAAATTTGCTGTGAGCTGTAGTCAAGCAGCAAACTGTTACAGCCCAGGGACTGTAGCACACATCACATAGGTGGTGTTCTCACACCAGGACTGTACTGGTAGATACTACTGTCATTATTTATTTATTTTACAGATTTGGAAACTTGAGACACAAACAAAAGAAGCAAATTTGCCCAGGTGTCACATCAAGATAATAATGGCGGAAACCCTGGAAACTCAAAGCCTTCTTTATCTGAACCTACAATAATTACACTGTTTTGGCATTTAATTTGTCACAACTTGAACACAGCACTTACAAATTTACTCTTTCCCAGAGTTTTATAAGCCTGCAGACATCACTTCATGCTTCTCTTTGGAGAAGAGTTTTTATTATTATTTTTACTTTTTTAAAAAAATCCATTAAATACTTTGAAAGAACTGCCTTGAAATGTACAGAATAAATATACCTGTACACACCATCCAAACAGATACTATTCTTTGTGTATTTGACTCCCTTTATATTATTTGTGGAAAAAAAGCAAACAAAAACCCAACCAAAATGTCTTGATTTCCCCCTACCACCACTGCATGATATCCTCCTTTTTCTGTCCCAAGTTGAAAAAGTTACTAGCACTTCATCCAAACTTCATGTTTTAGATAGATCCAGAACATATGGATTCCTGTTAATTAAGTCCTGGTAAAGCCATTTCCTTCTAGCAAAAACAGTGAAGATAGTTCACATTCCTGCTCTGGCCCCAATTAGCTTCTGGTTTATATCACTTCTTTACAACAGCTGGCTTGGCACAAAGACATAACATGACTGAACTCATTGCATAACATTGCAAGTAAGCGGTCAAAATACAACACAGCGTAACTCTACTTCAAGACTTGATGCTTCTCAAAGCAGAGCCACAAACAGCAGAGGCTATTTTTCCAGAACAGCAACGCGGCCTTTCACAGGGTCATTCCATTATTTGAGGCATAGCAGCTTTTCAGAATTCTCCAGGACAGGAGAAGTTGTTTAGCATTAAAAGAAACACACAGGTGCTTCACATCACAATGCAAATGAGACAAAAAAATCTGTTTCATGACAGACACAGCTCTGAAAGCAACAAACTCCTTCACTCTCAGCTTCTGCCTCCAATCCTGTCCATCTTCTACCCCCACCTGGGCTGCTCCCTGCAAATTGGCAGCAATGTTGGACTACAATGCCTAAAACCAAAAGGGCTACCATGGATGCTGTTGGGCACGCCAGACCCAGAAGATGTACATCAGTAAGAACCATTTATGCATAATGCTTCATTTGAGAAGGCACTAAAAAATGGCTGGATGTAACAACTGGGACCAGCAGGCTCTCCTGGGACCACATCCAAGGGCATTAATATAAAATTTCAATGCTCAGATGAGCATCCCTTGCTCAGTTTAGCCTTTGACACTCTTCAAGATCAGCCCAGTCCCAACCAGCCCCTTGAGCACAGATCTTTCACAGAGACTCTTAGAACTAAGATTGTCTGAACATATGTGAAGTCACCCACCATTTGGAAACAGCACACTCATTCTCCTTACCTCGTCTAACCCTCACATGCTTCTTTCAATTTGCTGCATGCAGATGAGCTTCCACACCACCAACTGATACGTTTTACAGCTGTTATGTGAACTCTAGATTTGGGAAACTCCTTGCAAAAAGCACTACACTGGAAGTAATTGTAAACTGATGAGAAAATCCAGGCTTCACTACATTTGTTACCAAGCATATGACAACCCAAGACAGCAGTACAGAAACCTGAAGCAGTGCTTCAGAGAGCAAGCAGCTCAGTTCACCTCTTTGGTTTTTGCTGGTACTTTGAAGTTTTGGTATTGCAAGATCAAAACAGGCTAGAAAGAATGCCATGCAACTCCCCTACTTACTCTTCAAACATGTGGGCTGTTCCGAGCTGCTCCATCATGGAACAGAATCGTTTCTCTTCATCATCCACTGGCTCCAAGTCATCTGACCAGCCTGATTCAAAGGTCTCCTCGTGTCTGGGGTGCTCCATTCTCCCAGCCCCTTTACACAATTCAATCCCTATTAACTTTCCTGGTGGAAAGAGAAGGGAGGAAGAAAAATAAAGTAAAATTGGATGTAATTTAATAAACTGCTATTGAAAAATAGAAGCCTAACAGTGCTCCATGAGAAGCTGCCTGCACACCACTGGCGTAGAATACAGCTCCTGGTCAGTAAAGAACCTCTGTTCTGACCTCCTGAGTGATGTCAGTGAACAATCTGTAATGCTGGGACTGCAACTGGCTCACAGCCAAACAACAGGCTGTTAGGGCTCAGCTCACATTTGCATGAAGATGATCTACCACCCATGGCCTTGGTTTCTCAGCATATGAAGCATGTGGCCTGAGGTCACTTCACTCTTATGGAACAGTGCTGTGGGTTCAGTTGCCAATGATTCCATAAGCTCCCTCTGGGTCTGCAGGCCCAGCACTGAATAGCACTCTATCTCAGTTCCCCAGCTTAAAAACAGTGAGGAGAATATCACTATCCTTCCTTTCTCATGTGCTACATCTGTTGCGATTTAAGTGCTATGGGACAAGCATTGCCTCTTGCTAGAATTATGTAGTGTCTGAAGAACATGAACTTACCCTTTGATCACCCCCTCCTGCCCCATCCCACATACAGATAGCTTCCAGCTATCTGGATCCTGTTTCATGCTGAGACGCTAATGCCATGAGAACTTCATGCTATGCAAGGCATGTGACAAATACTGGTGCTGGGAACAAATTCTTCTCTAACTAACAAATCAAGCCTTCCCATCCAAAACACAGGCCCCTATACTGTATACAGAGATCAGTATACAGTAGCTCCATTAGCAATTACTCTTCCTTTCAAAACGTATCTGCTTGGTTCTACAGGGCCAGGAGCCAAGGATGTTCAGAGCACAGATGAGAATACAAAGCTGCTCTGAAGGGAAAAATATCCACTATTTGTGTACTTCAAGTCACTTAACCACTTCTCAGCTCCATATGTCCAGAACCTAGCTGCTTCTCTCCCCCTCTAAAAAATGTGCTGTAAAAAATCTTACAGTGTGGAGATACAGGCCCTACTCAGCTTAAAACCTGAGGCTCAGACAGTTTATTAAGGAGATGGGCTTAGATCAGGCACTTTGGATGTCTGCTTTAAATAAAGAATCATTATCTCTCATTACCTCTCTTTTACAGCTGGGAAAATTGAGGTAGAGAATGATCTGAAGATGGTTCTGACACCCAAGAAGGATCTCAGATTGCTTTAAAATGGAACATTTTAAATGTATGCTCTTTTGTCAGTTGTGCAGATGCACCCTGTAACCTCTCAGAGGCCACACAAGGAGCCCTCTCAAGAAGCAGAGTTGATTGCAGCTTGAACCATTTCTTTTGATTTTTCCCCTGAACGGTCCAGAAAGACAGCAATATGCCAGGCCAAACTCTTGAGTTAGGCGCAAAGTCTGAAAAGGATTTAAATGAAGCCAGACACAAAGAATAACCATAAAGAAAAGAAATGCAGAAATGAAGTGTTTTGCCTAGACTGGAACAAGTCCCATGGAGCCAGGCTACCAACTGACAACTGGTGGCTGATGGAGAAATCTTGCCTACTGTTTTAGAGTGGGATCAGGGATTCCTTGCACGGCTCAAATGGGGAGACACAGGCACACAAAAAATAAGCAACGCATATGCAATTTAAGCTACTAATTCCTAGCACGATGCAGTATTACCAGTGATAGGACAAGGGGTAATGAGTGCAAATTGGAGCATAGGAGGTTCAAGGTGAATATCCGAAAAAATTTTTTTACTGTAAGAGTGACAGAGCACTGGAACAGGCTGCCCAGGGAGGTTGTGGAGTCTCCTTCACTGGAGGCATTCAAAACCCACCTGGATGCGTTCCTATGTGATGTGCTCTAGGTGACCCTGCTCTGGCAGGGGGGGTTGGACTAGATGATCTTTCGAGGTCCCTTCCAACCCCTAGGATTCTATGATTCTATGATTACACATTACAGTTTATACATACCGACCCGACAGAGATGAAGACCCACAGTTCCAGGTGTAGCATCGTGTGGTGCAAGAGGCAGTTGGCAGGTGCAGCACTTTATGTGGGTGTCCCCACGGAGGCAACAGTGACCTTAGCGATGCACCAGCCTGAGGCCCTCAGGAAAACCCCAGCTTATACTCTTAGCAGGGGGGACAGAGTTCTGGCACAGGGGGCCAGCCTGTGTTGCAAGTCATCCCGCCCAGGTTACATCACACGAGGCAAACACACATGTGCAACCAATTGGATCTGGGGTCCATGACATCCCCTCAGGTGTTACTTCATCTATCTTCCTCTACCTCTCTCGTCCTTTGGCTGCCCTTTCTGTGCAGCCACTGTCCATGCTCTAATCATGGGAACTGAACAAACCACAGCTGTGGCTTGTACAAATGCCAGGTGCCTCCCAATGTTCTGTTTCTTCACCATAATTCTTCTCTTATCTGTTCTGACCATGAATTCCTCCCAAAGTTCTGCTTTCCTTATCTGTTTCAACCATGGACCATTACTCATCACTATTAACCCGTTCCAATACACCTACCTCTGTCAGCAATGACAGTAAGGCAGGTACCCTCATGATGTCCATCTATGGCTATGGCTGGGAAAAATCCCTCAAACAATGAGATCTGGGAATAACCAAGTCATAAACACAGAGGCTACTGTGGATGCCAAGGTGCCCAAATGGCACTCATTCACCTTGTGCACAGCACTGAGCAGGAAAGCCCATGCTCCCAAAATTACTCTTGTTTCTGGCAAAGGCAACAGAACCAGTCAACAAGGCTTCAACCCTGCAGGCAGATACACAAGGTAGAAACAGGCATAGCCAGGGGTACTCAGTGCGTTAACACATTACCAGAACAGGCTGACCCAAAAAAACAGCTTTTCATGTTTATTCCTAGGAAATATTTACAGCTTCTCCTTTCAGGCCTTGCTGTTTCTGGCCATTCAAATTGGAGACCCCGCTCTCTCCAAGTTGTGAGAAAGCCCTGAGCAATGAGGACACTGCAACTTAAGAGCCTCCTCAACCACTTCTGAAAACCCTAGACCACCTGTGTTCAGTTACTTTGACCTGATCCCATTAACACATTACATGTCCAAGGAAGGTGCTAACAGGGTACAGATTTTCTGAATGCTTCTAAGTAGCTAAGGCAAATAAGCACCCACAACAAAGGTTACTAGTGCCATGGTCATTCCTCTGCCTTTAACACCTCTTGCACTGCTTGTGCTGCTGGATGATGGCTCTGGTATAAGATTAGTATCCCATTGTTTGGGAAAGGCAACAGCAAGAAGAGAACAGAAGCTCATTTGCCAATGCACTAGCCCACTAACACGACTGCTACTAATATCCTTGAACAGCACTGCAGAAACCAGCTGGAGACAGTTGCCAATAGGCGTATTTCTGTCCCCTCATCCAATGAGGGTCCTTATCCAGATGAACAGCTGTGGATCTCATAGCCAGATACAGGCTGCAGTCTGTACCATGTCCAGTAGCAGATATTAAGAAGCTGGCTGTACCAGGTAGGCAGGTGACAGTTGTGGAAGAAGGCAACACAAAGCCTTATGAAGGAGGATAGCAGTGTTGCACACACATCTTCTCCAATGATATTCACATAAGCAGGGGGCATTATCCTGCATAGCTGGTGCAGCTTCAGCAGAACCACTGCACTTTCTTTCTTACCCACATAGAACATCACATCGCATGTGGGCTTTTTCCTTCCTCTCCCTCTGTGCAGTCCTTACCTAGTCCCATGCTGAACTCCACAGGCGTCAGGTATCCGTTATTGTTTTGTTCCAAACTGTCAAAAACTGTCTCCAGCTGTTCAACACTTAGGGGGAGTTCAGTCTGGAGCCGCTAAAGAGACAAAAGAATGAACAAAATTGAGACATGAATCAGATCTTCTCTGCCATCCTCAGCTTTGGCCCACAGCAATGTGCCCTTTCAGCACAGTGTGCTGGTCAGGCTGTGACAGCCTGCCAGGATGCAGGGTACTGTACAGCTGAGTGATGACAAAAATACCTGTTTGGACCCAGTGATATGGCAATACTTTCCACTACTGGACAATTCAACCAGGACTGCATTTTGTTTGTAGGGAGCTCAACTCCCTTCCTCCTCACTTCAGAACTGCCACCTTATTTCACTGCCTGCCTCCATCCACCCCTGCCCAAAGGTGGCTACCCCCAGCTACCCTCTACTGCAAGCCTCCTGTGACCACTGCTGGTCACATGTGATCACTACAGGCACATTAGGTACCAGCTCCACCTCTTTGGCCAGAAAAGTAGGACAGACTTGTGGATGTCTGGATTCAGTTCCCAGCTTTGCAGGAGATCTTGCAGATCATAAACAAAGTGCCCAGCCCATAACACAGAGTTAGCTTTCTTCTTTCATCTTCTGCCTGTTGGGACCGTATCACTATTCCCACAACACAGACAAGGAGCAGAGAGATTTCCCTTCATAATACACTTGCAGAGCACCTAGTGTGAAGGTGAAGAAGCTTACAGATAACAAGGTGTAGACTAAAACCTCATTACTATCCATTAAACATGCAGCTTTAAATAAAAGCTTAATAAATATTAACGTAACTGTACAAAAATAGACTACATACAACCCTAAAAAATGTAAGTCAATAACTGAACCAGCACAGACCTGCCAAATGTTTATTATATATAGAAGGAGAGATGAGGCAGAAGAAAAACAATCTGCATATAACCTCCCTGATAAACAATTAAAACAAAACTCACAAAGAACTACAGAAATTTTGTTAACAAACACTGTTTTTAATAGAAAGTAACAAAGCAAATTATCGTAGAGCAAAGTTATAGTTCAGGCCTAAAGTGAGTTTTTGAGATCAGGCATTAGCTGTGATTGAGACAAAAAAGTTATACAGCTTTTTTTGTTAAGAAGTTGGTTGATTTTTTTCATTGTAGACTGCTTTAAGAAGGGTTGTTTCGTTATGATTTGTTTGTAAATTACACCAGAGATTTTTTTTCCCCCCCAGATTTCCCATCCACTGTATGCTTAATGTTTGTAGGAACCACTGCAATTCATTTTTATTTTATGTATTCCTTAAGAAATTGGAATTGCAGTCCCACTTGTTCCAGGGATTCCCTGGAGGTCAAAGGCCCTATCAGGATTTTTGTTTCATAGCAGCTGGCTACGGCAGAGTTTGGCTCCCCCAAATCTGAATGGGACAGAGCCCATGTGCATACCTACACTTACCAGAAGTGAAGACATGTCACATTTCCCCCTCTTCTGCCACCCATGACTTTATAGCTCCTCCCAGGAAAGGAGAAAGATTTTTTTTTCCCTCACCTGCATGTCCACCTTGGTGATAAAACCCTTCTCATCCTTGTCACACAGCTGGAAGAGCTCCCTTGCCTTCTCAAGCATCTCCACCTGCATATCTTCCAATTCACTCATTTGGCTGGAAGGAGAAGCACCGGGAGCTACCCCATCTTCCTCATCCCCCTCCTCTTCTCTTTCCCAGTGGATGTATCCCAAGAGTGCTTCCCTCTGTTTCTCCATCCTCTCAATGCTTTTCCCCCCAGGGCAGGGGCAAACAGAAGAGCTGTGGGGCAGGAAACAGAGAAATTCCTGTCAAATGCAACCTTCCACTTCCACCCCACACATCTAGTTATGTGCCTTGTTGATTTGAAAGAAAAATATTCATCATATGTGTCTGTTACCAAGGGGAAGGAGTGAAAACAGACAGTATGCACAGACTTGGTGTCAGAGGTACATACATAGGTACACATTGTGCACAGCACGGACATAACCAAGCCTACCACACAGCTGTAACCCTGCACACTCTGATGGGCTCCAGACCCTGCACCAAGAAACAACCATCTTTTGTAATCTCTCCTCTTCAGGCTTAGACCTACAGTCAGAGTTCTATACTGGTGAAAGCCAGGTGCCAAGGGAAGGTTTCAGTGAAGATGAGAGGATAGGAATGTAATTTAAAGCACTCAGGTAAATCTGCATGGGAGCACAGTGATAGTCCCACACTAGCCAAGACAGAGGGCTTGAACACTGTGAGCATGGCCAGTTCCCAGCTCTCACACAGTTCCCTAGGTGCCCTGACCAGGATGCTTCTTTCTGGTCTTGGCTTCTCGTACTAACATGTGCTTTTCCTTCTCTTGCTTTTCTTAACAGTCTTTGAACACCAAACCTGCATCACAACTGCAAGAACCCAGAGAAGGACAAAGGCAGAGAGGACGAAGATCTGTACAAGTGCTGGAGGAATGAGAAGAAGGAATGTTTCTTCCAGCCCTCTGCCACCCAGGTCCCCTGGCTGGCCTTCCACCACTGACATTTTTTTCTTAATGCTTTCCAGATAGTAACTCCCTCTCCTTTTATGTTATTACAGCACACACACACACACACACAAATAATGGAAAAAATCAGACAATTCCTACAATAAGAAAAATTTAATAAGCTGGGGCAATCGTGCTCCCCTTGCCTGCCAGCCTCTGTTTTGAGAGCTCATAAGCAGGCAAACAGAATTTTAATCTGAAACATTCACCTTTAGAGGAAGGAAACCACACAACTATGGAGACATTTCAGAAGCCAAAGAAAATAATTCCCATTCCTTACATGTACCTTAAACAAAAAGGCTAGGAATGAGAGCACTCCTTTAAGCTCAGCACTGTGATTGTAAAGATGTGTACAATATATTCTTACCCCAACCCACCTTCTGACTTACTGCTGCCATGTAACACTCTCCAGCTTTTTTTCAGCAACACCACCACATTTTTTTAAGCCTTGTTGCTCTGACTGCTTTAGACTTCTTCTGCAGATTTGTGCACCGCATTGCAGGGCAGAAGTGAGCTGTGCAAGCAGGCTGAGAGCAGATTTAAGTAGTACTAGACAAAGAGGACTTGAGGGTTGGTTTTGTTTTTTTTAATCTCCAAGAAATTAAAAGCCACGTACAGATGCTGTGATAACAAAGAAGTTAATTCTGTTTGCACTCTTAGTACAGCGGGAGGATAAAGAGCATGACGGCCAAGAAGAATGTCACGTCAGAACTATATGAAGCTGGTACAAAAGGAGAAGGCAATTACACTCCATGCTACTTGACTAACTGTTGTTCCATGAGACAGAGTGTGGTTCTGCTTCAAAGAACAAGCAGAACGCTTCACTCCCCCTTTCATATCTGTTTTTTTCAGGGCATCTCCATTTAGCATCACTTGAAAAGATACTTATTCAAAACTATGCAGAAAACTACCTATAAATGGTTATGTTTGTAGTCAAGCATACATCCTGGCAAGCAATGGGCACAGAGCTGGCACCAATCTTTGGGGAATACTGTACAGGAAAGGAGGGAAGAAAGCATGGCAATCTAGAAGGCAGGGGTTGTCTTTCTCTCTTGCTCTTTTTCAAACAAACCCTCCTACCAAGCGTTTTTGTGTGTGTGTTATGGAGGCAACACAAAAAAACTGGGAGACTAAAAGTTGATTCTATCCATTAGCTGGACAATCAGCTTGCTTCTGATGGCAAGTCGTACATGTTAGTAGTAAAGAGGTCAAAAGAACTGCAGCTTACTTTTCACATTCAAGTAAAAGTTCCAAAGCTGGCCTTGAAAGAAAAAAAAAAAAAAAAGATTAAAAAAAAAAAAGGTCCAAGTATCTTACACTGAGGAATCACATAGCCACACTTGACGAATGATAACAATTGGCTGCTACAGGCCACCTTGGTGAAGCTTTTTGCCAGACCCTTTCCTTCTACAAAGGCACAGTCTCAGCACAATCAGCATCCCGTACCAGAAGGTGAGTGCAAATGGCAGCATGAGAGGAAACAAAACATGAGTTCAAAGCAAGAGCCACAACAGGATTGCAGAAAATAGCCAGAACAAGAAAAAGTGCAAATGAGTAACCTAAACTTTCTCAAACATCCTTCTAGCTGCCAAAAAGACACTGAGGTCCTCAGAAATAAATAAGATCTTATTTTCTTGTTAGCAGCTTCAAAGTTTCTATTTCAAAATCCAGAGCAGCACACTCAGACATTCCCCAGCTCTGCCGCAGCAATAAAAAGATTATATGAGGAGGATGTACTGTTCTCTCTTGAAGATATTTTTGCAAGCTGAATTTGGACCCATTACATCACTACTTCCAGAATCTCCTCGTTTTAGAAGAAGCCCAGCTGTACTGTAGCTCCCAAGCTCCCCGGCATTGGCTGAGCTAAAAGCCTCTTAATTAAAAGAGCTGGAAACCTGACATGAACAGGAGTCTGAAAGGATTTCACTCACATGTAAAAGACCAAGCCTATTAATTCAATGTTCAGAGTGCACAGTCTCTCATCCAAGCCGTTTCAAGCCAGATGTGGCTCTGTCATTGGTGAGACAGCCCTTGTAGAGGAACAAAGTGGCAAATAAGAGAGAGTCCCAGTAAGCAAAATACACTGTAGCTATGATGGACTTGACCAGAGAAGTTGTGGATGCCCCCTCCATAGAAATGTTCAGGGCCAGGTTGGATGGAGCTTTGAGCAACCTGGTCTAGTGAAAGGTGTCCCTACCCATGGAAGAGAGCTTGGAACTATATGATCTTCAAGGTCCCTTCCAATCCAAACCATTCTATGGTTCTATGACTTCTCTCCCAGAGGCCTTTGACTGAGAAGGTCTCTGTCTCCATCCCTGTTTGTAAGCGCATCATCGCATCATATAAAAGTGGATGAGGCACAAACCATATCTCAGTCTAACAAGTGCTGTCCTACCATCTCCAGTTACAGATCACCACTGCAAACTACTGGAGAAACAGCTTCATCAGCAAGATGTAGAACATCACTGAAGGACAACTTTGAAAGAGACTGAAGTCACTACAGTAGTAAAACTGAGGCCAACAGAGCTTGGGAAGAATCATGCTTGCCTGACACAAGTGGAGAATACAAAGAAGATAGCTATGGGCATCTAATGCTTTTGGTCAGGCAAAGCTACCAGGCTCCCCCAGCTAGATGTAGCCAAACCACTTCCAGTGGCAAAGTCAGGCATCATTACCAAAACTTCCTGACAAGATTGAATTTTTCAGGCATCTTCTACCATGACAAGGTAGTCATTGAGTCAGCACTAGTTAAGAATTTCCACATGTAGCCTGGAGTCAGGACAAATTCTGTATCTTGGGCTGTTGATTTACATCATAAGAATATCCACAAGGGGTCACGACACACTTCATCTAACCCAGCATCTTGCCTATAACAGTGGCCAAGAATGACTGGTGAGGGAAAAGAAGGCTTACAGAATCATAGAATGGTTAAGGTTGGAAGGGACCTTAAAGACAATCTAGTTGAAACCTTCCTGCTATGAGCAGGGACACCTCCCACTAGACCAGGCTGCACAAGGCCTCATCCAACCTGGCCTTGAACATCTCCAGGGAGGGGGCATCCACAACCTCTCTGGGCAATCTATGCCAGTGCCTTACTACCCTCATGGTGAAGAATTTCTTCCTAATATCTAGTCTGAATCTACGCTCTTTCAGTTTAAAACCATTATCCCTTGTCCTATCACTACACTCTCTAATGAGAAGTTTCTCCCCATCTTTCATGTAGACCCCCTTTAGATACTGGAAGGCCACTATAAGGTCTCCCCAAAGCCTTCTCTTCTCCAGGCTGAATAGCCTCAACTCTCTCAGCCTGTCTTCATAGCAGAGGTGTGCAGGGCATTGATCATGCTCTTGCTGCATACGCTGAATAAGAGGTCTGATACCATGCAGGAGAGGACATTACACAAAGAGAAGGAGATGAAGTGTTGGGGTAAGGGATCCCTGCAGCACTATTCTCAGACACAGTAAAGAACATGAAATTCAACTGCCAGTAAAGACAGTTAACACCAGGTCTTGCATTTTTACACAGTGGTAACTCAGATTAGTTTTACGAGCATATTTTAATCACCTGAGGCATAAACTGCAGTTTGTTCCGTGCCATAAAGTCAGCTGGATTCCATGGGCATGGCATTCGTTGGGGAAATCACAAGACCTGAGTTTTAATCTTGACTCAGCTTGCCATATGGGTAAGCCATGTCACCTGCCTACACTATTACAGATTGTCAGCTCCTCTAATTTGATTGTGATGCTTTTGACAGCTGGCACTTTATTTTAAGACTTGGTTTCTGGAGACTGGTAACTACATGTGAAACTGAAGCATCAAAATAGTTAAAAGCCTCGAAGCTGAAGAATGAAACATTTGAACACAGAACTTGAAGAAACTGCAAATTTCAACAAACAGAAGAACAGACTCAAGGTGCTTTTCCTGGAAGGGGGAGAAACTACTTTCAAGGTAGCATTACAGTGTCATAGTTCCAATTTAACATCTCAGAAAGCTTCTTTTTGTAGCAGTAAGAAGTGTTAAAGAGGTAAAGGAAAGTAATGGCTAAAATATTATCAGCTGCCAAGCCCTTATCTATGTGACCGTGACCACTGTATGCACATGACAACTTTGGGTTGTTTGTTTTTTTTTTTTCCACAGCCTGATGACAAGGAGGGTCAGAAAGTGGGGAGAACAGCCAAGTTTTTCAGAGCTGGTCCTCAGATGACCCCAGTCACCGCAGGGCATTGTACACACACCAAATACACAGCATTCCTAGCAGCCCTGCTCCAATGTAAGACAATGAATCAACAGTTAATGAAGGAGGAAAAACTAAGCACAACTGGCTAAGTGTCTCACCCAGGATTATAGAGCAAGTACAGTATTTGGGACCTGTGGAGCTACAAGGGAAAGCAGGTTTTTGCATTCCTGTACCACTGAATTTTTGGTGACACACTGGTAGATGGGAATATTAAAGAAGAATCATTATAGGTATGTAGTAGATGTCCAAGGTGTACCACAAACTAAAGTGCTCAGATACTTGCTGCGAATTTTCCCAAAAGACATCCTCCTGTATCTCTGCCTAAGACAATATTACTAGAAACAACAAAAACACCCCCACACTAAAGCTAAATATTTAAGCCATTTATTTAAACCAATCAGAAGAACACACCCCCTTTCCTGTCCACTCCTGGTCCAGAAAAGTCTTTCAACTTTAAGGGGGAGGGGGGAATACACTGGGTGTTTAGGTGTGCATTGATCATACTATTGATGCATACTCTGAATAAGAGTTGCTCTGTTTGTTCCACTTTCCTTTAACTCCCAATGTTTTGAAAGCAAATAATTATTTTTAAAATGCTCCTTGTAGGACACAGTCACGCCTACACATCCCAGATTCTATAGTACTGTAAAATTCAGTGATCGAATACACATACTTAAAATTACTATCCTACTTGCATGCAAAAAGCACATATTCTAAATGCATTGACAAAATTACAACCACAAATCTAACTAGGTGAAGGTAGAAAGGAGGTCTTGCCAAGGAATGACACTGACCCCTGTGTCAGACCGGATTCTACACAAGCTGCATTTCCAAAAGGTACTCAAAGGAAATGGGCACCCATTTGGTGGAAATAGTTTTAAAAGGCTAAGCCTTTTAAAAGTGCCTGAAAAGGCTGGGAGGACAGCAGAAAAGTTATTTCTCAGTGTACTTTGTTCAAAATTAATTTTGCTGTTTCCCTTCTCTAGGAAACTTGCTTCTATTTTTTGTAATTTGTTTGGATGGTTGTTGGATTCTCCCTTCCTAAAGGGAATGGCAGCAAACAAATACACTGAAAAATTAGAAAAACATCAATAGTTTTGAAAGGTTTTTTTTAATTTAAAAAACCCTAAGAAAACCCATACACACCCTGGACAGTGAGCTGGAAATCAGGTGTAATACCTAGAGCTACACTTCAGTCTCTCTCTCTTTTAATTGCCTGCACTTGGTTGTAGCCCTTTAAGGAAACAGGAACCAATCCAGGAACCTTTGTGTTGTTTACTCAACAGATTAGCCCAGCTTGATAGCCCTGAGCTAACCCATGTTGCAATATCGATGGATGACTTCATCATGGGATATGCCAATACAATACAGAGGTATATCCCAGAAACACGGACAGCTGCAAGGAGCCAGTCATTCTGAATAGCACCTGAAAAACGGTGCTCTGCTGCATTTCACCACTTCCCTCACAGAAGTTCATCAAAGAGGAACACTTATTTATGACTTATACCAACTCCTTGATCTTTGCAAAAAAAACTTGCCATGTAGAAACTCGTTTGGTGCAGACTCTATGCTCCTATCTGCAAGCAACTCGAGATTGGTAACAGTTCTCTTCTTATATTTCAAGAGGTGAACAAATAAACTTCTTAAAACTGCAATCACTGATGCTTCCCAATCCAACAACAACAGAAAGCACCAACACATGTGAAGAACCATCAATGTAATAAGTCTTCAACAGGTATCCCTGGCATACCAAAACAGTATTCTTTCTCTCAGAAATTGCCACAAATCTTCCATCACATCCACACGCCGTTCCCCAGCTATGCCCATTGCAAGCCACACTTTGCAGTTCTCTCACACTGGCACAGTGTCACAGCATTGGCACTGCAAACACTGAGGGCGCGTCTGCACTGGAACTGCTCCTACTAATCAGAGTTTTAGCTTTGTTGGGTTGTTTTGCTTGGGGAGTGGAGAGAGAAAGCATCAGTTTTTCCTCTAATGATACTTGGGCCAAGAGCTAATTCTCAGCAATCAGAAACAAAATCCAAAGCACATTTTTTCCATAAACAGCTAATGGTCTTGGAACTGTCGCTGTAACTAGGACAAAGCTGATTTCTCAGAAAATAAAGAGCACACGTTCAATAAGACATGACATGGCTAGTTTAAAAACAACTCATTTTTACAAATTCCTTCACCTCATTAAGGCTTATAGGTTTCCAGAAACTTTTTTTTTAAATACAGAACAGAATATTGCAACATCTCATACAATACAATCTAACATAAGGATTCATCTTATATAGAGTGGAAAAAAAAGCAATATTGTACCCTTTGGCTTCAAGAAAAAGAATACATTATATTTCCATAGGCTGGAGATCATGCTGCACATCCACAAAGGACATGGTTAACCAGGAGTAACTAAGTAAGTAAATACCATTCACTACTTCAAGTAGAGAAGGCTCTGAGCAGTACCAAGTTTCCCACTGATGCCACTACCACTAATGTTCTACCACTAATAGTGGTTGTTAGAGGACAGAGGCAATCAGCTCAAGAAAATAATTGAGAAAGACAGGATTTTTAGCTGTGAGGAGATGATACAACCTTATACATGTTAGGTGAACACTGCTAACAGTGTTGTGAAGTTGAAGGTTGATGCTTCTTTGACTTCAGCAATCAGTAGGTAGATTATGTCTGCTTAACACCAAGCATGTTGACTGCAGAACAAGTGCTCTGCTCTGCTGGTGATACCTACTGGCAAGACAGATAGGCAGGAGACAAACTTTCTTTGCCAGCCCAGATGCAGGAAAGGGAGAGAAGACAGAGAACCTGGCATTTGACATCTCTCACCCTGGATCATTTTTGATTCAAAGTGAACACTGAGCACTGTGAGCCAAGCAAAGGAGATTCCTGCTCTCTTCTACTTGTCTTTTCCAAGGGCTGGTGTGGCAGGCAGGAACACCCCATAAGGAAGACAAGCTCCAGATTTAAGCTGGCATTCAAAGCTCTTCAAATAGTCATTACAGGAAATTACATAAATCCAGGGCAGCTTCTCAGCTTGTGTAATTGAACATGGCTGGCAATTTCCTCCTGCCTTACCAGCTCTTTCAGCAAAGGGAGCACTTGAGTGCAGACCAGGTTGTACCAGAGACAACAACCAGAAGTCAGTGTGCTTCCAATGGGCTCATGCCACTAGTTATTGAACAGCTAAGATGTCGTCCAGGAACACTTCACACATGATGAGCACCACCTTGGCTGCTGCAGCTCACCAAGGACACGTCAGCAGAAATGCTGTTGTGGAGACTCCTTTCACACCCTGAAAGCAGCAGAGCTACCAGAACACAAGGCTCTTCCTCTGCCCTCAGGAATGCAACCACACTAGGTGTTCTGCAGAGAAAATTCATGCTGAAGTGAGACACTCCTTAAGTCTTGTGCTGTTGGAGAACTAGCACAAGTATGGTAGAAACAGCCATTTGCTGAATAAGTGGATAAAAGGTTCTAATGGATACACAAAGTTTCAAATGCAAAAATTTGGGTTTTGTGGAGATGCCAGTGTAACCACTTCCTGAATGGCACAGGTAGTGAAGAATTGTCCCTAGTCAGAGTCATCTTTAAGAAAAGACTCCAGGAGCCTCTGACTGGCTAGATGAGGGGAGAGCAGTGGATGTTGTCTCCCTTCACTTCAGTAAGGCTTTTGATACTGTCTCCCATAGCATCCTCATTAGGAAACTCAGGAAGAGTGGGCTTGATGAGGGGACAGTGAGGTGGATTGAGAGCTGGCTGTGTGACAGAACTCAGAGAGTGGTGATCAATGGATCAGGGTCGAGTTGGAGGCCTGTAGCCAGCGGTGTCCCCCAGGGATCAATACTTGGTCCGGTCTTGTTCAATGTGTTCATCAATGACCTGGACAAGGGGACAGAGTGTATCTTCAGAAAGTTTGCTGATGATACCAAACTGGGAGGGGTGGCTGACACTCCAGATGGCTGTGCTGCCATCCAGTGTGACCTGGACAGGCTGGAGACCTGGGCAGAGAAGAACCTAATGAGGTTCAACAAGGGCAAGTGTAGGGTCCTGCGCCTGGAAAGGAAGAACCCCAAGCACCAATATAGGTTAGGGGTGGACCTGCTGGAAAGTAGTTCGAGGGAGAAGGATCTTGGAGTCCTGATAGACAGTAAATTATCCATGAGCCAGCAGTGTGCCCGTGTTGCCAAGAAGACCAACAGAATCCTGGGTTGCATAAAGAAGAGCATGGCCAACAGGTTGAGGGAGGTCATTCTCCCACTCTACTCTGCCCTAGTGAAATCACAGCTGGAATACTGCATTGAGTTCTGGGCTCCTCAGTTCAAGAGAGACAGGGAACTACTGGAGAGAGTCCAGAGGAGGGTGATGAAGATTATACGTGGATTGGAGCATCTCTCTTATTAGGAAAGGTTGAGAGAGCTGGGACTCTTTAGCCTGGAGATGAGAAGGCTGAGGGGAGACCTCGTCAATGTATACAAGTATCTAAAGGGTGGGTGCAAGGAAGATGGAGACAGGCTCTTCTCAGTAGTTCCCAGTGTCAGAACGAGGTGCAACGGGTACAAGCTGGAACATAGGAAGTTCCATTCAAACATAAGAAAAAACTTATTTTCAATGAGAGTGACAAGGCACTGGAACAGGCTGTCCAGGGAGGTTGTGGAGTCTCCATCTCTGGAGACATTAAAAACCTGCCTGGATGCAGTCCTGTGTAAAGTGCTCTAGGTTATCCTGCTTCAGAGGGAGAGTTGGACTAGATGATCTCTAGAGGTCCCTTCCAACTCTAACAATTCTGTGATTCTGCACTTTAGCAAGAGAAAGCACTTCTCTGCAAACCGTCAAAGCATGGGACTTACTGACACTGGGTGTTTGAGGATGCCACAGGCATTCATGAGCTGCAAAAGTGGCTGTATTTTTCTTCCCTGAATTTGTCCATAAAGGACTATTGCACAAAATACCTGGTTTGTTGAAAATTTTCTGAACCACAGCTGAAAGACTGTACTATGAAAATATTGTTATGCTGGGAAGACAAGGGCATCTGCCATTAGCTGCTGTTGGAGGCACAGTGCTGCTTCAGCCCAGCCATTCCTCAGCATGAATAGAGGCACTCATCAGCAGGAACCACCCTCAAAGTACATGGAGTCATCTGCCATAAAGATGACAGCATCTGCTGCATTTTCACCAAGGACAGTCCTGTGAACTGGACTTGGTACTCCAACAGCCAAAGGTCAGGCTCCTCCCAAAACTATCACTGCCATCACACCCATAGCTTGGGTTTCAAACCCAACTCAGACCTCCCCTTGAGTCCTCTGATTCTTGCTGTTTATTTAATACCAGAAAAAAATATTTTCCTTTCCAACAAGAAGCTGAATCTCTCTGTTACAGCCATGCACCTTGGCTGACCTCAGCAGGAACCCTCCTGGGCTGCTGTTACCTAGGCACGCTCGTCCAGCAGAGTCACCGTTTAAGTCAGCCTCCGCTCTAGGCGGCCTTTTACTAGTTCTCACCTCTGCTGTAAGAGAGGAAGGCAACTGGTGTTAGCTTTGTAGAGGATGATTTCTCTGCCATGGAACCTTGGAATGCTGAACGAGAAAGGTATTGGCTGCTGCCTCTAGTTGGCTCCCAATCTTGTTCTGTCAGTTCTTCATTACATTTTCCAACAGCCACCCACTGTCATGAACTCAAGCCACTCCTGGCCAGCCACAAGGTTTCCTCAGCTGCTTCAGTGCCCACTTTGCACAAAGGCTAAGAATCGTGTGACAATCCCATCTCACCTGGCATACCACAGTTGTAAGTTCACAGTAGTGGGACAAGAGCTTTGCCTCTGTTGATCAAGATCTTTGATCTTCAAATCAACCTCATACAAACAAAATCCATAGCTTTATGTTGTCCTCAAATAGCTCTGCCACCATAGACATGCACAGATAAATTATCAAACCAGATCAGACCACCCAACCCCCTTTCCAGGGAGAAACTTCTTTTCAGTAAAGCACTCACTGAAACTGCTTACTGAATATGTGGGATAGACAGTGATTTCTTCTCCAGCTGTGCCAGGAAGTTCTCTGCAGCACCTGAAACTTTCTTATCCAGAGGGCTACAAATGCAGGGGGGATGCATGAAGTTCAACCATCTTTTCCTCATCCCAGGAAATTCACCTCCAGTCTCTTGAGAACCAGACACGGTGATCTCACTCCCTCACTTTATCTTGCTACTCTGAATCTGGAAGATGCACTTGAAGGACAAAAACAGTTTGCAAAGATTAACAAATAGGCATGAGCATCTAGAGGATTTATAGACACTAGAACTCCCTGGAGAAGCCTCTCAATGGCTGGTGATATATTGTTTTTGCCTAGGAGGATGTATGGCCCATGGATAGTTTGATCTTTCTGTAGATGCTATTAAAACAACAGAGCGTAGGCAGCTGGGTGAAGCCAGTTTCCACAAAGATGGTTAACCCACTGTCTGCCTCACAGAGATGAAAGTGGCTATATGCACAGGTGTGTGACACCTGGTTACCTCTCAGCTAAGGATCCACCTTAACAGTGGGTATAAAAGTAAAGATTCACCCCTTCTTCTGTGAACTAAGGAGGTACTGGCTGTGCTATGCAAAATACCTTTCCTGAAAAGCCAGTGTAATCTGTGCACCGGAAAAGGATGAAATCCATGCCCTGAGTAAAGACACCTCTTGGCTCTCAGACCACTGGAGGGGCCACGGGTGAAGTCTTGGATGCAGGGAGTCGACACTCCCTCTTCCTTAAGGAGACCAGAGGATTGGTCTGAAGGTCCAAGAATTCCTGGATCTCGTAATAGATATAAAAAATATCTTCTCTCTTTCTCATTCAGGGAGGACAATCACAACAAAATAATAAAAACCTCAGATTTCTACAAGACAGAAAATCAAAGAATGTTTTGAACAGCCACAAGCCTTGAACTGCTCCTCCACAAAGCAGGATAACGCAGGCAAAGGGCATATGTTTCCTATATACCAGGCACAGCTTAGTGCAAGAAACAATCAACATATGGAATGGCAAACTTGGAAGCAGATGCACTTTGAGAGGTGCTTTTTTTCAACTTGTGTGGCTGTTCTGGGAAAGGTGAAATTACTGATGCCTGAAATATTCCCCTCTTTGACAAAAAAAGTCACTGAGTCAGAACCCCACTGCAGCAACACTGATTTAGGATTACCGAAAATGGAGTGGGGTGAGGAGGATAGGTATGCTTATGAGAGGTAGTGGAAAATTTCCTGTTAATTTTTTTTAAAGAAAATGTCTAAATCTTCACAAAATATGCAGCAGAAAATCCTTAGTTTTCAATCTAAGCAGCTCACAACATCAATTTCATAAGAAAACATCACAATCCTACATATTCTAAGCATGTACTTTTTCTCCTTTACTTCTGAAAATGTAACCATTGCAGATATTACTTTAAATTAGGTTTCCCAAATAAATGAGTTACAAGAATTAGCAAAACCACATCAGAACAGAGAGCAAGTTCCTTTAGTTCATCATGTGCAAAGGTAATCCAAAGCAAAGTATTAACCACCTGTTAATTAAGCATGTCCAGTTCTTGAAAAAGAAAATAAATAAATTTTCCCTCTTCCATCAGGGGAATAACAACCATTCTCTGCAGTGAAATACAATGTCACTGCACTCAGCGAGTCTTTGTCTTGTTTCTGCTCTGCTTCTTTAAAGCAAAAGCAGGAAGTTAGAACAGAAAGTTCCTAGGGATAAAGTCTGGTGAGACACAGCAACTCACAAACTCCTTCAGACTTCCTTCTACTCAAATAATTCCTTGCCCAGAAGAGAGAGACTTTTTTCCCTCCCTTCCACCCTGTTACAACCTCTTTTTCTCTCTCTGCAGGTGTCCCCATGTACCTCGAGCAGTATTGCTTCCCTTCCCTGGAACTGGCAGTATATTCCACAACAAAAAGCTAGCAGAGAATGAACGCTGCCACTGTAAATGGAGTATCAGAGCAGGTGCAAGCTAGGAGGTGTGGTTTTCAGTGCTCTCTACACATCTCATCCCTTTCCAACATAGGTTAGTAGCCGGCAGTTCAGAAAGCAGCACAATAAAACCTGCCATTAAGCTCCCAAGATAAATTCTTGTAATCCTCACACACAACTGTGAAGGAGAAGGGCTTGTTTCTGAGCTGCCTTAGGCAAGAGGGGAAGAAGTGGTAAAAAAAGCAGATGATCCCTTGTCTCATGCTGAATTTACCTTCCCTGAAAAACTCCAGCTGTGCTTCTAGGTAGCTTGCTGCCCATCCCACATCCAGTTTCAACAAGGCGGGGTTGGAAACTACCCCTGTGAATCCTGCCTCAAGTTTAATTCCACTTTTACATAGTTTGGCAACCTGTTTCACAAAGAGAGGTGCAGAGAGAGCTTAGGAAAAAAGAAAGGTGAAGGACAAGATGACACCGCAAGGAGCATCTTTCCAAAGCACTGTAAAACATACTCCAGGGGTGGGGTGTACACTCCAGAACTTTCTCACTAATACAGCTAGGGATGCCACCCTCTATCTTGCCACTTGCCTAAGCACCCCTCTATCCCACAGCATCACCAAAAGGAAGCAAAGCCACCCCTGCCCACTGACAAATGGAGATGCCAATGGGGATTTTTCGCACAGCCCCAGGACCTCCAGGCAGCATAAAGTTGCCCTTGGCTGTGTCAGCTCCAACTAGTTAGGCCCGAGGACTTCTTGGAAGCTGACAAAGAAAAAAAGAGCATTCTGAGATCCTGATAGGCTGGCTCTTCAACCTGGTATGGTTTTCTGCCCCTTGCTCACCCCCTCTCCAAATAACTGTGTCAGCTCTCAAGGATAACATTTGCCCAGCAAACAAGGTTTGTCACGCCAGTGATGAGCAGGTAAGCCCAGACTTTGCAGAGAGCAAAAACTATTCTTCCACCAACTCCCACTGAGAAGATGTCAGCTGGTATCTGAACAGCAGAGACCTCATCAACCTGCAAATGGTGGAACTACAAATAGCCCCATCCTTGCAGCAGCAAGTGATGATGGGTCCTGCAGAAAGCAAAAGTAAAGGCAAGTCCTTCCCTCATGTATTTTAAGATGGTTATTTCAAACCCCAGACTAAAAAATGGACATGAAGAATACTGCAAACTGTCACACTTGTCTTTAATACAGGTTTAATGGATCCAGTGAGCTACTTCAAGACGTCTGGTAGGGCTCTGTGCTGCCAGAGGGCAGCTGTGTTCCTCTCAGATCAGAACGTTCACGTCTCCACTCCTCATGGGCTCAGCTTTGCCTCAGGACCACGCGTCTTTGGGGCAGGCTCTAGCTGTGTAGCTGAGGTAAACAAACGCAAATAAACCCAGACCAAGTGAGTTACCTGAATCTAACCAGGAGCATTTACTCACCATTTTGTTTACTGTTGCTGCAGAGGTGATGATTAACACTGAACCATGGTCTTAGATGAGATACTGCTAGAACAGCACAGAAAAGGGAGCAAACTGCTTTTCTGTACCTCATACCCTTGTCCTGTCTCTCACCTCCTAGGGTCCTTTATAAAGCTTCTCTTAGTACTGACCAGAAAAAAAAGCTTATCAAACACAAAAAAATAAATAGCTACATTTGAAGCCACATTAATGAATCCTTAGTGTTGCATGGATAAAGGTCAGGAAATACAGAAAGTTACAGTTCCCATAGTAATGCTAATTCAACCATACTGCACATCCTGTGTATTTAGTGGCACATATTGAAACAAAAAAGGCTTAATCCACCGATGCCAAAAAGGTTTTTGATTTAGTAAAGACACTTGAATACCACACCCTCCCCCAACATTTATTGTTCAGAGAAGTGGATTTTCAGATCGAATTGGATTAAGCTGATCAAAGCATCATTACAGCTCCCCATATATAGGGCAACAGCATGAGCTCTCAACCATGATTACAGACTGAATGCTATTTGCCCAACCTGAGTAGAGGAAAAGGGACCAAGGCATCAGAACAGGTTCAGTCACCAAATCGCAGTCGGCACTGATTCTGCACTTGGATGGAGCCGGGCGGTGGTAAGGAGAGAAGAGAGAGAATAACTGACCAGCCCCCACACACCCATAGCTAGTAACTGTTAATCAATTTCCATAAACGCTCATTTCTTTGATCCCGGCAGCCTGAAATATCCTCCTGCCTAGTATCCCACCTGACAAGTTCGGAAACAGCTTGTGAATGAACTACAGCCACGCTGACCTCTCTCCAGGACAAATCGGCATATTGCTTTGCTTTCCAAGCTCCTGAGGTCTTATCTTTATGCTTTACATAAAGCCCACTCCACTCTTACCAGTGAGAACAGCTACAAGTGGTGCATTTGCATTTCGCAGCTTCGACTGAGCAACCAGATTTGCATGGGAAGCAAAAGACTCTTTCTCCCACAGGAAACATTAAAGGAGTTTATGCATTGGTCTTGGGGCAGAGGATCACTCTTCAAGCTATGTGTCTGGGGGGGGAAGAAAGCTAGAGATCTTGCAAACTCCTCTAAGAGGCAAAGAGGGTAAGGAGGAGAAAAGGCAGCTCTCAAGCACAGGAACAAAACATGCAATGGAAGAAACGTACATTTGAGGGGGCATCCACATATGCCATTTTTTCCCTCCAATAAATCTGAACTATTTTCCTAGTTCTGTGACCTCAGGCAGAAGGGCACAGTTCAAGACAACAGACACTTTTGAACTTCAAAGACCTGATAGGGGAAGAGAGAGGCTCTGGCAGCACTGCTGCTGAAGAGGTCCTCAGCCCTTGCTAGACACCAGGGCATCCACACAGCCCTGCTCAAAGGACACCAAGCTGATGGAGCTGCTCATGGAGGGACATCAACCCCAGAGTCTGCAGTAGGACACACACATAGGAACACACTGCAGAAGAGTTTCTGCCCACAAGGTTATGAGGTGGCTGCTCCATCACTCACACTCCTCAGGCCTTGTGCTGTCACCGCCGCTTGGGGTGCACCAACCTTCCCTTTTGAGCTCCAGCATCCAGTCTCCACATTCAGAGAGGCTTCGCAACCCTTCCCACTGCTGCTATGCCTGGGTGTTCAAATCCCAGACAGCATCGAGAGACACCTGCCAATGGTAACAAGGATTTGGTCACAACTTAACTTACCAAAGCATTGATGACACTCATCTTCTTTCTTGGGCAAAGCTCAGCAGCTCTGCACTTGCTGAGAAGGGGAGCTGGGCAGAGGCCAGGAGCTCCAGCTGGCAGCAACTCACATCAGAGTCAAATGGCTCTGCTAGCTGGCGGGCCCCACCCCACAAATAACTGGGCATTTAGTCCACAAGCAAGAGTTATGGGGAAAACAAGGCACAGCAATATTTACACATCTCATCTCACCTTCACGTCAGCTGCTAGCACAGGCACACAACTCACCTTCCACAGACCCAGTACAGCCACACTAGTCCTTGCCAAATAGATAAGGAAGCCAATTTTATTTTACAGGGAGTAAGACCACTTGTCCAGAGAGACTTCAACATCTGTTATGCTGTCAACCTATAAAATTGCCAGCTGAAGATGAGCTTGGTTTAATCCTCTTCATTTTACAGAGGAAAAACTGAGGCAGATAAAAGCACTACTCTTACTCAGAGATGTTTTGCTGAATGAGATGGAGAGGTATTCAGCTACTGTAACAGTGAGGGCCATCAAGTTTTCCTGTATGTGTTCGATGTGCCTCCCCACACTTGCACCTCTCCCAGCGTCCTGCTGTGCCCAGCCAAGGGTTTACAGCTAGCCTGGAGTCTACTTCTAACTCTCCTTTTCCAGAGGCTGGACTCACCTAGCTATGCCCAGACATAGATGAATTTTTCCCAAAAGGTTTGCTTTCCATAACCTAAATGACATATTTAGACATTCCACAATTTTATTTTAACACCACACAGCTACCAGTCCTGCTCTTCCAAAGGTCTGCAGGTATCCTGCTTGTTACTTTTTTGAAGAGCTTAAGATAGGAAGCAATAAACAACTAGATACCATTACTTTGATTGCACAGCTACAACTAGACTCGATATTTTTTCAAGCCTTCAGGGCATTGCTGTAGCTTTCATCCAGCACACACACTAAAGGCTAATTCTTTCAAAAAGCTACAGAAGAGGTCTTAAGAGCACTCCCCTTATTCATACTCTTAGTGCTTCAGAAACACAGGTTCCCTCAGTCTGTGATAATCCACTGTGAAAGGTGACATTTTTGCATCTGCCAGGGTCTTACCAGCATTTGCTACAGCAGAACTTTCTTGCCACTGTCTTTAAATCTGAGATGAGCTCCTGCAAGCAGGCAAGAGAGGTGGGAGGATTCAGTCCCCTGAGCAGCCTTATCAAATCAAAAAGATTTAGACAATGAGTAACATGCGGGCTATGTATTACAGAAACCAAACTTGGTTTATTGCACGTAAGGATCAATATCTGCAAAGCTCTCTGACCATGAAGAACACTGTGCATGGAGCTGTGCCTATATGATTTACGTTACTGCCAATTATCGTCATCCCATCAGTTTATTTTTGAGGTTGCCTGGCAAAGTTACAAGTAACAACAGACCTCTAGCACTGTCAGTGCACTGCTAAAGACAGCCCCACATGGAGTTCTCCTTTGCAATACAATCTTCAGATCAGTAGATCATATGGTCTTGATTCATTAGATGCATCAAATTGGGGTGGGGAGAGAAATCTTCCTATTCAATGGGGACACAACAGCAATCAGAGTATAGGCTACCCAGCTTAGCTTGTTGCAGCAGAGAGACCAAGAGTGATGTTCTGAAGGATGAGAGTAACACTCTCTGCCCAGCAAGGCAGCTTTGGAGAGATTTTATACCATTTTATGAAGAATCCTAAAATTGTACACCACAGGCTTCACTTGAGTGTCTGTGAAGGATTCCTCTACTCCAGCCCATTGCAGTTGCTCAGAACCCTCTCCAGACCACCTAAATTGGGAGGTCTGATTATCTGTTGTTCTAGAAAAGGAATTTCCATAGCCCTCCGGAAATGTATGCGTATCTTCAACTGTATATATCTGCCTATATAATCATTGGAAATAAATATAGCTGTAAAACATGAAAAAGATTATATTGCCCCTGAAATTAAGACTAGAAGTTGCCAGTTTTTGGAGAGCCCCTTGAGGAACAACCTCCATCATCTCCATCAGAATAAGCAAGAGCTCAATGGGTCACGTCTAAACAAGCAAGATGTGTTTGGATTATCCTGCCTCTTCAGGATATTCCTGAGCACAGCTGTCTCCTTCTGTCTGAGGCTGGCGATCACTGGCCTCTTTTCCCCTTGGCTGTTTTCAGGAAGTCCTACAGGAAAGACCTGAGGTTCAAAACAGAAGTTCACCAAAGTGCATCCCATGCGCATGGGAAATTAAAGACACTGCAGTTTTAGGATGGGGAAAGCTCGGGTATTTTTTCCTTCCAAAGAGAAGGAGAAGCAGCACTAATGCAGCTGCCATAGGGACACACAGCATCTTCACTGCTCAGTGTCATCTGCACCTGGATTGTGGCAAGAAAAAACATTGCCTGAACAGAAAGTGCTAGGGAAAAAAAAAAAAAGATAATATAAAAGATCTCTATTCAGGTCCAGCACCTAAGACCAAAGCCCCTAGAGCTCATTTCAAAGGACCCTGCAGACTTCAGAGCAACAAAGGAGGGGCAAAGCAGAAGGGCCAGCAACTTTCCAGCCCAGACCCCATCAGGGCAGTGCTCCCTGTGCCTCAGGAGTGGTGTGTGGTAGAGAAGGTGGCTTTGCACAGAAACTTGGACACTCCACATGCATCCTTAACCAGCAAGGGGCCACCGACAGGTAGGAATAAGGCAGGTATGTCACTCTGGACAGGTAAGGACCCCTGCAGCACACAGAGCTCCCCTGGCCCTCCACTCCCCTCTCCCCACAGCTTCAAGAGAGGGACTGGGGAAGCCAATGAGGCGAGGCCGAAGGTGCCACCAGGGCCCTTCACTGGGGCGGCCGCTTCCCAACACCTCGCCTGCCGGGTCCTCACCGGCTCCCCGCCACAGGCTCAGGCTCCTAAGGGGTCCTGCCTCTGAGGGAGTTCTATCCGGCGATCAGGGCCCTGACGGCCCCACAAAATGGCGGGGCAGCCACCCTGGTAATCGCACCCCCTCCTCTTGAGCAACGCGCCCCAGCGACTCCCTCACACCGCTTACCTGATCCGGCAAATGGGGAGCGAGGCGGCGCGGCGTAGGCACCTGCAGCTGCCCTGCCCGGGCGAGCGAGCGGCCAGAGCCGTGGTTAGAGCTGGAAGCGGCTCCGACCCGGAAATGAGCGGGGCCGCGGGCGGGCGAGGGAAAACCCGCCGTACGGCTGAGATGCAGCGGGACAGGCAGCAGGGCGTCTGGGTCTCCTCCCGCCACTCCCCCGCCCCTACCCCAGACATCTCCCAAAGGAAGCGAAACGCGCAGGCTAGGGCTTACGCGCCCGGTCCTACTCGACGCTGGTCCCCAGGCAGAGACACAGGCATCGCCCAGTGGGTGGGCTGATTTACGGAATAAAGGTCAGCTTCAGCAATTAACAGCACCGAGTTGGGATGTTTGGGGGTTGCTGACCGTAGAGGGAAAAAGCTGTTTATCGGCTGCATGCTATAATATTAATTACAGTACTTGTGCCTGCCTGTCCTTTGACAGCACGTAACAAAATACCTTTCTACACTTCACTGCTGTAATGCTGTCAAAAGACTGGAAAGAGGGGAAAAAAGAGCCCAAGCCCTGCAGCAACAAACCTCCGCCTGTGCAGTGTTATTTTGCCTATCCCTGGGAATCCCAGCTCCACAGCCCACCTGGCAGTACCAGTGGGGCAAAGCATGGCTCCCTGGGCTTGAACTAAGGAGAGCCCCCATCTTTCCCCCAGAGTCCAAGGGCTGTTATGACTGTCAGCCCCAGCTGGACATTAACCAGGGAAGACCTTGGTATCTAACTGAAATAGATACACAACAGCCAGTATCACCTCTTCCGTCAACTGATAAACAGAGGCATAATAAAACAGGGTTCAATTTCCCTAAGAGGTGCCCCAAATTAGAGAATTTTCAAATCTGTGAATATTTTATTACTAATGCTTGTAAGTGCCAAGCACCTGCAGTTCCCACAAGATTCATCTTGGAAACCAGGGTCTACACAGAAGCTCCAAAACACAGACTAATATCATGTGGGGGATTTTGGCTTGAGGAAGTTAGAACTTGGCCAAAATGCACTATTTTTCACCTCTAGGTCAATGCCCCATTCATCCCATGCATGTTTACCCTGAGAGGATTTTGAGCAGGATGAACTGGACAGGGTCCAGTAAAACAAACCCACATCATACAGCGCATTCAAAAAATATTTAATAAATCTTTAAATGGCACGGCAAGCAACCTACCACAGCCAGGTAAATATATTGAGAAAGTTTTTATTAGAAGGTATATTTCTGCCAAAATAAATAGTTACAATTCCTTCAGCAAAAATTAGAAAAAAGAAATAGGAGGGGAAAAAAGCATCAACAATTTAATACTGAACTTTTAAAGTGACTATGAACACTAGTGACATTGCTGTGTAAATATATTACTTGCATATGCTATTGCTGTTCTAGTTACTGCTCTGACATCAGTAATTTCCACAGGATCTCCATGTGTGTTGTGTACTTAAGATTCTTCTCAAACTCAGTGACAGCAGCAGTGTCAGAACACCTTTAGCTCAAAGAGTTGCTTTAGATACTTGTTTTCAAGAGCAAGAGGAAATCCCAGAAGAAAAAAAAATTATTTCAAAGTTATATTTCTAAGTCTTCTGTTTGGAACTATAGGGCTCTCCTCCTTGTGCAGGAAGGCTGATGTGGATCCACACAATGAGATGGAAGCAGTTAGAGACTGTTCTAGTGGAACTGCTTGCAGATTGGAAACAGAGCAATGTCCCACCAGTAGGCAAGGGAAAGGAGGAAGAGGTGACAGGAAAGAGCACTGCTGAATGCAGAAAGGCAGACGCTGCAGGGACACAGAGGGCAGGCAGGCCAGAGCCCACTGTAAAGGCACAGAGTGTGTTTGGCACAAACTGGCTGATGTGGCAGAGAGGCAAGGTAGTCCATTCTCTCACTGATTTAAAGGGAAGAAGGAAACAAAGCTTGAAAAACTGTTAGCAAGGCCCCAACTTTAGCAGTGCTCAGCCCTGCCACCCACCACATCTAGCGTGTTTAGCAGAAATGGACCCCTAAGAGAAACACTAACCTAGTTTCAGCTATTTCTCCTACAACTACTTCAGTGAAAGTGGAAGCTCTTCTCTCAGAGGAAGGAGTGAATGACTAATTTTTTAAAAAGGACAAAAAAACACTGGGGAATATACAGTAAGTACTAGGGAAACCCCAGTGCTGTCAGACAGCTGATCCTTTTTTATTCTTTAAGTGTTGCAGAAACACAGTCTTTCAAGAAGTCATGAGAAGACAATTCCTAAGACCTATAGGCAGTGGTCAGAAGTGAAGCATTTTCTCCTACCCCTTGATAATCAGCTTGCAACAGTATTAACAGTAGGACAGCTGGCAAACTGAACCCAACATACCACATATGAATCATGACTTACAGAGCATGCCACAGATATGGACTGTTGTACACAACATAAAACAGCTCTAAAGCATTGTACAGGTTAGGGGCTGGTCAGATGCACAAGAAGTTCACCTTAGCCTTGTTAGAAGCAGAAAGTAGTATCTCTGTCACAGGAAGGAGGAAAAAAGTGTATTCCTGAATGCACAGACCCTTTACGTGAAAGAGTGGGAACAGCAAGGGTTGGGACTTTATGGAGTTCAACTAAATGCTGTGAAGACCACTGGGCATGGACTGGATCAACTTTTGATCTAGGAACCTGACCTCTCAACAATCATATAATGGAGAGCAGACAGACTCTGGTAACTACATGCTGGGCTGCCCACCCACACATTTTGCTGAAGGGACTGAGTGGTACAGAAGATAACACATGCCATAAGGTACACACAGAACAAAGGCTTGAAGAATTCCAGTTAGTGCTATCACAGTAAACCCCTCCAGCTCCAATCAAGAGCCTCAAAGAAGTTGAGTCTGTCCTAGACAAGACAGCATGGCATGACAAAAAGCTGTTCTTTAAAAGCAGCCCTTTTTCTGCATCAGGGGGCTAGAAGATCTTTCCTACTTTCTTTATTCTTTGCAATCTGTGATGAATGAGCAGCTAGAATTTCAAGTAAATGCATGAAATTTATCTTAAGGAAGAAGGTGGTAGTTTGGGGTATTTTTGACAGATCTGCAGTTCCTTTATTAGAGATTAAATCTATAAAGCCTACAAGCTATCACACAACAGCCATTGCATCACTTGGGAAGTAAAAACAGGCAAAGAAAGTGTTAATATGAAGTGGTGCTTTCCCAGTATCCATTCACACCCTCAAATTAGCATAAGAAAAACAGGAGTTTCCTTCCCAGAGAGTTAGAGCTTTATATTTAAAGCTGGGCTTTGGTTTGTGGTTGCAGTTTGAAGTGTACAAAAATCTCTCTTTGAGAGGTTACTATAATAAACAACAGATTAGGTGAAACAGAATGAAACTCGGGCCCTTTACCAGGCACAGGGGTTAGTCTGTTGAAATGATTGGACCAGAAGCAGCAAGACTTCTGAATCAGAGTACTGGAAGACAGCAGTACCAGCCATGTCGGTTCTGATGCAAGAGAAGAACAAAGATCCAGGGGATAAGGGTGCCAAGCTGCAATATCTTAGTGCACTCTGTTACTAAGAGAATTTTGTTTCATAGTTTAGCGGTTTACATAATGACTAGTGGTTTTACCAGTCCAGGAAGAAGGAATAAAAAAAAAAAAATAATAGTTGCATAATTTTCTCCAGCCGTAACACAAACAAAAAAGAGTCAAAAGGGCAGCAGCTTCTAAGCACAAGATTTTCCTCACTCAGCTTTGCCCCTCACAGATGTTTTGCTTCTGGATGAAATGCCCGTATTTCTTGCCACTAAATATCCGTATGTTCTTCCCAATTGCTCTGTGTGCATTAGACACAAGAGATATGCATTTGGCAAACTAAGCAGCTGTGCCATTCCCCCAAAGAAGGTAGCCTAAAGCAGTGGAAGAAAAGAAATCCCACAGCAAACCACAAAATAAACACCTTTTCTCAATTCCAATTTTCATCACATTCATTCTGCTCCTACTAACTGACAGTAGCTTGTTGCTGGTTCACTTTGGTTACAGCTATATCCAATGAGCAGTAAGCTTTTACTGCAGGCTTTAGACAACCACAAGACTGACTTTTTTTATAATCCAATATTCTGGTTTCAGAATCCTCCATTTTCTTCTCTTCCCGTAGCGACTTCCCTATTCCCTAATTGCAGTAAGTATGTGAACCTTAAGGCTAAATCTGACTGTGTAAGTGCAGGCCTTCTTCATAAGCTATACAGGCCCTTATGTTACATAGATAGGTTACACCCAGGAAGGGCAGCAGGGTGATACTCCCAAGTTCGTATTTGCACTGGTGTCTCCTGAACAGTCAGTTAGCACCACGGCTGCCCTGTCTATTGCCTCACAGCTCTATTGGCCACTGCAGAAAAGTCTTGATGGTTATCACAGTCCCTACAATAAACACTCAAGCCCACACCCAGTGCACAATTGTGCTGCCCTGCTACAGACCCACTAAGCCCTGGTCTTTTAAGGGAAAAGACAAATACAGCCAGTTCCAAGAGGGCTGCATGTGCACCAACACTCCTAACTTCACTTCCATGTCTCATCCTCCTACTATTGCCAGCTGCAGAGCTGTACCTTGGAGCCACAATGTGATAGAGGCCAGCTGTGAGGCTAGTATAGCTACAAGCCTACATCCTTCTCACTCCAATGTCCAAACTCTTCAAGCAAAAGACAAAGCCAAGCCCCATTTTGGCAGGAGATCCCTTGTGTATCACCTACTTGGAATTTCCTTCAGTTGTATGGTCCCTCAAGGGTCAAAGCCTGACCCCTTGACAGAGACAGCCACTTCCCCAGCACTTGCTGTGACACCCTACCACAAGCCTCAAAAATAACATGCCCTGCACAGCCTCACCTTCCTACAAGCACTTCACATTAGTTCAGCTACTAAGCTGATCCCAAGACAGTCAAGCCAAACTTCTCAGGGCAACCCCACACTAATTCCATTCACAGTGACAGGAATGAGGCCTCAGATTCAGTGTTTTCCTGGGGGAAAAAAAAAATCTGTTTAAATTACTTCTTTAAAATAAGCTCAATTAATTACTTAACACTCCGAGTACAACCTGCAGAAGTTCCATGAGGACAAAAATAAAAAAGGGAGAGATCATGCCAACATGAATGAGAGTAAATACATAACTTTTCTGCATTTCTGCAGTCCCAGAGCAGTCTGTACCAGGGCTAGCTCTGGCTTCCAGTGGAGATGCAGTTAAGGAATAGAGGAAAGAACATGGCTTCGGCAAAGAAAAAAGAGGGCATTTGGAAGCCATGAGAAAAATGGTTTGGCAAGAGGCTACTTCATCTTTCTGTAGCACAAAGAGCTAAGGGATGTCAGAAAAAAACCAAGACTTATTCTCTAAAAAACAAAGGAAGCTAAAAGCTGTATGAACTTGAGAGCATCATCTACATTCTGATTATCTGGCAGTAAAAAGCCAATGGCAATTCAAAGTGCATTATTTGGGATAGCCCAACTGGGTTAACATCAGCCTGGCCATGGGCAATGGCCATGCCTCAACACAAGTCTAGAGCAAGGTATCAGCCCATGTGTGTGCCTTTGGACAGAGAGATCCCTAGCCTGGCCCAATGGGCAACAAATGGCTACAGTCAATTCCACCAGTCTCCATCCTGGGAAAATCCCCTTTGCAGCATATTCACAAGCACAGGGCAGCCCTGCTGCTGAGGGATGAGACTGGTCCCACCCTATGTCTGCTTCCCTTCCCACCCACCCTCATCCTGTCATGGCAGCAGGCTCAGAAGAGTGGCAGGCACTCTTTTGCACAGTCTAGAGGTGGAAGCTTTATCTGAAGCCCTTCCCGAGGGAAGAGGGAGGCCTGCATGTCCACGTTGATGCAGAGTAAGCCCAGCATGAGCTGGCGTTGGTACTCCTCCCACTTCATCATGACATCAGAGAGGGAACGATTGTTTCTCATCCACATAGGCAGCGCTTCACCACAAGCTGGTGCAGAAGAAATTGGCAGGCTCTGGGGCCCTCCAAGCTCGAGGTGATAGTAAAGCCTGAAAGGCAAACACGCAAAGAATCAGTACAGTGGAAGGCTTGAGCTGGTCACCAGACCAGAACTCCAGAACCACAAAGTTTTTTTTCTACTGCTGACTGCATTATGTTGATCAGAAGTCTCCATTTTTCCCCCCACATCTCTCGATTATTCAAGACCATCAGCTCTTGTGGGTAAGGATTACCCCCTTGTACTAGGATCTGAATCACGGCTGGGACCCTCTGCCCACCACTGTAATACAGTTTCCTATCCTCATCCAAGCAAGTCTTGCCTCAGCCTCAAGTCATGGCTACCACAGGGAGTTCAGTTCAGAAGCACAGGCACACACAGATCCAAAACACTCGTATTAGGAAAACCCCCCAGTGTTTCCTGGCCATCCTAGTGCCTCCCCCACCCTAAGCCAGGCAGAAAAGGTAATTTGAATGCAAGTAGCCCTTGGAAGGAACTTTTAGGGGACCCTGGGCCAGCAAATGCCACTGAGACATGCATCTCTGTCTTCTACAGGGAGCATGGAATAAGATGGCATATTATTTTAGTTAGACCTCCATCCTCTGCCTTATTGCTATAGTAAACAGCTTCAGTACAGGGTCTGCCCTGCAATGGGAAGAAGGAAGGAGACCATGCATTGAGTTAATCGCAACAGTTAATGAAGCTAAGAGACTGTGGGGCAGTAAATCCTTCCAGCCAATTTGAGCTCTGCTTGCTCTGTGCTAATGGTGCAGAGTCTGCAGAAGTTAAAGGTGGAAGGGGTAATGGAGGGCTATAGTGCTGTGGAGGAAAGCAGTCATACCTGGCTGAAAGATGGCTGCCCAGTTTCTTCTTCACTTTCTTCACAAGATAGTTGCAGATTTCAGTCATCTGCTCCCTCATCCATCTAATATCCTCAGGGATATCTGGGAGCCATTCCAGCAACCTGGGAAAAGGCAGGAGAGAACCATTAGCTGGGCCACACAAAGGATAGGATGGAAATAACATGCGTTTTGCCTCCTATCAATGGTTATTCATTATTTTTAGTGACAAATGCAATAAAAGCCATTTACAATGCCATTCAGTGAATTAAGGGGGAGAAGTTGTGAAGGATGAAAACAGACCAGGAACTCATTCATTGTATTTTGTGTCTGCACTTTCCATATTTTTCATCCATTTTCAGATTTGAAAAGTGTTTTTCCCCAAGCCTATCACAAACTACCTCCTTCCAGAAAGATTTCATAGGGTACTTTGTACTAAGAGCAAGTCTGATAGACCTGTCTTCCTAGGCATGTAAGTATAGAGCTGGGAATGGCTGGGACTACACTACCCCTTGCTCCAGAGAAGAACCACCTCTTGTGTGGTTCTTACTTTTATCCCTGCACTCCCAGTTCAGCAGCTTCTCTCCAAAATTTATCACCATTTTCTAGGGCAAGTTCCAGCACACAGCCATCTTCCTTCAAGCTGTAGCTAAATGACACATGAAGGTAAGAATTTCTTTTTTTTCATAAGCCTGGTAAGTAGCAGGAACTCTTTCCTCCTAGAGAGGATTTGACCCCCTGACCATTCTCCATTCATGCTCCACCAGCTCCAAACACTTGATTGCACTGGAAAGAAAACCACTGAGGGAACCAGCCAAAGCCCCACCTGACAGTGAAGGAAACTGCAGACTCCAGAGGCAGCATATAGGGGACCATCATTGCTGTGGCCACACGTATAGGCAGCATGTTGGTGATACCAGTCAAAAAACTTCTTCTTTCAGCACAAGCCTCCAGAAGAGCTGAAGATAAGAAAGAACATTGCTGAATCCCCCCAGTGGGACTATCTTTTTTCTTGCCATACCCCAGAGGTTACACAGCCTGATGTCTCCCCTCTTCCACCTTCCACTTCTTAAGGAAGTCTTGCTCAGGCTAGTAATTCTCTGAGCACAGCTAAGACCAGCAGCTTTTAGTTTTATCAGACTCCCATAGGAGTGAGCATCAAGATCCCCTCCTCTCCTTACCATGCAGAACACTGTCAAATGAGTTACTCTATCCCAATTCAGCCTCCACAGGGTAAGCCACAACTTTATCTGAAAGTCCCCAACCCCATCAGTGGGGTCCAGTTCAATCCCCAGGTATGACCAAGCCCAGCCACAAGCAATACCCACATCCCAGTAATTCTCTGAAGTGGAACAGGCAGCACAGGAGGAGCCTGGGCTCTCCCTCTTTGGATCATACCTTGGTTCAGTCTAGGAGGCAAGTGTTCAAAGATATGCTCTTCGACAACAGCAAGAGCAGTACTGTCCTCTAGTTGGTCCTCAGTTTCTTTTTCTTCTTCTTTTTTCTCTTCTGGGGGGGCTTCTATGGCAAGGAGAGGACGGGCAGGACTTGGACGATGAAGGAGACCTGAGAAGAGAAGTCAAACTGTAAGGATGACACAAACAAGCTGCCCTGCTTTGCCTGGCCTTTAGGGTGTTAACCCTCACTTCACCCTAGTCTCTCTCAGACAGACAAGTGTCACACTCAACCCCTTTAGCTTATATCTATTGTAATGCTTACCACAATGATTTAGGAACCCTGCTGCTTTAAGATCATCCTCTTTCCCCACCAGAAATTCTAAATTTTCCCCTTTAAGTATTGCAGGGTGCTGCTTGGCAGTGTTTTGTTGCTATAATCTGCCAGTTCCAAATGTCGAAGGTAAAGTCTTCCTCCTGCAGTTTAAAGCCCAAACACAGCTGCATGATTGCTCTTACCCAAGTAAAATACACATCACGGAGCAAATATACTTGCTCTGCTACTAATTGGCAGCAGGTGGCACCAAATACACACTCAACCTGCTACCACAGTTGGTAGCAAGAAAGTCCAGCAGTTGCACGTAAAGAGTAAAACGGTGTCAAACTGCCAGGTACTGGGGGCTGCTGAGGGTGTTCCTGAACTCTGCACTGCTGTGTCACATTAGACATACCCTAGTTGTACATAAAAATGGGCAGAGTATCTGCAGGAGGTCCAAATGGCACTGGCACCTAACAACTGTGTTGGTGTAGCACTGAGCACATGCTCGGTAGCTTCAACACTCAGAGTGGTTCTCTGGATTTCACTGAGTCCTTCTGCATTGCACTGGAAAGGCGTCCACTTCACCTCTACTTCCTGGAGAGCTAAAATAGACATACTAATGGAAATTCCATATTCTAATAGCTGAGGCACAGCTCAATCCTGCCACTCCATCTTTCATATGCACCACTGGCTACCCTCAAAGCCAAGCCACCAAGCCTAGCACAGAAGAGGCAAGTCAATGCACCCTACAAACACTCAGTACCTTACCATTCTTCTTTAGGAAGTGCAGTGCATCCCGATAGCCTTGCTTGCACATATCCCGCAGCACCTGTGTCCACAGGAAGGCAAGAAAAAGTCATTTGAAGATTGTCTAGTTGGAGCCTAGCAAATACCCAGCTCAGTGCTGGCTTTAGAGGAATTTTCCTGACTCCTGAGCTATCCCAAGAACAACTCTCATCCTTGCCAGCTCTTCCCAGGTTTTGAGCAGGAATGGGAAGTATAAACATTAATATATTGGATATGGGATGCACAGGATAAAACAGATTGGAAGGAACAGATTGGAAGGGACATCTGGAATCCCAAGCCTGCAGCCACCTCATTCCCCCATCTAGAGCTGATGCTGCTGTTGGCAGCCTTCAGCAAGTCACTCTGACAAGCAGCCCAGAATACTTCCCAGCAGATGCCAGGAAGGGCCACTGTGTTTGCAGATAACACCAGCTAAGACTAAAAATGGGTCAGGGAAAAACTTGTCCAAGAAATTCTGCACATGAATGCATGCTTATTATGTCCAAATGTCAGGTTTATCTGAGGTTGCATTTGCTCGGAAGCACACAAAGCTGCAGTGCCATCTGCTCTACTGGCAGTTTTTAGGAGACCATAATTGGCTTCAGGCTGGCAGTTCCATCCTGACCTTAAACTCTAGAGCACATTGCTTCCAATGGCTGATACATCCTTGTTTTCAAGTGAGCCTGAATTCCTGGCAAGCACCACTCTAAAGAGAGCCACAGGGCAATACTTTCCAAACAACTGCTACCACCTAAATTCCAGCTGTCCCAGTAGCAAAAGAAAATCAAGTCATCCATATAACCTTGTGCAGATGGTCAAGGTTTGCCAAGTTACTGGGTGGATAATGTCAAGGTTAAAAAACAGACAAACAAAATATACAAAACTAACAGTGTCTGGAATTTCCTTCTGCTCAAGTGCACAGTATAGCCAGTGCCTATCTACTGTCTCCAGATTCTGGTGCTGCCAGGAAACTCACCTGTGGCTCCGGAGGAAACAGGGCCTTTGAGAGACGGTAGAGGTTGCGAAGGTTGAACTGGATGCTTGTATTGGTGACTCTCAGCTCATGCATGTTCGTGGAACTGTCCCGTGGACAGATATCACTCTCTCCTGAAAATGGAGACACTGTGATCGTGTTCTTCAGCTCGTATCGTGGCAAGTTGTCAGAAATCCCTCCATCAACATATCTCTGAAACCAAGATAAATTCAACACTCTTCATTCTAGTAACTGATGCAGCTTTTTTTTTTTCTCTGTGTCCCTGTTCATTCACATTTGTGCCAATAACTTGGGAAAATAATGGAGTACATCCACCAGTGCTGAAGAAGTCAAAACCAGTGGTAGTACAGTTGTGTTGTCTGTACTATCCTTTTGCTATGTGCTTTTCTTCCTATGGCCAAGTGGGTTGGTTGCAAGTGTTCAATGAGAAAGGCTTATTCACTTGTATGACTTCCGGCTTACATTTCCTATGGGGTTTGACTGCTGTCCAATTAAATAATACAAGTCCCCAAAAACCACATGCAATGCAAATTAGCACTGATCTAAGCTGTCACACTGTGACATTGTACCATTTTTCACTTGTGTTTAAAATAAATGAGCTCAGATGCAGGTCTCCACTGGTGGACTAAAAGTGAACCAAGAGTTAAACCAGCTGATTTGTTGCTAGCAGGCTTATTGAGCAGCAATCCCAACACATGCATACACATTTGGAATCTACTTGCTATGGTGTGGTAATAGTGTATACAGGACTTCGGTTTTGCTTCTAACAGGCACTCTCCCTCTCTTATCAGAGAGTGTTCTGTACATATGTACCATAAATACATTTGCGTCAGTCTTGCAGGAAGGGCAACCCCAGTAGCATGTACACAATTCAAAGTATTATTTTAAGTGCCATAATTGCACAAGAAGCTGAGCAAGACAATCCCTATCACAGGCCTTTGGCAGAGCAAAGCAACATGCAGAAGATAAAAGGCAAAAAGGCAGGAAGCTTGAGACCTTTGCAGAGTAACAGATCAAGCTCTTGTGAACCTTAAAGAAGAGACCTGCTGATTTCGTATCGGGGTTGATCCTGCCATTTGCTGCCTGAAACCCTTCCCTTTGGATGCAAATGCAAATCATCAAGAGCTACACAGCCCCATAAACAGCAGCAGCTGTAACATCCTTAAGTTGTGCTGGATGAGAAGCTGAGCTGGCAGAAGCTGAACCCAGGCAGAGCATGGAAATGCTGATCAGAAGAGGAGGTACTCCATTAGTGTCATGCTTTGCCTCATCTCAGAGGTAAACTGACCAGCAACATTGGTCTTTTGCATCGCAATGCCTAGGAAAATGCCAGCTGCTTTGTATGGAGAGTGCTTTGCACTTTGTTCTCTCTTGCTCTGGATGGCAGACAGGCAAACACCTCTTTAAGCAGCTCCTCTGAGCCTGGAGAACAGTTCATAGGCTCTTGGACTGAAAGCAATCAAATTCAGCTATATGAATCATAGAGTGGTTTGGGTTGGAAGGGACCATAAAGATCACCTAGTGCCAACCCCCCTGCATGGGCAGGGACACCTCCCTCTAGATCAGGTTGCTCAGGGCCCAACCAACCTGCCCTTGAACACTTCCAGAGATGGGGCTTCCACAACTTCCTCGCCAACCTGTTCCAGTGCCTCACCACCCTCACACTAAAGAATTTCCTCCTTATGTCTAACCTAAATCTCCGCTCTTCCAGTTTTGATCCATTACCTCTTGTCTTCTCACTACAAACCCTCGTAAAAAGTCCCTCCCCACCTTTCCTGTAGGCCCCTTCAGATACTGGAAGGCAGCTATAAGGTCTCCCTGGAGCCTCCTCCAGGCTGAACAGCCCTAATGCACTCAGCCTGTCCTCATAGGATAGGTGCTCCAGCCCTCTGATCATCTTTTTGGCCATTCTCTGGACTTTCTTCAGGAGCTCCATGTCCTTCTTATGCTGGGGGCTCCAGAACTGGACACAGTGCTCCAGGTGGGGTCTCACAAGAGCTGAGTAAAGGGAGAGAATCACCTCCCTTGACATTTTGGCCAAGCTTCTTTTGATGCAGCCCTGGGCTGCAAGCACACATTGCCAGCTCATGTTGAGCTTCTTGTCCACCATCACCCTCGAGGCCTTCTCCTCCAGACTGTTTTCAATGCATTCTCCACCCAGCCTGTATTTGTGCTTGGGATTGCCCCAACCCAGATGCAGGACCTTGCACTTGGCCTGGTTGAACTTCATGCAGTTTGCACAAGCCCACCTCTCAAGCCTGTCAAGGTCCCTCTGGATGGCATCCCTTCCCTCCAGCGTGTCGACCTCACCACATACTTGCGTGTTGTTGGCAAACTTGCTGAGGATGCATTCAATGCCACTGTTCATGTTGCTGACAAAGATGTTAAATAGCACTGGTACAAGTACTGACCCTTGGGGAACACCACTTGTCACAGGTCTTCATCTGGACATCAAGCCGTTGATCACCACTCTTTGAGTGTGACCATCCAGCCAGTTCCTTACACGAGTGGTCCAACCATCGAATCCAGCTCCCATCACGGTAACAGGGTCAGGGTGGATTGCACAGCAGGTTTCTTCGGGCAAACTAAACCTCAGGGCTACCTCTGCTCACAGCCTACATGTTCAAGGGAGATGGCTTGTGAATTCAGTTGTAGGCTACAGCAACACTAACTTACAGTGCAGGGCTTTTCATCCTCGTATCAGGTGATGTTCACAACAGTATTAAGACAGATGTGGTTAGTGAATCCTGCACTACCTGGGTTTGGTAAGGGAAGAAAGTAGAAGGATGGGGTATATTAAACTCAAAGAAAAGTGCATCCTGTTGAAAACAGGAACACTCAGTTTGCTTACAGAATGCTTTCTAGACAAGAGATGCCAAAAAATTGAACCCTTGCCCCCTTTTAAAGTGGGCATCAGCTTTCTCTAATCCAAAAGCAACCATAGCAAACCATCATTGTCATCATCTTCCCAGGGCAGCTCCACTGAAAGCCAGACGAGGCACAGCTACAGCTGGACACACCTAGCTGACTCTGCAAGGATAAGACTACAACAGGCTGAGCAGGAATTGCTCAGAGCAAAGCAGGCAGCATGGAGCACAGTGCCAGACACCCACTTTTTTAAAAAAATGATAGAGTAGTGTTCTGGCCACTTAGCCAAGACAACACTAGCTTTTCAGTAAAGATACAGAAACATAACGTTTCCCTGAGGATGGCAGCATGAACGAACACATGCCATTAGGAAAGAAGGTTTAACTACAGTAAGGCTGACAGGCAAAGCCTTCTCGTGGCATGGAAATCTAGGAATACACATACAGACCCTGCTTTCTGGTCCACCATTCCCCAAGCAATGCTGACTACCATTCCTCACTCAAGATCAACCACCACTTTTTTGGATTTGCCTGAAACTCTAGCAATCTGAGACTAAGGACTTTCCAACACCCCCCAAAACCCCTAACAGCACAGAGCCATGGGCTGAAGCCCCCAGCTGCCTACAGGCGTGAGCAGCAGCAGCAACTTTTGGGGATGGTTCATGGATTTGGGTCAACTCTGGTATGCCCAGTTCCATTCCCTTACGTCCTCCCCCTCCCAGGGCTCCTCACTCACACAAGCTGACAACTAGCTTTTTGATCCTTGCTAAGGGTCCATCTCACCCATGTACCACAGACAGTTCACAGCTAGTACATGTGTTGACCAGTCAGTTAGTGACCCTTCCATTTCTCAGTATTTCAGAATTCTTTTTTCCTTCCTCCCACCCATCTACATCATCCATTCCATGGGGCTACTAGAACTCAGAGAAGTGAACACTGGAAAAAAATTAGGAGGAAGGCAGCGTATGGATTTTACACCTTGCACACAATCATATTGCCTTGAAAATCAGTCCTTATGCCAGGCCTGTCAGTGTGTCCTGTGGCAAATACAGTCACCACAGGCATGCTAGGAATTATGCAGTCTATTTCAAAGCCTTTTCTCCCAGGCTCAAATCCAACCTAATTAAACTCACCAGTCTCCCTTCAGAGACACAAAGAGCCATGATTTTCTGGGGAAGAGGTAGGAATTAATTTCCTCATCTCATATTCCCTTCCCACCTCTCCCCATGAGGAATATTGAGAAGTCATCCCTCACTGTGCCAGGGCAGCTGCACATTCCAGCAACACTGATGATGTATTCTGTTTTGGAATTTTGAGATTTTGCCTGATCCACACTGAGCTCAACTAGCGCCAAAGAGGTGTCAGAAAAGAACCACTGTAACGTTCCCACCAACCATGGGACAAAAACCTTGCCTGCAGTTTTTCAGAAAATGCCAAGCCATTCTGTCACTTCTCTGAAAGACTGGACTTTGGACATTCCTTCTAAGTCGTTTCCCCATCAAACATGCTTGCACAAGACAAAACCAGCCAAGTTGTATATTATGCAGGAGCAAATCTGACCTCACTTTTAGGACACAGGTAGCAATGGGAGGAGATTTGATGCTGTGCTCTTCTTGGTCAGGTCTGAGGCATCTTTGTCAGGTTACTTATGGGAAACCAGGGCACATGTACATTAATAGTCAGAAGGGAGACGGAGAACTGCTATTTTTTTTTCGAACAATGTGTGCATTAACCTATATAGCACAAGGGAAGTCCAAGCTCAACTGAGGCCCTTGACTGCAATATTCAGAAATGCTCCAGCTCTGCATAGCTTTCAAATGTTTTTGTTTCTAACATGCAAAGACAGAAAGGAGAAAGGGCTCTGGTCAGCCTTGGACAGAAAGTTAATGAATGCTTTAGCAGGGAGAAGAACATTATTCTCATAGGAAAGACAAGAACTCCTCCATGGAAGAGACGTTTGGTATCAGCACCAATAGTTAAAACCCCACAGGCACATGGGAGAGGGACTATTTTCATTATTTCTATCCTGGTTCCAAGTTCTTTCCACACACAGAGGGTTAGAGCCTTAGTAACAGAAAGCATGGTACCAAGCAGCCAGGAGAACCATCTGCTAAGTCAGCTCGCACTTGCCCAGATTGCTAAATATTACTATCATGTTAAATACTCTAATCTTTTCGACATTTATAGCCAACTGCAGGCAGCAGTGGAAAGAAGGCACATTCAAGAGTGCAAGTCGTTTTTTTGGGAATTACTCATGTCTCTTCAAGCTATTTGCTGCCAGCAGACAGGCCATAAGACTACCAAAATTACCAACATTTCTACTTTGTTATTCATTAGTACACAATTTAATGAAGGATCATCTTGGAGTCTTTCTTACCACTCCACGCAAGGTTGGAGGTATCAGCCCACAGTAGACAGGGATAAAGGTGCTGCAGACACAGGCCTGAGGGAGAAAGAGATCCAGAATGTAAAAAGCAGATCATAGCCTACTGAACCTATTAGTCTTCTTAGAACACCACCTTGGCATGTGCTAACAATTATACAGTATTACTAAGGACATTTGGAGACCAAGGCAAAACAAAACCGCATGCAGTTCCTGCCCAGCCCTCTGCAATAAGTTTCTGTTCACCTGGATCAGCTCCTCCTTGGAATTGAAGTCTGACAGTATCACGTTTTCACCATCAGAGACCCGTGTCAGGGAAATACCCAAGCGTCCTGCTGCAACCTCATGCCCATTCTCTGGCACAGTCTTGGAGAGGCAGATCCGAATGGTTTTCACCAAGTTGAAAGATGGGTGGAGTGGGCCCAAGAACCTCTTCCGGGCTTCTTTTGACACTCGAATAATGCTGGCACCAGCCTCACCTGCAACAAGAGAAAGAAGGTGGTACCATGAAATCCTAGTGAAAACAGCCTTCTCCTTTACAAAATACCACACAGAAGAGGCTAATTCACAGTTTTACTCATAAGTTCTCCCCACTGGCTGATGTATAGGCCAAGACAAAGGGCTATTATGGGCAGTGTTATAAAAGTCACAGAAGTCTGCTGTCTCAACCCTCATAGCAAAGAGCTACCCTCATCTTGCATTTCTTTTAGAAAGTCAAGGAAGATGACATACATCTGGCTCAGGCCTCACACTTCTTTAAATACTGTTTCACTGGCTAATGCAGGGCTGATACAAACACAGACTAACAAAGAAAACAAGGAAGACACTGTAGTGTCTTTGGTGTCCTGTCCCTTCTGTCTCTGATTCCATGGCACTAAACTAGGCCCTGATGGCAAGCAGGACTCACGAAGGCATGTCTGCTTTACCCTTCACACAGTGACACAGCTGGTTTTAGAGGAGAGGAGACATCCCATGTGCACAAAAGGATAGGCATCTGCTAAGACCATTATCTCACAGTCACTAGGAACCTGATCTGTTAAGAGCATCAAGGCTCTGCAGTGAGAAAAGGAGTGCTGGGAGAAAACAAAACAAAACATCAACCCAAGCCGAACCCACAGCACCCAGCATGCTGCCCTTTGCACACTGCACATGCTGGCCACTGCTTCTACACACATCTTGTAACCATGGTGACATGCAAGACACCAGTTCCTTTGAGTACCAGGCAATCACTGCACTTCCAGAAGCATTGGGAATATACATGTGGGAAGAATTAAAGAAACCAGGAGAAAAGAGACATGCTTTCACAAAAGAAGATTTCTCTCCAATCAAACCAAAGTTTAGTTCCTGGAGAAAGATGAAAGGCTATCAGTTCAAGCCAACTAGAAATCCCTCCATTTTGCTCTCCCACTCAGTCTTGCAATTGCAGAAAGCAGAATGAAAGTACCCACATTAGATGCAGGATAATAAACATAATGAAGAGAAAAAACACCCTCTGCTATATTGACACATCCCACTCTTTTGCAATACACGTCAGCAACATTTTCTGCATCAATACAGCCTGAGAATGCAATTCTGTGCTTAGGAAACCCATCAACACCAGTAGCTCAAGCACACACAGAACTGGACCCTTGAACATGACCAGAGACTCTGGGGTCAGGATTTTAGACACTGTGAGGTAGCAACTTAGCAGAAAATCCAAGTTCCCTGCTCCAAAGCAATTTTTAGCACTATAATCCCAGTCTTTTCCTCTGTCCTAGAGCAATGTTTAGAAGTCTAATTCTGATCTTACTTACTTAATTAGCAGTAAGCCATTGAGCCCAGTCTGTTTCAGATAGTAACCACATGGTTCAACATCCTTCCCAACATGAAGGAAGTCAGCCTCACAGAAATTGCATTTTATCAGTACCATGACATTAGCACTTGTAACGCTCCTTAAGATGCCGTCACAAGGGGAGGAAAGATATATACAGAATCTGCAACAGAGCCAAAAACTGAACGAATCCCAGCTGAGCACTTTGGCCACATGATCCCAGGAAACTCCACTACACTGAGTGCACTGCAGGGAGTTGCTGGCTTAGCTGAAAAACCCAATGGGAGGATAGGTGTTGAACGTGGAGCCATGGGGAGACACCCTGTGTGTAAACGCCATGCTGGAGGCAGGGGATGTCACCCAAGAGACTGTGCGTAAAAATTATGCCTTCAGACTTGGCATGTCAGTGTGCAGAAAGCACTTAGAGCAATACTGAAAACAACTACAATTAAATTGAGCTTATGACTGTTCGAGCTAAAATATGAGCTAGGAGTTGCTCAAGAAAAACAAAACAGCAAAGTCCTAAACATGCCAGAAAACAGACAGGGTTGCAATTGCTCTATCACCATTTCATAGCCAAGTGAGGCAGGGGGACAGAGAAGAACAGGACAAAATAAGAATTATTGCTAATTAGCAGTTTCACTCTTTGAATACTTTCTGGATGTTTGGATTTTTTAAGTTGTTTTATACATTATGTATACATGCATACAATCAGGAGCTTCTGAGGTATTTCAGTTTAAGGGCAGCTGTGATTCTGTTGGACTTGGTGGTTCACTTGCACTTGCTGAGTTCACAATGGAAGAGATAGGCACAGGGTCATGATCAGCACCATCAGCTTTCCTGGAAACAAGGCTAGCTGAGAGTTCAGCCAAAGGAGTCAGGTTTACATAGCTAGATCCATGACAGATGACAAGTCCTCTTAGAAATATATTTGGAAGGAGAGAGAAGAGGTGAAAGTATTTCAAACCTATTACTACCAGAAGTGGTATTCCAGGAAAACCAGCTCAAATTCTGCTCACAGCCCAGAGAGAGCAGCTGAATGAGAGGTGGTCAAAAGAGAAGTCCTATAGGGGTCAGCCACAAGCTATCAGTTATTACTAGGAATAGTCCAGTGCCAATTCCAGTCCACAGAAAAATCTCCCATGGTTTTTGATGGATCTGGTGATTCAAGACACAGGGTCACATGAAAAAGCTAAATTAAGCTCCTTTTTTCCCTTAGTGAAGTACATATCGAGGGACAGAGAAAATTGCTAATAGTAGGTACTGATTGTTGAGAAAACATTTAATTCTTCTCCCACCAATCAGTTAACTGAACACTTCTCCCTGTATAGATTTACTAAGCCAGCATTCCATTTTCATTAGAAAAGCCATAACCCACTTCTTCCCTGCCCCCACCACTGCCCCAGTGGGTGTCATTATACATGAACCTAAGTACTGCAGGGCCATCATCCTTATCTGAATTTCAGTTGTGATGATGGAAAGGAGCACCAGACAGTTGTGTCCTGAAACACTTCAACACGTCCCTTGCAAGACAGGGGAGGCCAGCTGCTCCACCTTTGCTGGTTCATCTTCTGATCTTTCTGCATGGACTACAAGGGGCCAGCTACTATTACCCATGGGAAAAGACATGAAGGCAGCTACTAGGTTGCATTCCATTTTCAAGCTATGTCAAGCCATCTTCACATTAGGTTATTGACACAGCAAGATTGTTCCCTTGAAAAACTGGCTTTCACCCCCACCAGTCACGCTTGACTCCAAAATAACCCAGTATCTAAAGTCTCTACTGCCTTGCATTCTTGGACACAGCTGCTCACCATAATATGTAAATATAATTTGAAAGCCTAGAACAAGATACCTGTCACCAATTTCTGAGAGAAACAAGAAAAGAGAAGATGGCTATGGTAAGGAGAAGTCAAAGGAACTAAGGCCTATCACAAGCTTCATCACCTTTTACTCAGAAGGCCCATACCCCTAAACCTTCTCCAAAAAGAAAAGCATTCAAACAGTGTGTTTTATTTGTAACTGCATACAAACATATCCAGCCACAGAAGCCTGCTAGTCCTCTGTCTCTGGAAAATAAAAAGAGCTGAAGATCAATCACCTAAAGCTGATGTTAGCTGGGTGGCTGGAAAGACCCTTAACTGCAGCTAAGAGCTTGGAGATTAATAGAAAGGCTACTTTCAGCCTGTGTAATCCATAAGGATGAGGACCATCACAAAGGCTAAACACCCCCTGTCAGGAAGGGTGGCAAGTGGGGAAGAAGGGCATGTTCAGACCCACCTCTTCAGCAGCAGGGCTTTTGCACCAAGAGCGCCATGATTCTCACCTGGTGCTGTTAGATCACACTGATACCCACTTGCCAGCCAGCAAAAGGACAGCCGACTCAGGAAGTATTTCAAGTGGGGGAAAAAAAAACAACACAGAAAACAAAAACCCTAAGACACAAACAAAAATAGGTGCAGAACAGCCTGAAGAGGCAGAGGAGCATTCTGGACATTCCACCCAATAGCTCCCATGACAGTGGCTCACCTGTAAGACTTGCAGCTACTTCTGGAAGAGCTCCATGTTGGCACAAAGATCACCCTCTGTGTCAGGGACATTCCTGCTCCATGGTTAGTGCAGCAGTAAACAGGACACAAGCTTAAAGGAAAGGCTCTCCAACAGGGATAGAGAACAGAAGATGGCACAGACAGTGGATGGATACAGGGACAGCATCTCCTGTCCCTGCTGGTAGAAGACATGCAGAGAGTGAGCACTCCCCAGACTGCAGATGCTGTACCTGGATTAATGGAGCAGGCATGGAACTGTGCAGATCCCTGCTAAACCTGCTTCTCATTCATCACCAACAAGAATTCAAATGGACTTCTTCCTATGCATCAACAGCATATGAGGCACTGATCTTGTCTCCTCAGTCCCATCATCCACCTAAGGCTCCAGACAGGCTAAACACACCAATAACACAAGCTTCAAAAGGAAGCCAGCCAGCAGAAGGAAGTGCAGGTGCTTTTGACACTCCTTTAGCACCTGGAAAGCTCAGTGCCTTGTTAGTTTGGGATGGCATGACAAAGGTACTTTGACTGCAAGATTTTCACGACAGCAGCTAGCTCCTGTGTCCTGTAACCAGGAATCTCATTCTGGAGCTGCTTAGCTCTCCTTAGCTATCTGTTGGAGTGATGTTTGTGTGATGCTCAGCACAGATGCTCCCTACAAGAGTCCCCAGCTACAATCTTCACAGATAGTTGCTGAGCATCACTGGAATTCTCACATTTCTCGCTGGTGGATCCCAGTTCAGACTTGAATTGAGTAACAGAATGATCAGAAAGAATTTAATAGCATGATCTGCTTCAAGGTTAATTTAGCTTGGTTGCCTGTCCCTTGCTATTTCAGTTTTTCCTGTACATCATCCATGTAAGAGCTAAAAGCCAGTCTCCTGTGATGAGCATGGGTTTCAGGAGAGCTTTCCTGTGTTCTTCCTGGGTACAAATCCCCAAGCTGCTCCAGCTGAGCACACACAACTCCTGCACCTGCCTCTTCTTGAATACTGAGAGTAAGCAATGCACATGCTTTTCCTGCCTGGCCTCTCCCAGGAGATGATACAGTCCTAATTATAACACAGTCTTGTCACCAGCCCAAAAACATAAAGCTGTAAACAAGAGGCACTGAAACAAAAGTTCACAAGCTAACATCTAGAAAATAATTAGCAGAGAACATTATTAGAGGTTTCCTCACACACAGATCAGAAAATGCCTGTTTGTTATCCCCAAGGAATAGCGCATAGCAACATGCTGGTAAACCAAGGACAACACCAATTCTTGTGGGCAGTGACCTCAGTTTGTGAAAGACCCCACTGCCTGGCTGGACTTCTGTTTCTCTTCCCACATTCAGGCTTAAGCAACCTGATTTCCACTCATTGTCCCAAGAGAGCAAGAACCAGACAGACCTTCAGCTGAGCTAAGCTCAACGAAGGCTGACTTGTACTGAGTGGGACACTGACCCAAAATGTTGCCTGACTGCCTATCAGTGAGGACAGACAGATGTCAAACGGGGGGGGGGGCAAAACCAAATTCATACCAGCAGGAAATAAAGTGAGAGCAACGTCTTTTGATTTGCCCTTATAAGACATTTTCAGGTAACAGCTGGTGATGGCTCTTTAGTTTCTGTGTGAAATCCTAGACAGATGCCTAAAAGCACTGGGTGTGTAAAGGATATCTATACCTTACTTGCTAGAAGTTGTGTAACTTTCACTGTTTAACACAAAAAACCCCACACATTTTAAAATATTTGAGACTGGGGGACAGCAGATAGCAGTAGAGCCTCAAAAGGCATCAATTCTTTTGACATCTGTACACATCTTCCTGTAAGCCAGTAATACTGAGAAACACCATGTACCAAAACAAGCTGTTCTTCTGGGACTTCGTAATTTTTGTTGTTTTGAGGTATATTTATTTTAGGGTTTTCACTCAATCCTTATCTCCTGCTGTGTTGGCATTGGATAAGAAATGCCAACAACTCAGCTGAGTTGGCTTGAGATAACTAATACAGGAAGGAAGTGGGTTTTTTTGGCAATACATAGGTAGCAAACACAACTGCCCCCACAACACAAACACATTCAAGTCTGCAGACAGGCCTACTGCTTGACCAGTTGTTCCCTGTAGCAGGTAATCCTTCCCATCAAGGGCTCTGTGTAAGGACCTAACTAAAGGATCAACAAGCAAATGATTTTGCAAAGAGAATTTCTTAGAAAGCCTGGCCACTTGCTGTAAATAATGGTCTTTCTCCCCCTTTGCTCAAGAGTGAGGAGCACTGATACATACCCCATCAGAGTAACTCCTAGGGATGCCTATCAGACTATGGTAAGCAACTCCTATTCTGACCTTACAGGTGGAGCAGTGGAAACACCAAGAGGAACAGACAGCTTTTCAAGTAGGGCCAGCTCTTGCAACCAGAGGCAGACGCTGAAGGAAGGGCTCAACCCACAACACACTCTGGCTCAGATTCTCAGTACTCAGCCTTGCAAAGTCTAGACACAAACAGTGCCAGGACACAAGCTGTGGCAGGAGGGCTAGGTAAATCCAGATCACTTGCAACTGCTTCAGAACCAGAAGTCTCCCTCTTAATATATGTCCCCAAGATGTTTAATTTTCTATTTCAAGTAAAATTTGGGAAAAAAGCAAAAAGCTGTTGGTGTCTATGTATTCAAATAAAACCAAATGAAAAGGAGCCCTTTCCCCCCATTTTAGCCAAAAGAGAATGTTACTTTGTGTGCTCTGGGTACTAGTTAATAGATGAACCAGAACTATTGCCATGTCCTGGACATAGGGAGCATAAGGAGATCTGCTTTTAAGTTCCCCCAGTTTTTTCCTCTGCATGGAGCAGCTCACCAGGCAACCCACACTGACCATGGCCTGCCACTGGTACCTACAGGGTAGGACCCCTGTGCAAGCTGAAGCGCGTATGCGCAATTCATACCTCATCTCACCATATGGCAAGTTGCTGTGCTTTATACAAAAGCAAAAAGGCTTTAGGAGAACAGGCACAAGAACTGCCAGACTTGTTTACCTCTCTAAGCTGAACCTTAATGTAGTTTAAACACACCAAAGCCTTCCCAAGTGACTGATGTTCTGCAAGCTGAGGCCCACTTTGTTTGCACAGCCAGGATTGGAGCATTTATTCTTGCAACACAAATCAGAAAACAGCACAGCTGCTGCTGCAAAACAATCAATGGGAAAGACCAAGAGGCAGCTCAGTTCAGGCAGGCAGCCAGGATCATTCTCTGTCACAAATACAACAGCAATCCCCACTAGCCCTTCTCCACTGTAATTCCTTAATATGATACTTAATGTTGTATTTCTGTTCATTGTGTGAGAGAAATTAAATTATATAACAGCACATGAAAAGAAAAAGTTGCTCAGAACCACGGGCAAGCTGTACTAACAGCCATGCCCTGATTTCATACATTCAGCAATCCCTGCCAATGCCACAGTGTAGCTCAAATTACATGGTGTGACAAGAAAGGGGGATTCATAGAGTAAGAGAAGGTGAAGCTCATATCTCTGCTGCTCACTCTGAATGAGAGCAATGCTGCATTTTGGGTCACTTTTTAAAAGCAAGTACTCAGCAAGAGAAAGCTAGTGGAGGACAGAAACAGATTGACAAACATGTTGTAATAATGCAAAATTGCTTTTTCCTCTGCCCTACACAGAAGCGGAAGTAGAATCACATCAAACTCTTGCTTTATTCATCTGAGTGAAAACCACTAACACAAAGCCTACAGTGGTTGTTGCTCTGAACAGGAACTAGTGCAAAAGGATCAAGTTATACACACCTTATCCATATTCATTTCTCAGAGTTGGTTTGCAGGATGGTACCACACACCTAGAGAAACAGTGCAGTTTTCACGTCACAGGAGAGGTGTCACTAGAGGTAAGATGTTTTGGAAGAAGAGAGACCAGTGCTACCAGACAAAAGATACCTTTTGGCAGACACCTGCACCACAGATTGATGAAGACAAAGTGGCGTGAGCAGTCATCATTTCTGTTTTCAGGGCCTGAAAAAATAGCTGCCATGACAACACCACTGCAGCCTTATTATACACTAACCATTACCCCCAGCTGGCTCACCAACACCAAAGCAAGGGCCACACACAGCTTTTGGTGGCTTTCAGTCTAACACCTGTTAAATGCTCTCCTGCATGCTTGCAGGCATCAATTATTTTATGTTCACCAGAGATGCTACCAGAGACATAGCTGGTTCTGTCATACAGAAAAGGTCAGCCTCTTTTCCTTTTCCCCTCTCCTTTCTCACTACACCTATAGGTGGCTGCTAGAGCACTGTCTAACCCTGGCACAGAATGAAAGGAATTGCTTGGTTATTTTGTGTGGTGCGAATACCAGTTAATACATGAACCAGAGCTACTGCCATGTCCTGGATGTGGGGAGCATAAGGAGAAGATCTGTTTTTAAGCTGCACAGAGCAGAGAAAAAAAAACTTGCACTGGCTCTCAGCCTGCATCACATCCAGCTCCCTCATGCTTGCACAGCTAGCCAACTGCTCCAATCCATCCAAGCATTTCCCATGCACTTCTCATCACACCACTTTCTGTGCCCGCTTTGTCCTTCCATCTCATCCAGGCATGTTAAGTATCATATTATACCCCTGAACTTTTCCCCACTAGCCATGGCATGAGCAGAGCCTGCTACCAGCAAGGAAGCGAGAACGAGCTTTGTTCCAAAACAGTCTTCATAAGAGATACAGGCACTTCGTTCTAGAAGGAGTCTCATATTGATGATTAAGTTTATTTGCGAAACACCTTCAGTCAAACCACAAGGCAGGCTCCATTCCTTGGGAGCCATGACACAAGAGCATCTGAAGATTTGTATTATCTTCCTTCCATGGACATCAGCAGCAGTTCCCCAACCGTAAGTCCTGGGCATCAAGATGGTTCAGTTTCTGAAACCAACTATGTGAGCAGAACAGGAGCTGCTCACAGAGGGTTGCACAGACCCTGCAAGGGAAGAGCCTCTGCTCAACCCTTCCTGCAAGGCTGAGCAGTGTGTAAGCAAGGAGAGCAGCAAGACAGATGTAGCAATTGTTCACCTGAAGCTCACACATACAGAAGGAACTCTTACGAGTGCAGAAGTATGGCTAGTAGTAAAATGGTTAGTTTGTTCCCATAAAGACATTTTTACCAATCCCACTATATAAGAACACTGGGCTAGATAAATCCACGTAACTCTCTCCCTGTGCTGACAGCCCACTCTGAAACAGGGCTGTAACTTTCTCCATGCTTAACTATGGCAGCCTGAATCCACACCCTACCTCCATGACACACTGGAACAACTTTCTTGTCAGGCCCAGCCCTGAATCAGCAGCATTCAACGAAGCTGGCAAGAGCCACACTTGTAATTAACGTATGTAAAGAGCTCCCTGATACATTTACATCCTCAGATGCCACCTCCTCTAGTTTAGGATGATAAACTACATAATCCACAGGAGTAGCAGTTCAGAGACACTGCCAGAGCCTCCAGTGCTAAAACGATGCTCAATCCCTTGAATTCTAACCCAAAAAGGCTTCCAAAACCAGTATCCATCCAAACAAACTGCAGTGTATGAAGAGGAAGAGAAAGGTTCATTCTCAGAAGAAATCTTCCAGGCACAGCATAGCAAAAAGCCTGGGAAACAGCTGCAAAAGACACTTGATTAAGCTTGCTGATTCCAGAGGACTTGCCAGACAGAAGCCACCAATGTACATTTGGCCTTTATCTGTACCAAAAAGCATCACAGTTTCAGGTCTGGGCAAGTGCCGAAGGGCAGCACAAAGCCCTGGATTTTACTAAAACTAACAGCTTCCATACCTGACACACCCCAAGCACCAAGAACAAAGTTCACACCACCTGCCTGGACTCATCACTACTGGAATTGCACAGCGCTTGGCAAGCATTCCAGCTCAGGAGAGTACCTTTCTCCTGGAACACAGAGGGCAGCTCTCCCAAGAACACTGTACTGCAGATCACACAACCCCAGGCACAGGACCAGGCCTGTCACAGCTATTGTATCAGAAGTGTTAAACTCTCTCCTCCCTTCCTCCAGCCTTTGTAGCTACAACAGGCAGAACTACAATGATCTCCAGCATCTTTTCTACACTCCTGTGTTGGGTCTGTGTGACCAGGCTTCAGTAGCAGGGAAGGGGCACAGCAGTGGCTCCTGTAAGAAGCTGCTGGAAGCTTCCCCAGCTCCAAAACGGGACCTGCCTATGGCCAAGGCCAAATGCATCAGTGACTGTGATAATGCCTCTGCTATTAACATATTTAAGAAGGGGAAAAGGAAACTTGCTTAAAGAGCTGAAGGAGGGTGAGGTGAGAGCAATACAGATACCAAGGTCAGTGAGGAAGGAGGAGAGAAGGTGCCCAAGCAGAGATGCCCCCACAGCCCATAGACAGAGGGCAGGCAGTGTCCCTGCAGCCCATGGAGGAGCACAGTGGAGCAGATGTGGACCTGCAGCCATGGAGGAGCACAGTGGAGCAGATGTGGACCTGCAGCCATGGAGGAGCACAGTGGAGCAGATGTGGACCTGCAGCCATGGAGGACCCTGCACCAAGGGAGATGACTGCACCCAAAGCAGGCTGTGACTCTGTGGGAAGCACTGCTCTGCACTGGAGCAGTCTGTTCCTGAAGGACTGCACCTCGTGGAAGGGACTCATGGCAGAGGTGCTCCTGAAAGAGACTCTCCCATGGGAGGGACCCTGCGGTAGAGCTGGGGAAGACTATGAGGAGTCCTCCCCCTGAGGAGGAGCAGCAGAAAACAATGTGTGATGAACTGACCATAAACCCCATTCCCTGTCCCCCTGTGCTGCTGAGGAGGAGGAGGTAGAGAAATCAGGAGCTAAGCAGTTAAGGCATGAAGAAGGGAGGGGTGGAATAAGGTGTTTTTAATACCTGGTTTTGTTTCTCTTTGTCCTTGTGGCAAATTAAATATATTTTTTTTCCCCAAGTCAAGTCTGTTTTGCCCATGACCCTCATTGGTGGGTGAACCCTCCCTGTCCTTAAGCCAATGAGCTTTTCATTAGATTTTCTCCCCATCCCATAGTGGGGGGAGGAGTGAGCGAGCAGCTGCGTGGTTCTGTGTTGCTGGCTAGACCTAAACCACGACAACTCCCAGGCTCACCAATTCCCTCCTCCTATGTGCTCCTTGGAAGGGATTTTCTACTGCCCCAGACCTATCACTTCCAGGACACATTCTGCCTTTTCCCAAGGACATAGACTTATTTAGGGCCTTCTACACAGAGTAATTTCCTCTTCCACTCCTTTTCACCAGCTTTTGCTTGCTCTGGTGCCTTCTGCCTTCTTGCCAAAGTCAACGTTCCAAGGCAAATACACATACATGAGCCTGGAGTTGTTCTGACTGAAATGCGGGACTCAGCACTTGGCTTTTTTGACCAATCCAGCCTGTCCAGGGCCCTCTGCAGAGCCTTCCTACCCTCAGGCAGATCAACACCCCAGCACCCAGTTTGGTGTCATCTGCAAACTTACTGAGGAAGCACTCAATCCCCTAATCTAGATCATTAATAAAGATATTGAACAAGACTGGCCCCAAAAGTGAGCCCTGGGAGACACCACTGGTGACCAGCCACCAACTGAATCAAACCCCATTCACTACAACTCTCCAGGCTTGGCCATCCAGCCAGTTTTTCTACCCAAAGAAGAGTGCCCCTGTCTATGCCATGTTCTGCCAGCTTCTCCACAAAGCCAGTGAACATTTCCAAACATGTCAGCACAGAACAGCCCCCCACCCACCTCTATTTTCCACTAGAGAATGAAGCAGCAGCTTTATTGCTTCCAGGGAGTGCCAGAAGGTTCCACATAAATTACATCTATGTCTCTGTGTATGTACATGCAGGTGCATCTCCTTCTATTGACAGGACTAGGGCTGCTGAGCTCAACAACTTTTTCCCCAGCTAGGGCCTTTGCAGGAGATACAAATGACAATCTCCTTTGCAGGGAGGGACTAGAATTTTGAAATGCCACAGATGCTATGAAGCTTTCCATGCTGTACCTGATGAGATCTACTGATCTGTTCACACAGCCACACAGGAGAGTATCACATATACTTTTCCTAGGATAAGCTTCATGATTCATGCTTTGGTCAGTATAAACTGGCATTGCTCTGAGGACTCCTTGGAGACTAAGCTGTTTCCTTCTTTCAGTCTGGGATTTAGTGTTAGACTCCACAAACAGACAAAATAACCTCCATGACCAGTCCATTAGGCACATAACTAAATTTCAGGAGCACAAAATTTATGATTGGGGATGACTGGTTGGAAGGCTGCATGGTGGAGAAGGACCTGGGGGTGCTGGTTGACAGCTGACTTAACATGAGCCAGCAGTGTGCCCAGGTGACCAAGAAGGCCAACAACATCCTGGCCTGGATCAGGAATAGTGTGGCCAGCCAGAGTAGAGAGGTGATTGTGCCTCTGTACTCGGCATTGGTGAGGCCGCACCTTGAACGCTGTATTCAGTTCTGGGCCCCTCACTACAAGAAGGATGTTGAGTTGCTGGAGCATGTCCAGAGAAAGCTACCAGGCTGGTGAAAGGTCTGGAGGACAAGTCGTACAAGGAGAGGCTGAGGGAACTGGGGTTGTTTAGTTTGAAGAAGAGAAGGCTGAGGGCTGACCTCACTGCTCTCTACAACTACCTGAAAGGAGGTTGTAGGGAGGTGGGAGTTGGTCTCTCCAGTGAATAATGACAGGACGAGAGGGAATGGCCTGAAGTTGCACCAGGAGAGGTTTAGGCTAGGTATTAGAACAAATTTTTTTACTGAAAGAGTGGTTGGACACTGGAACAGGCTGCCCAGGGAGGTGGTGGAGTCACCATCCCTTTAAGTGTTTAAAATAAATATAGATGTGGTGCTAAGTGACATGATTTAAACATTGAACGAGTAGATAAAGGTTATGGTGGGTGGATCTAGGTTCTTGTTGGACTTGATGATCCTCGAGGTCTTTTCCAACCAGGTTGATTCTGTGAAGATGGTGCTATAATTCATTATCTCAATTTCAAAAGGTAAAAGAGGGTTGGTTTGTTTGGGCTTTTTTTCCTCCTGCTACCCAATGGAAAAAGTCACCACAGTTCAGCAGTATATTTGCAAGTGGTTTCATGTTGACAGCTAACAAGCAAACCTGAATCTCAAATAACTGTTACTTCATCTCAGGTCAAACCTGAGAAAGTGTCTTGGCTAAGATACTCATTAAAAAATCCTATAAACAACCCAGGAATTGTTCTCCAAATAACAGTTTCTCTTGACATTGTCATGCTTTAGGAGAACAGTTAAGTTTCACAGATGGGGTTTTGATAGACAGCTTTGCCTCTGACACCAGAACCCACCTCTTCTCCCCAAAAAAGCAGCAATTCAGCAGTTCCAACACACCCTCAGATGAAAGCTGTATAGTGCAATATTCACATGCTACACAGACAATTGAGATGCTGTTGTTTAACTATGAAGCACAAGCACAGTCCTAGACCTTACCAGCAGCTCAAAAACAGCTTGTCAGTGACTACAGGTTCAAATCCCATCATTCATCCAGGCTGCTATGCTTCCAAAGCAGGCACACCAAATCCCATACAGCTGGAGTGAGGGATTCAAGACCCTTAATAAAAATACACCCTCACTCCATACTAAAGATTTAAGAATCCAACAGCTGCTGCATTTTAGCATTACTCATGACTGAAAAATAAACGTCATGTAAGCCGGTTTTACTCATCCAGGCAAGCCCAATGACTTAAGAATTTATTCAGACAGGTAAGCGTCCTCAGAGCTCCCGGCTTAGAGTTTGTGAAAAGCTGCAGGACTTTTAGGTACGCATAAGGAGGAGACTGCAAAGCCAGCACAAAAGAACTTCTCAGTTGCTTGGCATATAAAGACGCATTTCCTGGTGTGCTGGACTCCAACAACCCCAAGAAAAGACACAGGCATGGCAGAAGGCCATTCCCCAGAAAACCCTCAGGACAAGAAGTGATTCATGCTACAACACTGCAGTACACACAGTCAAGTAACTTCTAAACGTGCGTGACTTTGCTCGATACACCATGATAGCCACACAAATTATTCTAGTAGAAAAGCAGCAATACTTTTCCATGCTAGTGAACAGAGGAACCTCAAAACTGGAGAAAGCACTTCAGATGTGGGACAATGTCACTGTTGTAGCCTGGAGAATAAATTCAAGATCCCTACAACTTACTGGTAAAGTGCTTAACAAGAGCTGGGCGAGGTCATATCAGACCATAAATACCGACTGTCCTCTTATTTAGAAATAAGGCCCTTTGTCTAGCTAATACGGATGGTCCAATGTTGTTTTTTTGGTATTCTCAAATGCACTTTTGAAGCCTAGAGCAAGCTCTCAAGGTCAGGGCTTTCAGTTCAACGTTAGCCCATAGCAAAGCCTTACTGCCATATACAAATGACAATGTGGTCTTAATTCAGGGAGAAGGCAGAATCAACTCAGAGGCAAGCTAATAGATGCAAAGGACAGAAAGAAAAAGTTGGAAAATAAACCAAAGAAACCATTAAGTGGGATCTTACACTCTGAAGTCCAGGAAAATTTCTGTTCTCTCTTGATCATGATTTCAAAGGATCAGAACCAAAGAAAAACCCCAAAGGAAGAGGTTTTTCCACTCCTCCCTACAAAGTATTTCTCTTTGCACAGTAGAGTCTCAGTGAGTGCAGAACCAAGTATAGATGCATGGGGGCACTAACCTTACACAGCCAAATATGTCAGGCTTCTGCAAAATTCCCACCTGCTTGTCATCCATCAAGAGACACTATATAACATTCCCATTTGATGGACAGGGCAACACACAGTGCAGGGTAGCAGCACTTGGGGTCGTACAACAAACAGCCTGTACTAAGATGAACTGCTCTCCTAGTACAGGCTGCAGCTGTACCTTCTGCCCTGTCCCCTTCTTCCCTATTTCATTCTAACCCCTGGACCTCAGCCTGGAATCTGCACTGTCAGAAGGGTTTATGACAAGAACAAAGTGCAGCAATACCATGCCCCAAGCACCTCGTTTGCTTTTACTTTCACAAGTCAGCTTTGTTGCATTAAAACTTGTCTCTAACCAAGATGTATGCCAACCACACAGCCAAAGTTAAAAGAAAACTATCCCAGAGAAGTCAAATTTAAGACAGAATTTGAACACCCAAGATCCAAGACTTGGCTAGCTTTGAAAAAGCAAGCTTTGCCCTCTTTCAGGAGGGAGGTGAATGCTGCCTAGAAGGTGGCCCCTAACTCAGTCCTCTTTATGATGCCTCCCCTATTCTTCATAGGGCTTGGGAAAAACCTATTCTAATTCTGATTCACAGAAAACTCTCTACCAGGCTGGGTAACTCCCTAAGGGCGATGCCTAGCACACTGTGGATGCTCTGGACTTATAAATAGCAAGAACAAGGCAGACATTCTAAGAGACTTGCTCAGCACTATTATGGCATCTGAGAAAGGCAAAGGATTTGGACACTACCACCAGCCAGTCTCATATTCATGCCACACCTCAGAGTACTACAGGCACCACCTAATTAGGGAACTAATTGGGCAGCCACCTCTTCGAAAGAAGCAACAGCAAGTAAAGCAACCAAATCCCTGGCAGCTATCAGCAAATGGATCCCAGCAGAAGAGATTAGGGAAGGCCTTTTCCCACAACAAAAGCTGGCATCATGGCATGACTATTGCCTTTGAGGTCCCAGCCTGGGGTCTGAACAGCTGGCAAGAGCTTCCCATCAAGCTCCAGAAGCAAGGGTTACACTTCATTGGGCATTTCTGTCAACAAAATGCTGAGGAGGGGGGAAATTCAAACCTAACCACACAGAAAAAGCTAACCTTTGTTGCATGAAGACTACATCTCAAAACTCTACCAGTCCTGAAAGAACAGGGAGTGTCATGTTAAGACACTGGTGATCTAGATGAGAGGAGTTCAAGTAGTAAACAGTTCTGGTTTCATTTGGCTCTAGAAGAAGTTCGTAATTCTGAGACTAAATACATACGCCTGGATCTCTCACCCCACATTTCTCTTTCAAGTTTAAGATACTTTTCTGCATTTGTTATCCTCAAAAGAAACGCTTCCAAGTACAGACTCTAGTACTTGTTTGTTGACTTTTCCCCCACACGAAAAACAGCTGAAGTTCAAAACAGCAAATAAAACAGGAGGCAGCACACACCGTTCTCTTCAGCCATTCCCCAGACGTGTTCTAAGCAGAGATGGACTACACTGTGTGCTTGCTTCAGAGCTAACTCTTTCAGGTTTCTTCTGTAACTGGAAAAATAGAGGTAATACCTAGCTAAACTGGAGATCCAGCTCTTGCAGAGAGCACAAAAATTCCCCAGCGCCCTTTACCCCCAGGAATAACCCTCTTCCAGAAATAAAGATGCTAAGAAAGAATAAAGAGAGATTTCCTAATTACTCGGAGGTACTGTTCAACTCTAATCCATTACACGCAATATGTTCACCGCCACTAATGGCTGGTGCCAACATGGTGAGAGGTCAGCTCCTCTCCTCACCAACAGTGCTACCAGACCTACATTCAAGCAAGCCAAACCTAAAAACTAGGCCGTAGCAATACTACTACGGTGGGGACCAGGCAATGAACCCCAGTGCTGACTTCCTACCACCAGGGGCCTTGACGCGTGGAGCCGCTCTCCAATGCTGACACCTGCTCTGCCGAGCACAGCGGCACCCACCCACTCTCCAACCCACGGGGACCAGGTGCCCATTTGGGACGCGGGCTTCACCACCTTATGGGGCTGAGATATCTCCGATACAGCCTGGACCAGGCGGGCGGGCAGTGAATACTGAGGTAAAGGCCTTAAAAACAAAGCGCCGCACATTTAGGAAGAACGAGGAGGAAGGCGGAGCGCTGTTTCCACCACTACCACCCACCCCCGATGCTGTTGCAATTAAAAAATCAGTAACAACGAAGGGAAGACTCGAAGGAGCACTCGGGTGTCGCAGCCGGCTGCCCTCGCTGAGACAGCGCCAGCATCTCAGGCCAGCCTTCCGTCGCCCAACGGCCGCCCGCCGGTGTCGAGGCCTCCGTGCCCCCCCCGCGCTTACCGAGGCAGGCGCCGCTGACCAGAGCGGTGGCGGTGAGCGCCCCGGCTGAAGCGCCGTAGACCTTTCTGGCGTTCGCGACGAGGAAGGGGGCATGTTCCTGCAGGCAGCTCGCTACCCCGATGTGGTAGACCCCCAGGAAGCCGCAACCGGCGAACGAGATATTCCAGGTGGAGTCCAGCGGGAACATGGCCTCCGCGCCCCGCTGCAGGCGGGGGAGCTGGGGAAGAAGTAGTCGCGACGGGGAAGGAAAGCCGTGGGCTTTCACAACACAATGCCTCTGGGCGGGCGGGCGGGACGGAAGACGCTGCTTGACGAAGGAGGGAGTCGCTCGCAAGGCGGGATTTGCCGCTGGGCGGCGGGCGGCAGCCGCCGACGTTATATCAGGCGGCCCGGCGCTCGGGTCCGCCCTCGGCCTGTGGACAGGCAAGCCTTGGGCGGGAAGCACCCCGCCCCTCCTTCCAACCCTTCCTCCGGTGAACCCTCTCTCTCAGACTAGGGAAGACGGCCCCAGCAGGCATTGTGGTTATTCTCCACCTGGTGAACGGCTGCAGCCGTACCAGGGCCTTCCTTAAGTATCAGAGGCTAAGCCAGTTCATTCGAGCAGAAGGGGGAAAGGAGAGGATTATGGCTCCTCACAGCACCCCAACCCTTGCCGTGTACTGGGACAGCAGCCTATCTTCTCCCTACAAACATGTTTCTTGGAGGCCTCTGCTCCAAGTTCTTGGGGTTTCCTGCAAGTACAGTTCTTTGTTTTTCGGAAGATGGGCAAGAAACACAAGAAGCAAAGGAAAGCTTTCTTCTTTCATAAAAAGCTGAGGAGTCAGAGGGAGGCAAGGCTCAGCACAGCCACAGCACAAGAACAGAAAGAATGGCAACCCCCCTCAACAGCTTTTTCTACCTCTAAACTCACCAACATATGTTGGTAAGCAACATAGAGTTGCTTACCTTTGCTAACCTTCAGTTTTCTCTATATGCCTCTTAAGCTCACCAAAACACTTCAGTCAGGGCAACTGCAATTTTCAGTAGTACTTTTGCACAATCTCTTAGCACAGGCAAGCCTGTGGCATATTAGCTTGCCACAGAGCAGCACTGAGTGAGAGAGGCCAGTGCTATTAGATCAAAACAGGTTGCAGAAGCTGGAAAGATCCCTGTGTCATAGACAAAAAAATATAGTAATTCAAACCATTAGATAAGTGTGAAAGTCTACAGGGACATCAAAAGGCTCAGCATTGCAAGAGGAGCAGCTACTCAATTCAAAGCAAGGAAGTAAGATCAGCAGAAGGGAGATCTGGGGGGTACAAAACAGAAAGCATAAGTAGTTCTTTAATAGAATCAACATGGTTCAAAAGCACTTTCTAACAAAGTTAAAATATATATATATACACTTCATTCATCTTGGCATAAATCTATTTGCATTAGTTTTCTTATAACTGGTCAGAATTTTCTCTTTTGGAACACCATTATACTTGTCCTTAACAGCTCTCAGACTAAGCAAAGCTAGGTTTTCCTACAGGAATTTCAGCTGTTATGTTAGTGGACGTCATCCAAGTAGCCTCTCATCTGTTCATTCCACTCCAAATATCCTTTCAAAGGATACAAGGGAAGCTGGTACTGTCCCCATAGAGAGACCATCCAGCTTGTAAGAACACCTGACTACTGTCTCACAGTCAGCAGACTAAAGCAACCAAACTCAGCAGGTAAGCCCTATATAAGTCCAATATTTGAGCTCAGGGTAGGCCTCATACTCTAGCCTCTACAGAGTACTTTTTCATTAAATGTTTGCACTTTTCTTCCATCAGACAGGCAGAAGTCCAGCCTTATCTTTCTTCCAGTTCCTACCCTGGAGCTTACCACCTCACCTAGCTGCCAGGAAGTGCCATTGATACATATTAGCTCCATCCTGGAGCACTTAAAAAATTAACCTCGTTTACCTCAAGTCCTCTATTTATGTCCTGTATCGACCCTTCTTTCTCTTCCTCTCATACCTCTACTTGCTTTTGTAATTTCCTCCCTTGCTTTTGGTGTCCTCCCTTGTCATCCCTCATCTCCTCCACCTGAAGAGGTAAGCATTGATGGCACCTGAGCCTTGACCCTCTTAAAGGCCCTTAACAGCAAGACAGTCCTAGTGCTTTCACCCCATACTTCTGGTGACATGGAAAGGTATTTCCATGTAGCCAAATCAAAAGAAAACATTGTGTCTTGCATTTTCCAGAACAGGGATTGTACTGCTGAAGAACTAGTCAATAGGCTATGACTTCACTGGAAATCTGTGGTAAAACTGAATACAGAACCTTGTTTGCAGATACCTTCCTAACACTTGTAACCACAATAATAGCTTTATTCTTGAGGCAACATCGCTTCCTCTTTTTTCAGCATTTCAGAAACCTTAAGGTTCCTGCTATGTCTGGAATTTAGAAACAACAATGCTGTGACAATGCTAGGGTTAGTTTCACTTGATTTCTCAACAGCAATCTCACCCTGGGTTGTTTACATCACTGTGCCTTGGCCGTCAAGGTTACCTATTTGAGGAGGTTAACGCTGCCCTGTTGAAACAGCTTAACGAAATAAACCATGTGAACAGTAATCTTTTGTGGAGTGCTGACTGGGTACTAGCACTAACAGGCTGGCAATCAACTGTGTTTTTCTCAAAAATAAATCACCACCCAAACTAATCTTTTTTCTCTTCAATAAGAAAGTACTGCCATAATCCTGCAGTTGCTCATAATCCTGCAATAAGCCAGGTCAGCAAGATTTACATGGCAGCTTTTCACGTGTATCAAACTCCTATCAGAACACTCCAGGTCCACTGGTGCCCTTACATGTTGTCGTGCTACTGAGACAGCTTCTCATATGCAGTTTCTCTTTGTTGCATGTTTTCTACTTTAATGAATGGTGAGCACTTAGTACATATGAGATACTAACATGCAAGCAAACAATCTCTTTTTTTTCAAGTTAAACCTTGTTTGTTGGTGGCCAATGGAAATTAATTTTAAAAGGAATCTGAGAGGCAGTCTGTTATACTGTTGTCTTCAGCATGTTACTTTTGTGTTGTTGCCTGTAGTCAGCAACACTGGGGCACTGGTCATGAACCCCAATCTGAATGCCGTTAAAGTCACTGGCAGGCCTTACTTTGATGCCTTTTCCTTACCTGTGATGTTTGCATATATCAGACAATTCCATGCCAAACACTTGGGACATGCTTCATAGGAGCATCTCCTGAGGCAATGGAGCAATCCCCTTGTCCTGCTCTTGGGGCTGAATTTTCCTTCTAGAATAGCTACAACAGGTATCTCTGCTCTATGTAACTCAAAGCTACTGAGTTCTGCAGATAGCAGCTTGCAAAATTGGGCCTTAGTAGTAACAGTGAAACCAGTTATTTTGACAGCAGCCCCAGGGAGCCATTGCTTATTACTTTCCAGTACTGACCAGGACATTCTCCCTGCTTTCCAAGTAGTGAAAATGTCATGTCACTCCCTCTGCCCCATGGTGTTTGTACGGAATAATTTTCAGTCAGAGGTGATTTGACATAGCACAGAATTTGTGTCCCTGTGAGGAAAGCTCTCATGTTTCAACGTCAGGTCTATGACTACATCACTCTCTCCTACCATCAATTAATTTAGTAATGATCAGTTACCAGTGTAATCTCCAAGCTTAAGGCTATTGTTTCCTTTCCCTTCAATGCCTTTGAGCCCTTTATGAAGAAGTCAGGAAAAATCTGTCTGGCCAAAACTGATTCAGCAAAGGGACTGACTAGGCCACCACTCCATGTTTGCAGGCACTAGTTTTCTCTGAGCATCATGGAATACAATGCATTCACTCCACCACTACCATTGCCTTTGTAAATCATTGCTAAGTCTGAAAAGGCATCAGTGACACTCCAAAATTCAGAAGTGTCCACAGAGCTGAAGAAAGGATCTCCACTCCTTCATACCTGAAGCTCATTGAGATCAGCAGAACAGTAGTGAACTCCATCCAGAGCACCAAACAAGTCTGCAGTAGACTTACAGGCACGTCACCGCTCATGTACAAAGCCATCAGGTGACAAACTGTTTCATAAATAGATATGGGGGAAGAAAGCTTAAAATGGTTTGATTTTGCATGTGGAAATGTTCACAATGCAGAGGCTTTAGCAAGTTCTGTAAAATGTGTGTAAAATCTTCTAGTAGACCTGTCCCCTGATCTTCACCAGAAATATACTGGCAAATACACTGGCTTCCTGTGACGGTGTAACAAATGCTGAATTTTCAGTGCTTTCTCTGAGAGCTGACCCTAAAGTAGTTTCTTCTCTACTGTTGGCAAATTGTTGTTTGCCAAATGAGCTGTTCTATTTCTCAAAGCAGATTGAACAACTGCGAGTTTACATCAAAATTATAAACTTTCAGGAAGGAATTTAAAGATGTAAGAGGACACCCAGTACAGGATCAGGTCCATAACTCGAGGTTTAACAGGTCGAAGGAAGATAGAGAAAAATAGAAGGAAGAAAGAACTTAGTCTAGACATAGCTGCAGTCATACCATCATAGTATCCAGCAGGTGGCACCACAGATGTCAGTCTCATCCCACAGGCCTGGGTGCAGCAAAACTCATGGAATAGCTCAGTGGCACTAAAACAAACTCCTTTGTGCATGGGAAAAAAACCCTGCTGAGTGGTTTAACAGGGCAGCTCCTTCCCGTGAAAACATCAGCTTGGCTCTTGCAGTGGCTAAGCAAGGCAATATTGCCGTGTGGGGGGATTACCTGTTACAAAAACCACATAAAAAAACCACTCTGTTTCAGTGATCTGGAGAAATCAGCAAGGAAAGTTTACCTGCACTCCTTCAAGTGCCAAACCACAGCCATTTCAAGTCTGACAGTGGGCTAGAGCCAAGACAATAAATTTTTGTTACTACCACAAATATCACGAGAGGCAAAGTAAATGAGGGGTACTGGCACTGTCATCTCCTGTAACTTTTTCTTACAGCTAGCACAGAAGAGAAGCAAGGGTTAGTTGCTTAAATCATGGCCATTTTGAGGTCTGAGGATTGAACTTTGAACTTTCTCCCTTGGGTGCTGTGAAGTAACGGACACTTTGTCTCAGTACACCACAGGCAGTCAAAATTATTTTTCCTACTTGGATTTCACCAGTCTCTCCCCTCAGAAGTACTTGCCATGCTTTGTCCAATGACTCATAACCAACATAGCTGTATCCCCCCCAAACAAGTATATTAGAAAAGCTTCACAACATAGACTGCTCCAGAACACCTCTTTTTGACACTAGCTGTGAAGACTTGGGATAGTAGGATTATCTCACATGCTACATGTATTCTACCTACTTACAGTGACAGCCAAAGACAGCTGTAAAAGTCAGGGCAAGTTGCCTGCCAGAACCATCTCCTAGAAGACACTTTATGAAAGCAAAATTTACAGTCTCCCAAGCTGATGCATTCTTCTGGGCACACCAGAGTGAGGAGTTTCAATTCTCAAAAAATGCTATTCTCCTCAGTTTATTTTTGTTTAGATCAAAGTGATTAATGTCCTGTGTCCCAATAGCTCAGCTACCCCAATAACAACCATTCAGTGTGAAAAGCAGCTTTGCACTGTTCTTTGTCCCAAGAAGTACAGGATGAAGTTGTTTTGTTTTGTTGCAGACTATATGTTAAGCATATTGATGTAATGTGAAATCCGAACATAGTCAAGCATTGGTGTTGTCCCTAGATCTTGGACATCTGACTCAACAATGAAATCAGTGCTTTTAGGTATTTACAAAAACTAATTACTGTAACTAGCTCTGAAATTATGTTTCTGGACTAATGCAGACCTCCTGTCCATTCTGTTTCAAATGTTTTGGACTTGATTAAACAAGTCCTGATAAATAGTGTCCTTTTATTGCTGAATAGATGGGACTCTCTCTCTTGAGAAACTGGGATGGAAAAACATTATGGAGAAGGTGAACTTAACATCAGGTAGATTCAACTTCCGCATACTGTTTAAGAAATAAGAGTGTCAAAACAAGCATTCAAGTTCACACAAGCTTAGTAATTTCCTAAGTACTTTTAGAAGTTGAGTTCCTGGCTTGTCACAAAATTCATATGCCTGTTTCAGAGACAAAAATCAAAGCTTTCTGAGTGCTATTTTAAGAACAGCCATCTGAATCTAACAGCATTTGTATGTATATAATAAACTCAAGAAAACATTTAAAACAAAGAATTTTAATAATTTCTCTAAACAAAATAATTAATCAAACAAGCCAAATCCCATGTCATCATCAGATTCTTCGGATTCCTCCTTCTTCTCTTCTTTCTTCTCCTCCGCTGAAATAAAAAAATACCAAGCCTTTAGTCAGTATTTACATGTTTCGCACCAGAGATTTTCAAGACATTTCAAACACGTTTTAGTGTTTTCAGCTTCCATGGTTCATCTCATTCCCTTTCAATAGCAAATACAAACAGCAAAGGGACACTGACACTGCTATTGAAGGAATGTGCTTTACACAGTGAAGCCTGTTTGATACTCAGTTCTAACCCAGACCAATCTGAAGCTGGATAAAGAACAAATGCTTCTGATTGCCCAAAGGAAAAGTAACTGTTCAGTTTACACTTTAATCACATAGTAAACTGTGGAAAAGCTTTGAAATTTGGTCTCAATTATTAAGATTTTAATCGAGAAAAGCAGAGATGTCCTGTAACAATGCCTCTCCACCCATACTCACCGGCAGCAGGGGCAGCAGCTGCAGCAGGAGCAGCAGAGCCCCCTCCAGCAGAGACCGCCACAGCTCCCCCAGCTGGCATGCTGGCAAGTTTTCCATTACCTAAGTAGGACAGAAGAGAAAGTATTTAAATACTCTTATCAAGCACAGAGGTACGGTGAAGAGAAATGAAGAGTGCAGGAAAAAAAGACACTATGTCTCAAGGGCTGAACCCATCACTATTAGCGGAAAGGAAGAGGCTGCACCCGTTACAAGAAAGTATAAACTATTCTGTGAAAATAACCTCAAGAGTTTAAGATTCACAAAAGCTCACCCAGAGAACACTGACAGTACATGTTATTAGTAAGTTTTCTTCTGTACATAAAGTCTACTATTTTTACTGAAACCGGCACATAAAAATAGTGTCAAGCACATCCAATTTTACACATACAGAAAACCTGTATGTTTTCTGCATACAGCATAATAGCCCAGAAACTGAAAATATACCTCAAAAATAACATATAGGCAGCACTAACATCCCTCTCCCTCCTTTTTTTTTTTTTTTTACAGTATAGAGAACTGTGAGGGCATGACTGGATCACACTTACAGGATAGAAGGGGGTGGGGAAGGATGTATTTATAAGAGTACAGTATTTTAAACAAATTCTTCAGCACCCTATGAACCCTGTTGCATCTCCCTTTGAGATTAGCAAACTGTCGGCTGATTTATGCTTGTCTTTGGAAAGCTAGATAGTTCTCTGGCATCTGCCTTTCACATACCAAGGCTCCCTTGGCATTCAGAGGTCACATACACAGTATGTTTGCCTGTATTCCAATTTCTGGGAATCAGTTTCTAAATAATTCCCTGTTACTTCAAGCTCTAATAAGCTAGCCAAGTAAACAAACATGTTTCATACTCATGTCAGTATGTTCTAGAAAACAACTTAAAGTATTACAGAAAGAGATACTTTAAGTGTGTTGTAAGCACATGCACAATGGCTCTCTTAGGTCTTCAGACCACACAGATAGAAATGTCATTACTGCTTGTAACAGCAAGGCCAAGCAAAGTGCTGGCAACCTTTGAGCAAATATATACCTAAAAGTTCCCTTGTGCCTACACACTTGCAAAAGAATAGAACTAATCAGAAACCGTTGCACTACCTCAGCTCTGCTTTATTTCAGGCCTATGACCCAGTCAATTAATGTTAAGTTCCAGCTTTGGTAAGAGCCAGCAAGTAAGGGCACAAGCTTCTGTAGAAGTCAGCACTCAGAGTCCCATCTTAGAGAAAAGGAAAAGCCAAACTCGGGGACCTTCAGAAGAGATGTGTACTGGAAAGGCTTGTATTATCGCTGAGGATGTAACTATACTGTGAACTAACACTTATTTACATTTAACAGTCTGTTCTTTCTGTGCGTACAAGTGGGTAAACACAAAGAAAAAAAATCTCCCAAAGAACATGAAGGACAGCTAGTTATTTCTCTGATCAACATGTCCAGGAAACTATTATCATGAGCAGACTACCAGTAAGCTCATACATGCTTAAGTTTTCCAGTTTAATGTGGTCCACAAGCGAAACCCAGCAGGTACTGGCACCAACTTGCAGGGAATTAGAGTGGACCTGGATGTCAGTCATTTCAGCAGAGATCCATCATAGAAGTTCTCAACAACAAAGCTAAACTGATGAATAATCTGGGAGCTGGCAGCAATTCTATGCTCTCAAGTCTAAGTTACCAGAGTAGTAGAGGCAATTATCTGTGACACTCAAGAGACTGTGCTTACCCTGAGCAATGACATCCTCGATGTTTTTTCCATTCAGCTCACTAATAACCTATGTAAATTAAGTATAGAATGTTAATAGTTTCAAAACAGCATGAGTATAAGCTACATTTAAACAAGTACTGATGATGCACGATGCCTTCATCCTGCTGCTTATAGTCTTAACATTCCTTATTTCTCAGTGGAAGGAATAGGATATTGAAATGAAAACTTCAGCTAAATCTTTAATACTTTTCTGTGAAAGCTTTTTCAGAAAATCTGATACAATACATTCCTAATGAATCCAAGGACCTTGCAGAAAGGATACACAGATGTTGTAGAGCCAGTTAGGAAAGTCTACTAATGGTACGTTAGTCACTGAGGGACTGTTAACATATCTTGCTTAATACCCACTGGGATGCTCGGTAGCACTGGGCCCTAGACCAAAAACAACAGCATCCTCTTCCTTGCATTACCAAATGTTATAGTCAAGCTGGCTTTTGCATCCTTGCGCTGGAACAGAGAGTCCCAACTTCAGTTTTACTACCATTTTTGTATAACCAGGGATGAGGAAAGCAAAACGCAAGCACAAAAATTGCTCAAGGAAGCAAGCTCTTGAGAAAGGAGAATAACACAGACCTTACTCGCGAGTCCCTGCTACCAGCAGTCAGTGCTGGACACCGTGGTGTCACCAAAACCAAAGGATTTAAACCAAAAGCTTTTAAATAGGCACTTCCTACTTACAGCATGGGATCTGTAAAATGCTGTGCCTGTGTGCTTGCTTCTTCTGGATGGAAAGTGTCTTTAAGACTTCACTAGATTTATATTAGCATAAGATACAGCCAATGCAAACAAAAAAGAATTAATCATGACCAAAACAAATTCCAGAGAAGCTTTCCAGATATTGGAGGATCAGAGAAAACAACTAATTTATGAAGGTATTAAACAAATCAAAGCCAAAAGACCCGGTATTTTAATAGCAGCACCATGATTTCAAACCAACATCCCATACCATAATGACATGATGCTATCAGCTCAGTCAACCTAACATTTGGTTGGGCCTATGGTAAACCACTGTCTCCAGCTGGGAAAGTAACTTGTTTTTTCCTGCATCTCCCTGGAAACAGGCCATAAATACCCATAAAGAGAAGGTGATAAGACCATTTATGTTTTGGGTTTTTTTGTTCCCATGGCCATTTATTTTTAAGTCCACAAGGCTAATAATTCTAATTAAAGATACTCTGTTCTTAAAAAAACCTGTTTTTTCACACAATATCAACATCAATTTCAAAAATCCTCCTACGTGTTATTATTGAATACCTTTACTGTCCATGTTGTGATTTGGCTAAATTTCTTGATGAAGGAACAAATGCTTCTCTGCAGTAGAACAATTATTTTATTACTGAATATCAGACATTTAAAAGCGTTTGCTTTGAGTCAATATGGACCAAAACCAAAATTAAACATTAAGTGCAAATTATATGTTACGTCAGAACAGAGTTTGTTTTCAATACATACTTATCTGTAACCACAATCCCATTGAAAATTACTAGATTGAACAGTCAGGAGTCAGCAACAACTGACAAAAGAGGAGGGGGAGGAGGACAGGTGTTAAGTAAGAAAGCCAGACACCTAAAAAAAAAAGTTGTAAAAATATTTCCAGTTGCTTATCCAGTATATTAGAAACCACACGTAATAATCAGCAAAGGTCTGAACAAAATAAGACTAGATCAACAGCACTGCAACTAGAGAAACACTGAAGCCCAGGAAACAGCTCCAATGTCTGATGCTGACTGGGACAGGCCCATCTGAAATTAAGAGGCAATGCCACCTTGTTCATGCGTTCATCATCTGTCTCAATGCCGACACTGTCGAGGATCTTTTTCAAGTCCTTTGATGTAGGAGACTCGTTGCCACCAAGGACCGCTAGAAGGTAAGCTGCGACGTAACGCATCCTGGAAAACAAGAAATGGGCTCTTCAGTGCTAACGATCTAGTTACATGTCCGAAGAAAGTTTATCACCTCACCGGGGGAAGCAAACCTCACCCTCCCATCGACAATCGTTTTCCTGTACTTTTAAATGGAAACACAACACGCGAAGTCGGGTACCGATCTCCTGCCAGCATGGGGTCCTGAACATCCGTTGAACACCGCAAGGCCGCGGCGGCTCCGGCCCTATGCCGGGCTCCGGGGCACTGCTGCCCGAAGGCCCAAGAAGCCGGCCCGGCCTAACACTGCCGGCACCGCTCATCTCTCCCAAAAAAAGGCGGCACCGCGACCTCCCAAACACTACTTCGTGCCCCGGACGGCACCCCCGCCCCGGTCCTCCCGGCGTTCGCCTAAGCCTTTCTCGTCCCTCCACCGGCCTAGGCCGGGAGAGCACATGGCCGCCATTTCCCCCCACCCTCTTATACAAAGCGGTCTCGCCCAAGCCCCACTGGCGGTAGCGGGCGCGCCGATAGCGACCACTCCCGCAGGGGAAGGAGAGAAAAGGACGCACGCTTACTTGGAAAGGCGGCGGCGCGGGAGACAGACCCAGAACGTGCGTCCACCAAAGCACCCCGACGGCGAAAAGGAAGGGGCGGTTCTACGGCAAAGCCTTCTTCTCACCACCCCTCAATAACGCGCGCTGCCATTGGGCCAGGCCTGCGGAGAGCGGACAGGCCAATGGGATTTCCTGCTGCTGCCTTACTAACGGCTGCTGTGGAGGCGCATGCGCAGAGTGGGGTTATGCGTGAGCGGTTGGGAAGTGGGGGATGTGGCTGTCCTGTGCCGAGTGCCTCTTCAGCACTGAGCTGCGGGAGCTAATTTTCCGTCTTAAAGTTAATTGTTTTTTTTCCCCAAACGGCCCAGATCGCGCGTCTGGGCGACGCCACTCTCCCCAGCCGCGTCGGCGTGGCCTCACGGGAAGCGCAAGCACTTCCATCTGGGAGGGAGCTCTCCTGTTCTGGGAAGGCGGGCAGTTAGAAACCCAGCAGCAGGGTCTTAGGGCGGGATTACGGAAGTTACTGCCCGCACTTGGTTCGCTGGATTTCTTCCTGGATTAGGGAAATAAATAGAAGCGAAAAGCTAACATTGTACCAAAATGCACGGGACCCAAATAAACCAGGACCACTGTGGCAGCGGGACTGTGAGGAGGCTTTGGCTATCCCTGCCTCGCTGCCCTGGAGGCCCCCCAGAAACCCCCTGTGCCAGTGAGAGCACTCTCCACTTCTCTGGTGTGGGGAACCTCTCTACTCCCTGCCGAGAAGGGGGGGCGGAAAGTCGCGGAAGCATCCTGACATCCGATAGCCTTTAATACCGGTCTGTGACATCTGGTAATTCTGGTGCCACCAGAAAACAACCAGGCTCCCTGGTTTATAACTGAGGAAGTGCTCCAGAGAAGCACTGAGTGGTTAAGTGTTCACTCCTTGTGGGAAGAGACATTTCCCTCAGAACATGCTGCAGCCTGTATTCAGCTCTGAGCAAGGGACTCTTCTCCCATGGCATTAACGCAGCAGCACTGCCATGTCACAGTATGAAGGCACCAGCTGGAAACTTGCTGTTACAGAAAACCCCAGCTTTGACCCTCTGGGCGAAATGGAGAGGAGTTTAAATGCTGTGGGGCCTTGCCAGGATGTGGTGTTAGACCAAATGGCGTCCCCTGCTGTGAGACTGCTAGCTGAAGGCAGGCACCCTCCAGGGGCGCATAGGGCAGCAAAGGCCTAGCTGTGGCAAAGTCCTATGGCTCCGGGCAGACCGAGGGCTGGCTCTGCAGCCCCCAGCCCTGTGCTCTTCTGGGCTTGCAGTCCTAGCTCCTGCTATATTTTTCTCCTTGAATTTGCAGCAAATGAGCACACCACCAGGAACTGCCTGTGCCTCCGGTTCCCTCCAGGCTGAGCTCATGTTTGAGCACCGGGAACCTGCACCGGAACCGGCTGCGGTGCCAAGGTCATGGCGATGTGAGTAAAATCTCATTTCGTGACATTTTCATAACAGCGGGATGCCTGAGCTTCGTTCCACAAAGACGCCTTGCCCTTGTCCTGCTGCATCTGGCACCTCCTCCGGCTCGTCCCGCCCCGGCAGCGAAGCTCGCCTGCAAACTTTGCAGGAAGTTCGTGAGCTGAGCCAAGCTGTGCCTAGCTGAGCCGAGCCGAGCCAAAGCGAGCACGGCCGGGTTTTCGGGACCCAGGTTTTGTGTGCCAGGGACCGGGTGCGGCGAGGGTGAGACAAGCGTGGCCGTGCTCAGCGGGGCACAGTGCATGTTGTCTGGCTGTTTGGATGTATGTCCTGACGGGGGAGGGCCCTGGCGTCTGAGCCTCTGCTCGGGGCCCTGTGGGTGTGGGGTAACGGGGGACTGGGGCTGGCGGCAGGGCAAGTGAGGACAGCCCGGGGCGAGTGTCCTTACGTGCACGTGTGCCTGCTTGTATGCCTGTGCACAAGGGTGTCTGCCCGTTTCCTGTACGGACGCCTGAGGTTGTGTTTGTAGTCTTTGAGCCTGTCCAGCCTGGCCAGTTCAGAGCTGCCCTCTGCTTCCTTTCCCATCGATGGCTTTTCAAAGCTATAGCAGGTGGTATTTTTGCTTACACTCCTCCTGAGTCTGTCAATTAAACTAGTGTATTGTGTGAATATCATGAGTTCTTTTTAATCCCTGCCGTGGATCTAATAGGCTATTTAGAGTAAGAGAGCTGTGTATGTGTTGTGTACAGCCTTTTGCAATAAATGCCTTTTTACTAAAGCAGTAGTTTTCATTTATCTGTTTTTCCTGTCCTTAACTGTCCATAAGGTTTTTGCTCCCTGAGAGAGCCGAGTCTGATGCCTACCCCACAGACTGTGCCTTGGGAACATCAGGGCTGCCATGTCACAGAGGTTAACATTGAAAAGCAGTGCTCCTCAAGGTGTTGCAGGGGCATTAGCTTGCTTCTGATGGCCTTAGACGTTAAAGCTGTTACAAGTTTTTTGTAATTTTGCATCACTCACTCAAAGTAAACTGCTAATAGCCTATTAGATCCATGGCAGGGATTGAAAAGAACTAATGATATTCACACAATAAGCTAAATGGACCGACTCAGGAGTAGCAAAATATAAAGGAAGCAGAAGGAGTGGGATACAGGGGACTCAGAAGTATGTGGCTCCTGGTATAAAAAAAGCATGATGCCTCTGCTCATCTTTGTACTACCAGTGTGCTATGATGATAATGAGTGATTTTGAAAATCCTAGGTGGATAAAGGCTTCTTCACACTAAGAAGGCAAACGAATAATAAAATATTTCAAATCTCATACCTCTGCTTCTTTAGGCTTAAATCCTTCTTAGTGTGCACTATGTGATACCTACTTTTCCCCTTTCTCCTTACATGTGGAGGGTGCTGTGAGGGGAGGAAACAAGGACTAGCTGGTAACCAGCTGGCCATGGCTTTGAGCCTGGTGTGCTGCACTAGAACATATCTATGGAGGCAAATCTGCAAGAGCCCCCATTCCACTGTGCAGTCCAGTGCTCCTGTGCCATGGACATGCCTTTTATAATCCCATCCCTGGCCCTGACACATTTGCTTTGCTGCCCTTTGCCTGTTTTCATCTGTACTCACTTTTATCCCGTTGGCACCCAGTTTCACAACTGGATTCCATGAGGACCTGTCACAGCCTCTGAGTAGCCTCTGGGCTCTGCTCCTGGCTCCGCTCTCCCTTCCCTGGTTCCCCCTCCACTTGTAAAGTTTCCTGCTAAGGCACTTTGAAATCTGCATTTACATTTACATCTTTTAAAATTAACACTGCTGTTTATTCTGATGGTGGGTAATTGCTCCATTCACTGCTGAGATGTCATCTGGGAAAACTCAGAGGTTTTCTCTAGGAGGAGTCTCCATGGCATCCATCACATTGCATTTCTGTGCTCTCTGCCCACAAAGATTTTAGTAACACGCGTGTAATCACTCCTGCCCTCTTGCTGTGATTATAAACTGTTTCCAGCAGTGCTGGGGTGGGGGGGCCTTCATAGAGTTGTTTTGGTTGGAAAGGACCTTTAAGATTTTCAAGTCCAACCGTTAACCTAGCATCATGCACCTGTTTTCTTTTTCAGAGCCACCTTTCCTCCTCCTCCTTGTCCCAGCTGCCTTGTGGTGCTGCTGGTGCCTGCCTCCCTAGCAAGTCAGAGCATGTCCAGACTCTGTGGAAAAGATGCAGAAGATGGTAGAGCTGCTGGCGCTTGGGGACAAGTGCAGGGAAGGGGCTTCGGGGGCTTCTGTGCTTGCTGGCTCCTGCCTTGCAGACAACAGACTGAACCTGGATGTTTATCCTGACGGCTGCTGCCGGTTCCTCCAGCTGTTCAAGGAGCGACAGGGAGAGGTGGTCCAGGTGGAGTTCCTCCGGCTCAGCAGCAACGATTGCCTCCTTGGTAGCACGCTGAGCATCCTTCCTCATCTGAAGCACATAAAGTCTCTGGTACTCAAAGGTAAATTCCTGGGCCCGTCGCCATCTAACTTTTCTAGACTTAGATTTTTTTTTTTTCATCCTCCTCTTGACATCTGCAGAAAAAACTGCCTTTGGAATTGTTTTGTTCCATTGCCCCTTATTACAGCTTTGACTCTTAGCCTTGCCCAGGGCTGCATGCAGATTTCAACAAGATACAGCTTCTAGACTCTTATTTCCTTCCTTTGTTTCTAGAGCTGCCAGGGGACTGTGTTTTTGTAGTCTGTTTGGGTTGATGCTGCAACATTTTCTTTAGCCATCCTCTAGGAGAAGAACATTCTTTACACAGTTATGCAAGGAGAGGGGGATTAAAAGGTGTTGAATTTTTTTGTACATGTTCAGCCTCTCTTTCATTTTTGGGAGTATACTGAACTATCTTTGATGCATTTCCATCTGAATCAATCCCAGCTTAATCCTTGCTTCGTGTCAGTGAGCGTAGGTTTAGCAAAGTTCAAGATGGACCAGAAGAGACAGTCCAACATTTTATCAAAAGTGTGACCCAATATGGCCCTAATAACTGTTAGACCTATAAATATTGGATCGTTCTTTGACTTTCCTATATATTTATTGTAGGAGGCTCTCGATACAAATGGTACGATTTCTGTATCAGACTGAATAATTTGCTCTTTTGAAGGTGGATTTTTCAAAATAAATGTGAGAAAAGTAGGGGAGTTTGTGGCCAGAATTCAGGGTTCTAGCTGAAAACTAAAAAGACTGAGGTTCATGTCTATATCTGCCACAGATTTCTCATGTGAATAATTTCATTTGTCCTTTCCTCCTTTAGTAAGGTGAAGATAATGACAATACCTTTTATCAGGCTTGTTTTGTACACACACTCTGAGCATCCCGAAGTGCAATAAAAGAGTTTGCTAAGATTTTTCTGTCTACAAAGTGCAATGTGTCTGTTAGTTTTATTGTTCTCATTTTTTACCATTATGCACATAAAAAATGTTTGGTGCCTTCTGCTGTATGTGTATACAAATAGACAACAGTGGAGGGAGAGTAGGAAACAATTAAGAAATAGAGAGTTTTGGAAGTTTTCCTTTTGTTTGCTTGACTTATTTTCCATGGGTGCAGCCCTTCTCCAGTTTGAATGTCATAAGCTGGGGTGGGGGACTTGTATCCATCCCTCTCTGTGCTATCTGGCCTACACAATACAGAATTACCTGCTTTTTTCCCCACATTTTCACTGCTTTCCTCACATTATCTCTCCAGTCTTACAAGGGCAGATCTCAGTCCTCAGGGCTGTTCGTCCCTCACCAGCATGGGCAAATATTGGAAAGTGAGAAACGTCTCCATAGTCCATGAAATGTTGTGTGTTGGCTACTAATGCTAGTGGAAAAGAGGTAGGGAAGAAGAGTGGGAGGCTTAGAGGGGTATGGACCAGCCTGCTGAAAACTGATAGGTGTGTGAAGGGGCCTGGCTCTTTCTAAGCTTTGAATCCAGATATGTTTAGCAGAGCTCCACTGGTTGACTGTGATGTATCTTGATTTCATAACAGGTCTTTGGCATTATACCCCTTTCACTGATCAGGAAACTGAGGCAAGGAGGAGAAAAGCCATTTCTCTTTGAGTACTTTGTAATCAGTGCTGCTCATTGCAATCAGTAACTCACCATCTTCTTGGTCTCTGTACTAAGGAGTCTCAATATGAGGCTAATGAGGTATTCCTGTAGCATACTGACCTCTTCCTCTACTTTCCTCCACACCCAGGTGGCCATGCCAGGGATAAGTTTGGTTCATGTCAGCATGGCTCCCTGACAAGCTTGCCACCAGACATTGGAAATCTGAGGTGTCTCACCCACTTGGATCTCAGCTTCAACAGCCTCTCTACCTTGCCCAGCTGCATTCTCCACCTCCCCAGCCTCCGCATGCTCCTAGTGAGCCACAACAGCCTGGTGGCACTCCCTGAGGACTTTGGCTCTCTGAGCAAGCTGACTTACTTCTCTGCTATGAAAAATCAGCTGAGGGACTTACCTCAGAGCATTGGGGAGCTTGCAGTACTTCAGGACCTGGATCTCTCAGAAAATGCATTGGAATTCCTCCCTGAAGAAGTTGGGAATCTGCACAACTGCACAGAGCTGGATCTCTCTGGGAATTGCTTATCAAGCATCCCAGACTCCTTAGGTAAGTATTTTGAAGGGGAAAAGAAGGGCATGGCCTTGCTGAGCTTTTGGTACAGTCTAGGACCGCTGAGGCCCTTGGTCTCTGTCCCCAGATTTGTTAGCACAAACCATCTTTTATGTTACAGACAAATGAAGTGAAATCCAGAAGAAACACGCTTGGTTCAGTCAGTCTCTTTGAGTATTAGTGACTCTGCACCACACTTTCTGCTTCTGTGGATCACCAAGACTGCTAAGTTTTCAATACACTCTGGCCTGAATGGTTTTGGCTAGCACCCAGGACTAGAAACAGAAGAGCTAGGATTTAGTGGGATGCATATCTGGGCTTGAAATAATGCTGTCTAGTGTGGGTCAGTCCACTGAACTTGGCTCTAACTTCTGCTGCCCAGCTTCCTGGCTCTTGAGTCCTGTATTACTTTGTACCTGGGGTTGTCATTGATACTGTGTATGGAAACAGCTAACATCCATACTCATAGCCAGATACTGAAAAGCAGAGGATAGAGGAGGCTGCAGTGCCTCTCAGCTAATTCCATGGACTCCTTTATTTTGTGAGCTAAAGAGATATTGGGCTTTCATGCTTTTCCCTCATTGTGTGTGTACATGTGATGAGGAGAGTGGCAGGGGTGTCAGAGCTGATGTGCAATGCAATTAACAGCATGGATGGGGGGTTACTTTTGTTCTAACCTGCAGCCAATTTGAAGTCTTTGCGGCGGCTGCATCTCCACAGCAATCTCCTGGTGACAATCCCTGCCTCACTTGCCAGCCTGCCCAACTTGTCCAGACTTGATCTGCAGAACAATTGCCTCCGTGCAGTGCCCCCCGAGATCCAGACCTCGCCATTTGTGCACCTCCGAGGCAATCCCTTAGGAGAAACTGAGCCATCCTCACACGCTGGTAATTGCAAGGCTTCTGCTTCTGTGGGTTCTGCTGTTTCTTCACTCATCCCAGCATGGTGTGGATGGGTTTGGAGTAGAGAAGACAAGCAGGAGGGAATCAGATCAGTATTTATTTTTCTGTAATAATTGTTAGTTTCTAAGGATACAGACAGTACTAGTTCTTTTTTTGCAAGCCCAAGCCCAGTCTGACAGGCTCAGAGGTCCCTGGAATTGGGCTTGCTAGGAAAGATTTTATAGTGGAAATGAAAATGGGATTCACAAGAAGCAAATCAGGAGAGGCCCCTAAAGGGATCTGGCCTTTTTGGCGGAGGTGAGCATCAGTTCTTGGACTTGCTGCATGGCTCTAAGGAGATGGTAGTTCATGCTAGAAGCACAGAGAGCAACAAGAGGTCATTCTGCTGTGCAGTTTCCTCCTGCTTTCCTGTGGTTCCCAGGCTGCAGAGGAGCAGCTTAGTGTCCAAGATGAAAGTGATTGAATGAGCAGATATCTGAACAGGATTTCCCAGTAGTGCTCAAGTTCACAAGAGCAAGCACTGATTCCCAGGGGTGGCTTCAGCCAATGAAACATGGCCCTGAGAGCTGCAGGGGTGGTAGATTGAAATATTTTCTCATTCTCCCTGGTTTTGAGTTTTCCTGGGGAGATTCAGCATTTTCAGTATGTTTTATGACCCCTATGCCTCTTCCCATCCTCCTGCTGCTGCTTGATCTGAAGCCCACTGTGGTGTGAGCAGGGTTACGTTAGCAACCCTAAACAGTGATGACATTTCAGTTTTGGTGACATAAGCCAAAACTGAAATACAAGTTCAGCCTTTCTTGTCTACCCTGATTTAAGTAATCTCTGTCTCCTCCTCCTACCCAAACCTTCTTACTGGTGCAGATGAATCCAGTGCTGCAGGGCTACGAAGACTCTTCCTTGCATCAGGAGAGGACAGGTAAACCTCTGTTATTAAGAACTTTTGTTACAGTGGTGTAACAAGGTCCCAGACAAGATTGGTGCATGGTGGGTATTACACGTGTATGGGAGCTTATGGCCTCAGTAGGCCAGGCAAACACAAGGTAGGAGATTCTTCCGTTGATTTTTGGAGGGCTCAAGTCATTGCATAGTGTCATACATTAATGCATTTCTTCTGGAAGCTTTACCGTCACCCCTGAAGGCTGCAAAGTAGTCTTGGCCTGTGGCATCCATTTCTACTTTCCCCCGGGGGCTGCCTCTGACCGTCTGCGGATCTACTTCCGAACCCTCACGCCGGACCCTCAGTGGGTAAAGCTGAGACACCATGATGTCCTGCTAAGTAGAGTCCTGGAGCTGCAGCCTCATGGAGTCAAATTCCAGCAGGTGAGGACACATCCAGGCCACCTCTTCATCAATCTGCCTCTGCAGCAGTTTGGCAGAGTCTTCTGAGAGAATCTTGTGGGACTTTTGAGACAGCTACCCCCATCACTCCTGCTTTTAAGCAGATGCAAAACTGACTTTCAAAGAAGCTCCACTGCAAAGATTTCAAAAGGACACAGCCAGCTTCTCTGGCACTGTGCTGGTCTGGCTCCTTTGCCTTCCCCACTGCTGAGCTGAGCTATAACCTTCCTCACTACTCGTGTCCTTCCTGTGCCAGAGAATAAGTGCTGTTCCAGAATTTGCCCTTAGCTTACAAAGAGAATAGTTCACATCCTTCCCTAAAAGTCTGATGATGTAGTTTTCATTCAAGCTGGTGAGTACTTACACCACCAGCTGCATGATGGCTGAGAGCAACCCACTGCAAAAGTTGCTTTGCCCTTTCTGCCCACAAGCTGCTGAATGTTTCCTGTCATCACATTACATAGCAGGCCTGAAATCTCCTGCCACTTCCCTGGAGGCTGCAAGACAGAGCAGGCTCCCATCTTCTTCACTTCCTGCATACAGCCTGCACTTTGCCCTTCCCCTTGTCTGCAGAGGAAGCCACAGAGGAGAGCTAGGCTTGGTTTTACCCCTTCTATTGGTGTCTCATGGGAATGCTTTTTTTGCCAGGAAGTGCAGATCTGGATGCCATATGCCTTCCCTCAAACACTTCACCAGCATGAGGTGGTAGTTCGGACCTTTAGTGGGCAGAACTGGAGTGATCTTAGAACAAGAGTGGAGCAGAAGAGAAAATCAAAGGTAAGCAGACTGGAATGAGCAGTGGCACACATTCTTCCTGTTCCACTCTTTGGTTTTGCCCAGACAAGAGTAAGCCCATTTGAAATATCTCATGAGCTGTGTTGTGACTAGCTGCTATAAAATGTAGTGGATGTCAGCTCCAGGCTTCCTCTCTCATGGAGGTGTGTCTCCTGAAGGTGATGAGTTGCAGCCTGCCATGTTTCATACCTGTTCTAGTGCTTTAATCTGCTCGGCTGTTACTGGCACTTGTTTTACTGCTGTTACTGTATTATGTTATATGCCTATATGTTTTCTTTCTTGTCTTCTGTTGCAGAAGCATGTGGCTCACTGTAGTGTCCTTCACTTCTCTTGGTTTCTTGTTGTGTCTCGACTTGTGCAAAATGAATGCCAAGTGCCAACAGAGGGGACATTGCTCTTTTCCAGTGTGGATCCAAATATCAAAGTGACCTTTCCTCCTGGAGTCACTGAAGACACTCGCAGTGTCAAGCTGCAGGTATGCATGCTTAAAAAAACAGTCTTTGGCAAGCCCTAGTGCAGCTGTTGTCCCATGCCAAGTATGGGAGCCAAAGGTGAGATGTTTGCACTAGGCTAATTTGTGTCTGACATGGATGTTTAATGGGCTGACCCATCTCATATCACCTTCAGTCTTAGCTTCCCTGCCTGAAAATTGGGTTGTGCTCCAAGCTGCCCTGTGTGGGAAAGGGATCTCCTCCAGCTCTGCCAGTACTCCCCTCTGGCAGATTAGCAGGTAGCTGCTGTGAAGGGAACATAAGGAAAATTTGTCTCTTGTTCCCTTGCAAAACATACTGAGCCTGGCAGAAAAGCTCAGTGAGTGAGACTGGGAGGGGGCTTATTTATGTGAATCTAATACTAAAACCACCCCAGTAAATAAATTAATTAGTTGCTACCATTATTAGAGCCGATTTCAGTCAAAGTTCACTGTCCTTCCATTTCTTGCTGGGCCCTGATCCATGAGCAGCACGTGCCTGCTGGGTGCTGGGGAACTTGAGTGACTGATGAGGGAATTTGTGTGCCTAACTGCTCTGCTCACCGTGCTTACACATCCAGGTGCTGCCAGTCTCTGCAGAAGAGATACAGGAATTCACAGCCGGTGCAGAGTGCAGAGCAAGTCCCCTGCTCTGCCTCTCCCAGAATTCCCTGGTGGATTTTCTTAGGCCAGTGAGAATTCAGCTACCTCTCCCACCTGGGGTCACAGGTCAGTTTATTCCCAAAATTGGCAAAAAAAGAAATGCCCTAAATAGAAAACCACAAATGGCAAGCTGGGGATTTTGTTTGCTTCTCCTGTTAGTAATAAGGTTTGCTGCATTTCCTGCAAGAACAGCAAGGTGTGTCTGCTGAGTGAGTGCTGGTGCAGGGTGGTGAGAGCTGAAGGTAGTTCGGGTCCAGCAGACCAGCGCTGGGTTTCAGAGACCAGCAGCACAAACTGGGAGAATGGCATTGGCATGATGAGATGGAGAGGCACTCCTGCCAACTGAGTAGATGCTTTGTAAAAGGGCTTTGGCTCGTGATTGGAAGTAGCTTGAAGCAGGTAACAAAGATGCACTCTCCAGGGATCTGCCTTGTCTCTTAGGTTCTTGCTCATGAATCAGATGTTGAGCCACTGCAGTTAAAAGTGTATGGTCATACACTAAGCCATCTTCCACTCTGAATACTGATACAAACAGCATCAGGCTTGCCAGGGATTCCTCTGTTTGGGTGCCGAGTACCCTATGTCTCCTAATTCCTTTTCTGACTTTTCTTTGACCTTTCCTAGCTTTCTTGTGAAGAAGTAAATACTTCTTGAATGTGGCTTGGTCTTTATTGTAACACTACTCAGTATTTGTATGTCTGAAGTGCATTAGGATTGAGAAGTCTGTGGGATATATGTTTAGAAAGAGCTAGAACTTAATCAATAACCCTAGATATTGGTGATGGGAATAATCTAATGAATCTGTTGGTGGAAATCAGCACACTATCAGTTTCAGTCTGCATATTCTGCCAGAATATCCTTGAAGCATTGGGGCAGCCTCGTGCTTTTATTGCTGCTTGTCTTTAACCAAAGTTCAGTCCTGGATGCTGAAGAGAAGGTCATGAACCTTTATTTGGTGTTTTTAAAGGTGAATCACCCAAAACCGTGGCTGGATTTGTAAACCCATGATTAAAGCCTTCTGCTGCATGTAGGATCTCTTGATCATTGTCATCTTTAGGGCTAAATTTGGATCGGTCAAGGCTGCATCTTCTCCATGGCGATATGGAGGGCCAAACCTGGGATGACATTACCAGTCAGGTGGTGCTAGAACTCACCCATCTTTATGCAGTGTTTGAAGTCACCCACTTCTCCTGGTAAGTGCAGGATTAGTCCTGAGGTAAAGATGGGATGTTCCTCTGCGTTGCCTTTCTCACATTCTAATCAGGATCATACCATTAACCCTACCTGTTCCCTTTTCCCTTTGCAAGTTAGGCTCAGCTTAGCACTTTGTCTCTACCTTTACTTTTTACAGTGTCATGGGTGTGACACCGGCTTCTCTTCCTAGGCAGGATTCCTCCTTTTTCTTAATTCCTTATATGCTAGGTACTGGCTGTGGTATACCACCAAGACCTACATTGGAGGCATTGCTAAGAAAGTCTATGAGCGGCTGCGTATGTACCAGGTGAACTTCATTGTTCTGCAGAGGAAGAAGGACCCCGAGCAAGTCCTGCTACAGTGTGTTCCCAAACACAAGGTCTGATCTGGGTTGCTTTCCCTTGCTCCTGAGCTTGCTTAGCCTTGCTTCTGAGCTTCCTGTGCCTCCCTTTGTAGGATGTAAGGGCAGCAGTGCACCAAATGGTCCCATTCACTGCCCCAGGGTCATGGCTGGTGTATGCTGTCACCACACAGTGTTTGTAGTGTGATACTGGCTCACTGAGAGCTGTGAGAAGAAGGAAAACTCATTCTATGCAGTGGTTGATGCAGTGATTTAATCATAGAATCATCAAGGTTGGAAAAGGCCTTAAAGATCATCAAGTCCAACCATCAGCCCTACAGCCCCGTGATCACTAAACCATCTCCCAAAGTGCATCTACCTGTTTTTTTAACACCTCCAGGGACAGTGCCTCCACCACCTCCCTGGGCAGCCTGTTCCAATGCCTCATCACTCTTTCTGTGAAGAAATTTTTCCTACTATCCAGTCTGAACCTCCCCTGGTGCAACTTGATCCCATTTCCTCTTGTCCTGTCACTGGTCACTAGGGAGAAGAGGCTAACACCTGCCTCACTACAACCTCCTTTCAGGTAGTTGTAGAGAGCAGTGAGGTCTCCTCTCAGACTCCTCTTCTCCAGGCTGAACAGCCCCAGCTCCTGTTCTTCAGACCCCTAATCAGCCTAGTTGCCCTTCTCTCCAGCACCCTCTCCGGCACCTCAATGTCCTTTTTGTAGTGAGGGGCCCAGAACTGCACACAGTGCTCAAGGCGTGGCCTCACCAGTGTAGGGATAAGTACAGGGGTAAGATCACCTCCCTGGTCCTGCTGGCCACATTCCTGATGCAGGCCAGGATGCCATTGGCCTTCTTGGCCACCTGGGTACACTGCTGGCTCATGTTCAGCTGACTGTCAATCAACACCCCCAGGTCCTTTCCCTCTGGGCAGCTCTCCAGCCACTCCTCCGCAAGCTTGAAGCGCGGCTGAGGGTTGTTGTGGCTGAGGTGCAGGACCCAACATTTTGTTAGTTCCTCCCTTGTGAACCTTGAGGACCGGGATCTAAAGTCAGCTGAGCCACAGTAACTCACCATGTGCATGCTGTTAGAATCTAGCAAACATGAGACAAAACATGCTGGCTTAAACTTCAAGCAAAGACATTAAAGTTAACATGTTACTTGTCTGACATGGGCTAGTAGCATGGGCAGATGCGCTGCTTTGCTTTCAGCTGGAGTGATTAGAAAAGGTACTCTTCCTGATGTTCCTTGCTGTTTACAGTTCAAGCAGCAGAACTGAACATATGAGCCCTCCTGAATGTGCTTCAGTGCAACATCACTTTAGTTTATCCTATTAATTTGCGCTAATCTGGCTGACTTTGTATGGACGAGATGGGAAGCACTTATGATGCATTTGCTTCTGCCACCTTTGCCCTAGGTTGCTTCAGATGTTAGCAAAGTGTGCATCTGGGTTTGTAGAGTGTGTACCTTGACAGACAGTGCAGCTCAGTTTGTTGAGGGTTATTTTATCAGGCTGCCAGATGGGGCTCCATATCCAACTGTCTACATAATCCTCTGGTCTGGTTGCTCCTTTTTAAATTTATTTTTTCTCCTGTATTAAAATAGCTCGTGGACATAAACATCTGTAAGGATTTTTTATATCTTGGGTTCTTGGCTAAAATTGTTTCCAGAGGAGGCAGCAATGTCATTCACAGTGAGATCAGGGTTTGGGGGTGCTTCTGTTCTTTTAAGGGATGGTCATGTGGTGAAAGAGAAGGTCTACTGTTCCAAATGGAAAGAGAAATAGACACCTCTAGGCTGACTCTTGCACTGTCTCTGATACCACAGGTCTGACAGAGTGATCACAGCTGCAAAGCCAAGATGAGCTTTCTGGTGTTGTCAGCTGTGTGCTATTGTAGTATGTGGCTTTTTGCAGAGAAAATGCTTTTTAAGGGCATACTATGAGGCAAATAAAGTAGCAAGTAAATTTCTTGCTGTCTTTGAAGGCTACTGACCTTTTAAAAATACAGAGACGTTGAAAATGCTTTTTTAATGGCAGCTTTAGGATCGCTTATCTTAGTCCACGCAGGCTTTTCTGCTTTTTACTTGAGAAAAAGGGAAGCTACAAAACTCAGAGCACCACTTCCTTGTCTGTAGTGAATGTACCTGGGATAGGAGGGGATAGGTGTTTGTTAATTTGTTTACATCCTTTCCATGTAAAATGGACTTTCCCTGTTGAAGGTGAATGAAAGGAACATCATGGGCATAGGGACATGGGGCAGGGGACAGATGTGCTTTAGACCAAACACGCAGTCCTGAGTTGTTATTCTCGTCAGGTTGACCCAGTGCTGAAGAAGCTGCAGAACCGCTACCGAGGACCTGAGCCATCTGACATGGTGCAGATGTTTGAGGGAGAGCAATTTTTTGCAGCTTTTGAGCGAGGCATCAGCATCGATATGGGTATGGTAGTACTGGGTTCCTTTCTGCTCCTACCTCTTGTGCTATCTTCTCCAGCCCTAGGGAAGTTTCTGTTGGGGGCTGTATTCCTCCGTGTCATTCCTGTCTGTCTCCAGCTTGCCCACTACTCACAGCAGCCGGCCCATGGACATTGAACTTGTAATATTTTCTGGTCACTGAACTTTTGTTTTTATTTTCGCTGTGAAAGTGCTGTTTGCAGGCTTTCATTTCCTCTCATGCCGTTGTAGCCTCCAGAGGGCAGTAGCCAAGTACGTTTATTTTATGACTGATGTGCTTCTGCAGCCAGCTATGCCCTTTTCCTGGCATCTTAGACACACAGTGATGTCCATGGTGATCTAATTAATGTTGTCCATTTCTGAGAGAACACGTGTAAAGATATTTTTTTTGAGAAGGTGTTTCTGAAATAATCCAGAGCAAAGAATTCTCCTAATGGAGCCATTACAAGAGAAGAAAAGAGGGAGCAGGACCAAAACTCAAGGTGATGTTTTATGCCCCAATCTGTTTGGACCTGTTACAGCTGCAAACTGAGACATTTTCTGCAAAACATGAATGTACAGCTCAGTTTCATTGGAGTAAATTAAGTGCAACTCTATGAAGAATGATAACATGTGCTGGTCTTTCAGTGGAGTTCATGAAGCCAGAGTCTGTCCCTCTGTCCTGATTTAGGCTTCACTCTAACATAATTTCTAGATCATTACATATATGAATGTTGTACCTGATTATACTTTTTCTTCTGTTTGGCTCTATCCCTTTTTCTGCACCCACTGCAGAAATGGTGAAGAGATACGTGACCTATTTTTGTGCATTACAGGATGCTATTGCAGCTGATTCTACAATCCAAGGGACAGAATGGACCAAGGATGGGTGGGAAGTGCCAAAGGTGGATTTGCCTCCCGAGTACCTTGCCCTGCCTTGCCTTCCATTCTTGAACTTGATCTCCACCTTGTGGCCATTCTTTTTCACCTGTAGGAGCTGCTTTCTCCACAACCAATTATTTCCTCTTATCATGTGTCACCCAGTGAGGAAGAGGGGGTTACAGTTCTTCCAGGCATGAGCAGGAGTAGATAGTAGCATGGAGGCTGCTAGTGGATGGTGGGCTGTTGGCCAGGCTTGAAAAGCTGAACACTTTTCTGCGCAATTTGAGCATTTGCTGCTTCTCTGCACAGATCGCCCTGACTGCATAGGTGGACGTCTCTCATTTATTTTTTACTCCCACTTGAAGAACATGAAGGAAATCTATGTGACCTCCCCCGTAGACAGAAAAGGCCAAGCTGTAAAAGGCCAGGTGAGCTACCAGTTACACTGACTTTTTGTTTTCTCTTTCATCATCATAATTGCTTTTATGATTGTTGCCATAATGATCTCTGAACACTGGGCGTGACTCTTTTCTCCCCTCTTTCCCTTGGCTTTACATTTCACTGACTAAATCCCGAATAAACAAGAAGAGTAGTCTGGAAGGATGACTCATCACTTAACTCTCTGACTTACATTTCTGCCACTAATTCTTGAGGTGTTAGCAGTGAGTCCAGCCTCAGAGGCTGGAACATCAGTGCTCCTCCCAGTAGCACTTAATTGGGAAGCCATATTTATAAACTGAGGATAGGTGAGAAATGCTGAATTCATTATTTCCCAGACAGAAAAGACATGGTGCAAACAGACTTGGCCACTGTGCTTGAATCTGAGCCTCACTGCATGCTTTCTGTTTGCAAAGGTCTCTTTCTACCGAGGGACAGTTCCAGAGGGCATCCCTGAAGATGCCAGCAGGAGGAGGAACAGGCCAGACTCCCTCTGGCTTGCTACTTTGCCCATCAAGCTGCCTGTGAGTTGTTTTGTCTCCTACAGAAAAAATAATGTAGATGGTGTAAGCTTTCCTGCTCAGCTAATTTTTTTCTTCCACCATAAGAACAGATGCAATGAATGCAAGAAATGGCTGCCCAACCATGTCATGGTGGAGATTTCCTACTCCCTGTGAGCTCTTCTGAAAAGAGAAACATGGATAGCTGGAAGTGGTCTCCATCTCTTCTGCTCATATTGCCTGTCAAGTGCAGGCTTGTTGAATGGGTGGTCAGAGAGGGTGGATCCTTTGAATGAATAAGGATGTAAAATGGGAAGAAGCTCACTATAATTAAGGAAATTGTCTGTTTTGTTTATAAATTTCTTAGTCACAAATCTCATGCGGCAGGAAAAAAAAAAAAGGACCTGGATGAGGTTGTTAGGCTAGATTTGAATACAGGCATTGAGTATAAGGTGGTTGTGTGTTGGTTGATGAGAAGCTCGATATGAAGCTGGCAATGTGCGCTTGCAGCCCAGAAAGCCAGCCATGTCCTGGGCTGCCTCAAAAGAAGTGTGGCCAGCAGGTCAAGGGAGGTGATTCTCCCCCTTTACTTTGCTCTCGTGAGACCCCACCTGGAGCAGTGTGTCCAGTTCTGGAGCCCCCAACACAAGAAGGACATGGAGCTGTTGAAGTGAATCCAGAGGAGGGCCATGAAGATTATTAAAGGGCTGAAGCACCTCTCCTATGAAGACAGGCTGAGAGAGTTGGGGCTGTTCAGCCTGAAGAAGAGGAGGCTCTGGGGAGACCTTATGGTGGCCTTCCAGTATGTGAAGGGGCCTACAGGAAAGCTGGGGAGGGCCTTTTTAAAAGGGCTTGTAGTGATAGGGCAAGAACTAATGGCTTTAAACTGGGAGAGGGTAGATTAGGTTAGACATTAGGAAGAAATTCTTTAGTGTGAGGGTGGTGAGACGCTGGCACAGATTGCCCAGAGCAGTTGTGGATGCCCTCTCCCTAGAAACGTTCAAGGCCAGAATGGATGGGACTTTGAGCAACTTGGTCTAGTGGGAGGTGTCCCTGTCTATGCAGGAGCATTGGAACTAGATTATCTTTAAGGTCCCTTCTTACTCAAACCATTCTATGATTCTCTGGTGTAAAGACCACTGGCCTTTAAAGGCTAGGCTGTTTGTTACAGTGAGAAATACAACTTTTGCATATAGAGTTTTATGGATTTTTGAGAAGCTTAAAACAATAAATACCTTTGTAGGCTGAATATTTCCCTTCAGATCATGTGCCATGATCTCACAGCCCTTTTTGACACATGCAACCTCAACTACAAATCTAGACTAAGTGTTCTCTTACCGCTAAGGCAGATATGCTTTTGGGAGATAGTTAATTGAAAAATGCTCTTTAAAGGCAAGAAAGGCAATTTCCAGTGTGAGCTATGACTGTGAACACTATGATGTGATATTTTTCAGAGGCAGTCACCATTCCTGGTCGTTACCAGTGTGAGTGCTCCTTGCTTCTTACAGCCTGACTCTTTAGCCCCATGATCTTTCTTCCTTCCCAGCAGAAGGAAGGAAATTTCAGTGTGGAGTCTGAATAGCCAGACGCTGTCCTTTACAAAACCAATTTGTTTAGCATGTTTTCTCTCTCTCTTCTCTGTGACACAGCGATTGAAACCCCACTGGGGTGAGAAACCTGGTCCCCTGAATGACCTCTCCTTCCCTCCATTGAATCTGGGTAATGCTGAGACTGGCTACCTGACACAGACAAACCTGCTGAGCATTGCCAGGCGTGTGGGAGCTGACTGGCAGACCATTGGCCTGAACCTGGGCTTGACCTATCAGCAGATTGAGCGCATAGGATACAATAACAGGTAAGATAGGATGCAGTGATCAACAGTGATTCATTCTATTATCTCTCTATCTATCTATCTATCTGCATTGTACTTGCATAAATTAATGCTTGGCTGGTTGGAAGTTTTCCCACTGCAGTTGCTTCACCGAATAAAAGATGGTTCTTCTCAAAACATTACCTTTTTTTGTAGGAAATTGATGATTTTCTCTTGCTTTTATAAAACAAAACTTTGTATTTGAAAAATAAAATTGGGAATAGCAAACCTGATGAGCTTTGTAGTTCAGATGAATCGCATTCCTCTCTTGTTCTGTGATCTGGATTCCTGGCCAGACTCCATCTCTGACTTCGCAGTGGCCTAAGGCATTAATTGTGAATATCATCTTTATTCAAAAAGAGCTGGTTGTACGTCATGGGACATGCAGTCTGACCAAAAAGCCAGAGTAGTAGGAAAGAATGAGACTTCTTGTGAACAAACTACTGATCCTGTGAGGAATTTACATTCAAAAGCAGAATGCTTTACTTTGGTATTTCCATTAGGAAAATGTTTTCAAGAGAGATTTTAGTGAAGGAACTGCAATTCCTGTATGATGGATGGGGAAGAGGCAGGCCCACTGAGTGCTCTGTGTGTCTGGATGGCTTCTTTGGGGCTCCAGTCATGGACTAGGCCTCAAGTAAGGCCTCTTTAGCTTGCTGGTCAGAAGACTGTGTAGGTTACTTCTGTGTCCTCTTTCTTCAGAGAGGACCTTGATAAGCAGATCCTGGACATGCTTTTCTCATGGGCTCAGCAAAACATGGAGGATCCTGACTGTGTGAGCAAGTTGATTACAGCAATGAAAGAGAGTGGCCGCCAGGACATCGCTGATGAGGTTGAAACCATAATTGAGCTGGGACGGCAGAAATACAAGGAGTCCATCCGCCGAGTGGGCTTGGAGCAGGAGAGCAGCACTGAGGACTCTGCAATAGCTGTGATGTAGCATCTAGCTGACAACTGGGTTTTGTATGGGATCCCTCTGCATACCTGGAGTAACAGTGTCTTGGCTGCTCCCATGTCAAGGGCCAGTGTCTTCCCAAGGAAGTGAATGTTGATTTGCTTGTGAACAGACTGAGCTTTCTTGGGTCTATACTCATATCCATTTCTGCCAATCCCAGGCAGCTTAGAGTGTATTTATGAGCCTTTTCTGTAGTTCCACTTCTTGAACTTGAGCTTCAGATTTCAGAAACACAGGGAAATTCAGAGACTGAAGTGTCTGTCTGCTGAGTAGTGGCTAAAGTAGCCTTTAATGAGTTAATACTCATGTATATGTATATTTATTTATAACTTGTTCCTGAAACTGTGTTCTGCTGGAAACACTAGGTGTGAGCATTTGGGTCTGTTTGTACCCCAGTGGTTGATGGGAAAGTAGAGGTGCAATTGTGTTATGAAGGCCTGTAGTGCAGTGGGGACTGTTCAGCTATTTCTGTTAATGATGTGGTTAGCTCACATGAAACTGTGAACTGTATTCCCTGTGAAAATGTTTTCTGTTTTCTGCCAAATCTCTTCCATTCCCTCAAGCCCAGAAGAAACCTAAGTATTCATGTGGAAAAGAAAATAAACTAATTTCTAGCAAAATTGCTCTTGTTTTTTGGTTTTTCTCCAAAAGCTATTTTGGAACAAATAAAATTTCACATTGGCCCTAGGCTGCTGCACCTGCCAGGCTTTTTAGATGAGACCCACAGGCTACTGGTCTTTGATAGATTTCCAGTTTTATTCTGCAAATAAGTAAAAATTCATAACCGTGCTGTTCTAGGAGAGATTATAATTTAAGTGAAAGTAAAATTTCCCTTGCAGCTTCAAAGGGATATTCCTCATGTCCTCTGAGTGAAATATGCCAGTGTAGTAGTGAAGGTGTGACAACACATGAAGTTTGGTGAAAAGCATCACTTAAATTTGCATTTAAAAAACTGGTCTCACCAGCTGTGAAATAGGAATTGTTGTGGGATTGGCATGAGCTGTGCTGAGCTAACCTCCCAGTTTTTGCAGTCTGAACATCTTGTATAAGACTGGAAATGTTTATTGCTTTTTTAACTGCTTAGTCATCGACTGCTGAGGTGCCCTTCTCTTCCTGTTCCCTATCTCATAATAGGGCTCAACTAATGACCCACTAATGACAGCGGGAAATTTCTTGAAAGCTTTTTGAAAGACTACTGTCAGCTATGTAACCTAAGCTCTTTCAAGACAGGTTTGGATTCAGCATATCCCACTCTCTAAGCGATACTTAAAAGGCTGTTCTCAATATGAAAAACAAATGTATAAAGATGGCAGGTTTCAACACCCAAAGTCAACCTGCAGCTGCAGGTCTGAGAAATCCTGGAGGATTTTTTCCTCTGTGAAGAGTCACTGATGCAGTGTTTCAGATCTGTCATCAAGTACCATTGAAAGAGAGGCATAAAATTGTTCTGCCTTTTTTTTTTAAGGCCATTCTAACATCTCAGGCCATGGAGTGATTAGTGTCCAGAACACTAGACAAGGACTTGCAGACTTGAGTCGTTGCCTTGGGCCTAGGGACTTACTCAGATCTGATTTCTTAGACCGTGCTGCCCCTCAAGTCTCTTGTCTTGAGCTGTGTGAGGGTCAACAGAAAGCATGTTATTCTCAGGTGCATTATCTTTATCAATAATCTCTTCAAGACACATAACTCCTTTGTAAGCCTGTAGTTGCTATGGCCAGGAAATGCTGATTACAGTTGCAGCAGATGGTTGAAGCAGCATTTATATTTTTAATGAAAAGAATACTCTCTTTTCTGGCTTCTTTCACAAATCCATCACGTGCTGGAGTAGTCTTTTTCCCTTTCCAGCTATCTGCCTTTTCCTGGAGCCTACTAGGCACTTTACAGTGTCCTACTAATGATCTGGCAGATACTGTTATTTTTATTCTGCTGCTTGGTACTGTACAGCATCCATACTCTACAGCATCATGCTGCTGTTACTTTTAAAAGGAAAGGAAATCTGATGGTCCTTAAATTCACTGTTTTTCCATGAAAGCAGGATTGGTCACAGCATGTTTCAGCCTTTAAAACCAAAAGTAACTTTTAATGGGAAAGGTGTAGGGCTGTTTTTCAGACACTGGTGCATCAGAGTCCCAGCCCAGGTCTGCCTCTAAGAAAACAGCCTTCACTACAGTGTAGCATGTGTCCATTTCCTGAAGATCGCAGACGTAAATTATATGTTCTTAAAGCACTGTTTTTCTGTAAATCCGTGTGCTTGAAAATCCATGGGGAGAGTTTGATGCTTCTTCCAGTTCTCAGCTACCTTGAAGGAACTCAGTACCTGGGAAATATAAAAACCAGGTAGGCACCATCACAATGCAAAGTTTAGCCTCTACCCTTCCTGCCTCGCAATAGGTCTGTAGATTGAACCCATGCAGAAGGTTGCACAAGGAGGCTGGGACTAAGATCTTTCTGCTTGGTTTGCTCTTTAAACATCAGTGCAGTTCTTGTCTTTTCTAGATGGTGGAACTGGAAAATGTGCAAGGGGCAGGAAGGATGCTCAGAGACAAGTACTACGGAATACTTTTACAGCTGAGTATTATGTCTCTGGGAAAGAGTGAGGGCTGTGAATAGATGGTTGCCATCCACTGTTTCTCAAGTAGGTGGCACAAAGCGAAATAATCCAACATGATTTGCAAATAGGCAGAAGGAGGTACTTTTTCCTCACTGTGCTTAGTTCTAATGCTGATTCATTGCTCTGAGGTATTTGAGGCAAAAATATAAATGGTGTGTTCAGGAAGTAATTGGTTAAATTACCGTGGTAAAGCAAATTAATATGGAAAGCTGAATGCGCTCCCACCTGGAAGGAGTGAAAGACTGGGGCTGCCTTTCTCAGGCAGGAGATGAGTAAGACAGCAGCAACAGCGTATGTGGAGAAACCAAGCAGGCAGAGAAGGCAGATAAGACATCTGAACTTACTTTCTCTAGAAAGGCAAGGTAGTTTCAAGTCTTACTTCTGCTGAAGCTGAAGCTGCCCTGTGGATAAGGGGAGGCCATGCTTTCACGGGTCAGAGGTGTCCATCCCTTGGAGCCATGTGGCTGAGCTTTACTCCTGGACTGAGAATTTCAGTGGTAACTTCTAACAAACCAGGCACCACTGCCCAAAGGGAGAGTTGGGATTTCTACCATGGACATATTAAGCTTGAAAACATCCACTCTGCCTTGTTTTCATTGCATCTCAGCAGACAGCTGCAGCTGGAGGTATCTCTGGGCATCTTCTGGCTGGACACAGTCACATACACTGAATCACTGCCCCCATGCGCTGGTTCACCAGGTGGAGTCACGTCTTGGGGCAGGCCCTGTGTGGCCATCAGATGCTGGGTTGCAGGAGGCCACCATGGAACATAGGTCAGTCACAGGGAATACAGGACAGCCTTCCTAATGCAGAAAACCTTTTTTCCTGATACAGAAAGGTACCAGGGTACTACAGGTCCATCTGTGTGATGGCTCCAAGGCAGCACAAAGAGCTCAAAGCTTGGAGTATGAACAGGAAGTGGCAATACACAGTGATCTGAGAAACCCCAGGTGTGTCCCAGCCACACCAGCTCTACCAGCTCTCTACCACGGCCCAGGCCTGGTCTTCTGGAGGTGTTTAGTATCACCTTGTTTAGAAACAGCAAATCTGTGTGTCCAGGAGAGAGTGGGGCTCATGCAGGGGGTAGCTGCAGCCCCTATGGAGATGCTGACCGCTCCCCACCATGTAAAGAAAGTATCTGGCTGATGAACCTGAGTGGTTAGGATTCTAATCATGCTTTGCTGGGCTGATGAAGAGAAGTAGGACAGGAGAGCTGGCTAAGGGAGGTGGTAACAGGACAGCTGGGGGAGGACATGAGCTTAGGTATGAATCTTTGCCTTGCTGATTCTTCAGCCCAGTCCTTAGGGGATTTCACTCCCTCTGTAATAGCTTGGGACACATGTTTTTTGTTTGGGTTTTTTTTCCTTCCAGGTTGGATAAAATGCAAATCCTTGTGGTTCCTTGCTTCTCCCCAAGGTCAGAGCTGAGAACAAGCATGGGTTGTGATGCTGGTTGTAGTTGCTCCCTCCCAAGAATGCAGGTTACTGGTTCCTGAGGCCTGGCACATCAATCATGTGCTCCACGAACATCAGGCTGAGTGACGATTCTGGCAAGGCTTTATTCTGATGCATTGAGATAAGCAAGGAAACACAGTGTCTCCCCACAAAATTCCTTTAGAACAGATTATCTAGTCACAGCCCAGGCAGGGAAAAGAAGATCCTTCTGCTTAACAGACTATTTTACGACAACTGCTGTGCATCAACAGTGGCTGAAGGGTAGAGGCAGTCACAAATGGATCCATGGGCTTTTTGGGGTCCCAAAATAACATGGCCCTGAAGGAGCTGCAAGCAGTTCTTGGTGAGGCAGTGAGTCTGGGAAGCTGTGACCCTCCCTGTGGGTCAGGCCATTTCATTTTCATCCACAGCAGGATGGCAATGGCCTCAGTGTCCACTTCACCCTCCAGCCTGGTGGCATGGAGCCACCACACCTTTCTGCCCCCAAGAAACAGCAAAGCAGGTTAATGTGGCCACAGATTTTCCTTAGTTGTTTGCCAGTGCTGGAACGGCAGATGAATGACTGAGCTGTGGAGAGTAGCAAACACCATAAAATCTCTGAGAAAATGGCACTTTTAGGTATTGCTAGGCTGCACACCCCAAGGAAGGAGAGTGATGCTCCCTATCCTGCAATGCCCCATAAATCCGGCGCCACCTCTGCACCGGGGCAGACATGGGTGGTGGGATGCTGTGAGGCAATTTCTCCCTAGGGTAAGGGTGTAAATCCTGCCGAAAGTCTCTTGTGGCAATAGGTGGCTGCAGCTGCGGGCACCCCACCAGCAGCTGTGCCTGGAGAGAGATCTAGAGGCCAATCTTGCAGCCAAGACAATGCCATTTGTCAACACTCAATAAACAAAAGTGCCTTGCAGTTTTATCCAGGAGATAAGGTCGCAGGGCATGAGATTGTTTTCCTTTGTGCTCTCTGTGCTAAGCGTGGGAGGCTGTGTTTGCTGCCAAGGGAGCCAAGGCACTGCTGCTGTGCGACAAGCTGCACACTGGCACGCAAGAACCAGGGTGCTGGGCGTCAGGCAGCCCTAAGGCCAGAGCCCCTAAGGTGCTAGGTGTGGCAAGATGCTGCCCTTACAGGAGGTTGCTAGCCTGAAGTGCTAGGGCTTGGACATTAGGCCCAAGCCAGAGTTGACCTATGGATGAACCCTGTATATTTTATATTATTCACTTTTGTGGTATAATTGTTAGTTTAAACTATCACTCACAAACCGCTTATGCTGAAGATAATCCTGATGTTTTAGGATCTTGTGTGCCTAACCACTAGCCCAGATATTTTAGACCAATGCTGATGGAGTGTCTAGAAACTCTTCTGTAGCTGTGTGGAATGGACTATTAATATGTAGCTTTTGCTGATAAAATGTCTAGGCAAGATATTTTAGGGAACCCCACCAACCACGTTCTGGGCTCTGGCCCAAGCCCTGGTCTCGGTTGGTTGGGGGGCATACCACCAGATGTTTCTGCACAAAAAAATGTGCAAGTCATTCTGACTTGCTGATTTGGCATTATAAAGCTGGGACCCTCTTGCAGAGAACTTTGGAGACCTCACCTACGAGTGGATGCACTGTGTAGGATTTCCCAGTTGCCAGGAAGGACTCTCCAGATCCTCGCTGCAACTGGGGCTCCCCAGAGACTGTGGACCTGGATGATGGTAACGTATTAAGGGCAATTGGTGATGGATCTTTCTTAATCACTATAGCTGCTTCCTGTGTAGTAATGATTAGATGCATTGCCGTGTTTTGCTTTAACTTTGCTATAAGTATTTTAGTTTGGTTGTATTTGTCTTTAGCAGATATTGTGTATGTTTGTTGTGGTTTTTGTATCATTTTTAACCTCAGCCAGTAAAGATAAACTACTTCCTTGACTGGGCATCTGTGTCCTTTGTGCTGACCCTGTTCCTTTGGTAAAGCATAAGTTGGCAAAACATAGCCCTGTGGGGTGTGTTGCAGGAGCTGGGGCATTTTGCAAGCCGTTTCATGACCCACTAGGACTCCCAGAGTCAGCTGTAAGGCTCTAAAAGTGATTTACGAAAGAAAAAAAATCTATTTTTATCAGGGACTTTCCTCCCACTATTTATTAGGCATTTGAATCAAACAGGTCCTAAGAAGATGTCTGCGTTCTGCTTCCAAGAAGCAAATGCCAGAGGAGACAGACCTACCATGTACATTGGTTCACTTGCTGTGAGGAACGGACTAGTTCTCCCCCCACACAAGTGTCCGCGACACTTGCGTAGTCTTGCAGCCTTGAGCTCTCGGGAACAATGGAGCTGGGCTTGGAACAGAGCTGCCCCCTTCCCACACCCCCTGCACTTTCTGGCTGCCTCCATATCCCCTCTCACCTCTGTGATGTCAAGTGTCCACACAGAAAATTAAAACAGAACTGCTGGCTCAGTGGTTTCAGGGTGATTCCGAGCATCTGAGATGACAGCTAGCTGTGAATCTGTTAATTTTATTCATACCATTTGGCTGTACTCTCAGCAGTCAGATGCTGGATGCCTCCCCTATCACCTCCATGCCATTACCTTTGGCAGCCCATCCAGTGGTCCCAATAGACAACAAGATCAGGCTCAGTTGAGATTGAGGTTTCCAGAAAATTATATTGACTGGTGCTAATTATATGTTACTGTCTTTTCAATCTTTATCAGTTAAATCATCTGCCAACACTATGATAATCACATCCATGGTGGCCACTGGGCCAAGGCAGCAGTGACTAAGCTCATCCAATGTGGCTTCTTTAAGCATTGGTTCAATACCCAAACTCGTCAGGTGCTTGGGTATTTCACCAGCACTTCATGGTTTATTCAAACAGAAAGCAATTCAAATGGGGAAGGCAGCTGAAATACACAACCTTGTGAAAGTCTCTTTCTTTGTCAGCAGACTGAACTTGACCCATGTCCATGGCAGAGCTAAACCAGCCCATGGCCTCTTGGGCAGCTGGGATGAAAGCAGTGCAGGATTTTGAGACTTATGTGGGGGGAGCTTTGTGACACACTGAGCGTAGTCCTGGTATAATGCTCCCATGTGCACCATGATGACAATGATGCCTCATACAGGAGGTCCTGTGCTGTGCTGGTCACCTTGTATCAGATGCAAACATTACTGCTTTTGAAGCTCCACTTTGTACCAGTTTTAAATCTCTTGTGTCTGTCAGAAGAAAATATTTATGTCTGAGAGCAGAGGAAACCTTGACAACCTGGCACTCACTGAATGCGAACTTTCTTCCTCTGCTTTTTTTTATCCCCTCTCTAAATGCTGCTGGAAGAAAAGGGTCCTTTGCACCATGCAGGTTACTAAGAACAGTTGTTATTATTCAGCAGAATCAAAAACAAAAATGGGTGATTGCAGACCTCTTAAAAAACTCAGCACAAAGCTGGACAGTGTTAACCTGTTCTTTGCCAGGGGACGGTACTGTCCTGCCAGCACGTCTATGGGATGACATGTTATGATAAAGGGTAAAATCTATCCCCCTTAAATCAAGGCCCAGTTCAGTTCAGCTTTTGTCTGACTTGGTACAGCACAGTGAAACCCATCAAATCCCCTCTGCAAAATAGGGTAGAGCGAGGACCCATCACCACCAAGGAAGGGACTAGGAAGGAATTGCACAGCTAGGGCTTGGGAATGGGTGACCACAGGTCTCCCGCACTCTGTTTCCTTGTTCCCCAGACTGATGAGCCCTGAGTCAATGCTTGCCAGCACTTTCCCACGGACATGGTAGAGACAAAGCTGCGGTGTTTGACAGACTATGCCAGCAGCTCCCTGCTCACAGCACTTGCATTTTGCTCCTGTGATGGATGCCCACCCAATGCACATCCAAAAAATGGCTGTGGTGCACAAGTCTCCTTCCTTTGTCGGGCACCACCTTTCTGGAGTGAGCTTTGTCACCTCCTGTGCTTGTCTTCTCACACTTTGCCCAGCTCAGGTTGAAAAGTGCACAGGCATCAGCATTTGATGATTCACCAACCTCTGGTTACAGGTCCCTGTGGTAACAAGCTCCTCTTTTTTGCAGGTGCATGCACAGCTCTGAAGTTTCTGGGCTGTTCATAATGACTTCTTATAATTGTCACTTACTCTGTGTACACAATGTTGTCATGAGCCTGAGATACTCCGCCATCCTTGTAGCTGCTCTTCTCTGATCATCTCAGACTCATTGCACAGGATGCTGTGTAGTTGGGCTGCGCTGGCTCCTGTGAGCCTTTGGTGCAGAGCTGGTAACCCCATGCTCGCTCTACGTGTTACAGTGTAATTGCCCGGTTCATGTGATTGGCAAGGGATGCTATTATACATGTATTCCCCTGAAGACCTTTCCCTCTTTCCCTGGCAGTGTCACGCCCATGGGCATCTTCTCATGAGGCAGAGATCTGGTTGCCTACTGCTGTCCTCCTCTCCTTCTTGCTTAGTTTCCAAAGCCCACTAAAACAGTTGCTGTGGATGTTTTTGTGTGAGGACTCAGACCCTGTTATGCTCTTGTAACTACCATGGAGTGTTTAATAACCCAAAAGCGATGTCCTTCTGTGGCCTGGAGGATTTCTAATGGGGCAGTAGATGGCACAACATGGAGACCCAACTGACCACGACCAGCATGGTCTTTATTTTGAAGCATCTTTATTTCGAAGGGAATGAGAACTTTATTATTTTTCCCCTATTTTCGCTTGCCCATCATTCCAGCGACGTATCACCTCGCTAGGTGGCTGCAACATGGCTGACGGGTGGGTTTAGGGAGAGTGCATCTCGCCCCTAAGCGGGACGAGGGTTGTTTGCTGTCAGAGGGGAGGTCAGGGCTACGGCCATGGCGGGACAAAGCTCTCTTCCGTGTGGCTCTCACCGCCCCTGAACGCTGCGCCTCGGGGACGGCCCAGGCAAGGCCCGGCAATCCCGGCGCGCGTCGCCATGGCGACGCGGCGGCGGGGAGGGCCCGGCCGCGGCCACGGCTTTTCCTGCGCCGAGCACGGCCAGAGGGGGCAGAGCTGAGCAGAGCCAGGCAGAGCAGGGCAGGGCAGGGCCGCGCCGCGCCGAGCCGCGCCGAGGAACTCCGCACCCCGCGCCGCACCTGCCTCTGGCCCCGGCGGAAAGCCGCTGCCGCCCCGGACCGGTAAGTGCGGGTGCGAACCCTCCCCGGCCCTCGGGAGGCGCCGCCGCGGGTCTCAGCACTCCCTGCAGCCGGGCTGCGGCTCGCTCCTCTGGCCTGGCCTCTGCTGCACTGGCATCTTCGTCTCTTGCCTGACCAGAGTGGTGTGCCGGGCCTCCTTCCTGCACTTCTGGTCCCTGGGATGCCGGCCCCTCATCCCGGGGCTGCAGGCTCCCCTAGCCCCTCATGTACCCCACTCACCCCGGGGGCTTCGGGCTCCTTTGGCCACTCATGTACGCTCCTCCCCCCCGGGGGCTGCAGGCTCCCCTGGTCCCCCATTCTCCCCACCTCAGGGGTTGTAAGCCCTCTGGCCTTGCTCCAGCTCCCCTTATCCTGGGAAGTGCCGATCCCTCCAGCTGCTCCCCTCATCCCGGGGGATGGAGGTCCCTTTGTCCGTATTTGGGGCCCGAGGCGAAGGTGCCTGCGCGTCGAAGCCAAGCCTGGGGGAGATCGCCCCATGCTCCCCGCGGTGCTGGGGTTGCCCTTGCTGGGCGTTGGGGTCTGTTGCGGGGTTGTCCTTCCTTTCCCTGTCCACACCGTGGAAGTTGCAGGTGACATGTGTGCAGGTTCAGCCGTGCCCTTAAGTGTCCCGGAGCTGCTGCTTTTTATATCGAAAGTGATTTGCACATCTCTTTGAGGTTTCCGATTTCGGGGGTGATTTTTGGGGTTGTAGCTTCTGGCTGCCCCAGTCGCAGGGCAGGATCCTGCATGTAAGCTCCTCCAAGCTCCTTCCAGGCTTTCCTAATCCAGATCTGCACTTCTTCGAGGCAGGTCAAGGTTATTGGGTTTTTTCTCCTGTGGATGGGGAGCGTGGAAATGTGGATAGGCTATGGGATTTCCTTAAGGTCACCCTGGAAATTGGACCCTCCGAAGCTACTGGGTTCCTGCAGGGCAAGGCCATAGTCATGGAAATTGGATTTTCCTGTGCCCTGGGCCTCTCTCCTTGCAAGGCTTCTCAGCTTTTAGTTTCTGCACCTAGCCAGGCTGTCAGAATAAAAAATGTGATGGCAGGATGCCAGCTATGTTCATTTGCCCTAATATATTTTAGATAGGTTTTAGACCAGTTAAAGACTGGGTGTTTTGTACTGTAGCACATTAATCTCTGAGACTTGCTGATGTTAGGATCTGACCTCTTATGGCAAGGCTGCCACTGTTGGGATTGCATCTGATTTTGATCACTGCAAGTCACTGTGGCTTTGCCCCTCAAGAACTGATTTAGTAAGCAAAAGGCAAATTGAATTGGAGTGGTGAATTGGAGTGGCTGATAACGATGCATTGTGTAGGACTTGGATCGCAGTTCTCTTCCTCAGCTTACATTTTGCTTTCCAGGCTGTTATAACTGAAGGTATAGATGAGGTCTAATAGGAGGAGTTACTCTAACCTCTTCACCAAAAAGTAAACACCAGTATTTAATGAGGATTTACCCCTTTGAATGTCTTGCATGTGTGACTTTTAACTGTGTGCTACTACTTATTTTTATCATTCATACAGGTACAGTTTTTCTCCTGGTGCTGTGCCCTTAGGCTAATTTGTTTTCTAAGTGCCCATCAGAGTAAGGAGTGTTACGTTTTTAGGATGGTGGTAATCAGTAGCAGAGATGGATGGCCGAGTTGGAACAGGAACCAAATCTCTGTCATAAATTTGAGCCCAGCACTTCTGTGAAGCAAAGTCTGCAGTCTTGTTTGATGTCTAGCAATCTTGTTAATATCTTACTAAGATGCCAGGGCCCTAGAAGATCCTCCTGCTGCCATTTTAAGAAGGGCTAGTGTGCTGTATTAAGTTACTAGGAGGTAGAAAGCACTGACAGCCTGTCAGGGCCACTTGCACCCCTTCTCCTTCCAAGATTTAAATTAGTGGGCAAGACGGGGAAGTATCTACCTGGTTGGCCAAGGTGACAGCAGAACAAACGTGGAAGCAGCCCCCTTCTCACTTGCCCCATATGTTTTGTGTTGTAGGTCTCTAGCAGGGCAAAGGTATGCTGGAAAGAAGGGGCTGAGATGCAGTGGCTGGGGTGTGGTGTGCCTTGAAGCCTGGGAGCTGTAAGGACTTGGAGCTGTGCTCTCATGAGGGTGATAATGGGAAAGGTCTTGCTTAGGAGGCATTTCCTGTGCCTATGCAGTTCTTGAGTAATTGTCATGCTGAGAATTGTGGAATAGTAGGAGGGAAAGATTTTCTGGAGTAGGGTAGCAGTGTTTTTAGATGGGAAAATGTACTGCTGAGTTTAGCTAGAGTGAAACACGTCTACACCCCGCATCCCTGACTGGTGGCCTGGTTTTGCAGATACTCCTAAGAAAAGCTTTTCCATGAAGTCTAAATACCAATTTAGGGAACATTCTTGTTGCAGTGTATGTGATGACCATGCAATGCTGTGAAAATAGTTAATTATCCCTGGCACTCTGGATTTTATCTGAATAGTCTGCAGTCGGGAGGCAGTAAGAGGAGTGTGTGATGAGTCGCTCCTTCTCCCTTGGCAAGCAGTGTATAGGTGTCATGTAAGGCTGTGTGGTCTCCATCCTCTGGCCCTCCAAAGGGCAGCTGGGCTTCGCGTTTGCTGCTGGGCTGGGGTTACTTGTTTTATGAATGTTGGCAAACCTCTGCATTCTCTTCCACCCCACTGTGGAAATAAAAGGCTCTTGGAGGGGAATTGCCAAATACAAAGTAGCTGCTGGAAGGTGGCTTGTTCTTCTGAAATTTGGGAGGCAAGAGGCTTGTGTGGCAAAAAGGAAAATGTAGCAGTGTTGAATGCAGCTGTGGAGGGACTCGTGTTCCTTGGTGCCATCTCATAGCACGCCTGCCTTGCCTTGTTCTAGTGCAATTCTTGCTTTGTCAGCCCTGGGCTTACTTGGGGGCAGAGAACTGCAAATGTTTTGCACTGCCAGCTTTCCAAATGACAAATGAGCTGGGACAAATGAGTTTTCTTCTGACCCTGAAAGCTGCAGTTCATATATATTATGGTAGGATGCTAATGTGCCATGAAGGGATTTTCTTAAGTTTCCCCTTTTCTAGGCTGTTTCAGAACAGGAAAGCATTTCTCCTAAGCTCGCCTTGTTCCTGGCTGTCCTTATTCAGAGTTGGTTTTTTTTGTTTGGCTTTTTGTTTTTTCCCCAGAATGAAGTTTCTACACAGCTGTTGGCAGGTCAGCAGTGTCCTAGAGCTGTGCACCCTGGCCCTTGACTGGAGTAAGTTGATGTAGCTCTGGTAGAGGTAGCAGTGCAAATTTGGTTTGCACTAGCTGAGGTTGGGCCGTGGTGTGGGAGCCTTTGAGCTACAGGAAAAGCCTGGGCACACAGCCTCCTTAGCTTGTCACTTAGAAGTTTGTTAACATCCTGTTAGGATTCCTGTTGGACAAGTGCGTGTGCTGCTCCTTCAGTAGTGCAGGATGGGGAAGTATCTGCTCACTCACAGCATCATGCCTTCGGCTACTGCAGGTATATAAAGACTGATTATTATTCCTTTTACATCTTTAGGTGTATGCATTCACCTAAATCTCTAACTGTGTTTTCAGGAAATGCAAAGGCTTGCTTTGATGCCTATGTTTGCACATTTAGGCTTTCTTAGAAGTACCCAAACATCTGTACTACCAGAAAGTTAGGAGAGTTGAAATTATCAATTACTTATTATGACAAACGAGCTATGGATGCTACCTATGCTAGCCAGTGCATTGGTTTTATTTTTTACATATCATACACACTGTGTATATTTCATTGTTCATTTGTCATGAATGGCTGCATGGACTCAGGCCTTGCTGGAGCTGGTTTGCTTGTGTCTGTTTGTAGTGAGACAGTGGGATATGACTGCAAGCACTTCTTCTCTGCTGAAGAAGTGCCCAAGGTTTAACAGGACCGTGTGTTTTGGCTTCCCTGGCACTGTGATTTGATTAAGCCTTCTTTCTGCAAGGCTGAGTCCTCTGAACCCTGCCCGGTTGCAGTGGGAACTGTCATTTGGCCATATCCAGCTAACAACACAGTGGGTTGGTAGAGCTAATGCTGTGTTGCTCCAGTTAATTCTAACAGCAGATAAATAATTTTTTCCTGTCCTCTTCTGTTTGCCTTCCAGCACAAAGATAGCAGGAAGGAGGTGGATTGAGCTGTCCAGTTCAAAACTGGGTATTGTTTCAACCTTCCAGTATTGATTGCCAGGTAGTTCCAGTTGTTATAAAGGTGAAGTAACAGGGGTACAGAACCTCTAGAAAACAAGACAAAATCCCAGACAAACCAAATTAAAAGACCTTGTCTTTCTGGGTAGTTCGGATTTCTATCTGGCAGTTTCCTCTTACGCATGTGCAAATAAAAAAGCTTTGAATACTTGCTGTCTTGGGAGGGCTGCCCACATGGAGACTATTTGCCCGGGGAAGGGAAAGGCACTTGGGCAGCAATGCCTTTTCAGTGTTGGAAGAAACGTGCTGGGATACTGTTCAGTTAATTTGTGGGGTGTCCGTTAATCATGATTTGATGTAGCGTATGGTGAGCTGCTCACAGGAATGCAGTCTTACATTTATTTTGCTACACCTTTTCATAACTGGTTCTTGTTCTCGTTTTTTGTGGTGCTGTTGTGTGTGGGTGGCTATGCTTTGTCAAACCTCCCTGTGCCCTGCTCCGTTCTTTGGTGCTGATGCTGGTGTACGACTTATCAGGAAAGCTGTCTGGATTTTTTCTTTCCTGGGTCTGCAGCATTTATCCAGAGGCCAGGAGGAGAGCAGTTGATTTTGATCCAGCTGAGTTTCCCAGAATGGCATGAATTTGAGGAGTTGGACTAACTGAAGTACCATCAAAGAATGTGCCTGCTCCACCTGGAATTTTGTGCCATGGTTGGGGCTCATGCTCTTGATTTAAAGGCTGTGTCAGCTATAAGGAGCTTTGTGGACAAAGTAGGGAGGGGAAAGAAGAAGGAAAGCTTCTTGTCTTATACAGGACTGCAGTGCTGCTGCACTGAGTCACTAACTGTCTTGTAGGAAGCCTTTGGGAAGAGAGAAGATTTGTGCTTTTCTTTTTTATTTAGAGCACGAAGATAAAGGACTTCCAGCAAGTCATTTTGGTAGGAGATGTTTTATGGGTGAGCTCTTAGTTTGGATCAAGCCAGAAGCCAGTCCAGTAGCCATGCTCCTTCATTTCTGAATTCATCACAGCTCCCAGGAGATCCTTTCAGCTTTGACAAGGGGTTGTGCTGGGTTATGTGAAAGCTCCTAGCCAACGTGAGCACTGGCTTTGCACAGATAAACATGTGGAAGGAGGCTGTAGCATGTGGTGTGCTTAGTCTGGACCAGCGCGTCTGTCATGTCTGTTTCTGCCCAGTACTGTGTCCTTGTTACTGTGGTGTCTGATCCCTTACTGCCTTTAATGGGTGTGCTGCCTGCACACCTTGGTAGAGGAGAGAAGGGCAGTTACCTGCCAGGTAGGGTGGGATGGACACACCCTCTCCAAGGCTATGTGCAGACTGGGAGCTTGCGCTCTTTGCTCTGTGATAGGGATTTATAAAAAAAAAAAAAAAAGAAAAAAGAGGGAAGCATGTTTTAGGGATGGGGTATGTCAGGGGCTAACTGCGAAATTGGGTGCTGCTTTCTCCTTTGCCACAGATTCAGAGCATGACCATGGTAGCAAAATGTCTGTCTCTGACCCTGTCCCCTGCAATCAAATAGGGACAGCAGCACTTCCAGGGTTTTGCCACTTCTGTGCAATAGCAATAGAAGCTGTAGCAGAAGGTATGATCTGATGTAGTAAATGGTCTCTCCTTCTGGATGTGTCATTTTCCTTTTTCATTTTGTGTTGGCTATCAAGGATGGGAGTAGCTTCCTTTTCCATGCCCTGGGTAAGATGAGCTCTTCTCTGTCATGCAACTGGAGCAGTTGTTGGTTCATCTCATCCTTTGGGAGGATGTTGTTTATGAAGGTTATTTTCTAAGGGAAGTAGTTCTTTTAGAGGACATAAAACACATTGGCCTGACACCCTTCCCATGAACTGTCCAGCTCCTTTTGGTAGCAGCTGAACGTCTGTGTGGCCTGACCTGTCGTCTTTTGGTGGCGTTTTGTTTTGTTGGGTGTTTTTTTAGAAACTTTGCAATGAAGATTCATTGGTGCCCTACTCTGATTCTTCAAAACTAATTGAGAGCTTGAAGGAAATAGCTTGGATACTGAAGCAATAAGCACTTCAGAAATGCCAGACGCTATATAAACAATTAAACTCAGAACACCAGCCCTTCCTGAAAGAGGAATAATTTGCAGAAATACTTCAACAGAAGGTATGAATTTGGCTTTGGAAAGGGGGGAAGAAATGGCAGCGGCTGCTGAGCTGTGTGTGGGTGCTTGCCCAAGTGCACTGTGCAGTGTGCTGCCTGCCAGCACACTCCCAGAGAGGCTGAGCAGGCTGCTCCCACAGCCTTTGCGTGCTCGGATGGCATCTGTGCGCCGCTGACTCAGTCTCCGTGGCTCTGCCAGGTCCCTGGTGAGAAGTGAGCTCCTGCTTCCCCTGCGGTGAGGTTCAGCTGTGCCTGCTTGCTGGGCTGTTCTGGTGGAGGTGAGCCGTGGCCAGTTTGCAGAGGTGCAGGGTCAGCTCGTGGAACAGAGGCTGTGGACCTGCCATGCAGCTTGTAAGATGTTGCTTGGCATGCGGATGAGATTGTGGGAAGGCCATGGCATGATCTGACACTGTGTTGCTTTCACACTGCTGCGGTTACCTGGACCTGTGGCAGTGCAAATTCAGGTGGTCTGAAGCTGGAAGCAAACACATCAGTTGTGGCAAAGGGCATGTGCTGTTTGGACACAGCTGTGCATATGTATGAGCTGGCAAACTTGCTCATAGCCTGAAAGGACATGGGATAGGAGAGGGTTTACAAGTCACAGTCAGGGACCCTGATGACCTTTGGCAGAGCAGGCTGCTGTGGCCAACCTCCCCTCTCCCTCTTCCATGATGAGGTTACTGCTCTTGGAGGGAAGGAGAACATGGTTTCTGCAGCTGGTACCAGACCTGGGGTCCTGACACCAACTGTGACAGCAGCAGTGTGCTTTGCCACCCGTTGCGTGGGCTCTGCTGCAGGGCAGGGAGTTTTCCACCTAAGTAGCCACAGCTGATTTTGGTGGGGATTGTGTATTTGAGCCCAGAAGTCCTTGTCTGAGGTCCTTTGGAACACAGCAGTATGTCTGGTTCCTGCTGCTATTTGCTGTTCCTGCCATGCACTCATTGGCAAGACAGTGTCGGTTGGTAGTTAGAGCAGGGCTGTGAGGTGTGATTCAGGAGTGGTGTTTTTGTTTTCAGAAAGCTAAAAAAATAAAACAAAAACAAACCACCACCACGAGGAACAGGTCTTAAGCAATGTAAGATGAATCACTTTACTGAGGATGATTAATGTGTCAGGTAAATTCTTTGGCTACATCTGGCACGTAACAGCATTGCACAGCGCATGCAGAGTAGCCAGGTAAGCTATTTAATGTCCAGGGAATGACTTTCCAAGTTTGACTTATTTCATGTCTCTCCTCTCACTCTTTTTCCTTTCTTGTGTTACCCATCTCCTTCTGCTCTGTCTAGGTGAGCAGGACTGCATGTGTTTTCATTTGCCTGTAGCCTCCTAAATATATTGACTTCAGGCTGGAAGAGCCTTACCTACCTTGTAGCCTGCTGATTTGCAGCACTCTGGGTAAGCTGGGGGGTGGTGGATGGATTATAACACAGACTCCCAAGCCATCAGGCAGTGGTAGCAGTCCCCTTGACAATTTCTCTGCTTGTCACAGAGTGTGTATGAGTTTCCCTGGAGAGCCTCTAGCCTCTTCAGGAGCAGCATGACCCACGTGGGGCTGCTGACCTGTTTACCAAGGAGCTGTTTTGCTGTGATTTGAACAGCTTTGCTGTAAGCCAACAGCTGAGTTAGGAGGAGAGAAATGCTGTTGTGATGCAGGAGAGGAGCAGGTACATTTATGTACCCCTACAGCAAAGGGACTGGCAGCAGCAGTGTCCTGTGTCACCATTCCTGTTACTGAGAGGCAAGGAATATTGATTAACATGACATTTAACTGGCATTTGTTCTAGTGTACTGGGAGCATTAGTCAAATTTTGCCCTCAGCAGTTGGAAGTAATGAGGTCAGCTTCCTTCCTCTGAAAGGGCACTATCTGCTGTTGCAAAGTCTTTTGGAGACAGGGAGATGTCCTTTTTCAATGCTGTCTACTTTCTGTGTCTGGTTTATTGTACAAAAGGCACCTGAAGTACAGCCTTAGCTGTAGTGAGCAGCTGAGCTTGCATCCAGCTTGTATACCAGTGTTTGCATGCTTACGATGGTGGCTTCTACTTGATGCTTCTCTGTCACCTTGCCTTAGCCCAGCTCCTAACTTCAGAGGGTGACACAGGAGGGTTTACATCCTTTTAGACCCTGGGGTCCTGTTTCATTAACCTATTATATTTTAGCATTGACACCCACATTGGCAGCTGGGTTTCTTGTGGCACTGTGCCTTTGCTACAGGGGCAGGGTCTGGAGTTTGCTGGGTGCATTGCTGTTCTAGCCAGGTTCCTGCAGTTCCAGCCAGGCTCATGCAGTCCTTCTTTGGGACTCCAGTGTCAGCTATCAGATGATGTGTAGCCCCACAAGGCTCTGGATTTTTAAATAATTTTGTTCAGGGCCCAGAAGCCCTTATCTCCGAGGCTTCCCTGGAAATATTCTTGCCCTATTTTATTGTTTTTTATTTGTTTTGTTTTCTTTCAGTGCCCACAGCTCTGCTTCTCACTTCTGCTTGTCTCTTTTTCGTGCCAACACAAACATTTGTGTATGCACAGCGGCATGTTTGCCTGGGAATAGGCCTGGTCTGAAATGAGTTCCTCTAGTTGCTGGGGGAAGGAAGAGCTCCCTCCTTTTTGGCAGTAGCCTGAACTTGTTCCGAACTTACTACTGATTGAGTAACCACAGCCTCTGGAGGGAGAGAAAATAACGTGGCTTAAGAGAGATGCACTTTCCAGGGCCTAAACATCCCTAGTATGATTTCCTTTGTAAGGAAAATTTCCGTCTGGAATGGTTCTTTACAACCCCCCGATGTTGCCCCGAAAGCTGGTGTGCAAGAAGCCAATCTACACACAGAGTAAAGAAATTTGTTTTAGTATCCAGTTCTGTGCAGAAAAGGGAGCAGGGTGGTATTCCACAAAGCAAGCTCAGTTTCCTGAAACACAAGTGCTACTTTTATACCCAAAAATGTGAGAAAGAACTTTAACATTATTCTATCACTGGCACACAGGGATTGGTCAACTAATTCCTTGCTCAGGAATTTAACTACGCATGCTCAGAGACTGGGGGGGCTTGTTGTTAGTAGGGGTCCTGTGGGTGTAAATTTTAATATGTGAATGGCTCATTAATACATGAATACAGTCAATTCAATTACAATGAATACCCCAGTGCTCAAGGCTGTAACCAAGATAAGCTGTGGGGAGTGCTCCTTTCCATCCCCTGCAGGTGTCCTCCAGGCCTGTCTCAAGGCTGAGCTGTTGACTACTTGGAGAGATTTAATTGGAATCTGGTTTTGTCTAATTCTTACTGTTTCACTGTTATCTAGGCCTTGTTTTTATTGTGTCCCTTATGTTCTCTTTTATGTGATTTTTTTTTTCCCAAATGTGATTTTTTCCCCTAAATTTTACTTATTTCAATTAATAACTGACAACATTGGTGTCCCTAATAAAACATAATTTGCAAGGGAGCCTCCTTCTAAATGGAAGAGGAGCGACCCTAGATCCTCTCTCCTGCTTCCTGTCTGGAATGGTTCTTTGGGTGCCCTCATCGTCCCTCTGGTTGATCTTCATAGACCTCTGGCCCACCACTCGTCTGTCTCTGAATAGTCTCAGGTACCCAATCAGTCGTCCAGGGCCGGCAGCCGCTAAAGGGAACTGATCACTGAAACTTTGGTGAGGCACACCATCAGCCCCCCTCACCATCTGCCATCCCCGGAAGGAGGAGGATCTCTGAGAGGAGCCCCCATTTGAATGGAAAATCTCATTGGCAGAAGTCAGTGTTCACAAAGGAGCTTAAAAAAGCTAACTTTATTCGAATAAAGGGAGAAAATCCCCTAGAGCATATCCCAATAGGATTTCTCACATTGGTGGGGGTCGCAGCCCTAGTGTCTCGGCCACATAAGACCCTCTTCCTTTCGCAATTGGCTGAAGTACTCAGAAGGTACAGACTTCCCGATCTGCCTACTTGCATATCCCCCCTAACAGAGACTCCCTGTTTCATACATCGCATGTATAACTAACTCTATTCAAAGTCTGGGATTCCCCTGTCTACAGATTTAGTTTGTTGATTCTTAAGTCTGGGTTTACACAATACCACTTTCATTCGGACACAAAGGAGACGTTCAAATCACCACTTCTGTAGTGACACATCTGGTATTTCCTATCAGTCGAAACCGGTTTGGCGACTTGGCTCCAAGCTACTTCATGAGATTGCACTATTTTACAAGACTATCTTCTCCCCCTTTGCGGTCATCTTTGTAAAGATACTCCTTTTGTAAAGGCACAGCAGCTGGCATTCTTATCACCTTCATGAAAATACTTGTCTTCTCTGCTAACCCACTGTCAAGACTGCATTGAGCAAGACCAGTGCCTCTTTGTGCAGGACAAACTGTGTTATACTACCCTTCTGCAGCCCTGGGTGTTGCCTGGTGCCTGGTTATAGATTTCTCTCTTTGAGGAGGAGAGTGAGCATCACGGCTTTAAAATAGTCTGTAATTCACATGGCATAGTCCTTGCTGCCAGAGAAAGGTGGTAACTTTTCAGGGCTCCTGCTGATGGCTCTGTGTACAGCCAGATGCAAGAGTTATAGGAAGAATTGGGAAAACAGAGGAAAAAATCCCCACGCCTTTGCTTTGCTCTGGCACAGTCCCCAAGTGTTCCCAGGAGCAAGCGTGTGCTTCAGAAAGCGCCCGATGACTTCCTCTCTTCCTCTCCCTCCCTTTCATGCCAGGAGGTGGTGGCAGTGTGTACCAGGCACCCTTAAGTGTGAGCGCAGCTCATGCTGAAGAAGTGTTGTCGTCGCCAGGGTTGGTAGAGGTGAGGGATCTGGTTTGCTCTTGGAGTGAACTGCTCTGGAGAGACGGGAGGCTCCTCTCTGAGCGTATCTGAAACTTGGTGGGATTTTGTGTCTCTTTCCTGCTGTCCTTTTGCTTCTCTCTGCCACAGTCTGCCCCTTCCCCTTCCTGTTTCTGAAGGCTGAGTTCCTGTTTTGACGTGGGAGGTGCATAGGGTCCCATCCATGGCCACGGAGGTAGGGTGGGACAAGCCATCTGGCCCTCTGGAGAGGGGATCTTGTGCCTGTTGTTGCACTAAAGGCTAGCTGAACGAGTAAGACTTTTTGCACGTTAGCCAGGTGGCTGGTCTGAGTGAGCCATAGGGTGCAAGCCGCCGGGCCCCTATGCTTCTCCTCCGAAAGCCCTGTCAAAGCAAGCACTTTCCTCTCTCGAACAGCTATTATGAAAGAGCCTGGGCTTGTTTCGCTTGTCACTCCCTTTTCCCTCAGGGCACACTGGGCTTGTTTGAATTACTGCAATTAGCACATGCCTTATTAGCTCACTAAGGCACAAAGAACTCATGTATCTTTGTAGCCAGGTTAAGCAGCCCCTATTAATTTAATAACCGTGTTCTCCTCAGTGCACAGGAACAGTTATTCGCTGGTGATGACTCAAGATCAGCCAGTATGGAGGGAATTTGGGCAAGGTGTATATGTGTGCGGTTCTGCTTTACTGTGTTGTATTTTTATTAACAAGCAGAGCTGTGAAGGGAATTAGCAACAGGCACAGTAGATGGGAGGAAGCTTTCAGTGCAGACGCTAAATAGCCAGCTCTGGATATTTCCTAGACATGACGCTGTCTGTAGAAAAGGATCTATAGAATGAATCAGCATTCTATAGAATGAATCCGAATGAATCACAGAGTGAGAGGCAGAAATATAAAGAAATCAACAATCTGAGCTTTAACTCTGCTTCAATCAGGTTATGAGCTAGGTACTGATAGTAGTTTTGCTTTGCTGTCTATCCTATTTCCCTTCGGTGAATCCTGGAGCAGAGGAAGTGGCTGCTGTGTTCATGGTGCTGCTTATAACTGAGACTGTGAAAGGGCAAGGATCCAGGAAATTATAGGTCCATCAGTCTTACTTCAATCCCTGGGAAAGTTATGGAATTAGTCCTCCTCGGGGCTATCACAATTCAAATGGAGCATGTGATTGGGAAAAGCCAGCACAGATTCACCCATGGGTAAATCATGCTGTGAGAGCAGCCATGTGTCAGAGCCTGTTCAGCAGGCTCCTTGCTGGCTGCTGGGATGGAAGGGATGGAGCTTAATTTATAGACCTGGAGTAGGTGAAGTTGGTTGTTTTTCTTTTCAAACAAGTGTTTGTATTTCCCTCCTCCCTTTTCAAGGGGAAAAAGCCTTTTCTGGGGCTGCATGCAGTGTTCTGAGAAAAAACATACTCATCTTATGGATGACCGCCATCTTCACGTCACACCAGTTGGTCCTTGACACAGCTGCCACCAAGTTCTCTTACTTACAGGCCATCATCAGAGTCCTGGAGGCCTTGAATTGCATCATGTCTGTCCTGCGCGCCTCATGCTAATACCAAGGCAGCACCACCAATTCTCAGCAAGCGGTCCACAGTGGGCACAGCACTGCCCTGGGCTGTCAGTCCTTCCCCTCTGCAGCCTCAGGTTTGGCCGCAGCAAGTCTCTACTGTCCCAGGAGGACATGCTTCAAGGCGTCAAACAGGAACAGCTCTGTGGGTGTTTGGGTGTTGCTCTGATGGGGTACAGCTGCAGTTTGGCCTGAAAAAATGCTTATTCCTCCCAGCAGGGCCACTGGTGTCTTTTTCTTTCGGAGGAAATGGGTTTGCTGAGAGCCAGAAGCCCTGGTTTTGTTGTAGGTGGGGAATGAATGGTCCCTTTCATGACCCAGGATCTCTACCAAGCAAGAGCTAGAATCCAACCCTTACTTTCCCTTGGTTTTTAATTACTGCTTTGTACATGGTGATTATTTTAAATTGGGAGGGGGGAACCTTTTTTTCTACTGTGCTGGTCTCTTGGCAAAGCACCCGAGAGAGGGATTTGCACCATTTAATTTCTCAATCGTAAGTCCTTCCAGATCAAAGAGTTGGTCAGTCTGTCAATGTCAGTTGACTCTGCATTTTCCTGACCACGACAGATAATTGAAGAGGAAATGCCGTATATAAGTTCTTGTTTGTTTTCCCAGCTCTGTATCCCATCTGCCAGAGTCCAACTTCTCATCAAAGCTGTCCTCTTTCCCCAGCTAATGCTGCATGTCTGTGATGCTTCAATTTAATAAAAACTGGTATGGAGAACTGATCCAGAGGAAGGTGGGTTTAAAAATAGCTAGAATCACACTAGTTCAATGTGTGAATACATGATTTCTCAAGTGGCACTTGGAAAGGGGCATCACTGGCAATAAGCACCCACTTATGTCTAGAGATGTCCAAGCTGCAAACTTGCTTGTACACCAGCATGATCATGTGTGGGCAGTTTTACTATCTGTCAGTTACCCTGTGCTTCCGCTGTTGACTCTTCAGCTTCAAAATAACATAGGCTGTTATAAACTTAATTTAAATAATAATTTTCTCTAGAAGTTGTCACATACATATAGTTCACTGTGTTTGCATATGGATTAGTTGTTCTGTAGCTACTTTTTACAGCTCCCTTTGAATTGGTGCAGGGACTTGCAGGTCTCTACAGACAAAAGGCTGGAATCCACCATGATTTTCAAGCAAAATGCTGGGCCTGAATTTCTGGTATGGATGTTCTCTGACCTTGTATCACCACATCATTGAAAATTTTATGATGAGACATGCATGGAAAGGGGTTTTGGCCCTCTAGCTCCTGTGCCTCTTAGTCCCTGTTTCTGTGGAAGCCATGGAAAGCCAAGACTGTGTTTACCTTTGAGCATAAGTAGTTTTCTGTAGTTTAGAGTATTACTACTTGTGTTGTGGGTGTTGAGAGGAATGAGAGGGGAGAAGTGTTGTACCATGCTGGATGTGGCATTTGTGCAGAACAGAAGATCTAGGTCTCTTGAGACTCATGCACTAGGCCCAATTGCCTTTTTGAGAACTTGGAGGAGAGGCAATTTGAGATGGGAAGACTGCCAGCAGCTCCCATGGGTTTCCTTTGCTCCTCTTAGTCTTGCTAGAGGTGCTGTGTGCACTCTTAGGCCTGTTGTCTCATTCTTCTGTGAGGCACTGCAGTTACAGCCTTATAAAGTGTTTTAATGTGTTGCCCTCCTATGGAGCAGGCCTCTGCTATGTGTTCTCAATGAGATGACCGCAAGGTCATTTGTCCTGCTGAAACCTTCCCTCTGGTTCCTTTAGCTTGGCAGCCCTGATGTCTCAGACAGCAAGACTTGCTTTGTGGGCCCTGGGTGAGTCACTTCTTCTAATGGCTGCCCTCACTCATCCCATCTTACAGTTCAGCTGGCAGACTGTCCTTGCCTGAAGGGCTGTACAGCCCCAAAAATAGCAGGTTCTAGATGTGCACTGGGGCATCTTGGTATGCTGCAGTGCTTGATACCCAAGCCCAGCTTCAAGATGAGTGTCAACTTTCTGGCTCTCAATCTGGGGCTGTTTCCCAAGACATGCAAAGTTGAAGGGTCTATCTGGCATTTGTTCCAGATCAGCACAGGCCTGCTCTTCAAGTCTTTCCATCTGACTTGAATGCAGATGGCTTGGCATTGAGCAGTTGCTCTTATCAAACCTTTCTACCCAGCCAAAATGGGATCTACTCTGGTAACTAGAGTGTGATCTGGTGTTAGCACCTATGAACCAAATGCTTTCCTGTGCTGTCCTGGAGTAGAACTGAGGGGCAGGAAGCTCATCTGGGGGCAGGATCATACTGATGCAAGGAGAGGCCTCTGTGTGATTCTCCCTGTTAAGCAATAGGGCAAACAGCTGCTGCGCTAACCTAAACAAGATGCTGGTTGGTTGGCCTGAAGAAGCTCTCCAGGTCAGGAAAGCACTTCTCTTACTGTTTACAGTGCCTTTTGGAGGCCTTTCTGCAAGTCTTAGCGCTCACAAAGGTAATGGACAATGCTTGTTGTCTTGACTTATTGCTTAAGGTTTCTCAGCAAAGCAGGCAAAGTTGCATGACATTGTACTGGGAGTAGGATGGCAACCTATTACTTCCAGCAGGATGGAGACCCCAGGGGGGAGAGTGTGGAAAATATGTGTTCCTCTTGTTCCCACTGCCTGGAGGCAGAAAGATCCCCACCTTCTTCTCTGCTCTTTTGTCCCCTTCCTTTCCAGTAATACCTGCTGCTCCACTCACTCCAGTCCTTGCTTTGGAGTTGGCAGCTAGGCTGGCTTTTCACAGTGCAGCCAAGTCCAAGCAGAGGGACTGTTGCTAGGTGCAGTAAAGTGTCTGTCTGGTGTCTTTGGTAACTCTTCTGCTTTGCATCAAGGTGGCCCCGGTAACTGAGGCCATGAGGCAAATCTGGAGAGAGAGAGTGCTGTTCAGTACATTGTGGGACTTCTGTCCTTGAGATGGGATGGTTGGTTGGACCAGCTCAAAAGAAGCTCTTGGGTGCTGAGCCTTATACCTCCTTGGAGAGTGGTGGAGGTGGCTCCATTTCCAAGGCTGTTCTCTGCTGTCTCTGTTTTGTCTCCTTAACTGCCCTTGTGTGAAGGTAAATGAGGTTTCTGAATTTCCTGTAATCTCAAATAAATCCTGGGGGAGAAGATAGCTGCAACACTGTGCGTGCAGTACCAGAATATAGGCCATTGCTGCAGTCCCAGGTGCTTGCAATATTATCCTTTGTGACACTTCTACTATCGCCCTGTTGTGGCTTCTCTCCTGTCACAACATTATGAGTAACTACACTGGTCCGGGTGGTTAAAGGATGTGGTGGACAAGTGCTTCTGCGAAGGTGTTGGACTGCTTTTGTTCATGACTTGTTTTTTCCTAGGCTGGAATGTTTAATGGATTCTCCTCAGACTGTCAGCTGTGGTTGGAAATCCTGTCTGAAGGTAAAGGGCAAGTCAGTGACAGAGCTGAAATGAGAGCTCAGGAGCCTTTGCTGCTAATCAGTTTTGGTGCTCTTTTTCCTCTCCCTGGGCATCCAGTTTAAACTACACTGTCAACACTGTGTTTGTAAACCCAGACACCTCTATAATATGCCCTCAACCTTGGGACTGTCTTGCGCTGCCAGGGAACTTGCCTATTTCTTTGTGACATGGAGGAGATGTTTTAAGGCATTCTTTTATCATCGCAAGGTCTCATAGCATGGAGAAGTTAAGGCTCCCTAGACTGACAACAGTTTGCAAGGAGCATGGTGGAGGCCAGATATAGGGGCAAAGTTTGCCTGCTGTTTTTGCTGCAGATGTGCTTTGGCATTTTAGGTTGTAGATAGGAGGGTGCTAGGAGATCTCTAGCCTGAGCAGCCAGCAGGAGGGAAGCCACACAAGGCAGAGGTAAGTCGTGGAGGGTGGAAGGGGCTGCAGGAGCTGAGGGTTCTTGTGGGGGCTATTGGGAAGGAGGAGCAAGCACCCTGTGTGCTGGAACTCAGCGTCTCGGCTGTCTTGCAAGCGAGCAGCCAATGGTGGAGGGAAGTGCTATGGCACCTCCCTGCTGGGACTTTGGCCTTTTTTTCACCTGAGTCAAGGCGCAGACCTGCCCTGGGCTTCGCGCTTACAAAGCCAAGCATGGTGTGGGGGGACAGTCAGCCACTGGCGACAAGGCAGGTGAGTTTGCGTCTGCAGCCTCATGGCTTGTGGCTAGTGGTAGAATGGTATGAAGAGGCTGTGCTATCCTGCTGCACAGCTGGAGAGGTGACAGCCTGTGATGGTGGCAGAGCATCCACCAGTGTGTTTGAGAGCTGCTTTGTTTTATTGAAGACTAATGCCCTGCCTGGTGCTGTAAGGAAATTCATGGCAATCTGCTTCTGAGAGTCCAAGGGCAAGTGAGCAGCAGATATGAAACTGCCACTGATTCCCTCCATCCCTCTATCCCAAAATGTCCTGAACAGGTGAGAACCAAGTTGACAGCTTCTCCCCAGATGAGATTTCCTGGTGCCAGCTCCCTTGTGCACTTTGTGCCTGGCATACATTTAGAAAGCAGCTTCTCTCAGGAAGTATTTGCAGCTCAGTTTGCACTCCTTCAACCTTATTGTTGCAATGGCAGCTTTGTTTCAGTCTTTAGGAAAACTTGGCAGGGTGTCCACACCTTCAAATGTGTTTGCACTGTGAAGGGAAGTGATGTGCTGATCCCAGAGGATTTCTCCTCTCCCAGAAGGTTGCTGATTGCTTCTGCCCTCCCCTCCTTCCCTCCTCCCCTCTTCTCTGATTAAGTGGTCACATGGCTGTCCCCTCTACACAGTGGGTGCTGACATGGCTTTGCTCCCTCCTCTCACCCTCTGAGCCCAGCTTCTCGATGTCAGCTTCTCTGGCTCGGGCAATGAGTTTGCTCTCAAGACAAATAGCAATATATGGGAGTCCTATCTTCCCCTTCTGCTGTTTATTTTCAAGGTTGTAGTTTGAATGTTTGCTTTCAGTGACAACTCCAGCATGTGCTGGCCTCCAGTTCTGTCTCATCCTTGCCTGACCACTGTGCACAAATGTTTGTACTGACATGAAAGCAGCGATGGAAACACATGCTTGGGTGTAGGGAGAAGACGTGATTGCTTGCTTCAGCTGCAGTGCCAGCTGTTGTTGCCTAAAGGTCTTCTGTCAAAACGACAGCCTGCATGCGCTCAAATAAATCGGCATGTCTGACAGTCTGCGCCGGAGAGGCTGTGCTCGGCTACGGAGCGATGCTGCTGGGGAGGGGAGAGCCTGCAAATGGAAGGGTGGCAGAGGGCAGAAGTGAAGAGCTGGCCTCTGTAAGGGGGGCTGCTGACAGGACTGGGGGAGCTGGTGGACTGGGTGCCCACCACTGGCTTGAGGATGCCAGCAGTAGCTCTAAGACCCTTGTAGGGGGAGAGCAGGACAAGAAAGGAGGGTGCTGAGCTGTGGGGGATCTCTAGGGTCAGACTGTGGGCAGAGAGGTGGCACCTGGGGGTAGAGGTGGCGAGCCACAGCCATAGGGCAGTGCAGTGACAATAGACATGATGACCGTGGTCAAAGAGGTGTGAGTAAGCTTAAACTGTTCCTTCTCCCGTGATATCCTGACTTGTGGAGATGTTGGGTGTTTATATCTCCATCCAAGGTTGCTGGCAGCATGCATGGCATGTCATGAGACTGTGTGCTCCTTCCATGCCCCAGGCTGGACTGTGATTCTCTGGTGAGCACTTTTCCTTCAGGTGACAAGGCAAGAACCAAAGGTTAAGAGTCCAGCCCTGTGCCCCAGGCTGATGAGGACCACAGCAGGTCTGCAGTATGCAAAGGCTGGCCATCCTGCAGGAAACCTTACTGTCTGGGTAGCATAGGTGAATGAGTGTGTGTGGTCTGTGGCAAGGCAGGGGAGCTAAATAGCAGCATTTTGCCAGGGACTACGGCTGAGGACCACATACATGCAAACTGTCTAGGTTTGCATTTCGGTACCCTCAATCTGACTGCTCTGTCTCTGGAGCTGGATTTTGGGAGCTGGGAAACAGGAGAGGCTGGATTCAAGAGGCTCTTTGGCTATCTACACAGGGCAGCATGAGATTTGGGCCATTTGCACTGCTTCTCTGCCTAGCACTGCCTATGCTGCAGTGCATGCGTTGCTCTGAAACTAGTTTGCTTGATCATTTTGATAAATGTAGGAGGGACGTCCCAGTGTGCAAGTAATAGGGCATTAATCCATGCCTAGCTGTGTTAACAGCACTCTAGGAAGGAATTAACTCCACATAATTCATCATCTGTGCATCTTTCTCTCTCTCAATTACGGAATGTTCAATTTAGATCCCCCCTTCTGTGAAGGTTCCTCAGCCTGTTCAGCTTTGAGATGAGTCTCTGGTGGCTGTTGTTTCCTCTGTCCTCCCACTACTACTGTTCCTTGTGCCATGGGGTTTCCCAGTTCTAGCAGCACCATTGTCCCACCTGGCTGTGAAGTTTAACTATATGAAAACTTTCTGAGGCATCAGCACCTTTTTGGTGCTGCTGGCTTGTCTGCTGCCCCAATGCAGGTGCTGATAGGAGGTTTCCTGGGAAGATTCAAGCCCTATTCCCTGACCCTGCTTCTATAGGAAGCCCTGGAGCCACACCCCTGCAGAGGCTTTGCTTGCATGCTTTTGTTGGTATTTTTTGGCTCCTGAGAGCACTGTGTTCTGGGGGGGGATATACTTAGTTCTTTATTTAATCTCTTTCATGTCTAGGTTAAATGTATAATGTTCTGTTTTGTTTTTTTTTTTAAATATCCTATAAAATTACTGTCATTCTCTTCCCAACATGTTTTTTCCTCCTCTCACACTGCAGGACTGCAGCAGCTATTTTCCTGCTCAGGGGTCTGGCTCTTCCCAGGAATCCCTGGCCAGTGTGCTGGAGGCTTCATCAATCACCGTCTTTTAAGGAACTCAGGCAGTTCTGTAGATTACAGTAAAGTGCACAGATGGAGTTTGCAGTGACTTCACATTTGTTTTGCAAATGGTCATTCACTGAAGCTCTGTTTAAACAAACAGAACTCAAATAAGCTTTCCACTTCAGTGCATTAAAATCCCTTAACACATTAAAATCCCCTGGCCACAGACATTCAGGCCTCTGCTGTGCCAGGTGCTGTATAAACAGTTATCAATTGCTGGTGTCTGCTGTAAAGTGATCACATCGTTAGCTTCCTCTCACTTGGCCATGTTTTGAGTAGCTTTTGTTAGGGGAGATGATACTAGTCACGGCATTTGCTGGCTGTACAGCCAGCACCAAGGAAACCTGTAACTTTGCCCGGTTTTAAACCCCGGAAGATTGTTTTTACCCCTTCCTGTTGTGCAGCTGCAGCAGGAGCATCTGTTCCCCTGTGGGAAACAGCAGTAGTTTTCCAGTGGGCCCGGACATCGGGAACGCTCTGCAGTTACTGGGCAGGTGGAGGGCTGAAGCGAAAAGTCAAATGAAAAAAGGGAGGAGAGGGCTAAATCCAGCTGTCCTCCAGCCCTCTTGGTGCTGTAGTGTCTTCTCCTACCCATATCACCCTACTTGTGTCAGCAGGTAAGAAACAGCCCTATGATACGTTTGTGTGGCCATCTCAGTCTCTGACTCTTTTGACTGCCTGTCAGTGGTGAATATTAGCAGCCTTTCTGTCATCTCTTGTGTTGCTCTTTGCTGCGGCAGGAGCATGGACTAACGCACCATGATCAATGTGATCAAGCGAAAGCCGTTTATTGTAAACAAATGCCTTGCTATATACCTCATTGCCTGGTACACACGCTGTAAGCCATCCTACTATTGGTTAAATGCTTTTGTCCACACAAATAATGCTTCAGTCTGATTGGTGCACTGCTACTGTCCATATACCTGCTTCTAATACATGATTGGCTACTAGCCCTAAGCACACAAAGTCCTTACATAGCATGATCTCAGCACCTTTGGTATCTCGTTCCTTCTTCTGCAGGTGGGAGTTATTTCTCTTCTGCTAGTTTTCTTCTTTCCCAGCTATAATTATCCCTCTGTCGGCCTTGAGATAACAGTAGTCAAGCTAAAGTCTCTATAGCACAATTAAGCTTTTATACCAAAGGCTGGATTGCTCACATGTCCATGCTCTGCAAGAATATCCTCCACACTTTGCGATGGATGCCTGGGCTCATGGATGCCCCTGCATACATAAGCGTGTAGCAGGGACAAGAAGGGGAGAGTTTACAGGAGCTTGGAGTAGGTTGTCAGGACCACTTGGCGCATGTATGTTGTCAGATTGGCTGCCTCAGTAAACTCAAATATCCTGTTCAGGGTATAGGTGTTATCAACTGAGTTTTCATGGTTCACGGCTTGTTTATGCCAGGGTTACAGGCTATCAGCAGCTGGTCTCCTTATATTTTTATATTTTGGTCTTATGCTGGTTAAATTGATAGAGAATTAGATTAACCTGAAACAAAATGCTCTTGTGCACATGCATGTGAAAGGTGTAAGCAGTTTTCACTCAGAAAGTGCAGACTTAGCTGATCTGGAGATTTTTGAGGTCTATTTCCATGGATTAGTTGGAACTAAAACTGTCTGAAGAGGGGTCACAGAAGAGATGGAAAGTTTAATAGTGTAGTGCAGTGGATGAGGTTCATGTGCAGTATTTTGGAGAGGAGCTTTTTTCCTTAGGGAGCTCTGTTTGCTGGTCTGCCATGGTTTTGGCTTAATATGGGATTGCAGAAAAGGCAGTTTTAGTCTCAAGTCATCCATGCATGGGACTGTGCAAATACTTTCATGCTGCCCTATCCTTGCCACATTACAGAATTACAGGATTGGAAAGGTTGGAAAAGACCTTAAAGATCACGGAGTCCAACCATTAACCTAACACTGACAGGTCCTTAAGTAAACCATATCCCTAAGTACTACATCTATGTGACTCTTAAATACCTCCAGAGATGGTGAGACTCCACCACTGCCCTGGGCAACCTGTTCCAATGCCTGATAACCCTTTCAGTGAAGAAATTCTTCCTAACATCCAATCTTAACCTCTCCTGGTGCAACTTGAGGCCATTACATCTTGTCCTATCACTTGTAACTTCATTGAACAAACTGATCCCTAACTCTTTACACCTCTGCCTTTAAAGTAGTTGTAGAGAGTAATAAGTTCTCCCCTCAGCCTCCTTTTGTTTAGGCTAAACAATCCCAGCTCCCTCAGCCACTCCTCATAAGACATATGCTCCAAACCCTTCATCAGCTTCGTTCCCCTTCTTTGGACAAGCTCTAGTAGCTCAATGTCCTTTTTGTAGTGAGGGGCCCAGAAGTGCACACAGTACTCAAGGTGTGGCCTCACCAAGGCTGAGTAGAGGGGCAGGATCACCTCCCTGGTCCTGCTGGTCACACTATTCCTGATGCAGGCCAGGATGCCATTGGCCTTCTTGGCCACCTGGGCACACTGCTGGCTCATGTTCAGCACCCCCAGCTCCCTCTCTGCTGGGCAGCTCTCCAGCCACTCCTCCCCAAGCCTGTAGTGCTGCTGGAGGTCGTTGTGGCTGAAGTGCAGGACCCAACATTTGGCCTTATTGAAACTCATACAGTTGGCTTTGGCCCATCGATCAAGCCTGTCCAGATCCCTCTGCAGAGCCTCCCTGCCCTTAAAGAGATGGATACTCCCACCCAACTTAGTGTCACCTGCAAACTTACTGAGGGTGCAACTCTCTCCCCTCATCCAAATCATCAATAAAGATGTTAAACAGGAGCGGCCCCAGCACTGAGCCCTGGGGACACCACTCATGACCGGCCGCCAACTGGATTCAACTCCATTGAACACAACTCTTTGGACCCAGCTGTCCAACCAGTGTTTTACCCAGCAAAGTGTATGCACCTCCAAGCCATGAGCAGCCAGCTTCTCTAGGTGAATGCTGTGGGAAACTGTGTCAAAGGCCATGCTAAAGTCAAGGTAGACAACATGCACAGTCCAATAGGTGGGTCACCCTGTCATAGAAGGAGATGAGGTTAGTCAAACAGGACCTGCCCTTCATGAGCCCGTGCTGACTGGGGGGTGATCACCTGGTTGTCCTGCATGTGCTGCATAATGACACTTGAGATGATCTGCTCCATAACCTTCCCTGGCAGACTGACAGGCCTGTAGTTCCCTGGATCCTCCTTTTGGCCCTTCTAGTAGATGGGGGTCATGTTTGCCAATCTCCAGTCAACTGGGAACTCCCCAGTTACGCAGGACTGCTGGTAAATTATGGGAAGTGGCTTGATGCGCACTTCTGCCAGCTTCCCCAGTACAGGCAAGAGAGCAGGACAGTGCTGAACTGTGTATAACCTCACCTTCTTTGTTTCCTGTACCTGTTAACACCATCACAGTCTCTTTACACTTTCAGGGACCTTTTATCCTCAGGAATGCTTCTGGCCCTCAGGTCGTATCTCCTGAGCAGAAGTGTCAGCCTGAAAGCCACCTTGTTGGATGTGAGATTCTGTGTGGCTAGGAAATCTGCAGTTAAAGGACAAATTTCATTCCAGAGGCAAAGAGCAAAGATACTTCCTCTGCTTCTGGCTTGCCACCCAGTTGTTAGCTGGAAGGAGAGAGGGAGGAAAGTAGCTGGGTGCTGCTGAGTTGCCTGATAAAAGCATGGGGCAGCGGATTCCCAGGTTGGAGGTGAGGAAGAGGAGACAGGGACACCTCCAGAGAGCTGAAGGTTGTATGCGCTTCTGAAATATTCTCTGGTGTCCAGATTTCCTTGTGTGGTGACTTCAACTCTTGTTAAACAGTATCAGTTAGGAATCGTAGGGAGAACCATTTAATGCAAACTTGGAGCCTCAGTGCTGTGCCAGTAGGCATTGAGCTGGAAGAAGTGGTCCAAAAAGCAAAGTCAGATCACTCCTAAGCTTGGGGAGGGAGAGGTACTACTTAAAAGGCAATGTTGACACAAGGCTGAGTAGGGCTGTCCCTAGTAGGGATTTCCTAGTAGGCTAGGAAATAGAGGAAGGATTATAACCAGTTGCGCTGATTTTAGGTGGGATAGAGTTAATTTTCTTCATAGTAGCTAGTATGGGGCTATGTTTTTGATTTGTGCTAAAAACTGTTGATAATGCAGAGATGTTTTAGTTATTGCTGAGCAGTTTTTACACAGTCAAGGCTGTTGCTGCTCGTCATACCACCCCACCAGTGAGTAGGCTGGGGTGCACAAGCAGCTGGGAGGGGACACAGCTGGGATAGCTGGCCCCAGCTGACCAAAAGGATATTCCATACCATGTGACATCATGCTCAGCATATAAAGCTGGGGAAAGAGGAAGGAAGGGGGGGACATTTGGAGAGCTGGTGTTTTGTCTTAGTCATGATGAAGCCTTGCTTCTCTGGAGGTGGCTGAACACCTGCCTGCCATTGGAAAGTAGTGAATGAATTCCTTGTTTTGCTTTGCTTGCGTGAGCGGCTTTTGCTCTACCTAATAAACTGTCTTTATCATAACCCACAAGCTTTCTCACCTCTACTCTTTTTATTCTCTTTCACCATCCCATTGTGCATGGAATAATCAAGCAGCTGTGTGGTGCTTAGTTGCCAGCTGGGATTCAAACATGACACCACTGGAGGATCAGATTTTTGAAGACTGTTGAAGGGAAATCCTGAATGGGTCTTATGATGGCACTTGATTGGTTGTGTTTGGGTGGCTAGGTGGACCCGTGGAGGGTTAGAGGTGTCCACATGGTATGGTGTGAAACTGTTCCTAGAGTTAAAGAGAGCTGTGACGTGTTCTGATGTCCTGGATGCTGGGCAGACCTTGTGCACTACCTGGCTGCTGCCCTTTCTCACATGCTGTTGGAGCCTCGTGACTCTGGCAGCTTTTCCCTTCATACATGTTTTTACTCTGGAGCTGAGTCTGAGAAGAGCAGGTGCTCCTTGGCTGGCTTCACCCTGCAGTCTGCTCAGTATGACCTGAGCTTCAGGAGAAGTGTAACTGTCTCAACTTTGTCTTCTTGATGTCTTCCCTTCTTTGCCAGGAGTAAACTGAAGTGAAAAACAAGTGACTGGAACAGAAATTAAGGAACGATTTGAAGAAACAGATTCATTTCCTAACAAGATCAAGTTTGAATTAAATGGCTGATAAACAGATCAGGTAACTTTTAAAAATTTTTGAGTTGTTGGTTGTGCTTTAGATTTTTCTTTTAAAGTCTTTCAAACTTAGTTCCAAATTTAATCCCTTTTGTGATACAGAAGGTTGAAGGAAATCACCTGATCATCTCTTCTGACCTTAAACAGTTCTGATTCCTTTTCTGCTTGTTTCTTACCTGCTTTTTTCCAACCTGCTTTTTTCCAACCTTCTTTTATTTTCTCTCTTTGCTGTGTTGTCACATCTCTGCTTTCTTCCTTTCTTTTTTCTCCCTGCCTTTTACTTTCTGCCCTCTGCTTTTTACTCTGCATGCATCTGTTCCTTTTTGCTTCCTCTCTCAAAGGTCAGCTTGACCTGCTGACTTCAGCTTGCTGACATCAAGGGAGCAAAGGCAGCTCCCATCCAGGCGAGGATGCAATGTTTGTAATTACAAAGTCCACGTAGTTGAAGCCTTGTGCCCTTCTAAAGCCAGTCAATGCTTGGGTGACTGCAGGAACATGAAGTACCAAAAATAATTAGTGACCCTTAAGCACATGGCAGGAATTTAAAAGCATTGGTCCTGGCATATGCAAAGGCAGGATTTGAGTCCTCCCTGGAAATGAATTTGGATGCATTTTCTGGAAAGATACAGTTGTACACTGTGCTTCCTAAAAGCTGTGTGAGATGGATCTTGACAGTCCTGCATGTGGGTTTAACTTTCTGCTGTTTGTGAAGTTGCCTCAGGTGACTCATATGTGCTGTGGGATTCCTCTGGAATTTTTTGTGGTCCTCTTCTAACTTCTGCTTTTTGAGGTTACCAGCTCAAGATAGGAGGGGTCAGTGGGTGAATAAAAACTGGTGACAGACAGCCACGATTTGGCAAAGCCTGAATGCTACATGCAAGAGGGCTGCCCCTTTTTAGTATATGCCATGATTAGAATATCTTCCTGTATGATTGCCTTCTGCAAATGAAAACAGTCCTGAGCTGTGCTGATAACAAGACAGCATTGTGGATTGTTTACGTACCTAGATTTGCCCGTCAGCAGTTACCCAATTTGGAGACCTCTTGGCATTCTTCTCTTAAGCCCATGAAGGGCATGCTGAGATTCACCTCAATTGAACCTGGTGGCTGTATGTCCCTGATAGCCTCAGCAGAGCAAAAAGATGTCCAAGGCCATTTGAAGCTTGGTATTTTGAAGAAAGGGCAGATGCATCCCCCAGCCCCTCTGATGTCCTCTTGGTAGTGTGAACAGGATCTTGCTGGCTACAGGGACTAGTTAAAAGGGCTGAGGAAGACCATTAGGAGAACTGGGATACCTTTCTATCCCTTCTTGTGTTAAACTGAGCAAATTGCTTTATCTGTATGCTAGCCTGTTTTGTCCCCATTTCACTAAGCCCTGCACACCTAGATAGTGAAAGGCAGAAAGCTAAATGAAAGTGCAGAAGCTAAATAGGACAGAGAGACCAGGCACAGTGGATTCTCATCCCATGAGAGAGCAGAGAGCACTGAGGTGAAAAGTGGGATGACTTAGTCACAAGGAAAAAAGCTTTTGATTCAGGTACAATGCCCAAATCCCTCACCTCTTCTGCTTGGGTCATCTCTCCCATCTATATGACCACAAATCTGCTGTGGTCACAGGCAGCCAAGCCAAGCAGATCTCTTTAAGCTTGAAGGATCTACCAAACCCCTCTTCCCTTGCAGCGTGCGTTTGTGATCCCTTAGCAAAATGAGATTAATAGCAAAAGACTAAAATCCACAGCATCAGTTTGCTGCAAGGTGAGATTGAGGGCATTGCACTTCTGCAGCAGTGCATATGGAACTTGATCTCAGCATCTTGCCAGATACTGCCACATAGTCTGGTGTACTAGTTTCCCACTTCGTTGTGCATGGGGGAACCTGGATGGTTGGATTCAGGTGTGATGGGGTGTTGGGCAAGGGGTTTTCAGCCATAAACAGAGATGCTCTTTGCAGCCCATGTTGCCAAATTTTTTGTCTTGCCCAGGGACATTAGACTGTTCTCCTTTATTGCTAGGGTCTGTGCTGAAATTGGGGAATATTTTGCACTTACATTGCCAGAAGGCAAGATGTTTGCCATGGGTCTATGTCTCACTTCCACCTTTTGTAAACCCTGTGATGATTTTGCTGTTGAGAGGAAAGTGTCTGCCTGCCCCAGGTGTTTCAGGGACACTTAGAGAAGTAATGACAGTGCTGAGGCTGAAAAGGGGCACTGGTTGTGCTAGCAGTGACCTACTAGCAGTGACTTCAGAGCTGAGTTTGGGGAGACAGATGTGATCCTGTCATGAAACACCCTCCTTCCCAGTGGTGCCTCCATCTTTACATGCTTTTATCTGGTCTCTAACCTCCTCTTTCAGTGTGACTGTGGGTAAAATAAGGAGGTGCTCTGAAATGCACGGTGCTCTGCAGTGCTGCTGGAGGGTGAACATGTTTGCAGGGTATGCGCTTGCAGAGCTTCAACCCACCATGGCATGGCCAGCCTCACAGCTGCTGCTTCCAGTGTGTAATGCAGTTGGTACCTCCATCCAGAGCATCATGTCACCCACCATCATGAAAGGCAGCATGCCTCTTCCCCCTAGGGAGGACTGAGCTGCAATCTAGCACTGCTGTCAGCCATCAAGTTAATATCCAACACATCCTGTGTTCAAGGAGACATATCCTGTGCTTTACTGGAAGGAGCCAACTCAAACAGGCTTCCTTTGTCTTGGTATGTAGTGGTTTATTAAGCATGTAAGTACTGGATGTTTTTTGTAATTGAAATTACTAGGAACCCATATTTAGTTTATCTAGCTTTCACTCAGTGCCCCTTGCAAGAATTCCCTGAGGGAACACACAGGTGAGCAGAAAAAGCCCCACATTTTGGAAGCACATGCAGGCAGCCAGGTTTTGATTTGCCTGAGAGGTATGAGCTCACCACTCTGCATCTGTGACAGTGCAGACTGCCAGTCCAGTGGTTTTGCTGGGCTATTTGCTTGTGTGTGTTCCCCTTGCCCTGAGTGGTGGGTCTGGAAACAGCTTCCTGGAGATGCAGCCATTCTGCTACTCTGCTGCCAGCTGGCTGCTTCTTCTGGGCTCATTGCCACATGATGATAGCTGCAGACATGTCATGAACCTCTCATTAGATGCATATCTGATTGTGATACTGAGAATCATTTGCCAGTAAACCTGCTGGCTTGGATGCCATCAGGCCCTGACTGAAGTCTGTCCACATGGTGGACTGTCCAGCACATCTTTTCTCCTCTAGGGACAACCGAAACTCTTGGGTCCTGGGGAACAGGGTTTTTCCTTGCTGTTAGCAATGTGTGGCTTAGCTCTTTGGCTCCATTCCATCAGTGGTTTGCCCTGGTCCTGTGTGCTGCTTTCCCTTCCTGCCCTGTATGTACAACAAAAGCCAAGCTTTGCCTTGAGGCAGAGCTCCCTTCATGCTGTGGGGCAGACAGCCTTGTTGAACAGTGACGTGTTAATTCCGGTCATGCAGAAGAGCTCCACTCTTCCCTTTTCCTCCCCCAACATTATCCCAGTGCTAAGGGGTTTTTCTGCATCTTGTCCCCTTACAGTTTACCTGCCAAGCTGATCAATGGAGGGATAGCTGGGCTGATTGGAGTCACCTGTGTATTTCCCATTGACCTGGCAAAAACTCGCCTGCAGAACCAGCAGAATGGCCAGCGGATGTACACCAGCATGTGAGTATCCCCCACATGGGCAGCATCCCCTGGGCTTTTGGTGGGGAGTTTTTCCACTTCGTTACCTCTTCCAGGTGAGTTCAGCATTTCTAGTAACTGGGCTGTCTCCAGGAAAGCCAGGGGACAATCTTGAACCAAGCTAGAGTAGATAAAGCAAATAAAGCAACTATTCAGGCTGCTGAGCCCAGCAGGTGAGATCTCTGCAGAGGACACATCTGTTTGCATCCTTTCCTGTGGAGCACCGTGTTTGCTGCTGTCAGGGCTCAGGTCCAAAACACAAGGAGCCCCATTCAGTTCTCTGCTGGGCCACAGTCAGGTGTATGAGGGAATTTCTGCCTGTCTTGTTTCCATGGCTCTCATATTGGAGGTTACTATCACTTCCTTTGCTGTGTCAGTCTTAAAAAGAGGAAGCAGTCACAGTGCTGTGTCCAGAAATACCCAGTGCTGCAGGCTGTAGGAAAAGAAGGCATGAATATATACAGCCAACCAAATTCACCTGCAATTTCTGTGGGATGCTTAGGGCTGTGTATCTGCTGTGGGTATGTGCACCGCACTCAGCACAAGATGCTTTATCCTAGGAACCAGAGTCAGGCCTTAGTTTTCCAAAAGTACTGCTGTCATTAAGGAGGGAGAAGGCACTAGGACTGATTATGTGTGTCCTGTCCTCCTGCCACTTTGTTCAGAAGTAGTGTAACCTGCTCCATACTCCTCCACAATGTTTTCCTCTTTCCTGCCCAGGAGAGTTTGAGGCCAACAGGGAACAGGAAGGAAATGCTCTCTATGTTGATGGTTTTAGTAGTCCCCAAGCCTCCTTACTCTAGTTGGTGACATATCATTATGCTTTAGCTTAGGTCATAGGTGCTGGTGTGCCACAGCAGCCTGGTAGCACTCTCTGCTCCCTGCATTTGTGTGCCCAGGCATGCTGGGAGGACACGGTTTCCCATCCTGCCTTGCTTCTCCTTTTTGTTGAGTCCTGCTCCTGTCACTGCTGGGGACGGCTTCTCCTCTCTGAGGATCGCTTCTCCCCCTGACCTCATAAGCAACAGCAACAAGAGTTTGGGTGGGATACAGGGTTTGTAGGGTCCGCTTGGGAGTGCATGCCAGGGTGCCTTATCTCTCAAGGGAGGTTCAGTAGGAGAGAGGCTTTTAACCTCCAACAGTTGAGTGCAGATCTGCTCCATAGCCAGGAGTTGTTGTGGGTTGAGGCACAGTTAAAGAATACAAAGAATTTACCCTGTATATTTGAGCTGAGTCCTTTAAAGTCCATGGCAAAGCCTGGGTGTGAATGAGTAATACTGGAGGTGTTCCTCTGGCATTGGCAGCAGCTATAGGGAAAGTAAGCTTGGGCTGGTGGGTATAAGTGAAAGGGTCTTTGGGGGCCAAGGGGCCAGCAGGGATAAGGAAGTAAGAGTGGTAACACATCCTCTAGATAGCATCCTGTGTCCTACCTAAGCAAGCATGGGAAGAGCACCAAGAGGATGCTATTACTGTGCACGGAACATGTCTTCAGATACACCCTTATGTTAGCTAGGGATTTGGGAGGGCTAGTCTGAGCTCCCTTGTCTGAGGGACTTATTTTTGGGGAAATACTGTATGTCTATCAATATCAGCTCTCAAAGGTGCCTGCTGAACACCTAGGAAGGCAGCAAGTTCATTAACAATTTTGGCTGTCTTGCTTTAAGACAGAATGCCTTGCTACTGCTTAGCTCAAGAGACCTTTGGCATCAGGGGAGTTTTTCTCTTGAAAGAGCCAAAGGCGCTTTGGAGCAGCCCTGAGGGCTGGAAAGAGATGGGCCTTTGGGCTGTGCTGTCCCAGGTATGTTACGTATTCTTTTAGTTGTCTGTTGGCTCTCTTTTTCCAGGCAGAGAAAGGAGCTGGGCATCACCTTGGCTCCGTCTTGCTCTGCTGCAGCTTGGGGGGCTGGGAGTGACATGCAAGACTTAGGGTGAGGCAGCAGGGCTGCATGAGCATGGTGGGGAGCAGCTCTTCCCGCTCCCCTCTCTGCTGTGGTTTGTTCAAAGCAGCACCACTAGCTTGGGGAGAATGCCTTGCCTCCAGCATTGTGGTGGAAGAGCTTGATGGGTGGGATAAGAAGAAAGGTGCCCTGAGATTCTGGGGCTTGCAAATATGTTTGAGGTGCTGCTCTCAAGAACAAGATGAGTGTTTGCAAGCTGCAGGAGCTGGGGTGGGATGTGTGAAAGGCAAGGTCCCAAAGAATGTGTGGAGTCCTAGCAAAGAGGGGAAACTCATTGCTGAGACTGTCATGGTGGGCTCTTCACAAGTAATGGGGGGTACCCTAGACCATACTTGACCCAAGCAGTGTCATAAAGCCCTCAAGGGAACTCTGTGTTTCCTTCTCTCCCATCTTAGCACTACTACAGAGCAGAGATTAAATTTACTCCTTGGTTGCCAGATTTCTTAGAAATGTATTCTTATTTTCATCAGTTACACTTCCCTTATTACTACTTAAAAGAGCCTTTTGTTCCTTAATTACATATGCATGCATGTGTGTGCACCTCTTCTCCCTTCCCCTATGGTCATGGCAAGTACCTTTCCCTCCCCAAAGACCCCAAAGCAACCTTCAGTCAGCACCTGAGCTACATGTGACCACCGTTCAGAGAGGGAGACTGCCAGGAGATCTGTGCTGCCTTCCTGAACTGCACCTCTGACTTTGTTAGGTGTGTGTTTGTGCCCTCCAAAGGCTTTGAGGCGTTCCAGCACTCTGCACAGTTTTCCCCTTTGCAGTAAATGTAGTTGAAACAAAGAAGGTGATAGTTTTCCCCTTCTAGCAAACCTCTGCAGCTGTGCTCTCTCCATGGTGGGAGCCTGAGTGCTTGCTGCTTGCTGTGGGACCCGATGTCTAAAATAAGTGCTTTAATCTGCATGGGAGGTTCCAAGTGACTGAGTTTCAGGTGTCTGTGTGCCTTGTATCGAATTTCACAGAACAGGTCAAGCAAGTCAGCATTAGGACTTTTTGCCCCTTTTATTTTCCTTTCAGTGCTGGATTTGAAAATGTGCATGGGGATCTGCTTGTTAGAGCATCTCATGTACATTTGCTACAGAAGACCCTGGATAAACAGCCCTTGCAGTGACATTTTTCTCTTCTGTCTTTCTAGAATGCAGACTGCATGTGTGGGGTGAGCCAGGGGTTTCAGAACCCCTGTGAATTAGGGGCTGAAATTGGCCTCACGGCTGAACGGTGACACATTGGGTGGCTCATGTGTTTCCTTTCTTGGTTCAGGGTTTTGCTGACAGATTGTAAATGAAAACCATTCCAATAGATTTCTTTGCTCTGCTCTCACCCACCTTTGAGCTCCTGTGGTTTATCTGTCTCTGTTTTGTTTGTAGGTCTGACTGCCTCATTAAAACAATTCGGTTGGAAGGCTACTTTGGCATGTACAGAGGTAAGTAAACCCAAGTTTCGCATGACACAGCATTTGCTTTGGAAGCACTGGTGCATAAATGAGAGGAAATCCCATATTCTCTGGCTTACGAAGCAATAACCTAGCAATATCAGAAGATGTGGAAAGGTACAGCTGTTTCTGAAAATAAACTCCTCCACACCACATGTCTGCTCAGGTGTCCTCCCTGTGGCTGTTTTGATGTTAAACTGTTAACTGAAGTTCCTCTTTCTAGCAGTTTAGGTGAAGCTGCTGGACTTCGTTTCAGGACTGTGTGTGTGTGTTTCCCAGCTTAGGCATGGTAACTTTTGTCAGAGGAGCAGCAGCAAACTGCCTGAAATGTTTTGTGGTTGATGATTGAATCTATGTTCACCACCAACATGGCCAGGCCTGCTGTCCCATCTAGTTGATAGCTTATCTCCAGAACAAGCTGTCTCTCTAGCATGCCCAAGCTTTATTCAAGTATTAAGACAAGCTGCAATTAAAAGAAAAAAAAGTAAAAATAACCTGCTCCGAGAAAAAACTTCCTTGGGGTGGTAAGATAATCAAAGGTTGGCTCATGGTGGAGCTGCAGCTGTTTGGTCATTGTATGCTAACCTGCTAGAAATCTCCTAGCTCCTTGGCTTATGCTGTTGGTTGGAGCAGTGAGTTCCTCAGTTGACATTATACTTTTTCTAGTTCAAACACAAAATCCTTGAAAGCTTTTAAAGATTTTGAGAAGAGAGGAACCTCAGGCCAAATTCTGACTTTACTCATAGCAGAGGAATGTGCAGAACACCTTCTTGGCTTTCTGCACAATCCAACTGGCTTAACTGACCTTGAACTCTGGTTCATTTTATATACTGGTATTCAAATGCCTGACTATGCAGCTTTTATCTCTGAGGCATTCAGATAGCATTCTTTGTGGCATTCATTCACTGGTTAAAGTATTGATTTGCTTAAGTGAGTCCTTGGTCTTTGCTTTTTGAAGTGGGAGTCCAGAGATCCTGACACCTTGCTGTTGGCAGCAGTAGCGTCTCTTGCCACTTCTTCCATAGCTCCTAAGGAAACACAGACACTGCAGCCAGCTGTCCTGGGAGCAGGCGCTGGCTGTTGAGGCAGTGTCTCTTGCCCAACTTGCTGGTGGGCGTTTTAGGGGAGTGGGGTGGATGCTGGGGATGGATTGGCTGCTTTGCACCAGCTTTCCTGGGAGCAGACAACAAGACAAATAACCCTGAGGAACCCTGGCAAGCTCCATCTTCAGTGCTAGGAGTGACGTGTTCCCCTTGATTTTTCTCAGAAACTAGCTGCTTCTATGTTCCTAGCCAGGAACATAGCTTATATTAACTTTGTCTGTAAATATGCAGTAGCAGGCCGCTTGCTGGAGAGCAGAAGGAAGAAGCTGTTCCTGGAAACTTACAGGGAAGACAGTTGGACCCATCAGGGCTTTTGGGAGAGACAGCTCAGTCCTGTAATTAGTAGGGTGTTGGAGGGTATGTGCACCTCTAGGCTACTTTTCACTCCTAAGCGAAAATCTCAAAGGTTGCAGAGGGTTTTGCATAGTTTTTGCTTTTCCCAGCCATAATGAGTCTGGTCGGCTTCATCCATGTCCCACTAACTTTGTACTTCCTCTGTTCAGGGACCTGATAGTGGCTTGAACTTACTTGTCACCTCTGACTATTCAACGGATAGCTGGGTTTGGAGGGGGCTTTTGTGAATAGCTCCAGCTCCTTCCAGAAATTCAGAGATATTTCAACACAGCCAGGGTGCAAAGCCAAGTCCTCCAAGTACAGCAATCCTTGTTGCTGTGCCTCAGTTCTGTGAGCTAACATCCGCAGCCCTTCCCACCCTGCTAGGGAGAGGATGGGCAGGTAAAATATATCCATGATTTGTGAAGAATGTGAGTGCTTTTCTGGGAAGAAGGTAGAGAGATGTCTCTGCCTTGCAGACAGGGGAAATGGAAATCAGATTGTGGGATTGGTTCCTGCTCCCTCCATCTGTCCCAGTTTCCCAGCAGAAGTTGCTGTATGACTCATAAGCTCTTATTTTCAGCCTTTAAGCTGAAATTGGGAGGATTATATGTTAATGTGCTAAAGTGGCAGCTGCTGTGCCCCGTGGAGGAGTCACAAGTAAGTCAGTTATCACTGAAGGGCGCTTGGCCTCTGTTGGAGGACAGAAAGGGTCTGCTTGGGTGGAACCATTGCCACTGAGTGACTTCGGGTCTCCTTCATGTGTGAATCAAAGCTCCTCCTTGCAAACAGGAGAGAGGCTTGAGCTTGTAGGATGCTTTTCTGCAAATCATCCCTTAAGAAGTGTGTATGGGCAGATGTTCCTTGCTATTTATGAGTAGCCCATAGTGAATTGTGTGATGTATCCCAACATTTTGCTCAAGTTTTTTCCCAAAAGTTACAGGGATTCTTGGGTTTGTTTGAGGGAGGAAGAGGAGGAGGTTTTTTTCTTTTTTTATCTGTAACATCTAAGTAGCAGCAGTGCCTTAAAGCTGGGTGCTGCTGTCTGGCCCTGTCTGTGCTCAAGGGATGATGGGGTGCTGCCTTCAGACAGGATGCCAAGTGAATCCCTGATGCCTGAGGGCTCCTGGACCATATGGACACCAGTGCAAGGGGACCTTAGAGAGGTGATCTCTCTGCTCCCTACTACAGTCCATCCAGAAGCCACCTTTACCCCAGCACGTGTCCTGGGGAAAGTCCCACTGCTGTTTGCCGACCAGCCATTTACCCTAGCTGGCAGGAGCCAAAGGCCTGGATCAGGCTGGTGAAATGCCCTTTGCTGTTGATGATGTTTGGAGGGTAGCTACAGTAGTGTGGCAGCCTTCCCTGGCCTCTACTAATAATACCTCCCACATGCACCAGTACTGCACTGGGAATAACTCAATCCCCTTGTTATGGTGGTATGTAAAGGCTTCTATGATAAATGTGTTTTAATAACAAAACCCAAGGCTCAGTGAGATAAGGGCATTTACAATTTCAGTTGGCAAACAGCTAGTTTTGCCTCTACTTGATTTTGTTCTTTATAGTGCTTCCATACTCCTTTTCAAAATACTGTCTATTTTTTAATGATTGCAATTTCTTTTTGCATTCTGTTTGTCTGTCATTGCTTCTGGTACATGTAGCATTGCTTATCAGCAAAGGTTAGCTTTAATTAGGGAAATAGTACTTTGCATAGTTGAAGATAATAATTGAAGATCTATGAGACTTTGTAAAAAGGTGGAAAACACTGTGGAAAGCATACAACAAGCAGCTGAAGTGTCTAATTCCTCCTCCTCCAGTGAATTGAAGCTCGTATGGATTGTTGAGGACAGGGATTATCCATTCTCTGCTAAGCAGCTTTACTGAAAATATCAAAGATGTAGGAGAAAACCCAGGTTCATTAGTTTTTCTCTGTATATTGTGTGTGTGTTTTTACCCTCTATTTGCAATTGAAGGAGAAATTGCTGTGAAAACCTCTTGGTTCCTGGAGGAACTCAGTACATGGAAGCATCCTACCTTTCTTGCTTGATGGTTTGGGGTTTGTTTTCTTTCTTTCAATGAACCCTTTGCACTGGGGTTAGATTAGCAGTTTTATTCTTTTCTCTTTCTCTCCTTGTTTTTCCAAGGAAATGGTTATTTGTGCTGCATGTCAGTAATGTGAAGGTGTTTTACTTTCTAGCCATTTCTAGTGGGGTTGAAATTGTCTTCAACTTGGCATTTGAGGAAATGCTTCATGGGTAGCCACTTAAAAACCAGGCTATATGGATTTTCTTTGTAGATCCTGATATGATTGACATTAAAAGGTAGAGGTAGAGCATGAGAGTCATATCTATGTGGCTTCTCACCACATGCAAGAGCCATGGCAGCAGAACATGATGTGTAAGAACCACATCAAACTGAAGCAGCACAATCACTGGTTCACTTAAAAGTTTGCAAAAGCCAGGAGTGTGAGAGGGCTGCCTTACTCCCTGGCTAGTTAATTTGGCTCTTGTAGAAGATGATGGCATTTGTTGGATGTCATGGCCAGTGGGGAATTAAAGCACTGGCTTAGCTTGCTATGAGGCAGCATTACTCTGTTTTCTGCAAAATCTGAACGTGGCAGTCAGAAGGGGGGAAAATGTGTTGGGCTGCCCAGCCCTACCCAGCAAAGACTGTTTGTTTTCTTGCTGCAGTTTTCCACGTGATGGAGATGTGTCCTCTGAGTGGAAGATGTGGAGTACCGTTTCCTGGTCCCGGTTGTACTGCTTCCAGAAGTCCTAGTTGTGACCTTGCTTCCTAATCTGAGGAAACTCCCCCTAAACTTATGTTTTTCTGTGTTTAATTTAGGAGTTCTTTAATAATTTTTGGAGGGAGGAGAGTCCATCTTGAGCAACAGAGGACTGGGTTGCCTTTCTTTAGGTGTGTTGATCCCTTAAAGCTTCTGTCAACGTGTGTTCAAACCTCCTGAAAATTAACCCTGCCGGGTCTTGGGAGCCTCATGGGAGTGTAGTCTTCTCTGTTTGCTTCTCTGGAATGGAGCTTTGGGACAAGTTGCTCAAATCTCTACAGAAACTTTAAATGTAAAAGGTATACCCTAGTATATGTGTTTGTCCTTGCAAAGCTGTTAATAGGCCATTAGCAAATCTCAAGCGAAGCTTCTCTGGAGAGCTTGGATCTCAGGTATGCTTCAGTGCCAGCAGGGAGAGCTTGTGGTCATCCACAGGAGGACATGTTAAGGCATATGATTTAAAGGGAGGATAATATTCTGGGGCTTTAATTGTGCAAAATCCAGTAGACTCAGAAGGGACTGGCCCTCCCCCCACTCCATTTCCACCAGGGCAGCCTGAAAGCTGCCTCCCTGATGCTGTGTTGCATTCATGCTGGTGTCCATGGTCAGCCAGGCCATGCAGAACTTCCATTGTGTCAGGCACAATACAGGGATTTGCTGTTTGTTGCTCCTGACAAAAGGGCACTCCCGTGGGTGGTGGGGGCTTGTTTACACCCCAGGTCCCCCAGCAAGCCCTGCCGTGGTGCTCAGAGGGGAATTTCTGCATGTTGGAGCTTGTGGACAAAAAGCCACTTCAGTGGTGGCTGTTCTGAGGGTGACACCCAGTGGTGATATACAAGAGATGCCACTTAACCCCAAGGGTTGATCTAGAGCCGACTGACTTCTTTGCAGCTGAGCCCGTTGACTTCAGCCAGCCTCTAGGTCTTTCAATGGCTTTTCCATATGTGGGCTGCCTGGTAAGCAAGCTGCTCTGCTTTTGGTGGTGGTGGAGCAGGGACATTAGCAAGAAGGAGGGGCAGGGGGCTTTTGCTTCTCAGCATCACAAAATATTTGCAAAGGAACAGGGTCTGGTTATTAATTCAACTTGTACTCCTTTCTTGAAAGTCTGATCTGTATCCTTCTGGATTCATAGGAATGCATCCTTGGATGAGAGAAGAGGATCATGTATTCCTGGTGGGAGGTGGTAGTGAAGCTAAAGAAATTACAAAAAACTTACTGCAAATAGAGTAGAAACACATCAGGCATGTTTTCAAAAATTCAGGGTGTTGGGAGGCAGAAGTCTTAATAATTTCCAGTGGTGTTTTGTATTTCTGAACCCTATTGGTGCATTGGGAGCTCTTCTTCACCAGTCCTTGGTTTTGAGCAGGAGTTACAACACATTCCTGAAAAATTCAGTTAATGGTTCCTTTATTCTTACTCTCCAATGGCCTTTTCCTCTCGCTTTTCCAGGGGCTGCAGTCAACCTGACTCTAGTGACACCAGAAAAGGCCATCAAACTGGCAGCCAATGACTTCTTCCGGCATCACCTCTCCAAAGACGGGTGAGTAGTGAGTGCAGACCTTTTGTGTTCAACTTCAAAGACACCATCTCTTGGGATAAGTCTAGTGAGATGTCAGGGCAGAGGTGAAATGGGGTGATGTGCTCACTGAAACATGAGTTGACCTTGAACAGCTCAGCTGGTGATTACATTCAGACCAAGGATGTAGTGTCTAAAATGGAAAGTGAAAAGCACGCCACTGAATGACTGCTCTTTATTCAAGCTTCTAAAAATAGTCTCAGCTCTAAGCCAAGGTCAGCATACCCAGAATTTGTAGGCAAAATATTTGAGAAGAACTCAATGGCACTGATCACTGCTCAAACAGCTGCTGGGAGGATCCTTGTCCTCAGCATCCTATTGGATGTTGTTACGCTCTTTCTGGCTTGAACAGATGGCAACACAAGTTCTGTAGGCCCCAAACTTAGCATTCCTCTTGTCCTTTTGTAACTTTAAAATAGTTTTAGAGAGGTGGTGAATCTGAATTGACAAAGGGCACTTGCAGCACTGCCCAGCAGCTGACCTGCAAATAAATGCTGAAGGAATATAATTATCTGTTTAGCTTGCAAGTGGGGGTTGGTTCATGTGAATTATATGTAAGTAAAAGATGCTAGCTGAGCAGTTGGGAGGGGCTGGACCCTGAATATTTACTGCTCTTTTCATCAAGATACTTCCCTTGCAATTTGGAGAACACTTGTCTCCCTTCAGGCCAAGACCTTTCTCCAGAGACAGCCAGTGAAGGGCATTGTCCCTAGTCCTACTTGGGATGTGATCCTGACTCTAACCATCAGCAGTGGTGGGGAGGAGCCTCACTGAAAATGCTAAGCTCTGCCTTGGTTACTTGGTTTAATAACTTCCCATAACATACCATGTCAGTTTTGGCTGCTGCAGATCAGTGGCTCAGAAACTTCAGTGCAGATTGTGGACTAACACAGGCTAAGGATCTATTTTTTTTCAGGTACTTTTTTTTTATTATTATTCTAGAGTCTTTTAAAGTAGCAGCTAACATACGGATGTGTGAGTCACCGGCTTGCAAATATTTGCGATTTTGTCTCTTCACATAGCGTGTCTTCTGTGCTCTACTCAGATAGTGGGAGGCAAGAATATGCTCATTGCTCCTTGCTTTTGTGGTGGGTCTGATCCATGCAGCAGACAACACAGTGGGCTCTGGCATATTGCAGTAGACAGAAGCACAGCTAGATCTTTGCCACCACCTACAAAGTGAGGGCTTAGTAGGTTGTAGAGGGAAGATGAAAAGATGCCAAGCTGCCACACATTGTACTGCCACTGAGAGAGTGTCCCATGGAAGAAGTCAGACCAAAGTATTTGGCGTTTTGTGAGAGCAGTCACTGCTCTGATGTTTCAGCCATAACATGCCTGTTAGTAGACGTTCTACGCTGTGAGAGTGAAGACTTCCTCACAAGACAAATGTGCGTGTCTGCCTCTCAGTGCTGAAGCAGGCTTTGAGCAGTTGTTTGGGTAAATGGTATGCAGCTGATTCTGCAAGCAGCTGAGGTTTTCACCCAGACCTCTTCCAGCTTGACTTCTGGGTTCCTGACTGATCCACATATGATGTGAATCATGTGCTGTGCTTGATTCAAAATAAAAGAGCTTGAGAGTTTTGCCAAGAGTTAGCCACCCTGTGCTAAAACACATGCACTGATGGGACTGGCACTACAGTGACCTGGAGCAGGAGCATGAAACCATTCAGGTAGCAGGGAATCTTTGTCCCCTGACATAAGGCATTTTTAACTCCTTTAGAGAAAATAAAGGTTGGGCCACAGTTAGGTGACAAGAACTAGGCACCATGTGGAGTTAGGATCACTCATCTCATTCATGGGGGGGTCTTTGATCAATGAAATGTGTTCAGTTCTGCTCACGAGGATAGCCTGTGTGAGCTGAAAAGAGAGGCAAAGCCTTGATACTGCTGTCATAGATGATTTAAGTTGTTTCTAATTAGAAATGTCACTGCAAAATGTGATGGGAGAGAAAATGCCATGCAGGTTGACTGTGGCTAGTATAGGCTATGAACCTAGGATCTAGCTGGAAAGTCTGGTTCATGCTGCCACCCTTACTTAGTGCATGGGGAGGAGGGAGTGATGGAAAAGGCCATGACATTACCAGTGAGGATAAGGACCCCTAGAAACTGCAGGGCAGCTGCTTATCATGGGATCCTTTTCCTCCGTGCCAGGGAAATTTCAGGCCTGGGGACGGAGTATGTAACTTGCCAGAGGCGTTGTGCCTGGCCATGCTGCAGTTGTTACACTTACGCTGCAAGTTGCTAACTTGCCTTGGGCAGTTCACAGGGTCTTTTCCCATGTGGCAAATAGGAGTGATGTGAGGGGCCATTTCATTGAGTCATGAAGCTGTGTGCCCCCCAAGAGTTTGCCTGGCCCTCTGTCCCTCTTTCCAAGCTGGTTGCAGCCTGCAGGTTTCTCCCTTGAGATACTTCTGTCCCCTCCTCCCCAGCTGTCTTTGTAAGACAGGGCAGGATTAGCAGTGCTGAAATCCAAACACCTCTCCTACCCAGGGCAAAACAGGGTACAAAACAGAGCAAAAAAGAGTACCTGCTCTAGCAGGGGGTTGGACTAGATGACCTTCAGAGGTCCCTTCCAACCCCGACAACTCTGTGAATACATACCTGCTGGCACATCGTAAGGCTGGGCCACCTATTTCACAACTCCACTTAAAGCCTCGATATGAACAACAAAATAACCCAGAGTTAGAATGGTGAAGGTTCAAGTTGCCTGGCATGTCAGTGTGTTTTCATTTCTGGATATGTAATTGCAACAGTCAAGGTGTTACATGGTGTAAAGCACATCTGAGGGAGTTAGGCTTAGTGTAAGGCTGGGGGCTGGTTTTTCATGGTGAACCACCAAGATCTTGGTTCAGCTCCACCAAAATCCTTTTTGCACAAGCCAGACTATCTGCTTTAGATTTGTACTATGCTGTGCTCTTAGGCCAGCATCCCTAAGGATGCTCTGCTGCTTTTCTGACTTAGACCTGCAAAAGTCGTCTAGACCTGTCTGATATGATGACACAGTTTGAGTGTGTTTGGATCAGGATTAGGGGCAAGGCCAACAAGGCTGATATTGCTGTGGGAGTCTGCTATAGACCTCCCAACCAGGGCAGTGAGGTGGATGAACTGTTCTATAAACACCTGGGTTAAATCTGGTGGCTGTTTGCCCTTGTCCTTGTGGGGGACTTCAGCTTCCCTGATGTCTGCTGGAACTATAACACAGCAGAGAGGCAGCAGTCCTGGAGGTTCCTGGAATGTGTTGAAGATAATGTCCTGACACAGGTGGTGAGTGAACGAAGCAGGGAAGGTGCCCTGCTAGACCTGCTCTTTGTGAACAGGGAAGGGCAGGTAGGAATGTGATGGTTGGAGGCCGTCTTGGACACAGCAACCATGAATTGTTAGAGTTCTCTGTCCTTAGAGATGCCAGGAGAGGGGGCAGCAAAACTGCCACCCTAGACTTATGAAGGGCAAACTTTAACTTGTTCAGTAGCCTGATTGCCAGAAGCCCTTGGGAATCGGTTCTGAAGGGTATAGGAGTCCAGGAAGGCTGGATGCTTTTCAAGAAGGAAGTCTTGAAGGCTCAGTAGCAGGCCATTCCCATGTGCTGTAAGGCCAGTTAATGGCATAGAAGACCAGCCTGGCTGAACAGGGAGCTTTGGCTGGTGCTCAGGGAGAAAAAGAGAATCTATGGCCTGTGGAGGAAGGGGCAGGCCACTCAGGATGACTACAAAAATGCTGTGAAGCTATGCAGGGAGGGAATTAGAAGGTCCAAAGCCCAGCTAGAAATTAATCTGGCCTCCATGGTAAAGGACAACAAGAAAAGCTTCTATAAGTATATTAATAACAAAAGAAAGACCAGGGACACCCTCCATCCCCTATTAGATGCAGGAGGAAACATAGTGGCGAAGGATGAGGAAAAGGCTGAGGTGCTTAATGACTTCTTTGCCTCAGTCTTTAGTAGCAGGACCAGTTATATAGAGGGAATCCAGCTCCCTAAGCTAGGGGACAGGGACTGGGAGCGGGATGACCCCCCGATAATCCAGGAGGAGATGGTCAGTGACCTTCTTCACCATGTAGATGTGCACAAATCTATGGGGCTGGATGTGATGCAACCAAGAGTGCTGAAAGAGCTGGCAGGGGTGCTCACCAAGCCACTTCCCATAATTTACCAGCAGTCCTGGCTGACTGGGGAGGTACCAGCAGGCTGGAAATCAGCCAGTGTTACGTCCATATACAAGGAGAGACGGAAGGATGATCTGGGAAATTACAGGCCTGTTAATCAGACTTCGGTACCAGGGAAAGATACGGAGCAGATCATCTCAAGTGTCATTATGCAGCACATGCAGGACAACCAAGTGATCACCCCCCAGTCAGCACGGGCTCATGAAGGGCAGGTCCTGTTTGACTAACCTCATCTCCTTCTATGACAGGGTGACCCACCTATTGGACTGTGCATGTTGTCTACCTTGACTTTAGCATGGCCTTTGACACAGTTTCCCACAGCATTCACCTAGAGAAGCTGGCTGCTCATGGCTTGGAGGTGCATACACTTTGCTGGGTAAAACACTGGTTGGATGGCTGGGTCCAAAGAGTTGTGTTCAATGGAGTTGAATCCAGTTGGCGGCCGGTCATGAGTGGTGTCCCCAGGGCTCAGTGCTGGGGCCGCTCCTGTTTAACATCTTTATTGATGATTTGGATGAGGGGAGAGAGTTGCACCCTCAGTAAGTTTGCAGGTGACACTAAGTTGGGTGGGAGTATCCATCTCTTTAAGGGCAGGGAGGCTCTGCAGAGGGATCTGGACAGGCTTGATCGATGGGCCAAAGCCAACTGTATGAGTTTCAATAAGGCCAAATGTTGGGTCCTGCACTTCAGCCACAACGACCTCCAGCAGCACTACAGGCTTGGGGAGGAGTGGCTGGAGAGCTGCCCAGCAGAGAGGGAGCTGGGGGTGCTGAACATGAGCCAGCAGTGTGCCCAGGTGGCCAAGAAGGCCAATGGCATCCTGGCCTGCATCAGGAATAGTGTGACCAGCAGGACCAGGGAGGTGATCCTGCCCCTCTACTCAGCCTTGGTGAGGCCACACCTTGAGTACTGTGTGCACTTCTGGGCCCCTCACTACAAAAAGGACATTGAGGTGCTGGAGAGAAGGGCAACTAGGCTGATTAGGGGTCTGGAGAACAGGTCTTATGAGGAGTGGCTGAGGGAGCTGGGGCTGTTCAGCTTGGAGAAGAGGAGGCTGAGGGGAGACTTCATTGCTCTCTACAACTACCTGAAAGGAGGTTGTAGTGAGGCAGGTGTTAGCCTCTTCTCCCTAGTGACTAGCGATAGGACAAGAGGAAATGGGGTCAAGTTGTGCCAGGGGAGGTTCAGATTGGATATAAGGAAAAATTTCTTCACTGAAAGGGTTATCTGGCATTGGAACAGGCTGCCCAGGCAGGTGATGGAGGCACCATCTCTGGAGGTGTTAAAAAAACGGGTAGACGTGGCGTTTCAGGAGATGTTTTAGTGATCATGGGGGTGTAAGGCTGATGGTTGGACTTGATGATCTTGAAGGTCTTTTCTAACCTTAATGATTCTATGGTTCTATGACATTGAATGCCTTTGTTGCTAAGCTTCTAGCACTTGTCTTGCTTGAAATGTGTTACATGAATTTGAGATCCTTATCTGGTTAAATCTTCATGTTCTACCAGTATTTGCTGAGTGTGTCCTCCACAAAGAAATGGAAGACACACGTGTGGACTAGAGAGAGTGTGGTAAATCCAGCATGACCCAAAATAGCCTCAAGTTACACAACAACTTTTAGCATGCATTAATTTTATTTTTTTTTTTCCTTTGGAAAACTTAGTGCTGAAATGAACTTGCTTTTAAACTGCTAGGAGAAAATGTGGCATTAAGTCTGTTCTTGAAAGGCCATACTGAAAAGAACACCTGTAGTGTAGGAAGCTTCTGGCTGCAGATTGCTGGAAAAGTATTTTGGGAATGTCTCACTGCAGGTTTGTGCTAGATTCCCTTTTCCCTGGCCATCCTCATGAAAGCTGCTGGAGTACTGGGGCAGCAGGACCTCATGTGGTACCTCGTGCCCTTGTTGGTGCACCCAGCTTCCTGAGTCTGGAGATGTCTGTTCCTGCAGCCTTCTCCACCCTGCAACTAGCTCTAGGGTGCATTCCTGCCCATACAATGCTTTTCCCCTCCCTTTGGTGCAGGAAGGATGTGTACTTACAGGCTGGAGGACTTGAGTTCTGCTTCTTTGCCTGTTTCTGTTTTGATGTCGAGACCATTATGACAACCTACAGCTTCTTGTTTCATGAGGAAACAAAACTGTGTTGTTCCTCCCAAGCTGTCCTGGTCATTCAGGAACAAGAGAGGCCTGTTTGAGTGCTGGAAACCCCCTTGGTATGCCATGGAAGGAAGGAGGAGAACCAAGATACTGAAAAACCTGAAGGGCACTCTGTGACCCTGGTTGAGAAAAGGTCAAATGTCCTGTGATGATTTTGGCCTAAGAGCCTCTGCAGTTCCCAAGAGAATAAGAAGATGTGACCCACAGAGAAGTCTTCAGTCAGGTCCTCGTTCCTGTGCCAATCTGTGGTGGCTGGACCACCTGGCTGTGGAAGGTAGGAGACGAGAGAGGGGAAACTTCCAACCTTCAGGCTGCTGAAAACAGATGGGATTTCTTTTTTCCCTCTGGATTTCTGAAGCTGGATGTTTTGAGAGACCCATCTCACAGCTGCTGTTAAAATAGCAGCAGCTTCATTGTCCAGAGCAGAGGATGTGAGAAAAGGAGTCACTATGGCTAAGTGCAGCACTTGGGTATGAAGTTAAGAAAGCGATTTAATTCGGTAGTACACCAGCATGCCTTTAAAGCGCATTGTTGAATTTGGGGTGCTCAGTGTGTGAGATCTCTTTGATAGATGTAAATATTGCTTACTTATTATGTCCTTTTTGAATTTGTGTGTTAAACACTTCATAAAAAACAATCCCCTTAAAGTGTGCTGCAAGATTTAATGTTTATCTCCAAAGTGTTGACTGCCAGACAGCTGTTGTGTTTGGCATGGGTTTGCCAGGTTTTGTTGTTAATTTTTCAGGTTCTTGGTTAAATACTCTGCCTTGGCTGCAGTGTCTCATGGCTTCTTATAAAAGCCATTTCTTGCTCATAAAAACTCTTCAGTGTCCCTGTATAGGTTTCCTGCTGCTCTTCTCCAAGGTGTGCTACTTCCTTATGTCTCCTGTTCTCTTTCATCTTTGCTTTCATGTTGTTTGCTGTTCTGGAGCAAAGGCTGGCAATGTGCTGGCTTAGCAGCTTGGATTCTTAGGAAGACAAGCATGATTGTGTCAATTGTGTCTTTGCTGATGCAAGCTAATTTTCCTTCTTTCTCCTTCCCCCTGCCTTGAAGCTTTTCTCAGAGAAGACAAATAGCCAGCTGTAATTGTGAGACAAGCAAGGCACTTTTCCTTCTCTCTCATGCAGATGAGACTGGACCTTGTTCTTCATTGCCTTCCCAGATGATGTGTCTCCCCAGTGCTCCCTTCTTTATCTACTCCACTTTAAAATACTTGGACCATCTCTTCTGTTGCATCTCTTTATGTAGTCATTGCATGGCCTGGTTGGTCCTTGAGTTGCAAAATGCTCATGGACAAGGCTGTGAAGAGAGCGTCTTGATTTAGGAAGGAATGATGGTGCTGCTAGTCCTGGTGCTGAGCTGTTGTGTCACCATGCACACACTGTACTTTGGTCTTTCTCTGGACAGGAACTCTTGTAGGCCAAGGCATCCTCCCCTGTGGTTATCCAGTGGATAGACACTTCTTTAACGCATATAACCCTCATCCAACCTACCCGGGCTTGTAGGTGGGGGAATCCAGCCCTTCCCCTAGAGAAAGAGCCAGTTAAGAGCTGATAATCTCATTGTGCCTGTTCAGGGGTAGCCGTTTGGGGGAAGCTCTTTTATTTAGCACACAGAGGCTCAGGGAATTACAGTAGGTTGAAGTTGTTGACATCAAAGGTCATCCGAAGGTAAGTGGACTTTCAACTGTTACTCTAGAGGGAGCTAGAGATAGGCTGTTTAATCACAGAATACACCCATGAGAGGAGGATTGCCCTTGTCTCCATTCCAGGTGCATGTCTTGGGACAAAACATTGGTTGTGTCTATATTCAACATTCCTAGATGTCTTTCCCTGTCCATTGTTCATTTCCACAGATTTTTTTAATTGGAACAAAATATTTGAGATCTCCTGCCAGGGCAAAACTGATGTAATGGGTGCTGGCACAGAGTCGTCACCTTCCTCTTGACTTAGTCCAAACATGCAACACAGAGTTCCTGCAGCCAGGGGTAGGTTGTACCATACCTGGAGTAGCGTCTGCTAGAGGAGAATTTAATCTGGTGATGTTACTTTGAGGCGGATCTGTCTCACATTCAGTGCTTTGTTTTGCTTGTATGAGGCAAAGCTGGCACTAGAAATGAGAGGGAGCTTGTAGTGGGAACTTTATTGCTTTTCCATTCCCCAGTGTCACAGCTCCAGCTTTTCTGAAGTACTGTTACAATATCTTGTTGTTCCCTCTTGGAAGATCAGGAGTTGGGTTATAGGGACTCACTGGCAGTTTGTGCACGTCCCAGTGTGGCTGTGGCAGACAGGTTGCCCTCCCTTTGAAGGACAGCTCCTGTGTTTTGGTCCCCTTATCCACATCAAAGATCCACTTAAATTGTTTGAAAGCAGCTGAGGCTAGTTTGAAACTCTTGGAGAGCTTTCTACAATCTGTTGGGTTGACAGACAAGAGACAGAGGTTATTTTATGATTGAGGAAGGTGATGTTTAAGCTGGGGACAGTAGCCTCTTGGGTAGCAAATAGAAACGTATGGCTTTGTATAGATGCTTCCTTAGGTCAAAGATTTCCTGTCTTTGGAAATGTTGTCATCCTTTTTTCAGAATGGCTGGTTTTGGTCCCTACCTAAGCACAGTCAATTCCTACATGGTCAAGATTTTTCAGAAACTTGAAAAAAATCCTACTCTCCTCCCATGTGACATCAATATACCAATGCTTTCAGAGATCCTAACTTTGGACTGATGCATTGCTCTTGAGAAGCCCTTCATAAAGCTCTAGTTCCTACTTCTTGACTTTGTCATTTTTCAGCTCTAGTTTGAAACGCTAATTTAGATTGAGCATGAATTCTTCTCCCCTTCTCATTTGATATTGTAAATTTGTCATTAATTAATTGCATTTCAGTTAAAAAAGTGGAACAACTGATTTCTGCCAGTGCAGAATTTGGGGCTATTCTGTATATTTAACACCTTCTTGCTGTGATGAAAGATGGTTTCTGCGTTTGTAGAACTAGATCCTAGCTGGTGTTGCAGCTTTTGAAGTTAGTTGAGATGTGCTGGTTTATAAACCACTGAGGATAAGGCCTGTGGTGCCTTAAATATTTAAACCCCTGTGTCATCTGGAGATGAACCGTTTTCAAACTCCTTTTATGTGCAGACTGATGAGGTTTTGCAAAGGGAGTTTGACCCCTGTATGGCAAACTTAAATCTCCTGACAAAAGATTTGCTTATCTTTAGGCTGTTTTTTTCTTGGACTCCCCTGAGTTACCAGGATATGTAAAACAAAAGCTGAAAGCCCGTGTTCTAGATTATTTTGATATACCTGTTTGACATCTCTAAAATACACCCCCACACAAAAATCCTTCTCTGGGTCACACTAGCATAGCTCCACAGAGTTCAATGAAGTCAGGCTGACTTTTGTTGGCTGGGATAATAGCCCACAAATGAACATGTAGGGCAAATCTTCCTGATCTTTAGAACTGGTTATCAAAGTGGTTGCCCTGGAGGAAAGCCAGGAGACGTGTACTCCAGGGATGCTCCAGGGGTCTGGCTAAAGTGGGAGATGCTCTGCTGTGCCATAGAGGGGTACTGGCAGCCAGCTCCTTTGGGTGGTTTGCTTCCTCCTACGGCTGGGCTAGGGGTTGAGCAGCCTTGCTGCTGATTGTATTGAGCTGCACAGAGACTGGTGCTGTGTGTCAGGCTGCCCAAGAAGCACAAGTTGGCCACCTCCAGGTGTCAGTGCCAGGAGGGACCTCTGGATTTGGACACCCTGATACCTGCAGATCTCCAGGAAAGCTTGCTGTGCACACTTCAGCGCCTATACGGGCAACTCTGTGGGAGGGATCATTCTTTGCAGCTTCTCATCTATGGGGGTATTTGGAAAGGGGAGACCATGAAATGTTCCTCCCTTCAGCCTTACAGGAGAGCTCTATATTTAGTCACTGGTAATCTCTGTTGTGGCTCTGTGCCTCTAATCCCCTGCTCTGATATCCTCCCTGGAGAAGATGAGAGGTTGAGAAATCGGCCCGGCTGACGCAGTGGGCCAGCAGGATTAAGGCATAACTCCCCTCCTTTTCCTGTAGGGTTGGCAGTGACACTTTTTTGCTGGCCTGAAGTGCCACAGCTGTGCTGTGTGTGCATGTGAAACCCCTGGAGTGTGGCTTGGTTTTGAAAGGGAGTAGGGCATATCATTGTGGTACCATTTTTTGCTATAGTGACTGTTTTTGCTGTAGTGTGGGGACTTGCCTTGAGTAGATTAAGATGAGGTATTGCTGCAGAGGCAGGGCTGGCGGAGTAAAAGTAGTACTTGTATTTAAAACAAAAAAAAACAAAAAAGAGGCTTTTTTCCCTTTGGCTGTGTGATTGATAGGTGCTTTTTTTCACTTTTAGAAAAGAGCAGATCAGAAAAAAATCAAGTTGGTATTTTCTAGTGCCAAGGGGTGAGATTTTTTATAGGGTGAAAACTTATCAGTTTCTGAAAATGGAGGCTTTCAGAGCCTTTGCATCCTGAGTTCCTGTTCTTAGTCTTAGCTGGGCTGTTTCATGGCTTTGGGGTGGAAGGACCTATGAAATGCTGCATTTTGTTAGGCAAGAACATATCTCTGATAATCCTTGCTCTCCAGTGCAGAGGATGCACAAAGCTGCAGTGCTTGGAGTCCATGCCTTGTCCCTCAGGGAAGACCAGTTTAGTGCAAAGGCTACTTTTTTCAGGTTTGGAAAGGCTGGTGCGGTGAAGAAGCTCCTAACCACAGGAGAACTGCCTCCCTGATGCTCATGTTAGTTGTTTGTTTCTTTTGCTTTGATCAGAAAACTCCAAAGCAGCAACTCTTAATATTTTCCCCGCTTGCTCCTTGCCTTGTGGTCTCTGTTTGTGGTGATGTCGATGGTGTTTAAAGGACTAGGCTGGCAGAAAGAAAGCTGCTTATCCCCCTTTAGTGCTCAGGTCCTCTGCCACCTTCTGAAGCAATGCCCTTTCTGAAGTCTGTGCCCTGACCTGGGGCAACACTGGGCTGGAAGAGAGCGGCAGCTCCCTGGGGGTGGGAGGGTTGTGTCCTCCTATCTGGCTGTTCTGACTGGGATTGTGGCTTTTTCTGAATGTGCTGTTTCTAGAGCCAAAATGGGTCTATTTTTTCCAAATCAGCTGATACCAGCCGAGGTGCCAACCCCAGGCTATGCTGAACTGTCAAGCGTAGTTTCCCCATCCCCCAGGCTGCCTCTTCTGTAACCCTCAGGGTCAGAGGTGTGCCCTGAGCCCCTGCATCCACCTGCCTGGTGTTACTCCAGGCAGCTTCCTCTGACTGACTCTTTTCTCTTCTGGCAGGAAAAAGCTGACACTGCTGAAGGAGATGCTGGCAGGCTGCGGTGCGGGTACCTGCCAGGTGATTGTCACCACTCCCATGGAGATGCTCAAAATCCAGCTGCAGGATGCAGGACGAATTGGTATGTGGGCTTCTCTTCCTTGTGCACTGAGCAGGCAGGGGGGAAAGGGCTGGGGACTGGGCTGTCAAGGCAGACTGGGGAGGGAATGAGTGAAGAAACCCCTTTTGCTTCCCCCTGCTCTCCCAAGTCAGAGGTATCTCAGGCTGTAGCAGAAGTTTCTCTTCCTCTTGCCAGCTCTTTTCCCCCCACCCTTTGTTCACCTGGCTTTGCAGAGGCCCTTGCGATTATAAGAAGTGATGGGGTTTTTTTGCTCAAAGCAAGAAGCTTGACAAACGAAACAGTAAATGCTGTTGGTGGCTGGAGAAAGACAGGAGAGATGACTGGGTGATCAGTTTTTGAGTGATTAAAACTTGTTAGTTACTGTGCACCCAAGTAGGGATTAGCATCCTCCAGTGCTTTTCCTGCAGTGCTTCCATCTCCATCTCTTCTGATGTCTGTTCTCTCTCATCTACACCCTTGTAGCACCTCCCTAAACAGCTTCCCAAGGGGATATATCCTTTCCAAACGACTTGTCTCCCCTCGGCACTCGTCGAGGTGAACAACTCCAGTGCAGTCACGTCAGCGTCGAGGAAGGGAATCGACCAAAAAAGGGGCTTTTACTGAGCTTCCCTGAGCCGGGACAAGCCTGGACAGCGCCGGCGCAGGGCAGCTCGTCGAAGGCAGCTGAGGAGGAGTGGGCGGAGCCCCCCCCGCCCCCACAAGAGGCGGCCCAGGGAGAGCCAGCGCCAAGGGTGGGCAAACAGGGCATGGCGCTGCTTCAGGGGGCTTTGCTTCAAGATTGTCTGCAAGGGTCAAGGCTGCTCATCCTAACTAACTAGGCAGAATGGTGAGTGCTCGGCAGAGAGCCAAGGCTGCAGCTCTGGCTGGGGGTTCTGCACCATCCACCCCGGTGGTGACTGATGCCTTCACCCAGACAGAGCTGTTGAAGGGAGAGGTTGCTGTGCAGACCTCAGGCTGTGGGAAGCGCTGCAGTGAATCTACAGCCTGGGGGGTAGAGGAGCCCAAGGAAGCTGGTCAGTGTTAAAGGATCATCTCCTCCAAGCCCAGGAACAATATGTCCCAACAAAGAGGAAGGCAGGCAGGAATGCCAGGGGACCTGCATGGATGAACCAGGAGCTCTGAGACATTCTTAGATGTAAAAAGAAAGTCTACAGAGGGTGGCAGGAAGGACAGGTAGCCTGGAGGGAGTACAGAGAAGTTGTCCAAGCAGCCAGGGATAAGGTTAGAAAAACTAAAGCCCAGATAATATTAAATCTGGCCAGGGACATCAAGGGTAACAAGAAAAGCCTCTACAGGTATGTCAGTGATAAAAGGAAGACTAAGCAAAATGTGGGTCCTCGCCAGCAGGAAACAGAAGACCTGGGCATGTGGGATATGGAGAGGGCAGAGGTACTCAATGACTTCTTTGCCTCAGTCTTCACTGGCAAGGGCTCTGGCCATACCCCCCGAGTTGCAGAAATCAAAGGCAGGGATTGGGAGAAAGAAGATCTGCCCACTGTAGGAGAAGAGCAAGTTTGAGGCCATCTAAAGAACCTGAAGACGCACAAGTCCATGGGACCTGATGAGATGCATCCATGGTTTCTCAAGGAACTGGCAGATGAAGTTGCAAAGCCACTTTCCATCATATTTGATAAGTCATGGCAGTCTGGTGAAGTTCCCTCTGACTGGAAAAGGGGAAACATAACTCCCATTTTCAAAAAGGGGAAAAAAGAAGACCTGGGGAACTACAGGCCAGTCAGTCTCACCTCTGTGCCTGGCATGGCTTCACCAAGGGCAAATTGTGCCTAACAAGTTTGGTGGCTTTTTACAATGGGGTCATGGGGTTGGTGGACAAGGGGGGAGTAATGGCCATAATCTACCTGGACTAGTGCAAAGCATTTGGCACTATCACACATGACATCCTGGTCACTAAATTGGAGAGATACAGATTCAATGGATGGACCACTCAGTGGATGAGGAATTGACTGGATGGTCGCACTCAAAGATTTGCGGTCAACGGTTCAATGTCCAAATGCAGACCAATGACGAGTGGGGTTCCTCAAGGGTCAGTACTGGGACTGATGCTGTTTAACATCTTTGTTGGCAACATGGACAGTGGGAATGAGTGCACCCTCAGCAAGTTTGCTGATGACACCAAGCTGTGTGGTGTGGTTGACACCCTAGAGGGAAGGGATGCCTGCCATTCAGAGGGACCTTGAAAGGTGAGTCCATGCCACCTCATGAAGTTCAACAAGCACAAGTGCAGGGTCCTGCACGTGGGTTGGGCAATCCCAAGTACAGTTACAGGCTAGACAGAATGGATTGGAAGCAACCCTGTGGACAAGGACTTCGAGAAAATTGCTTGATGAGAAGCTCAACATGAGCCAGCAATGCATGCTTGCAGCCCAGAAAGCCAACTGTATCCTGAGCCGCATCAAAAGAAGCGTGGCCAGCAGGTCAAAGGAGGTGATTCTCCCCCTTTACTCAGCTCTCATGAGACCCCACCTGGAGAACTGTGTCAAATTCTGGAGCCCCTGACACAAGAAGGACATGGAGCCCTTGGAGCGAGTCTAGAGAAGGGCCACAAAGATGATCAGAGGGCTGGAGCAGCTCTCCTACGAAGGCAGGCTGAGAGAATTGGGGTTGTTGAGCCTAGAGAAGGCTCCAGGGAGACGTTATAGCAGCCTTCCAATACCTGAAGGGGTTCTACAGGAAAGCTGGGGAGGGGCTTTTTACAAGGGCTGGTAGTGATAGGACAAGGGGTAATGGTTTTAAACCAGAAGAGAGTAGATTTAGGTTAGACATTAGGAAGAAATTATTTAGTGTGAGTGTGGTGAGACACTGGCACAGATTGCCCAGGGAAGTTGTGGATGCCCCCTCCCTGGAAGTGTTCAAGGAGAGATTGGATTGGGCTTTGGGCAACCTGGTCTAGTGGGAGGTGTCCCTGCCCTTGGTAGGGGCATTGGTCCCTTCCAACCCAAACCATTCTATGATTCTCTTATGTTGCGGCGAGAGCTCGGACTAACGCCCCACGACCAATGTGATCAAGCGAAAGCCGTTTATTGTAAACAAATGCCTTGCTATATACCTCATTGCCTGGTACACATGCTGTAAGCCATCCTACTATTGGTTAAATGCTTTTGTCCACACGAATAATGCTTCAGTCTGATTGGTGCACTGCTACTGTCCATATACCTGCTTCTAATACATGATTGGCTACTAGCCCTAAGCACACAAAGTCCTTACATAGCATGATCTCAGCACCTTTGGTATCTCGTTCCTTCTTCTGCAGGTGGGAGTTATTTCTCTTCTGCTAGCTTTCTTCTTTCCCAGCTATAATTATCCCTCCGTTGGCCTTGAGATAACAGTAGTGCAGCTAAAGTCTCTATAGCACAATTAAGCTTTTATACCAAAGGCTGGATTGCTCACATGCCCATACTTCTGCAAGAAAATCTTCCACACTCTTACTCTCTCTTTTTTTCCTCCTGACAAAAACAGCAGTTGTCTTGGCTGAAACAGTAAATAAAATTCTTCCAGTGCACTGGATTTGGAAGAAGATTGGGGTCAGACTCAAGGGGCTATGGGCAGGATCTGGCAGGCAGAGGCAGGAGGTAGTGCAAGCTTTTTTGGCTGAAACATTGTAGGGTGTTTCTGATGGAGAATGGAGACCAGAGCCTGGGATGGAGACTGTGGGGGAAAGAGCTGCTTGCTATCACCTTAATCTCCTCCAGAGATCAGCCTGGAGTATGGCCTTTTTCCCAGGAGCACTGCATGACATGGTTTGATGCCACATTTGTGGCCCTGGAAAAATTGTCCTTTAATCTCTCCTTTGATGTGACATTCCTGAATAATCAGGGATTTCCTTTTTGTTTTCTCTCTTTGCTTTTTTTAATGCAGACCTTATCCTCTTTGTGTGTATTATTTTTAAAATGTTTGAGGAATTAAGCCTTGATTTGAGGGTTCAAAAGAGGTTTTTGCTGCTGTGAACAGCCTGTTCTCTGTGTGGCAGGAGACCTGTGGTGTGCCGGTGGCAGCCAGAGGATTGCTTACATGTTGATGTGATCTCCATCTCCCGGCCAAAGAGTGGAAATGGCATCAGTTTGAAAAGTTTGGGAGAAAGCAGGTTGCATTTGTAAGTGTGGCTGAGGAGCTCCCTAGGTGAATGATTGCCTTCAAGGGAAGGAAGCAAAGAACAGAACTGTTGAATCTCTCGTTTAATATCTTTAGTTTGTCCTAGGAGGGGCTTGGGGGCATAGCTGGAAGCAGGTACTTTCATCTGCCTGCTCACAGCAGCCCCTTTTCTCTGCACTGCTGAGGCTGTGTGTGATAAGCTGCTTCTGCTTAGGTAAAACTAGTTGGTAAGAGCACTCAGCATTGTTGTGTGGCAGCAGCCAGCTCCGAGACTGGGACAAACTGAGTTGTCTCAGGCTGAGGGAGATGGGCAGACAGGGAGTTAAACCTTGCAGAGCACCTGGCTGGCCTTAGTCTCCATGTTTTGGTGCACCTGGAAATCTGCCTCTTCCTCCTTGTCCTGTGGCAATAAGCAGCGAGAGACTGCTGTTGAGCATCTTGCAGACCAGTGCTGTCTCTACTCTTCCCAGCGGCACAGAAGAAGCTGATGGCAGCACAGGCCCAGCTCTCCTCTTCCTCTGCGATGGGGGCAGCGGAGCCAGCAGTGGAAACACGCACCACAGCAACACAGATAACAAAGGAGCTGCTGCGGAGCAAAGGCATCACAGGCCTCTACAAGGGCCTGGGAGCCACGCTGCTAAGGTAGGATGGCAAGAGCTCGGGCACAGAGTAGCAGTGTTCCCAGCTCTGAACCTAAAACATGAGGGTATGATACTGAAAAGGGGGTGTTGACTTCAGGGGGTGTGGGTTTGATTTGGTTTGGTTTCCATGCACAGGTTTTGCACTCTAAAGAAGGGAAGGTCATGGAAACAAGGGAGGCTGCCTTTTTGCTCCTGGAAGATTTAATTCTGCTGCTTTCTGTGGAAGGTTTTCGTCCCCTCCATGGTCCATATTTTAACACTGTAGAGAAGGACTTGTGAACTAGCAAAGCAAAACTGTCAGCCTGAGTCTCCAGAGTGTGAAATGGGTTGTGACCCATGGAGCATGTTGGATGCAAGGACTGGTGCCCACTCTGACACTCTTTACTTCTGGGCTTTCACAGAGTGACTCTTCTTTATTTTTAACAAAGGCAGAGCTAAAGCAACACCCAGTGGGGTGGGAGGCAGGATAAGAAACCTCCCCTAATTAACAAAAGTGGACAAAATTTTCAAACTCTGAATGTGCTGGGGTCTTCTATTTGCATGTTGAAAAATCAGTGGGAGGCCACTGTCTCCACAAGGCTGTGTGCCTTCCTTGGGCCTGTTGTCCTTTGTGCAGTCAGTTTTGCCTCTGCTAAATTGCAGCTCCTGTCTGCATTGGAATCGCTGAGTTGGAATGTCTGCATTGCACTCCTGATTATGCTGCCAACACATGATGTTTGCAGCCCTTCCTTTGATACTGTTTGTTGGTGTCCTGCTCTTGCTCATCCTTGTTCTTCTTTCTTCCCCTTCCTCCCTCCCCACCCCAGGGATGTCCCATTCTCCATTGTTTACTTCCCGCTGTTTGCAAACCTGAACAAGCTGGGCCAGAAAGATGCCAATGCCAAGGCTCCGTTCTACGTGTCCTTCCTCTCTGGATGTGTGGCTGGCAGTACAGCTGCAGTGGTGGTCAATCCTTGCGATGGTGAGTCTCAAATAGCCTGTGCTAGTGGCCTGGCAACAAGTGGCAGGAGTCAGAGGCCCAGAAGTGAGCTAGATGAGGAGGAGGGTGACCATGCCAGCCACTTCACAGCATGAGTGCACAGAGAGATATAGGAGGGGAGCTCTGCTGTCTGAGCTGCCTTCAGCTCAGATGATGTTTCCTTCAGCTGAGCTATACCTTTGGCCACAGCTTACACACAGGTTTGCAGTACTCGCTATGTAAGTTAGGAAGAGGGTGTAATTAATTTCAGTCATTGTTCTGGTTTAAATATTAAAGGTGAACCCCAAACAAACCAGAGGACAGAATTGCTCTCTATTACCCCCCCTCCACCCTCCCAAGGGAAGATAGGGGAATAAGAAAGAGAGACTAAAACTTCGGAAATTGAAACTAGAAACAAGTTTACTATAACACAAGGAAAAAGGGTAAAACGTGGGGTGGGATGGAATGGGTAAATATTTATATACAAATATACAAAACCAATCTCGATGATGGCAGGGATATGGGGAACGCAGGGCCGGTCCAGGAGAGATCCACGGCTCCTCACAGCACCCGATGTAGTTGGATTCTGGAGTGAGCCCGTGGGAAGCTGAAGGAACCAGCAACACACCCAGTAGGGGGGAAGGAGCAGGAGGAAGGAGAGCGTGGCTTCCAGCTCTCCTGGCTCTTACAGATTGTGACAGGAAGTGGGTGGGAATACTGACCCCTGCCAGTCTCTCAGGGTGCTAAGGACCCCTCTCTCTCCAATAGGTGTCCAACACACTGCCGGGGTCTCCCAAACCATAACATTTCACCCCTTATTCCAAACCATTTCCTGTCACACTCATTCACCAGGTTGTGAACTGTCCGTATGCAGTATAGTTCATTGAGTCCAGGCTCTGGATTTTTTCATCCATCGTGGCAGTCTCTCAGAGCAGAGGAGGTGTCACAGGGCTCTTGGGAGTTCATGCTCTTGTTCTGCAGGTTCTTTCTTGGGCGCCACTGCATTCTCCTGGAGAGAAAACACTGAAAACAACTTACTACTATCATTCAGTAATTAAAACTATAGAACCCAAACTAAACGCTCTCAGGCAGTGTTAGGCTCCCCTTGTGGTACACACTGAACTTCACCATTCTCCTGCATTACCCACCAAGTATGTCCAGGACCTTGAGCAGAGACAACCCCATGGATGGGTTGGCCTCTGCCTAAAGCAGGGTACACCCAAACAGTTTTTCCCAGTAGATTCCTTTCACACACAACGGGGACTTTATCCCCATCCACTGTATGTAAAAGGTTTGACTGGGCAGGTCCGGCTCGGTTGACAGATCCCCTAGTATTCACTAGCCAAGTAGCTTCTGCCAAATGTTTATCCCAATTTTTAAAAGTCCCACCATCCATTGCTTTCAGGGTGGTTTTCAGCAGGCCATTGTAGCGTTCAATTTTGCCAGCTGCTGGTGCATGATAAGGGATGTGGTATATCCATTCAATACCATGCTTTTTGGCCCAGCTGTCAATTAAGTTCTTCCTGAAATGAGTTCCACTGTCTGACTCAATCCTCTCAGGGGTACCATGTCTCCATAAGACTTGTCTTTCAAGGCCCATAATAGTGTTACGAGCAGTGGCATGAGGGACAGGATATGTTTCCAGCCCCCCAGTGCTTGCTTCCACCATTGTAAGCACGTATCACTTGCCATTACAAGTCTGAGGAAGGGTGATGTAATCAACCTGCCAGGCTTCTCCATACTTGTATTTGCACCAACGTCCATTATACCACAAAGGTTTTAGCCGTCTGGCTTGTTTGACTGCTGCACGTATGTCACAGTCATGGATAACCTGTGTAATAGTATCTAGAGTTAGATCTAAACCTCGGTCACGGGCCCATCGGTATGTTGCATCTCGTCCTTGATGCCCAGATGTGTCGTGGGCCCACTGGGCTAAAAACAGTTCACCTCTGTGCTCCCAGTCCAAATCTGTTTGGAACACTTTAGCTGCCTGGTCTGCTTGGTGGTTGTGTTTCTGTTCTTCAGTGGCCCGGCTCTTTGGTACGTGGGCATCTACGTGCCTGACCTTTACTGTCAGTGTCTCTAGTCGGGCTGCAATATCTGCCACAGGGAGGCAGCCCAAATAGCCTTCCCTCTGCGCTGCCAATTGTCCCGTTTCCATCCCTTTAGCCACCCCCACAAAGCATTTGCTACCATCCAGGAATCTGTGTAGAGGTAAAGTATTGGCCACTTCTCCCGCTCTGCAATGTCTAGGGCCAGCTGGACAGCCTTTACTTCTGCAAATTGGCTCGATTCACCTTCTCCATCCTTAGCTTGAGCAACCTGTCTTGTAGGGCTCCAGACAGCAGCTTTCCACCTCTGCTTACTTCCTACAAGATGGCAGGATCCATCTGTGAAAAGAGCAAATTGCTTTTCATGATCTGAGACCTGATTAATATGGGGGAGCTTCCTCAGCACAAGTCACTATCTCATCTGGTGGCATTCCAAAATCTTTGTTCTCTGGCCAGTTTGTAATCACCTCCACCATGCCTGGGCAATTTGGGCCCCCTGTTTGAGCTCGCTGTGTTATCAGGGACATCCACTTGATCCAGGTGGCATCGGTGGCATGGTGTGTGGATGAGTCCCTCCCTTTTATACATCCATTCCAGGACTGGCAGTCGAGGTGCTAGGAGCAGTGTTGCTTCTGTACCAATTACCTCAGAAGCAGCTCGGACTCCTTCATAGGCAGCTAATACCTCTTTTTCACTTGGGGTGTAATTGGCTTCCGAGCCTTTATACTGCCGGCTCCAAAATCCCAGGGGACGACCTCTCATCTCATCAGGTGCCTTTTGCCAGAGGCTCCAGATAAGACCAGTGTCACCTGCTGCAGTGTAGAGCACGTTTTTGATTTCCTGTCCCATTCGGACAGGTCCCAGAGCCACTGCATGGACTATCTCTCACTTTATCTGTTCAAAGGCCTGTTGCTGTTCAGGGCCCCATGCAAAATTCCTTTTCTTTCAGGTGACTTCATAGAGGGGTTTCACAATCTGAGCATACCCGGGAATGTGCATTCTCCAAAACCCCACAGTGCCTAGGAAGGTCTGCGTCTCTTTCTTGTTAGTGGATGAAGCCATAGTTGCTATTTTACTGACCACATCCATAGGGATGTGTTGCTGCCCATCTTGCCATCTGACCCCGAGGAACTGGATCTTTCTGGCTGGTCCCTTGACCTTGCTTCTTTTTATAGCAAAGCCAGCTTCTAACAAAATGTGGATTACTTCCCTACCTTTTTCAGACTTCCTCTGCTGTATTACCCCATACAATGATGTCATCAATGTATTGCAGATGGTCTGGAGCTCCACCCTTCTCCAGGACAGTATGGATCATTCTGTGGCAGATGTTAGGGCTGTGCTTCCACTCCTGGGGCAGTTGATTCCAGGTATACTGGACACCCCTCCAGGTGAAAGCGAATTGAGCTCTGCACTTTGCTGCTATGGCAATGGAGAAAAACACGTTAGCAATGTCAATAGTGGCATACCATTTAGCTGCTTTGGATTCCAGTTCGTATTGAAGTTCCAACATGTCTGGAACCGCAGCGCTCATCGGTGGTGTGACTTCATTCAGACCACGGTAGTCCACAGTTAATCTCCATTCCCCATCAGGCTTCTGCACTGGCCATATAGGGCTGTTAAAGGGTGAATGAGTCTTACTTATCACTCCTTGGCTCTCTAGTCGACGAATCTGGTTATGTATGGGGAGCAGGGAGTCTCTATTGGTGCGGTGCTGTCGACGATGTACTGTAGTAGAAGCTGTTGGTACCTGTTGTTCCTCCACCTTCATCAGGCCCACCACAGAAGGGTCATCGGAGAGACCAGGCAGGGTAGACAGCTGTTTAATGCCCTCAATCTCTACAGCTGCTATCCCAAAGGCCCATTTATACCCTTTCGGGTCTTCAAAGTACCCTTTCCGGAGAAAGTCTATACCAAGGATGCATGGAGCATCTGGGCCAGTTACAATCCGATGGGTCTCCCAATCATTCCCAGTCAGGCTAATTTCAGCCACCAATACAGTCAATTCTTGAGACCTTCCAGTGACTCCAGAGATGGTGATGGAGTCTGCCCCTCTGTGATTGGATGGTATCAAAGTGCACTGTGCACCAGTGTCCACCGGGGCTCTATAACTCTGTCGTTCTGTTGTGCCGGGCCACCGAATCCACACTGTCCAATGAACTCGGTTATCCCTCTCCTCCACCTGGCTGGATGCCGGGCCCATCTTAATTTGAGCATGACATCCACAAGTGACACAGGGGTTTGTGTGGCATGCTGGACTCACATTTGAGTCTGCCACCCATCTGCTTGGACCAGTGGTTGCTTCTTGGGAGCCGGGGCAGTCATCATTCTGGGACCATTATCCCTAGAGGCACCACCCTTCAGCTGCTGTACTCTTGCACGCAGAGCAGCGGTGGGTTTGCCATTCCATTTGCTCATGTCCTCACCATGGTTGAGCAGAGTAGACCACAGAGTCCTTCGTGTTGGGTTCTGCCCAACCTGAACTGGTCTCCTAGGAGAGCCCCTGTTTCTAATGGCTGATACATGGTTCCAGTCAGGAGAGAAATAGGTGGTTTTCTCCGTCTCCAGTCTGTATACCCTATCGCCTAATGTCTTCCACTCCTCAACCGTTTTTTCCACAGCTGAGACACGGGCATTCAAGGGGTTAGAGATACTGTCTGCATACTGCCTTAGCTGATTAGCAAATTCATCCACAGTTGGTAGTGTTTTGCCGTCTCCTGCAAAAACCCTTCCTCCCAAAATGGTGGAATACATAGGAGGAGCACACGGTGCAAGCTTCTTTAACATAAGCTTACTACATGGCAGCTCATCAGGGCTTTCAGGTGTGTCCCCATTACTGTAGATGACATCCCGGACTGCCATCTCTCTCAGATAAGCCATGCCGGGGTCTCCCATATTCTTCCCAGGAATGGCTGCAAACATGCCCCTGAAAAGGCACATTTCCATATGGAGTGATAGTATGTGGACCATTTACATGCATATGGTCATGGACAACCAGGGAGCCTCAGATCTATGGCCTTTTTTCCTGCTCCACAGCATCTGCCTTAAATACCAATTCAGTTCCTCTACTGTGAAAAATACCAGAAAGTAACTCCTCTCTCCCCAACATCGCACAGACTCCAAGGTGTAAAGAAATATAAGAACAGCATTGTATATTTTAGGGGAGGGGTCGGGTTTTGGGTGGCTGTGCTTTTCTTTTATCTGTTTGTAAAGGAATGGGTTTGTTTTCCCCTGGTTTGCCGATAAATATATGAAAATAGTCTGTGTGGTGATCTTGTTTTGACTGTGTTTCAAAGATACTACTTTCAGGGTGGCTCTTGCCTGCTGAAGTGTGCTACATTCCCAGTCCTCACCACTGTCTCTCTTCTCTTTTTCCCAAGTGATCAAAACACGGCTGCAGTCCTTGCAGAGAGGAGTGAATGAGGACACCTATTCAGGAATCCTGGACTGCACCAAGTAAGACTCCTTGTGAAGGAGGCAACCTTATCAGATGTAGGGCATCTGCTGCTCCCTGCTACCAGGCAGTCAGTGCAGCTTCTAGACCCAAGTAGCAGCTTCTCTGTTCCAGGTTCTCTCTGAACCTGTGCTTTTATCTATCTATCTCTCTGGACAGATATATAGATATATAACCAGATATATACCATTCATATATATAGGTATGTAAAAGATAACTTCTTCCTATTTTGAGTAAGGTAAATATAGAAATTATATTTAAATGCTTCTGCCCAAGCAGAGCACTGAGATTTTATTTCTGTAAAGGAAGGCAATGCTGTGGTTGTCTCTCCCAAGGCCCCGTTGTCTGACAATCCTACAGCATTAAGTCTCGTATCCCTGCTAGGACCGTTCTGAACAGCGGCTGCAGGAGTACTGAGTGGGTTGTCCCCAGCCACACTCTGAACCTTTGCTAAACTGGGGTCGGGCTGCTTTAAAACATGAAAGGAATTTCAAAAGAAGTGCTCTGCTTCTGTATTGCTTGTTGTAGCCAGAGTCTCTTGCCATCTCACTGTGTCTCATACTGATGGTGGAGCTGGCCCCAACTTTTGAAGAGAGAAATCTCTTGATGCAAGCATGGGGTTGTCTTAGCTGTACATCCAGATCCAGGCAGACACTCCTGCTCCTGGCCAGATGTAGGGATGGGGTATGTTCCTGCATGGCCATTGGCAGAGCACATGGGGGATGGTGGATGATAGGCTGTGGAGACAGTGCCAGGTGACAGTGCTTGCCTGGGTTTAGCCTCTGGAGGGAAGCAGAAAGCCAGAGCATAGCCAGGGACTTTCCTGGTGTGGTGGAGGGGTGGGATAGATGCTTACCTGTCTGTGCCATTTCTCTCCAGGAAGATCTGGCAGAAGGAAGGGCCCATGGCTTTCCTGAAAGGGGCGTACTGCCGAGCCCTGGTCATTGCTCCTCTCTTTGGCATCGCACAAGTTGTCTACTTCATTGGCATTGCAGAGTTCCTGCTTGACATGCTTCCCAAGCACCGGGCCTAGTCCAGCATGCCTCTGTGTGCCCCTCGCACCTTCTTCAGCACTGAATTCATCCCCATATTCATAATCCATGTCGACTGATGTCAGAGCAACAGCACAAAGGGTTCGCGCAGGGATGCTGAGGGCACTTGGTCTCCAGACAAGCAAATGTGGGGAGGGAGAGAGTCCCTTTTCTGTCTTGGTCTGGAACCTGCTCCCTCCTGCTCCTTCGACGGACAATACCTAATTATGTATAATTTTTTTCTCTTTCCTTTTGTTTTGTTTTTCAATTGTCATTCTTAATGACACTAGTAAGCACAGACTGGGGGAAAGAAATAATATGAACCCTCATCCACCCCTGTCCTCTTCTTTCTTCCTGGAGTTGCCAGCTATCTGAGGAGGAGCTGGAGGGGCAGCTGTGTCCCTTCAGCTCCTCCTCAGCTCTTCTGGCCCTGGGTTGAGAGTGGGCACTACACGAAAGGGCCTCATCTCATTGCTGTTGGAGGCATGGTGCAGGGGATGCTGGATCTGGCAAGTTTGTTGGCCTGGAAACCTTCACCCCTCCCTTCTCCTTTTCTTGAAAACAAGTTGGACTTAAATTAACTTCTTGGAGATCAGAGGAAGGGCAAGGGAATCATTACTATTGATTTTGAATTTAATTTTGTTTTAAAGCAAAGGGATGTCCTTCCTAACTAGGTGTCACAGGCACATGTGGGTGAGGTGCAGAGATGAAATGTCTGCTCTGTAGGGATCATGTCTGTGGGATCACACAAATGTCTGAAGGTGCTTCAGTGCTTGGCTACAGGCAGGGGAGGGTAAGGAACTTGGGATCAAGTTATTTTTGTTTGTTTTGGGGTTTTCTGTGATTTTTTTTTTTTTTAATGCAGGGGTTGTGGGGAGAGAAAAACAAACAAGAAACCACTTACATTCCTTCAGCTTTCCCACCCCTGGGATGATAAAGCAGTGTCCACAGGTGTAGACTAGCTAATTTTTTTATTTTTTTTCCCCCAGCCTGCAGTTCCCAACCTCTGGGGAGCTGCGCTAGAAATGTGGCACCTGTGTGCTCACCTTGCAAGGTGAAGACACAAGGTCTGGTTGTGCTTTGATGCTTGACTTGGGCATGTTTAGAGCCAGGTGGTGTTGAAGAGGCAGAGGGTTCTTGCACCCTGAGCAAGGAGCTGTTTGTGTGTACATGATTACTGCATCAAGTCCTCTGGATCACAAAAACTTGTCATCCCGCTTGCTTCTGGGGTGGTGATCGTTGGGTGGCAGGGGGCAAATCCACACCTACATCTGCCCTGTCAAAAGGACACTGCCCCAGCTAACATTGCTTGTCAGAGGACTTCTTCATTGAGTACTCTCTCAGGCTGTGTAATGAATTCTAGTGTAACTGTTCTGAAGTGTGATCTTCTCCATTATTTATTCTATTTGGTGCAATCCACCTGACTTCAGTGTTTAAATTAAATTCATCAAATTCACTTTTCATTCCTTCTTTTTGCTTTGTTCTCCAGGCACTTGCTTGTTGTTTGTGTTTGAAATGTATATTTAAATTAATTTTTTTTAAATCTCTGTTTTTAATGTTTAAAAGAGAACCACCTCTGTATCAGTCTTCTTTTTCAAGACCTGTATGTTGAGGGCCTTCTTCCTTGGTGCATTCTTTTTCTCTTAGAAAAAGGTGTTCTGTGGCTGATTTGTTACTTTGTCACTTTGCATATGTAAGTGATTTTCTTTCTTTTTCTTATTTTGCTTAATGATTTCCTCTGTGTATCTGGGAAAGAATCTGTGCAAAGATGATGATAGATATCTGTGCTGTGTGTAGTGCTGTGATGCTGCTCTTGCTCTGGATTTCTCTTGAGTGGATTAAAAGAGAGAGATTTTTTTATATATATATATTTTTTTTAAGATGCACTGTTCCTTTCTGCTTTGTGATTTACAAGGAGGGTCCCCAAAAGAAACATTTCTGATAGAAACCTCACTACTTTTGCTTGCCCTTCTCCCTGCAAGAATTTCCCCCTGAAGCTGGGTGACTTGCAGCTTCAGGGAGCTTGTGGCATGCAAGTTTGTATTGTGGGGTTATGTTTGGAGGAAAATTTGGTGCAGTGAAGGGCTGAGGTTCAGGGAAAGCTCTCCTTGTCCTATTGTATGCTCTTAAAAACATCTTTGTAAAGCTGAACCTCCTGAAATCTCCAGCTCTTCCACCATGTTGCAGCTGGTGACCTGAATGGGTCTGATTTCTAGCTGCTTGGACACGTCCCTGAGTTAGAACATGCGGAGGTGGCAGGGAGTAGTGACAATGGCCCTGTGGGACTCCCCCCAGGCAGGCAGGGTGCCTCTGGCAAAAAAAAAAAAGAGTTTAAAATGGGAGAATTCCCATCTACTTCATGTATCACTGATTATTGCTTGCAGTGTTGAGGAATGAAAGTAAATAAATACACTTAGAGAAAAATACCTCTGCTCCCCTCCCTGTGAGTGCCACTTGTCCCCAGGGCAGAGGACAATAGCCAGCATGGGGTCAACTTCATGTGTATCCTATCTGATCCCTCTGGAATAGGGTCATACTCTGATCCCAGGCCCTTTTCAGTACCTTGTCCCTTGCCAGCCCTGTCCCTTGTTCCTGCCCTGACCATGACTCTTGTGGCTCTAGTTTGTTTGGGTTTGTGGTGCTTACTGCCCTTTGGGTGGAAATGCCATATGCCCCTGTCATGGGTTTGGGTGGGTGGGTCAGTTTTGGCTGGTGGAATTCCATGGAACTCAATGAGGAAATTTCCTAAAGCCCTGAGGGAAAATTCCTACAAAACAAAAAAGAAATACCCTAGAAACCAACAGAGGAATTCCTGGACAGCAAAGGGAAACCATCCTAGAAGGCTACAGTAAAATATTCTGGAAAAAAACAAAGGGGAAATTTACCACAAGACAATGTAGGAATTTCCTTGAGAGCACTAGGGGTAATTCCTTGAAGGCAAAGGAGGAAATATTCTGGAAATTTGTAGAAAGCAATGGGAGAACTTCGTAGAAGTGGAGATAGCCTAGAAATCAAAAGAGGAAAACTCAAATACCGGGGAAATCCCTGAAAAGCGAAAGTGTAATTTCTTAAGAAAGTAACAGTGATATTTCCTAGAGGCTTAGTTTCCCAGAAAGCAAAGGAGGAATTGCTGGAAATCAAAAGGGAAATATCCTTGACAAGAAGAATGAGATTTCTTGGGAAATGTCTTGCTTCCCAGGGAGTCATGGGGAAATTTTCTAGAAGGCAATGGAGGACTCTAGAAATCACCAAGGAAATTTCCCAGGAAGCAAGGGAGGAATAACCTGCAAAGGAACAGGGAAATTTTGTGGAAAGCAGTCATGGGATTTCTTAGGGAGGATGGGGAAATTACCTGGAAAACAAAGGGCAATGTCCTGCTAATCCATGCAGGAGTTCCTAGTAAGCAGGATGGAGTTGTTCCTGGAAAGAAGGGGAAATTTCTTCAAAAGTAAGAAGCATAGGGGAAAGAGGCCAAAATCCTGTGCTTCAGCCCTGATGACCACCACTCTAGTGCTTGGGTAATAAATTTGTAAAACTGCAAATCTCTGGGTTTTTTGGTTTTTTTACTACTCCCCACAGAGCTCAAATGGGCTCAAGAAAGACCAACAACAAGGATGAGCACTTGGGCTGCACCCGACCTGTCTGATATCATGGTTATTTGCTAATTTTCCACTAATTTAATGCAAAATTCTACATAACCTGCACTGCAGTGGTCTGAGGCACAGGATGACCATTTTAAGTCTTGGGTGGCTGTGCCTAAGACTTGCATTACTGGAAACCAGCTGTAGCACCGTCTGGGCACTGCTTCCCTTTCTGGGGTGGGAACAGGTACTGCCACCCTCCACTGAGCACCAGGACCCCACTCCCACCTCTGGCTTCTCCCCCCTTTGCTTCTGGCGTGGCTGGTAGGGACGCACATAGGATTCATCCCTTTTCAAGAGTGGTGTGGGCTCTGAAACATACAGGGCTGATGGTTGACATTGGTTTTCCTCCTCTTTTTCCTTTTTTTTTTTTTTTTTTTTTTTTTTTTGCATATAATTGCAGTGCCTCACGCCGGTCAGCAGGGCTGAGGGCTGCCCTGACACCTGCCCCTGCGGTTGTTCTACCTGGAAAGCCAGGAGCAGGCGGGGTGCCGGGAGCGGCGCCAGGCCCACAGCAGTGCCCCAACTTTATGGGAAAAGGGAGTGCCAGAAAACCGGCTCCCGGACTTGAGGAGCAGAGCCAGCGCCTACTGCCCCTCCCTGGGTTTTGCTCTTCTATTTATATTTTTTTTTATGGCAGACCCATAGCATAGAAACCAAAGCTGCCCGAGAGAAGAAGGATTAAAATAAATATGATAAATAAATAACTAAAGGCTGGGGGGTTTCCAGCCCTGAGGCCAAGGCCACGTGCCCTGGCTGCGGAGGCAGCACACCCTGGGAAGTCTCGGCGGCGGCAGGGGGAGCTGCTCTCGGGCCGAGCCCAAGTATTTCCGGGGGGGGACCCTGCCGGCTGCCTGCCCTTGGCTCTTTGCAACCTGTGTAATTTCGGGGTGCAGCCGTCCCACACCAGCACTTCAGGGGCCACAACAGCCTGTGGGGAGCCACTGCAGCGCGGGGTCACGGCCATTTCGCCCCCCAGCTGTGGGCCTGATCCAGCCCGCTGCCCACCAAGGTCTGTGTCCTACGCCCGTGCAGGGCAAGGTTTAAATCTGGATAAATATAAAAATATCAATAATATCAATATAAATAGATTTGGGCAAGGGGTTGCGCAGGGCTCCTCAGCCGGCATCCCCCGGGGGTGGGCCAGGCTGAGCCCCGAGTGTCCCAACCGGCCGCAGCACTGAGACCCGGCGGCACCAGGTGCGCGTGACCAGGCGGGGGCGGCGGCACTTTCACTTTCGGAAGCGTCACGTGGTTTCCAGGAATCCGAGGACGGGTGGAGGGGGCGGATAAAAGGGCCGGGCAGGAAGTAGCCGCTCCCCGAGACGAGGCCACCCACCGGCATCAGGTTCTGTAGGACTGGGGACCCTGCCGCACCATGGCAGCGCTGCAGAGCGAGGGGTAAGCAGCACTCCAACATTTCCCGCCCTCCCCCCCGCCCCGAGGTCGCCCTGGTCTATCTACCCCCCACCCCGGTGACGGCTCCGCGCCCACAGGGAGGCCCAGAAACTGCGGTTCGGGCCCTGGCTGGAGAGGGCTGTCAGCAGCGGGAAATACCCCGGGCTGCGCTGGACAGACCCGGCTCGCAGAATCTTCCGCATCCCCTGGAAGCACAATGCCAGGAAGGATGTCACCAGTAGTGACCTGGAGATCTTCAAGGTGGGTGGAATGAGGGGGTCACCATCAGCAAATTTGAGGTCTTCAAGGTGAGTGGGATGGGGTTGACAAGCAGCAACCTTGAGGTTGTTGAGGTGGGTGGGATGTGGGAATTGGGGAGCAGGAGGGACACCAGGCACCCGTGAAATTTCTATTCTCATGGAGCTGGAATACCCATGCCCACCCCACCCTGCACCTCCTCCAGGCCTGGGCAAAGGCAAGTGGGCGGTATGAGGGGTGCCCTGAGGACCCGGCCAAGTGGAAGACCAATTTCCGCTGTGCTCTGAGGAGCACCCGCATGTTTGTGCTGCAAGAGGACCACTCCAAGTCTGGTGACGACCCACACAAGGTCTTTGCCATCGCCCCAGGTGAGCCACGGGACTTGTGGGGTGTGGCGGTGGACCAGGCAATCTTGGGGCACCTGGCTCATGCTGCTCTCCTTCCAGTTACTCGCTGGCACAGTGAGGAGGGAGATTTCAGCAGCCCTGATCCTGTGGTGAACCAGCAGCCACTGCACCAGCAGCTGCAGGTAAGAGGGTGGGCTCCTATGCTCAGGCATTGCAACCTTGGAGTGCTCCCAAGCTGGAGCCCAGCATTTGTCCAAAACATGGGGCAGGGGGAGGTTGGGTTCCCCCCCATTCACAGCAGTAAGACCCTGTCCTGCTTCCCTTTGCAGCTGGAGCTCGACTCCCAAGACACGGCCCCAGAAATCATCCCCCCAGGTAGGCACTGGTCCTCCAGTTCTTCTGGGAGCACACCCTGGTAGGCTCAGCTTGGGCCAGTTTTAGGGTTATGGGACCTCCTATCTGCTGTACCTCCCCTCAGGCAGCACTGACCCCACACAGCCCCCAGTGCTGAAGGACATGGAGGAGCTGCAGTGGGTGCTGGAGCAGTGTGGTATCTCTCCCCGTGATGTTGGTCCCCTTAACCCTTCCTGGGCACATGCAGGTGAGATGGGCCCCACTTGAGGGGGTGCAGGATGGGCAACACTGTGGGTGTGTAACCTCAGCCCCTTCCCACCGGTGATTTCTCTGCAGGGGATGTCCCCCACCAGGACACCCTGCTCCAGCCTCACCCAGACTCCAGCCAAAACAACTGCCTGCCCCCACTGTCATTTCAGCAATGGGTGCCCATGGCAGAACAGCCCCCCTTGGGTACCAACAGTCCCCTCAACCCCATGCTGCTGCAGGAACACGGTGGGTGCTGTGGGGCAGGATTCAGCCCTGGGCACGGGAATGCCATTATGGCGTGGGATGAGGCTGGGTTGCTGCCATGTGCACTCCATGCCAAAGCAACCTCCACCCCACCGCACCCCAAGTCACGATGCTGATGCTGCCCATCTCCCACCACAGAGGCCATGCCACTGCCATGCCACCCGCTAGAGGGCACGGTCCCTGTGCAGTCCACAGTGGAGGCGATGCTCCTTGCCCGTGCTGCCAGCCCTATGCCACCGCCACCCCTGCGAGAGGATAACACAGGTGAGGGTTATTGGTTATTTATAGCAATAATTAATCATTAGAATCATTAATAACAAATATAATTATTAATAGTTATTAATGCTTGGGGGGAGGTGCTTTGGGGAGGGTTTGGGTTTGGGGGGGATGTGGCTGCTGATCACTGCCTGGTGCAGATGGCATCATCCCCATCCTGGACGTCAGCATCTACTACCGGGGGAAGCTCTTCCATCAGGAAGAGGTGAGGGACAGCCGGTGCCTGCTGGCATACCAGACGAGTGACCCAGCACTAGCCTTGCGCCCTGGGCACCTGGTGCGCTTCCCTAGCCCCGCCGAGCTGGCTGATGGCAAGCAGCGGCATTTCACTGAGAATCTGCTGAGCATCGCAGGGCTGCAGTTGGAGCAACATTCCCAGAAGCTCTTTGCCACCCGCCTCAAGAAGTGCAAGGTCTTCTGGGCCCTGTCCCAGCAGCTCGAGGGTGTTGGAGACCCCCCACCCAACCTGCTCTACCGGGACCAGGAAACCCCCATCTTTGACTTCAATGAATTTTGCTCAGGTTGGAAGGGGTGTTACATGTCCTTGTCATCCCTTTCTCCTCCCCAGCCCACCCCGGCATCTTAGTTCTCTGGCTCGTGGGAGCCAGCTCCAGGATGTCACAAGCATCTGAATTTTCCCAGCCCCTCTGTGTTCCCCAGGCTTATCCTAAAACTGAATCCTGTCTCCCCTTGCAGAGCTGAGGGACTTTCGCAACAGACAAAGGCAGCAGTCTCCAGACTTCACAATCTATCTCTGCTTTGGGCAGTGCTTCTCCAAGGCCAAGCCGAAGGAGTCCAAGCTCATCCTGGTCAAGGTGCGGCAGCCAACACCAACCACTGCCCCACCACTGCCCAGGAAGGGGGGGAGACTCTTGGGGACCAGGCGAGATGGGTGCCCAAGGAGGGGGATCCTCAAGGTCGGGGAGAGATGAGGGTCTGGATGCCCAAGGGGGAGACTCTTGTGGTCTGGGGGAGAGTGGGGGCAGATCTGAGTGCCCAAGGAGGGGGACCCACAGGGGCTGGGGGAGATGTGATCTGGGTGCCTGATGAGGGGTACCCTTGGGGTTCAGAGGAGATAGGGGTTCCTCAGGGTCTGGGAAGAGGGACCCTCAGGGGTCAGCAGAGATGAGTGCCTGGGTGCCCAAAGATGTCCAGTGGAGATGGAGGTCCGGGTGCCCAAGGAACAGGATCCTCAGGGGCTTGTGGATGGGCTGGGTACCCAGGGAAGGGAACCCTTGGGAAGCAGGGATAATATGGAGAAACAGGTGCCTAGGGAGGGTACTTTTGGGGGCCAGGAGTCTAGAGATCGCCACCCTAGATAGGGCGTAGCTGCCTGGGTACAGGGACCCTTGGTCAGTGGGCAGGATGGGGTGGGAGGCAGCTGCCCAGGGATGGGCATCCTCAGGGGCTAGGGGAGTAAAGATCCTCCCGCACCCCTCCTTCCCCCACTCCAGGAGGATGGGGCTATGCAGAGCATTGCAGCCACATTGGGCAGCTGCCCCTAACCCTGCCTGTAACCCTGCTCGTTTGCTGCTGCAGCTGGTGCCCAAGTTCTGCGAATACTGCTATGAGCAGGTGCTGCGGGAGGGAGCCTCCTCCCTCGACAGCGGCACTGTCAGCCTGCAGCTCTCTGACTCCTTCAGCCTCTTCGAGCTCATCGAGCAATGCAGCATGCAGATGGACTAACTCGTACCCACCCTGCTCCCCATGGCCGCCTGGAACAGGGCACCAGCCAGTGGAGGATCACCAGGCATCAGGGGCTGCACAAACTGGCATGCCCCCAGGACAATACCCCTCCTCTGCTCCCCCCACCCCAATGACAGTTTCACCATCCGATCCTGGAGCTGACGTTGCCTTTCCCCTCCATCAGCTGTTAACGTCTGTTTTTGTGGAGCATGGTCATTTACAGGTTTATTTTCTTGTTTTCTAAGTTTAAATATACAGAAAGGTATATAATGGTACTTCCTGCTTGCTGATATTGCTGGGACATCTGCCCCCACTATCAGTCCAAGACCTTCGGCCCTTCCCATCTGCCAAAACCATGGCATCTGTGGTCAGCCTTGTCCCAGCAAAGCCCCTGCTGGCAGTGGGCTCGTACCAAAGTGCTTGGCAGTAGCTTCTCCCCCTTACATTTCTGTAAATGAGGTGACTTCTCACATGTGAAAGGAATTATTGGTGCATTTATTTCCATGCATTGAGCCTGCAAACATGACTTCAACATGCAAGCATGACTTTAGCCTGACTTGACATGCAGTCAAAGCATGTTAAGCACAGCTTGGCTTTGGCTAAACAAAAATAATTATTCTTTCTTTGGTGAGCACCTCCCCACTGGCGCAGAGTTACTTATTTGAGATGTTCTGGAAAAATAAGCCAGTAACTACAATGTGAAGTACCCAGCACTCAGCTCTGAGGCGCAGAGGTGATGGTTATCTCAGGAAGGAGCATGGTAACCAGAATGCTGCTTGAAGATGGCGTGTCCACTCCCCAGGCTGGAAGCTGCTGCACCCTGATACTTCAGGAGTGAGGGGAGAGGACGAGCCTGGCCATCAGCATTGGGACTGTGGGCAAGGGGAGGTAGCAGTCATCTTACCTGCTGATTGACATTGATGCTGCTGGGCCCAAAGGTGCTGGTCCCATAGCTTATGTAATAGTGAGCAGAGGGCTGCACCAGGGGCTCCACCAGCTGCCTGGGCACTGTGGGGATGAGGGGAAACCATCAGCACCTCAACTCCATGAAACCCTCAGCCCTCCTTTCCCTTGAGCACTGTTGGGCTTACCTTTGGGCAGGAGCAGCTCTGCACCAAACTGGTGCCCACATGTCCCACAGGTTTTAATGTCTTCCTTCAACCTGTGAAGGAAAAAGCTCCAAGAAGAAAAAGGAACAGGAACTGCCCTCAGCACTTCCCATGAAGATAATGGCAAGGCAATGGCAGAGGCTCCCTCTTTCCACCCCAACCTGAGGTCCTGCTGTTGGTGGGATGGCTGCTGCCTTCCCAGATGACTGAGCACCTTCAGCTCTTCATGAAATGGGGGATGTGGGCACCTGGGCAGGGTGGACATTATGTGCTGAAGCCCCAGAGTCTCAAATTTTCACCTTTTTTTCATGCTTGAATTTGCCACACATGTAAACGCTAACACTGTGGGACACAGGATGAGGGCAACATGTGCCTGAGGAGTTTCACAACTAATGTCACATAGCTTTTAGAAGCTGACCAGCCCCACCAGCACTGCGATAGCAACCACCCAGCTCCAGTGCTTGGCTTGGAGTACAGCATGTACGTACATGGCATTTGTGCCATCCATGTCTGGCCAGGTGAGCTCTGCAGGACAGCTGACTGTTCGGCAGGGGGTCTTCATGCACATGTGCAGCCCTGGCCACTCTGTGGCAAGCTGCTGGATGATGAACACAACTGCCATGAGGAAGTCCCAGGTAAACTGGAAACCTTGCAGGCAAAAGGAGAACCTCTTACTTACAGCCACCCAACCACAGCAGCCCAGGAGATGCTGTGGTGATGCATGCATTGCTTCCAGTCCACCAGACCACAGCCAGAATGGTTGGACCAGCTCCATTTCTCAAGTTGACCAAGGCCCATCAGCCTTCAGAGGGAATTTAAAGATATGTTGGAAGAGCTCCCTAACTCAAATGGCCCTTTTGCCTATCACTTGGACACCCAGCCTGAGACTGTACTCTGCTGGGACCTCACGAGGAAGAATGAACCACTGGTTCCATGAGAAGACTGAAAACTTAACTTTCCACGTTTATGTGCTACCTTGAGAAGAATCATAGAATCATAGAATGGTTTGAGTTGGAAGGGACCTTAAAGATCATCTAGTTCCAACCCATGTTGCATAGAGAAAGTGGAAATCTTTAATTGAACTGCTGGTGAACTCTGGCCAGATTAGGACTTGTGGTAGAGGCTTCTGGTATGCTCTGCCTAGAGGGGTGGAGGTGGCAGGGGGGAAGCTTCCCTGAACCTTGGTCCTTTAATAGACTTCCTAGTGTGTAAGTGAAATATTGGTCTTTGTGAGCGTGGGGGGGGGGGGGGGGGGCATTCCACTCCACCCTCTAAGGTTCACTCCCGTCTACGAACCTCTCCGCTCACTGCCGAGAAGGGGTGGGGGCGGGATAGTCGCTGAAGCATCCTGACATCCGATAACCACTGATACCGGTCTGCGACAGACGTGGTTGGGAGTCAGAGAATAAAGATCAGTGATCCTTACCTGTCCTTCCTGCTGGCTTTCTGCACCGAAGCTCCAAGTACCTGTAGGCCCTTTGGTTATTCTCTTTGATCAGCAGAGGTTTGCCATTACGTATGAGCAGGCAAGTCGCCTTGGCCACCCAGTGTGTGGAGTAGAAGGAGCAAGCTTTTCACCAGGATCCTGCAAAGACATTGCCCACAGCTTTCACCACCCTACTCCCTGCTTATCTCTAACACTGGGAGAAAGCATGGCACCAGGTGGACTTGAAAAATATGGACTCAGTTTCAGTAGACAGAGGTAGACATATGAGGACCCTGCCCTACTGAAAGCTCAAGCAGCAGGAGCAGTCTTTTAAGCCAAGACCTGCTTCCAGAGTTGGCCATCAGATAAAACTCTGGACACAAGTCAAGAACCCCACAAGGACAGGAGACCTTCCAGGAACTGGAACAGTCCCAGCACCTGTAGAAACTGGACCATCCTCAGGTGGAAATGGGAGACCTCTGACTGACTGGATGGGCACGAACTAGCCAAAACCACCCCAGATGAAAGGTGAGCTAGAAGGAGTATGGTCCTGCTCACATCTAGGCAGCGAACAATGAAGTGGTTCATCCAGGGCTCCACACACGCATGGCAGAGCTGAAAAGCTGCCTTGGGCTCCTGAATCCTGCCCTCATGTCTCAGGTGATACGGTCTCAACAGCCAAGGTTTTGCTGGCAGTCATACTGGCACTGCGCCAAGCAAACCCTGAACTGCGCAACCTCATTGAGGACTGGAAATGACTAATTACCTCTGGAAGAAACCCTCAGGTATTTCGGGTGAGAAGTAGGCACGGATGTGGAGGTCCTCAGGGTGGTCTCCTCCCCACACCTCAGAGACTTCTTCAGACTGGTTCAGATAGGTTGGGAACAAGTACCAGGACTCATCTTGGACCCGTGTTGTCTCCCATGGCTTCCCAGGCACAAACTCACTGGCCTGTGGGTTGAGTGCTTCAATGTGTCTCACTTCCAGGCAGAGCTCAAAATGCTCCAGGAGGCTGAAGAGCTTCTCTCTCCCTTTGTGGGGCCTGTGTCCCATGATTTCTTCAAAGACGTCCTGCATCCCTTCCGAACAGAGCTGGTGCTTCACGAAGGCACGCACGCCCTGGTGGGACAGCATTGCCTTTGACTTGAAGGTACACACCCAGTTGGACCTGTTTCTGATGGTGGCGTGTTCCCCGATCAGTATGTCCACAGAGATGCTCTCAAGCTGCTGGACTAGGCAGTACCTCACAAGGATCTGGGTGGGAAGAGGAGTAAAGAGGCAGCAATAAAAGGAGCCCAGCAAAGCTGCAGAGCTTGGGCCCTGCAGAGAAGATGGTCCTGATCCCCACACTCACCTTGAACATAGTTATTAGGAAGGTAGGCTGGAGAAAAACCGTGGTTTCCAGTTGCCTGACCTCCTCATACCACACAACAAGCCCAATGCAGTGGAGGTACCATAAGATGTCCTGGAGAAGCTCTCTGCCCAGATTGGCCAGGTGCTTGCACTGGGAGAGTTTGCTGAACAGGTACTGGAGGTCCATCATGCCTAAAGGAAGGTATGGGAGCTCAGCACACATCTCTTGGACACCAGCATTCCAAGGCAGAGGCTTTATAGAGCCAAAAAACACTAGCAGCACCCAATGTCACCCATTGCCATTCCTGGGGGAAACAACTGGGAACAGCGTGATGCTTGGTGGCTATGGACCAAACTGTCCATCTGTAGCTGTCCCACTGCAAGGCTGCAGCTCCCACAGTCTTGCCTTTTGATTAGATTGTCATTTAGTCATGCAGTGAGATGGGCAACAAAACCTGGCTTATTCCTGTTATGGTTTGGGAGACCCCGGCATTGTGTTGGACACCTATCGGAGAGAGAGGGTCCTTAGCACCCTGAGAGACTGGCAGGGGTCAGTATTCCCACCCACTTCCTGTCACAATCTATAAAAGCCACCAGAACCGGAAGCCGCTCCCCTTTTGTTCCTACTCCTTGTCCCCTGCCGGGTGTGCTGCTGGCTTCCTTCGGCTTCCCACGTGCTCGCTGCAGAATCCAACTACATCGGGTGCTGTGAGGAGCTGTGGACCTCTTCTGGAGCGGCCCTGCGGTCCCCATATCCCTGCCATCCTTGAGATCGGTTTTGTATATTTGTATATAAATATTTACTCACCGTTTCCCCCCCCCCTCCGCCTCTGTTTTCTCACTTACCCCCTCCCCCCCCCCCCCTCCGTTTTACCCCTTTTTTTTTGTTATGTTATAGTAAACTTGTTTCTGGTTTCAATTTCCAAAGTTGAAGTCTCTCTCTTATTCCCCTTTCTATCTTCCCTTGGGAGGGAGGAGGTGGGGGGTAATAGAGAGCAATTCTGTCCTCTGGTTGTCTGGGGTTCACCTTTAATATTTAAACCAGAACAATTCCACAAAAGAAAAGCATTTGCTCCTCATCCTCTAACTCTATAGTGGCCAGGGGAGCCAGAGATGACACTGGGTGCTGGTGGTGTTCATACCTGCTTTAGGTACATAAGTAAGGAGCCAGGGCTGCCTGCTAGCCCTGCTAAGTCACAGATGTGGAGAAGAGGCTACGAAGGTGTAGGGGCCATTAGATAAAGTTAGTGGGACATAGGTTTGGAAACCCTACAGAAGCATTAAAGATGTGGAGCTCCTTCCTGCAAGACTTTTTAATTGCTTATACAGGCCAAAGAGGAGAAAGAACATTACTGGAAAGAAACAAACTAGACGATGTGGCCAGCTCAGGGTACTTCCAGCCACAGGATGGTATATGTTGGCAGAGCCTCCTGGTAAAGACACACTTGGCCTTTTCCTATGCCTTTCCCTAGGCACCTGCCTTGGGGGTAGATGCTCATAATGACAGAGCTGGGTAGTAGCAATTAATGCTCCAGCTATAACACTGCAAGGTCTTCAGCAGTGACCCCACCACCACACAACTGGGGCCAGAAGGTGCAGCAAGCACCGCAGAGGCAGCAGGTCCCAGAAAGTTGTGGTGGGGCTGATGGACCACTCACCATGGTCTGCCATTTCCTCACTCTGTGCAATATCTATAATGGCAGCTTCCACCTGCCTGTAGACAGGCAGCAGCACTCGGGACAACCTCAGGGAAGAGCTCCTCATTCTTCACATGCTTCAGAATTGTGGTCTCGAGCTTTTTGATATCATGGTGATCCGTGCAGTTGACAGCAACTAAGTTCAAGATCTGGAAGAGAGAAAGCACACACCTGCCAACAGCACATCCAGAGGAGTCTTTTAGCCTGTGAGCTAAAGGAGGGACCTAATACCAAAGAGGACACCAAGGATGGGATAGGGTGCACTGCTGGCTTAGCTTCAGAGGGCTCTTCCTTCACACATTTTCTCAGTAGCAGTTCCCAGAAAAACACCTGGGAATGGTAAATGCCCCCTCACATTCCTCCCCAGGCACTTGCTACAAACCACAGGAGGAGATGCCCATCACCAAGCAGGGACACTTCCATCTACCCCAGCTTTTGGGAGCAGCTGCAGTAGTAGCCTGATGCATTAGCACCAGGTCACCATCACCATTAACACACTGGGCTGCTAAAGACAATAGGTGACCACAAAAAGCAAGGAACCATGATAATCTCAGCCCTACGGTTAATGTGCAGCTCTCCATCTCCTTCAGCCTCTCCCACTGGTCCACATAAAACTTGGGCTCCTCACTGGCCTCCAGGTTGTTGATGAAGTGAGCAAGGTTGCTTTTTCTCTCCATCAGCATGGTTGTGATCTTGGCCATGATGTCACGCCTCTTCTCCTCCACCTCTTCCTCCTGGCAGCAGTCCACATGGGTTCCCATAGGCAGCCCCACAGAGTTTGGGACTCGCATGCACAGATTGTTGATCCAGAGACTGACGAGCTCCTTGAAAGTCTTATAATTAGGTTGGTACCTGGGGAGGGAGAGAAAAATAATCCTAAATTTATGTGTAACCCTATGGATCTCCAGCCAATTTCCACCTGACCATGCACCCTATGCTGCTCCAGGGGCTTACCAGAGAAGATCTCCTAAGCTGTCATGGGCTCAAAGGCTCAAAGGCTCATCCGTAAGTTTCCCATTCTTAAGCTAAGCCAAGCCAGTTAAAGCTATGACGTGTAGCAGATTCTGTCCCTGCTGTGGACAGGAGCATCCCTCTGTTTCATAAACCCAATACTGATGCTCCCTCCATGTTCAGGGAGCACCACAAGATACAGGAGGGCTCACAGAAGTATTTCCAAGGCAGAAAGCAAAGCCATGTAGATGGGAGTCAGTTGTCACTTAAGGCGTTAATGCTCATCTAACCCCCCTCAAAACAGAAGACTTCAGGAAGGTGTTGGCAGATCTAGTGGCTTAATTAAGAGTGATCTGCAAAAAGGGTGAGAGGGAGCTAGCTACTCCAGCAGTGAGAAGAACAGGCATCAGGGTCCAATGGAAATGGTGTGAAACTGCAGTTTCTCCAGCCCCTTTTTTCTTTTTCCACTGCACTTTGAATTCAAACCAGCTCAGCACTTACATGTGGAGATTGATAACAAGGATGACAAGTGCCTGTGGGGTGATGAATACATGGTGAGTCATGTAGTATTCCAGCTGGCCAGCGAAGTCCCAGAAAAGAAACGTGAAGTCCTCGATCTGGAACTTGCTGATCTCTATCCCAACCATTCGCTTTTCCTTGGGCACCAGTTTGGTTTGCCCTTGCCTCAGGCTTTTGCAGATGGTGGACTTCCCTGCCAGTGAAGCCCCCAGGAACATGGTTTTGACTCTCTTGTCCTCCTGCCCCAAACCATGTTGAAGCTGGTTGAAGTAATTCTGGATCTGCTGGATGCCGCCAGCGCACATGTCACCAGGTGGCTCCCGGAGTGGGTTCCCATTGGCCTTGAACATTTTCAGGGATTGCCCCTGGAAGAGCTCCTTGGGGAGCTGGCGAAAGGCATTATTCTGCACATGGAGCTCCTGTAAGTGTGTCAGCTGCAGGACAGGCTGAGGGAAGATCCAGAACAGGTTGTTGGAGATGTTGAGGTACTGCAGGCTGCCTTGACAAGCTGCCAGGTCCTTGGGGAGGGCACCAAGATGGTTGTTGTTCAGCCACAAGTGTTTAAGCCTGGGGAGATAGGAGAAAATCCCCTCTGGGATGACCCGGATTTGGTTCTGATTCAGATCAAGCTTCTCTAAACAGACAAGGCTCTGGATTTCATTGGGAAAGTCCACAATCTCGTTCTTGGATAGTATCAGCTTCTTCAGGTTATGAAGCTTAGAAATGCCAGTGATGCTCCTGAGCTTGTTCCTGTCAAGGTCAAGGCTCTGCAGCGCAGGGTTGCTCAGGACTGCTGAGGGCAGCACGCATAACCTCTGGGTAGAAAGACTCACTTCACCCAAACCATCCTCCTGCTCCTAACCTGGATGCATGGGACAGGGAAGGTGATTAAGAGAGATTTTCACCCTTTGAGTTGCAGACCATTTTTTCCCTTGAGCTCTGCATGACTTTTGGGATCATTTTGGCCAGCAAGGAAAAGCAGAGGTGAAACACAGGAGATGGTTGAACAGTGCAATCACAGCTGCTGCTTAAGCAGCTTCTCTCAAGAACAGAACTAAAGATGAGGCACAAAGATCTTGGCTCAGCCTGAAGACACGGAAACAGTGTCCACCAGACACCCATAGCCCAAGCATCATGTTAACAGCTTTGCTCTCACTAAAGCACTGAAAGAGCACCAGCCACAGATGCATCTACCCCCAAACCAGCAGGTTTCTGATCCCAGCAGCAGGCTGGCAGGGCAAAGCCGCCATCAGAAGAGCTGCTCTCCAAATAACTCACCCAGCCCACCCTCAGCTCTCGACCACAGCTTGAGAGATGCATTGAGGCCAGGACTTGTGAGTTCAGACACTTCCTCTCCCACATCCTGACCCCACTCCAGACGCATACTGCAATTCCCCAGAGATGCTCCCAGTCCCAGGAGACAGGAGGAATAATGCAGGGACAGTGGGGTCCCCTGCAGGACAGGGCACACAAGAAGAGCATCCCCAAAAAGAGGGTGTTTAGAGCAGAGAGGTTTGCAGGCAAGAAGAGTGCCAGCGGGATGTGGATCACGATACTAGAACAAAACACTGGCAGATCTGCTTTCCTCTCCCTTGTTTCATTTCCTCACCAGATGACGCCAAGCACAGCATCTCCTTGTGCAAGGCACCCTGCTTAGGACTTCAGTTCTCAGCATGATCACCTAAACCCAGCATATGCAACATGCCCAGCAGGAAAACAAGCTTTTACCCTCTCTCAAATGCCAAAGGGCTCCCACCACTGCTCTGAACCAGAGCAGCGAAGAATTGGGACAGCTACTCACAGGCTCTGGGAAGGGTCATTGCCCTGCAGCGTGGCACCAGCTGGATACTCCTGGTCACTCTGCCTCCCTCTTTCACTTCCTCCTCTTGTTTCACTCCCCGCCTCCTTGAGCTCTGCCCAGGAACCCCACCCTCTTTCTCTATCCATCCTCAGAGCAGCTCCCAACAAGCCAAGCACCTCTGGTCAGACACCAGGGCCACAGGTATATCTTGAAAGCAGCTCTAGAGGTCACCTACAAGACAAAGATGGTGGCAGAGTAGCTCTCAAGTCAACTTCTTACAGCAACATTGCTGCCTTTACTAAAGGAGTTTTTGGTGTTACTACTGTTGCAGAGGAGGGAAAGGACACAAGAGGTTGTGCTACTACCAGACTACTGCACATTGAATAAATAAGATTTCTTCCATTAAACAGGTGGCAGCATCTGATCCAAGAGGGTCACCCAGAAAGAAGAAAAACAAAGAGACAACTGCAAGTAGTATATGCAGTATACTAGTAAAACTGTTTTCTAGAATGTGACAGAAGGCATGTTCAGACAATAATCTTACAATCGAAACGATCGAATCTTACAGAGAACTACAGGCCAGTCAGTCTCAGCTCTGTGCCTGGCAAGATCATGAAGCAGATCCTTCTGTAAACTATGCTAAGGCACATGGAAAATAACTAGGTGATTGGCACCAGCCAACATGGCTTCACTAAGGGCAAATTGTGCCTGCCAAATTTGGTGGCCTTCTATGATGGGGTTACAGCATTGGTGGATAAGGGAAGAGCAACTGATGTCATCTACCTGGACTGTCCTGCATGACATCATTCTCTCTAAATTGGAGAGATATGGATTCAACAGATGGACCACTCAGTGGATGAGGAATTGACTGGATGGTTGTACTCAGAGAGTTGTAGTCAACGGCTTGATGTCCAAGTGGAGACTGGTGATAAGTGGCATTCCTTAGGGGACAGTATTGGGACCAGTGCTGTTTAACATCTTTGTCAGTGACATGGACAGTGGGATTGAGTGCACCCTCAGCAAGCCTGCTGATGACACCATGATGTGTAGTGTGCTTGACACACTGGAAAGAAGGGATGCCATCCAGAGGGACCTTGACAGGTTCTGCACCTGAGTCGGGGCAACCCCAAGCACAGTTACAGGCTAGACAGAGAATGGATTGAGAACAGTCCTGAGGAGAAGGACTTGGGGGGTGCTGGATGATAGGAAGCTCAACATAAGCCAGCAAGTTATGCTTGCAGCCCAGAAGACCAACCGGGTCCTGGGCTGCATCAAAAGAAGCGTGGCCAGCAGGTCAAGGGAGGTGATTCTCCCCCTTTACTCCACTCCCATGAGACTCCACCTGGACTATTGTGTCCAGTTCTGAAGCCCATAAAGCAAGAAGGACATGGAGTTGTTGGAACAAGTCCAGAGGAGGGCCATGAAGATGATCAGAGGGTTGGAGCACCTCTCCTACAAAGACAGTCTGAAAGAGTTGGGGTTGTTCAGCCTGAAGAAGAGAAGGCTCTGAAAAGACTTTATAGAGGCCTTCCTCTACCTGAAGAGGTGCTACAAGAAAGCTGAGGAGGGAGTTTTTACAAGGCCATTTCTCATTTGATCGAAGTTACTGAGGTGAAGGGCTCCGGAGCAGAGGATCACACCGGGAGACCCTTCCCTGGCGGCAAAAAAAGCAGCAAAAGCTCAAGGAGAGAGAGGGCGCCCCAGCCCTTCCCCCTCCCCTCCGAACCCGAGCGGGCAGAGGAGCTCCTGACGAGCCGCGGCTGTGACTCAGCGTGGGCGGGACAGACCCCTCACGTACAAGAGCAGCCCCCAGGGCGCAGGAGCGATCCGGAGCGCAGGGAACAGAGCGGGCAAGCAGGCCGTGGCACCTCAGAAGAGCGTGGCGCGGCAGTTTGTGCAGGCAGGGCGAGCAGAGCGGCTGCGCAGGAAGGGCTCTCTCCGTCGAAGGGCCGAACTACAAGATCTTCTGCAGGGCTCAAGGGCGCATGCTTTACCAAATAGAGAGGGCATCATGGTGAGCACTCGGTGCAGAGCCAAGACTGCCATCCACCCCGGTGGTGACCGATGCCTCCACCCAGACAGAGGTAGTGACGAAGGATGTAGCTGCACGAACTCCACGAACTCTACGAACGGCTGTGGGAAATGCCTAGTCCTCTCCCCACGGGGCAGGGGCTGGGGGCAATCCTGTGTGCAAAAGGTGTGCACAGGTTGAGGACCTTCTGCAGCAGCTTGCTGAGCTGCAGGAGATGGTAAGAAGGCTGGGGAATATTAGGGAGACAGAAAAGGAGATAGATAATTGGCTCCAGACACATGCTGAGGCAAACCCAGAGCCTAAAACTGCAGATACAAAAACTGCCCCATTAACAAAAACAGAGAGAACTGAATGATGTGGAAAATTATAAAGATGGAATACTGTAAAATCAAAAACCCAAAGGAAGAAGAGACTTCCCTCTAAACCTAAGGTGCACCTACAGAACCATTTCACAGTTTTGCAGACTGAAGGGGGAAAAAAACCAAACCCCAAGCAAGACAAGCTGCCAGAGCCAACGAAGGCAGCTCACTCTGCGCATCGTATAATGACGGGTGCTCAGAAGCAGCAGCAACGAGTAATAGTCATGGGGGACTCCCTTCTCAGGGGTACTGAGGGACCCATTTGCAGACCAGACCTGCTTGCTAGAAAGGTTTGCAGCTTAGCGGGGGCTCGAATCAAAGATGTAACAGAAAGATTACACAAACTTGTACGGCCCACCAACTATTACCCTCTGCTACTGTTTCATGTGGGCACCAATGACACACACAGGAGTAACCTGAAGACTATCAGGAAAGACTGTAGAGAGCTAGGAGCAGCGGTGAAGGGCTCGGGAGCACAGGTAGTGTTCTCATCAATCCTTCTGGTCAAAGGGAAAGGGCTGGAAAGGGCTGACCAAATTGGAAAAGTCAATAAATGCTTACAGGAGTGGTACTTCAGTTACAGAGACCACAGGACTCACTTTGAAAAACCTGGTCTCTTGGGGGCTGATGGAGTTCACTTGTTTGAGAAAGGGGAGAGAGCCTTTGGCCAGAGGCTGGCCAATTTAGTTAGGCTTTAAATTAGTGATGCCAGGGGAGGGGACCCTCCACTCATCCCACACCCACCACTTTGAGGACAGAGCCAGTAACAGATGTCCTGGGCCTGCAGGAGGATTGCAGGCCAACAGGAAAGCATCTGACTGGCAAAGTAGTATGCCTACCAGCATGACTGCTTTGAAGGGGGCCCATCTTAAATGCTTCTAAGCAAATGCACAGAGCATGGGGAATAAGCAGGAGGAATTGCACATGTGTGCATGCCTGCAGGGCTATGATGTTATTGGTATCACAGAGACATGGTGGGATGATTCCTATGACTGGAGTGTGGGGATGGTTGGGTATAAGCTCTTTAGGAAGGACAGGCAGGGCAGAAGAAGAGGGAGTGCTGCCCTCTACATCAGTGACCAGCTGGAGTCCATGGAGCTCCGACGGGGGCGTGGAGGAGTTGACTGAAACCTTATGTGTCAGGGTTAAAGGGAAGATGGGGCAAGAGATACAATAGTGAGGGTCTGCTACAGGCCACCTGGCCAGGATGACCGAGCAGATGAGGCCCTCTACAGGCAGACAGGAGCAGCTTCGCACTCACAGGCCCTGGTCCTCATGGGGGATTTCAACCACCATGGTATCAGGGACAACACAGCAAAGCACCAGCAATTCAGGGAGTTCCTGGAGTGCATTGATGACAAATTCCTCCTCCAAATGATAAGAGGAACCAACAAGAAAAGGTGCTGTGCTGGACCTTGTTCTCACCAAGAGAAATGGGCTGGTTGATGATTTAAGACTCAGTGGGAGACTAAGCTGTAGGAACCATGACATGGTTGAATTCAGAATCCTTAGGGCAGCGAGGAAAGAGTGAAGCAAGCTCAGTACCTTTGATTTCAAGAGAGCAGATTTTGGTCTCTTCAAGAATCTGCTTGGTAGGGTGGCATGGGACAAAGCCCTGAAGGGGAGACCAGGAAAGCTGGTCCATATGCAAGGATCACTTCCTCCATGCCCAGGAACTAAGTGTCCCAATGAAGGGAAGAGAGCCAGAAGGCCTGAATGGATGAGCAAGGAGCTTCTGGACACAGTCAAATGTAAAAACATACAGAGAGTGGAATCAGGGACAGATATCCTGGGGGGAGCACAGAAAAGTTGTCACAGAAGCAAAGGCTCAGGTAAGGAAGGCCAAAGCACAGACAGAATTGAACTTGGCCAAGGATGTTAAGAACAGAAAAAGTTTCTACAGGTATGTCAGCAACAGGAGGAAGACAAGGGAAAATGTGGGCCTGCTTCAGAAGAAAACTGGAGACCTGGCCATGCAGGACATAGGCTGAGGTACTCAATGACTACTTTGCCTCAGTCTTCACTGGCAAAGGCTCTGATCACACCATTCAAGTTAGAGAAGGCAGAGGCATGGACTATGAAAAGGATTATCTCCCCACTCTGGGAGAACAGGTTTGTGACGATCTGAAGGACCCGAAGGTGCACAAGTCCATGGGACCTGACGGGATTCATCCACAGCTCCTGAAAGAACTGACCGATGAAGTTGCAAAGCCACTGTCTGTCATATTTGAAGAGTCTTAGCAGTCTGGACAAGTTCCCACTGACTGGAAAAGGGGAAAAGTAACTCCTATTTTCAAGAAGGGAAAAAAGGAAGACCGAGGGAACTACAGACTAGTCAGTCTCCCTTCTGTGCCTAGCAAGATCATGGAGCAGATCCTCCTGAAGGCTTGGCTAAGGCACGTGGACAGCAAAGGGGTGATTTGTGACAGCCAGTGTGGCTTCACCAAGGGCAAATCCTGCCTGACTAATTTGGTGGCCTTCTACAATAGGGCTTTTGACACTGTCCTGCCCCCCCTCCCCCCCCACCATCCTGGTACTGAAACTGGAAGAATACAGATTTGATAGATGGACCGCTCATTGGGTAAGGAACTGGCTGGATGGTCACACTCAACGGCTTGATGTCCAGATGGAGACCTGTGACAAGTGGTGTTCCCCAAGGGTCAGTACTTGGACCAGTGCTATTTAACATCTTTTGTCAGCAACACGAACAGTGGCATTGAATGCACCCTCAGCAAGTTTGCCAACAACACCCAAGTATGTGGTGAGATCAACACACTGGAGGGAAGGGATGCCATCCAGAAGGACCTTGACAGGCTTGAGAGGTGGGCCTGTGCAAACTGTATGAAGTTCAGTAAGGCCAAGTGCAAGGTTCTGCACCTGGGTTGGGACAATCCCAAGCACAGGCTGGGTGGAGAATGCATCAAAAACAGTCCGGAGGAGGTGGCCTTGGGGGTGATGGTGGACGAGAAGCTCAACGTGAGCTGGCAATGTGTGCTTGCAGCCCAGAAGGCCAACCATGTCCTGGGCTGCATCAAAAGAAGCGTGGCCAGCAGGTCAAGGGAGGTGATTCTCCCCCTTTACTCCACTCCCATGAGACCCCACCTGGACTATTGTGTCCAGCTCTGGAGCCCATAAAGCAAGAAGGATGTGGAGTTGTTGGAGCAAGTCCCTAGGAGGGCCATGAAGATGATCAGAGGGCTGGAGCACCTCTCCTACAAAGACAGTCTGAGAGAGTCGGGGTTGTTGAGCCTGGAGAAGAGAAGGCGTTGGGGAATCTCATAGCAGCCTTCCAATACCTGAAGGGGCCCACAGGAAAGCTGGGGAGAGGAACTTTTTACCAGGGTTTGTAGTGAGAGGACAAGAGGGAATGGATCAAAACTGGAAGGGGGGAGATTTAGGTTAGACATTAGGAGGAAATTCTTTAGTGTGAGGGTGGTGAGACACTGGAACAGGTTGCCCAGGGAAGTTGTGGAAGCCCCATCCCTGGAAGCGTTCAAAGGCAGGTTGGACTGGGCCCTGAGCAACCTGGTCTAGGGGGAGGTGTCCCTGCCCCTGGAGGGGGGTTGGAACTAGGTGATCTTTATGGTCCCTTCCAACTCAAACCACTCTATGATTTTATGAAATTAGAGTTCACTGAAAAGTTAGGAATGCCAGCAGGGGATCAAAAGGTCTTGCTATTTTTAAGTTTTCCTGCACTCACCAGGAAAAAAAAAAAATGAAGAGCTGCAGTTATTTGCTTTATAGAAGTCATCCCAGAAAGCCTGTTTTCTCTTTAAGACTAGCAGCAAGCCTATCCTCAAATAGGGCAGTTTCCAAGTGCATTCTAAGAGGTTAGGAAAGCCCTCACATAAAATTTGTTGTTGCCATCTAGTCCAACAGGCCACATACATTCAGTTCCTGTTGATGTATGTGCCAGTTTCTAAGTTGCCACTTGGTGTTTTTCTCTTCAGCTTTCCTGCTAAATGTCTTCTCCCTAACACTGTTCAATGGGGAATTATGCTTTTTGTCAGGTTCAAGGATGTGTATGTATTTGTGACTATTTCGGATGATCACTTAAAAGATGGGTTGCTCTGCAATACATGTGGCCACGGAGTGCTTTTAAAGAAAGCAAGATGAAGTCAGTATGTGTGCTGTACTCCTTTGCTTCTTGATAGGAAAAAGAGTCCTCCTGCAGAGAAGGAACCATTACTTATCCAACTCCAGTCCTCTTCTAGAAACACAATAGTCCTTACACAAGAGCCAAGGATTCAGGTTTATACAGAATAGCCAGAGCAAAAGGCAGCTGTATGACAAAAATGACACCTGCTATGGGACAAAAATAATTCAAAATAACTTTATAAATTCTGTCACAGATCTGCTTTGTACATCAGTTCAACCTTATCCCTCCAGCTTGTTCCTGAAAATTCACAAAGCTTGCTTTTTGTTTCATTTTCTCCTGAAAAGCGGACACAAAACCATCCATCAGTGCATTATTTACAGAAGTGCAACACAGTCTCCCACCCTGAAATTAAACTTTTCACTAAAAAGATACTACCAACAGAATGTAAATAAACACCACAGCTTGAGCAATGTTTCAAAAGTCAGTTTATAAAGGTTAGCTCATTTCTGCAATCCCTTCTGACAGAGCGAGTAAAGCTTCGCTCACCACTGAAACAGGCCAAAAAGACAACATTTCAAGTATTAAATCAGAAGTTTCTAAAGACAATCCGTATTTCGATAAACAAACACTAGGGAAACAGTATACAGCTTTCAATATACTGTATATGAAAAGTGGTCTTCAGCTTCAAACATAGCAAGACAGGTGCACAGCTCAAAAATATGATCAAGGTAGACCTGAAAACTAGCAATAAATCACTTCTGTGTTTCCCCTTAAATGACTCTGCTGGTCTGAGGCATTTGATTGTTATTTAGTTCTACATTTGTAGGTAATTAAAAAAACCCTCTAAGTTCATTCCCATATGGAAACAATTCAAAAGAAGGTTCCACAGATAAGTCCTATTATAATCTTGCTTCTCCACATTTTATTTTCAATGAGATGCAACTGCAGATCTGTTACTCCCTCTGGCATAGTGTTTGCAGTCAAAATAAGTTCATTCCCAGTCATGTTGGCTGTGGCTTGCTTTCAGTTTTCTGCTTCACGTGTATCTGCATCATCAGATTTCTTATGTTTCCTCATATGTTTGTATTTTTCCACATATGCCTTCACCAGATTAGCTACCTTCATAGGGTTGATCTCTCCACTTTTGCTGTGGCAGATCTACAGGGGATTAGAAAAGGCATTTGGTCAATTTACAGTATTACAGCAGTTCAGGCAGGCAACAAATAAATGACAGAGAAGCCCTAAGCTTCCCAGGGACATTATTCCTCCATAGGCCCTCGAGTCTCATTGCAGGATACATAAATATAAAACTCAACAAGGGTAAGAGTAGTATATTACTTCAAGCATTCCAGAAATGGCCCAAGGCTTATCTACTGAGTGCCAGCTGAATGAAGAAGCATCTCTGAAAGGAAAATTATTTGTTTATACTATAGGCTTTTCTATCCAGCCAGTTGCCCGTTTTGCACAATAAATGGTAACCAACGAAGTTTTGATTTCCCATTTTTCTGATTATTTTGAGGAAGCGATGCTGAGATTAAAAGAATCTGGCACTTTTGAGGGCCTGTTTTGAGATATGGGAGAAAGAGAATGGACCCTGCAAAGAACTTTATCAGTGTTCAGAAAGGAGTTCACAGTGACTTCAGCAGCAATTGGTGTCCCTTAGATCTCCTACAAAACACACTTGAGGTTCATATGGGTCATGTAGAGGATGTGACATTGTAACCATAATCTCAGATTTTGATTTATGATGGAATTTCTCAGTGATAGCAAGAAACCAAAGCAGGGAGAGAACACAGCTCTCCAGGGTATGATTTAACTGCCTTGATCACAAGAGCATTATTTGCTCTCACAAGACAACATTTACCTGCTGATCGGGTCTTTTTTTAGCCACAATCTGGTCAGCACTAAAATCTGACACAGAAGTCAACATCAATGAAACTGCAAGGCCCTCTTCTAAAGTTCAGGGACACCACAGCTGCTCAAGGAATTAACACACAAAGTATTTTCTCACTTTACCGAAACAGCTTGGTGATTCTGGCTGAAGTTCTTAATGAGAGAGATTTGACCATTGTCACCCAAGACACATACCATGTCACATTTCAGCTCACGCAGCTTATGCCTAGTAACATTCTGGACAACTGAAAATACAATCTTCTAAAAGGAACAGTGACAGCTCTCATCAATGGCACTGCTCAGTCCTGCTTAAACTATTGCTTCACCACAAGACTGCACAGTAGGAGCCAAAGATCTGCTACTCAGTAACAGCATGTAATTGCTGCAGTCGGCAAGTGCAATCCAAAGTACTGCCATGGTCTGCACAGCTCCTCGTCTTCATTTCACCTTACCTTTTGCACTGCTTTTCGAAGAATGTTCTTGTACTCCTCCTTTGTAATCTCCCTCTTCTGGTAAAAAGGTTTAATAGCGAGTTTCACTTCTTCCACAGCCCTTTCCTGCATGTGAAGCTTCTTCATGTACTGCACAGCAAAGAGAAGTTCATTACCTTGTGCTATCTTGGGAATGGTTTCTGAATCTGCTTTTCTTAGAAGTTCTCTAACAGTGAAAGTACTAATTTAATAATTTCAATGATCCAAGTAAAAGCTAGCCTCAAAGTGATTTCATTTTTTGTAAACTGCAGTCCTGAAACAAATACCAGTTCATGCTACGAGGAGCCCTTGTTTTATGTAACAACTATTCTATGTCTCAGAGAATGTTTTTTAAGGAAGTTACTACAATGTCCACTTATTAATTTGATCTCCTCCTTCCCTTGCATCAGATGCAAAAAGCAGGAAGTCATAGCTGCAAACAGTTTCTAAAATTGCAGAGTTGCCAATAAATAAGGGATTACAGATGACATGAGAACACAATCTATCAAAACAAGTTAATAAAAACTGCTGTTCATAAATGGAGGTTTGGTGGGAAAAGTATCTTTCTTGTTTTGTGATAGAAAGGAAAATTGGCTAAGAAGTTCCTGTTCTTGTGTTAACATCCACTATGCTTAGAGCAGATTGTCTGTGCAGCAAACCCAAAACTCAGCAGCAAAGGACTAGCACTGCAAAATCTTTAAAGTATTTTACCATCTCTGCATTTTCAGTGCTCATAAGCAGCAAGAAACAGTCCTACCTCTCTATAGGACCGTTAGGAAAATTGACATTAATTTCAAAGCTGGAGGGGAATGGAGAACACCAGGTGTTTAAATAAATCCGGACATTCTGGCTTGCAGAAAGGCCCTTTCCAAACATGCATGCAATCAAGTTTCAGAACTCTAAGAATTTATTTTAGATGCTTTAAACCCTCTGTCATCTTATTGTGATGAAGCAGTAGAAAGCAGAACCATCAAATGCAGTAAGCCCCAAAAGAATTCAAAGAAGTGATTGCTGCTCCTGGGTTAGCATAATCAGTCACCAAAACCAACAGTTACAACAGGGGCTGGGAAAATACAGTACAGAGAAAGTTAAAAAAACCCAAACTTAACAAGTTCCAATAAACAGCTCGTTAATGTTACACATTTGCTGCTTGGTAACATTCACTCACTTCCTCATTTTTAATTTTATCCACTGGAGGTTTGGGTGCTTTGATCTTTTCTTCTGCTTTTCCAATGGAAGCAGCTTGGATTCCTGGTTCAGATGCAGTAGCCAAGCTGCCCGGCTCTGGAGTCAGGCTCTGTCCTGCCATGCAGCCAAGTGCTGGAAGACTACCCTGCACGATGAACTGAACTGTGGGCTGGCTGACAGGGGCATAGGGGGGAAGGCTTGAGGGCAGAGATAGTGTCAAAGGTATATTTTGACAGTACACCTGTGAAACAGATAAAATTTTGTAAATGCTTGTACTTACAAGAGAGCATCAGATCAGGATTTGCAGAGCACCTTTTATCCACTCAAACAGGCAAGTAATTACTTGTTTAAATAAGGAAGGCTAACATCTCAGCCCTCAACTAAGTCTCTGTGCACCAAGAGCTACCACCAGCCCCACTCACCTTTTAACTGGTGACAGCACAGACTGATGGCACAGACCAATGCCACCAGGCCATGTTTTACAGCCTCAGCACAATCATGGAGAAGCTCACAGCTTCTCAAACAGCACCATCTTTCTCCAAGTTACAGCTGGGAACAAAAGCTCCATGTATAGAGCAGAACTAAAAGAAAATGTGCTTCTTCAACTGTAATGATCACCTGAGAGATTTATTAGAGGATTGCTGAGGTGTACGGGCTATATGAAATGTAGCACATGCAGAGGAAGGCGAACTCTGCCATGAGAGAAGGGTGCTGCATGAAATGAGGTGGGATGCCTTCCATGAAACTTGGGTGCCAGAATAGGAACCAACCTGAAAGGAAACATAGGCTCAGGAATCATATAATTGGTTGGAGGAGGCTCATTTAACTGCACCTGATTTAATGTTTGGTTCAAGTCCTCTGCTTTCCAGGCCCCTTCTTTTGCTCGCTGAAGTTTGTAAAATGGAATCCCTAGGTTCCCCAAGAGAAAGAAAAGAAAACATTTAAGAACGAAATAAACCTAACACATCCAAGACTCAAATCCAAATAGATTAAAAAATATGGTTAAAAAAATTATCTAAAAGGATCTATAAAAGGATCTTGTTTAGTAGTGATCAACATTTTAAAGCTTTTTATAATAGAGGACTTACAGCCTTGAGCAGTTGCTTTTTACTGGGTTTCCAAAAAAGTAACCAATGAGAACAACACAAGCAACTCTGTCAACACACATAGTACTAGGGTACACAGGCAAACTGTTTCTAGCAGCTTTGGCTTAGCAGAGCTCACAGGAGTGAGCTACAGATATTTGTCACACTCCTCGGTTCCAATAAATATTTATAAGCCCTGAAGGTAAAACAACCATTTTAGTTAACTGCAAAAAGGGTGGAACACAGGCTGCCAGTTCAGAATCGAGGCTGCAATACGTGCTTCCCAGTCAGACAAGCTGCCGCTGGCTAGCTGAGCTGTGCTGACAGCGTGTCTTCTCTGATTCAGGAACACAACTCACCACATGATTTCAACAAGTGTGCAATGCCAGCTCTCAGGACTGGAAAAAACAAGATCACACCAGCTCAGATGACAGAGCTGCTACACTACAACCAGGTTTACCCACCAAACCCCTAAGCATTATACAGCCTGCTTCAACTGCTGTTTGTTTTCCAAAAGATACTCACTTGGAGCTTTTCCAGTGGACAATGTACCGCCTTCTTCCTCTTGAAGATTCCAGGTAACTCTTTTCACTGGTGCTTTTGATTTCAACGCAGAACCCTGAGGTACCACTTCCAGTTCAGGCTTAGTGAAATTACCATTTTTTTCATTTGATACAAGGCACTCATCTTTAACCTCCTTCACACAATCTGTTTGAATTGGTGCAGCCTCAGGCAGAACATGCATGATAACTTCCTGCTTTGGGGGTGGTTCCATCAGAGATGGACATAATGCAGTATTTTCTATTTTAACTGTAATCTCAAGGTTTGTGTTGCTACAGCTACCAAGCACTGCTGGATCACTACTGCTCATTAATTCTGTTTCAGCAAAAGAATCCACATTGTCAACTGGAACACTACTGTTTGTGATCTCTGGCACAGGGAATGTGGTTTCACTGGTCAGTTCCTGACAGAGGGGCTCTACCTTTATAGTTTCTTGGGCCTCTTGAAGTTGAACCAGGGTCTCATGCTGTGTTTCCTGAAGTTTGACATTTGGCTGGATGGTTACGGAAAGCTCTTCTAGTACTAGCTCCTTCTTTGGCTCTTGTTTGAAGGAATGAGGTTGCTCCAGAAGCCTGGACACATTTTCAGCTGGAGGCTTTTGATCCTTTACTATGGGAGGCTGAGGTGAGGTCTCTTTTGTTCTTTGTTTTCTTTCTTTGGAACATGATCTTGACCTTGGCCTTTTTTCCTTTGATTTGCTACTTTTGTGTTCGTGAGATCGAGATGCAGATCGAGATCGAGACCTCCGCTTTCTCCTCTCCCGAGACCTGGATCTTGATCTCGTTCTGTCCCTTGACCTCAGGCTACTATTTTTATCATACCTCTTATAGCTTTTGTCTCTCCTGTGTTTCTGTCTTGTAGTCCTCTCAGTGCTATTCGATCGGGAATGTTCCCTTCGTCTTGATCTTGATCGAGACAGTCTTTTCTTTTTCCTATTTTCATAAAAATCAGAAGTACTTACAGGACTAACTGAATGTGACCTAGATTTCCTTCTCTCCCTAGACCAAGAAGTTTTTGCCTTTTTATACTTGGTTTTATCCTTCGTTTTATTTTTTTTAGCTCGTTCGTGACTGCTACAACCATCAGTAGAAGACCTCCTGCTCTTGGGTTTCAATGTGTGTGTTTTGCTATGTTCTTCTCCACCTGACCAAGAGGTAGATCTGGAGCTTCGGTCCCTTGATTGTGCTCTCTCCCTAGACCCTGATCGGAATCTCTTATGCTCTTTGACAAGTGTCTTTTTCCTTTTCATCTTCTTGCTTTGAGAGCTGGAGTCTGAATAGGATCTGGAACGTGATCGCCTCTCTGTTTGTTCTGCCTTTTGGACTTTCTGCTGCCTATCATTCTTTGAGGGACTATCTGGTTCTAGTTTCACATTAATATTAGGTCTAATAAATTCTTCAGCATTAAAGAACACATTGGGGCCCTCTCTGCTTTCCTCCTTTAAACACTCTGCATTAAAAATCTGCTTAACAGCAGATGAAGCACAAGGACTGCTTAGAAAGTCTTCTTCATTCATATTGTCTCGTTCCTCTTTATCAGAGATCTGTTCTACAATCCTGCTTTCTACTGTCACGTCATCATGAGACTCTGTGTTACTAGATGGTAAGTCAGAGTAAGCCCCAGATCCAAATATATTTTCTACCATGTAAGGCGTGAAACGACGGACAGTTTGAAATGTTTGAACTTTCGGATTTTCAATGGAAATAGTCCTGGTAATATTAGTTAGTGGGATCCCCAGGCCAAGCCTTTCAGGACTGCTGCTTGCTGAACTTGAATCCGATCCTGTTGGCTCAAAGGGATCATATATTTCACTTTTGACCTGCTTTTTTTTAACTGAGAAGAGAGGTGAAGGACTCTCTTTCTGTTGCACTTTGCCATCCACAGGGCAGAAGGTGTTACAAAATCCTGGCTTAGACAGTCTGCTGGGATGCCCTGTGTTTCCAGGAATATTGATTTTAAAACTCTCAAAAGAGCTTGGGCCTTTGCTCCTTGAAGTGCCCAGTAGTGATGAACCACTATACATGCCTATTTTGGTAGAAGACGACGCCTCACTTGTACAAGGTGGTTGCTGAGATTCCTTGGCATTTGACTTCTGACTTTCCACCTTGCTACCCTTTCCCAGCTGATGCGTACTCTCTTTGCCAGTCAGCTGGGTCATACAGGAGCTGGGGATATCACAACTTTGGCTTCCTGTGGGTTCTGCCTCCACCTGCTTACTGCTGGTTTCCTTTTTAATCTTTGGTATCCTGGGAAGCTCAAAGATGTCAATTCTCTTGGGGGGTGGTTTTAATGGCTGCCTCACAGTTACAGCTTTTGAGCCAGAGTTCAAATTACAGCTCAATGGCTTTGAAGATGAGTCAGTGGGTGCAAATTTTTTAGAGTTTCCATTAAATCTGGGCATTTCATCTAACTTGGAGCCATGCCTCCTGAAAGTAGTTATATTCTGAGTCTGAACAGACCTGGGTGTAATTGAATATTGTGATTTTGCCTTTTCTGATGTAGTCTGTGCAGGGTTTACTGCAGTCTTAATCCTGCTAAGTGAGGGTGAAGGTGATGAAAACAAGCCTGAGGGGGAGGGTCTGGTGAAAGTATTCGGCCCCAAGGAAAATGAAGGTCCAGGTATGGAGTTGCTTCCTGTGGTCCCTGAGTGCACTGTACTTGGTTGTGTGCTATGTCCTGAACCATCATCCACACTCGAGTCATTCGCTGATTTTCTATGAAGTGGAGCTATGGGCATACAAGCAAACAATTAAGTCTTTGAGTACGTATCTGGATATTGTCTCCCAACATTAAAAGAAGAACTGAGGTAATTATTTTAAGTTCCACTTAGGTTTGCAGACATACCACACAGTAACAAGGCAGTCCTTTTGGTCAGATGATCAAGGTTTAATACCAGACAGCTGCATCTTTGAAGTAAACACTAATGTTTAGGAAATAAATTACTCTGTTCTGTAGACATCACCAGATTCGTGTTTATTACGCTGTAGTCACTGATCAATGAAAATGACTATAACAGAGGATGTTACAAGTACTTATTTTAAGAATAAAGCTGTAAGTTTCAATGTGAAGATAGTATTTCCCAATAATACCATGCCAAGGGAAGACACAGCTAAAGATGCCAACACATATTTTAGAGCTCCGCTTTTGCAAAGAAACTTCTTGTCAAGGTGCCCATCACTGCTCTTCAAACTGAACTACAGTTCACAGGCATGGCAGCAATGCATGACAAATGCCAGGAGAATTGGGTACTAAGATATCTCTGCTCTATCTAATCCTCAATTTTATTTAACAAAGCATGAAACTACAGAGAAACTACTTTTGAAACAAGAAAACTACCTATTAAACCAAAATCCTCCAGTAACATCTCAGCTTTGCAATTAAAACAGATGAGTAACACAGTTTCAGTGCATACATAAGAATCTTATTAGGCAGATTACTGAATCTATCCTACACATTCAAATACGCAGTAAGAGTATCCCTATGTTTTAAGTTATGTAGCCTGTAGGACCAGAGCAGACATGGATGAAACAAAAAGGCTAACTGCACTATGAAGTGCTGAACCCTTACCTGCCTTCTTTGCCGTCAGTGAACCATCTCTGTTGATGACCACATCTGAACTACTCATCATGAGAAAGCTCTGTCCAGACAGGATACTTCCCAGCAGATCTGGCACGGGGGCAGCTTCTACTTCTTGATCAAGATTCAAGGCAGGTACACTGCTTCTGCATGTTTCAGAGGGGGTATATTTCCTTTACTCTTACAGCACTTGTTCTACACACACACACATTACATTAAAAAGAAATCAAAATCAAGGGCATAAACAGAAGTCAGCCAGGGAAGTTCACTTGTAGTTTTGGCTTCATTAGAGTCATTCAGTCCCCATCTCCCTCTGACAAACAGAAGGTAAAGCTTTTACTGACTTACCACAGGAACACCACAGGATAGGAAAGCATGTAATCATACCAGAGACCTTCGGTAAGCAACTGCTTTTAATCTTATTTAAGAGTGGTGCTCACTGTGTTCTGTATCAAGATGAACTTTCTAGCGCATTTAAGATGCATTTTTGAAGCATAAACCATTGTTCGGCACTTCAGAGATATTTCCATCCCAGCTGCCACTCCTACCTCACCAAATCACAATCACAAATGTACTCCTGAGGCCTGCACTGTCTAAAAAAATGGATGCAGCCTGAACCAGCATTTAGCACCAGCCAGAATACACATAGGTGCCTACTGATACGGTAGTTAAGAGCATGGCATAGGAGGAATTACACAGAAAAACAATAGCAATGCTCCTGCACGTGGGACAACACAAACTCCCCTTTATGCATTATTCAGCCTTATTAAAATGGTTTAAAGACAAGTTCTCTGTTCTTAAAATATAGACTGAATATGTTTGAGTCTTTTTGGTGTTGGTGAGTGGCTTTTTTTTTTTCTTTGCTTTTGTGTTGGTGAGATTTTGGGGTTTGTTTTGTTTGGGTTTTTAAACACCAAAAAAGGGACCAATAGACTCAGGTCTTGGAAGGAGCTACATTTAATTTCTGTATGACAACAAGGGAAACTTTCCAAACATAATGCACACCAAAAATCTGTAATACCATGCAACAGAAAGACATAATGGGAAGACTAAAAAAATTGGCTGCCCAGGTCAGATGAAGAAACTCACTGTAGCCCAGGCAAATAAAGCCTTTAGAAAGGGTAAATTTCAGCTAAACAGTTCTACCTTCTAAAAAATGTTCTACTCAAATAACTCTGATGATATGGAAAGCTTCCTGAAAGGCTTCCTTCAGGATTGAGATGAGAAAGCTACAGAAATATTCCAAGTTATAGAAATATACTACCTTAATCCTGAGAAACCAGCCTTCACCATGAGTGGGATGCATTAGAGGACAGTCATGTAAACCTCTCCCAACTTTAAGCTGACCTCCCCCCGTTTCTCCTATTCTTCAGCTCCCTCAGCCTTGTAGCTTTCTGTGACTCTGTTGGACCTGCCTCAGTCATTTTCCCTATCCCATTTCTTCTCATCATGCTCCTGCTCCTTGTGTTCTACCCCTCAGCACTGCATCCTACACCCCAGTCCTGAAAACCCACTGTGGCTGCCAGTGGGAAGCACCCAGCAATGATCCCTGGCCCTAGCAGGTGCAGGGGCACTCAATTTGCACACACACACGTCAGACAGCAAAGCAACTGTTATATTGCAGGATAAAACAAAGAGTTTTCTCTCAATTTTCTGAGCTCCAACAAATGGCAGAGGATCTGAGTGAGGTGGGGACATCCCTAATCTCCTCGTCTGGATGCACAGTTAGATTCCCTGGCCCTCTCAAATAAGAAGCGGTTTTTGTAAAGGTTAATGAGACTGGGATTTAAAACACACTAATGTGGTTACTAAACAATCCCAAAACAGAAAGCAGGAAGAGCCAGATTAGGGTGGAAATACCAATTAGAAATTTCAATGCAACAGTTAGAGCTATTATGAAAGAATAAGTGTGTGCCCGTCAACATAAAAAAAGAATTATTGCATAAAATGCTGTGGTTATTAATCTACACATGTGCAGGCATACGCACACACACTCTTTCAAAATACTGTCAGAAAAGACTTAAGACCAGGGTGATCTCCCAGTTTGCTCTTTTGTTCAGGTTGTTAGACAATTAATAAAATAAACTTGATGGATTTTTACCTGGGAAGTCCCACAGAAACAGGTCTAGCTACAGGACGGTGAGACCTTAGTGCTGACTGGGAGAGAACTCTCCTTTTGGTGCTCACTGGTGAATCTAGATTTGCTGGAATGTCTTCGTTACTGTGGGTAAAACACACACATGAAACCTGAAATTGTATGAATGTACTTCATATCAAATAGATGAAGTGGATAATACTACTAGGACAGATATGGTTAGAGCACATAATTTGTTTTATTATGATACATCAAAGATTTGTGCAATATACTTATTTTCTGTTACTACATAAATAGAAAAGGGTAACTCAGCCAGCAGAGATTCAAATGTAGATTTTTAAAATATTAAATGGGTAATTTCATTTTATGAAATTATCAAAAAGACTTGTTCTGTGGAAAATTAAATCTAATCATCAATTTTTTTTATGAACTCTCCCCAAAATCCGAAGCTTAAGAGTGACACAAACTATGGCATAGTAAGATTCCTCCTGAATATAAAGTGTCTGGATATGCTGGTTTGGTTCTGGTATGGTTTCAGTAGCAAGGGAGAGGCCCCAGGCGTGGCTTCTATAAGTAGTTACTAAAAGCTCCCCGGCTTCAGGTAGCCAAGGCTGGGTCGTTAAAAAGACAGTAAGATGAAACTCTGCGATTAACATACGAAAGAACTGATATAAGACCCCAGAGCAGAGAGCAAATGAGGAGCTGAGCTGGAGAGGTGAAAGGCAGTATCGGAGTGGCGAAAGGAGGTGCCCGAGCACAAGTTCCCCTGCAGCCCATGGGGAGATGGCAGGCTGTCCCCCTGTACCCCATGGAGCAACGTGGTGGAGGAATGTGCCCTGAAGGCACCTGAAGGCACCAGGAGGTACAAATGTGGACCTACAGCAGTGGAGGACCCCGCACCAGGGGAGGTCTGTTCCCGAAGCAGCCCGTGACTCTGTGGGAAGCCCGCGCTGGAGCAGCTTGCTCCTGAGGGACTGCACCTTGTGGGAAGGACTTGTGAAGGAGAGGTTCGTGAAGGACTCTCTCCCATGGGAGGGACCCCGTGGGGAAGCAAGGAAGGACTGTGAGAAATCCTTCTTCCTGAGGAGGAAGGAGCGGCAGGAACCACCAGACTGTGAACTGACTCTAAACCCCATCCCCTGTCCCCCTGTGCCGCTGGGGGGAAGGAGGGAGAGAAATCGCGAACAAAGTAATTTGGGCCCGGGAAGAAGGGAGGGGTGGGGGTAACGTATGTAAGCCCTGCTCTGTGTGTTGTCTGTGTCCTGTGTGTATTTGATTAGTGATAAATTTAATTTATATTTTTTCCCCAAGTTGAGTGTATCTTGCCCATGACCATAAATGGTGAGTGAAACCCTTCTTGTCCTATGTCTTGACGCACGAGTTGGCCTCTATCATCCCCATCCCACAGTGGGGGGTAAGTGGTGAGCGAGCAGCCACATGGCTGGTTCTTTGTTGTCAGTTAGGCCCAAACCACAACACTGGACAAGTGAAGATGGGAAAAGGAGAAACATGGAAGATTCCCCAGGTCCACTTAACTATGTGAAATCACTGTTTAGTGCATACCAAATACATTGGCTATCTTCACTTAAAATAAATTAATAGAAAATGACTGATTAGGATCCAACTCGTTCAGATTTAACCTTTGAATAATCCCATAGATCTCACTAAGGGTTTTTCACATGGCTTATTATTTCAACAAACCGCTTAAAAGAAGGCTCATTCTTTAAGAGCTCAGCAACTCAGTCAAGAAGGAAAGAAACATCAGGCCAACATGTTATTATGAGCTATGTATCCAAAGCTGTCTTCAGATGTGAGATCTACACTTTTTGCAAAAAGTCACATATACAAACAACCTGGCACTTACGAAACTATCAGGTCCCTGATCATAATCTCACAATCTTACCTTTCATAAGGATCTAACTCATATGGATCTCCAAACACAGACAGAGAAGCTGCACCGATATCTGCTCTCATGAGGCCAAGTGAGGGCTCCGTTGGTTTGCAGATGGAAGGAAGTGAGGCCCCACGCACAGGTTTACAAAGACCAAGAGTTCTTGCAATACGGGAACGAGCAGTAACCTCATTTTTCACCTGAACAGATAAAGAGATTGAGTTGTTTGTTTGTCAGGGCACGTATGTACCCTGGATTTAAAGTCCCAAATTCTTCACTTAACCTAAGTACAGTCATCAGGTTACTACTATCAACAGCAGACATGATGTGCATCAATTGTCTATATTTAAGGCATTTATTAAATTTCTAACTACGGCCTACATGTCACTTCATACAGAGGCTGCATATATCAGATTCAAGAGACCACATACATTTCTAAAAATCTTTAATGTAATTCTAAATTGTCAATTCCTTATTTAAGGGCAAGAGTGACAGTTCTGGCTGTCGGATGTAAACTTTAGTTAAGGTAGCTGAGGACAAAAGTCAAGCTGGTGCAGAGTATTCAGTATAGTTCACATGAGAACACTATCCACAACTGAAAAGGATTTTGAGAGCCCTTATAGCTGATTAACTGGGTTTGCAACAACACAGACACAAACATCCATAGCCTATTAGACAGAATAGGTGGTGGCAAGTAAACATTACAGCTGAATGGCAAGGCATTACACAAAGCCCCTAGGAAATGCTTTAGAGTGTGATCCCTGCAGTTCAGGTAAAGGGATTTGTAAGCAAACCCAGCAGGCCTGCCTGGAAGTTGCAATTTGTTTCCACATACAGCATCTTTCTGGAGTATACTGGATACATCCTGCACCTACTCCCACCAGAAAAAAAGTTATGTGGTATCATTAAATGACAGTATTTTTTTCGATTGAATGCCATGTTATAACGCTTTTACAGATGGCTGAAAAATGGCAGATACTGACACTGGCAGAAACTCACATGTGATCTTACTCTCATCTTTTTCCCCCTTTTCTTCTTTATCAGCCGCTTGCATCTCTTCAGCTGTGTCCCTGAACTCTTCTTCCTTGAAGATGATTTTGCCGGAGTTCTTTTTTTGCGTCCTACTTTCTTCCTCCTACCTGATAGGACAAAACACAACCAGGTACCTGGCTAAGTGCTGGCAATGCATTTTACCCTGTACTCCCCTTTTCATTCCCCTCCCCCTCCAAGAGACCCTACAGTGTGTTGCAACAGTACACAACAGCTGAGCAAAAAAAAAAGTGAAACCATTAGGATCTATTTAAAAGTAAACTTCAAAATGCTTCTGGGCTGAAGTAGTATGGGGAAAGAGGAAAAGGCATGTGGTATACTTCTGTAGCTGCACAGGTGTAGCAGCATACAGCTGATCTAGAGTATTTTGTATGATTCAGGCTTATCTTCCCAAAGCTTTTATTCTTGCAGATGGGAACCACAGGTGTTTCATGCCCTTACCTGTTTTTTTCTGCCTAGTAGGAGCCCGTGGTGTAAAAGGACGCTGGTACACAGCTGTGTTGAGGCCTGCTACAACTGCCTCAATTGTTTCATCCAGAAGAGAGGACATGAGATACCTTGGCACATGCTGTGTGGGGAATTAGAAGTTACACAATACACGTATATTAAGGTCAGCAACAAGTTAGTTATAAAAGCATTTGATGAAAAATGGATTTGAGATTTGAACAAGAAGCACTCATGTCACCAAGCTGCCAGTTAAGCAATTATGTCACCTTTCTCACCTATTGGCTGTAATACTAAGGAGAACATGACCTTGCTCTTCAGCCTCCCTCAGTATTGTAAGTCATGGGTAGCCTAATTCTCTTTAAATGAGAACAATCCCCAAGATTGGCATTTTCTCAGTGAAAAAGCTCAGTTAAGAACTTTCCCAAATTCACCTAGCTGACCTCTGGGCTCATCACGCAGCAAACAACAATGAACAAAGACTGAAAACTCAACATAGTACAGGTCCCATAAATTAAACTCCTCATTCTTTAGGTCAGATTTACCTAATCTTGTGAAACATGTCCAAAGGCAGCATTTCAAACACACACCTCAGGGAACTCACTGAAATGGCATGATTCCCCCTTGAGAGCATCACTTCATTGCAATAAGCATGGGCTGCTTCTACAAGGTTCAAATTAGTCTTCCTCTATATATTTAAGGGTCAACCACGCTTAAAGAAACACATTTGAAGCATATGGTTTCTGAACCACCAGCCTCAGAATATGAACTCAAAGCCTCCTTGCAAGGCAAACACAGCACGGGTCTGTTCCTTCCTTTGGCTGGAAAGACATTAAAAGCAGGCTTCACTGAACAGCTGTTCTAAGTTGGCTATGTCCACATCAACCATATTTCTAAAATGTCAGTCACAGAATGGTTTAGGTTGGAAAGAGCCTTTAAAAATCATCTAGTCCAACCTCCCTGCCATGGGCAGGGACATCTTCCCTACCCCCTCTTCTTTCTTCAAGCAACTCAATGCCTCATGAACTGATAAAGTTTCCTATGAGCATAGCAGATGTTAAGGTGCTATCTGATGTTACAGATTATTCCCTATACTTACTTTCTATTAGAGCATATGCATCAGATGCTTGTACATTTACAAAATGCATATGTGGCACAAACACTAGAGAATTACTTTAGAGTACTGTGTAGTGGCAAATAAGCTTCAAACTGCAACGTGTTTGAAAATAGGATACTCCAACAGAAATATATGCTTCAGTTCATCTTATTACAAAAGTAATTTCACCAGGCTTCTTTGTTAGTGTCACTAATGCATTCTCCAAACTATTTTACTGGCTGTTTCTATTAGAATGCCATTGTTAAAAGTATCATGGGTACCTATAAATACTGCATAAGGTTCTCTGATTTGGAGAACAGGATGGAGTACAGAAAGCCCTGAACATTATCCTATACATATTTATTTTTCTGAAAGGACCTAAAATAGTGCATCTAGTTAACCACCACCACTAGTTTAGGCACCTATGGAACAACAGACGTATTACAAAACAGTCTCCCTGAATAATAAAGCTTTCTGAGGATCTGAAATCAGCATCTCTCTATGCTTTGAGGACAACAGCTTAAACACTCCTTAATCAGTTGAATTAAGCTTCACTCAGTTCAAGGTATGAGCCAGAAAAAGATGCACTTTCATTCTGAGACAAAGGGAGTAAGTAATAGTGCCTTTCTAGGTATAGTTTGTAATGATCTCTGCAGACTGAGAAGTGGAGCTAGGAATAGCTTCTTGAATGGGAAGTATTGGGCTTCCAGGCTTGCACTACTACGCAGCAGTGAGGTCCCCAGCCAGCTCCCCAGGGAGAAGGGAAGAGTGGATAAAACGTATTTCTTCAAGTCAGACAGTTGACTGTGGATTTCAGGTTGAGTCTGCTATAAAGGCTGTCCTTGGAGTGTGAAGTGCAGATTGGGAAAAGACTGAACTGTAGATAGATCTGGCAGATTATTTCAGAAAACTGACTTAACAGAATCAGAACCAAAAATGCATGTTATTGTCAGATATTTATTGTCATATTTATTTTCATAGAATCACAGAGTAATTCAGGTTGGACAGGATCTCGGGGTATCCCTCAGAAGGGTATGACCTTTGTTTGCTGGTCAACACCAAATTCAAACCAGGTTGGTTAGCCCTTTCTTCAGGTGTGTTGAAAGCCACCAAAGACAGAGATTTCAAAAACCATCCTAGCAACCTATGCACATGGTTGACCATCCCCAGGGTAAAAATTATTTTCCTTAAGTCAAATCAGATCCTTCTCTTCCTTTCAAAAGTTGTAGAACGCATTTCACACATTTCTACTGAAATCAACAGCAGCATTCATGAAGAACCAATTAACATATCAATAGTCCCACACGTTATTTACAGGCTCTGCTTCCATACTAAAATCACCATATGGTCCTGTGCAATTTAAGGCTTTTAATATTTATGCAAGTGACAGGTAGACTCCTTTGGCTAAAGCCAGAGGGCAAAGCAGGCAGGATATACCCAGGTTTGAAAGTTCTTAGTTTGCAGCATAATACCAACAGAAACATGCTGGAACATCCCAACTGCAGTCATCTTCAGTAAACAGTTCAAGGATTTGAGGGGCCCTGCATATTTGGGAAACTTCTTGCATAGATTCTATGGTACCTGTTAACATGGTTGAACTCCCATTGCCACATCACTGAGGATATCACAATCTGTGTTTTTGCTCTTCAGTAGGAGGCTGATTTTCACAAATACAGAAACTTTAAAAATCTGAAATTTTTCTCTTCAATTTGGCTGAAGGTGGCCAACAGGTTCTACTGCTATGGGAAGGGGTGCAGGAGGGCAAACAACCAAATAAACAGAAGTAAAGCAAACATGCCTTGTCTCTGCAAAAAAGCATGCTAAAAAAAACAGGTGGTGCACAAACCGTGCATTAACAGCCACTGGGAATAAAAACACAATTTTGCTCACGGCCAAGGTGATAAAAATGCAGATTCTGCAGGAATCTACTGCAGATAGCAAAACAGAGTCTTGGTCATGTGCTGTGCTCAATTTGCACATGTTCTACATCTTAATTTGAAATAATTCTCTAACTACTAACCATTGTGCTATGGACAGTCAACTGAGAGAGCTGAGCTACCTAAGGGGGAGGACTTACTTCAGGTCTTCCACAAGGTTCTTCCAGAGGTTCATTAGCAAATACTGTTAAATACCTGAATTTGTTGAGCTGTTGTTATACGGTTTCTGTTCACTGTTGCCCTAACTCGTTCACTCTGCCGAGTTCTGGCTATAGCTCGGGTTCGGACGTGAGGGCGTAGCCTACTGGTGGTAGGAATAACATCAGCCACGAGGGCAGCAACCTCTTCTTCACTGACATGATCTGTGTCTTGAAAGAAAAGATGCCCAGGTCACTTCTCTTTCTACAGGTGAAAGCATTTCAAGACTTTTGGACAAAAAAACCCCAGATAAGTATTCCCTTCCTTAAACCAATCAGATCCTCTTATCAGTCAAGAGTTCAAGTCAACTCGAAGTTCAAGAGAGAATGCCTATCAAAACAATTACTTAGAACAGATAAAAACAGAAGTTAAACATCTCTTCAAAACAGCACATGCTTCTAATCATCCAAGTCAGGAGAAAAATTACTTTGCATACCACAAAACCCTTACCTGCAGCAGTACTGACACCCATGGGGGCACAGGCTGGACAGAACCATTCATCTACAGGGACTTCACTCAGAGGTGGATTAAGGCATTCCATATGATATCTTAAGTAAAATTAAAGAAAAAAAAAAAATCAAACAACGTGCTCCTTACCAAGGGAAGAGAGCCTTTTACTTCTATCCACATTGTGATAAACTGAAAATGGTTTGTTCAAACTTTATTAAAAGGAACAAATAAACCAATTTCTTAATTATTTGCTCTAATAACAACACCAAATATATTTTGTTTTAGTAGAACTCGGCCACAGGGATATCGAAGATTTTAACTTACTTTTTAAAGATTTTAACTTGTTTTTTTTAAAGATTTTAACTTGCTTTTTAAGGATTTTAACTTGCCTTTTTTTTCAAGTCATAAAGGCTCTTTGTGCAGCTAAGGTATTTGCAAAGTTAGCAGAAAGTTACATAAATTATGCAAGGCCAAACAGATAACAGAAAGCTACATAAATTATGTGGGGTCGGATTACAAGGATCGATTGTGATGTGTCAGCAATGTATATTGTAAAAGGACTTGGGAGAAAGGGGGGGGTACATGAAGACGAGGAGTACCTGACGTGACGACAAGAAGCCTTCATCCCCACGACCACCAGGAGACAGAGGAAGACAATGAACGACCCCCTAGCAACAAGTTGCGCAAGCGCAGAGTACACCACTAACAGAGACACATAACCCAGAAGACGAAGGGTATAAAAACAGTGACTTTGGGAAGGGGGGTTGCAAGCCGTTGGTGGAGCAGAGACTCCCCGGCCGCCCAGCGCTGTTTTGCCTGCTATCGCTTGCTTAATAAATCTTTAAATTTTGTAATTGTTCTGACTCACGTCAATTCGTGAATCCAACACATGCTTACATAAGGCAAATGCATTTTCTGAAGCTTGAAACTATGGTCCACGCATCTGCTTCTGCTGTGGAGAACCGGCTTCCACAAAAAATACATCTCTTAGTCAAATTGACTGTAATAGAGAGACGTAACAGAAAAAAAAAGGAAAAAGGAGAAACGGTGGCAATACTGCGGGATGGGGGCTGTGGCTGGGACTTCATCGCAAGCTGCACTTAGGCGCTGATAGCTGAGCGGACTGAGTGTAAGAATTGAATGAACGACCGTTGTGGGTCGTTATCGCTCATTGTCTGCTGCCGCTGGAAGAAAGGAGAGAGAAGAAAAGAGGAATAGGAGGCCAAATAAAAGGAGCCGAGCTTAAATCAGTGCTCGCTGAGACCACTACAGGCTGTGACTCTGCCACCAGACCCGGGTCCAAAAACGGCTTGTCGGGCTCCTCGCCTCTCCAGCGCTCCTGAGATCGTCGGGAAGAAAGAAGAGAAAAAAGAAGAAAGCTCTTAAGGGCGATAGCTGTGAGTGGCCCTGCCACCGGTACCGTGCCCAAACTCCAAAAAGAGCTGCCCCCTGTGCGTCCGGGCAAACGGTAGCTCAGCTACCAGCCAGAGGCCCCAGAAGGACAAAGAAAGCAGCCTGCCGCAGCGCCGCTGCCCCCTGCTGTTCCTGCCATCGCCGTGCAGCACCTACGCTGTACCTGCCACCGGTGCCTCAACTCACCTCACTCCCCCAAGCTCCAGGAGGACGTGAGCATAACCGTACCACTGCAACCTTTCATCTTGAACGCGTTCTTCCCCGGGTGTGTAATTAGCCCCTTACTTGCACTCATTTTCGTCGACCCGCAAGGGAAAGTCTCGGGCTTGTAATCACTTTCTCTATGATTACTTTCTTTCATATACACATATTCCCTGGTGCATCTACAGTATTTCGTTTCCACTCTCCTCTGTTCTATCTGATACTTTAGTAAAAGTTAAAACTTGCCTGTGTGTGTACATGTGGTTACGTGTGCATATCCAGGAAGGAGCTTATCTATCAGCTACATACCCAGTGGAAGCAAGCTGGCCCCAGGCCAGGTATGGACCCACCAAAATAATTAAAAAGGCTATCCTGAATATTAACTGGTGTCAGAAAATCCTGAAAAACAAACAGGGCGATTGTGCCCTGAGACAAGGTGGCTTCGAGCCAAACTGGGTTCGGACCGCAACATCTACCAATCTAGAGAAACAATGCAACCTGATGGTTATACGAGGGTCTTCAATTCTATACAGTATTTTGATCACTTTAGGCTCAAAAAAGCTCAGAAAAGTTAGAGTTTTTCCCTTGTTGTGTGGTGTATCACTTGCCATTTGAACTCAAGCTGCAAGAAATGTGGAGAGCCAAAACCAATGGGTGGCAGAGGAAGAAGCAGTGAGATGCTGGGGAGATAAGCAATCAGGAAACATCATCTTTCCTGCAAACCAACATAATATTAACATTACTGGTACTTACAAACATTTCACTTTGCATGACTAGACACAGGTCAACTGCAATGCCTTTTTACATTGAATAAACACTGCATCCCACATATGATTATGACAACTCGTGACAAGGATTTCTGCGTAACCACACAAGCCAGGTTGCAGAGCACTGGTCAGTCACTGGCTTCACACAGCTGCCTGCAGGACTGGATACTACCCACACTGGCTTCCAAGCACCACCTAACTGAGAACCATGCTTTTCTTCCCCTTGAGATTTGATAAGGACGAGAGCATGATGCTCCCCTAGGTAGGCCTTTTGAAATGTTCTCTACCCAGCAGGCTGAGCAGCTAGACTCAACAGTCTCACCAACTAGTTACAGAGAAGCTACTCAAGAGAGCCTTTCAATATTACCTAACTTGGGTTTTGTTCAATTTGTACAATTTTCCACTTTCAGCAACTAAAACTCAGCCAAAGAGACACGTCTTAGTAGCACTGAATTTTTGAACCAACTCATGTTCAAGTTACACTGCTAAAGAGACTTTCTAAGTAAATGAAAACTAACTGCTTAGACCAAGTTTTGTAGGCAAGGAACACAGGGATACCACAGCCTTCAAGTGAGAGTTTTATCTTCAAATTAGCAGCATTTCTAGGACCAACTTTGTTCTTTTTCTAAAAGGGGAAACCCTACTGTTATTTCTCATTTAGTACACTGTTTAACTCTAAAATAAGTAAAGGAAAAAGTGAAGGTCTGAGTTTCACCTTCCCACACCCAAAACTCTCTGCTTGGTAATGCATCTTGGTGCCTGGCCACAGAGTAAGGGAAGGAAAGGAACATCCATCCATCTCATGCTTTAATTCTATTTTACAGCAATATAAAAAAATACCACTGAGAGACTACGGCTGTTAATCCACCTTCAATCACTCCAACTTCTGACTGTGTCTTTCAAACCTGTTCCCAACCATGTTACTATAAACTCAATTTACAGTTACTGTCAAAATGATATTATGTTTATACTAAAATATGTTAATTATCAATACAAAATGGAATATCATGTCGCTCTTGCATGATCAGTACACCTTAGAGGATGAGGTCTCTTTCAGAGACTTAAGATGAAGTTGAAAAATTATGTTTGCAATAAATCATTAGAGTAGCCAAGTATTTTCCTTCTTTGGGAAAGGAGATTTCATTCTCCAACTGCCAGCTACCAGGAATGAGATAATTTCCTCAAAGTATTCTGACAAGTACTATTGTTAGTTTCAGGCCAAAGTCATAACAAAAGTACTTAGAGGAAGAACTTCGTTACATGCTTTTCAAATAACCTCTGGGAGTTTTGAAGTCACCTTATGTCCCACTTGACATGTAAAGACTTTCAGTCCTAGAACTTTGGACATTGGAGAACCTATTGCAACAGCTATCTACAGTCCCCTGAATAGCAAAAAAAAACCCTAATCAGACAGAAAATCAACAGGACAAAACTCAGTGCCAGACCTTATACAAGGATAAGGTGATACTTGTTTTTAAAAAAAACAAACCCAAACCTCTAAGTAAATTTATCTTACTTCTACATTCATTCTCCCAGGGTCATTTACTTGCTCTCTTGTACCACCCACTCACAGGCACAAAAACTTTGTCTGTCCAAGCGGTTTGGCCAGGATTACTTGTGTGCCACTTCGAGGCCAAGAAACACTGGCCATCAAGTCCTCAACACATCTCTTGGGCTCTATGACTGGCAGAGAAGAACTGATTTCCAACTTTTCTTGTACCTTCCAACTCTTCTTGTACCTTTTAAGGAATGAATGGATACTTTGAGGACACTTCTGCCACATTATTTTGTCTCAGTCCTCACAAACAGTAAGAAAAATGAGATCCATGAAATTAAGGAAATTTTTGTCATGTATGTAGCCCAGTTTGTCACCTTCTTGATACCTCTGTATCAGTGCTACTCTCTTCTTGCTACTCAGTAACCTGAAGTCACACATTAATGTGTCACACCATTGATGCAATTAAATCTTTTTCTACTGTTAAAATGTCTAGATGTGCACACTTCTGTATTTGTACCAATCTTAATGCTGTATTTCACAGTTTGGAAAGTTAGGTTTTCACTTTCCAACAAGTCTTACCTGAAAACAGTTTCAACGGAAGAAAACTTTATTATTTAAACCATGACTTAAATTTGTAAGATATTAGCATTATGCCACACAGTTTAAACATTGAGGGAAGAGATGCCTAGCTAAAAGCAATGAAAAGACAGGATGACTCCATGCCTTTAGAATTGTTGGCAAAAATAACTGATGAAATTTCCACTCCAGAGTCAGGTCAGACAGAGGATGTAGAGGAATAAAACTAGAATTTGAAGCAAACTGTTCTATGTTTTTCTCAAGTTAATCACAGCCATGGAGAGCTAGCAAAGGCCACAAGTTCCTTCTTCAGGAAGTGCTTCTGGGAAGTGCTAACTCTAGAAATCAAGAATTTAATGAAGAACTTATTTTAGGAAAAAAAGAGAAAAGTAGAAAACTGTATCAGACTTGGGAAAAATAAAAGTAAATTAGAGGAACTATTGATACCACAAAGGAAAATCTAAAGCAATACCCTGAGTTCCGGTAAGGCTTATGAAAGTTCAGAAAGAACTGACAGACATTACTTCAAACAAGACCCATGAAACACTAGTTTTGCATAAGTATTTTAAACTCAGGTTCTGATGATGTGGTTAAAAAATATTTAGTGTTCCTGATTTTGTCTCTTCTCTAGAAGCTGAATCAGTGTATATAGATACTACGGAACACAAAGACAAAGCTAAACTTGCCAGATGTCTAGTTCGCTTGCTGGAAGTTACTTTTCACATCAAACTGACAATACCACAAGACTGGTTAAACAGTGTAAGAGCTTTTAATTCTAGCAGAAGACTGTAGGCCCAAAGTTGTATTCAATGCCTCTACTTATATATATATTTAAACACTTTATTCATCTAGGAGGGAGGGAAAAAATGTTGGGCAGAGACGCAAGCAAGAGTAAAGGAATTGTTTAATAGTTGTGGCTATAAAAAAAAAGGACTTCAAAATTTAATGAAACTGAATCTCACGCACCTCTCCCGCACAGCGCTAGTGCCCTGTCAGCTGGGACAAGTTATGCCCCCTTTCAAGGAGACAAAGGGTATGTGGTTTTTTTTTTTTACCCTCCATGCATCCATATGTTGCATGGGGCAGCATAAACATTTTCATCACTTGAACATATGGTGGTCTGCAGCACTGACGTGTGAAGGACTCTCCACATATATGATGCTACATCACCAGAAAAGGATCCATCACATCATGGGAATGTCTGCACTATAAGCACTTGGATGCAAGTCTGGCCACATGATGCACCTGAAGAGAGCAGCAAGGGGCTGCCTACAGACCACAGAGTGCCTGTGGACCAAACACCAGCCAGCCCTACAGTACCATCTGCAAACATATAGGTGCTATATTCATTTCAACCTTTCTTACCCTGCATCACAGCCATCACACAGCAGCAGGCGATCCTCATGGTCACTTCGGCCACACACCTCACAGAAAGTTGGATCATCCTCTCCATCATTACCCTGAGTTTTCGTGTTCTCAACAGGAATCTAAATAAAAGAGGGATTGACATTTTATGCAGAAGACAGCACTTAAAAAAATCCATTGTCACACTAACAGTACCCGCAGCAAAATCTAAAAGTGCATGAAGCAAAATGGCTGTTATACCAGAGCCTTCATTTAGCTCATTCAACACATCCAGGACATGATCAAATGCTTGAAAACATCTACTGAACTTGCCTTTTGTCAGACAACAACAACTATAAAAAACTGCATTTAAAGAACAGGAGAAACCAGAATTCCTGAATAAGATCAAAAGTAGTCAAACAAACAAAAAACCCTCAGAAACAAAAGGTAAGCAAGCTTAGCTTTCCCCCCTAAACAGATGATGTAAATGTTAATTCACACTTCTGTTAAAATGCACTTAATAATAAACCATCTGTTTAGGAAAACAAGACTAAACTCCTAGATGTTCCCTGAAAACTAACACATTTCTGATACTAATAAAAAGCAATGACAGCTCTTCAATATTATTTTGTAAGAGACTACTAGCACACTCAAACCTGTGCCTTTAAGAGCTCTACCCTTGCCTTGCATCCCCATCCCCTTACAAACTCAACCACTACACAGTATATCTGGTAGCAAGACATAAGGAAGAGATCACATATAACGTCAATTATTCCTATTCATGTTATAACATCACTCCCATTATGTGGCACATTTTTCCCATGTGGACAGGCTTATCAATGCAGAACAGCTTAGGGTAAAATGTCCATTATGCAAAAGAGGCAGCTATGAAAACACCCTTTTTCCCATCAAAAATGATGCCACACTTCAATCAACACACAATAGCACATGAAACGTGGTTAAGGAGGAAGAAAAACTGCAACCGTTCCTTAAAAGGCAATCTCAAAATAGGAAAGAAATAATTAATCCAGATAACAAAAATCAGATAAACATGCTAGAAGTATAAACCTTTGAATGGTGATTTTGTGGCAAATGGCTTTGTTTGCTACAGTAGAAAGCTTACCTTTTTTAAGATTTTACCACCAAAATGCACCCGAATGCTAATATATTTGAAGAGGATTCGATCCACTGGACAGGAGTTTGCATTCTAGAAAAAAAATCCTCAGAGTTAAGAACAACATATTTTGGTTAATTTTTTAAAAAAGGAAACATTATTAATGTAGTAAGCATTACATTAATGTAGTCATCATTTTAACAGCTATTGGTCTTGACATTCTAAGTACTTAAATCTGACTTGCCCAGTCTACAAATAACCTATTGTATCAGAAATATAATGCTTTTCTAAAAATTCATAACAAAGTAATTTAATTATTATTGAATTGCCAAAGCAACTTCAGCGTACTTCCAAAAATTGCCTTGAAATAATGCTCATGTTTTAGGGCATTTTCTTACTTTTGGCCAAATGAATAACTGGAAATGGCTTACAAATATATTCAGTTGGAGTGATTTTTTTTTTTTTAATTACCACTGGTACTGCTGCATGCACAGTGAGTGTTGCTGTATTTCTCACTGTAGATTATGATTATGGAAACTACACAGTTAGTTGCAAGGAATTCTAACTGAAAACTGAATTCAGAGCAAACTGCTGATTTATTCAGTAGTGTTTTATCTCTTTTTTATGTTTAAATGTTCACTGTTGCAACAGACCCCCATCCAATGCCCACAACACAGAATTCAAAGGTAAAGACAGATATACAGAGAAATGTACACAGAGAAAGAGACAGAAAACCACTATTTCTAGTGTCCTGACATGAAAAAAAGAATTTTAGATGCCTAGAAACACACTTGGTTATGATGGTACAGCTTTCAGATAACAGATCAGATCAGGATGGATAGAAGAAAAACAGGTTCACACTTCACAAATATCACAAATATGAATCCTGCCGAACACAGCAGTAACCCAAGTATGCATAAAAAAAACTTAAGAAAGCAAATATAGTGTTTTGTTCTCATTCCAGCAGAACAGCATGATCAGAGGGGAGACAGCAGAGCACGCCAGAAGGCCATCAGGGACAAAAGAGCTCACCTTAGACCATTCCACAATGCAGTCCAAGCAGAAGTAATGGGAACAATTCTCAGGAGTCCCAACAGCCTGATCCCTAAATGCATTGAGGCAAATGGGGCAGTTTTCACCGTCCTCATCCGAGGAAATGCTTGCTCCATTTATGTGTGGCTCTAATTTCAGAGAATCAGTCATTCCTCCCACAGTTTCTTCCTCCTCCTCCTCTTCTTCATCATCTTCACAATCTTTAAACAGTGAGAGATGGAAAACAACTCTCATGTACTGCAGGACTTCAGCAGCAAGGGCAGAAAGGGTGGGTAGGATGGGGTACCAGTTCACAGAAAATTTCAAGTAAGCTTATTTATGGGACTGAAAGAGTGAAGCACAGCCTCTCCAGTTTGAGGCAATAATTTTTGCTGTTTTCTTTTTTCCCAAATCCTTTCACTAGAAAGCAATGGATGACTCTGGTGAAAAATAAAGCCTGACACATGGCTAGTCTTGCAAGAGATTAAAAGAACAGACAGAAGAAAAACAACAGATTTTCAGAACAAGAGTGGGGTATGGCAGGCTACCACTGAACACTGACATTTAAAAATGAAGTTATAATAAAGTTATAATAAAGTTATCACATATCCAACTTATTTTCTTTTTTTTTTTAAATAGACACTCCAGAGGACAAGAAGCAGCAATATGCTTACCTGCAGAAGAGAACATTAAAGATTTCACCAGTAAATAATTACTTTGAGAGCAGAAGGATCTGGGTGCCCAGCTGAAGACTGCTTTAAGAAGCTTGGTTTTGGGTAAAATTGATTTTAAATACTCAGCAAACATTGCTGAAAGTTTTTATTTTTAGTACAAAATACAGAGATGTCTGTTCGTCTTTCTATAAAACCTGTGAATTAAGTTTACATTTTCAAGAAGCAGTGAAAAGTTACCTAAAACCCACTCTGTTATTTTGGTGGTTTTTTGTCTTTTGGCCTGTGGGGTTTTTTGGTTGTTGTTGTTTTTGTTTTTTGTTTGGTTTGGGGTTTTTTTTGGGGGTTGGGGGGTGGAGCAGCTATTATTCTTTTGGGTTTCTTTAATAATGAAAATGGGGCCCTTGTCTTTTCTCTTTTCTGCTGAATTCTCCTGTCTTGACATAGCAGAGAATACTCCAAACAATGGATTAATAATGCCTTTTGGCACATGGCATCAATTTTCTCGTATGTGTTCAAATCAGTCTGTCTGGTAACTTACAAAACTGTGCTCTTGCCTTCCTAACAAGCTTTAAGATGTGATAAAAAACCCTATTTTTGTCTATCCAAATAATAATTTGAGTGCAGCAGTGTCAGAAGTACATGTATCTACAGGGTATATTTTCAGTAAAATTAATGAATCAAAGTAACATCCATGCTCCTTTTTCAAAGAAAAATAAGAAAGTCTTCTTTCCTCCTCTCTAGGTTTAAAAGCAGGAGCAATCTGTTTCCAAAACATCCTGTCACAACATTCAGTTTAGAGCTCATGCCAAAGCAAACAAACATGCTTTTCATAAATGAAAAAACAGCATGAACCATTGCTGCAATGTTGACTTTTTTCTTTTCATGCTGGCACAGAGATCACTCCTACTAACTGTAACTACTCCACTTCAGCTAGCCTATAAGTCTTCAAGTATACAGATGCTTTAAAAACTTAGAAATCTGGGAATGTTACTTGTTTATTATTGTAGGATTTGGGCATTGGCCTGACACAGTGGCATCTGTAGATTTACATTTCATGTCTAACTTCTGCAGGAAAAGCTTTCAACCCTCTCTTCCTCCACTTTTTTTGAAAATGTCCTGTTAATGCACATTAATAAACCTACCTTCTAATTCTTCATCTTCACTTTCTTCCTTGTCCTCCTCCCCCCACTCCTCCTCAGTGTCATCATCTTCCTCCTCACTGCCAGTATTATCTTCTGAATCACAGCTATTTCCACCATTGTTTTCTTAAAAATAAAAAAAATATGAGAGGAAACATCATTTGATGCAGACAGGCAGGCAGAATTATGAAGGACATATCAGAACTCCTGCTCAGGATGTTCTATATGAAGTGAAAACCTAGATTTCCTCAGTGCTATCAAAGCTGCCTGTTTTAAGAAACTCAAGGGAAGCATGTCATGAAACAAAAAAAATTGTCAGGGGAAAAAAAAAAAAATCAATGGTCACAAATATATCTTTACTTCTCTATAGAGGTTAAACCAATAGGTTATCCAACCTAAAACTAGAAATGTGTACATGCAGAGAGGCTGCACTTACCTGTTTCACCGAGGAGCATGACACACTGTCTTTTGCCCTTGCTTAGTGCAGCATTCTTGTTCAGCAGTTCATCCTGGCTGTCATCATCCATGGCAGGACATTGGGAATCCACTCCCTGCAAGAAATCAGACTTCAGTGAGGCAGTGCACCACCTACCCAAGCTGAGCAGGGGTCCGTACAGCAAAGAGCCTTCAACGCTTCTGCATAGACAAGAATGGTAGAAGGAACATTGCTCTACAGCAAAGGTTCCTCACAGCATTAATTAATTTTCCCAGTTACAAGTCAGAAGTGGCTACAGATAAGCAGTTCTCACTATGAGAAGTTTTACATCCCTTACTGAACTAGATTAAGCCAGATGCTTGTGGAACTAAATTTATGTGACAGATTCAGCTTTATCTTGGGTGACAGAAAAAGGAATAACCACAACTCCCCACTGAAAACAGGAATAGAAAACCTGAAAACACCAAAACCATCCTATGGACTAGTAATAAAATGCAAAACTGAAAGGGACCAGAGGCCCTTTGAACAAGGCCTAACAGGATTGACATTATGTGTTCCAAATCAGAATAATTTGTGTTGCTCAACTGAAAAGAAACAAAAAAAAAGACTATGTATTTTAGGCCGTTTTAAAAAAAGGCCTTTTCACAGCTCTGTCACAAAACAGAGGAGTCTCAGACCTCACATTATTCCACAGAAAGGAGGAGAGTTTATTTGGTCCATATTAACAAAAACTCATTAATTGTTGTGCATTAGCACAGACTGGTAATAAAACTGACAGATATTGAAAGCTATCTCATGATCCAAATTCATAATGACAATCAAACCAGAGCTTTTAATATAATTTTACAAAACATTAGGACAGACAGATCCCTGCAAGTTTCTATAAGCAAGTCATGGAAAAATGTAATTGACACTTACAAAGCTAGATGTCATATCTCAATATGAAAATAAATTGGATTCTTCTACAAGTGTGGCAAAATAGGATGTTCTTCTCCCATTCTCCCTGCTCCATATTATGTATCTTACAGATTAAGAGCATATTTGGAACACAGCAGTATGTTTTATTCAAGTACTCTTGATGTGTATCTTTACTTGCACATTCCCTTTTTGAGCCACATAGCACAGCTCTGCACTTGAGAGCCCTGAAAATGCAGACTTCACTAATCCAGACTAAACCGCAAATGGAGTCTTCAATGCTCAGAAAAAAAAGCTAAAAAGAAAAACGATGGAGCTTCAACAGAACCAAGTTCTTTGTAAAGATTTCTCCTAACTTCAGGAAGTATCTTACCTAAACAGAGGTTTAAACTTTTTGCTAAATTCATGGCTGTTAACAGGAGCATGTTTAAAAGCAATTTATGCTGGCTGAAAACAAGCAGACTCATCAAAAGCCAGTCACTCCATGATGTAACAGAAAAAAAATAGGAACACTAGGAATTTTTCAAGTTTCAGCAGTGTGTATGTATGAATAATTCAAACTGAAACTCAGTTATATAATGTCCTCTGAAAAGCCATGTTAGCTACAGTAACACAAAATATGTGGAGAACTTACAGTCAAGGATACTTAAGGGCAGAGACTGGCAGCACCTGTAGCAGAGCAGCTGCAGGTGTATTTGGCATGTATGTAGCAGGAATTTACACAGAGCACTTCGATTTATGCAGAACCTCTGCCTGTAACACTTCCCCATCTGCAGGTTGTGGCAATAGGGGGGGTTTCTGCTGACCCGTCACTGCCATGTCCAGCCAGCTATGGTACTTGCAAGCCACTGAGGATGACAGAGGCTAACCAAAGCCACGGTGGGGGTAAAACCATAGATAAGCCTCCATTTTGCTACCACAATGACCTTCATTCCCCTCCTCCCTAGCTATCCTTAAAGCAAAGCAATAAGCACAGCGAGGAAAGGATCTTTTTATTTTTAAAAGTGATTCCCACAAACCACAGTTCTGACTGACATATACTTAACTACATTTCCAAACAGCAGGCATTTCTTCACTCCTGTGGAATTAAACAACTAGCCATGTTATTTTCACCCTGCTGGCCCATGGAAAAAAAACCTTTAAGCACGGAGGCAAACAAATCAGCACTTACGACTTGACAATCTAAACTCACATAGTTGTGCTGCAAATGCAAGCTTGGGCTTTGCCCAGAGGCAAAACTCAGTATTAAGGAAAATCTGGTATTGCAGCAGACAATCAAGTCTTCAAATCTTGTCAGTAAAAAAAAAAAAAATCTGTTTTGTGGATAGCTGGGAACAGACAATGAGAAACCAAGCGAGATGAAGTCAATTTGAGATTTTAAGCACATCACAAACCTTACTTTGCAAACAACCTTCTCCAAACTGCTCTTAAGAAAAAAAATAAAGAAACCAAAGTTGACTATACACCTAATATGAGAGTTTGTTCTCTTATTCTTCAAGAGCAATAAGCAGCATTTCCAAGTGTGTGTGTGTGTGTTTTCTTTTCCTTATGGGAGACATTTCAAATGAATTACCACTGTGAAACACAAACACATTCATGGTACTCTTCAGAGAGCTCACCCACCTGTACAAAAGCCCAGCTTTTGTCTCAGCACTTACCACATGAGGATTTTTCTAACCCCCGAGCTGGAATCAGCAGGTACAAAATAGATAGGAAGCATTTTTATCATCATTATTATATAAACCAAAAAATTTGGTTAAGGAGATCACAGTCATTTCTCTGAGGCTAAAAAGCAACTGGTTTTCTCACATCGACTGATCCTCCCTCCCACATCCCACTTTGAAGACTCCATTCAAGAGCAATTTCAGATGCGTCCCCAGCAGGCAGCTTGCAAATGCAGCTGCAGGGTAACATGGCCAGAGATCCCTTATCTTTGAACACCGTATCACTAACGTAAGATGTCACTGCTTACAGCAAAGCCCATTTCAATTCCCTAGGTAGGTGTGTCATTTGCACACTTGTGGTCTGCACACACCACATCCAGTATTTGAATTACAGGTTGCACACTAGGTCTGCTAAAAGCAAGTGCCCTACTCCTTAACATCCCCTTGTTTCAAATTCTCATTTAGAAGAAGCTAACAATATTTTAATACAGTAATTGGCAAAGCGTATGAGTGCGTGGCAGGTGTTCAATCACTTTCCACACACCAGCACTTCTATCCAGCCCTAAGTTCCCTTCCCACCCTCACTAGGGCCAAGTCAGGCATTGTTTGCCTACTGCAGCATGGGCTCTACTGTTGTATAAATAAGCTCAGGCTTTGCTATTAAGACAGATTATATTTTTACATCGAGCTGCCTTAAGTAATTTTAATTTTACAATCAAGAAGCAATTACAAATTAGCAACAGGGAAGATTGTTTCCTCCAGAATAAGTGTTTATCAAACCAGCACTTCAGTAAATACTCAGTTTTTTTAACTAAGATCCTTATGCACTACTACAGATCAGTACTTCAATGCACTTTGAATATGTTCCAACTAGAAGGCAAGTGTAGGTTTCCAATAACCAAAGCAGCCATGGTTTGCAAAACACCCTCAAAGCTCTACCAAATGTGAAGCTTCCATATGAAGCTGATAGAGCTGCCTATAACAGCAAGTGACTCTTCCAGTCACACACATCTTCCTTTCTAGCACCAATCCATTTCCTCCATCACCAATTTCTTACAGTAGTTTCTAGTTTTTAGAAACAGAAGAGCTACTAGACAAGGCATTTGTTTTTATCTGCTTGGTAACACTTGGAATTATACACATGCAAAGAAAACAAGTCAGCTGGATTTTCTCACATGAAGGTTTTGAATGCTGATCTAACTTAATGGGCATTTATTGAGCAGTCATGTTCCAAAGTGCATTTACATCTAAATTTAAGTCTACTAAATAGTCAAACACATGAGCTTTGTTCTCATTGGTATATCTGCTTCGTTTGTTGGCTGTTTTTTTTTGTTGTTTTTTTGTTTGTTTCTAAAAAATTCAGTTCCCTCTGGAAAACCCTCAGGAAGCATCAGGCTTTGTTTCCAATTTCATTTGCTACATTGAAATAAAAGAAAAGAAAATAAGAGTTGTAAAAATCATGGTTGTACCAAGTTGGAAAATGTATGGATACGGTGTGACTAGTATCTGTCACCACCACATTCCAAAGGTAAAAGAAGAACTAGGCAGGGAAAATATTCAGATTAATTAAAGACTCCTACCAGCCTAGAGTTGTGCAGTACTAATCTAGCATGCACAGGGAGCTGTAAAAAAAAAACCAAAAGCCCTCTAAATCTAAATTTAGATCCAACTTCCCCTCGTTTAAGTTACAAAAAGATAAACTCTGAATACCACTATCAGAACTGCCCATGCAATGATTTAAATAATGGAAGCAATTAAAAAACCTAACAGATAAGGCACAGAGAATTAATTCCAGGGTAGATAAGGAAGCAGTTGTCTTTCCCCCATCCTAGCCCTTCCCTAAATTTAGCCACCCTACAATACAGGTTCAAAACTGTCCACCAAAGCTTCCCCAGGAGCAGACACTGCACTCTTTGACGAGCTTGCAATGCAAAGCAAGCAACGCACGGGTTTTGCAAAGGTCCTTTTGAAGTGTGGCATCTTACCCACAGGAGCAGCTGGGCATTGTGCCTCCGTATTCAAAGCAGCAGCCAAGCTCTATGGAATTCCCAGCCTGCAAGTCCCCGAAGATGCTGGCTCAATTTCCAGCTGTGAATCAAACACTCTCCAATGCTGCACATCCTCCTCCTTCTTAACAGGCTTCTTTTCTTAGGAAGAGTCACCTTTACTGGCAAATTCCCTTTCAGCATTACTCTTTCACATCATTTCCATAACTAAATACAGCTTCCCCTGGTGTTTATGGGCATGGCTGGGGGGGGGGGAGGGGCGGGGAAGAGGGAAAACAACAACAACAAAACCCAAAAGCCTCCTGCACTTTTATGATTTTTTTTGTGTATGTGCATAGCCATAACAGAACCACAGAATTACCTTGGTTGGAAAACACCTTCAAGAGCATCGAGTTTAACCATTAACCTAACACTGACCAGTCCTTAACTAAATCATATCCCTAAGTACTATGTCTATGAGTCTCTTAAATACCTCCAGAGATGGTGGCTCCACAAAAGGTACCATACCTTAGTGGCCTTCAAGAAAGGAAATAACACAGCAAACACCTCTGCAACACATCAGCAATGCATCCATGCAAAAACCAGCAGGAAGACCAATAATGAAGTTAAAAAAAAGCTCACTCACCCCACTGTTTTTTAACATGGGGTGTCCAGTGACTAGTCACATAGCTTAAAAACCTGTCGGTAAGCATATGTCCCTCAAGGCAAAGGTTTTAAGCCTAAACACACTTTTGCAACTAGCTAATGTGCGTTTAAAAAATGCTTGCATAAAAACCTCATTTCTACTTGTTAGTTATGACTTTACTATAGAAGGCTGAGGTAGTTTGTAACTTCTTGAAACGCACTCACGCGTGCACCACAAACACCGGGGGGGAGGGAGAGGTGAAGGGACGGTGGGAGGGGGGAACGAAGCACCAAAAATATTCGGTTTTATTTAGTACATCTTCGCAGCAGCAGAGGAAGTTGCCTTCTCCACCGCCCCAGATACGCTTCAGTACGGGACCGCCGCACAGGTTCTCCCCGCGCAGACTGACGCCGCCGCCGCCTGCTCGACCACTGTTATATCCCGTGGGACAGCTTCGACGAGAAACCCGGCTCCGGCAAAAAGCCCCGGGATGGGAGGGCGGACTGGGACAGCCCCCGCGCAGCAGCGCCACTCAGCCGCAGCTTCCGACAACCGCCAGGCAGCGGCCATCAGTGATTACTTATGGAACAAAGCAATAAATAAAAACGTTTATAGGAACAAAATTAAATAAACAATGCTGAGCGCGGCGGAGCAGTTTCCCTCCGGAGCTGACAGCACACCGCGGCGGGGGCGGCCCGGCGGCGCCACTGCCCTCTTGGCTAGGCTAGGCTAAACTAGGCTCGGCTCGGCTCAGCCCAGCCTCCGCCTCCGGCCGCCTCCGGCCCCCTCCGCCCCAGTAGGCCCTGGTAGCCGCCCCCCACCCCCAGGAACTCACGCGAGTAGAAGGCCCCAGAGCTCACATAACCGGGCCGGGCCCGGCCGGCGTAAGGGGTTATACAGCCAGAAGCCCCCTCGCCCCGGAAGTATTACAGGAAGACTTCCGGGTCACGGCTAGTAGGCGCGGCTGCAGGAGTGAACCACTGCGCGAGCGCGCGTGCGGCAGGCAGGAGGGAATGGGAAAGAGCGAGGCGAGAGTGTTAACCAATCGGGAGAGGGGGAAAAACGGCCGCGGGACTGAACCATTGGAGAGGGGGTGCCCCGGGCCGTACCACCACGGAGCCGCGGGAGGGCGGGGCCGCAGAGGGAGTTCAGTTCCCACGGGCAGCGCCGCGTAGGGTGCTGCGGCCATGAGAGCGCCGTCTCCCCCCTGGCGGTTCCTGGTTGCCCCACAGAAGCAGCGCTGACAGGGACGTCCCAGGGGGCTCGCTGTCCCTTCGGCCGATGTCTGCTATCTGGGTTAGGGGCGCAAAGGATACCCAACCTTGCCAGTATTACGGCTGCAAGGCCTGCTGCGGGCTGGCGGGGCTGGGCCCGCCCGGCTGCCCCCGCTCCCCTTCCTCCCTGCATGCCCCATGTGTGTCGCCCTCACGCAGCTCAGCCTGGTGAGGCCGCGCAGGCATGGCCGAAGGCCGGGATCCTTTCGTCTCCGCAAAAACCGTAGGGAAGGGCAAAGGCGGCGTCAGCGCAGCAGGGTGGTCTGAGCCCGGTGCACGTTGCTCTCCGAGAAGGAAAGCGTGAGGCCTGTGAGGACAAAGATCAGTTTTAAATACCTCCTTAAGGCGAAGCAGATCGTGGCTATTTTTTTTTTTCTGTCTACACGTGGCTGATCCTAACCTAAATGTTCCCGTTCCTCTGGGTGATTGCATGCACGTAAAGAAGGAAGGGTTGTTTTAACCCCCCTCTGGCAGTGTTCCATCAGCTGTGGTTTTCTGTCCAAGGCTCGGATGTCCCATTGGGAAGGAGAGCACGGCCCTGTCTGTAGTTGGAGACGAACGTGGCGGAGAGTTAATGTGTGTGTCCTCAGAGACACTTGGGTCATTGTCAGAAATCAGACGGAGGCTGGGGGAAGAAAACAAGGTCCTTTTCCTGAAAACACAGAGTGGAGCAAAACCTGCACCAGCCTTGCTGCTGGTTACCTGCTTGGGACTTGGGAGAGGAGTGAAGTGGGATCAGTGGGGGTGGAAACCCTGGTAAAGCTGCAACCAGTGCACATGAAGCACCTTGTGTTTGAAAAGACAAGATCTGTGCTGTTCAGGAGCAACTTTTAAATAGCCTGTTAATTGATCCGGTGTTTGCCGGCTCCCCGGCATAGGATGGGGGCATGACAGTGTCAAGGCAGAAAAGAAGGGCTGGGGGATGACGGGCATCCTGCAGTGCTCTCACACCATCAGTGGATACGGTTCCCTCATACCAGTGGCTCAGGCACCACCGAAGACACTGAAAGCCATCTGGCAACAAAGGGAAGACCTACAGAACGGGGATAAGTGGGGGCTCTCCCCAAAGGCAGCACCAGCTGTGTCAGCAGGAAATCTCATCCCAGAGATTAAGGGCTGAGGCATGAGCTGGTTCTGAGCTGAAGTGGGAACAGAGCATGAGGGTGAACAGCACCCACCAGCATTGCAGCAAAGCCCCCAGGCCAAGAGCCTTGCCAGGGCAATGACAGACCATCCTCTCATCCTGGGGGGGTTTTGCCATTCGTTCAAAGACACAGAAGAAGGCACTGCCAGAGAGAGTGCCGTCTGCACCCTTTTTTGGGCTGCAGGTGAGCACTTTCCTGGTTGCAGCACCACTGCCCGCCTGCCACTCGGCTGGCATCCCTCCAGCTCCACACTGCAAGGCTCTAATACAGCACCCAGGGAGGTCTGCGCAACATGCAGGGCTTGACTGTGCAGGCAGCCAATTGCACAAGCACTGCTTTGAAACACACTCCTTTCCTGTGCGTGGGAAGAAGGATGGATGGATTGATTGATCGATCGATTGATTTGCTGTGCCTGGCAGAAGCAGCAGTGCCCTCAGAAAGATGTCGGGCAGTACCCAGCCACATTACTCTGCACAAAATACCTACTTTTAAACAAAGCAAGTATTTTCCACAGCCATGCTTTGCTTTTTATGTTGGCTCACCCCAGAGGGCGCAGGGGCCAACGTGCTCTGCCACGTGTTTTGCTCCAATCTGGGTGCAGGCCCTGCACTGGGGAAGACGTAAAATACGTGACTTTTTCCCTACAGCTGCTGGATGAAAACAAAAAAACCCAACACAGCATACACAAGATTACAACAGAGGCGGTCACTGTGCAGACTGTCACAGAAGAGGGGCTGTCCTCCTGCCCCCCCACCCCATCAGCAACAGGAGAGCAGAGCCATGAATGACTAGTAAGTGCTCCAGCAAAACACGTAGGGAAACCCTTTTGGTGAGGGATTGCCACCAACTGTCAGGGAGCCTGTGCTGGGCTTTGCTTCCAAATCTTGCAGTACACATTGAAGGAAGAGCACCAGATTGCAAAACACCCATCAGAACCATGACAGCTAATGCCAAGGAAGTTTTCACAGGGGATGCAGAGCTCATGTCTTTTGCTAGACAGCATGCATTATCAGTTCAGCAGGGATGTGGTGCTTGTTTGCACCCAAAGTGTTTTTTCTTGAACCTCAGCAGCATGGCTTAAGTAGGGGTCCCACCAAACGTGCTCACTCTGCCAATACACACTCTGGTTTCTGGTCTGTTTGAGGGAGGAGTATGGCTTTGGGCAGATGGGAGCAAGCTTGCTGGCTCAATGCCTCACTGTGTGTGCTCCAAACAAGGCTCTTCACCTCTGTGGGACTGTGGTATGCCCATCCAAAAAGCATTATCTTTGGTGCCTTCAAACCCTCTTGAGGTGCCCTGAAGTTTTCTGCATTTCAACAGTTTGCTTGACTGCCCACTTGTAGGTTGATGGGTGAGTGAGTGAGCTCTCCCAATAGGAAGGTGTGCAGTTATGCTAAGAACGTCCAGACAGTCTTCAACTGCCTCTTTTTTGGGGGAAATTACTGGAAGAAGACTCCCTGGGTATCTGGGCCCTTACCCCTTGAGGCCACCCCTGCTGCTCTGGGTGCAGTGGGGCTTTCGGGGCTGAGGGACCCCCCGCCCCACCCTTTGGTGTCAGGAATCATCTCCACCGCCCTGCACTACGAGAGGCACACGGGTTTTCCACACACCCAACCTGGCTGGGAACGGAAAAAAATAATTTAAAAAAGTAACAACGTAAAAATTAACAATGTGAAAAGGAGGCAGCGGAGGCAGGAGAACGGCCAGCGGCACCCCGCCGTTCCCGTCCGCAGCGCGTGCCACCAACTGCCCCCGCGGGCGCCCAACCGACCCTTCCCCCCCCCCCATCGCGCACGGCCTACGTGCGCCCCGACACTGCCCTGATGGCACGGCCGCGGCGGAGCGTACCATGGGCCGCGCCGCGGCGGGGGCGGGAAGGGGACAGAGGGGCCAGGAGGGAGAGAAGAAGCGGGGCATCGGGGCTCCGGGGCAGAAGAGGCGCCCCGCGGGCGGCGGCGGGGTAGGGAGATGCCGCTAGCGGCCGTCGGCGTCAGGAGAAGCGGCGAGGAGGTGAGGGGGTCAGCGGGGCGGGGTGAGCGGGAGGCGGACGGCGGTTTAACAGATACAAATGGTTCCTCCCCGCAGCAGCGACGTGCAGAAGCGAACGCGCCGCGCCCGCTGCTGTCACTGGCGGGGGGGGGGGGGCTCACCGCCTGCCCCGCCTCGCCCCACCGCCACTGCCGGTGGGCGGTGATGGAGCCGCCATTGGGCGCTGCGGCGTGAAGGCGGGTCCCTCAGGCGGGCGGGCGGTGTCGCTATTGGCGGGCGCGGCGGGGTAGGCGTGGCGTGCGGCCGCGGCGCGAGGCGTGGGGCGGGTCGGGGCAGAGCGAGAAGTTGGCGGCTGCGGCGGTGCCGGGGGGAGCGCGGAGCGGTGGGAGCGCAGGTGAGCGGCAGCCGTTGGCGGGAAGAGACCCTCCCCCTCTCTCCCAACGCTGGGAGCGGCAGGGCGCCACCGGGCCCCGGGCGGCACGAGGGAGGCTGTCCTGGAGGTGGGTGCGGGGAGTTACAGCTCTCTGTGGCGGTGCGCGCCGCGGACCCCGGGCACGGCGCGACCCCCACTTCCCCCGCCCCATTCTTCATGTTGCCCGGTGTCTCCTGTGCTGCAGGTGGCCCCCGCCGCTCCCCATCACCCTCCAGGAGCAGGTGAGCCACTGACTAACGCACATTGTGCTCTCGGCGACTCCACTGTGCGTGTGACAGCGGCTAACCTGCTCCTCGGACATCGCTGTGCGGCCGCCTTGCCTCCACGGAATCATGCCTCGACGCCACGATGACTCTGTCCACTCCCCAGGTGAGGAGCTCTGGTGTGCAAAGGAGTCGTCCCCCTATCCAATGCCACTGTCCTGCCTTTAGCAGCTTCCCATCCTTGGCCGAGCGGACTCTTGACTTCCAGGCGGTAAAGCTGTGCTGCACAGGGGAGCACGAAAAGATTTAACGGTTCTTGCAGCGGGGCTCAGTGTGTCTGGCGGGAGCGGGCCATGGCAGCACGTGGGTGCAAAGAGTTGCTGATAAAGTTGCACAGTAGTGATGGTGTGCCTCCCTCTCTCCTTTCCTGTTCTTCTCCGAAGTAAGTGCTAGTGGACTCCATAACAAGTTTAAGAGATGCTTCATTCCAGCTGATGACGTCTTGATACCCAGTCTGTGACTAACTGAGCTGTTATTGCCAAGGGTGTGTTAATAGAAGAAACCATGCCTGGTATTGCCCCGGATGAGTCACCTTTAAAGAGAGACTCTCTAGTCTGTCAAATGAAAAGCAGAAAAAAGCCTTGCTTTCTTTTTTTGTTGCTATTTTGGGTCCAATCCTGACCCTCACTTTTGCTTGCCTCTTTCAGCTTCATGTGCCAGGGCTCTATTGGCCCCTCAGCCCTAGCTGGGCGCTGGCAGAGCTGCCTTGTCTGATCGTGCTGTGGTGTCACACAGAGGACTCTGACTTCATGGCACTGAGGAGCAGGAAAACGAGCCGGGCAGGGACTCCTCCAGCTGCCCAGGGTGGCTGTCACTAGAAACAGAGGAAGTGACAAAGCAGATTGCTTCTTATATGAAGTTCTCTCTTGTGATTTTTGGGCTGGTGAAGAACCTGGGTTTTTTAAAAGTATCTTTTTTTGAAGTGCAATGCAGCTTTATAAGCAGCTTAAATTTATGATAACCAGCTAGGATTTACCACAGCCTGCTGAGTTTCCCTGAAAGGGCTCAAGTATTCTCTGTCTTGCTTTGGCTGCTCGTGTGTAGCTCTGGACCATTGTAAAGGCTTGATGTGAAGGAACTGGCAGTGCTCTGTTCAGTAAGTAGTTAATTGCACAGAAGGCAGAGTAACATCCTCTGCACAAAGTCTCTCATGAGAAATTTTGCCTGTCTGCATCTCTCATGCCTGTGCTTATTTGTCATTTCTCCCTTTGGGTCCTACAGGAGCATCTGCACAGACTGGATGAGTCCAGGGTGCTCCAACATGCTGGAAAGAGAGGAAAAACACATGAATTTAGCAAAGCTGCTTTCATGCTTTTCAGAAGCCAAATGGGTCTTTCTTGATGGGGGTGGGTGGGATACCAGTTTGCAGGTTTCTCAAGCCCCAGAAGGTTTTCCTCCTCCCTAGCTGCCCTTACATCTTCTCACTGCTTGTCTCGAGCAGGCAGGAGCGTGGTGTAGCCATGTGGAGAGCAGGGAGAGGGGCAAACCTGGTGTAAAATGCACCTGTGTATGATTGTGTCTGCAAGCTTAAATTGAAGCCTTGCAGTTCCTTACCACCCTGTTTCATACATAGGTAACTGCACATGTAACAAACTTGTATCTGTAAATGAAGGTTCTGTGTTTCTCTTAGAAGAAAAAACCCTGTGTTTAGAAGTGTGCTGCCCCATGACTAACCCCTGGAGATGCCACTGGCAGAAATAGCTCCATTGCCTGGCAAGACTTGTCCCTATTCTCATGAGCAGTGCCATGGTATGAAGGCTTCCAACTTCCTGCTAGCTACAGAACCATCCTGTTCAGCTCCAGTAAGCAAAGGCAAGGGGTTGAAGTGTAGTTTGTTTGGTTTTGCTTTTTTTTGTGTGTGTCTTTCTCCAGTAAGCTGGGGGAGGAGTATACAGCACAATTCCTGTTTCTAACATTCTTGTGGCGTGATTCAAAACTAACTGCTGCGCTGACACCTGAAGTCTTCAATAAATAGTGCAAAATCAGTGTTTGGATGCTTATTACTGTAATCTAGGGCACCATGCCAGCTGAACAGAAATGCTGTGCCTTCTCATTGACACATCTGATGGCATCCCACATGCCCTCCCATCTTTTATGTTGCCTCTATAGCCAGTGGAGGTGGCTTCAAAAGGAGAGCGGAAGGGTGCGACTTGGTTGTCCCTCAAGCAGAAACACCAGCATTGGTGCCTCCCCCCCTAGTCCAAGAGCCCCAGAGTGCTCCCAAGTGATGAGAAAATGCACCAGGGCTAAGATGCCCATTTAATGTTTGTCAGTAGCTAATAAGCAGATTTGTAAGGTGATACTTAGCCTGGTAACAAAAGTAGTAGAGTGCTAAGAACTCTCGCTCAGAACTGATGCTGTAAGATTTTTGGGGAGTGGCAGGGGTGTGCCTTACAGGAGGGGAAGATGCTGAATGTCAGGCGTGTTAAACTGAAGGGATGGTGTTTCTCAAAGATCTTTTTCTCGTTTCAGCACTTTGCAGAGGGAAGCGAGCAGGCCTAATGCTTCAATCACCGCACTAGGAAGCGCCTGTCGTGTTCTGTCTATAATGTGTGCCAGTGGCAGATCGTATGATATGAGCCTCGCTGAGGTAGCAAGCTGGCCTGTGAGGAATAGGGGGAGTACATCAATTGTTTAAGAGGAAGTCAGGGAAGTCAGTTAGTTAAATGCAAACAGGGACTTATATAATACATCCTTAAAAGAATAAATTCTTCTGGCAGGAGATTCTGTTGGGAGAGAAACTTGCTCATCTATAACAAGGAAATTTCCCAGCCTCCTCTGCTGCTTTTCTGGTGTTTTTTTCCAGGGCAAGGTAGATTGCACTCAGTCTATAAGCTGAGACAGATAAAGGACGATCATCATAGGGAAAGCAGACATTGCTCCCTACATGGATATTTATGCCAGTTCATATAGTTTCTCTTCTCCATCTGCAGTGAACTACTCTTGTAGGAGCTGTGTGCCCAGGAGCAAGCAGCAGAGCATCTGTACACCACTTGAGGAGTAAAACCAACAGGCCATTTTCTCCCCCAGTCATTCACACCTTTCTTTATGTAACTGGTGCTGAAACATGCGCTTTAAAAGCTGCTTGCCAAAGTCTGTGCTTTTAACACTTCAGATGACATTTAGGTGGGGAAGAAATCAAACCCTAACACTGAGGGTAACTTCCAGTAACTTCTCCCAAACTTGTACAACTGTGAAATGGGGGTGTTCCGAGTGTCTGCAGCTGTGCTGCCCCTGAGAAACTGTACTGACCTAGGGCAGCGGTGGTGCCCTGACCATCTGCTCTGGCCTAATGAGACAACACAAGCCAGGGTAGATGGGTGAGGAGCTGGGAGCTATTTCATGTGTCATATTAAAAAAAAAATAATAAAAATTGGGTAGTGCAGAGAGAAGAGCTGCAGGGAGGCTGCAGGTGGCTGAATTACTCTCCTGAGTAGTGCCTTGTGCTGATGGAGCCTGCAGGTAGCCTACAGATTAAAAAAAAAATAAAATGCTGCAACTGGTAAAAACTGGTGAAAAACGGGCATATCCTCTGCTTTGTGTTTTTTGGGTGGCACTGAAGCTGGCAGTGAGAAGCACCCAAGGAGGGAGAAGCCCTTGAAGCCCATTCCTGCCTGCTGCACGTATGGAAGACGCCTGAGGGATGCAAGGACATGACTCCCCACTTACCCAGGCACAGCATCCTCCAGCCACCCAGTATGCTTGGATCCCTGCCAGACCTGTGAGCCAGTTGTTTCCAGTACACACCATACGCTGGGCTTTTGGTTTGTTTTTTAAGGGAAGAAACACTAATTTATTTGCTTTGTTTTAATCTTGTAACAACAAGTAATTCCTTCCTTCCTACCGCTCTGTAGTGGCCTAGAAAAGGAAAGCATCATCTCCACTGTAGCAAGAAGGCTTCTCCCTGGGCCTAAAATTTTAATTAGGAGCAATCACGCAGCCTTGAAATGGGAATTGTGAGCAGCGAAATAGTCAAACCATCAATAAAATATTCAATGGTAGAAATGTATTATTGACACAGCCTTTAGAGCAGACAAAAGCAGAAAGGCAGGGGAGTCAGAGTGAGTATCAAGCCTCTCTATGTTAAATAACGCGTGGGGACCTGCATGCTCATTGTGCCGGGAGAAATACAGGTCACTTGTGGGTGGGGAATTTCCTAAGGTAATAAACCAGTTTGATTAATGCCTCTCCCCAACCCTCCCCTCCCACTCCCCCCACAGGAGGGGAGGGTTGGGCAGAGGGCATTAATCAAACTCATTTATTACCTTACAAAACACTGCTGCCTTTGCAGCAGCTGGGTGATGGTTTGTAGGATACAAAATAAAAAAAAAAACCAAAAACTGCAAAATGCCACAGCCATGAGATAAAAAAACAAAGCTTGCCCTGAGCACAGCCCTCTCCCTAACCCCATGCCTGATTCTCAGACCTCGGTAGGGGACATTGCTGAATTACACTGTCCCACATCCCATGCAGCAGTTCCAAATCCTGCATCCCAGCCAAGGGGCATCCGCTGCCGGGCCAAAATTTGCTGTGATATATATTTTTTTAACCCTTATTTTTCTCGCCCCCCAAGAAAGACTGGTGCTAGGTTCGCTTATATGATCATGGCTGAACAAAATAACCTGCAAAATTAATAAGCAAATAATACATAAGCTGAAGAACAGGGCAAAAATCCCAGGCAAAAATCACAGATTCAAATTCTCCGTCTCATTTTTCATGGTGGATGGTGCCACAAATTATGACTCTTTTCAATTCCATTTATTTTGCAGAAGGCAAAGCTTGAAATGTGGCCCCAAAACCGAAAGATCAATTTTTTAACCTGTGGAGATGAGTTTTTCAGGGCAGGTGAAGGATGTTGTGTAAGATCCCAAAATCTTGCCATGTCCAAGGCAAGTGGGTTTTCTAAACCACTTTTTGGGTATTTCCCCCCCCCCTGCCCCAAGCAGCATTAAGAAGCCCTTTACCAACTTCCATCACCCTCCTATTCTTAGGAAGGTGGAGTCTCATTTTAAAAGCAAGAGAGTCCGAAAGCAAGTGCAAGAATCCTAAAAAGCAAGCAAGCACAGGAGAAATTCTTTGATGTGGCTGCATGGAACAAATGTATTTTTAACTCATTTTCCCCAAGGTATGTGATTTAAGGAAAGGGGAGGGGAGAAATGTGTTCCCCCCAAAAAAAGAAAGAAAAAAGTAAACCAAATCAAACGAAACCACCTGATCCAAAAAAGACATCTCTGAAATTGCATCTCCCCACTGCAGCAGCTCTCCAATTGTAACCAGAGACACATCTGCACCAGCACTCTCCCAGTGAAGTAAATTTTAATACTTCAGTATCACTTGACCAAGTGTGGTGACACCTCAAAAACAGCTTTGAGAGGGCACATCCCCAGGGACCAGTGTTCAACAGCCTCAGGAGAGATACTGACGGAGAGCAAGAGCTGATTTTCTCACTTGCAGTTATCCAGGTACAGACAGAGGGGCATGAAGGTGAATAGAAGGTTTCCCCCTTACCTACTCCTATCTGCAGATGAGTGCCAACCCCTTCACCTCCTGTCCTAAAATGCTCAAAGCTGCTGCTGTGCATTATTAAAATGCTGCCATGTTTCATCCCAGAGATGGCCATCCTCTCACCAGAGACAAGCTTCATCCACTACTTGTAAAGAACTTTGTGAATTAAAAAAAATAAGAGCAGCGTGCAAGTAGAGATGCAGTCCATCATAAAATACAGCCTTAATTTGGCAAATGGAAAGAGATGGCTTAGAAAGGAAGGAGGTGGTTGCAGGATACGCAAACTGCTTGGACATGCCCATCAGGCATCAGACCAGGAGCTGACAGGGACAGCGTGCTCTGGGCCACAACAGCACACTCACACTTGCTTTGCTCAAATCCTTCCCCAAAGATTTATTGAAAATTGAAACCATGGCACACAGGATTACATTCGTATGAGGAAAGTAGGGTTTTATGGAAAACACTGTGCCCAAGTCACATTTTTTGCATACGGTGTGTTGAAAACAGGCTCAAGGACCTCCTGGACAAACTCATCCCCTCCCCCAGCTGCTCTGGTTTTTGCAATTAAAAGACAAGGAGACCAAGAGTAATTACTGGCCATAAAGTTAAAAAAAAAAAAAAAAAAAGAAAATCAGTAAAATGTCACCAAGAGTGTTTCAGTCCTGATCCCTACTCATACCACCACTGGGGAAGGGCTCATTCTGCAATTTTAATTTTTTTTAAATTTTAAAAACAAGTTGGAGAATTAAGTGGATTTAAGATCAGCCCTGCTGCATGTTCTCTGCTCCCTTGAAGCCTGGTCTGTGGAACAAGGGTTCCTACTACAGGTTTCTTATAACAAGAAAAATAGGGGGGCAGAAATTTGTGTTAAAGCTACTCTTGTGCCTCCTGAGCAGCTAGTGAAGAGGCTGTTTGTCATAGCCTTGCTTGCTGCAGTGAGATGCTTTAAAATCCATTAACTTGCTCCAGCCAGGCAGAGCCTCCAGGCAGGTCTCTACCACAGCTTCACCACCCTTGTCAAAGGAGCAAGGTCTTTTCCAAATGCATTATGAGTCTGTTGAGGACACTACACAGAACAGGAGCACGACTGTTTTCTGTTGAATATAGAAAGCTCTTTAAAAAAATAAAAGGGTGTTGCTTCCATCCACAGGAAAAGAGGGTTGCTTTGTATCATTGGTCACTGGTTTTATTTTGCAGTCTGTAAAAATACTCTGTCTAGCTGTCCACATCCATTCACAATATAAAGCAGTAAAAAAAAAGGTATACATATAGCATACAGTTTATTTATACAATTACACTTGCAAGGCAATTGATCCTCTGCTGGTTGGGCCCTTCTACCTCCAGATGCTCTGCCTGGTTGATACGACTGCAAGACAAGACAAAAACAACCTGAGCAACCCCATCTTGGTGGGTAAGCACTCACATAAAGAAAAGGGGAATGGAAAACAGGATGTATGCAAGCACATAGCCTGGACTGGGAGATGGACATGCAGATGCTGTGGCATCGGGTGAGATGGGGATGGTTGTTTTGGGCTGTGAGGAGGATGGCAGTAGGGTTTTGCTGAGGGGATGGTTTGGAATGGGATGCCAGGATGCAGGCAGCATAGCCATGGCAGGCAGGGACACCACAGCTTGCTTTTGCTGCAACCAAACAAGGTGGAAAAAGCACCACAGGAGGTAGAAGGGGTTTTGGAGTGAACTGGTGCCCAAGATGGAATAAAAGATGTGAGACAAAACCTCCCTGTCTTAACCCTAGCAAGGTCTTAGCCCTGAGGGATGCAGGGAGGCAGGAAAGGGGATGAGGAGCATCCTCTGCAGCTCCAAACAGACCAGAGAGCTGAACTGCCAGCATGTGAGTCCTTGGCAGCAGAGCAGAGGCTGCCAGAGTGTAAGCTTTGCTCTTCCTAATGGCATCTATAAATAGCTGTGGCCTCACGCTCCCAGCACACCCTTGCTCCCTGCAACCTGTTTTAGGCAGCAAAAGCCTCTCCCCCCTTCCCACTCATCCTCACCAGCCCAGCTTACACTCCCAAGGGCCCACTGGGACATACGCACCCTTGGGGTTCAAGCTGGACACCAGAGGCTCTGGCAGGGTCCTGGGATGGCTGAGGAGCTGCTCGGTGCTGACCTGGTGAGGTGAGTCTGCACCAGTGGTGGGAGGAAAACCTATGGGATGGGGAAAAATGCCTGGCTCAGGCAGGGCTCACACCTCCCGCACTCACCAGGCACATCCAATCCAGTGCCATGGGGCAGCTATGTCACCCTCTCTAGCTGTTCCAGAGGAGAAATGACCAGGACCCTGTTTTACCCTGTTCTACCCTGTTCCCTTCCATGGGAGACCCCTGCCACCTCCTCTCATCACTGTGAGGATGTGGCCCTGGGCACCACGCTTGCCTTTCCCTCACCAAACACAAAGAGATCATCAGTGTCCAGAACCTGTTCCCACCAGCCCACAGCCCCCAGGGGCTGATGCTGGCCCCCTGCTTTTTGCCACTGCTGCCATGGTGGCAAGCAGCAATGCTGCCAAGGAAAGCTCCCCGCAGCCACCCCGGCTTCAAAAGCAGCAACGCAGGATCCAACCTCTGAGCACAGCTATGAGCAGCCCAAAGACTTCAACGGGGAGGAGGAAGCTGCCCCGTGGCCGATAAACCTCAGAGACCCACCGAAGTGAGCGACTGCCATGCCAGCACCGAAACCCTTATCCTGCTGCCTAACCTCAGCACCCAGGGCAGAACTGGAGGGGGAGGCTGGGAGCAAGCAGGGGTCCCGCGGAGAAGCCCTGGTGGCCGAGCCGGCGGCAGCGTGCTGACCTCCGTTTCTCCGGCAGGCTGGCAGCTCGCATGGGCTCGGCTCCGGCTGGGTGTCCTCCTCAGACCTGGCCTGCAGGATGGTCACCGTGGCCCCCGTCTGCTGAATAAACTGCTGCAAATTACACTGCCTCAGCTCCTTATTTAATTCCTCCAGTTCTTGGGTCTGGGCCTGCAAAACACACACCGAGTGGGGGACAGGGTGAGCCCCATGTCCCTCTGCATGCCCCAAAACCAGCTGGCAAACTCCTGCTGGGGTTGCTCCCCAAGATGGGGCTCACCCTGCCAGAGCTGGCGAGGGGGACCTCGGGGGTAGTGCATCTCGGCCTCCCCTCTCTGCAGGCCTGCGGGAAGGGAGGTGCCCGGGCGGCAGGGATGATGAAGGTGTTGTTTTGGGACCAGCCCCACTTTGCTGCGTCTCCACAAGAGGGTGCAAGCAGCCGTCAAACGTCGACCGCCGCGATGCGGGAGTGGCCGGACACAAACGGGATGCTCAAGACGACGTGCTGGAAGCATGGCTGCCCTGGGGAAGGGCAGCTACCGCCGCCTGACTAGGCAAAAACTTCTCCCTTTTCGTTCACAAAACGGGACCCAGTGGGCAGAGGGTGGGCGTCACACAGTGCCTGGACCATCTGATGCTGAGTGGCATCATCAGCCTCCGCAGCTGCCATCTCCACGCAGCCATGCAGCACCTCACAATGAACCTGAGCCCCTGTACAGCTTGCATGGTCAAAAGGCTTCATGCACAGGCACCACGGGGACCTGCACTGTCCCCCTCCGTGGCTCCTTAATCCAAGATGACATTGACCCTTGCATCAACACAACCAACCCTACACATTAACCGTTTGCTCCAGCACCATCATCCGTGCTAGAGTGGCGTGATGCTGTGCTCCCTGTGCACCAGCCAGCAAAAGCCCCAGCCCAAACGCAGCTTGCATGGAGGCTGATAGATGTGGGATCCTGTGCCATCCAGGAAAAGGCAGTGGTGTCCCCCCCAGCAGTGGCCACTGCCACTGAGCTAAATCCATGCATCTAGCCCCATGCTCACCAGTCAGGTGGGGCAGGACCAACCCCACTCAACCCATTGGTCCCATGCCCCTGGAAAACTGGTCCCATGCCCTCCCAAAGGTCCCACCACCCCATGGGGCCACTCAACCCAGCCTTATCTACCTGCAAGTTCCTTTCAGCTTCCTCCAGGGCCTTCTCCACACTGGCCAGGTTGCCCTCCAGCTGGGTGCCTTGCTTGACCTTGGCCTCCAGGTCCCTTTTCATTTTGGCAGCCATGTCCTCCAGCTCTGTGGGGCTAGGCGCAGGGGTTTCCTTCCCCCTCTTGGCCCTCTCAGCCATCTCCCACTGGATCTCCTTCTGTAGGGCTTCGGTCCGGGCACTCAGCTCGTAGATCCTCTGAGTATACTCCTCCAGATCAGCCCGTAGACTCCTAACCCGCTCCTGCCGCTCATGCTCACATTCCTTCTCCAGTCTGAGCTCACTCTGCCAAAATTCCTCCTCGCACAGCTCTGTCTCATTCCTCTGCACCAGGTGCTCCAGGTAGAAGATCTCGTCCTCCTGGCTGTCAAGCTGGCCACGCTCCCAGAGCCGTAGGTCTGTCTCCAGGGTGTCCCTGAGGGCCTCCAAGGAATGCAGCTGCTCCTGCTGCCACAGCACCCTCCTAAACAGCTCATCCTTGGAGGGCTGGACAACCCCACTGCTTCCCATGTCCATCCCTTCCCACACTTGATGCCTGCAGCGGCTCATGGCAAGTGGGTCACTGGAGCCTGTAGGACCCAAGTTGAAAGTCATGGATTTTTTTGGCTCCCGGGAACGGGGTGCATCCATGCAGACAAGCCTGGGCTTGATGGGCAAGCTGGCCCGGATGAATGTCCTCTCAGGGACTTGGGGAGTGCCCTCCGAGGAGGGTCGCTCAGCCACACTGGGGCCTGTCCGCCGCAGAACAAACTGCACATCATTGGCATACTGCCCACACTTGGCCAGCAACTCCAAGGGGCACTCTAGTGGAAGCAGCTGCCGCTCCTTCTCTCGCAGCCTCTGCACCAGCACGTAGCGGCCTGTCTGACCTGCAGGGAGGAGGTGACCACATCAGAAGGGGAGAGCCACGGCCAGCAATGGTGCACCAAAGTTGCCACCCCACAGGCAGCAGCTGGTGACATCCTGACCATTCCAGGGCAGGACACTGACCCACCCAAGGTCTCCTCTTTCCAGGAACTACCTGAATATGTCCCCTCAGCAGATGCCTCCACCCAAAAAGAGACATCCCCCCAGCAGATGCAGATGGCTCACCAATGGCCCGTGCCAAAGCGATGACCACTTCTTGGCAGGTGGTTTGCTCCGAGACACCACAGACAACCCTCTGGATCCCATCTACCCAGACCTTTAGCTCCATCCCCACAGATGCTGGGCCTCAGGTGTGCTGGGTCATTGCCTGTGGGGAGAAAAGAAAACAGTTTCTGTCCCAGGCTACTAATGAGGAGTAAAAGATGCTCGATGAGCAGTGTCATTAAATCACCTCTAACACCAGTATCCCATAAGGTGCATCCTAGACCAAGCAGTTACCTGCTGCTACCCTCCCTCCATCTCTGTGGCTCTCACTGTGCACAAACTGCATTTTTGTTGATATTATTAACACACTGATGTTCATCTGCAACAAAACCAAAAAACAGAACAACTTTTTTTTTTGCTTATGTCTGGGCAGTGGGAACATACCTTTCAGTGGTGGGAAATGATGGGGTTTGTGTGCCTGCATGGTGCCCAGAAGTAGATGCTCAGGTTATTTCTACTGCAACTGCAGACATTTAATGGGTTTGCTGGACTTTCACTATAATTTCTCTGATAATTTGTCAGGGCGCCACCAAGAGATTTTCCAAACAATATTGGAAAAGGCGAAGAAACTGCAGACTGCCCTCCCTTGCAATGAGATACTGAGAGGAGGTGCAGGTAATGCAGATTTTAATCTATTTACCTCTATCTCAATTTATCAGAGAGGGATTCAGAAATTAAAATAAAGCCTTCGCACAACAATGTGACTAAAGGTAGGGTTTGGAAGGGGGAACTAGGCATGAACACCTGCAGTGAAGCCTGGGCTCCTGGAGATGCTCTGCCTAACACCAGGGCCCAGGCTGGCTCCCACACCACGGTTACTTCTCCTGCATTAAAATAATACCCATTAGCCTGGGCACACCCAACTTCTGCCTCCTGCCTCTTTCAGCGGCTCAACAACTGCAACAGTCTTTTAAAAAAAATTAAAAAAAATTAAGCACAAGCTGTAAAGAATTCAAATGTTTGAGCTTACGGTATTTTTGAACACTGTGCAAAGATGTTTGTTTTTTTTCCCCTATACCACTGTTTCTTCTAGCATCAGGCTTGTCTGAAAGCCCCCGGTGGAGTAGCATATTTGGGAAATTTTTAAACCCTCCATCCAGAGGGTCCCAAACTGCTTTCTCAACCTAACCAGGCTGGTTGCAGTCTGTCCATCCCTCAGCTCCAGCTCTCCCAGTTTTGCAGCCAGGCTGTGAGAAAGATAGACCTTGGGTTAAACACCACCACTTGCTTATTTTTTGTTGCTTGAGTAATCAAAGGGAAGGCTCAAACGGTCCCACCTCCAGTCACGACAGATTTCAGCCATAGTGCAAGAAAGGCATGGAGAAACTGCAGAAGATACAGCTTGGTGAGGCTGCTTCCTGTGGGTGCCGTTGGTGCCACCCCCGGCCCGCCTCCAAACCGTGGGCATAGAGCAGCTGCCACAAATACCTCAGTGCTGAGCTCATGTTTGCCTTGGCTGGGCAGCCAAGGAAAACCGGTGAGGGTGAAGGGCACCTTGGGCTCGGCTGACCTTCATGTGAGCCCAAACCCAGTTAAAATTTGCAAGATTTAGCCCAATTTAATTTTAAAGCTGCATTTTGGCACCACCCCCCCACCCCGTGCATTCAAGGCTGCAACTGGCTCCCATCATGGAGCAAAGTTCAGGTGTCACCACAGCACCACCAAGCTCACCCCAAAGTCACCATCCTCCCCCACCACAGCACCCTAACATCAAATTTGGGGTGGCAACACATCCCAGAGAAAATTGTCCCCACCCCAGCCAGGGACCCAGCTGGCACTGAACTTCGCTCCCCCTGCTCTAACCCTGCAGGGGAGGCCAGGAGCTTAAAAATAGATAAGAAAAAATAACCCAGACAGCTGAGTCGTGTTGCATAGCCTCACCTTGCCCCAAAAAATCCAGTGGTTTTGAATGCTGCTGGGTGTGGAATGGCTGCCAGCACACCAGTCCCCAGCACCTGTTTGGGTTCAAACTGGGCATCAACTCCCAGCCCTGCCTTGGTAATCATTTACCATTAACCAGTGATTGGCACACCACCACCACACAGCTGGGAGCAGTCGTGGCCGGCTTTTCTCCCAATATTGGGAAAATCTCTCCAAAAAGCAGCCAGCACATCCCTCCCTGCTGCACGTCTCCCTGCTGCATACCCTAGCACCCAAAAATCCAATGGTTTTTATTATTTCTTTAAAAACCTTGCAAGTGCAGGGAGTGCCAGTTAACCAGTCACTCACTATAACCTCTGAGGTTTTTGGAGGTAGCCGTCCCTAGCTTTCTGCTGGATACAGGATGTTATCTGCCCCCTTGCAATGAAGTGGCAAACAGGGGCTGGTGGCTGTTTCCTCCCCACCCCAGCCCACCCAAAACCAGCCTGGCTGCTCCTCTTCCCCCAAAGCCCTGGGCTCACGGAGGAGCTGAAGGGATGAATGCAGCTCATCCGCCTCTGGGGGGGAACCAGCAATGCTCCTTGCACCCCTCTGTCTCTGCTCAGGAGGGACATCACAACCTGCACATAGCATCTCATCCCCAATATCCCACTGCATCAGCATCAACCTGGTTCAGAAAAACCCACCCTAAAAGCCACCAGGCAATACATCCCAAAAACCTCCAACTCGCCTCCCAGCATCACCTCCCTTGTAGCATGCATCCCCCAGCTCTCTACCATCACTCCTAAAAATCAGCTGTTGTGGGGAAATCTCATTGTTCCATTTGCAAATATGACCTCCCTCTCCCCAAGCTTTGCTGCTGACCCCCTACTTTAATTTGTCGGTGCCTTTGTTACACCATCAGGTAATGAAAAGGGCTTTTTTTGGGGGGGGCTGAGAATCACTTTTCTTGGGAAGAAGCACTTCTCGGCGGGGTTTCCAGCTGCCTCTGTATTCGACCTAGGAGCTCACTTTGATCATGAACCAGAAGTGCAGGCAGCTGCTGGGCCCTGCCGGCTGCCCAGAAAACAGCAGACGAAAGCGAGCAGGTGGCTGCGGGCACCAGGATGCATGACAGCCGCTCCCAAAAGCTGCTCTCATTTTCTCATTTTATTATTCTCCCCTCCGCCTATGGATTTCTAAATATTTTTTTTGGAAGCAGATTAACAAAGTGACTAATTTTCTGCTCCCTTCCCCATGCGACAGATCCTAAAATTGAGGGTAGGGATGATTCATACTACAACTTCAACAAATTTACTAACTGGGAGTTGGAATTTCAAATGCTGACACACACACAGAATTAACAATCTCAGGTCTTGCAGCTTTATTTTGTTTCCTGGCACTGCTATCTCCCAGCCTCCCTGAAGCTGTCAAGGTAAAGGAAAAGATGAAGGAGCACTTCTGTGCATGTGGGAGGATGCACATTGTGCACAGCTCCTGCAAACCACCATCCTGATAACTGCTGGCACTTGAAAGGGTTCAGTGATCTTCCTGGACCTGAAATAACACACAGCCAGCCAAGAAAATTGGCCAGTCACCCTCCTTACAGACATGAGGACTACCACCAATTTACAAGGACCCCTCCATGGCCCCCCCCGGCACTCACAGAAGCTTCCAACCAAGGACTGCAAACATCTTGCAAGTGCCTTTCTCCCACATTTTCTCATACACAAGAAACAAAAAAACCAGTTAGGAAAACCACACCAATTCTGCACCGAACAGCAAGGCCAGCTGCAACACAAATCCCAAAGCACCCCAAACACCTCTACCAGAGCTCCTAAGAAGCACTGTCCAGGACCAGCATGAAGTTTTTGAGACAAGCATCCCACCAGCCCCAAGGTTTCACCCATTTTTGGGGCTTCACTTGCCTCCTTTGCTACATCCACCCAGCAGAGAGCTGGGCATAGGGCTGGGCAGGCAGGAGCAGCAGCACAGGGAGAGCTTCCCAGCAAGCCTAATAAAAATTGCAAAAATCCAGAAGACTAGCCTTTTGGGTCAGTGTTTGGGCTGGGGATAGGGTTATGAAGACTCGTAATTAATCAATAAAGATGTATTTGTACTTGAGAAAAGCCCATGATGAGCCCACCATCCAAGAAGGACCAAGGGTGACCAGCAGCTCTGCATCCCTTTGGATGTGCTCCAGGCAGATGCTGGGGTACCCTCAGTCATTTTATTCCTGCTTTGAACCTGACCCTCTTGCTCCTCTTCCACCCAATGTGAGAGGGGATGCTCATCCCTGCTGCATATAGACACAGGAGTGAAAAAACCAAAACCCCAACACATGATTAAACAGCAATCGGTGAGTAGAGAGGAGGAGAGGCCCTGTGCTGCCATCCTGCATGCTAGAGTGCTGGCAGGCTGGCCATGACTCACCCCCCTGGATCAGCTGCTGTGGTGACGCATCCAGCAGCTATTTAACGCTTCCTGAGGTCTCTCCCTGCCAGAAGCACCAGGCCCACCTCCGAGGCACCAAAAGGAAGACATGGTACTTGCCCACATGCCCTCTGGTGTGACAGAAGCCTCCCCGTTACTCAGGTGTGGAGAGGTGACCCAACCTGGAGAAGATACAGAAGGAACCGAAGCTTCCTGGTGATGCAGCAGGTTGGAGAGGATGGGCTGTGCTCCAGCCCATTGACAGTGTCCTCCTGCCGCAGGTCCCTCTTTTGGAGCAGCATCATCTGTCCTTGGCTAGGGTGTTGCAGGGGTAGGAGCAACTCTGCTGGGCTTTCCATGCCATGTCCACCCCGGGCCAGAAGGTGACGCCGCACTCAAGGGTTGAGGCAGTGGCCAAGGGTTGATGGGGAGGCAGTTCCTATGCTGAGTGGAGATTATCAGCCCTGGTAAGGCTTGATGCTCTTTCTGGGTTGGCAGGTTCATCCACAGTTCTGAATGAGCTGTCTGTGCAGCATACTCAGGCGACTACCGATGGTCACTGCTGTAACAGCAGGGAGCAGTGGGAAAAGCCCTGCCCATAGCCACATGGTGCAGAACCTTTCCACAATGCTGTGCTCGTCACGAGGATGCTGGCCCCAGGATCTTGAAGGGAAAACATCTCCTGGCCTGGTGCAAAGCAGCCAAGAGGGCAACCTACCAAAGTCGTCATTTTCTCCTGCAGTGTGGGGCCATCATGGTGTGGGCAGGACAGAAATGCAGGGCTCCAGCCTAGGGCAGCATTTTTTTTAAATGGGTTACTTCATCCCAGTGCAAAGAGTTGACAGGGGTTAAACAAACTCAAGAGGTGATAAACAAGTCCTACCAAAGTGGTCACAGCCCAGAGAGGCTGTGCTTCATCTTCCCCCTGTCACAGGGAGGGTATGCAAGCATCAGTCATGCCCCAGGCCTATGGAAGCTAACAGCTCTTACGAAAGGCAGCTGTAATCACCCAGGAGCAATGAAGCAGGAGGCACAGGGCTCCAATTCACACCCAAGTAGCTTATTTAGGGGTGGCTGTAAAAATCCCAGCATCCTTTGGCTACCCATCATGCCCTGTCGAAGTCCCTGCTCTGCCATGGAATACCTGAGAGCAGGCTCTAAAACTCAACAAATTGCTGAAATCAGTAATTTCAAAACTGCATGAGGGCTTTGTGGACTATGATTTTCTGTCCTCCTTCAGCTAGAGAAATCCCAGCTGAGGACATGGATATCCACTGCAAATGTACCCTGAAGGTGCAGCTTTACCAGAGATGTGCAGATGGATCCCAGCCCATGCATACCCCTGCACTCCATGCTTTGTTAGCAAGTGGCTTCTGCTGAGGGTATCTTACAATGCATAATGCACTCAGCATGTGCAGAGTTTCAAGGGCTTTTTGCACCCGAAGGAGACTGAAAAGCTAAGACGAGGAAAGCTGAGTCCCGTGGCACTTGCATCGCTGAAATATCACTGGAGCCTGAAGCCACAGACAACTGTCAAAGTCTTGTGGCATCCCAAGGGCGACCTGTCCCACATATTAGGATCTTGCAGGAACTGCCCAAAGAGACAGAGCTCTGGAGAGCCATAAGCACCATGCCAGCAACTCCCATCCAGAGTAAAACAGAGGCTTGGGGATTTTTCTCCTCCACTTCCCAGAATTACAGACCCATGCTAACATGCCTGGCATGTACCAGTGAGGCTGACTGACATCAAGCAGGGTGGGAAGAGCTGGGGACAAATCCTGCCTAGAGCTGCAACACAGGATGGGAATAGGCCTCAGGGTGACAGCCCTCACCAGGGATTTAGGGGAAGGAGGCTCACACCCTGGCTGATGCAGAAGCAGCTCACCTCATCTCAGCTCCACATGCAAGGATTTCTCTCACTGTTTCTCTCACCCAAGCTTTTGCGTCTGCTACAGTATTGGACCTACACGAAGGCTTAAAAAAGCACTGGGAAAGATCAGAGAAATTTTTTCCCCCCCTCTTAAACAAGCCAAGGTTTGTGGCCATGGTGGACCAGCATCAAGAGCTATGGTGAAACATGAAGGATCTTGGGTAGTGATGATATTTCAGGGATGTTTACTAGCCAGTCTACCTTGCAGATGAGCAATCAAGTGAAAGCTCATTATAAATTAAAAGAAGCAAAAAAAAATCCCTCCACCTACTGCACACACTCACATTACAGTGTTTCAGCCTGGAAGGATCATCTTCCTCACCATACTGCATCATATTTCTCCCTTGCAGCACTAAAGGTTACCATCTACAGGGAGAGAAAAGCTGGCAAGGCTGGCTAGTAAAGTCTGCCATAAAGATGAAGGCTTACATGGCAAACATTAGCAGCACCTGCTATTGCTGTAACCATTACCACCAACCCCAGACACACAAGTGAAGAGCGACTTCATGAAAGCAGCTGAAAATAAATTCATAGTTTCTTCTCAAGGGGGCAAAGCAAAATTAGTGAAAACGTGTAGATTAGAGGGGAAAGAGAAAAGGCTCTTGCACTGACACACTCCTTTTCTCTTGTGCAGTTGAACCCACCTGGTCACCGAGCCCAGGAGGGGCTGGGGAAGTATTTAGGTGTTCAGCTCCCAGCACAGGGACAAGGCTGGGTCTAGGTACCTTTGTGTTCTAGGCTGACCTAGATCAGCCTTGAGGATTAGGGGTTGGATTTGAAAACCTTTCAGGGTTGAGTCTGCCTCCCAATTTTTCCCCTAAAACTATTGCCTTTATTTTTAATACAAAAAAAAATTGGTGCTTGCTCTTCAGCTGTCAAGACATTGCTGCACCTGCAGCCACTGCCCAGCTGTGAGCCCCAGTGCAGCGGCTCCTGCCAAATGCCTGCCATCTTCAGGGGATGAATTACAATCCAGGTCTTAAAAGCCAAGCTCTGAGGGGTATTTGCCAGACCATCTGCATGCAAACACAATCCTGGCATGTATCTGCCATCAGGTCCAGTGTCTTCACTGCATTTATCTTCCACAGCAGTGACTAGTGAAAGCATGATGCAATTTGTGAATATTTTGTTATTACACACAGACCATTCCCCAAGTCAGAAAACAGCTTATATTTCTCATCACGTGGAACACAGAAGGAATGCTGCAAATCTGGAGATGCGAGAGCCTGTTCAAGCCTTGGAAATACTCTGAAGTACCGCTTTCTCCTCCCCAGCCAGCAAAGTGTTTTAATTCCCTTCAAATTTCCATTTTTTCTTCCCTCTAGGGCAGGACCAAAATGGGAAAAACCCAACCAATGGGCCTCTTTCAATGCCTCTGGAAGAGCCAGAAACGACCGTCAAAGTGCAGCTTCTTCATGATGCTTGCCTGGTCCAGCCCAGAGAACAAGATGCACCTTGGCCACCTACTGGGCAAGCAGACAGAGGCACTGACCTGCCACTTTCCCTGTCTCATCTCAAAGTGATCAAGGACTTGATTTCTGTAGGATTACAGGAATATTCAGGCTCTGCACCTGTCCTCCAAGTAGGACCAGGGACATAAAAAAAGCTGAATGACTTATAAATATTCTCCCCCCAGCCTGCCTTCTAGCCTCCTTCAGAAGAACTGGCATAAGCCATCAGCAATCCTCTTTCCACCTCAATTCTCATCCTAGGGGAGAGGGTAATTAACAAATTAGCAAATGCAAAACCAAGGATAAACCTTCCAGATTTTATTTTCCACTTCCAGGATAACTTGCAGTTCCCCACCCCACTTCACAAGTTGGCCACAAGCCAAGGATGCACTACTGCTTCTCTGGAGGAGAGGATGCACTGATGAATATGCAGGTTATGAATGTGCCATGGATATTTATTTATAATTCCGTAGGATTAAAAAGGCCTTCAATGACCATTTGGTGAGAGCTGAAATAGCTCCTTTCTTTCTCTCACACAGAAACAGACAGAGTTAAATAAACAAGACATCCAGAAATAATCCAGGCTGAAACCTTTTATAAGATACTCAGGTATTTTAGAAGTCTCTGCTTTTATGCTACCTGGCACATGATTAATTAGGTGGAAAGGTGATATCAATCCCCACCTGAACCCACCAAGCTCTTTTTAAAGCACTAAAATGGAGGCACATCTCTGGAGAAGCAACTCAATCCCCTATCTGGCACTAAAATGCAAGGGGCCATCCATCGAGGGGTACAAGTCACGGTACTTCAACAAACAATGGACTTCATGGCTGCATGACCAACTCCAACCTCTGAAACCACCTTGCTTGGAGGCAACCTCTGGCTGAAGAGGTTTCAATGTTGGCAAAAGGCACCATCTCCTGCTTCACACATAGATGTCCTCCTTACAAACACTGGGGTTCAAGGGCTCTGCTGGCACTCAGCGATACCTGAAGGATCAGGATAGGATGGGAACCTAGTAGCTTAATCCTCATGTAACTCATGGTAACCTGGCGTCGCTTTGGGGAAACTCAGCCTTTTGAATCTTCTACCCCAACTTCTTTATAATACCAGCAGGTCATTAAAAAGCCAAGCAAATTCAAAGAGGACAGCACCAAGTCCAATGTCACAGCCTAGACAATCCTCAAGCTACATTAAAACACTCCGAAAATTACTTGAGGTGAAGTAGTCCTCGGCATGCAGCATAACAAAGATGCAAAGTGATGTTGTTTTTAGTCCATCCACTTCTGGGTCCCAGGGATATTTCCCTGCCAGATTGGGAGAGCAAATGTCCTTTCACAACATAAGATTCTGAGTTTGTAAGACTTTTAAGATGACTTGAAAGAGCAACTTTGGAAAAGGACATTTAAAAAAAAAAAAAAAGAAAACCTACAGGAATCCTTTCCATGCCACAAATTCCTGTACAGACACAGCTTTTTTCCCCCAGTGATGGTGAGGCAGGTGGAAATATCTCGGACTAGGTTTGACGTGGTAGAAGCTGGTGCCCAGGCTGGGTTAGCCCTACGAAAGCCTTGCAGAGCCACACCTGTGGGATACAACCCAGAGGACTCGATGAGCTGCCCTGAGAAAGCCCCATCCCAGAGGAATCTTGTCAGGGAGAAGAGGAAGGAGAGACGTTCTTGGAGCAAGCCTGAGAAACACCTGACTTTCTACAGGTATAACCCATTAAGCAAAGACCTGGGCATACTTGTAAAGAGCCCAAGGAGACCACAATGTGCTTTCTGACAATTAATTATATTCAAGTTGTCCCTTGGAGAAGCATGGGGGTTCATATAGGAACCAGATAGCAGCTATCATGACATGCAAAGAGGTAAAAGTCCATCACCCAGTCTACCCAGCCTTCCCACTGTGAGGATGTTTGGCTCTTTGCAGAAGAGAGGTTTTGCACTGCAACCTCTAAACACTGCCAGAATTTGGAAAATAAATAAAAATTAGCAAGTGAAAACAGAAACCACAGAACCTCAAAACAACCCAACCCACCTTTACTCTTGTCTAGAGTTATCTGTGGTGTTCATCCAACCAGCTGCACACCACCAGCCACCTCAGGCAAGCATCCAGGGGCAGAGACCAGCTCCCTGCTGCATACTTGCACCTCCCAGGGAAATCAATATTCCCAGCATGAATCACAAAACTAGCAAGAACCCTAAAAAATGCTTTCCTCGCAATCCCTCAGCTGTGCAGCTTCACAACACCAGCTGGGTGCTCCTGCCTCTGGCCAATAGCTTCCCCAGACTGGCAGGAAAAGCAGAGAGCAAAGGGAAAGCTGCTGCTCGGCAGGCTTCTCTGCTGTCCTAGGTACTCTCTTATAGGGTGCTACAGGTGCCGCCAAAGTTCTTGCACTCAGGATCACACAGCTAGGTCTATCATAATGTGGGACCTCCATGGGGGATCCTGGACTACAAAAAACTGTTCAGAACACTGTGGCATCCCATTGCCACTCTTCCCAGTTAGACAGTAGGCACTTTGGGAGGCATGGGGAGGTTTGAGCATGTGGCTCCAAAGCCCAAGAGCTCAAGCAGGTCCTGTGCTGCAGCAAGGTTATAAAGCAGCAGAGGAAGCCTTCCCAAATTCAGGTAGTGTTAAGCTGCCCCGAAGTTTCCAGCTCAGGGCTGATCCACCCATGTCTTCCAGTAAGAAGTGTTGCAGGGTTGTTTTTTTTTTTCCTTTTTATTTTTAAGCAAGTTATTCTAGATAACTAGCCCAGGGCAGCTGGAAGCACCCAAGCCCTCAAGAAAGTGCTGACTCCAGTCCACAAAAAGCCAGATAATCAGCTACTTTTAGAAGCTCATGAAACTTGGCATCTGAAAAAATGGAAGGACATAAAATTGTTAGCAATCATTTACGATAATAGGATTTTGTTAAAAACCTTCAATGGAGACATGCTTATGCCTTAATTTGACTACACAGGTTTACAAGGGCATAGACAAGTTGAGACAGATGAAGGAACATCCCTTAAAAAGATGCTCTTAAAACCAACACATGTATACAGAGCTAATACTTTAAACATCACTCCCACCTTCATTTAAACTTGGGCATAGAGCAACCCATCATCAAGCAGCAGCCAGACTTATTCCTAGCTCACCACAGCACCTGCCATTGTACAACTCAAGGAAATGCTCTGCTCCAGAGTCTTGGCACACACATCATGGCCTCACAGCCAGGGATGATCAACCCCTTGTCTGGATTTGGTCCCAAAACATCACCACCCGCCGCCCCCAACACGTTGGGGGATAGCAGAGTGTGGGCTTGGGTCACTTCCAAGCCACCACTGCAGGTTTTTCCCATAGCAGAAGACACAAATGGGACAATGCAGAGAGAGGTGGAAAAACATGGATGAAATCAACTAGTGGGGACCCTAGCAGATGCACTAGGGCAGAATTTCTCTGCAGCACATGGCAACAGTGAAGGCAACCATAACATACCTTTACCATGTATGTGGACAACACATGTTACCAGAGCAGACCAGCTCCTACCCAACCCCATTTAACAACCAGTCCCCAAAATACTTCTGCGCAGAAGCTGCCTTATTTGCCTGGGTGCAGTAAATCCCTGTATCTTCTGCAATTACACCACACCACCTTTTCTGGTCAAGTCATATTTCAAAGAGCGGGGGAAGGGAGCACTCTGAGATGATTCGGACTGGCCATTGCCACATTGTTTTGACCAGCTGCCACCTGCTGCCAAAAGGTTTGGTCAAACCTGGCAAGCTCCCCAGCACACTTGCTGGGGCCTGTGGGTATCCAAAGCTACCAAGCTCCCCCGAGAAGCTTTAACTCATGTTTCTTAAAACATAAGGAAAAAATACTTAGTTCTCAACCTGTTTAATTATCTCAGGTTGCTCAGGTTCCCCCCCGCCTTAAGCCCTGGGTAGAGCTAACTCCCACATCTCCCTTGCACTCATTTGCAGAGTTTTATTTCTTAGAGCAGCCAGCATACCCTTGCTAGAAAATTCCAGAGTGCAGGACCCCTGGGCCTGCAGTGCTCAGTGCTACGGGGTGCAGGGCATCTGCAGGTGCTCCCCAGCCTCACAGCTTTCTACAAAAAGGTGGAAGAAAAGCTTTAGGAAGATGTACACACTTGGGAGTGCTTCTTGATTTCTTGCTACTTCTTTCAAAAGGGTGTGAGGAAGCCAGCAGAGCTATGCCAGGCACCAGTGTTTAGGCTCTCCTGGCAGATAACTGGGATGTAGGAGGATTCCTGGCATTCCAGTGGCATCAGCAGAAAGTAAGACTATCCCCACTTCCCCACAGCCTCTCCCCAAGCAGACACCCCCGGCAAAGCAGGCAAGCAGTGTTAAGATACGCTTCCTGCTCATAACCAGTGCAGGTACAGCATATGCACACACACATTTGCTCTCTTCTCCCTAAGAAGAGCTGCAGTTCTTGCTGCATGAGGAGCACAACCCCCTACAGCTATTCTGTGAGGTGAGCAGATGGGTGCATGTAGCATCGCTGCCCCGTCCTGGCTGGATTCAGCATCCCACCATTTGACAGCTGAACTCTGGTGTTCATGCTGCTGCATGTTCCAAAGCCCAGGGCCTGCCCGGCAAGTCTTGGCAGAGTACCAAACCAGAGCCAACACGCGTGCCATTAGCATTGGCAGCACTGGCTTATTGTGAGAAGCAGCCAAAGCTCCTGTTTCACCTCTTTGGATCATTTCTCACCTGTTTCCACCTGCCTCTTCCTAATTTCTCCTGACATCAGCCATCCCAAGGGGAGTGCTACTAGCTATGCTGGAGGCAGATGCTCTGTTTGAGTGAGAGATGTGTGGCTATGACCCCTTCTTCCTCACAATACCACCCTCAAACCCATGTTCAGGTTTTTAACCTGCATTTGGATTTTTAATGTGCAATCACAAAGTGCTGTCACAGGGCAGGGAAAAAGCAGGGAGAGGAGTTTGTTCTCTCACCCACAGCAGGCCACAAGCAGAGTTATGAAACAACCTGCTGGCACAGTTTGCAGAAGGCATCAGAAGTATGCAGAGAACAGCCAGGCTCTTATCAAGGAATTTAACCCCTCTCCCTGGGGAGTTGGAGATGACTCTGAAGGTAGCAAGGACAGACAGCTTTGTCCCATGGATGCTGAGTGCCAGGGGAAGTTCCTGGCATGGGTAGCTGAGACCCCACACCACAGCTGCTCCTTCACCGTGGGCTCCAGCCAGTGTTTTCAGTGCTAAGCAGGACTGCAATACTCCTCCTTTGAGTAGGGCTTGAGTAGGCCATGCTGGTGGCAGAAGCTCCTGGGGATGTTAGTGCCAGCTCCTGGTGCCCTGGGCACGTGAGAGGCAAAGCCACCCAGTGCTCAACCGACCAGGACGGGAAGCGCGGCACCTGGCAGGTGGCAAAGTGGCTCAGGGCAAAAGCTGCTCCCAGTCATGCCAGCCTAGGCTCTCACTAAGGGATCTAGGGTTTCTGTAGGCACTCTGCCCCCAAGGCATCCCTACCCCACTCCGTATACACCCGGGCAACCCCCAAAACAATGGGGTGGGTTATCTGCCGTTGTTTGTGGGTCCTGCCAGGTGGGTGACATGCTGGCTGTCCCGGGAACAGCTCATTCCGCGGAGACCCGGGGTCAGCGGCCCCGACACTGCTGCCGCAGCAACACCCACCCTCTCCGGGGCTGCTCCTGGCGGTGTCGGCGCGGCTGCGAGCACGACCAGGCCGGGCCGCGCCGCGCCGCGCCTCACCCCGGTGCTGCAAAGCAGCGTCGGCCCCCCGCCGGTAGGAGAGGAGAGGCGAGGCGAGGCGAGGCCAGGCCAGGCCCGGCCCGGCCCGGCACTACCGCACCGGTACGCACTCACCTGCCGCCGGCTCGGCCACGGCGGAGCAATTCCGGCTACAGCTCCAGCTTCTCTCCCCAGCAGCAGCCACTCCGCTCCGCAGCGCGGAGACACGACGACCTGCTCCCCAAGCGCCCCGGCCCACCCCCCACCGCCGCCCCGCCCCGCCCCGCCAGCCCCGCCTCTGGCCAGGTGAGCACCGCCCCGCCCCCTGCGCCCAGCACCGCGGAGTTAAGACTCCTCGGTTTTTAAAAAAAGGTCTCAAATTCCCCCTTTTTAAAAAAGACAATTTTTTATTTTAAACCTCTTAACTTCTTCTTTTTAAAAAAGGTCTTAGTTTCTCCTTTTAAAAAAAAAAAGTTTAAAATAATCCTTCAGAAAAAAAGTCTTAAATTCTCCTGTATTTTTTAAAAGAACTCTTAAATTCTCATTTTTTTGTCCTAAGGTCTTAAATTCTCCTTAAAAAACTCCCCAGTCTTAAAATAACAAAATTCATTCTCATTTCAGTTTTGAAAAAGCTTTTAAAAAAATGTAAAAAAATTTAAATCCTTGTAATTTTTTTCTAAAAATCTTAACTCTTCTCTTTTTAAAAAAAAAAAAAAAAGGACCCTGGCAGGTCCAGAGGACACAACCCTTTTCCACAAAGGAGGAGCTTGGCCTGGACCAGAGGGCAGGTGCAGCCCCCATGTCCTGCTCTCTTCAGCCAGTGGAGGACTTTGAATGCCCTAGAACAGCAGAGAGGAAATGGAAGGGAGACAGGTTCAGCTGGTTTGGGAAGAAGCAGGTGCCTGCTGAAGTGCTGGAGGCTTCTCCTCACCTCATCCCTCCTCCTGCTTTTCCCATCTTAGCTCCTAAAAAACCCACTTGAAAGCTCCCCCTGCCTTACATGCTAATGCCCTTACTCCATGGCCTGCCAAGCAGTGAGGATGACTGTGGTAGCATCAGCCTCAGTGTCCCATCCTGGTGGTTTCCGCTGATGAGGCTGCTCCTGCCATGAGCATGCTGGTTCAGCCCCAGTGCTAAGGATCTCTTGCAGTGGGGCAGACGCACAGTTATATTTTATCCAGTTTTTTATCCAGAAGTTCTTGTGGAATGCTCATGATTAAGGATAACCCACTTATCAGACCTCACGTCCCAGGGTGGCTTCTCTAAAGCAGATCTCAGGGCTACTTCTCTATCACAAAAAGTGGATTAATTTTTACCTGTAGTCAGAAAAATCCCCCTCTCATGTGGACCTCATCAGGTTTATGACATCCTTAACTACTTGCTTCTCTGTGTTCCATCAGCTGAGATCAGGAGGTGAAACAACACATGAGTGTGTAGCTGTCACTCAGCAGCTTTAATTGGATTTTTAAATGAAATTTTCTGTTTTGATATATTCCCTGTAATTATGATCTCCTAAAATCAGGTAATATGATACATCTGATGCTCCATAACATAGGCCATGCCCTGGAGACCTTGCAGCACAGGAGGAACATATATCTATATAAGGAAACAGCAAAAGCTGTTCTCAGGAGATACATATCTTATTAATTAGCTTGGGTACTCTTCTGACATCCTAATTGGACATAAACTGAGCAGACATTTGTGTTTCTTTTAATAAGATTTTGAGTTTTAAATCTTTCTACCTTTACCAGCTTGTAAAATGATTGGAAATCTCTTTTTATTTGTAAAGGTAAAGCTACTGGGAAAATAAATAAACTTCTAACTGCACCCTCACATCTACATGATCCTTTGATCCCCAACCCTACAAAGAGTTGTTCTCTGTGCCTTCCATCAAGCTAGATGGACAAAATTGTCCAGGGGATAATTTCATACTGGTGAGCTCTTCCAGATCAACTAGTCATGTACCACCTCCTCAAACCATTGCAGTGTCTCCAGATTTATACCTGAAGCTCAAAAGCTCCTGTGGCACTGAGGCCCTCTTCAGGGACTGACCCAGGAATAGGGACCAAGCTGAGTTCTGGGTTTGTGCTCACTGTTTCCTTACCGAGTTTTCTAAAGATGCGTCTCAAAGTTTTGAAAAGTCACATGCTCATTGTATACTGAGCAGCCAAGCTGCTTTCAGGAGCAGAGTGGAGCTATCTCAGCACCTTGAGCAGCTGAATTATAACCAAGCAGGTCCTTTGGTCTATACAGCAGCCTCCCTATTGCAGGTGAGATCATAACCCTATCTGATTTTCCCCAGAGAAGATGATGCTGTCTTGCTGATGTACTCAGAAATGCAACAAGAAGACTTCTTCCTCTGAGGCTTCTTAAGATACAGAATAATTTAAGTAATTACAAATATATAAATACACATGAAAATGTATTTTAATATGTACATAGTATAGACACAAGAGTACCTCCTCCTATTGCTAAGCATATATTTGTAGCAGAGTTGGGAAGCGCCTATTGACCCTTTCAGCACTCTTAGGACTTTGGGAAAATTTGAAGAGTGTGATATTTTTCCAGGTTTCCTTGGAAGGCTGTGAACCCACTACTGTTTTTCTAGCAAGAAGTTTTTATGCAGCCATACACTGCTTTGCTAAGAGACAAAAGATGCTGCCTCTAGTGTAACAAAAGAGCTTGTCTGGAATAATTCTTTCCTCTGTTTCTAGGACAACAAGAGACATGCGAAAGAAAAGATGCTGCAGCATCACAGGAAGGCAAATTGGGGCTCAGCACCTCAGAGCCACTGCAGCTGACTGCCAGTGTACCATGTACCACACCTTGCCATTCCCACCCGTAGCCCTGTTTGGTTTAGGGCTTGCAGAAAGGAGAGACCTTGGTCCAGTAGGAAGATCTTGATCTGGTTGGAAGACCTGGGTCTGGTGGGAAGACTAGCCATTCTCCTTCAAAGGCAGGCCTTTTGGCCTCTGAAACTTGGTATTTTTCTTTTCCTACTGCTTTATTCAATGAAGTATTCATTCTGCTTCTGCAGCAAGCCTGCAAAAGTTGCTGAGCACTTGTCTCTGGTGGCTGCAATAGGAATAGGGATGCTCAACAGCAGCCTGCAGGGTTGCAGCCCTGGATATTAAACTTTTTGGCTACATTGGTCTTTCTATATATTTGGATTGCACCTCGTAGGCATATAGCTCTTTTCCAAAAACACTAACAGCAGCTGCAATGTCTGAGTATGCCTATCTTCTTTCCACACCTACAGCGGTGGGATCTGTGAAGGGAAATGACCTGCAAAAGGTCTCTTGAAAAGTGGTGCCCAGGAAACTCACAGGGCAGATGAATGGGAGCCAAATGGAAAGGCAGCATTGAAAAAAACCCACGATGGGGTCAGAGATAGAAATCTCAGGTCTGTATACCCTCCAGAAACTTGCATCACCTGCTCTTTGTTAGAAATGCTCTTGCAAAGTCTGCCTTCAGAGTGGAAGTGAGTAACTCGTAATGCAGAGCAGGTCTCTCACTTAACTCTGTTGCAATAACAAGTAGAAAAAAGGGATGTAATTATGTTGGACCTCCTGCATTCCTGTTCAGTGTCCCCAGGGGAAAGTATGGCTGGGTCATTACAGCTTCATTGCTGACTTCATTGCCGTTCCCCACTTCAACAGCCTGTTGAGCTGTGCGGCACTGCAAACATGGGAGGAAGAAACAGCTGAAACAATGGTGGATGGAAGTGAAGAGAGAGAAAATGGACTAGAGAAAAAGAAAGGGGAAAGGCCAGTGGTGTCAGGAGGACAAAGGATGCCCAGGGTTCATCCCACAAGCTTGTATTTCTCATCCAAGTGCTGGGTAGGATTCTTAAGATCTGCCTTTTGCCTAGAAAATAGTCCCATTAATTATGGCTGTTGAGTATGGGAATGCAACAGCTCTTTGCCACTCTGCTGCTGGAGAAGCCTGTGACCCAATCTGCCTAGGTTTCCCAAGCATTTAGCAGTGTGGTCATGCTAATTTTGTCTGGGTCTTTCCAATGCTTGCCAGGAAAAGTCCTCTCCTTCCCAGAGACATTGAAAGTTTTGACCTCCTGACCCTCCCTTTTAGTAGGAGGTTCAAAGGCAGCACTGCAGCTGCTAAATTTTTTCTTCATGCCTCAGTGATTCTGTGATGGGGGACCAAGCTGGTGTTTATCTAGGCTTGACCTCTCTTCTTTGAGCCTGGAGATGTCTCTTTCTTGTGGTCCTATAGGAAGGGCAATGCTGGAAACCTCCCTGCCTTGCCATTCATTCCCTCTCTATGTGCAAATGCACTAATACCCATTACTAATCCATCCCCCACCAGGAGCTGGGGCTGTCAGCACTGATCCCATTTGTCCATCAAGCTGCAGATTAATTTATATTTAATCCACTGTGATTTGTCTGTGAAACATGACCCTCCTCCCACTCTGATGCTGGCATCCAGTTGGCTTCCAAAAGTCAGCTGTTGGTTTCTGAAAAACAAAATGAAACAAAACAAAAACCTTCCCTCCCAATAGGCTACTGCTGACCTCGCACAGACCTTCAGTGTCTTGTCCTCCCCTCTGCTGCCAAGACCCATTATTTTCAGAGGACACTGTTCCCTTAATTTACATCCTTGTCACACACTGTGTCCACAGTGCCAGATTCCCTTGGGCACAGGTTTAAACTAAATTACCTTTTTTTGAGATGGCACTATGTGTGTCACATCCCCAAGCTAAGAGGTTGGAGATGGATGGTCTGGTTCATTACTAATTTATGCTGGTACTCATAGCAGCTCAATTTCCAAGCCAGGACAGAGTTTGGTGCTTTCTGCTTTGTACAAATTCCATCAGCAAATCCTGGTGCCAGAGTGTTAGGTTGGGGTGCAAGATGAGATGTAATGAGGTGGGAGAGGAAAAGTTTCTGAACTGCTGTGGAATTAACCACATTTACACCAACAAATTAGGGTCATTAACATAGTAATTAAAACACGAGAGTCCTAATGTGAATAAAGATGGGTGCCTCACACTGACAGGCGCCTGGTTCCCTGTGGTGGAGGCTCAAAGGTGGTGAGATAGTGATGAGCACAGTTGTTGCAGGCATCTGCAAGGCAGGAGTAGCCCTTGCCCTTTTTACACCTTTCCTACCACCTCAAGATGGTGATAAACACAGAAACATGCATGGGTGAAGGTCTGAATTACCTTGGATTATGTCCCCAACAACCAGACTGCAGAGCTCTCTGCAGAAACTGGAGTAGGGACCTGCTCTCTGGGCTCCTGCATCCCTGCTGTTATTATTTCCTTAGGTGAGCTCAGCTTCCCTGAGCGCTGGAACAATAACTCAGCTGCAAGCAGGCAGGCTAGGAGGTTCCTTGAGTGTATGGAGGATAACTTCCTTACACAGCTGGTAAGTGAGCCTACCAGGGGAGGTGCCTTACTGGACCTGCTGTTCACTAACAGGAAAGGAGTGGTGGGAGATGTGGAGGTCAGAGGCCATCCTGGGCTTAGCGACCGTGAAATGGTTAAATTCTTGATACTTAGTGAAATAAGGAGAGGGGTCACCAAAACCTCCACTGTGGACTTCCGGAGGGCAGACTTTGTCCTGTTTAGAATACTGGTTAAGAAAGTCCCTTGGGAGTCAGTTCTGAGGGACAAAGGTGTTCAGGAAGGCTGGATGCTCTTCAAGAAGGAAGTCCTAAAAGCACAGGAGCAGCTGTCCCTGTGTGTTGCAAAATGAACTGTCAGGGAAGATGACGGGCCTGGCTGAACAGGGGCTTTTGCTGGGACTCAGGGAGAAAAAGAGAGTCTATCACCTTTGGAAGGAAGGGCGGGCAACTCAAGATGAGTACAGGGATCTCACTGGAGACATACAGAGAGAAAATTAGAAGGGCAAAAGCCCAGCAGGAGCTCAATCTGGCCACTACCATAATGGATAATAAAAAAAGGTTTTACAAATACATTAACAGCAAAAAGAGAACCAGGGAGAATCTCCATCCCTTATTGGGTGAGCAGGGGAACATGGCAACCAGGGATGAAGAAAAGGCTGAGATACTTAATGCCTCCTTTGCCTCCATCTTTAATAGTCAGACCAGCAGCCCTCAGGGTATTTGATCTCCTGAGATGGAACATAAGGATGGAGAGCAGAACAAGCCCCCCATAATCCAGGAGGATGCAGTCAGAGACCTGCTGCAGCACCTAGACACTCAAAAGTCTAGGGGCCAGATGGGATTCACCCGAGGGTGCTGAGGGAGCTGGCAGAGGAGATCGCCAAGCCTCTCTCTATCATCTACCAACAGTCCTGGATAACATGGGAGGTCCCAGATGACTGGAGGCTTGCCAACGTGATGCCTATTTACAAGAAAGGCCTGAAGAAGGATCCTGGAAACTACAGGCCTGTCAGCCTGACCTTGGTACCAGGGAAAATCATGGAGAGGCTTGTCTTGAGTGAGCTCACATGGCAAGTGCAGGATAGCCATGGGATCAGGCCCAGCCAGCATGGGTTCGGGAAAAGCAGTTCCTGCTTGACTAACCTGATCTCCTCCTATGATCAGGTGATCCGCCTGGTGGATTAGAGCTGCTGATCAGAGCTGCTGATGTTGTCTGTCTGGACTTTGGTAAGGCCTTTGACACCGTTTCCCAGAGCATTCTCCTAGAGAGGCTGGTGGCACATGGCACAGACAGGTACTCTCTCTGCTGGGTAAAAAACTGGCTCGCTGGCCCAGCCCAGAGAGTTGTAGTGAATGGGGTTGGATTCAGTTGGCGACTGGTCACCAGTGGTGTCCCCCAGGGCTCAGTTTTGGCTCCAGTCTTGTTCAATATCTTTATTAATGAGGGGATTGAGTGCTTCGTAAGTAAGTTTGCAGATGACACTAAACTGGGTGGAAGTGTTGATTTGCTTGAGGGTAGGAAGGCTCTGCAGAGAGACCTGGACAGACTGGATTGATGGGCCGAGGCCAATTGTATGAAGTTTAACAAGGCCAAGTGCTGGGTCCTGCACTTCGGTCACAACAACACCATGCAGAGATACCGGCTTGGGGATGAGTGGCTGGAAAGCTGTATGGTGGAGAAGGACCTGGGGGTGCTGGTTGACAGCTGACTTAACATGAGCCAGCAGTGTGCCCAGGTGACCAAGAAGGCCAATGGCATCCTGGCCTGCATCAGGAATAGTGTGGCCATCCAGAGTAGAGAGGTGATTGTGCCTCTGTACTCGGCATTGGTGAGGCCGCACCTCAAACACTGTTCAGTTCTGGGCCCCTCACTACAAGAAGGATGTCGAGTTGCTGGAGCATGTCCAGAGAAGAGCTGCCAAGCTGGTGCAAGGTCTGGCGGACAAGTCCTATGAGGAGAGGCTGAGGGAACTGGGATTGTTTAGTTTGAAGAAGAGGAGGCTGAGGGGAGACCTCATCACCCTCTACAACTACCTGAAAGGAGGTTGTAGGGAGGTGGGAGTTGGTCTCTTCTCTCAAGTGAATAATGACAGGACGAGAGGAAATGGCCTGAAGTTGCTCCGGGAAGGTTTAGACTGGATATTAGAAAGAATTTCTTTGCTGAAAGAGTGGTTGGATGGTGGAACAGACTGCCCAGGGAGGTGGAGTCACCATCCCTGGAAATATTTAAAAGAAATATAGATATAGTGCTTAGTGACATGATTTAAGCACTGAATGGGTAGATTAGGTTATGGTAGGTGGATTTAGGTTATGATTGGACTTGATGATCTTCAAGGTCCCTTCCAACCAGGATGATTCTATGATTCTATGATTCCCTAGCTGCAAAAGGGGATAATGTATATTTTGCTTGCAGGGGTGTGGAGGAATAATTAATTGATGTTTATGGAGTGCTTTGAGATCCCTGAACAAGAGGGGTGAGATAAGCAGTGAGGATCCATGAAGTAAGTACAAAGTGTTACGAAGAATTATTGAGAATCAAAGGTAAATTATTGTTATTGCTGCCTAATAAGCCCCAGACAATCTGATTACTAACTCTGTTCACTTCTTTTTTTCTCCTTCCACCCAACAAGAGTGTGGTTTCACCCCTTCTACTCACATCCAGTTAAATATAATAATCCAATAAATCATATGGGGCTGACCCATCTGGCCCATGGGTTTTTGGTGGGAAGAAAAGTGGTGCAGCCAGCCCAGGTGCTAGCATGTATGTGACCTGCAGTGGGACAGCTCCAACTTGCACCAGTGCTGGGAGCTTCTTATCTGCAATGGCATCCAGGGGAGGCAGTAGACTCTTCCTTTGCATGGGGGAGCATCACCAGAACCTGACTCCTGTCCAGCTTCTAACCAGCAAACTTGCTGGGTGAGCTTCTTCAAAGCCTGTTGCAGGTCAGGAGGTACAAACACCCAGATGTGACCCCACTGATGGTTACCACCCCTCAGATGGCCTGAGGAACATGCCATATGCATGCTCCTAGCCCAGCCTTTGCTTACAAAGGCCCATGGTAAAACCTTGCACTGGCAATGGGTTAGGAGAGCATGGGGGCAGTGACACATGCAGAAGTGGTGACCCACTCTAAGCTGGGCTGAAAAGAGTCTTTAGGCAGTTTGGCCATCTCTGCCTTGAAACCAAAGAAAACGTGACCTTTTTCAAGCTAGCGTGAGTAATGTGAATCCCAGGCTGACAGGAGCAGGTTTTTCCAGTTCTTCCTGCAGACTTTCCCACCTCCTTCCCTGAGGTCACTTGGATTATTCAGCTTGGAGAACAGGAGGCTGAGGGGTGACCTCATTGCAGTCTATGGCTTCCTCACGAGGGGAAGAGATGGGGCAGAAAAGGTTTTTTTACCCAGAGGGTGGTTGAGCACTGGAACAGGCTCCCTAGGGAAGTGGTCACAGCACCAAGCCTGCCTGAGTTCAAGAAGTGTTTGGATGATGCTCTCAGGCACATGGTGTGATTCTAGGGGTGCCCTACACAGGTACAGGAGTTGGACTCGATGATCCTGATGGGTCCCTTCCAACTCAGCATACTCTATGATTCCCTGTCTGGGCATCCAGTTTCATACTGGCAGGATGCTCAAACCTGGGAAGGAGGAGGGCTTTCACCTACTGGGACACTTTTTTCTCCTCTCTATCCATGCCATTCCCTTTGGTCCCAAACTGCTTTTCCAACACCGTGCCTCAGAAGGTACCTGGCAGCCTGTGCTCTCAGAAACCCCAATAGCCAGCCCCACATCTCCAGCCTCGTAGTCTTCTCAGACGTCCAAAACCAGAGGTCCTCTCCCATGGCCTTGCTCTGATGTGGTTGCTGGTGCCAGGCATCAGACAACAACACAGTCCTGCCCTGTGCCTTGGCAGTACAGAAGTGGGGACTTCAGGCAGGAATAAGGAGGATCACAAGCCCAAATTGCTTTGACTGCTGACCTGGACACGCAAGACCACTACTAGACAGAGCCTGCAAAGGACAGGCAAGTTTCTAATTGTCCTGTTGTCCTGGATTGAGCCAGGATCAAGCAAATTTTCCTTTTACTGATTTTTTTTCCTTCAGTAAGCTCTGTTTTAACTAGCAACAAGTGTTCCAGCTAGTGGGCTGATAACACTGGAATGTTTATGCTACTGCTGAGATGCCAAGGTTGCTTCTTAGCTCTGCTGCTACAGAGGCTACTGAGGCAGAAGATTCGTATCTATGACTCCTGTAGGGAAGGGTGGACTAGATGGACAGCAAAATTGACCAAAAAATTCCATTCCATATATCTATGTGCTCAGGGAAAGGTCAGAGATCATGGAAGACAACTTCCTTCCTGCTTCTTCTTCCCTTCTCTTCCATCCATGGCCAGTGTCCAGGAAGGACTCCATCCATCCATCACTGTTGATCCCCAGGCTCGTGCATCCCTGACCCTCACAACTCTCCCCTCAGCTCCTGGCTGCTCTGCCGCTCTCTCCAGCAGCGCTCCGGGACATTTCAGACCTGCTCACAGCTCAGGAGATGCCGGGGGAGTTGCTGGGGTGGGGGGAGGCAAGAGGGTTTTGCACATTCCTGTACATACTTGTATATAATAGTACATATTTTCTTTTATCATTAGTATTTAATTAAAGCTGTCTAGTTTAGTTTTCAATCCAGAAAATCTCTCTCCTCAATTCTCTCTCTCCCTCCCTACCTGGGTGGGAGGGGGAGGGGATCGAGAGCATTGTTGTCACTGGTTTAACTGTCCGTCCTGAGTCAAACTGTGACACCTGTATTATTTTTAGAAGAAAACTTTTTTTTTTTTCCAGCTAGGAAGACCAGGGTTATGCATGGAGACTGCAGTTCAGCAAAATAGTTAGAACTGGGTTGGAACCCATCACTAAAGACTTAAACCCCTGCAGGATAACAGTAGTTATCCTTAGTTATTTAATGTCCTAAAAGGGCCCCATATGCAACTGAAACATAGAAAGAATAATGCCTAAATCGGAGGAGGAGGTTTTTTCCTCTTTCACAAAATTTTGCAGTTTTTCTTTTAATTTTAAAGATAAATTGTTATTATCCTCAAGAGACTAAATTTTTATTACCTATTGATTTTACATGAAGACATTATTTGCCAGGATACTTTATTTTGCCTCCATGTCCAGAGTACTTGAGTAGGTTGCATAACATATCTCAGTCAACTGGAATTCACTTGAAAAGTGAGAAAGATTTTATTACCTACTATCCTAACAATAAATAGTACCCAATGCCTGCAAAGTATTGCTGTGTTCTTAACTCGAAGTTTTCTCGTAACTACATAAATAATGCAAAATTGCTTTTCCATTCGTATGTTAGCAGCGTGCCTGAAGTAGAAATACCATCCAACAGATGCACATTCTATTGGAAAGTCAGTAAATTGGCTTTCACTTCCATAATGCTGAGTTCTGGCAATTTTTGGGCGCAGCCATACTCAGCACACGGCAGGCATCTCTAATAACAGGCAATCTAAGGAAAAAGCAGGATTTAGGCTGCCCTTGCTCACTGAGATTTTCCACCTCTTTATAGTCAAGATTTGCCTTCAGGCTCTGGCTTACTTAAAGAACTCAGGGGCAACTCAGCACCGATGAAGCTCTGCAAAGTGCTGCTCACCTTCCACACCTTGCATGAACCAGCGTTGCTCCAAAACACACACACAACAGCCCCAAGAAGGACATGCCATGGCAGATGTTGGCACCTCCAAACGGCTCTCAGGTGGGTCCTAGTTTTCCTACCAAGGATCCTCCCTTTTCTCACCAGGCATGGGAAATGTGCCTGGCTGGCATTCAGAGAAAATGGAAAACAACTGACCAGCCAGAAACTCTAGACTGGACCAAGACTGGCGCACATCAGCCTCAACAAGGGGGAATTTTAGAAAACACCACCGTTGTGAAACCAGAGGGACAAGACAATACAGAGCCTGGCATTTGCAATGAAATATGTATGTATCTAGGACCTCATCCAGCTCTCTCCAAGCACTGTAATTCTTTCCTTTGCATTCAAGGGATGCTGGATCCCATCCAAAAAAGATGCAGAGAAACAAATGTAGTCCTGGCAACCCCACTGAGGGCAGGGAGGAACAAAGAACATTCCCCCCCCATCCCCCCGCCCCCCTCCCCCCTGGCTGAATTTGTTTCCATTTTTAATCCTTATCTATACCTATCACCACCATGCATGGAAAGAGGCTTCTCAGCTGTATAGATTTGCATTCTTATTGGAGTTTGAAGTTATAAAACATTTGTCCTGCCTATTCAGAAGTGATTAGTGATTCAAAGCAGCCTGAGACATCTTGAAGGGGCCTGTTTTTTCAAGCAACAGGTGTTCTGAGCTGACTTCAGAGGGAAATAGAGATTTTTTTGAAAAAAAAAAAAGTAACAGGCTGCTTAAAAAATATAGTTCCTTCACGTCTTATTAGGGAAAAAATATTGCACAGACAATTCCAGTTTAGGTTGGAAAAATTTGAGAGGAGATGGGGAGAAATGCCTTTATTTACAGTGCTGGTAGAAGTAATGCTTTATCTATTTATTGAACACATGTAATTTATATTCCTTTTCCAAGTCAAGGTTTTCGACTCCGCATCCATCTGGAGGCATCTTCTGCTCCCCACTAGCTCCCTGCAAAATTATCCCAGTCAGCCAAAGTCGTTTCCACTACACATGCTTCCTTGCTCAGGGGCTGCTGCTGCTGTCGCTTAGACAGGCAGAAAACAGCAGAAGAAGACCTTAAGAAAGGGTAGGGCTGAATTAAAAAAAGAGTATTTCTTCAAGAGAGTGCTTGAAAGCTAACAGGGCAGAGGGCCACAGCTGGCTGGTGATGCATTTGAAACAGCTTTTTAATCCAAGAGCAGATACATCCACCACCCTCCCTGACATCTGTCTGGCAAGTGGGATGGGAGGGGAGAAGTGCAGGACTAATCTTTCAGGTAGTTACATGCAGACTAGGAGAGAAACTAGGCAGCAGGTAGATTTGGCAGCCCTCAGGGGTTTCCAAGGCAAAGCATTAGTTGTGAATGGGTGCTCCTCAGCTCCAGTGAGTGATGGAGGAACACTCAAGTGGTGCTGATACCCATCTCTCCCCATAGCATTGAGGGAATCAAATGGTCAGTGGGGAAAAAATACTCTCCACTACATGCAGTTCTGCAAGGCTTAAAAAGCATCTCAGACTGTTCAGCTCCAGAGCTGGTTTTGTGTGATTCAGTACAAGTGTTGTAGCTGCGTGCCTGCAACATGCACTTACACACAGACAGGGACACCTCCTATCCCAGGAGCTTTCAGGCTGGACAAGACTAATAAAATGAGCAAAGATACTTCTTCCTGTTTCCCAAATAGAGAATAAAATTCTCAGAGCCAGCTTAAAAGCAAAATAAACCACATGCACAAATCAACCTGCATTTTTAGATACTTACATGTCTTCATGCCACTGATCACGACTGATTTTGGCCCAAGCTATAAAGTGTCAAAGGCAGAGATGTGAATTGCAACCACTTTCCTTGGTCCTGGGCTGCTAACCTTGCACTTACCTGCCCATGCAGAAGGCTGCTGCCATACTTGGTGAAAAGAAGGGACCAGATCTGCAAACCTATCCTAGGTGCTCTTCAATGAGTGCTATGCCTGCAACAATAACTTAGATTTATGGCAAGGTCATAAGCATGTGTGAAATGCAAGAAGCAGCAGTGAGCAGAGAACCACAGGCACTGCAGAAGAGCAGTAAGACACCTGGCTACAGCTGATCTCAGAAGATCTGTGAGTCCTGATGGCACATGCCCTCTCTCTTGTTGCCCCAACACTAGCTGATTATGTGGATATCTCAGTTTTCTTAGCACATATGCATGCACCACCAGGTTGTGAAGACAAGTTAGAAGTGTGACCCAGAAATGCTGCAAAGGTTCAGAAAGCAAAGCATGATTACTGTCGCTTCTATTGCCCTCTCTTTGGCTCTCTCTTTTATTTTTTTCCATTTTTCTTTACAGCCGACACCCAAGGACCCCGTCTGTGCGCCCGGACACTCCCCCCTTCAGCTGGAGTCACCAGGGAGAAGAGTTGCTGTGAGAGTCACTGGGGGAGGAGGGAGGGGATTGGGTGTTGCACATGCCTTTACAAATATGTGTATTCCCTTATCACTAATAATGAAAATTAATCTGTTTCATTTTCCAACACAGAAAGCCTGTATCTCTCATTTTTTCTCCCTCTTTCCCTACCTTGGGGGAGAAGGGGGGGGAATTCAGAGAATTATTGTTATTGGTTTGACTGCCAACCTGGAGCAAAACCATGACACAGCAGCAGAGGAAAGAGAAGGAAAAGGATCCATCCATAATCTCTCTTCTCAGCTGATATTTCAGACTGGTTAAAGCAGGCAGTAGTGGCCTGACAGCCTGTTCTTTGTCCTCCATCCCACCAGCACTGCTCTTGGTGCAGAGAACTGGATCAAGGTCTGGTCCAGCTGCAGAAAAACTCCAGGGGAGAAAATGGTTATTTTTTCTGACAGACCAGTGCCTCTGCATCAGGCAATCAGGGAAATGTTAGTGCAAACAAACGATAAAGTGGAGGAGCAAGTGCTTGGATCAGGCTGGGGCATGACAACAGCTGAAACCACTTTTCCCATTGCAACTGTAGCTTCAGGCATGTCGATGGAACTACAGCAAACTGGACCAGCACTGTCATTTGTATCAGCTTGTACCTGGAAATATCTGGTCTAGTTGCCCATAATTCATATTATAGTGATAGCCCTGCCACAACTTTACCATTGGCACTCTGGACTTGCTAAACCCTATATATCATTGCCAAGAGCAGCCCCTCTCCTGGGTGGACACAAACTACTTATTTTCTCCCCACTGGTGGAACAATCTTGGACTGAAGACTGTTTTTGCTGGGTTTGCTGCAATTTTTCTCTCTTATTACACAGGGAGAGGAAAGCTCATTAAAATAGGGAGAAGAGACACACTCTGTCTTTGTCTTTCAATCACAAGTCAAAATGAAAAGGCTCTAGCTGGTAACAGTAGCAGCGCCACTCAGCCAGAGTGCTCCCAGTGCCAGACCCACCTGATGAGCTGCTCCCTTGGGTGAGGTGAGAACAATACTATCCGCTCCTTGGCTCCACTGGGAGAGCCCCTACGTAAGCCTGCCATTTGCTCTCCTCCTGGCAGTGTGTGTCAAGGCTCTGCACCCCCCCCAACTCTTCTTCCACCCTCCCAGATGCAAAATAGGTGTAATGCATATGGCATCTTTCTCAAAGCCTTTCAGGATTTGCTGATGAAGACTCCAGAAGCATTCAAGGACTCTAGTGTCACCAATGCTGTGGTGATTACTGTTTTCCGGGGTAGGAGAGGGTGGCAACTATAGGAATCAAGTCTTCAGCCCCCCCTTTCACAAGCAGAGAGGACAAAGCAATTTTGGCTTCTCCACTGATGGCTATGCAGGGTGAACAAACACAAAATGCCAAAGGGGAAGACTGCAGGTGTGGAGGTGATGCAGAGCTGGAGACAGTCCCAGACATGAGGACTAGGTGAGGACTACCAGCTCTGTATGTGCTCAGGCTGAATAATATCCTGAGGAGACCAAACACATGCGGAGATGGCTGAGACTTGGGAAATCTTGCCCCAGGGCCAACAGAGCTCTAGTGAGTGACTGTGTGAACTCCTGCAGATCCCACATTCATTAAAAGTAAAATCAATGTAACCCTTTAATAACCTCATTAATGATGCTGCTTCCCTTGGAACTGGGATTGCTCGGGGCTCATGTCTATGAAGAAGCTCTGAGCTTATGCTGAAGCCTTCTGGTGAGTGAGCTTTGCCAGACTCCCTCTGCTACAAGCACTTCCTGATGTCTAACCAAGTTTGGATTTATGCTGGGCCTTTTAGGGTCAGTGAGTGACTCTGTGTTTCTCTTTCCTCCCCTTAAGACTAATTTTTGGGACATTTGTAGGTGCCCTGAAGCAGAGCATCTCTACTTCTTATCAGTGTTTAAATGGTATGAAGAGAAGGAAGGGGCACAGACTGACGGGTGCACAAGTGTTACACCAGTGTCTCTTCTCTAGGAAAGCAAGAGGAAATAAAACAGATAAAGTTTTATTTTTCTTGGTAAGGAGAAGGGATAATTTCCTGGTCATGATTCAATGCTGTCATATGGAGTCAATGACTATGCTTTATACACCTCACAGCTTTGCCTTTAAAACACCGCTCAAGACAACACACCTCTCCAAGTAAGGTGCAATTACCTGGGAGTTCACTAGCTCAACACCAGCAATTACCCATCAACCCACCCTAATGACTGCCTCATCACTACAGCCCTAAAACTGGTAGCTCCTACTCTCAACAGTAAATACCATCATTAAATTCTGGGAGTGAATTTACTATCATCCATTGACTGGTTATTTGCTGGGGTCATTGCAAAAATGCAAATTGAGTAGAAGGATTGTTATGAAATATGATCCCACTCAAATAAAAGCAGATGCTAATAGCAAGAAATAGTCAATGTCTATTCCATAAAACACCAGGAAAGACAAATTATTTAATGACTATCTGTGAAAGTCATTTCACAGATTTGCTGGGGCTAGTGCTCCCAGTTCATAAACTGTCTCAACAGAACAGTTCAGGAGATAAAAAGAGAGCTGAATTTATTCCTGTTTATGGCCTGCAAGGTGGGTATGTTTTCCTCTCTGTGGGGTTTCAGACTGACATTACTGTTCACAGGTTTAATAAAGCCTGAGGAATATACCTGGCTTAACCCTTTGGAGAAACATGGCTCATTTGAACTAACTGGAGCAGAGAGAGCTGTTGGTCCAGGCAGAAGCAGCATCACTCATCCCCAAGTTGTTGAACTTTAAAACTTGGCTCTAAAAACATGATTGTTGAAAAAAGATAATTAAAATACCCAATTCATTAATTCACCTTCAGTATTCTGAATTTCCAGGTTCATCTAGGTGAAACCTCCTCTAACTACGTGGGACAGATAGATGTTTTTCCTTAACTTTTATTTAGATACCAAAAGCATAATTGATTCTCAGAAACCCAGTTACTGAGTCTTCTAGGCAAAGCTATAGTGCTGTAAGGCTCCTCCTAAAATTGTAAACTTTTGTAACACTGCATGAAGCAGGATGTGTGTGGGTTTTTTTTTGTTTGTTTGTTTGGTTGTTTTTTTGTTTGTTTGTTTGTTTTTTTAAACTGGCAACTTGTACTACATAGTCACATTTAAACAGTGAAAAATTACCTATGTAACAGGCCTGACACTTTCCCCCTCTCTAATCCCCCCTCCAGCCCTGGAAGAGGCTGACTGTGCTGATCTCACATCTCCAGTTCACCACTGCAAATCCAAGTCAGCAATAACCACCGTTTGCTTTCCATCATGAGGATGCTTGGTGATTGCACCACTGGTCTGGGGACTCCTTTGGAAGAGGAGTCCTTGTCCATCCTGCTCCCAAAGTCCTTGTGCCTCTGTATGGTCTGGGATAGCCCCTACGCTCCATCACCCCACTTCAGGGACAGATCTAGCTGTGATCTGGCTGGGGGATAGAGGGCAACAGCTGAATGACTGCAGTCACTTTGCCAAATCATGTGCCCTGTGCCAGGTGTACTCCCAAGGGTTCTCTAGACAAAGCCTACAAATGCTTTTTAAGGAATGAGACAAATCAAATATGCCCCTTCAGCCTGAGAATGCCCCTCTTCTGCTTTTGCTTAACACACTGTCAGCAAAACCATCTCTGTTCATTTTATGATGTCTGTCTTCCTTTGCCTGCCAACCAGGATGCCAAGGAACTGATCTTCTGCTACATGCATGAGGCTAGAAGGGATATCCAAGTCTTCTCATGCCTTTGTGTCTATGGGAAAGGCTTCTTCAGGCAGCCCCCAGCCATGTGCCCTGATAAATAACTCCAGCTCTGAGCCAAAAGGTCTTGGCATTGTGAGCCCACTCTGTCCCCCAGTTGTGGCACCAAGGCTTTTGTGATTCATGGCACTGAATGTGCCAAAATTTTCAATGCGTGCCACTGAATCCATGCAGGAAGCCAGCCCTTCTGCAAGCTCACGATCTGCCACTGAGCCAGGAGGCTCATCCAGAATGGATGTTACCCTGTGGACGGGGTTTCTCATATTGGGCAGCTTGGGCCTGCCCCGTCATTAACGGCTGGCACATGGTTTCACATGTGAGGCTCTGACAGTTTTGATGCCCTGTGCTGAGCACTGCCTCTCTGTGCAGGCAAGCATCCTCCCCCTGCCAGCTCCTCACATTTCTGCTCCCAAGTGGAAGAAAAAGCCCTTTCTTTACAACACAGCCCCCCTAATGCCCCTCACTTCCCTGCTTATGGTGGAGCCTGAGAGGTCCTTCCCTCCTCACCGCCCTCCCCGGCACCAGGGGGACAGGCATGCAGGCAGGTCACACTGAGGCAAAAGCAGAGCAGCTCTATAAGCAGCAAAACCTCTTTAATTTCAATTTAAAGCCACCTTCTTCTAGCACAGCTCCTAGCCCTGGGTACCCTGCAGGGCTTTCATGAGTTTGATTAATCAGATGAACCCAAACCTACCCAAATCACCTGCTCTGTCCTCTTGCGGCAAGAGAGCTCACCATCTGAAGGTCCCTTGACTTCCCCTGCCCGCACATCCCTCTCGCAAGCCCCACTCAGATCTCTCTTTCAAGACCCTAAGAAAACAGTGGTTCCTTCCCCATCGTTATAATAAGCTCCTTCGCTGCTTACTGTGTGACAGAGCAGGTGCTGGCTGAGTGACATGCAAAGCCAGCGCTGGTGGCAGTCACGTAACACTCGCCCTACAAAATGGGTGAAACTCACTCAAACTTCAGAGCCAGGGCTGGGTCACGGGCTGGGACCGCTCAGGGGGTACCTGGAGGCTGAGGGCCGGTGGCCCCATGTTCTGCTCCTCGCTCCGCAGTGCCAGCCTTTTCCCAGAGCCCGCTGTGCTCCCGGAACGGGGACTGGAAAGTCTCGCTCCTCTGCTTCTTGTTGCCAGGGCACCTCGGCGTTCAAACCCGAGCTGGGACCAATCAGCCCCAGGGTTGGAGCGTACCAGCTCCACGTCATCCGCCGCTAGAGTTTATTTGAGCAAAAAAACGTGACAGCGGTCACACAGCCCATGGAAACTGCTTTTTTGTGGGTCGGCTCTGCCCCCACCTCTCCTGCTTACTGGAAGCCTCTTCTGTCAGGCTGTGGAAAATGAAAGAGCAGGACAGAAGGGAAGGGGAGAACAGCTCTTCCCTCTGACTGCTAAACCGAGTTTGAAAGGCTGGGCTCTTCTGCCATTCTACTCACTGCACCTCCTGGCTCCAGCCCAGACCCCCCTGGTCATTTCACCAGGGAGAGCCAGTGCCCGGGTTATGTCTGCCCAGGAGCAATGGAGCTTCCCCAGCACCAGCAGGGCTCTTATCGTGCCCCCAGTGCAGCATCTTCCACCTGCCTTGCTCGGCCCCAGACCATGCAGCATAGGCACAGACTCACAGCTTCAGGCATGCTTTCTGGCTTGGATGCAGTTACAATGGCATTTTTTCTCCCAGCCAGGCCCTGCAAGGTATTTTCTACAGAGCCTAGAACTGGAGTCCCCTTATAAGGACAGGGAGCTCAGGTGCACCATCCTTAGTGCAGACTTCCCTGCTCAAATGTGTGCAGCTGCTACCAAGGTGCACATCTGAGTGAAAGAAGCAGTCATTATCTTTGTTCCTCTGGTGCCAGTGGTGGGAACCTGTGCATTTTGATTACCCTCAGCTGGGGAGAGTTAGACCTACCAGGTTCCTTCCCAAGGTGGTATAGGTCCAGCTCAAAGCTGCCCTATGAGCACAGGTGACATGGTGATGGGGTTGCATGGAGAGGACTTGGGTAGCCCATATGCAAAGAAGGGGCTGTTGGGTTTTATAGCCAGAGCCATGTGGTTCATGTCACAGGAGGCAGAGGGTGCAGCCAAGACAATGGCATCACACCACTCATCTGATTTTTCCATCAGGTTGCATGGTGATGCAGCACTGTGATTTTCAAGCAGCCAGGATCTTCGCTTGTAATGCATCTTTATTACAAATGAGGGCAGAGTGAAGCAAGCTCTACTTCAGGTCAATCTAGTGCAGTGGTGGTGGAGGTGCTGGAATAAGATCTCTTCTTAGCGAGGTGCTGAGATGTAAGTACAAAGGGAGGAGAAAGGAGGAGAAGGGGTACCAACATCCCTACATCCCTACCACCTGACTGCTCAATTTGTGTTCAGGTGCCTAGCACTTGACAGGCCTTGATGGACCTGGCGCCTTTTTTCCAGCCTTTTTACAACCTCAGGCCTTTGTGTTTGTAATGTTAGAGCATGTTGCCATGGTTATTATTTACAGCAGGGCTTGCATCCTACCTGTGACATAGATAGATATGGAGTTGTGCATGAATGCACATGTTTACCCTGATTCCAGTTCCCACTGGACATGTGTAATAACAAATCTGGTGGGGCAGGAAAACCCTTCAGGGAGAATGAGGAGAGAAGGAGGGTGCTACCTTGGATGAGTTTGTCCAAGGACAGCATAGGCTAAAACAAAATTATGGGAAAGAAGATATGATAACCTGAAAGCAAATGATGTAGTAAGGGCAGAGATTGGCATAGGTGTGTTGAAGGTATTATTGGACCAAGAAAACACACAGCTTCAAGCTGAGTCTATTCTAAGGCTGAAGTGTCCATGTGGAAAAGATCAGAGTTCCCTCCCTGTACACTGTTCCCATACTGGTGTCCCTGCTCATAGCAGGGAGGTTGGAACATGATGATCTTTAAGGTTCCTTCCAACCCTAACCATTCTATGATTCCACAATTCTATGAAGCATGCTATCTACAGACAGGAGGTGACAGCTGTTGCTTAGGAAAGCCATACCCATGCCAATCAGGGAGATGAGATAAATCAGAGCAGTGTGGGGAGCGGAACACGTTCAAGGGTAACCAGTTAGCAAGGTGTAGGGGTGCTGAGGGGTTAAAGGGTTTTACTGAATGCACAGAACAGACTAAATGGATTGGAGAGTAAAAAAATTAGGATATCTAACAGGAAGGAGCCAAGCCCCGAAACAATAAAGCTAATAATTTTAGCTGCCAAAGAAAAGATTCAAGCCAAGTGATGAGAGCAGATTTGTAGTGGAGCCAAGAGGAAGGAAAAATTACAGCAAAAAAAATATTAAAAAAATGAAGAGTTATTGTTCCTCAAGACAGTTTCACAGTACAGCCTTACCTGCAGCAAAGTTAATCTCAGGACTCAAACTGTGCAGCTGGTTCTTGCTTTTATAATAGGCTGAACACCTTCAAAGAAGTTTGAAGTTCCAGTTTGAGCCTATCACATACTTACCAGCATGAAATAAACCAGGATAGAATTTACCACAGTGATGTGTTTTTGCTTACTTTGCTTTTCTATGTTGTCCTGTAAATATATTTTACCTGGGATGAAAGCAAAGGGAAGGAGCTGGTACACCACTAAATGAGTTCCCTCCAGCTCTCAGGCAACACCAGGCTCTTGTCTATGGTCCCTTACACACCATGGGGTCTCTGCAGGAAAATCAAGCATATTTGACATGGGGAGGACACCTTTGTGGTCAGGACACAGCCCAATGCTCATAAAAACACCCAGACATCACCTTTACCCTTCAGAGGAGAAAGAGTCCTGTATTAAAAAAAAACCCAAACAACAAAATCCAAGCTGATTATTCGTGGTATGCAGTGCCAATTACTTTAACAAAAGGGATCACAGGCACTGGCACAGCCTGCAGCCAAGAAACAGCAGCATCTGGAGGGGGCTAGAGCCATGGTTGCCAAACTGCCATGCTGACCTGTGCCCCAAAAGTCTCCTCGTTGCAACCTCAAGCCCAAAATATAATAGGGCAACACAAAGAAGGGGATGAAGGAGGATCAAAGGTCTGGAGGAGCTTCCCTGCAAGCAAGGACTTGTGCACACCAAGATTCCTCAGTCTGGAAGAGACATGATTGAAAAGGCTATGGTAGAGGTTTGAAATTACACAGGGCCCAAAGAAGGCTGATAGGGATTTGCCTTACTGCCTTTTCCCACTGCAAAAATTGGGGCTGATTTCAAAGCGTGCAGGTCCTTGTGTGGTGGTGGACAGTCCTGGGGAACTCCATGTCCAAGGATGCTGTTGGCTGTGAGCATTTACTTGTGTTCAAGAAGAGAGTGGACAAGTTGGTGGGGAAAAAAAAATAATCTGGATTAATAAAGGCAGACATATGCTGTTTAGCAAGCATTTGGGGCTGTGGGTTTTACCTGGGTTAGTAAAGAATGGTGAGGGCCATACTCTAACCAGGTGGACCTCCCTCCTGGAGGAGGTGACAAGGGGTGGAAATTGAGGGAGTGCTAGGCAACATGCCCTTGGGAGCACATACTGCTCCCTGAAGGCTCCCTAGGACACTCAGCGATTCAGACCATTGGTCTGTCCTGGTACAGGAGCTTCTCCTTACTCATGGCTAAGCAGTCATGTTGTCCTGGTTTGAGCCAGGATGAAGCCAATTTTCTTTTTACTGATTTTTTTTCCTTCAGTAAGCTCTGTTTTAACTAGCAGCAAGTGTTCCAGCTAGTGGACTGATAACACTGGAATGTTTATGTTACTGCTGAGACTCCAAGGTCACTTCTTAGCTCTGCTGCTACAGAGGCTACCGGGACAGGAGAGTTGTATCTATGACTCCCCCATAGGGGAGCTGGACTAGACAGACAGCAGAACTGACCAAAGGTATTCCATTCCATATATCTATGTAATCTCTGAGGAAGGTCAGAGATCACAGAAGACAACTTCCTCCCTGCTTCTTCTTCCCTTCTCTTCCGTCCATAGCCAGTGTCCGGGGAGGACTCATTCCATCCATCCATCCATCCATCCATCCATCCATCCATCCATCCATCCATTCTCACCCGGAAAGCCTGACAGCAAGTGACTTCTCCCTGCAGTGGACCCTCTCAACTGCTAGCCAAAAAAAACAAGGCGCAGCCCTGACCAACATACTGCTGAAGGCTGATTTGTTACACTCAACAGAAACAGAGAATCATAGAATCATTTTACTTGGAAAAGATCTTTGATATTACCAAGTCCAGCCATAAACCTAACTGCCAAGTCCACCACTAAACCATGTCCCTAAGCACCACATCTATATGTCTTTTAAATACCTCCAGGGATTCTTCCCTGGGCAGCTTGTTTTATTGCTTGGTAACACTTCCAGTGAAGCAATTTTTTCTAATATTGTGAGGGACCAGCCCTCAGGACCTATACTTGCTGGAATTGGTGTCGAAACCCCATTATAACCCCTCAAACAAAGTTTCTTTTGCATCCCAAAAGGCCTGCCTGAGAGGATGTAGACAATGCTAATGGCCTGCATATGGCCTGCGACCTGCATGTACAGCAATTGAGATAAGGACAATGATGGACGGGGTGGAGAGGATGAAGGCCCACTCCAGCTGCTCAGTCTTATGACTCAAACATGCTTGTTCATCCTTGCAAAACAAGGAAACTAGGCCTATAGAACAGGGGCCTGCAATGGTGGGCTTGGGGAACCTCACTGACACCAACTCTCCCCTGTTGGCTGGCCCAACACGGGATCCAGGACTGGTGATTTTCTATTATCTGTCTCTCTAAACTTTTCTTCTCCTACTATCTCTCTCTTCCTTCCTAACATCATGAAGTAAAGCAAGGCCTAACCATGATTTTTTCTCAGCTTGTGCAGCTTAAACATATATGTATTGTACTCTTGTGATCTAAATGTCAGCCTTTATGATTGTGCAGCCTAAGAGAATAATTGAAGTATCCATATTCCTTCTATAGTTTTAATTAAACCTAATTCAAACACAGACCTTGAGTGTCGTTTCACCTGAATCTGATTAAGGGGTATTGGATGGAAGAGCATTTCCTCAGACCGTGACATTTTAATCACTCTCCCTGGAGGGGCCAGGGGTGAGACAAAGGTTGGATCCAGCCACACCTAGGCTCCTCTCTGAGGACTTTAGAAACCAAGGGGGTCCAATCTGGATTGCCCTGGGTTGCCCTACCTGGGTCGTGACAAATATAAAATCTAAACATCCCCTGGCACAACTTCAGGCCATTTCCTCTTGTCCTATTGCTTGTTACAGGGAGAAGAGACTGACCCCTTAGAGCAATGAGGCTGGTGAAAGGACTAGAGGGAAGGTCTTACAGGGATAGGCTGAGGGAGCTGGGATTGTTTATCCTGGAGAAGAGAAGACTCGGGGGCCTTATCACTCTCTACAACTAACTGAAGGGAGGTTGTAGTCAGGTGGGGGCTGGGCTCTTCTCCCAGGCAACTAGTGACAGGGCAAGAAGGCACAGCCTGAAGCTGCGCCAGGGGAGGTTTAGGTTGGATATTAGGAAGCACTTCCTCACGGAGAGGGTGATGAGACATTGGAATGGACTGCCCAGGGAGGTGGTGGAGGCACTGTCCCAGGATGTGTTCAAGGAAAGGCTGGATATGGCACTTAGTGCCATGGTCTAGTTGATGTGGTGGTGTTAAGTCATAGGCTGGACTTGATCATCTTAAAGGTCTTTTCCAGCCTTGGTGATTCTGTGATTCTGTGACCCCTACCTTGCTACAACCTCCTTTCAGGTAATTGTAGAAAGTGATGAGGTCCCCTCTCAGCCTCCTTTTCTCCAGACTAAACAACCCCTGTTCCTTCAGCATCTCCTTATAAGACTTGTTCTCCAGATGCTTCACCAGCTTTTTGCCCTTCTCTAGACATGCTCCAGCACTTCAATGTACTTGTAGCGAGGGGCCCAGAACTGAACACAGTACTCAAAGTGTGGCCTCACCAGTGCTGTGTACAAGGGCACAATCACTTCTCTGCTACTGCTGGTCACACTATTTCTGATACAAGACAGGATGCTGTTGACCTTCTTGGCCACGTGGGCACACTGCTGACTTATATTCAGACAGCTGTTGACCAATACCCCCAGGTCCTTTTCCACTGGGCAGCTCTCCAGCCACTCTTCTCCAAGCCTGCAGCTTTGCAGAGGGTTGTTGTGACCCCATCAATCCAGCGTGTCCAGGTCCCCTCTGCAGAGCCTTCCTACCCTCAGGCAGATCAACACTCCCTCCCAGCTTGGTGTCATCAGCAAACTTACTGAGGGAGCACTCAATGCCCTTGTCAAGATCATTGATAAAGATGTTAAACAGAACTGGCCTAAATACTGAGCCCTGGGGAATACCACTGGTGACCAGCCAGAATGGATTTAACTCAATTCACTGAAGAATCCCACCTAACCTCCAAGGGCTCATCCATCTCTTACAGAGTTGAGGTTCCAACTCCAAGCTCACGCAATCCTCTTCAGCCCATGGCTGTATTTCTCTACCAATGAAAGCACACGGCTCACAGTAGACAGCAGAAAGCCACCCACCTCTCTCCTTTGACCTGTTTGTCAGATTCGCTCTTGCCAGTGCTGGCTCCCAGCTGGGAAGGGGAAACCTTTGCCAGATCCATGCCAAACCTCATGACAGTGGGTCCCCCTGCCAATTTCATGTGTGTTGAACCACATGTAATATATGCAAGCTCAGGCAAGAACAGAGCTTTAATGCTGAATTAAGTGAAGTCTGCACAGGTGTTGGGGACAGGACACAGCAGGCTCAGGATGCCCATATGCTTCTTGTTGTCCCTCCCATAAGATATCTCCCCTGACTGTGCCTCTGACCTTCCCTTTCTCTGGATACACATGAGGGATGTGATGGCCGGGCAGACACTGCAGGCTGGCTTTTATGGAGTTATCAAGCCCAACAAGAGGTGTCAGGCACCATCCAAACCTATATTTGATCTGTGTCTTATACCTATTGGGATCCACCTCACCTTGGCCAAAACGACCTTGCAACCTCACAGAGAGGACTTTTCAAGTTCTAATGAACTCCCAAAATGCCAGTGCTTCTGCCTGGCTTACATTTCACTAGCTGGTGATCACCTCAGGGACTTCAGCCCCAAGCATGGCGCTGCAGAAGTTGGGGTAAACCCCTAGACTGCCGGTACTGTCTCAAAAGCAGGGTCCGTCCGCGTGCAAGAAGCCAATCCACACACAGTCAAGATATTTGCTTTAATACGCAGTTCTGCACAGAAAAGGGAGCAGGGTGGTATTCCACAAAGCAAGCTCAGTTTCCTGAAACACAAGTGCTACTTTTATAACCAAAACTGTGAGAAAGAACTTTATCTCTGACATTATTCTATCACTGGCACACACGATTGGTCAACTAATTCCTTGCTTCAATTTAAAGTGGTGATGTTCAGCAATTTCACTGCACATGCTCAGAGAGTGGGGGGCTTGTTGTTAGTAGGGGTCCCTCTAGCCTGTGGGTGTAAATTTTAGTATGCTAATGGATCATTAATATATTAATATGGTGATTTCAATTACTCCATGTGTTTTTCCCCAGTGCTCAAGGCTGTAACCAAGATAAGCTGTGGGGAGTGCTTCTTTCCATCCCTTTCATCTGTCTTGCAGGTGTCCTGCAGGCCTGTCTCAAGGCCGGGCTGTTGACTACTTGGAGAGTTTTTTTTCTCTAATTGGAATTTGGGTTTGTCTAATTCTTACTGTTTCACTGTTATCTAGGCCCTATTTTTATTCTGCGTGTCCCTTATGTTCTCTTTTATGTGATTTTTTACCAAATGTAATTTCCCCCCCCAAATATTACTCATTTCAATTAATAAGTGACAACACTGGGACACTCTGGGAAGGCAATGGCAGAGGAATGTACTATTTAAATTGGAGTCACTGCACTCACAGTGCCAGATAAAAATCTTGCTTAAGCCGAAAGTTAACGAGACAGCACAGGTTCTGGGCAGGCTTTGTACTTTTATTCTTCCCACATTAAGCAGTGGCATGTGAGGACCAGGGAGCTGAGGGCTGAAAGCTGAAGGTTAACATCCGGTCAACAAGCCCTTTTTCTCTGCCTTTCAGCCCCAAGACCCTGAGGTGGAGGTGTTACCTAGAGTAAACAGTATTCAAAATGCAGTCCTCCTTTCTTCCTGGTCTCTCTCCCTTTCTCACAGAGGAGCTGCCTTGGGTCTGAAAGCCAGCTTGGATGCTGCTTTGCCCGAAGCTGGCTGGATGTGGGGGCAATGGCAAACCATGGCTCTGCTCCCCTCTAAAGTCCACCAGTCTCTCTTTTCTTGGTTGAGCTCCCTCAGCTCCAGACTCTGCAGCTGATTTCTTGGGTGGTTCCAGGCAGGTTGTTCACAGACTGACTCAACCACTCTCGGGTTTCATTGTATTGCAGAAGTGTAACTGAGGTCTGAGCTCTGGTGTCTTTTCTCTAAAGCAAAGGTCATCACCCCTCCCCTTGTCACACCTGTGGTGTGTGCCGAGGTGGTGATGTCGAGGTAGTGATGGCTGTGGTTTCTGTTTGATCACCTGGGTGGTACCACAACTTAAAAACAAGTGGGTTGTTTTCCTAGGTCCCATTGTGCTGGGGACTGCCCTGGCCTGCACCCAAAACCACCCAGTCTCATCAGTGACATTAAGTACAGTAGAGCAAAACATAGTACCTTAAAGATCTTTTTTTGCAATGCAGATTTTGGTGAATACAATTACTATGCACCTTTTGAAGCTGTAACCCAGTGGCTGCACTGGCTGGAGGGTTTGGGGGGGGGCTTCCACTGCACAGAAAACTGACTTGTGGGAATGGTTTCCTAAAGGGATCCAACTAGGCAGTGGGGGAATTTCAGAGGGGACAATGGCTGTCTAAATTAAACTTGGTTGAGTGTGCTATGGGGACAAGAAGAGGTTCCCCAAACCCTTCTGACTGTCTCTGCTATTGGTACTCAATCCTGACCAGTCAGAGAGTACCAAGCAGCTTGGAAAGCAATGAGAGGAGAGGGGACGGGAGGAAAAACAAATAAACCACCACAGATACTTTTGCTCTCATCTTCTGGCTGCTGCTTCAAGCCTTCTTAGCATTCAGAGGTTGCACATATTAAAACCTGTTGGAGTAATGAAAGTGGGCAACTTTCCCCTTCCCCCCCTTTTTTTTTAAATTATTTTTTCCTCACAAATATAGGTAGATAGATAGATATCCCTGTAAAATTAAAGCAGCATCCTTTACATTGACATAGCTTATTCTTGCCTGGAAATGAGGTACCAGTACGAGATGCTTAACAGATGTGATCATAGCAAGTGTTGCACTCTTTAAAAGACACAGATATTTCACTTTCAAAACACCTGCCACATGTCTGACCAATATTTATACCAATAAAAATGTTGTGTGTGCACTAGGAAAATTATTCCAAAATAATTAGGAGTACAAATTTAGATTAGTGGAACCACATTAAGTCTTTTTGTATACACTTTCATTTGAAATAAACACCCTTAATTCAGGTTTAATTTATAATTAATTGAAAAAATACTTAATTAAACTGAAGGGACCATTGGTCAATTATGCTTATTTCCAATGCAACCAAGGCCATTAAATGAAACACCAGGTGGAGAGCAGCCTCCATTGCTCACATCTTCTGTTCAGTTCTGGCTTTTGCTTCAGCAAGAGGAGCAAGTGTAAACGATCCTCTGCCATCACCAAGTGGGATTAATTGAGGGTGAGCTGGATCAAACTCATCGAACCAAATCCTTCAGTGAAACCACTGGTTTTGAGGAGGGGTAAAAGCAGGATACAACATATTTTAATGTTAGTAAGACTTTAGGCATTGTTACGGATAAAATGTTCTCATAGGTAAGTGTGGGAAATTATTGTAGAGATGAAAAACACTATACACGGAGTGTGCAGAGCATATTTATTGGTTGCTCAGATCAAAACAGAGAGGCCAAGAAGTTGTTAACCCATTCAGGTATTCAGTTTGGAGATAACAGCAAACAGGAGGAATTGCTGGCACACCTGAGAAAAGAATTGCAATTTAAAACATTATTGAGAAATTGGAGGGACACCCCCCCACACCTCCCCGCCACAAACATGTCAACAGAAGTGAGGGTGTAATGAGATGGGATAATCAGTTGAATGAATGGAGGATGCAGAAAAGTGTTCTTGCTGGAATAATCAATTGGGCAAATGTAGGATGGAGAGGAAGAATTTCTATAGAAAAGGTACTTTTGATCATAATCCATTATATAGGTTAATTATGCCATGTTGGATGGTGTAAAACAGTTTCCTTGCATGGTTATCTCTGCTGTGTGCTGGTAATGCTTTTCAAGAGAGGTAAGAAAACCTTGATGAAAGCTGCACAATCAGATGGGGAGAAAAGAGATCAGGGAGGGGTTGGTAAACGAATTGGAGCTGAGGAGATGTTTCAAATACAGAAAGGGCTGTGATGGAGACCTGGTTTTGTGCAGGCAGAACAAAAACCAATTTTCTGCATTGTGGCAGCAAGGGTGGTCTGGACTAGATCAGGGAAACACCTCTATCCCAGCTGTCAGAATTGCAAACTAGTGCTGATGCAGCACTGGTGGGATCTGGCAAAGAAAAAGTGCCAGGAAGCCCAGGGCAGGGCTGGGCAGCACAGTGTCACCTCCCCATGACCCTTCCACTTCCCTGCTTCCTCCTAGCCAGTAAAAATTCATGTTGCCTTTGACTCAGAAAATGAAACAACAGTGGGGAATAGCTGCCTGGTGTCACAATGTGGCAGGTAATGGACTTGTCTTTGTGTCCAGAGCTCACTGACACCAGCAGGCATTGACCATGGTGGTTTGTAGCATCCATCCTGTAACACCAAGTGAACAAGGAACAGGGATGGCACCTGGGTCCGAGTATTTCAGTTTATGTCAGTGCCCCTTAGCCTTCCATGGCATTGTTAGCTGCTGAAGTGATGGAGGTTTTTCTTAGAGCTACCAGCATGGACTACAAAATTATTCCATTCCTGCATGTCAAAGGCACAGGACTATGGCAATTTCAATTCTGTCTCCTACTCATCCTGCCTTGTAGAGATCAGATTAATCAAGGTACATGATCAAAGGGATTGAAACAAAGAAACCAATAACCAAATGGCTGCAGCTACCCTGCTGCAAAACTTGCATGGACATAAGGACTGTAATTTTGCTGTAATTAGTCTGGGCTGAAAGAAGCAAGGGATATTGAGCTAACTCTATGTTTTTATCCTAACAAATACTTCAGCTGCCCTGTTTTGATGAATACTCTGCTGTTACATTGCTAGCTTCAATTAAAAAAAAAAATCACCACCTTTTGGGAGACTAAAAGGAAAGTGAGAGACCTGTGAAAATGAGCTGAGCTGTGAAGAGACTTCACCATGTGGCAAACATTTGTGGTGGCTTGGAGCACTTGTAGGTTGACACTCCTGGCACGAAGCCCAGCATGTCCCTGCGTCACAGCATACAGGGCAGCTGTAACCCCTGTAGTACCTTTGCCTCCAGCTAAGCACCAGCAACACACTGTAAATAGTGCCCCTAAACCCACCATCCCTCTCATGGGGCAGAGTGGTGGCTTTAATGAAGGGTTAGCACTCTCCAAGAGAAACATAGCAGTGTGGGGCACGTGCATCACACCTGCTCCTCCTCCTTGCCTGCTCCTGGCACACCACCCACAGACCCTGCTGGCTGCCATTGGCAGCTCTTTAGAGAGTTCCACCAAAGCAGAGCCAGATGGAGCTGCCAGCTCACCCGCATGAGATGGCACAGGCTTTTCACGCTGCCTCTTCCCAGGGCTGCCTACTTCTGTGTGGGAAGTGTAAGTGAGGTATGTGTTGCTTCACTTGGTGAGTGGTCCTCTAGCATGTCCCAGTGCCACCAGTGCTGGCAGTGAAACCTGTGCTTGGTGGTCCCTCAGAGCTGCCAAGCATCAAAGCCAGCTCAGGTAAGCACTATGTCACCCCTTCCAAATGCCCTCTGGGTGAAGGGTAATTCAAGGCAGAGCTTTGCAGCTGCTGACCCAAAAGCAGAGGGATGTGATTTTTGTGGTCACCCTGCTGTGTGGAAAGCTTCTGTGCACACAAAAACACTGGCCATTGACCCTCACCTTGCCCACCACTTCATTGAAGTGGTGCTAGCAGCAGCATTCCCAGCCTGGGAAGTGAAACTTCTGGACAGATCCTCCTCCTTGCACACTCCCACTTTTTATTCCCACTTAAAACTTCAGGAGGACCATGAGAGAGCGCATCCATATCTGTCCCTTAAAGAGACCCACCCCAGCAATCCCATGGGATCTGCTGCTTGCAAGGACAGGCTGGATGGCAGCACGTGAAGATGTTACCTGCTGTGGTGCATGCAGAAATGAGGTGTTTGTGCAGGGTTAGAAGAGCCAGGACCACTGTGGGCTGGTGGATCTGGCAGATCCCATCCTTGATTAAAATCCTATCTTTAATCTCCAGCATTTTGCTATCTCAGTAAAGCCAAGCACACACGTGGGAAGAAGGCAGCCCTGCCTGAACACCACGCAGCTTGCCAAAAACGTATTCAGGTGCTGGCCATGCAGCAGACGCTTGCCTCAGGATGTCTCAGGGTGTTGTTGCCATTCTGAGCCCACTGCAACCAGTGATGTTGGGAATGCTGCCTTTGGAAGATGGGAAGTGCCTGGTACAGGACCGCATCAGAGCAGGCAGACAGGCATCAGAATTGCACTGCTTGGGAAGAAGAGCACAGTTTTTCATGGACTGGATGAGTTGGCGTGAATCAGAGGCTCACATGTCTTGCTACCATAGCTGCAGATAGGACTGTCTTATCACATTTCTAGGAAGCTTCATCTGTGCTGGAGATGCACTTCTGGCCTCAGCAGCCTCACTGACCAGGGAGAGACTGGGATGTGCAGAGACACAACGCTTCCCTTAAGGGGGTGCAGGCAGAAAATCCTGCCATATTTTCATGCTGGCTTTCAGCAATTGGATAAACTGTAGACAAACGTCTCTTGTAAAGGGAGTAAAAAACCCTTTCACATCCAAAGCAGGAGGGCTCTGCTACCCAGGGATGCTGCATGAGGGGCTGTCACCTTCCTGGGAGCCTGCCAGGGCAGGATGTGGCATGCTGCTGCTGCACCAAGGGTGGCATGGTGTGCCCAGGGGGGCTACAGGCTGTGTGTGCATGTATCAACACAGCTGGAGCAGCGTGACCTGCAGGCCATGGGCAGGGTCCAGGCTCTTCCCTTATCTCTTTAGCAAAGGCCTCTCTGGGGTCAGCTCAGGCCAACACAAGTTTCAGCTTTTAATTACACAAGTCTGGTTTTGCAACTAGCATTGCTCACCACTGACAATTCACATTTGGCCCTCTAAGCTCTGCTCTGCTCTGCTCTCTGTCTCTGTGCCATTTTTAGCTCAGCTGGTTGCAGCCTGCAGTGTTGGGCTGCTACCAAGCTGAATTCAAGAAGCTTTTTTTAATGTAGTCGTTTTTGCATCACTGTTGCATGGGAAGAGGGACAGTGCTGAATTCAACTGAGGGATGTGGACTTGGTCCACCAGCTGTGACGGTGGCATCAACCACAATGGGTCAAAGGCCAGCGAGAGGGCTTAGGGAGGTACTGTCTGTTGCAAGCAAGGGTTGTGGTTGTCACCTGCAGCAGACCCCAAGAGTGACACCAGACGTATGTTAATAAGACAAATATACAAGAAAATCCCTTTGCCCCCTCTCTGCTGGTGCATCCCTTCGCTGGTTTAGCTTTGTCCATGGTAACGGATGTTGTAGTCCCTTTCCCCTTTGGTGATGCTGAGGTGGGAGTGCAGGAGACAGAGGGCAACAGAGGGGAAAAGGGTCCAGATCCTCCTGAGTGGCAGAAACTGTAGGAATCCCCAATTGCCAGAGCCAAGACAATGACCTGGAGCTGTGGGAGGGATAGAAGGTGGAGGCACGTGGCTCTGCTGAGCCCAGAATAGCAGAGCAGCTGTTAAGTTATTGCTTTTAATTATTACAGCATGTGGAAGGGAAAGAATAGCTCTCAAAGGAAGAAAAACAAATAAGGAAAAGGAATGTTGCTGCACGTCTGGGCAGCAGGGAAGAGCACCACTTGGCACTGCAGCAGGTCCCCACAGGGTGGCAAGGGCATCAGGGGACATGGCTGGGGCAGCTTTTCCCCTCTGCAGCTCCATCAGGACTTTCGGTGTATGTATTTACACCTGCAGCACTAAGTGTGCACCCACCTCACACAGTGCCTGCTGCCCATTCTACGGCACGGCCAATGCTGGGGATAAGATTACACTGGCTGGGATGTTACAGAGGGATGAAGTCTGGTGTGCTTCCCGCTGGTCCCTTCTGCCATGCACAGTTCTACTGTTCAGTTTCAGTATGTGCCAATAAGCCCCAGCAAACCAAAGCAGAGCTAAAGGAGAAGGCCTCAAGGACAGGCCCTGCATGGGACAGCCTACTCTAGGGAAGCCACAGAGAAGGGGAGAGTTGTGCAGCAGCATGCAGGAAAATAGAGGAATTAATGAGTGATTAACAGTTTGTGAATGAGGAGCAATGACAGCCTCTCTTAATTTCTGCACTGCTTGGAAAACAAATATTTTGGCTTCTATTATTCTGGGCTTTAACTATAAAAGAAAAAAAAAAGAAAAAAAAAAGAAAAGTCTTTGGAAAAGTGGAACAACTGACAGTTGCACCAGGTGCATCCCATCATCTGCCTGTGGTGTAGGGACAAGGAATAGTGAGGGGATGCTCCTTCCCCCCAAAAAAACGTGGGAGACTTAATGGAGAAAAAAATTAATAATATCTACCACCTATTAAATTCAAAGATTTAAATTCACAGCCACTGAGCTACAAATCACTGGAGGTTGGGAGAGCATTTTGGGCCCATTTTGGTGTTTGCTTGTCCTGTGCAACAGGCACATGGCTGCAAAGATAGAGTAAGACAAGCAGGAAACTTTACTTGTCCTGTTATTATGCTCTGATGTTTTTTCTCTGGCATCTGTTACTGGCTACAATTGGAGACAATGCAGGACCAGTGGTGAGGGCTTAGAGGGTTAGAGTTAGGAGGCGAAGGGGCCAGGATTTACTCTGCAGAGATATTCTTATGCTGCTTTATTTTCAGTCTCCTGCTCCTGCCTTCTCCCTGACAGCATCATGAATATCCTCAGAGCAGGTGAATCGGCACCAGCTTGCTCACCTAGATCAACACCAGCCTGTCCCTGGATCTCTGCATCCCAATTCAACCTGATCCTGTTGCAAAAAGCTGGTGGCTCCAGTGAAAAATGTAAACATCTGCCTGAGAAGGAGGTGGGGAACCCTGGACCTCAGGAGTTGATGTGCCAGGACCAAAGCACACAGCGCACAGACTGAAGCCAAGAGCTTTGAGCGATGCCTCCTGGAGGTGGGCAGGACACAGATGTAGATGAATGCTGAGCACCTGGAGGTCCTATGGGAGCATGGGAGATGCCCTTCAGCACACTCCACTCAGGGATGCAGCTGCTGAACAGTGATGATGCTGCAAACAAAGCCAAGGCCAAAACCACTGGAAATAGCAAAGATGGTTGTGGGAAACTGACTATTTTTCCTTCTCCCCCCACACAAGATGGAATGCCTTTCAAGCCAGCGACGTGCCTTTGCTGATTTAGCCAAGGACAAAACGATACAAACTTGGCAGAAATACAGATAGCAGGCTGCCTCTGAAAGACTGAGCAATTAGCCACAAGTAAAAGAAGGCTGGCAGTGCCGCTGAATCAGAGAACTTTCCTCCCTCTGCGGGACTCGGTAATCGACTGAGCCTGCCTGCAAGCACTGCAGCCGCTCCGGGCGGGGAGGCCTGTGCTCGCCCGCGGGGGATCACCGCCTCCCTGCTTGCCGCTCGAAGCGAAGCCGGAGATCGCTGCCTGCTGCTGCTCGCCGGTGCCTGGGGACCCTGCCTGCCGTGGTGCCTGCTGTGCTGAGCCTGCCTGCCGTGTCTGTCTGTGCCTGCGGGAGGGGTCGCACCGCCGCCGCGGGCTCGCCCCGCCGCCGTTGCTGGTCACCCAGACGCTGGTCACCCAGACGCGGGTCATATCCTCGCTGCGGAAGGAGGGTAACATGCGTACACACCCACCCACATATACAAATACATATACGGGCTCAAACCCTGCCCTTTCTCTACATTAATCCTTCACACCTTTCTTCCGCGGGGTGTGCACTTACCAATACCGTAGAACCCTGATTTCCTTCCTGACACATGCTTAGACTACCTTCCCTGAACCTCGGTCCCTCAGTTTGTGTTAACCCTTAATAAACCTGTTAGTTAAACATTGGTCTCGGTAACAATTCATGAGCGTGTTTGGGGGCATTCCAAGCTCTAAGATACGATCCCACAGCAGCCGCGTGTGCAGTCTCATTTACAAACTCCTCCGTGGAGGGGGGGCAAGGTCACGAAAGCATCCTGACAGCCGATAGCCTTTAATCTCGGCTCACGACAATGGTTCAAGCTCTGTAATCCAGAATAGGAATGTATTGCATCTGGCAGGCAACAGCCCCAGCACCCATTAAATAAATCAGTCAAATGCTGCCAGCATCCTGGGATACTTACTGAGACAGGCATAGCGCTTGGAGAGTGAAGGACCAGCTCTGCAGCTAGTATATATAATCTGGCCTGGATGAAAATCAGGGAGGCAACACCACTTTGCACCAGTTGGGAATCTGTCCCCATGCTTTGTAAACAACTGGCACTGCTAGAAGTGCTGACCCCGTGCACCCCAGGGTGCTGCTCAAGGGCTTGCCTGGGTAACACACTTCCGTGGGCAGGAGAAAAGAACTTCTGCTGTCTTCCTGCAAGGCTGAAATCCTGTTTGGTTGCTGAAGGTGTGGGGGTGATCTGACAACACAACTGAACCTGGAGGTGCTCCCCACTGCACTGACACCTCAGAAGAGACGGAAGCAGTGAGGTTGAGATGTGCAGAGCTGCTTGGTCCTTGTGTCCTCCATCTCTGGTGACCCAGGGGCAGGGAAGGGCTGAAGAAGGGCAAATGGGGCCTGTTCCCTGGGGTAGGACACAGTCTGGGACATCTCAGATGAAAGGATGGATATTCTCCGCCTTTCTGCCAGAGCCTCCCTGTGGGACTGTGCTGTTTCAAGCATCCAGTGGAAGACAGAAATCATGCCAAGAGCTGCAAATGGAGGAGGAGTGTGTTTGCAGCTCTTTGGTATTTCTACATTGATCCTGGATGGCAATAGCTGATTTGGAGTGACTGGGGTCTTGCTGGCTAAGCCCTTCTGCAGCCTGAACCCTCCCTGCAGCACGAGCCCCTCTGCAGTCTGAACCCCACCTGCAGCCCTGGTTTGTCCTCCCGTGTCCTCTGTTCTCGGCTCAGGGCAGGGTGGCAGTGATGCCAGAGTGCTCCCATCAGGGCTCAGCACCTGGCAGGGAGCAAATACATGCACATGCACAGTCTCTCTCTCTCTCACACACACACACATGCAGGTGCACACACATAAAGTCCCCCTCTTGCACTTTTGGCCACCTTCCCAAATGCTAGCATGACACCGCAGCCCCTTTCCATCCCTGCCCATCTGTGTCAGCAGTGCAGCCCTCTCCAGCTCGGGGCTGGCAGCATTCCCACGCAGGCATCTCATATGCCCCATGCTCCAGAGCCTGGACCCACGAACATATCACTCTAGGAGGCAGCACTGCACAGCACTGCTTGACACAGCACGTAGTGCTCCTAGAGCATTGGCCATCAGCAACTAGGAGCTGAGATGGGCAGGCTGGCAGCTGAGCTGGGGATTCAACAGAGACCTGTTCCTGTTGTAGACATAGGAGCACTCAGGTCTTTTGTGGATAACCCCGTTACCTTCCCTGAACTACTTAAATGCTGTTGGGCATGGCAAGAGGCAAGATGGGTATACAGTTCTGCTATGCACTGAGACCCTTGGTCTGCTGAAGGGGGGAGCACTGAGAGCTACCCAATATCAGAAACATAACCCTGCAAGCACAACTTGAAAACAAGTGAGTCTCTCAGGAAGGTTACAGAATTTAATTATTTAAGATATTCAAAAGACATGGTCCTGGCCAAATGGCTCTAGGTGGCCCTGCAGGGGAATTGGAGCAGATGACCTCCAGAGGTCCCTTCCAACCTTAACCAGCCTTTGACTCTGTGGAGGGGTTGTGCTGCTTGCAGGAGAGCTTTGAGGTAGGAGCAGAAGAACTACAAGAGGAGCCAGAAGCTGAGGGCAAAGGAGAGGGCAGAGTATACAGGGTCCATGAGGTATTCAGCCTCCACATCATACTCTGTCAGGTGGGCCAGCACATCACATTGGGAAAAGTTGCCAAGAAGTAGCTCTGTTGAGCTCTGCTCAAGTATCACCCACCTCTGCTGTGAAACTATCTCCTAGCCCCTTGCATGACATTAGGCAGAAGAGCTGAAAACAAGACCAAGGGAAAGGCTGGGGCAGGGTCCTGTTGTGCACTTAACAGTAATCCCGACTCTTATGACCTCCCTGTTCCCATTGTATACTGAAAACAGGGTGCTCCTTCTCTCTAGCACTGTCACCAGTGCACAGGCATTCTGCTGAGAACAGACAGCTGAGAAAGTCTTGACCCAGAACCTTCACAACACACAAGACACTGGGGGTTTCTGGACGCTCCAAATGGAGGCCAGCAGCTTGGCTCACTGCTGATGCTGTCATGCCTGGTGTGCAGCATTTTATTTGTAAGGGCTGACAGATCCATACCCCAGCCCTGAAATATGCTCACCTTGGCAAGACTGTGCAACATTAGGAGAGTTTTTCAGGTGGTCTGGAAACACCATGCTCTGCTCTAACATTTGTGCTCTTGAAGGCAGTGTTGCTCCAGAGGGGGATCCATCATCCTTGTCTTGTTACTAGCTCTACATATGATCCAGCAGCATGTGCTTCTCCTCCTATGGCAGTATGGCGTGGTGCTCCCAACCTGACTGCTGCTGCTGGCATGTCCATCTCCCCCTGTGCTGCCCACTACAGTGTGCTTCTTCCTTTTCTTGCTGAGTGCCTTCCTCCTGGGACAGATGTCCCAAAGGTTTCCACCTCTTGCTCCTACAGCAGTTTCACCTTTGCTTTCTCTCTCCCTGAATCTGCCAATAATGTAGCTCCTTTACATGGCCTATGGTGCAGTCATGATTGCTCATACTCTCAATTAGTCCATGCCCCAGAACAGTCCTGGTCCATGTGGGCCTGACCAGGAGACAGCACATGCTCAGCACCTTTTGCACAGGCAGCATGGCTGGGGCCCATGTGCTTTGGCTGATGGGGAGAGAGCAGGTCCTGTGGTACTCACCTTCAGGTTCTAGATGTCCTCTGGGGTGTGGATGATGCTGCCTTTCAGCAGCAAGGTGGCCCAGGGATGGACTGTGCTGGTGCTTGCTGTTGGGTAAGGGTCTGATCCTGCTCACAGAACAGCAGTAAGGATTTTGATGTTGATTTTGCCAGGGTCCTTTCTTCTCCCATCCTTCCCACATGGGAAAGGGCTGGGGCAAAATGGCAAGGATGTGGGCGGGGTGGTGGCAGATATTAAGCCTTTGGGATCAGCCTGTATAGCCACTGCTATGAAGCCTCTTGCAACCTGCCAAGATCTCCTAGTGCTGTCGTACCATCAGTAAGCAGGCCAAGATCCCTATGGTGGGAAGGCCACGGAAGCGAGAAGAGCAGAAACAAATGCTAACCCTGCCCAGGGAAGTGCTGCCCAGGAGGTACCAGGATGCCAGCAGCTGCTCACACATGGTGGGCTGAGTTGTGTGAGAACGAGGAGCAGGGAATGTGAAGAAGGATGGAAGAGATGAGAGTGGGAATAAAGGAGAGAGAAGCGGCAGAGAGTCTTAACGCAGCTGGGCTGGGATAGTTTCAGAGTGGTAGACCTGGCAGCAGGGATTTTCCCAGGGGTTGTGGGGAACACAGCCCCCAGGGGGCTCTGCCTGCTCTACTGGGCTCCAGAGATGAGAAGTCTCTGATCAACAAGGGAGGAGAAGATGGAACTCAAGCCATGCACTGTCTAGAGTCTGCAGCTTGCAATTACGGCCTGTGACAAAGATCAACTCTTTAAGACATGCTGGGATTGCACATAGCATCATGGCTAATGTTGTTCCAATACTCAAGAAGGGCAAGAAGTAGGACCCTGGAGACTCTCTTCCTCCCTCTAGCGTCCATTTCAAGATGTTCCTCTTGTTCTTCAAATTCAGATAAAGCAGCGGCTTGCCTGGTTCCATGTGCAGTCACTCTCTTCTTCAGGTGAAGGTTTTACATTTTTTAAAGGTACTGCAACTCTCCATCCAGGAATCCAACAATATTTTTCTGATTTACGCTGTGTGGGAGGATGCTGTTGCAAGGCTGCCATCCCCTGGCATGCTTAAAAATTTATCTCAATTACTCCTTTAATTTTGACATGCTGAGCTCCATCCTGGAATGTACAAGAGCAACAAGGGTTTTTTTGTGGCTATGGGGCGAGGACATGCCTGTGATGGTTGCCCTATTTGAGGGACAGGTCAGAATAAGGCTCTGCTTTTGTTGCTTGTGTAAGACCACTCTACACTTTCTCTCAGATCACATGATTTTTCCTTGGGCCATAGGAAACCAGTGCAGAGCTGAAAAATTATTCTACTGCCCGGGAGTCTTGATCAAGGCTGACGCTGCAAGGTTGTCTTTCTTCTAGTGATAGCAAGAGACCTTCCAGGCAGGATGTCCACTACCTAGGTCACCTCCCAGCCAGATGGAGTGGTTTCTAAAAGTCTACCCAGAATTTCCCTCTTTGTGGACAGAGATGACAGACTGAGGACAGCAGCAGATCTGCCCTACCAGAGGCATCTGAAGTGGGCCAGCTCTCTGGCTGCAGCATCAGCTCACAGTCTGCAGTGGCACCTTGAATTCAGTCCAGAACAAGCCCTCCTTGCTGTTCTGCAGCTGCCCTACCTGCACCCCCCCCGGAAGTTCCAAAAACGTCACAGGCTTGCTCAAGGAGCCACATACACTGAAACGAAGTGCACTGTCCCCAGCGGTCACACGCTCCTGTGCCATCTCCACCCTTCAAGGCTGGTCCTTTGCCAGGGAAGGAAAGACTTTTACCTTCACAATTCCAGGGGAATGTTAGAGTAGCAAGATGCTGCTGTTATAAAAACATGATCAGGATACTCTGGTATACCAAGAAAGCTGTCACAGGGCAGGATTCATCTCACCTGGCATTGGATGGTATTAAGCAGACATCTAAGTTGTCTCAAACCCTGTTTTATCAATGGAGAGACTGGCACTACTGAAGCATGAACTGGATCATCTGACTAATCATATCCTCTGATGTAGACACTGTCCGTGGCAATGAGCCTGAGCACGTTGGGCTCTGAATATGGTGGCAAGCCAAGTAACCAGGTAGGATGATCCTGAGCTGATCTGCCATTTTTATGTATTAGAAGAGGAGGTGTGTATGAGACTTTCCCTCCCAAACGTCTCCTGGACATTCTCCTCCTTGGCAGCCAAATAAAATATCTCCTTTTCATCTAGCAATGAAGATGAATTTATTCCAAGTGCAAAGCAACTCCAAGCCTTCAATGTCATGGCCTCAGTAACAAGCACAACACCATTGAGCTCTGTGCAGGTGGTCAGCTGTGCACACAGCTGTGATGGGGACATTGAACAGGGCTAGCATCCCTTTTGGCCTGTCCCCAAATGGGACACTAAGATCCCTGTGACAGGCCAGGCTCCGCAGAGCTGGAAGGTGCAGATTGCAAACCAAGTCTGAGCAGGAGCTGCCTTCACTTGTCAAGGCCCATTTGTTTGGGTGGGATGCCTTCCCAGATGTGAGAGACGGACTCTGTAATGGCCTTTAATCCAGCGACATTCACTGACTGGCGATGTGCCCCCCCGGCACTCGTGGGGAGAGGACAGAGGTACCAGGCGCATGCGCACAGGACCACAGACTACAGCTCCCAGGAGGCACGGCGGGGCCGGAACCGGAGGAGGAGCAGTGAGGCGCGCTCTGTGAACACACACGGATCCAGCCGCCGCGGTGAGCGTACCGCTGCGGAGGCTGCCGTGCCGTTACGGCGCTGCTCCCTGTGGTTGTTGGCGTGTGGACGTATCGAGCGGACCGTTTGCCTGGAGTCTCAGGGGACAGGACGTGGATCCCGACCAGGGATTGGCTTCGGCCGTACCCCCCGGTGGTGAGAATTGCGAACATCTTACTAACATTCCTACAAACATTCCTACATAATATTCACACATACCAGACACTCACTTCTCTTTTCCAATATTCTTCTATTTCCCAAAGGCTCTCTCCAGGCTTTCCCTCTTATCCCTGTCCGGGAACGGGAGTAGGGGGGGAAGGGGAGGGATTCTCTCTTGTTTTCTGTGTGTGTTGTTATTGGCATATAGATGTAGTGTTGTATAGCTGTTGGTATTTGGATATGGATATATAGGTGTGAATATAGATATAGAGGTAGACCTTGTGTGTGTTAGGTGACACTTAATAAATCTATTGATTCCTAAGCGTTATTTGTGAGTGTGACGGGGAGTGGTCTTCAGCCCTCGGTTTCCCCGAGGTGGGGGTGTGGGTCGCGGCTTTGCCTATCTCGGTCCGTGACACCAGACACACTCCCTTCAGGAGGAGGGATTTTTAGCCACTGAAATAACCTGCTGGCTGGCACACAGCTCCTTGCTTCTTTCTCCAATTATTTTTTTTAACCTCTGGCTGAGCAGAGCCTTTCAGTATGCAGGCCAGCACTAGCCACTCAGCAGAGCTGCCTGTGGGACAACAGCTAAGTGGTGCTGAGAAGCCTCCTGGATGGACTGTGTGTCTGTTAATGCAGCTTCCCCCAGTTGATCACCCACACTCTCTTAGCAGAATGCACTGCTGAGACTTAGCTCGTGGCAGAGAACTCTTCCTTGCCTTGCTGATTTATTACTAGGTAAGGGAGGAGCAGTTCTCACCCTTATCTCCTACTTACACTCTAGGTATCAATTTTGCAGCAGGCAGCAAATCCCATTAAGGCAGCAAGATATTTAAAAGCATTGGCAGCTCCTGGTGAATTACAAATACAAGGGAATGGACCCTGGTAATGTCTATCTGAAACTGGCAGCATCCAACTGGAAGCAAGGATATTACTGACATTAATAGAGTCTGCTAAGGCAAGGATGAGAATAAGCTCATTCATTAAATTACTTTGTCCCTGTTGAAGGGACCAACAAAGGATTTTAACATAGGAAACAGCAACATGAAATCCCACAGTGAAACTCCCTCCCTTTTTGGGCCCAGATAATTGAATTAACTGGTAGCTCATAGTGACTGACATTTCCTGATTAGCCTATTAAAGCCCTGGCTGGCTTTTACATTTTATAATGAAAAAAGGTGGAAAGTGGATGAGCAGAGGCTAAAAGCAAAGCAATAATTTACTCTGTTGATCTTTTCTAACTATGCAGATCTGAACTGCAATGGCCCCGTTTATTTTTCTTGTCCTGGAAACTGCAACAGAGAACACTATGGCAGCTCTAGGAAACCTCAAGGTGCATCCACTGCTAGCAGAGAGATTAGCAGCCCTTCTTTCCTGTTAAATCAGGCTGTGATGGCAAGCTTGCCCTCTTAACAAGCCTCCCTACTGCTCCATGCACCACAGCCTGCCACTAGGTATCATTACACGTTTAGCTTCAGAGCTTGTACTCTTGCATATACCACTCAGCAGGTCAGATAGCCCAGAAAGCACACAGCAAAGGTGGCACACAAATAATCATGCCACTGACAGAGCTGTCCACCAATGCTTGGCTCTGCTACCTTCTAAGCTTTAATGTGCTGAGAATGAAGGAGGCTTCCTCGACTCCCTCTGCCAAAACCATATTAATACGATATGTGCATGAGCAGGGAAGTCACATTCCTAGTGGTGCTGCTGCTCTGCTGCCAAATCACTTAGCCTTCCCCTCTTGTATGCACAAAACCAGTCTCTACCCTGCTGGATAACACAGCTGGAGATCCACCTTGGGAAAGCAATGTCCAAGAGCTAAGCATTGTTACCTTGCTGAGCATGCGATCATCCTTCTCTGGCCTCCTATCCTGTGCTCTGGGCATGCTGTCAGCAGTGCAGCTGAAGACCAAGCATGCCTCCCAGCTAAGAATGGGGTGTACTGCCCACAAGGTCCACCTGAGAGCAAAGCTTTTGTTTTTCTGCACATAAGGCAGAGGTTCAAATGAGGAGAGTAGCATCAAGATGCTATCGTGCAAATGCCCCAGGGCCCCCAGCTCCTTTCTGCTGCAGGACAGTGACACTAAATCCACAGTGCTCACACCAACCACTTCACTCCTCAGGCCTTCAGGTCAGCTCTGGACACTAAATTGTAATGGTGGCACTGGCAGGACACAAGAGAACATGGTTTCAAGGACATCATACATACTACTGATATGCCAACAGAGAAGGTGCTGGGTCAGCAGCCAATGCAGTGATCAAGAAGTAGAGTGGACACCTTCTCCTGTCTCTGTACACACATGCCACACCACTACATGGCATGTGACTGCCTTGGTTAGGCTACCAGAGGGACTGAGTTGGTTAGTATGGGGTGGGGTGGCTGTTTTGAAGGTCATACACAGCCTGCACCCCTGAGAGTTATCACTGGGGTACCTGAAGGGAACTTAAAATGGGAAACCCTGAGTTAAATTGTTTTCATGAAGCCCTCAGTGACTCTTTAACTTCCTACAGGAAGGCAGACCTTGTCATTTCTCCAAGCCCTCTCTGCCACCACAGCAAAGCTCCTTGCCCCATGCAGAGCCAAGTTGTGTTTGCTGCAAGATGTGCTCACAGGTGATTTTGAGATTACTTTCTAGATCCACACCCCGAGTTTTGCATCTGCAGATGCACATGTGCAGACCCATTTAGCTATCCCATTTTTCCATGCACAAAAACTCACACTTTTTTTCCTCCACCCCTTTGAAATCAAAGATGCAAATTGAGGAGGTTCTGAATATTTGGAGAAGATGGTCCTACCCATCACCCACTGATATGACCCTGGCTATAGAAAAAGGTGTGAGTGTCAACAGTGCTGACTGCCAGAGAGGGCTGCTGACTTCAAGAAGGTGGGTGCAGACCACTTCTGAAAACCATGATGCCACTTTCTTCTTTTCTTTTACAGGGTCAGATTTTTTTTTTGTGATGCTCATGGTCAGCAAAAGAGTCAATTTTTGAGCAGCAAAAGAGTCACTGGCAAAGAGTCAATTTTAGGAGCCTGTTCAGGGACATAGGCACTGTTGTTAGGTGATATCTGACACGATATTCTGCCTTCATCCATATGGTACAGAATCACATGCCACTTCATGATTTTTGTTCGATGATTTCCTCTAGGACTCAACAAACCTGAGCAAACTAGCTTCAAACTCCAGCCTGCTTTGTAGGAGAAAGCAGTGCAATCATCACCATGATGAGCTGAAGTTATGGGTCTTTCCCAATTATTCTGCTCCTCTAGATGAAGCTGACCAGTAGAAAGAAGATATAAAACAATTAATTACCTCATTATGTAATTGCTGTTTTATCAACTGATTAAAAAAGATCTATCTAATCTAGTAACTTAAGCCTTACATTAAGCTGACCAGTAGAAAGAAGACATAAAACAATTAATTACCTCATTATGTAATTGCTGTTTTATCAACTGATTAAAAAAAGATCTATCTAATCTAGTAACTTAAACCAGAAAAAATGTGATGACGCTTGGGTTCACACGGTAACATCAATAAAGTTGTAAGATATTTGGATCAGCATCACACAGTCTGCAGTCACTAAAACAGATGTTTTGAATCTCACTCAAATATAAAGCAAATGCCCTATGAAAACAAAAAAGAGATTATTCCCTTTCTTCCCTGCTTTATCTTTGCTGCAGCAATCATATGAAACTGGAAGTTCTATTTGACCTGAAAAAATCTAGAGGTGCAATGTTAGACTCTAAAGGCACATGCAGGGGATGCTTTGACTCCTGCTTACAGAGATCAGCTCTGCTAATGAAATTCTGGTATACAATGTCCATCCATAGGAAGCAAGAGAAATCCTTTCAGGTAGCTATGGAGCAAACATGTTAATATTGGAAAGAGCCACTTGGTCAGTATTTGCTCCCAACAATGCAGGCAACAAGAAACTAGGATGCCTGTGAATGGGGTGAGCTCCCGTGGCGGGTGGGGGCATCAGCTCTGAAACCACCTAGCCTTAGTGGGCTCAGGTAATGCATCCCTACCTTACAACCCGCTCTGGTCAACGTTTCCTCTCAAGCCCTTGGCTTTGTCCCTTGCATGTTAAACATCCAGGACTGCAAAAGATACACTGTGGGGCTGCTGCTAGGTCAGGCAGCTGAGCATGAAAAGGAATACCCTGTGTCCCTCAGCTTCTTCAGCCCATTCCAGAAACTGCAGGCTCCATCCCCTGCTTGGTTCAGTGTCCCTGCTTGACCCACAGCAAAGGACATGGTGTGACTTGTTCTGTTTTAGTGCATGAAGGCTTCAAAAATGCACACATTTTTCTGTAATAAGAGGTTGAACAGCTCTTGTGTTGATCAATGTGTGCTCCTTAAAGCATTTCTGAACCAGCTGTAGCCTTAATTGAAGCAAACAATGTCATTTGAACTGCTCTATTTGCACAGCTCTGTATTGAGCTTGCAGAAGAAGCTGGAAGATAGCACTGAACCTTCAAGACTGTGCTGTGTACATGGCTCCAACATACGCTGCCACCTGAGTATCTTCTGGGACCACGGTCTTTTATTCTGAGATGTTACTAAGGCCTGTCTGGCAATGACTGCAACATGGCCCTGGCAGTCAGGGGCCAAGAGGCATTAATCAGCCTAAATCTCTCCGAGGCTTTTGTGAATGAGCAGAGAGCTGGCTGCTGATGGTTGACCTCTCCAGGAGGGCTCTCATGCATGACAGGCCTGAGGAAAAGAGAGAAACACTGGTGAAATTGCACCCTGGGGTCTACCCAATGGCTCTGCTGCCTCCTGCTGAGAAAACTGAACCAAAAGCTGCCAGGCCTGGGAGCAGCACAAGACACACCAGCTTCCCAGGCAAGGCATGCACTCTCTGCCTATACTGCTCTATAATGACTACTTCAAAACCAAGATGTCATGTCACAACTTCTCAGTTTTATTTCTTCAAAGAAGCAGCACAATGCTAATCTTACAGTAAGCAGGTTCAGGAGTAACCATGTTTTGGTGCACCTGACACTTATCTAATGCCTATTTTATTTTCCAAAGCTCTTTCTAACATTAATTACTTAAAGTTTCAAGAGAAAAAAAAATCCAAAGTGGGATGTCAGGAACTTGTCCTGGGGTTTACCCAAGGAGAGTCTTGAACAAGGTGCCACTACAAGAGCTCTGCAACAGACAGGCGCATTGACCCTGAGATGGAATCATGGCAATGGAGCAGTAAGAACACAGGAAAATTCTGGGGTGTTATTCAAGAAAATACAAAATTTCCCATACCCAAGCTATATGGAACATTAGAAGATGTTTCGTTTAATGTTAGACATCAAAGGTAAATGTCAGCACAAATGAAAGGAGTTATTTTTACAGAACAGGCAGAAGACTCCAGAGACAACACAAAGTCTGCTTTTTCCTGCCATGAAGTCCCTTCTATTTTCCCCAGACATGCTGCAGGCAGTGCAGTCGGCAGCATGCCTACCTGATGCTTGTTGATCCAACAGGTATGGGTCCTGAAACAGGCCTTTGCCAGCCGTTGCTCCCAGCAGGCTGGTGCTGCCTTCAGGATCTGGAGGCAGTCAGCATGCTGTGCTGGCTCAGGTGAGCAAGCTCCTTAACCAGAGGCTGGGCTGAAGTTTCTCAATGAGCCCTTGGCTGGCATCGCTGTGTCCACTGCCCATCCTCCTCTTGGCTGGGTATTTCTAGATGTCTTACCCTGTGGCTCCTTGTTTTCCAGGGCCTTGCTGTAACACCCATTACAAATGGAGGTGAAGAACTTTTTGGAGGGGACAAAATTAGACAATGGTTCAGTTTGGAGGACACTGCACCTCACTCAGCCTGCAGTGAACCTGAAACAGGGGGGTAAGCACAGTGATTTTACCTGTTTATCTTACTCCTTAATGACTGACTCAGTGAGCAAAAGGTTATGGAGAATGCTATGTGATGGAGCTGAGTGGGCAGATGTGTCTCAGGGCACACAGCAATGCTGATCTTGTTGAATTGCTTCCTCTGATGGTCAGGGCTTTGGGTTACTCAGCAGCCTCTCCTACTACTGCCAAGCACTGGAACTGCTCACAAGCTGTGCACAGCTCTAGGGGAACAGACCAGCTCACCTATCCTCCCGTTCTAAGGCAGGATCATACCTGCATTATTCCTAGCCAGTGTTTGCACAGATTTATTTTAAATACCTGAGGACCTCATCCAGCAATCTGAAATTCAAGGCACAGGAATAATTGCAGATGAGTGGATCCACTTTTTTTAAATCAGAGGAAGAGGTGTAAGAATAAGATCTTGAGATAAGCCCTAAAATTATGGAAAGTGCCTGGCTGCTAGGGAAAATATTGCACTACATGCAGGGCTACTATCTGGCTGTTCATATTTTAGCCCATATAATAGCCAACATACAGAGAAGAAAAATCTTGTTGGTGGCTTATGAATATAATGTGCATGCATATATGCTTAAAACCATTATGTATATAGCAGGAATCTGATTGTTCCCATCTATTAAAAGACCCAAATTTATCTAAGCACCTGATGTGAAAGGTCCAGGGCAGAAACACAATCTAAAGAATGTACCACCAACACCCAGGCCCAGAAAGTTCAGCTTTATAGCTCCTAATTGATGGGGATGTATTTTACTGCTTAGGTAACCACATAAAGCTGATACGAATTTTACACTGAACAGTTTCCATCATACTATATGCTTTCAAAATGTCTAAATTTCATAGGGTTTTTTATTTGTTTTCAAATAAAGACACTTGGAAAGACTGGTATGTCTGACTCAAGAGCCCAAAATGACACTCAACTTCCAAAGACTGCAGATTATATGGATCTGATGCTGAAATCACTTTCACATAAGAGCAGTTTTGCTGAAATGACTTGTCCTTTCCTGGTCAGACGGATCGTTTCCAGCAACAAGTTCTTCTGTGAGAAAATCACATTGGGTAGGAGACACATCTGAAGTTAGGGCTGAAGTATTTAAATACTACTCCAAATCTTGACACAGTTTCAAGTCGCAGAGGTCAAATGTTATTTTTAACCGCCTTGCTGAATAGTCTATCTTTTTATCAGGTGTTTGCTCTGTAAAACACATGTATCTATTAGTGACAGCGCACAAAGGCTACTATGTTTGTGATTATATGAATCTTGGTCTTATGGCCAGCTGTTTGTGATTTGGGATCTGGGTCATCCCTTCCCACACCCTTAGTACTTGATTTCAAACCACTCTATTAACTTTGTAACCAAGTCCTAGCAGATGTGGTTACAAGATGGGCACATCTGTGCCCAACCATTCGCTTTTATAGTCCTATAGGGCATGACACAGGTATGCCAGGAGATGTTTGGGGCATTGCCTACTCAATATAAAAAGATTATGAAGTCCTAATAAATCATACTCAATCTAAAGAAATCATATTTAATCTAAGAAGATCAGATAAAATCTAAAGAGACCATGAGATCATAATCTAAGACTTCTGTGGTCACTGGACAATAGGCCATTGCTTTAGATTTTTCCAAAAAGCTTCTGTTCTTATTAAGGAGATATTGTTCATATAACTGTTAATACACAGAGGCTTTAAATAGTTTAAAGATACTTATGTTTTTTTCCAAAATATATTATTGTTTTCCAAACTTTACTAAATCCATTTTTGCTCTTGGAAGAAATGTAAAACAAAACCTCATATGCTAATATTTATTCAGATTTTTAAAAAGTGCTTATTAACAATAGAAATAGATTAAAGTTGTGCTTTTATAAGCTTCTCTATTTGATATGTACTTGGAATAACCATTATTAATGTTCATAATATACTTAAATATGATACTCAACGAGTAGTGAAAAGCTGGAATTATACTTTCATTCATGTAAATGCAATTCCAGAGAGGCCTTTGGCTCTGTTCCTGAGTAGAAGAACATGTTTCATTTTTTAACTCTTTACTGAATGCATCCATTTGGTTGCATATCTTACCAGAATTCCCAGGTAATTTTATTCATTAGCTCAGCCAGTAATTCCATCAGTGCCAACTGGGCTAAAATATAGCCCAGTTGTAAAAAATGTATTTTAGACTCACCTGGCACTGCCATAAATTAATGACACAAGGTAAAAGAGGCACATCCTTCCTCTAGACTTGATGCTAAGCTGGTATAAGATCAGCTCTTAATTCTACAGATCCATGCTGAAATATATCAACTGATAGTCAACACAGCTGGCCACCATTTCCTGCTTAAAAACTGGAATGGATTACTTAGGGTCTGGCTCTGCAATGATACTTCCAAATTTCTGCTCTAGAGCTGTTGCAGTTTGGACAGCTGCTTTATCACTTGACCCCACCCGGAATGGGGAATCAGGAAAAGGAAAGGAGACCTGTGGGTTGAAATGAAACATTTAATAGAGTTGTAGTAATGACGAACTAATATTAATCCCAGTGCTGATATAAGATACAAAGTTATCCTCAGCTCCATGTAGTAGTCACAAGATGTGCCCTTCTAGCAGTGAAGGCTGAATGCCCAACACTGTGAGCATGACAGCTCCAGTGAGGACACAACAGTCACAGCAAGCAGAGGAGTAGGCCTCTGGTGTGGGATGATTGATGAGACAGACGGGACACTCTCGGGGAGGCTGCCGTGGTAGAAGAAAAAAAAAAATCCCCTCAAACTTTCCGATATATAGCGAGGGTGATATTTATGGTATGGGATACTTTGGCTTGCTGGCTTGGGTCAGCTGCCCTGGGCTTTGCCCCTCCTAGCCCACTGCAACTGCATGGTTCAAAACTACCTTTGACCTTGGTCACTATGGAAACCTGAATATCAGAGCAACTTCTCTCTTTTGTTTTAACTGAATTGGACTCTGTAGTCTCTTAAAACTATTATAAAGTTTCTCTGAACAGAAAAATTATTTTAAAATTCTGTCCCAGCAAAACCAGGACATAAGCACAGAAGCCAGATCTCATAGAACTGCAATTACTAATACACCTCACTACTAAACAGTTAGTAGCACATGTCACTACTCACAGGTCACTACCCAGAGGTTTAGGTCCAGTACCTGAGGAAGACTGGGAGAGACAGGAGTGGCAAGAAGAATCAAGAGAAATCCTTTCAATGAGGTCCTCATCATAGGTGTCCCTCAACTCATCTTCACAGCTGTCAGGCAGGCTACATTCTTCGCCCTCTTCCCCATCACTAAGAGTTATCAGTGCTTGAGCAGCTTTTTCTTGCTGATCTGTTTGCAGGCACCTGCACAACATCAAGTATCACACCTTTAGTTAGCCTTTGAGCTGTGAATATGCAGCCAGACAAGTGCACCTTGGCAAGACCACACAGGCAAACAGACAGTGCATTTAGTTACCAACTGTGATTTCATACTTCCCTGGAAATACAGAAAACCGTTCTAAATGGATCAGCCATATAAGTTGCCTATGTCTGATAGTGTCCTAAAGTTAATCAAGGGAAATGGGGAGATTAAGGACACTACACAGTGAAGTTGTCCTGAAAGCAGGGTCCAGCACCCAGTGTGCAGGAAGCTGATCCACACACAGAGATATACACATAAAGATATTTGCTTTAATACGCAGTTCTGCACAGAAAAGGGAGCAGGGTGGTATTCCACAAAGCAAGCTCAGTTTCCCGAAACACAAGTGCTACTTTTATAACCAAAACTGTGAGAAAGAACTTGATCTCTAACATTATTCTATCACTCACACACACTATTGGTCAACCCTTGCTTCCATTTACAGTGGCAATGCTCAAGAATTTCCCCTAACATGTTCAAAGGGGCTTGTTTTTAGCAGGGGTCTCTCTAGCCTGTGGGTGTGAATTTTCGTATGCTAATAGCGCATTAATATGTTAATATGGTGATTTCAATTACCCAGTGTTTTTCCACCCAGTGCTCAAGGCTGTACCCAAGATAAGCTGTGGGCAGTGCTCCTTTCCATCCCTTTCATCTGTCTTGCAGGTGTCCTGCAGGCCTGCCTCAAGGCCAGGCTGTTGACTACTTGGGACATGTTCTTCTCTAATTGGGATCTGTTTTAGTCTAATTCTTACCATTTCACTGTTATCTAGGCCCTATTTTTATTCTGCATGTCCTTTTGTTCTCTTCTATGTGATTTTTCCCCAAATGTGATTTTTTCCCTTATTTCAATTAATAACATCAAAGTAAGTTCAGAGAAATAGAACCATTTTTACTTCCAAAACAACCATTATCTGCCTATGAGACAGGGAGATCTCAGTATGGCAATATTTTCCTTTCAGCATTTCATTTGGTTAGGCCAATTTGATGCTTGTAGAAAACCTCATCCTTTCACTTCTTTCACTGTCAGGGCCAAGAATGAAAAATTATTTCCTTGCTCTTGCTAAGCAAGGAAACTCAACCTGTCTATGCTGGTTTTCAGCCCGCTCCAGAAAGAGATCAGAGCTTCCCCCAGGTTTCTTCCCCCTTGCCCATTCCGCAGATATTCCAGCGGGTGAGAGTGATCGAAGGATTTTCACAGCAGCGACAGGAAAGCAGGAGGCCAAGACTATTCCCTTAAACGGCCACCAGGTGGCCAAGGAGATTCTTTTACTATTGCAACAGAAAATCAATGCCCGTTTTACTAAACCACAAGATTTCTCCCCTGGTCTCACCACTTGTGCTGCTTTCTCTGCACTCGCAGTTCAGAGAACACATCTTCCTGGTGCAGATCCTCTCTTCCTCCTCCATAAAGGTTTTCTGTCCTCAGAATGCAGAGTTTCAAAGGGGTCACTGCAGGTGGCTGCAAAAATGACAAAAGTTATCGTGATAACCTCAGAAGCTCTCCCCAGCTCTGTTTCTAGATTGTGGATTTTAGAAGGCATCAAAGTTTGCTGTTACTCTTGAGTTTTCAGATTACCCCTCACCATTTTCTTGCTCTTCAGTTTTAAGAAGCCTCATACCCCAGCTGAATTCACTGTTACAGCTTGATGAATATAGAGTGGCCGTAACAAAAATGTTTATTTATATCTTACTGGTGTGTAAGCCTGTTACATCTATGCTAATTAGCATATTAAGACCAGTATCACAGGAACTGCATAATTCAGGGTATAATTGCAGTCCCTTTCCACATCATAGTTTATAACACACAGCAATTAACTCAAATATTCAGATTTGTTTCAGAAGAGCTTCCAGTGCTCGGGTGGTAGCAACAGAGACAAGGGAGGAACACATTTTTTCCAGCAGTTCTTCAACATGTGTTGTCAGCATTAAGTGATGCTGCTGGCAGCTCAGTGATGCAGGCGTCCTGTGCACGCTGTTCCCTGATTTATTGCAGCCTGATCAAACATACACATATTCATTTGTGCTGTGTTGAACCTCAGAGCCCACAAAAGCTAACCGTGACAAGCCAGATTGCATCACCTTACACACATGGGAATTTGTCTCATTAATTTAATGGCAAAAAGAGCAGGTTGACCCACAGGGCTGGTGTACCACCCCACTGCTAAGAGGAACAAATGTTGGTTTTGTGTTTCTTTAGTCAATAGGAATGACCTTGCAACATTAGAGATCTGACTATTTATGCCAACATCAAAGAAATATTGCTGAAAAAGAATCTTCTGCTTAATAGCTGTTGTAGAAATACCATCAAATTTTGCAATCCTGCCTTGCGTTTTGCTCAGCCAGGATGATAGGAAAGGTGCCATCAGAAGCTGATACATTATTTTAACTTGTTCCTTTACAGCTGATGGTTAATTGCTGCTAGCCCATGGGCACCCTCCTCAAGGCCATTTGCATGGTGGGGGGCTTTTGGGCTACAGAAGACAGCGAGCTGCCACAAGCCACAGTGGGAGTTCAGTTTATCCCAGGATTTATGGCGGTCCCCAGGCAGGAATATGAAGTATACAAGGAAGAGATACACCTAGCTTTAGCCTCCTTGCACGGAGGGCCTTGGTGGGGTTCCCACATATAACTTGACTGAGTCCTAAGAAAAAAGGAAAAAATAAAACATTTTACTCCAGCATTTAACAAATGGTGCTGTCTTCAAAATCAGCCAACATAATTTCTCACAGAGAAGAGGATGTAATATTTCATGGCATAGGTTCACAGTGTCATCTGGCATGGCTTGACATTGCTGCTAAGAGGCAGTTTCTCTGTTTCTACCAGAATCTGTCTCCTTCTGTTCCTGTCCTGCCTTCTCCATTGTGCTGGTGCAAACATTTGTGTGGCCATACGGAGAGTCAGATCAGGGAATAGATCCAGATTAAAACTAAATATGATTTTTTTTTGTGTGTGTGTTTGTTTTGCTGGGTTACTTTTCAGCTGGTTCTTAACCAGTCAGGTTTCCCATGTGGCTATGCAGAAGCTCTTACCAAAACAAGAGACAAGGCAGCAAAGAGGCAGGAAGAAGCAGTGAACATTGGATGAAACTGTGTCTATCAGTAGCGGTAGCTACCTAAAAGTACACGTGAAATTATGGTCTCATTCTCTGGCAAGCTGTACTCAGTTCCCTGGTACTTTTCTGAATGCGCACTCAGCTGTTCACACTGCATTCCTTCATCTAGCTCATTAACATGAACCCTACCTAGTGCAAGGAACTGTGGTGGGACTGGCATCTGAGAGAAGCAGCCCACAATGCTGGGAAAACAAACAACAACTTCCTTTCTAATCTGCACTCTACAGGCTGGTGGAGTTGCACTGTCAAGGTCTTTCCAGGAACCAGAGGAGCATGTCTTGGGAAGTGCCAAATATAGTACCAGAAATTAACTGCCTTTCCATCCAGCTGTCCTCAGGAGCTGCTAACTTGGCAGTACTTCCAGGTGGCCAGTGCACAAAGGGGGGTGGTATACCCGTAGTTCAGGTAGTAGGTATGTGACATCAAGGAACTGACTCCTCTTGCTGAGGGACTGACCGCTGGAAACCCAAAAGAAAGTGCTCATTGACAGCAGTTATGCTGCTGCCGTATGAGACTGCAGTACACGCTGAGTACATGATCCAATGGGGAGGTAATGTGCCTTTCTAGAGGACTGACTACCTTGGACCACATTCCTATGACTGAACAAGACATGCTCGGATGTGACTTAAGTGAGCCTCAGCTAGGCTGATGTGTAATTTAAAGGACTGAGCAGAAGAGCTTTTGAAAAGGTGTGAAAAGCGACTTCAGCAAGGGAGAACCATCAAAGTATGGGGCTGTCAAGAGAGACAGCAGCACATAATGCATGGAGGCGAGGGGCTGAGTAGGGAGAAGCCCAGATGACTTGCATGTTCTGCTGCAGGGGAAATAAAGGAAAGCCCATACTAGAGGAGGTGAGTCGCATGGACAAAAACATATGCTGAACTTGATGTAGCAGAGGCATGGGTGGGCTGCATTCAAAGCATCCAGGCTTCATCATCAATAATAATATTCAGAAGGAGGTGGAGCTGTGGGAAAGAATGTGATTAAAAAAACATACATTACCATATGTCAAATAACTGGAGTCATCTTCTGGGAACAGCTCAGCAGAAACAGTGGGATCTGGAAGAGGACAGTCACTATACAACAGGCAGGCATTGCTAGATCTCTCTGTATTAGCAGACCACTGTGCATTTCCAGGTCTGAAAGCTGTCAGGGGTCTTGGGCCACATCCAGACTGCCTTGCTACTGCCCCAAGATACGGATCTAAGAGAGATGTTTTGCTAGTGTAAGCACAGTCATGCAAGGCTTCAAACCACACCATCACCATATACTGCCAATATGGTGACTGCTGCTGCACACTTGGAGCTCTAGGGGACAGAAAAATCTATAATTGCAGCTACAAGAAACATGCTGGAATGGGTTGAGCCTGGAGACAGTGGGCTTCCTGATGCTGTAGTCAGTAGCTGTCCTCTGCAGATGGCAGAACCTGGGATCCCCAGCTAAGTCGAAGTCCCTTCCTACCCTCTTCCTGCTCCTGGGCATCAGGGACAGGCTACTGGCTGCAGATGGGGACAGGAAGAGCTCTGTGCTCACCAGCTGCATCTCACTGCCTTGTGGATGAGTCTGGATGTGTCCAGGGATCTGCTACTTCCTGCCTCTAATTTGCTGCCCACCTGTCTGAGGGGTAACCACTGCAGGCTTGCCACAGGCACAGTTCAAAGCCTCCAGTGTTAAAATACATTGCTTCAAATGCCCAGGCACAACAGAGATGGTGACAGGCACCTTACCAGAGCCATTAGTCAACCAGGGCCAAGCACATACCAGGAGTTATGGAAATGTCTCTATGGGAATGGCAGTGTTAGATTTTTCCAGTACTGTGTCACAGAATCACAGAACTGTCATGGTTAGAAAACACCTCTAATATCACCGAGTCCAACCATCCACCCAGGGGAAAGAAAAAAACAACAAACCAAGCCAAACCAAAACAAAAATAACCAAAACGCACCACAAAACCACAACCATACACCCCACAAAACCAACAACAACGTACAACCCACAAAACCCCCACCATGCCCACTAAATCGTGTCCTGAAAGTCTCACATCTGTATGTTTCTCGAATACCTCCAGGGATGGTGACTCCACCACTTCCCTGGGCAGCCTTTTCCAGTGCCTAACTACTCTTTCAGTAAATAAATCCTTCCTAATATCTAGCCTAAACCTCCCCTGGCACAACTTCAGGCCATTTCCTCTAGTGCTATAATTATTCACTTGGGAGAAGAGGCCAACACCTGCCTCACTACAACAGGTAGTTGTAGAGCGCAATGAGGTCTCCCCTCAGTCTCCTCTACTCCAAACTAAACAATCCCAAGTCTTCCAGCCTCTCCTCACGGGACTTGTTCTCCAGACCCTTCAAGAGCTTGGTTGTCCTTCTCTGGACACACTCCAGCACCTCAATGTCCTTCGTGTAGTGAGGGACCCAGAACTGCCCACAGTACTCAAGGTGAGGCCTCACCAGTGCTGAGTACAGGGGCAGGATCACCTACATACTCCTGCTGGCCACACTATTCCTGATGCAGGCCAGGATGCCGTCGGCCTTCTTGGCCACCTAGGCACACTGCTGGCTCATGTTAAGGTGGCTGTCAACCAGCACCCCCAGGACCTTTCCCTCTGGGCAGGTTTCCAGTCACTCTTCCAAGCCTGTAGTGTTGCATGGGTTGTGACCGAAATGCAGCACCCAGCACTTGGCCTTATTGAACCTCAGACTATTGGCCTCAGCCCGTTGATCCAGCCTGTAAAGGTTGGGTATTTTTTCCTCCCGTTGCAGGGAGTAACTGGGGCCCAGCCCAGTCTGTCTCTCCCATTGCGGGAAGTAGCTGGGACCAACCTGCTTGGTCTCCCATCCCAGGAGTGACTGGGGCCTGCCCTGCTTAGCTTCATGGGCCAAGCGCTTGACAGGCCTCAGAAAAAGATACTTCTCTACCACCAAAAGAAAGGTGAAAACTTAGTTTTCGTAATGCTACAGGGCACAATGAATTATACAAAAGCTAGTGAAAGTAGACAGAGGCTTGTCCTCTTATGTGCCCAACTGCTGGCTGTCCTGTGGGCACAGCACAGCTGTAAGAGCAGAATGTGCAGCCAACAGGGTTGTTGGTTCAGGAGACCAAATTTCATTTCAGTGCATAGATGAACAGCATGCTTTATAAAGGGTTGAGCATTTACCAGCTCCACAGTGGAGCAATCAGCTCAGCAGTAATATGACCATTTCCTTAAGAGTTAGTGTTAGGGATCTTTAAAATATCTTAGCCACAGTTTTTAATACAAAACCATGAAATACACAGTGTGTGGAAAGTACCCGAGTCAACATAGCTTTAGGAAAGCAAAAAATATAGGAATGTCTGAACCTGACCATATGAGCTCATCAGTTTAGAGCTGAAGGCAAGAATGTAAGTCTGGTTACACTAGCAAACTATACAAATTCACAATTTTGTGCTCCATCCCTGCTGTTTCTGTCAGCCCACTTTGTTAACTAGTTCTCTGAACCATAGCTGATATTGCCAAAGCAGGATCACTGAAGGATCAAATTTTAATCAGTTTTCTCCCTACCATAACTACTACTACATCTAATGATTTGGACCCACAGGGATTAGATAAATGACAAATGTATGTACTTATTGCAAAACAAACTAAATTTTTAATGGAGTGGAGTTGGCGGACAAACCACAACAGGGGAAGGCTGGGAAGCCAACTGCATTGCCCACACTAATGGAAAGCAAAAGGAGCAGTTATAGGAAATACTTTGTAATATTTAATGGTATGTGGTAAAGTACATGTAGCATGATACATAAAAGCATGGGCATCTGAACTATAAACGAGGCTACAGGCAAAGGGACAACAGATTTATTTTCAAACCATTTACTCTCTACTAACGAATGTAATGGACTTAATCACAGAGGCAGAGAAAATTGAATAGATTTATTATGAAATCATGCAGTCTCAGTTGCTAAGATGTTGCTACCATTGAGGGGTGGTGATCAAATTGCCTTTCCTATTATAAAACTGGAGTAGGAAATCCTTCTACATCCATGCTACATGGGGTTGACTGTTACCACAGAAAGGGCTGTGAACAGCTGTTGTTGAAACATTCCTTTCCAAGCTTTGCCTCTTTCCATCACACAGAATGAAAGCTAAGTACAGACTCCCAGCTACTGCTGGATTTGATTAATGCTCCAGAAGTCATCTGCATTTTTCCAATCTTGATGCCCAGCTAAGGACAGCTTCCATTTAAATCTGAACTGTGTTGAATTCCAGCTTCCTCACTTCCCAAGCAAAGAAGACTTTGCTATAATTAAATGTTGACTTTGAAGAGGCTAGCTTGTTCAGCATCTTTGTTTTCACACATCATAACCTGGAAAGTGAACCCCAGTAGGAAACCTTGCATACCTAACCATGAAATATCTCCAGCTAAAGTACCTTCATTGATGGATTCCTTGATGATTAGCCAATCCTCATGCATCTTTTTGGAAGAAAGGAGAGCAGTCTGGCTTGCTGGTATGTCATCCAAGTACTTCAAGTGGGGAATGAGTTTTTTTACTTCAGCTCTGTAATTATAATCTGGTTCCTGAAGAAATTGAGAAAATGCACACTTGAACAGTTTATTTAACAGACTGTTGACTTCCACCAGCAGCACAGCAGTTTTCAGTTTGTATGACTGCCATGTAACTTGAAATGCCTTCTATGAGGCAAACCTATTCATGTAATTCAATAGAAATAAATACAGTCAGAAGTTTAATTTCACTGTGCTTTCCCCTCACATAATTTCTACTCAAATTGATTGTGATCATGTCCAGAGCAGCACAAACACATGTCCCCTGCCCATGCTCTTTACCCACTGGGAACTTTGCCATTTGTCTTTGTTATATTTTGTATCATGTGCAAAAGCACAGAGGGCCACTGCTGCTCATGGAAAGCCTGGGCACCCTCAGAATTCAGCCAGCCCTTCTTCCTGTTTTTGTGATTCTCTGGTTGCTGCATCAATACTTGGGTGATACCAAGGCTTGGAAACATGTTATGACTTGAAAACACCTGCTGACAGAAACAAAAGATCATTTACATGGATTGTGGGATTGCCCCATGGAGTCTGGTCTTGGGCACTTCCAGGGATGGGGCATCTACAACTCCTCTGGGCAACCTGTTCCACTTTCTCACCACCCTCACACTAAAGAAATGTCTTACTAATGTCTAACCTAAATCTACCCTCTTCCAGTTTAAAACCATTACCCCTGGTCCTATTGTTTCATGCCCTTATAAAAAGTCCCTCCCCAGCTTTCTTGTAGGCCCCCTTCAGGTACTAGAATGCTGCTATGAGGTGTCTCTGGAGCCTTCTCTTCTTCAGGCTGAACAATCCCAACTCTCTCAGCCTGTCTTTGTAGGAGACGTGCTCCTGCCCTCTCATCATCTTTGTGGCCCTTCTCTGGACTCTCTCCAAGAGCTCCATGTCCTTCCTGTGCCGGGGGCTCCAGAACTGGACACAGTACTACAGGTAGGGTCTCATGAGAGCAGGGTAGAGGAGAAGAACCACCTCCCTTGACCTGCTAGTCAGGCTTCTTTTGATGCAGCCCAGGACACGGTTTGCTTTCTGGCCTGCAAGCACACATTGCCAGCTCATGTTGAGCTTCACATCAACCAACACGCCCAAGTCCCCTGCAGGGCTGCTCTCAATTCATCCTCTGCCCAACCTTATCTGTACTTGGGATTGCCCTGACCCATGAGCAGGACCCTGCACATGGCCTTGTTGAATTTAATGAGGTTGGCAGTGGTCTTCAGGGGTTTGGTGTGTGATTTTATACACTGTTAGAAGTGATGGCTTATTTCAAAGTACATTTTTGTTCTGCAAGAGGTTGCTTGTCAACATGAGGTACACAGAAGGCTAAAATAGACTACACTTGTGTTTCTTTTGTTTGTGCTGGAAAAACAACATGATTGCTCCCAATGCACATGAGCTCAGTGTGACAGGCATGGGGGAAAGCATAGGTGCCGCCTCCTTCTGCATGTGTGAGAGGAGCTGACGTATTACAAAATTATTGATGAGCACATGCACCTCTGAGCCAATCCAGAACAATTGTGCTTAGAGCACATGCAAATTGAGCTGTTTTGTATGGATTCTAGTGGTAGAAAGACAGCTTCACGTGGCATCTTCATCTTTGTGAAAACTTAGTAATTCCTCAGGGCTGACTCAGTCATGCTGCTTTGCAGTTAGAATATTATTGGTTAAATAGTCTCATAATACAAGGCAGCAAATGGTGATAGTGATCTCTTCTGCTTAAATAAAGTATAAAGCAAGAGTGCACTGCTAGCGTCAGAATATGAATGGACAGCTACTTACAAATCAATCTAGATAAAGTCATGCTTTTTAAGACATTGCATGCAATATTAGAAAACCCCACAGAGCCAAGTCCTCATTCAACATGGGCTTGTCACAAACAGAAATCTTTCTGTGGAACCTGGCTGGCTGTATGCTCCCTCCCTCTGCACAATGCAGCACTGAGGCTAGCAGAGTGAACTCAACAAATAAAGTGGGTGTTTGTTGCTGTTAAGAGGCAGACACTAAATTCCTCTAACTAAACCTTTAATCTTAATTTAGAAAATGAGTCAACCAATTGCCATGCTACCCTGTACCAAATGTACGCCTGGGCTACAGCCAATTTCCAGCCATGCCCTGTTGGAGAGAAGCATCATGTTATGCTCATGTTACACTACTGCAACAGAGGCTGCAGAATTTATCATCAGTTGTTGCTCTTGGTTTAGATTACAGGGGAAGATGAGCTCATCTGAAAATCAAATTACAGAGAGCAAACAGTCTATCTGAAGAAAGAGCAGCAAACTTAGCTGGACCATTCTGTTGACTGAAAGTAAATAAATAGGAGAGCTTTTACAGAGCTCTAGCAAGGGCCAGACTACAAGAAGGAGCTTGAGGAATTAGAGCTGGCCTTCTAGGACACACCAAAGTAAGCTCGCACCTATTCTTTTCTATATTAATACTTATGTTTATACTTTTATGTACCGTGAAGAAATGCAAATAACATCAGTTGAAACCAAGAAAGCCTCAAAGCCCTCAGAGAAGCTCTCAGAAGTCGAGGGCAGGGCCAGCTTTGTAACCACGCCAGGGCTGAGCTGCTTCCCAACACAGAGACTGGGTGTGAGACTGTACTGAATTTACAGTCTGCCTCTGTTACAGCTCAGTGTAAAACATACGGTCGTGGAGACTCCCTCACCAAATTCTGGCTGGCATTTGAAAGCAACTACTTGCACAGGAGTAGAGATAGCCATAATTGAGTTTTAGTGATAGCACCTCAGTTTTCAAGTCTAAAACCAGCACCCTTTTATGCAAATTGATGGCAGGGGCATGATCACTTTGAAATTGTCGCGGACCGAGATAGGTAAAGCCGCGACTCACACCCCCACCTCGGGGAATCGAGGGCTGAGGACCACTCCCCGTCACACTCACAAACAACGCTTAGGAATCAATAGATTTATTAAAGGCACTGAGGGTTTGGCAAGTCTGATATCAACTAACACACAGGGTCTATCTCTATATCTATATCCACACCTATTTATCCATATACCAACAGCTATACAACACTACATCTATATACCAATAACAACACACACAGAAAACAAGAGAGAACCTCCCCCCTTCCCCCCTGTTCCCGTTCCCGGACAGGGATAAGAGGGAAAGCCTGGAGAGAGCCTTTGGGAAATAGAAGAATATGGGAAAAGAGAAGTGAGCGTCTGGTACGTGTGAATATTATGTAGGAATGTTTGTAGGAATGTTAGTAAGATGTTCGCAATTCTCACCACCGGGGTACGGCCGAAGCCAATCCCTGGTCGGGATCCACGTCCTGTCTCTTGAGACTCTGGGCAAACGGTCCGTTCGGTACGTCCACACGCCAACAACCACAGGGAGCAGCGCCGTAACGGCACGGCAGCCTCCGCAGCGGTACGCTCACCGCGGCGGCTGGATCCGTGTGTGTTCACAGAGCGCGCGTCTTCTTGCTCCTCCCTTCTTTTCCCGGTTCCGGCCCCGCCGTGCCTCCTGGGAGCTGTAGTCTGTGGTCCTGTGCGCATGCGCCTGGTACCTCTGTCCTCTCCCCACGAGTGCCGGGGGGGCGCATCGCCAGGAATGGTCAGTGAATGTCGCTGGATTAAAGGCCATTATAGAGTCCGTCTCTCACATCTCACCCCGTGGCTTTTATGACAGCGACTTGGTTCCTGTGTGGTGTATGTTTGTGTCTGTATATGTATGTACATCTGTACCCTAGTAGGCTCTTGTCCAAACTCTTACCTCTTTCCCTGTTTGAGACAAACATATATACAATCTCACATATTTCATATCTACACATCTAAAACAACGTATATAACGTTTTATGCATGTTTCTGAGGGAACAATTCCCTATACAACATATATACTTATAAACTCATACATATATATATATACATACTCATATATATAATACATAAAAGAAATATAAATAGAAAACCCATAATGAATATATTGGTGCACAGCAAAGCTATGGAACATGGCACACTGGACTCAGTGCCAGCTCCTGCTCTGCTTTCTAACCTCTGTGTTATCAGCTCTTTACAGTGCCATCAGGGATTGTGCCATCCTTAGTGAGTGCTGTGCATTGCATGGGTATATGTGCGTCCACAGACCTGTGACCTTCCAAAACACCTGCATGACCATATATTGTGTGCTGGCCATAAACTGTCATCTGATGCTTTGCATTAGACATGATGTGATCAAAATGGGGAACAGTCTTATTTGATCAAGCTTTTTAAACTCTGATTTTCTTCAAGTTACCTTTCAGTACCTGCCAAGATGCTTGATTTTATACCCCAACAATTCACTCAGAATGATACAATAGCTTTCCATTTCCAACTCAAACTAATAGAGCACTGCCAAATATTAACACAATATGTGTAAACCAAGTCCTTACCTCTGCAGATTCTGCATTTGGCTTCAGACAAATAAGGTTGCCGTCCACCGTTAGGTGGCTCAGCTTGCAACAAAGTCCCAGGTACTGCATCTGTTTAATGTCCTTAATATTGTTCCCTTCCAGGTCCAAAACCTCAAGGTAATCCAACCAAGTCAGCTGGCTCAGGTCTGAGATATTGTTATAGGCTATGTAGAGCTCCTCAGCAGAAGTAAACAGAATAAATATGTAAACCACAGGCTTGAGCAAGTAAAACTCAAGCTAATATTTGCAATATTACATAGCACAGCATGAAATTACCACAGAAGTGAACATTTTCCAAGTGTGGATGTTGCTGCCTTAAACAACTATAGCTAATATGGCATATTAATGCTATGCTGCATTAGACATCTTCAGGATCAGACCTGAATATTACACCTCGTTTAAAAAAAATAATACTGTAGCCTCTTTTAATCTAAAACATGCAATTCAAGGCATCCAACCAATGTCCTTTAGCAAAACAAAGGGTGAAAAGAGAACAAAGACTACAAGTACAGAGAAGAGTTCAAATGAAGATAGTTTTAAGATTGTCATTTGGCAAGGCAAATCTATACTTACTTTTAGAGAGCTGCAGGAAGATATCCTGTCTAAATCTGAGAGCCCACAACGAGCCATCCATAGGATGTGGAGATGGGACAATGTAGTTCCAAGATCCCTTACAAAAGAAACAATTCAAGCTCTATTTGAATGGATGAAGGAACTCAAGACTTGCTTTCTTTTTTCTCTGACTAAGCCACTGCTATTTCCTTCAAATCTCACATAGTTTACAAGAAATGTCATGAAAAATGTTCACTTTCAAAGGTGAAGAATGAAATTATACCCCTTTCTACCTTTCTCTCTCTCACAGATATCTTTGGTCTTGTACAACAACATGTCACCCCAGTTCAGTTTGATTAAGATTCTTCCAAGAGCTACATCATGGTAATTCTGTCATAAATCACAGGTAATTGCTAAGAATCAAGTGAGGTTTGCTTATGTTGGCATAATTTGCTTCATACACATAACCTAAATTAACATATCTGAGCCCACTGGACAGTCATCTCACTCTGTCCTGTTATGGAGTTATCTTTCTTCTGATTTTGCAGTTGAAAGGAATAGCACTCTTGCCAAATAACATTTTTTGAACCAGCAGAAAATTGTAATTATTTCTATCCTACTTTCCTACACTTTATGTCTAACAAAATATAAATAAGGGATCATTTGTATGAATTCTAAGCTTTCTGGTCCTCACCCAGAAAAGCACATACTGACCTGCTTAACTCCATGTATGTGTAATGTCCCACTGACATTGTGTGAGGGACCTGCCCCTCACGATATAAATACGTCTCTCATCCAAAACTGACTAATACATGAAGAGAGACAAAATGGCCACTATGAACTAGACTATAAGCAGAGCTCAAGGACACACAAGGACAATGTCAGAGAGCCTGCTGTACAGAACTGTGACAGGAATGGACTCTTCGCAACATTGTTATGGCAGTGATGGGATGAAGAGAAGCAATTGGACAACAAGAACTTAAAGGATGCTAACGATTGGTTGCAGTAAACCAATCAAAGCAAGGATTCAAAAGGGACCAATAGCAGGGCACGGTTCACTACTTTCTGAACTATAAAGCAAGGACTGCTAGATCAGCTGACAGGATGGAAGGTGGGGTCTGACTACCTAGGAGTCCTGCCTGTCACCTGAGGAAGAAGAAGCCTTCTGCCTTTGCCGCAGAAGCAAGGAAAAGGGTGAGATCACTAGTTCTCCAGGACAACAGGGGATGGTGGTCTGACCACTGACCCTGCGTCCAGAGGAAATAAAAGAGCTGAACAAAGAGCTGGATACCACTGCTCTCTGAAAGCCCGGACAAATGGTGGCTCAGCCACTAGTCTGCGGAGCCAGAGAGTGAAGGGGAAGATGGCCGCAGCACCGCACCTGCGGCCAGTGCCGTGCCTGCTGCCGCAGCATCCCTGCAACTGCGCCAATCCTGTCACCGAACCAAGCCCGTTGTGTCATGCCCATCACCACCTCCACAAGACCAGCTACATCCAGAACCGTCAGACCACCTTTCCTATCTTTACCTCACTTAGTGAGTCTCTCCCCAGGTGGAACGTAACTGGCCCTCATTCACACACACCTTGTGTCTACCCGAATGGGATCAGCATCAGGCTCAACACCATTATCTATCATAACTTCTCCTCCTGCTGTTTGTGTTTCTCCCATTTTGTGTCATAATACAACTCAACACAAGCGTGTATCTGTATAAAGCATTTGATGTTCACACACATGATCCCCTTAGTGCACCCAGTATTCCCTGCTCTCCCTCATTTCACTCAGTTACTTCAGTAAACATTCATCTATTCCTAAACTCAGTGTGAGTGTGCATTAAATGCATGCGTATCCATGGGAGCTTCCAATCGATTGAAAAACCAGTGCAGGAAGCTGGTCCCAAATCAGGGATGGACCCAATACAATAAGAAGCTTGCCACTCAGGTCACCTTGAACAGGTTTGTGTTCTGACTCAGGCTCTGGCTCAAATCAGGCTCGTGGACCCTCACACATTGCAACAGTGCATAATACAATGATAATGGAAAATGGATAGGAAATAAAATTGGAGGCTTAACCATCTTCCATCTTTGGTACCATTAAGTTGCACAAGGCCACTACTCAAACATAAACAAAATACAACACTTTATCAAATCCCAAACCAACTAAAAACTCAGAATAGTCTATTGTTATAAGACCCATATTTATAACATACATTATGATAAATAATACATCCTTTAATGCACTGTCTAGGGAAAAAAGCAGAAGATAAAAGGATATGGTCATGGGGTCGCTTCTGATCTTGGAATAAAGGTAACAGTTCTCTTACTCATATCTTCCTTTTATGGACCATGGGGAAAAAATGCAGCTTTGCATTGCCCTCTGAGAACCTCTTGCAGTTTTGATGCAGCTTTGCAGCAAAAACCCTACAGTCAAATTGCTTCTTTCAGGGATACTGCAGAGCTAGCCAGTCCAAGAGGTCAAGAAGGAGTGCTTTTGCAAGTGGGGATAGGTGTATTTTTGTCTCTGTTTTCTGTTGTTTCTCCACCATCTGAACACTTGGGAAGGGCCATGTCAAGAGAACGGGGACCGCATAAGGCAGAATAAAGGATGCATGCACTGAAAAATATCCTCAGATGCTCCTGTTCTGTGATTTGCTAAATACAGGGTTAAACAAGAATTTCTAAGGTGAAATAGCGGATTTTCACCCTTCTGCCTCCTGGGGCTCGGTTTGTCCACAGGCATCATTCAGACCTATGTCACTTCATCCATCCTTTACCACTGCGGAGTCCCCAGGCACTAGGTGCCTCTGATCATCTCCTCCCTGGATGTTGCAGATTGAAGTAAGCTCACAATGGATGCACCGTGCAATGTGTTTACATAACATTTTATAGCCTTTGAGGTACAAACAGTGCAGCTGACCTAACTGCTAGAACAAACCAAATAAGAAAAATCTCAGTCACATGACACATCTCTTTCCTTCGAAGGCTACTCCTCCTTGCAGGAGAAAACCCTCAACTGACATTAACCACAATTCCTCCACTGAATTTTGTGCATCTAGGCAGCTTGCCCGTACTGACATGGGACATCAGCTTCTAGTACAGAGACACAAGGATGAAGAAAGCGATGCACACACAGAAACTCCCTTCACATATGAACAACACAGTTCCTTCGGTTAACTTGCTCTAATCTTACCTCGTCCCATGGCTATCAGAGTAATGGGGAACACTTGCCATTGTGTCACTGTACCCATGACTAGATAAGCCCCTAAAAAGATGGAAGTTTGTCATATTTATTTCCAAGTACTCATTGAGATTTGCCTGACCTGCAAGATCCTAATATCCCCATATGTCATCACATCTCCAGCATTGCAGAAAATCTTCCAGAGACTATTTACATTGTGCATAATTTATAAATAAAACAAACACTGATTCTAAGGCTTCCTTAAGGAACAGATGGCTCCCAGAGTAATATTTACCGAAATTTATTATTAGATTTAGAAGCTGCATGCCTATAATTAGAAATAAATTAAATTACAAAAGCAGAACCTACCACAAAACAAGGCCAATACATCCATCAAGACAAATACGGCAGTAGGAGTAATGCGAAGGAATTGCATTGCTCATTTCACAACCCACTTCAAGCACTGATAAGTTTTTCAAATTTCAGGCTAATTTCTTTTTCTGTAAACCCCTGAACACAGGTAAAGGAAAGCAGTTGCTTTCATTTTCATGTAATTGAAACAAGTGTTTCCAACAGACGCTCTGTTTATTAGGCCAGCAAAACTGAAGACAATCCTAACCTGATTACTTTACATATGGTATGGTAGGGTATGATCAATGAATTTTATTTTTATTTTTTCTTTGTCTTGTACTTCCTAACTGAAGGTCTCTGGCCACAGAAGGAGCTTTCTGTTCCTGACCTTTCTCTGTCAGTACAAATGATGCCAAAACAAAGCAATTAACTAATTCCCAAATAGTTTTTACGCACAGCCTTGAGAACAAAGTTATCCCCTCTACTGCTAAAACCTTGATCACTTCATGCATTTTGAAGAAACAGTCCCCTGCTCCTACTCAGAGGTCAAAGAGTCCCAGTTAAATCATATTTACCTCTGCATGTTATGGTTTTCAGCTCCAGTGCAGGCTATGGCTAAACCCAGTGCACATGAACAGGATCAGTCCCTGCTCACTCCATCTTCTAAGTCATGCATAGCACGTATTCACTATGAATGATTAGCTAACAAGTCTTCAAGCATTCTCCTGCTGCTGATACCATTAAAAGAAGACACTAATTTAAATTATTTCTAAAATCTACTTACCTTACTCTTCACAATTTATGCTGCCAAATGTATAGTGTCAAATCCACTTCAGTTTCATTCATACAGCTCTGACTCTCCTACAGCTAACTTTGGGACACGTCAAGAGTAGCACGTTTAAGGTTAATGGAAAATAACACAGAAACTAATGGGAACTGGTTTCTTAAGAGGCTAAAGCTGGCTGTCTTCAGCTCACCTTTAACCCATGAAAGAAGATACTAAGAAAGCATGAACTTAATTGCAGTAAGTGTTTGGTATCACTTGGCCTGCTTTTGCTGTTTACTCTACTTCAGGAAAGGGAACTAGCAACCCAAGGAATCTTCACCCCCTGCCCCCAGGAAGAGCACTCCAGCTGTTGTGGAGAGCAAATGACTGCTGTCTCTCCTAGGGACAGGCAGCAGTGAGGAGAAGAGAGAGGCGAGAAGACTTTTCTCCACCCAACCCCGACTGCAGAACTTTGCTGCAAGTTAAAGCCAGAAGCAAAGTTCCCCTTGCTGATTCTGGGGTTGTGCTAGCTGCCAGAGGAGCCTTAAAATTCTGGGTCATACTGTCCCATTTTGGCCCTGCAGATGTAACTGCTGCATCTGTAACGAGTCATCTCCAGTCAGAAATGTCATCACAGAAAAGTACATCTGCAAATATTTGGTAACTAACAAACTAGTATTTTGGAAGCTGTGTGAATCATACACAGCATCAGAAAACTCTCTCATTAATTACTACATATATAACTGCCCCTGAGAGCACAGCTGCTGTAAGGTGAAATAGCAGCGTAACTCAAAGCATGCTGCTCCCGACAATGCATGCACCTGCATTTCTGAAAATACTTCTGAAATATTCTGGCTGGTGAGAACAGAACTTAAGAGCTTGTAAGAGATGAGAATGCCTCCAGCTCTTCTGCATCTGGCAAGTCCATGTTGGAGGTGGTCAGAGCAAAGCACGGAGTTGTGTGAGCATGCATGACCACAGTGTGTGTGCAAGTATGCACATGGGTATGTTTTCATTTATGTTAAGTGCAGAGGGTCAGATCAGCCCAAACCAAGGAGATGTATCTCATGATTTTTTAACAAGAAATGGAATTAACAGGAATCTGCACTCTGATAATAATTTTCCAGGGTAAATTATTTTAATACAATAATAAACTCTAAATAACATTTTACTAGGATAGTAGAAGAGCAAATCCACTTTAATTATACAAGTAGTGTAACAAAACAACCCCCCTCAAATAACCTTTGACTGAGACTAAAATTAATGAGAGACATGTCAGAGACCAGAACCCTCCTGCATTAGGCATGATATAGAAAATTACAGCATCTATTAAAAAATAGGGTAGAGAATATGATTGACAAGTTTGATAGCTGAAACAGGGAAAAGATGAGACGTTGTACAAAGCTGGTGGCACTTGGTCATATGATGCAGCACAGGAGCACCCTAGTGATATACAAACAACAAAGAGCATATAGAAGGAAACAGAGGACACTGTAGAGAAAACATAGTTCCCATTAACATACAGAATGGACAATTGAATTCCAGTGGACAAGTGCCCTCTCCCAAGTGATGTGGAAGCCAGAAAATTTACAGAAAGGGCAAGGAATGAATAGGCAAAGCAATTATAGATCCTGCTCACTTCTCTTTTGGTTCATGCAGGTCAGCTTTTAAGCAGAAACAGAGCATGGGGTGGGAATGCACACTTTGGTAGTGATAAAGAGAGGATTACAGCCTCTGAGGTTGCCAAACCAGTGTCTCCCAGAGCAATTACTCCACACACACACTTGCCTGCAGAACACACACTGAATTCTGAGTCATATTTTTAGTACCCAAAAGTGCCAAGAAACCAACACAGACTCCCCTAGTTTCACCTTGAACTCAGAAACTTGCATTTATAGCTGACTTCAAAAAATAATATTAGTATACTGAAGGGTTTGAAACCTGATTTCCAACTATCTCCAGATAATCCTGTAGGGATGGGAACTCATCAAACAGTTCTGTGTTTCTGTGAGGGTCTTGGCAACACCCTCTCTACTTCTGCATAACCATTTATGATTTTTTCCCATGAAATCTGATGCTCCCATCTTGTCATCACTCCCCCAGACTGGGGAAGAGCAGAGGGGCAAGGAACAGCTTGGTTTACAACACCTAATAAGTTTGAGAAATAATAACGTGCTCTTCCAACATCCTTGTTCTTCAGGGATTTATTTGCTCCAGCCAAAATTTTATTGGATGGAGACCAGACCTAGGGAGCCAAGTCCTGCTCTTGGTCTTACCACAATAAATCTTGAAGAGCTCCACTGAGCTTAAGCTACCCTGTAAACATTTACAACAGCACAGCCCTGACCACATATATCTGCTTTAAAACCATTGTTTCTTTTGGAAGCTAGGTTGAAATAATTCACCTAGAAATAAAACACTAAATCCACTGAACTTGCAAACAGTATCTCAAAGCACACATGCATCTGTTGAATAAATCTCCAGTAGCAATACATCAAAAATAGGTATTGATATGGATATAATTTATTTTTAAAGGTCAACCTGAAAATGAATGCACTGGTAATTGGACAGATTTAGATTTTAAAAGAGTGACCAAACTACAGTCTCAGAAAATAAAGGAAAAAAATAAATAATATCTCATCTCTGATCTCTAGAAATCAAGTTGAATTTATCAAGCCTCACTGTGATAACAACGATCCAGTCAATATGTCGGTCAGCACACAATGGTTTCGTTGTACAGATCATTCTGACACCAGAAGCAAAAACATTTAAAGCCTCAATGTTATTTAAATCAGTAACATATGTTCTAATAGGAAGCTTACATAATAGTTTCATTGTACTTGCAAATAGCTGTAAAGTATTCAAAACTGTAAAACGACTTGTACGCATGTGTTGCTCATATTTGATCAAAACCAGGACAGAGCCCCCCAACCCTGCAAGCAGCGCTGAGGCCACGTGCTTATGCCTCCCTGCACTGCTCTTTCGTAGTTGAACAAGTGTCATAGGAATATGAAGACCTAACTTGTTTTGCAGTATTGCAGCCTTGGTTAGTTTTGTACTTAGTCTGCCAAAGTCAAGTAAAAATATGCTGAAAATCATTTGCTTCAGTCTCCTCTGTCTTGCACCTCCCACAGCCATGGCACAAGGGTTACCTCTAGCATTGTATGCTCCCTTGAGCAAGTATGAACCACTGCCCAAGGTGTAAGATAACAAAGATCACAATCCATCTTTTGCTGCCAGAAGTCTGCTTTTAAGTTGAAATGCCGTGGAAATGTAGCACCTAATATTCTGGCCTTATTCTTCCTTCTTAACTGTGCAGCTTTTTCACAGTAAGGGTTCCTAACCCTGTTGAAAAACATTGTTGGAGAATTCAAAAAACTAAGCAAAAAGAGACTTCACTAGACAATTTTCTACTCATGAGCTTAAACATATCAGAGGAAGGCAAACATGTTTTAGGCTGAACAGAAAGCATGCAACTACCAAAGGTCTTTTAAAATATCAACTGTGTCTATGAAATTCTCTTTTCACAGCTCCCTTTTACACGCAAATTAAGAGTTTCTGTGTGAACAAGAAGTTATTGTTGACAAGGTCTTTGCAGGAGGGTGTCTCTGTTGTCCCAACAAAAAGATTTAACTATTTTATTCCAGGGTTCTTTTTTTGCTCGGTTGGTTGCTTTTGTTTGAGTTTCAAGTTTGGAAAGGGGGAAATGCCTGGCTTATTGCTTTTTTTACTTGTGGATCTCTGCCACACACTTTGCTGACAGCAAAAGAGATCTCTGGGGATGAAATGCAACTCCTCCGGTGCTGCACAAGGGGCAAACTGGGGAGAGCATTCAGAGTTGCACACTTTGTCCAGCTCATAACTGCCTTCTCAGCTTTGTTATGTAAAAGTGAGAGCCAGCTGCCACAGCTTTTGTAGGCTTGCTAAAGCAAATTGATATCATCAAGGAGCCACGTGCTTTTGGCCAGCACTTTCTCCAAAGCAAACGCCTGAAAACAAGGACAAGAGACTACCTGGCTACAGCAGACAAAATAACAAACTGTTCAAGGCAGTTTTGTTCTTGTCCAGGACTGGAGCCAGAGACCATGCTGGTGGTCCTGGTAGAGAACCTGAGCTCTGCCATGGACACTTCTGTGTCCAATGCTTCAACCAGAGACACTGCACAAAAATCCTTTTTCCACTAACACTGGTGCCAAACCTCTCCCTGCGTTCAGTGGGACTGAGATCCCACTCTCCAGTGCCAGCAGGCAAGGCTGGCATCTGGAGAGAGGAGATGACAACAGAAGAAGAACCCAGTCCCAAGGAGATACATCTCTGGGCCATCCTTGACTTAGCAACATTTTCATTCATCATTGTTGCTTCTCATTGCCTCACTGAACCCACTGTAGCAACTGCAATATTGCACTAAGTGCAATGCTACTTGCAAGCACTTCATTTTCCATGTCAGACTATACCTCATTTAAACCAAAAGTGCTTGCTGAGACCAAGAGGAGAGAGGTATTTATAAATGAAATCAAGTGCTGATACACACCCTATGTGACTAGTCAAAATCATGCTTAAGTTAACCCAGACACTTACTTCTGTTAAAGTTAACACACACAAAATGTAGCTTTAGTTTCAAGTGCTCTCATCTTTAGTTGTTGTTAAAAACCTAGAGAAGAATAATAGGCTTTATCAATGTTGCTGTACTCAGAATCAGGAACAGCAATTCCCAATACATGAATATACAGTGTGTGTGGGAATAGTAATGTCATTTTGTGTTAATTTCCTTTTGATCATTGAAACTGCTTGTCAGCTTAGTTACTGGTAGTGTTTTAACAAGGAAAGATCAGTTGCTTTAACTCAGCTCCCACAGTTTGAAAGTAGGGGTTGCCAAAATGTGGTTCTGTGCGCCAAGACCTGCCCTTGATCTTTTTTTTTTTCACCTACTCCAGCGCCTACCCTCAGCAGGAAGCTGTGCCTCAGAGATGCTGTAGAAACCAAATAAATATACCATTGCTACATCTCACTGGCTGCATTAAATCTTTCCCCAAAGCAAGTGAATATTCAAATAGGATAAAGGTGAGACACACAGTGAATAAAACTCTCAGACTCACCTATCCATTGCCCCTCAATTGAGCCCCAAAGCTACTGACAGTTCCTATAGCTGTGGCAATCATTCATTCTCACTGTTGAAAGTTTACATATACATATATAAAAAAGAAAGATAATGAAATGGTGGAATCCCACAGTGGTTTAAAATTTCCTGCATGAAAAACTTTTCTGTTTCCTACATGTTGTGCGCCTGTTTCACAGCATGTTCCAAATCTGAGCTTTGGCATAGTTAGCCACTTTGATTTAACATAGATCCCATTCTTCAAAACACTTTAAACTTTGAATGCTGCAGGATAAGCAGAAGGAATATTCTGTAAAATATCCAAATTAGGTGGCATATTCCCCGGTGTTAAGACACACACCACAAAAAAAAGTCCCCAAGCCCCCTTTTTCTGAGTACCAGAAAAACTGAAATTCTAGATTCCAGAAGGCTAACAAAGATGATCAGAGGGCTGGAGCACCTCTTCTGTGAAGACAGGCTGAGAGAGCTGGGGTTGTTCAGCCTGGGGACGAGCAGGCTCTGGGGAGAACTTGTAGCGGCCTTCCAGTACCTGAAGGGGCCTACAGGAAAGCTGGGGATGGATGTTTTAAAAGAGCATGTAGCAAAAGGACCAGGTGTAACAGCTCTAAATTGGAGGAGGGTAGATTTAGGTTCGACATTAGGAAGAAATTCTTCACTGTGAGGGTGGTGAGACACTGAAACAATTGCCAAAAGAAGTTGTGGATGCCCCCTCTCTGGAATTGCTCAAGGCCAGGTTGGATGGGGCTTTGAGCAACCCGCTCTAGTGAGAAGTATCCCTGCCCATGCAGGGTATTTATTGGAACTAGATAATCCCTTTGAGGTCCCTTCCAGCCCAAACAATTCTATGATTCTATGAATTGGATCAGATGTGAGTTGCTATTCAGTTTTTGTCAATGTAATGGCTGTTGAGTTTCCACTGGAAAAATAAATAAAAAAATACTTGAGATACTGCAGAAATAGGTTGGTATGAAAACCTAGAGAGAAACTGTAATTTAAAGTGATTTAGTCTGAATGTACAATGGTGGGAATGCAGATTCTCAAGATTCTTTAGAGCTGCACATTTGTATTACACAAATTATTTTCTCCTGTGACTGATGGTAATTTTTTCTTTGTACCTTTTCCTTATTTTTTTTTATCTGTGCATATATTAAATATGAAAACATATAAGATAAAGACGTTTGCAAGGAACAGACAGAGGTACAACTTGGGCCTGCGAATGGCTGGCAAATGCCAGTTAATTTCCTCCAAATTTCTTTTCTGTTTCAGCCTCTTATGTTCACTCCAAATTTGGCATGATAGATCTGTCTCTGTTTGTCCTGAGTCAATACTTTTCCTTAAACAATAGTTTCAAGGAAGACTTTCTCTGCTTGTACAGGCCTTCAGATGTTCTTTTACAACAAGCAAACAAGATGCAGAAGTGGAGCCTGGGGGACCTCAGAGCCCATCAACCAGATGACTGAGGCAGATGAGACCTAATAAATTCCTTACTGAGGCTGTTCTTAAAAGACAGAACTTCAGCATTTATTTCACAGTGCACAGACATCCCAAATCTGGTGCAAGTGTGCTAAGTGGATGTATAGCAAATTCCACACCCCATACTTGACTTCTTTCAAACAAATTCCCTCTCCAGGGGAATCTAGCAGCAGATGTAACGTGTCCTCAGTCACGGAGATGAGCCTTATGGCAGACATGCACACCCTCACAAGGGCTCTCAGCTGCTAGAAATGCCACTGATCAACTCCACATATCAATGAAGGGACTTCATCACATGTGAACAGATTAATTGCTCTAGCTGCCCAGCACCCTCCTGCCAAAACAAGTCTCAAAGGGCCTGCATATAAAATTTCAGAGCAGCTCACACAAAATTCTCCCACTCATCTTGGCCCAGCTTTGGAGGCAAAGGTAGTTGCCACCCACAGGTAACAGTCTAATAACAGTCTAATAGACTAATTCACAATGGTTCCTTTGCAGGAATAACTTATTGCAATGGTTCCTTTATAAACTATTAGCAGTCTTGCCAAAATGGTACACAGTCTTTGTACAAGAGAAACACATACCATGTAGACTTCCAATATCATGAGTTGCGACAAAACTCTTAATTGGCTATGATCTATACTGATCTTGAGAAAAGCAATTCCATTACCTTGAGCTGACTGGCTTTTGGCTGTGAAGTAAGGGAAAATATTCCAAGAACAGCTGCAGAACAGTTGTGTAACTCACTACCTGCTACATTATTCCAAAGTGGACATTTCCACAATGAATTTCAGCATCTCTGTACCTCTCCAGTGATAAGAAAGGTTTCCAAATTGACATACTGATCAGTTTTTACATAAGCTAACTCAAATACATTGTACAAACAATCTGGTATTACTGTTCAGTACAGATGGTAGGAAATGAAATAGCTGTATTTCACCAGACATAAATATATAAGGAGTTTTCTTTCAAATTGTGTTGAGACTAACATTCGTTCTGCACCATTGTTAGCCTGGGAATGCAGAAAGAAAAAAAACCCTCAGTGAAGATGGCTATGAGTGGTATTTAACATTTATGAGTGTATAAGGTAGAGATATGACTCCCCCTAAATATAACACTTTGTGAGTTTACAACTCAACACCAGTTAACCTAAGATAGTAAGACTCTTGAAAACAAAATACGTCAATGCACTCAGAAAAAGAACTCATTTTAAAGTAGTGGGAAGAATCATTGCCTATTTCAGATTAGAGCAAATACTCAAAATATACAGAATTTGCTTATTGACATAGATGAACATTACAGAAGGTCCTTTCAGCAATGGTGGCTGTATTGTTTAAACACATACAAACAAAAAAAAAGACCCATTATACAAATAAGTACATTTTCAAACATGTTTAAAATCCTCCAGTATGATTAAGCAACCATATTTTAATGTCTTTATTTTATAAAGGATAAAATTTATGCTACTGATTCTTACTACTTCTAGGATCAAAATGTAACATGTGGGAATAAAACTTCTTTTTTCTTAAATTTAAGAAGTTCTTTATGGAACAAACATTGTGTTTTAAGACTGGGTTTACCTTGGGATGCTGACAGGAAAAAAAAAAAAGTCTTTGGGACCTTAATAGGGATAATTATAATTAGAAATAAGGGCAAAATAAACTAAACAACAAGTAGAGTAAACTAAACCTCTCTAAGTTCTTCACCATGGTGAGATGAAGCAGTAGAAAGCAGAGTGGTAGGGCTGTGAGGCTGATGAATTTCAAACCAGGAGATGCCACAAATGGTCTTTCAAACAGAGAATCCTTCATAAAACTTCTCTTACCAAAAGTGGGCAGTAGGTTTAATTATCAGACTTTTGTGTTTATGTTCTCACCCTCGTGAGAAGAACATACAGTGCAGCTTAAGGCAAAGGGTGAAGAATGTGCACACATTATACCTGCTGATGGAATCACAAACTTCACTTCCTAAAACACAAAGGCATTTCTCAATTTCTTTTTGCAGGCATGGATCCACCCCTGAATGACCTGATGCACCCTGTAAAGATTTCAGGATAGAAGAATAAAACCTTGCCAAACAGCAAATCAGATATAAATCTAGAAATAAAGTAGTGTGCATATATTTTACCAGAAAATTAGCAACAGGTCATTTGCGTGCAGTAATGTGTCCACAGAGAATAAGAACATCCATATCAGCTCTTGCATGGAGAATATTTTATAGAAATTAGATTATAAAAACTGATCTGTCCAGGTTTAGTGGTCAGAGCGAACCACAAACCAGAGGGCAGAATTGCTCTTTATTAATCGCCCTCCACCCTCCCAAGGAAAGATAAAAGAGGAATAAGGAAAAGAGACTTAAGAGTTGGAAACTGAAACAAACTTACTGTAACACAGAAAAGGGAGTAACACTTGGAGTGAGGAACAGATATATACACTTCTGTACAGATATATAAAAAACTGATCTTGATGATCATGGGATTAGGTGAGTGAGAGTCCCTTGCGGCAAGGCTGACTCAGGAAAGGGGTCCAATGGCTCTTCACAGCAGCTGGCAGAGTTGGATTCAGGAGAGCATGTGGTGAGTTGAAGAATCCCTGAGCAGCACCAGCAGCAAGGAAGAAAGGTGCAGGAAAAAGCAGCTGAGCTTCTAGTTCTCCTGGCTTATAGAGTATGGCAGGAAGTGGGAGGGAATACTGACCCCTCTCTGTTCCAACTCTCCTGGGTCCTTTGGGGTCCTAAAGACCCTCTCTCTCTAGTTCCTCTTATAGGTGTCAACAACTTGCCAGGTCCCCTTAAACCATAACATGATCATACACTGAAATTCTATATATTTCTTCATTGCTTATTCATATTGTTTGGCAGTTACCAACAGACAAATACAACCATATAGCTTAATTTCCCCCTCAACCTAATTCACTCCCCTTTTTTAAAATCAACACTTATCTTGCATTCCAAGAACATAATTTCTCACTGAATATAATTATTTTCAATAAAAAAGCCAAACAAGCTGCAGATAACTCTCTTGCAGGAGAGAATCAAAACAACCTACAAACCCATTAAACTAACACTAAGATTATTTTCCTACCTAATTCCATGGTGACAACCCTTTCACAGCTGGATAGCTCCACTGGAAATAGGCTAATTACTACTGTTTCCCAACCCAGTTCTTGATGTTTTGTCAGATGACAATTTTAACCATTCTTTCTCATCACTGACTAAATATTCATTTGAACATTCAGGTATAAGATTTTCTAAGTCACCCCTGACCATTGACAGCGGAAAAAGAGCAGCTGCAAACGCTAATAGCCAGAAATGTAAGTACTTATTTGCTGGCAGAAATCAGCTAGTTATTACCAATGTTTTATTTTTCATTTTACAGTAGCCACCCAGAGCATGTAGGTGAGATTATGGTCCCATTAGGCAAAGCCTTGTACGTAACTCATTCAAAAGACTGTGTTTGCCCTGGAATAATATATGAAGTAAACAACTGAGGTTGAAAATACAGCAAATTTCACAGCTAACCCAGGAACTGAGTTTATTTTTGAAGCTCTGGCGCAGTAGCTCAGCCACAAAGCCTAGGCTTGCTACAGCCTAGTCTAGTCAAAGCCTAGTCAGCCAAAAAGCATCTAGTTATTGCCATTTCTATCTCCAGTTGGTCCAAAGAGTAAAGCTGCCCCTGTAATCCCAGAGAATGGAATCAGGTGAGCTTGTGGATCCCTAAAACATCCCTCATTCACTAAAAGCAAATTACGCCTCTTCAGTAATTGCCACTTGTAAGCAAACAATATTTGTAATACCAGGATTTCAGAGGTTCCCTTTGGAAATAACAAAATCTCTTATCTATGTGTTTTCTTGATGAAGGAAACGAAAGGAGAAATGTGGCTTTTGCAGGTGTGGATACATGCACCCTCAAATGCCAGAGAAGAACGGCAGGATGCCTCTAACCTTAGAAGGAAAAAGCTGAGAAGTGTCCACCATCTCACCTCTAGACCCCTGACCCTCTGGAACACACCATACTGTCAGCACATCTGTGGATTAGGGAGTGTTCACTTTGAGATGAGCCGTATCTCCTGACTGGACAACACCAAGTGAAGCCAGACGCCAGAGAAAATTGTACATGGAAAAGGTTTGAGGGCTTCAATGTCAACAAGCCCAGGCTCCAGCATAGGTATTTACTGCTCAAATATTCAACAGAGCTACATTAGCAAGGCAGTGGCTGAGGCAGCAGTAAAGAGAAGCTAAACTCTCATCTTGGATGGGTGCATAGCATGAGGCAACATCCTGAAAGGAAAGGTCACCTTTTACCAAATATGCTTGAAGTGGTGTGTCTGTTCAGATGTTTGACAAAGAAAGGGCACAATTATTTATTAAATGATGGGTTTACCTTACCTTGCAGGTGTTTACTGGCAGATTAATGCACCAGACAGTCCCCACTGATTCTGTCATGACAAGGAGACTTTTAAACTTGGAGCTGCAGGGGTACGACCTGCCTCATAGCCTGTTCCTTACAGGGACACTCTGTACCCAACAGTCTGAAATAGGTGGCAGGGGAGCATCAGCTAGGGAGGGCAGCATAAAACATAGTGCTGAAGGTAAGAACCATGGAAAAACACTGCAAGACCGCAAATTTGGTTTTGATGTCTTCCATGCTTGCTGCAGAATGGAGCCCGAGCTCCAGAACTGCAACCGTGCATTTGTACAGAAAACAAGTTCAGCTTCCCTTGCTGGTGAATCAGACTCTCTAATACCTAAGGTTATAAAGGCATTCACACTCTCTACTTTGGGCACCTGACCTGGCAAAATCAAATCAAGGAAAGACAGAAGTATTACATTACCTTCCTAGTTACGGGTGAGCTAGACATCTCCGAGAGGTTTACCCAGAACTGATAAATGGTCAAAGCAATCAGATTTCCCTAGGGCCTGATGCAGATAGGCTGATTGTGTTTTACTGAAAATAATCCACTTGGCTAAAAGTAGTTGTATTTCTGTCCCTAGATCATTACTTTTTATGAATAATATGAATTTCCTTCAAACTGTCAATGCAAAATAAAAACTGAAGTCACAGCAATTTTGCCAAGGTTTTCCAGGGATCTGCAGGCATTAATACAGAGAAGACTCATTAATACAGAGATTAAGTTTCAACTCAAATGCTCTCCTAGCTCCTGGCAACCACTCAAAGCCCTCAAAGAACATGTTCTTAAGATAGACTTCATAGTAACCTTAACTGCTGAAGGACTTTCAGGCTAGCTACACAAAAGAAAAAACAGAACCACTTTCTAAAGCAAGTAGCTTACATTTGAAATTAAATGTTTTCCCAATTCAGAAAAGCAAACAGGGATGGTCTGGGCACTGAAATATGAACATGAAGAGGTTCACCCAGATCAGAGCAGTAGTTCTCTGACTGCATGTGTAAATACAACCTAGAACAAAAGTACCTCAATCCCTCATTAAACACTGTACGTAACTACTGTAATACAAATAAATAATCTGTTGATAAACATTTGCATCTTTAATGTAAACTAAGTAATTCAATTGATTTTAGAAAATATTCTAGGATTTTTAGGTATGGTAAAAGGAATGCTGATACTTGTGCAGAACTCATTGCATTTACATGTAGTATCTATGTTCCATGCATCAGACAGAGTAATCCAGTAATTGCAAAAAACTAGAAATGGTAGGCAGAAGAAAAAGCAAGCTGGTGAAAAAAAAAAAAAACAGCAAGGAAAGGAATAAGTGAAAATGACATGAAAAGACAAATTTAGGGGAATGATGCCCCTGAATCTCTTCTGTTTGAGAGAAAACAATCCAGTAAATAGCAGGTACAACACACAATCCTAAATACTTCAAATTTTGGGCTGATCAGTATCACAGCTCAGCCTTACACAAGATGGTGTAACTTGGTCCAGATCCAGCAAAGTATTCAGACTAATGTTCAATTTTCAGCTTGCGAGCAGTTGCACTGAAGCAAAACTTCTTGTGACTTTAAGAGGTGAGCATTTGCCTCAACTCTGTTGGATAAATACCAAGGAGTAATATTGCTAAGATCCTGATTCAGGTCTCAAACCTATTTTTAAACACTGGTTTAAAGCTCTTGCCCTCAATTAAGAATTAGTTTGGCTCTGGCTCCTTAAAGTCATGAAATGATCAGCAAAATCTTTACTCAAATCAGCTGGTTTGCATTTTCAGTTATTTGTCCACAGGTAAGAGGGCTTGAAACTTTTCAAAAAGTTAATAGAGAGGTTCTTGTGTAGCCAGTCTTGTACCTAAGACCTGATGGTAAAAAAAATCTAAAAAATAATTTAAAAAACCCTATCCTAAGATTCACAAAAGCATGAGAATTGTTGAATTTGAATGTACTTTGCATCTTACTCTTTCAGTGTCCTTGCACCTTCAGGACAGCTGTCTCATTTCCACTCTCCCATAACAACTTTACTGACTCAAATGGACTAGGATTACTGTCCTTTTGTTCTGGGGGACTCTCCTGCAATAGGGCAAGAGCAATTTGAGAACTGCATGCAATGCAAACTGCAGCAAAGAAATGTTAACTCTATCTGAATGAAGGAAATCTGCTTTCCTTTCCCTGTATCCCTCTGTCCCTGCATTCTGCAGTCTCTGAATTTAATCTCATTTAAAATATAATAACCTCTCTCTGTTACAAGCAGTTGCTTCAGTAGCCCTGGGAGCAGACCAATCTTCCACTGGCCACAACGTGTAGGCCTCAATGGGAAGAAATGAACTTCAGCTGGTGAAGCAGCTTCTGCTATAAACATATGGGTACCAGTTCCTGAGATTCTCCTATTTGATTTAAAAGCTCTTTCATAAATATATCTAACTAACATTTTTTAAACATATCTTTTCATTCATCCTTGAATTGAGAATAAAATAAATTTGATAAAAAATACTTTTTTTTTAACCCTCAGCAAGCCAGGGATGTGCAGTCTTCATAGCAGCTCTCATAAACACAACTTCATTGACTTCAATAAAGCCAAAGTTATTTTCATGAGCTGAGAAACTGGTCTGACCTGCATAGTACAGGCTACCGTGCACAAGAAAAGCCCAAAGGCTGAAACACTCTGAAATCCAAGTGCTTAGACATTGATAAGAGGCGTATTTCTAGCCCCTTTCAAATTTTCAATGAATTTTCACAGACTTCAGCATAAGAGGAACTTCCCTGGTTGCAGACTGAGGCTAGTTCATTGGCGTCATTACACTGATGGATTCCAGCTCAGGTCCTATCCATAAACCTAAGCGGTTGCAGAGTGTATATACATTGAGTCTATATGACCTAATCCATTATCACAGGATGGGGAAATGGAAGAAATGAAAGCAGTACAAATAAAGATTTTATAATTTAAATAAAACTGAGGGCAGTTATACTTTATGTTTACTTCCGTTATCATTTATTTCTTACCTCACAGACACAAGCAAGCTATTGTTCAACTTCAGTTCTCTCAGATTAGGTAGATAGGGACCTATGGGAACAGAATGAAGAATCACTTTGCAAACCTGGGAGTAAAGGAAAATTAGGACTACTACAATTTGAAGCATCTAATTTTACATGCATTTCTTACCTGTTTCTGGCAGGTCTGTTCTGGACCTCTTCTAAGAAAATGACATTATTTCACTTAAAAAATATTTCACCCTTTCCATTTTTGCAACATACACATATTGTCTGCATGACTAACTACTTAGCATTTTTGGAACTTCTCTCTGACAATTGTGATAAAGCACCTCTCCAGACAGACAAGAGAAACTGGCTTGATGGGTGACTGTTTTCTTTGGTCTGATTCCCAACCCTTATTGACTACTAACTGAGTGATACTTTGAAAAGGTAACGGATGCTTTAGAGTATAGCATTCCATGACCTCTGATTTCTATATAATCCTCTTGCTCCTCTCCCCAAAACCACTTTTCTACCTATTTAATGTAGTGATGGACTTATTGGATACACAGCTAAGTAAAACTTCTTCAAAACATAATTTTGAGTCAAACAACAACAGTATAATTCACCAAGATTTGGACAGACTGAAGAGTGGAGCAAGAGGAACATAATGAGGTTCAACAAGACTAAGTGTAGAGTCCTGCACTTAGGGAGGAATAACAACAGGCACCAGTACAGATTAGGAGCTGACCTGCTAGAAAGCAGCTCTGTAGAGAAGGACCTTGGTGGACAACAAGTCATCCATTGGACAACAATGTGCCCTTGTGGCCAAGAAGGCCAATGGTATCCAGGGTGCATTAAGAACAGTGTGTCCAGCAGGTTGAGGGATGTTATCATCCCCCTCTACTCTGCCCTACTGAGACCACATCTGGAGTGTTGTGTCCAGTTCTGGGCTCCCCACTTCAAGAGAAACAGGGATATACTGGAACGAGTCCAAGGGAGGGCTATGGTGATGGTTAAGGGACTGGAACACCTGTTTTATGAGGAAAGGTTGAGAGATGTGGGGCTGTTTAGTGTAGAGAGAGGGGATCTTATTAATGTATACAAATATCTGAATGGTGGGTGTCAAGAAGGATGCAAACTGGAACACAGGAAGTTCCATCTCAACATGAGGAAAAACTTCTTTGCTGTGAGGGTGAAGGAGCACTGGAACAGGCTGCCCAGAGAGGTTTTGGAGTCTCCTTCTCTGGAGACTTTCAAGACCCATCTGGATGCATTTCTGTGTGACCTGCCCTAGATTCTGTGGTGGTCCTGCTCTGGCAGGGAGGTTGAACTCTATGATCTTGAGAGGTCCCTCTAACCCCTAACATTCTGTGATTCTGTGATTCTGTGTGTCCTAGTTTAAGCCTTCTACTGATTTTTTTTTCCTTCAGAGAACTCTCTCTTAACTAGCAGAAAGTTTTCCAGCTAGTGGACTGATAACACTGGAATGTTTATGTTGCTGCTGGGTCTTCAAGATCATTTTGCTCTACTTGTTGAACCTGCATCCTCAGATGCTAGAGGAGCAGAAGAGTCGTATCTGGAGCTCTCCTGGACGGAGGAGTGGACTAGACAGACAGCAAAATTGACCAAAGAATTCCATTCCATATATCTACATAAGCTCAGTGTGAGGTCCTTCGTGTTTCTTCTTCCCTTCTCTTCCATCCATCGACGGCATCCGGGGAGGACTCCATCCATCCATCACCGTTGGTCTCCAGGCTCTTGCATTCCTGACCCTCACAACTCTCCCCTCAGCTCCTGTTTGCTCTGCCACTCTCTCTGGGACATTTCAGACCTGCTCACAGCTCAGGAGATGCTGGGGGAGTTGCTGGGGGTGGAGGGAGGCAACAAGATTTTGCACATTCCTGAATACATCTGTATATAATTATACATGTTTTCTTTTATAATTAGCATTTAATTAAATCTGTCTAGTTTACTTTTCAATCCAGAAAGTCTCTCTGTCTTTTCCCTACCTGGGTGGGAGGGGGAGAGGATCAAGAGCATTATTGTTGCTGGTTCAGTTGCTGATCCTGAGTCAAATCGTGACGACTTCCCACCCTGGTGAGGCCATCAGATTATCACCCACTTTCAGTCTTTCAGGTGGGTAGTGATGAAGTGGCAACAAGAAGCTCAAAAGTGATCAAAAGAGATTTCAGGGACTTGAGGCAACTGGTTAAGGGATCAGGACTGCAAGTTGTGTTCTCCTCCATCCTGCCAATGGTGGTGACGGATGAGGGAATCAACAGGAAGAGCCAAGAGCTTAGTTCATGGCTCCAGGACTGGTGTCATCAGAAAGCCTTTGGGTTCTTTGATCACGGGTTGCTACACCAGACACCAAGCCTGCTGGCAACAAATGGGATGCACCTGTCCCAGAGAGGGAAAAGGATCCTGAGGCAGGAGTTAGCAGGGCTCATTGATAGAGCTTTAAACTAGATTCTAAGGGGGAAGGAGATAAAACTGGACCTGCTGGGAATAAGCCTGGGGGAAGTATGCTGGGGTTTGTAGGATGGTGTGCTAGCAAAGACTCTCACTCTGCCATCTCAGTTGAGATGGGGGATAGAGATATAATGGCAAGTAAAGAGGCAAGGGTTATTGATGGTGTAGAAATAATGAAAAACCTGAGAAGGATCAGGTAAGAATTAGGGCCTATGCCCACAGAAAGGTGTCAGGATCATTAGCCCATCTTAAGTGCGTCTGTACCAATGCACACAGCATGGGCAACAAACCAAGGGGAGCTGGAAGCCATGATGCAACAGGAAAACTATGACATAGTGGCTATCACAGAAACGTGGTGGGATGCCTCACACAACTGGAGTGCCACAATTGATGGCTACAAGCTCTTCAGGAGGGATAGACAAGGAAGGAGAGGCAGTGAGGTGGCCCTGTATATTAGGAATTGTTATGAATGTCTAGAACTTGAGTGTAGCGATTACAAGGTTGAGTGTGTTTGTATCAGGATTAGGGGCAAGGCCAACAAGGCTGATATTGCTGTAGGAGTCTGCTATAGACCTCCCAACCAGGGCAGTGAGGTGGATGAACTGTTCTATAAACACCTGGGTTAAATCTGGTGGCTGTTTGCCCTTGTCCTTGTGGGGGACTTCAGCTTCCCTGTCTGCTGAACTACAAGACAGCAGAGAGGGAACAGTCCCAGAATTTCCTGGAATGTGTTGAAGATAATTTCCTGACACAGGTGGTGAGTGAACGAAGCAGGGAAGGTGCCCTGCTAGACCTGCTCTTTGTGAACAGGGAAGGGCAGGTAGGAATGTGATGGTTGGAGGCCGTCTTGGACACAGCAACCATGAATTGTTAGAGTTCTCTGTCCTTAGAGATGCCAGGAGAGGGGGCAGCAAAACTGCCACCCTAGACTTCTGAAGGGCAAACTTTAACTTGTTCAGTAGCCTGATTGCCAGAATCCCTTGGGAATCTGTTCTGAAGGGTATAGGAGTCCAGGAAGGCTGGATGCTTTTCAAGAAGGAAGTCTTGAAGGCTCAGTAGCAGGCCATTCCCATGTGCTGTAAGGCCAGTTAATGGCATAGAAGACCAGCCTGGCTGAACAGGGAGCTTTGGCTGGTGCTCAGGGAGAAAAAGAGAATCTATGGCCTGTGGAGGAAGGGGCAGGCCACTCAGGATGACTACAAAAATACTGTGAAGCTATGCAGGGAGGGAATTAGAAGGTCCAAAGCCCAGCTAGAAATTAATCTGGCCTCCATGGTAAATGACAACAAAAAAAGTTTCTATAAATATATTAATATCAAAAGAAAGACCAAGAAGACCCTCCATTGCCTGTTAGGAGGAAACATAGTGGCAAATCTATGGGGCTGGATGTGATGCAACCAAGAGTGCTGAAAGAGCTGGCAGGGGTGCTCACCAAGCCACTTCCCATAATTTATCAGCAGTCCTGGCTGACTGGGGAGGTACCAGCAGGCTGGAAATCAGCCAGTGTTACATCCATATACAAGGAGAGACAGAAGGATGATCTAGGAAATTACAGGCCTGTTAGTTTGACTTCAGTACCAGGGAAGCTGATGGAGCAGATCATCCTGAGTACCATTATGCAGCACATGATCACCCCCCAGTCAGCATGGGCTCCTGTTTGACTAACTTCATCTTCTTCTATGACAGGGTGACCTGCTTACTGGACGAGGGAAGGGCTGTGGATGTTGTCTACCTTGGCTTTAGTAAGGCCTTTGACAGTTTTCCCCAGCATTCTTCTAGAGAAGCTGGCTGCTCATGGCTTGGAGGTGCATACACTTCGCTGGGTTAAAAACTGGTTGGACGGCTAGGTCCAAAGAGTTGTGTTCAATGGAGTTAAATACAGTTTAACATGAGTGGTGTCCCCAGGGCTCAGTGCTGGGGCCGCTCCTGTTTAACATCTTTATTGATGACTTGGATGAGGGGATAGAGTTGCACCCTCAGTAAGTTTGCAGGTGACACTAAGTTGGGTGGGAGTATCCATCTCTTTAAGGGCAGGGAGGCTCTGCAGAGGGATCTGGACAGAGTTGATTGAAGGGCCAAGGCCAATTGCATGAGTTTCAATAAGGCCAAATGTCAGGTCCTGCACTTTGGCCACAACAACCTTCAGCAGCACTACAGGCTTGGGGAGGAGTGGCTGGAGAGCTGCCCAGCAGAGGGAAAGGACCTGGGGGTACTGGTTGACAGCCACCTTAACATGAGCCAGCGGTGTGCCCAGGTGGCCAAGAAGGCCAATGGCATCCTAGCCTGCATCAGGAATAGTGTGGCCAGCAGGACCAGGTAGGTGATGCTGCCCCTGTACTTGGCACTGGTGAGGCCACACCTCAAGTACTGTGTGCAGTTCTGGGCACTGCAGTATAGAAAGGACATTGACGTGCTGGAGAGGATGCAGAGAAGGGCAACTAGGCTGATTAGGGGTCTGGAAAACAGGTCTTATGAAGAGAGGCTGAGAGAGCTGGGGCTGTTCAGCCTGGAGAAGAGCAGGCTGAGGGGAGACCTCACTGCTCTCTACAACTTCTTCCATCACCGACCAGCCCATCTCTCTTGGTGAGAACCAGGTCCAGCATAGCACCTTTTCTTGTTGGTCCCTCTACCATTTGGAGGAGGAAGTTGTCATCAATCCACTCCAGGAACTTCCTGGATTGCTGGTGCTTTGCTGTGTTCTCCCTCCAGCAGGTATCGGGGTGGTTGAAATCCCCCATGAGGACCAGGGCCTGTGAGTGTGAAGTTGCTCCTGTCTGCCTGTAGAGGGCCTCATCTGCTCAGTCATCCTGATCTGGTGGCCTGTAGCAGACCTCCACTATTGATACCTCCTGCCTCTGTCTTCCCTTTAACCCTGACACATAAGGTTTCAGTCGACTCCTCCTACACCCCCTGTCGGAGCTCCATGGACTCCAGCTGGTCACTGATTAAGAGGTCCATACTCCCTCTTCTTCTGCCCTGCCTGTCCTCCCTAAAGAGCTTATACCCAACCATCCCCACATTCCAGTCATAGGAATCATCCCACCACATCTCAGTGGTACCAATAACATCATAGCTCTGCAGGCATGCTCACATCTGCAATTTCCCATTGTCTGTACATTCGCAGAGAGGCATCTAAGATGGGTCCCCTTCAAAGCAGTCATGCTGGCATGGATTGCATTTTGCAGGTCAGATGCTTTCCTGTTGGTCTGTAATCCTCCTGCAGGCCCAGGACATCTGTTACTGGCTCTGTCCTCAAAGTGGTGGGTGTGGGATGAGTGGAGGGTCCCCTCCCCCAGCATCAGTAATTTAAAGCCCTCCTAACTAAATTGGCCAGCCTCTGGCCAAAGGCTCTCTCCCCTTTCTCTGACAAATGAACCCCATCAGCCCCCAAGAGACCAGGTTTTTCAAAGTGAGTCCTGTGGTCTCTGTAACTGAAGCACCACTCCTGTAACCATTTGTTGACTTTTCTAATTTGGTTGGTCCTTTCCAGCCCCTTCCCTTTGACCAGAAGGATTGATGAGAACACTACCTGTGCTCCCGAGCCCTTCACCGCTGCTCCCAGTGCTCTATAGTCTTTCCTGATAGTCTTCAGGTTACTCCTGTGTGTGTCATTGGTGCCCACATGAAACAGTAGCAGAGGGTAATAGTCAGTGGGCCGTACAAGTTTGTGTAATCCTCCTGTTACATCTTTGATTCGAGTCCCTGCTAAGCTTCAGACCTCTCTAGCAAGCAGGTCTGGTCTGCAAATGGGTCCCTCAGTACCCCTGAGAAGGGAGTCCCCCATGACTATTACTTGTTGCTGCTGCTTCTGAGCACTTGTTGTTATACGATGTGATATTGTCACTTGCACAGGAAAACGAACTGCTTGGCTGAAAATGCTAGCACCCACTTTTGTGGATGCAACTCCTTTCGGCAAGAAAACGTTACCTGCAGTAGTTACCCAGCTTCAGTGTAGCAGAAGGCAGATTTGGCTGTGGTAGGAATCCACATGACACAAAATGACTCCCAGTACTGGAAAATGTCATCTTCTCAGTGTTAACTCTGCTACAAAGGGAATTCCTTTGGTACTTTCTTACTTCCCCAGTGCAGTGATGATGACACAGAAATGAAATCACAAGCATTATGGCTGTTTGGGGCTCTTCAAAATTACGTATCTATCGGACTTCCCTCTAGCACATCATCCAGCACAGCTTGATAAAGCAGTACAGGATGCAAAGACAGGCTGCTGGCAGCCTGAGCAGCTTGGTACCACTTGTGATTTCTCAGCCACAGCAGAATGTCACAGTGGAGACAACTAAACTTTTGCTACTGTTTTGCTAGAGTAATGCCAAGTACTCTAGAGGGCAAGATAATCAGTAAATGCTCATTCAGGGCCCAAAGGCATGTCATTCAAGAGGAATTTGTTCCAACTAACTTGCTTTAGACCAAAGTGGTGTCACTCATCCTACTGTCATAGTTTTCACTCCTATTATGAGCCCCACAAAAAAACCCCAGATATCAAGAAATGAGAAGTACCGGGCAGATCACGTTTAAAGAGCCCTTGAGAAATACTGTCGTGTACAGAAATCAACACTGGGTGTTGATTTTGAGTCCCCAGTCCTGCTTCAAGACACAAAAAGGAAAAATTTAAGAATGAGCACAAAATAAAGTGTTTTCTTACCCAAGTTTCCCAAGCTGTTCTCTCTTGTATCTACTCGCATCTCAAGGGTCTGTACTTGCTGCAGATCATCTATCCCTATCAAAACTTTCTGTAAAGATAAGCAGAGACATATGTGTACTCTCATGCAATAAACAAGACGACACAGGAGCATAAAGGTGTAGAAAGGCTTTCAACCAGTGCTTTATCAACACACAGTCCAGGTCAAATGGGCTAGATGTTATTACATTGAAATAAATTTAGTATTCAAAGATCTTTCTTCCTCATAGATCCAAATTATCCTCCAGTCTCACGTAACTTCTTGTCCTAGTTTGAGCACCAGGATAAAAACTGCCCATGACCATACTTACCTGGGACTGCTTGGGACCCCCCAGCTGCTGCCAGCCTGTTGCTGTGGCAGTTAAAACGGGGGGAGCAGCTGTGCCTGCGAGGAGAGGGTGGGTTAGGTGACCCAAATGGACCAATCACAGTGTTCCTGCCATGGTGCTCAGTATAAAATGGCTTCTAAGAGAGTGCTTCTCTGGCTGGTGTGCTGGCTGGCTTGGGGGCTGTTTGTCATTGCTCCCTGTGCTGTGTCTGTTCCTGCTTTCTGTTTTCTCACTGAAGAAGACAGATTGCCTTCCTCTGCCTCCCCAACTAGGACTGTCTCAGCTGTTCCAAGGTTTTTGTGGACTGTCACTGGGACCTTGGCCTCAGGCACCCCCATCTGCTGCTGAGTCCAGTTGGGGACTTTTCTGGTCAGGAAGCAATTACCAACTGAGGAGTGCAGGTTTCATATTTACATATTTGTATATATTTGTAATTCACCATGATTATCATTACTAATTCATTAAACCTATATTAGGGTGTTTTTTTTTCCAACCTTAAAATCTCTCTCCCTTATTCCCTTTTTATTTTTCCCTAGGAGGGTATTGGGGGGATAACAGTGAGCATCTGTCACCCAGTTATTGGCTAAAACTGTTATACTTCTACATTACTTAAAGAGTTAAGGCTGAGAATTACATTCAAGCTGCAAATCAAAAACAGACCTATATGCCAATTAACTTCAGCTAAACAGTATGTACATGCTTTAAGATTTGCATAAGTCTTGTACTAGTTCTCAGCAGATAGGAAGTGTAACCCTTAAGTGTCACCTGTAATCTAAAAGGTGCTAGATAGTAAAACTCAACAGAACACACCGTTTAGCCTTTTAACCCGGAACTAGGACAAGGAAGCATGATTTTAGCTTAAGCAGCTCACTTTTCTGAAAGAAGACAACACTAATTACAAGAATTACAAATTCCTTTGAAAAGATATAGGCAATAGAAATAGAAGTCTCCAAAGTCTTTCACTATTTTTGCAAAAACATAGTAATAGATCAACCACTGCATTATGCAAGGGTGTATGTATGAATGTAGGATCTTCCCTAATATACTGAAGCCTGTGTTCATAGAATCATAGAATATGCTGAGTTGGAAGGGACCCAACAGGATCATCGAGTCCAACTCCTGTACCTGTGTAGGGCACCCCTAGAATCACACCATGTGCCTGAGAGCATCATCCAAACACTTCTTGTACTCAGGCAGGCTTGGTGCAGTGACCACTTCCCCGGGGAGCTTGTTCCAGTGCTCAACCACCCTCTGGGTGAAAAACCTTTTCCTAGTATCCAACCTAAACCTCCCCTGATTCAGCTTCCTGCCATTTCCCCAAGTCCTGCCATTGGTCACAGGAGTGAAGAGATCAGTACCTGCCCCATCTCTCTTCCTTTGCTGTCTGCAACTTCCCTGCACTTTTCCTTTTCCCTGCTGTATTCTAGACAGCCTCCGTTCCCAGTGCTGCTCATTGTTCTACTCTTGCAAAGTCCTAGCATAAAAGAAGCATAAAGTTATATTCTCTCCTCTTCTAGGGTTCCCTATTCCTTTTCCTCATACAAGGGATTACCAGTGTGCTTCTTTGTCCTCCTTTTCCTCTTCCAGATCCACCATTTGTACTTTTTCCCTTGTGTGAGAGATGAGCAGCTTAGCACATCTGTATTTTGTATTGCAACAGGCAGAGCTGTGGCTCTTGTGCTGGAAAGGGTTACTGGCTGCCATCACCAGCTCTTTGAACTATAGATAGCTGCCTTGAAGCATGTGCTAACCGGTTGCAACTGACTCCATGTGTTCTCAGTCCCTGCTTTCCTGTTCTGCTTTTCCAAGAATCTCTGTGAAAATCGCTGTCTTTCCGTTTGCTGATGCTGAAGAGATGTTTGGAGAGTTTGGCTGTGCAATGCAAAAGCTATCATACTGCATGAAGGAAATAAGAAATGCTCTCAGATTAAGGATATGAGCTCATTTAAAGGCACTAGAAGCAGAGACCCCAGGTGTTGACTGCAAGCAAGCAAAAGGCCAGGGGAACAGTTCAACAGAAGGTTACATGGTGAATGGTTCCTGTGGAAGATAGTTAGGACACTCCTAATCCCCAGATACCTTTCTTGGCATAGCAGTGCAGCTGGAAGTGTGATACATTTCATGTGTCACAGCTGAAAGGAATGGGGGAGATTTAGGGAAGGACGTGGAAACATTTTAAATAAAGATTACACATATTTAGCAGGATCTCCCTTTTATGTTGTTGTTTAATTTCAAAGCACAAGAGCCTTCAGCAAAATTTGAAAGAAGGGTATTTAGGAAAAAATTTGCTGCTATTGGGTAGCAAAAGAAGAAAAAATAAAACATGGCCAAACACAATGAAGGGATCATCAGCTTGGACAGAGAGATGTCTGGCGCCACGTGGGTAGAAGTGATGCTAAGGTGCTCTGCATCTCTTAGTTCCTAGGGCCATGCTAGGTCTAGGACAGGTTCCTGCCCTAATTCAGAAGCGTCCCACTGTGGATTCAGGTAATCACTGCCTGCCCACAGTTCAAAGGGCTCTTCTGACAGCCAGGGACTGAAGGTCTCTCTGCCTGTGCCCCAGGAATGCTTACAGACATGAAGGTGCTGTGCCATCTAGGGATTTCTTTGGTTGTTTACAGCTGCTCAGCCTCAATGTAGAGCAGACAAAAAAGGGGCCATGGATCTGTTCTAGGCAAAGAGTTGGATATACTCACTCAGAGTTATTTTACATCAAAAAGATACCTTGAAAAAACTATGATTCCAGGCTGATTATTGGTGTCCAGAGAGGATTTTGCTTGCCATCCATCTACTGCCCAGGGAAGTAGGTATCAGACAGACAAAGAGGATGTTTTCTCAAGAATCATACATCAAAATCTTTCTGCCACGTGAGGTTCAAGAAGGTGGCCTGACAGCTTAATTCTGGGCAGCAAGAATTATACTCCACCCTACAATTGTTTATTTGAAAGGATAAATTTCCATGGTAAAGCACTGCATGATTTTTTTGAAGAAGAATAAATTATAAGTAAAACAAAAATTAATAAAGTTTGCTTTACATTTTTGCACCTCCTTCAAAATAGGAATAAAACTATTTTCCATGAGATCACGCAGAAGCTATTTATAAATAATTTAGCCAGTATTTTAAGAAGCAACTTCATGATAGCTCACAAACCATTCTCATAATGCAAAATGTCTGGCCAACATCTAACTGGAGAGCATGCACTAGTTTAGAAAGCTTTTCCTCTGACTGAAAAGTAGAGCCAATAAGTATTCTGTAAGAAATTGCAAGTGAAAAATACTTCAGTGCTTGCCAAGCTTCCCAATTGGCAGAACAGTCACCTGGAGACATCGGGAAATCCAGTTCAAGTCCCACTTGCAGATCTCTGTATATTGGCAAATAATATCTCTTCCGTTAAAGCTGGTGTATACAACTCATTTATTCTCTCCTCCCTAGATTTTTCACATACTCTAAGAAAAGTAGATGTGTTACTGAAGAGCATGTTGCATGCAGCTGTCAGAGAAGCATTTCCAACTGTGCATTTTGCTGATCCTGGTTAATTTGGCTAAGACAGGAATTCCTGAGTGGTGAGCTTATTTGCTTTTAGTAATACACCTGTAGGCAAATACTAGGTTCATGTCCATTCATATGTTCATTGTTTTCTGCAGGGGTTTTATTTCCAATTCCAAACTCAAGTATAATCTCTCCTTACACACACACACACAAAAGTTGCCACAAGTATGACAAAATATTTATTCTAAGAAGCAAATTACTAGAATGTTAACAAGGTTTTCAGTGATTCTAAGTCATGGGATTTTCAATGAGAAGGAACATGGCTGCCCTGTGGTCCCATATGCAATCTTCCTTTCAAAAAGGCTACATGCTACAGATGTCCACAATTACAATATTTTAGCTATATTTCACTACTTTCTGTGTATACTTATAAACACATTCTTCTCTCAGCTCAGATGGAGATATTAGCCAGGTGTTCAACCTGTGATAAAGAGAGATCTTCTTCGCTTGTATGGAAAGTGTAGATGAGGGCAATAATTACGTCTGTATTCTTGTGCCGAAGTCTCCAAGTCATGTCAACAGATGTCAACAGATCTACATGGATAAGTTCCTGCATAGTCTTGGCTTCTTCAGTTCAGCTTCCCCCTTAGCCATGCTGGGGATTCACAGTACTGACACCTCCTCTTTTTAAACCAGTATTAAGGGTCTGATGTTGCAAGTTGCTGGAAGATGGCCTAACTTCAAATGGCATGTAGGACACAAAAAAATATATGGGAGTTTGCTGATCTCCCAGAAAGCCTGTATCATTTCTGTAGGAGGAAACAAGCTCAGTTTTGACTATGCACTGAATTAACATCCAGGCGGACAAGATAGTAGACATTGTTACACCAATTTTTCCTTTAAATTTATTTTAAGGGTTTAGTTTCCTTCACATAGATATTAAAAAGTCATACCCCAATACTATTTCTTTTTGCAATCTAGAAATTAGGTCCATAATAAGTAGCTAAAATAATTGCTCAATGTTGTGTCACTGACCATGCAAAACTCAAGACCGTAATCTGCCATTTTATATAAGCTAAGCAGCTGTGACCATATGCAAATGTGTGTATGCAAATTAAATATGGGGTTTTTTTAATATAAAGGCACACATACGTGCGTGTATGCATATAAAGATTCCTCATATGACAATCTGAATGTAAAACCTCTGATGCCTATGTAAGCAAGATGAACACTAATATAACAACTGCAAGCCTTCACCGTAGTAAAGGCATTAGTGTTAGGGTAAGAACATATAAAAGGAAAGCTCTGAAACTAACTAACGCTTTGCATATTTTTTTCTATTAACAGTATTATGTTTACTATTATTTGCTACCTTGAGCAATCTGCTCTAACTTTGTAACCAGCTGTGCTTTGAGCAGAAGAGCGAACTGGAAGATCTCCAGAGATCCCCTAAAGCCTTTTTTTAATTATTATTTTTTAAATGATTGTACAATTCTAATGACGGATTCGGCAGATACAAATTCAGTCACAGAATCATAGAAAGGTTTGAGTTGGAAGGGATCTTAAAGATCAGCTAGATCCAACCCCCTTGCATGGGCAGGGACACCTTCCACTAGACCAGGCTGCTCAAAGTCCCATCCAACCTGGCCTTGAATAATTCCAGGGATGAGGCATCCACAACCTCCCTGGGCAACCTGTTCCAGTGTCTCACCACCCTCACAATAAAGAATTTCTTTCTAATGTCTAACCTAAATCTCTCCTCTTCTAATTTAAAACCATTACCCCTCATCCTATCACTATACACCCTTGTAAAATGTCCCTCTTCTTGTAGGTCCCTTTCAGGTACTAGAAAACCACTATAAGGTCTCTCCAGAGCCTTCTCTTCTCCAGGCTGAACAACCCCAACTCTCTCAGCCTGTCTTCATAGGAGAGGTGCTTCAGCCCTCTGATCATCTCCGTGGCCCTCCTCTGGACTCTCTTCAGGAGCTCCATGTCCTTCCTGTGTCCTTCATGTCCTAGACTCTACTTAATTTATCAAGATTTTGCACTTCCTTGATTTCCATTTTTTCTCAAATCAATTTAGCTTATAACTTAGAGGAAAACTTTCTGCCAAGGAAAAAAGGAAACAATTGAGTCATTTCAGCAAGAATCCAATTTGTTGTTCCAGGCACATTTAGGATGTTCTTCTGTCCATGAGGATGAGTGCATGCCATACAACATACACTCTAAACCCCTAAGTGACAAATCTAAACACCCCTTCCAAACACGTGTTCCTAAGTTTAGAAAACACAGTTATAATTGGAGCAGGATCAATAAACAGCTAAATAAGAATAATACTTCTTTCTTCTCTAAAGATGACACACAAACATGATTAGTTTTGATAATGTGACATTATCCGGAAGACACCTGATCTGGTAGAATGAGTTTATTCTACGAAGTGGAATGCTTTTTGTGGAAGTCAGAAAAAGATCCTTTGCAAATGACAGGGAGGGGATGGGAGTTCAAAGAACAAAATAAATATCTGATTCAAGACATGGAATTTCAGTTCCTCCACATTTAATAAGAAATCTGTGCCACAGCCCTAACAAAGTTAAAAATTAGTTGAAATATATTGCCCATTAATAGTCACTTTTTAGAACAAAGGGAATGGAGAATTTTTTCACTCTGGTATTCTACAACATCTGACAACATGTGAGCGCAACATAGCAGGCAGAGCAGGGATCTGGAAATATTAAGAGCACTGGTAGAAATGGAAAAGCACGAACACCTATTCATAGAGATGAAGATTAAACAATACAACAGAAAATTGACATTGATATTAGCAGAAAGAATAAAAAAGAACATCTAATGATACGGATCCTCCCATCAAAATCTTTTGACTTGTAGCTTGGATGAAAAGTATTCAAATATGAAAAGGCATTGCATGACATCACAGCAAGAGTGATGGCAGCAAGCAGAAACTGCAGAAGAGGCAATTAACATAATGCAGATATGGAATCACATAGAATTTCAAAGCAAACATTATGCTGAAATGAGGCCACATAAGACCCTGTAGTGAGCAAGCGTAATATTTAAGTGAGGTGAGGTGAGGATTCGTTAGGGAGAGGAAGAGAATGGGCAAGGGATCGATGTTTTTTGTAGAAATTGTCCTACGTACTATGAAGTCCAAGATAGCAAACAGGAAAAAAAAAAAAAAGGAAAGAAGAATCAGTTTAAGCCAAACTTTCCTCTCTTTGGAGGAAAACAACCCAGCAACTGGAAAAAAGTGAAGAAATACAAGTACCACAAGTATCTTTAAAAGTTTAAAGAGCCCTTAATGAGAACTGCTAATGTAGACTGCTTATGTTTTCATGATTGCTATTCCCCTGGAAAAAGGATAAAATGAGTAAGATGTACTTGTAGAGACAAGGCTGCAGGCTGCAGTCCAAGACATCTGTCCTGGGTTAAGCCTGGATGAAGCTAATTTTCCTTTTACTGATTTTTTTTCCTTCAGTAAGCTCTCTTTTAACGAGCAGCAAGTGTTCCAGCTAGTGGAGTGGTAACACTGGAGTGTTTATGCTACTGCCGAGACTCCAAGGTCTCTTCCTAGCTCTGCTGCTACAGAGGCTACCAGGGCAGGAGAATTGTATCTATGACCCCCCCTGTAGGGGAGCTGGACTAAACAGACAGCAGAACTGACCAAAGGTATTCCATTCCATATATCTACGTAAGCTCAGAGGAAGGTCAGAGATCACAGAAGACAACTTCCTTCCTGCTTCTTCTTCCCTTCTGTCCATGGCTGGCATGCGGGGGAGGACTCCATCCATCACCATCGACCCCAGGCTCAGCCCTGACTCTCCTAACTCTCCCCACAGCCCTGTCTGCTCTGCTGTTATCTCAGACTGCGGGCTGACACATTTCGGGACTGCTCTCAGCTCAGGAGAGTGCTGGGAGAGTTGCTGGGGGTGGGGGGAGGCAAGAAGCTTTTGCACATTCCTGAACATACTTGTATATAATTGTACATATAATTAAAGCTGTCTAATTTAGTTTATCCAGCTAAGTCTCTCTCCTAATTCTCTCTCTCCTTCCCTACCTGGGTGGGAGGGGAAGGGGATCGAGAGCATTGCTGTCTCTGGTTTATTTTTCGATTCTGAGTCAAACCACGACAGCATCCTATCTTCACAGATTCTGCACAGCTAGACCTTCCAGCCTCCCCGAACTCAAACTGAACTAATGCAAGCAAGATAGAACATTGCAAAGGCAAGAAGGAAAGCTGAATACACATCTCAGAACAAAAACCTTCCTCAGAAACCTCCAGTAGGTGTCCAGAAATCTGCGTATACAACACTGCGGAACTGAGGCCTATGTCCTTATTTGAAAGTAGAATTATTTTACTTTAACAAGCCTGTATTTTAAAAACCTATTAGTTTCCTTCTCAGAGCACTTCAGTGAATACATCAATACCTCCTAAAATATTCACAACTAAAAGACAATCAAGAAGATACTGCAAGTGTATTGATTTAAGCAAAACAACCTTCCAAACTATTTAGTTACCGATGGCATGTCACTCCTTAAAGAAATATGCACATGAAAACTTGTTTTGGAGTGCTTGGACAGTGTCTCTATTTTTACATTTGCAAATCTAGAGGAAATAAATTTATGGAAGTAGTGGTTTCCATTTGATCAACATAAAAGTCAAAGAATAGATAGATTGTATATGTTACTATAACAAGCTATAAACATTGTTAATGTTTCCTTGACAATGCCATATAATTTTTCATCTGAGCAGGAAATATCCCAGCTATGCCAACAAAAGTTGTGGGTTCCACAACTAGGAAATAACTGTGTTCAGAAAAATAAGTAGGACAGTATGCATCCATTCAAATTGATTCAAAGGAAATGGAATTCCTTACAAATGTTAATATACACAATTTTAAAAGAAGCAAGACTCGATTAAGTTGAAGACGGTACATTTGAATAACAAAGGGGGTTTTCCCATTTTTAAAAATATCGTAGAATTGTGGGATAATTTAATTTCTGATCTGTATTTAAAAAATATTACAAAATACTGAACTGCAACTTAATGGGATGTAGGAAATACTGCCTTACATATACTTTTCTGCTTACAATTTACTGTAAACTAAAAGTAGTAGAGCTTCAGAAAGAGAAGAATTTCATGCCAACGGAAGAACTTCCTAAGGGTGCAATTCAGAGTTTATTGAAGTCAGAGGGCAGTTGTTTTGGTTACTCTAATGGTCTTTGGTTCATGCCCTAATAAAACAGACTGCCCTTGCAGGGGGGTTGGAACTGGATGATCTTCTGGGTCCCTTCCAACCCAGGCCATTCTATGATTCTATGACTAATCTGAGAGCTTCCCATTGGACTTACACAGATTATTATAGGCTACAAACCCATCAGACTGGTCAAACTCTATGCCAGATTTGAAAAAAAGACCAAGAAGTTTTCAGAAGTTCATATGAGCCAAAGGAAAATGAATGGCATAGATCATAAAATCATATGCTAATTTTTCGCTAGAAAGCTTAAAACATACACCCTGCAGAAAGTGATCTCCAAACATTTTATAAACACTAAGACTTTGCTACTAAGGGAAGAGTAGTTTCAAGAACAACTTGCTGTCCAATCTACAAGTCACAGTCACATTTGTGACAGATATATGGTTAGGGATTGGTGTAAACCTGTAGCTGGAACATGCACCCTGCAGAAGCTAGTGTCTCTCCACCAGTGCAGCAGATGCCTAGAGGATTGCAGACACTGCAGTCACCGGCCTGCCCACTGGGAACATCTAAACCACAGTCTTGGCTCCATCTGTCTTTCATTAATTTCTATCCAACTCTGCAACACAGAAAGCTGCAGCTTCTCCCATTAACTCCCGCTCCAGCTCTCCCATCCTTTAGCTGAAGTTATTGTCTCAGCTCCTACATGTCCCAACCCTTAATGAGTCCTGAACAAATACAGCACAATATGCAAACAAGTATTCCTTTATGAGAGATTTCAGCACATTACCCTCTTTCACATAGCTTTCAAACATGCTTTGAAACATCACACACTTTAATATATACAGAAAGTACTTATAGCGCTTGCAGAATATTTTAATTGGCTTCTTAGCAGGACAAGAGTATTTCATTAATTCAGAAAAAAAGTTGTGCTTTTAAAGTTACATTTCCAATCTCCAGAACAAGGTTAATGTAAAAAGCTTTTTCTTATGCTAAGATTCAAAGTACTTCAGATGGCATCACTGAGATCTGTTTAAATTATAATTATGCTACTCGTACTTTTTTTCATGCTACTTCAAGAAAACCAGCAATAAAGATGGCAGCATTCATGCTGGGGATATTTTTTATATGAAACAAGGTGAAAGGAGGACAAGTATTTGATAAATTTCCATAAGACAGAATCTACTTTATGCAGAAATCTAACTGTCAGATACGCAATAATGTGCACTCATCACAAGAGCAGCTGGAAGGTTAAGTCAATATAGCTCTGTATATGCCAGTTTGCTTCTTCTACTTCATTAAAAAGTTGGATATCTACTCACCAGTTTCCTGGGGGAAAGGTATTCATCCATAAATAGCTCTCCATCATCTTTAATCAGTGGACTGGGATTTAGGTTGCCTTGCCAACTCAAATCAGTCACCTGGACCACAGCTGAGGCCAGATGAGAAACTCTGCCAGAATTCCACTTCAGGTCCATTTCAATACACTTTGAACAAAAGGATAACAAGTGGTCTGATTTTCTCCTGTATTTATTATTGCCCTTTAGCAAAATCTGTTTTGATTCTCATTGCAAGTCAGCAAGTGCCTATGGAGATACGGGTTTCACTAATCACAAAGAACCCAAAGCAATGCATCATGTAACATATATTCTTCCTTTTCTTCACTGTCGAGAGCTATCCTAGTCCTGCATTTCATTCAGCTTTGAGTGTAAGCTTGTACACCAAACTATTGTTTGCAGATATACAGAAAGCCAGTGAACTTCTCATCCACATGGGCCTCTTACCTACCCATCCACTTCTGAGAAATGTGAACAGCATTCAGCAAACCTTAGCCGGGCTCCAGGCTGCAAGTGGCAGGACCAAGACAAGTCATCATTTCTCTCCAGCATTTTAAGCTGCACCTGGAGGTAGCACGGACAGCAGCAGTCTGCATTTGGTGTCCTAAATTAAATGTGCCTGCACTGTTACTGACTGCACTTTGAGTCAGGCAGGCCATGGCTACTAACTTCTAGTTCTGAAGACAGTCTTGGAGAAAATAAAACTAAAATACAATTTAAAAAAACCTGTATGCTTCAAGTGAGGAATGAAATCCAAAGTTTGATGATGAAGCACTTAAAAAATTTCCATTCTTCAATTCTCAAAGCTATTGCTTTTACAGAAATATTAACAAATAACTTTGAAATATGAGAATAAGCGTATGTACATCTGTTAGAGTCAAAAAGCAATCAGTTGTACGTGAATGGTACAAGCATTACTATGATTTATACAACTATTTACTACTTCTTGGCAGCAAGGAAGTATCACAGCTGAAAACACTGCTGTAACAGGAAAAGGCTAAACAAGAGAAAAGCTTTACTGAAGGCAGACCCGCAGTTTTCATCTGTTCTCCTCAGTGAAGCAATACTTATTATTAGTGCTGGAAAAATAATTAAATCATCAAGCTAATCATAGCTGGCTGACAAGGCTCCAGTGGTGGCCAAGACCTGAGAATTAGCACCTTCTGCCTCCCTCATACTAATAAACAGTTAAACACAGGAGCTATTTTTGTTAGGAAAAATAGAAGTAGTTCTGACTGCTCAGCTAGTCACCTCTACTCGAGGACTAACCAGTTAATAGGTGAGAGAGGTTTACACCAAAGAGACTTCTTGCTCTGACTAAAAAAAAAATTCAAAAGACTCAGCACTCTAAAAAACCCCAGCAGTCCTTATCTGAAGAAGAACAACAAAATAACATTAACATTATTCTCTCCCTGCAGGATCTCCTAGCATTAGGAAGAGAGGAACCAAAACTTCATCCTCTTAAGTGTGCCTTCATATGCTTATCAGGGGAAAAGGCAACCCACAGAAAGCAAAAGCTATTGTTTCCCAGATCACTGCATGTACCTGACAAGCATTCCTAGAGTAGAAGCTGACTTCTCAAATGTGCTACATCTAAGCCACAACGAAGTTCAACACTCCAAAAATATATTCAAGAGCAAATTCTTTAGAGACACATTACTCTTTTCAATCTTTCTTAATGACTTATAAAAGAAACACCATAAAGTAATTGAGCAGTGAGTGACATTTCACAGAATCACACAGAATCTCACAGAATCAGAGAATCGTCACAGTTGGAAAAGACCTATAAGATCCCAGAGTCCAACCATCAACCCAGAAAAAACCACCATGCCCACTAGAGCATGTCCTGAAGTGCCACATCTACATGTTTCTTTAATACCTCCAGGGATAGTGGCTCCACCGCCACTGGGCAGGCTGTTCCAGTGCCTGACTACTCTTTCAGTAGAGAAATTCTTCCTAATATCTAGCCTAAACCTCCCCTGGCACAACTTCAGGCCATTTCCTCTAGTCTTAGTGCTATTTACTTGGGAGAATAGGCCAACATCCATCTCCCTATAACCTCCTTCCAGGTAGTTGTTGAGAGCAATGAGGTCTCCCCTCAGCTCCCACTTCCCCAAATGAAACAATCCCAGTTCCTTTAGCCTTTCCTTTATAGGACTTGTTCTCTAGACCCTTCACCAGCTTGGTTGCTCTTCTCTGGACACGCTCCAGCACCTCAATGTCCTTCTTGTAGTGAGGGGCCCAGAACTGAACACAGTACTCAAAGTGCGGTCTCATCAGTGCTGAATAGAGGGGCACTTTGCAGCTTCTAAAACCTCAGTGTGCCCATAGTACTATAAGGACAACTTTCATACTCCTGCCCATTAAGAGGGAAAAGGGATCTCAAAAACACTATGTGTCTTAGTTTTTGGAAGAAAAACTAAACCCCATGTATTTCTATTATGTGTTTCTTTTTCCAAAGAATTCTAGAATTTCTCAGATTTTTTTTCTTCTACTTTCTTTAGAGCAAGTCAGTATGATTTAGACAGTACATTAAGTTGCAACAGTCATCAGTTGTTCAAGATAATTCAATAATCTTATGTGATATGAAGGTCTTCTGGTGTTATATCTTCCTAAGAAAGAATTATTTTAGTCAATAACTGACTTGGATTAGAATATCTGCCATAGAAATGCTGGAATATTTTGACAGTTGCACAAGACTTGTGTTGGATCATATGCAAGTACTGGTGGTTCCTTCTAATTCAAGCAAGGATCATTATTATTTAGGGATAATAACTGTGTAACTCCTGCATGTTATTGGAGCCAAGTGGACTCATAGTCAGAAATCACTGATGTAATGTGCGAGTGCAAAACTTCATGACATAAAAGCAGAATTTTGTAGATTCAGATTGTAAAGAATTAATACACTTGCATAAAACAGGTTATTGTTTTCCATTCTTCAGTCCATCACTATTGTATTTCAGAGTATCCTCCAATCTTTGAAATATGTGTTGATACAGCACTTATTTAAAGTTTGAAGGGGAGATCAATTTGTGGCTTATTATCTGAAGTAACACTTCCAATTCTACACTTCCTGCTATTGATTTGCTGCTTGTAATTAATTTAACATAGGATTAGTGAGAAGAAAAGTGTTTTCTTTACAAATTGTCTGAGATCAAATTGAGTTATTGTCAGCAAACTAAATTTTTTACATGCTTCCATCACTTCAAAACTTTCTCCAGAGAGGAAAGAATCTTCTGAACATGAATCAAGGTAATATCTTAAAATTAGGAATATAAGAAAAGCTAAGAGGGCAGGAATCCTAGTGGTGAGGTACCAATCTTAAACAAAAATCCATAAACCTCTGAAATCTCCAGCACTGTGTAGTTGTGAGAAAGAGGCCTGGCACAACACCTGTCCCCCTACAGATATAGGAGTCAGATCAGTCATTTTTATCAGGTCCACCTGACTTTCTGAGACATGAAGTAATTCCAGTAAATTCATTCCAGTAAAGCCAACTCACTCACTCATTCAAAATGCTAAAAAGCAAAAGAGAAATCTATGGCTCTGTCAAATGCACAGGACATGCAGCCACTGACTCCAATTAGTGTTAGCCTCCATGAGTCGCACTGGATATATGTTGGATCTATACACTGAATGGTAATGCAGATCATTCCTGCAAGACTTTGCAGGACCAACAAGGATGGAAGCTAACTGCACTTAACACACTGTGAACAATGAGAAGAATAAAAGAATGATATAAATCAATTAATTAGCTTTTTCAAGATTTGCATCATAGATCTTGACTTGGCAGGCTCTTTTAAGTACATATAACTAAAAGCAGATAATCAGTAAGTGCAGGAGAAATCAATGACCACAGCAGCAAGATGCAAGATTTTGAATTCTATGAACAGCAATCTGCCAACATTCCCCACTGCTGCCGATCTCCTTCCCAAAGTGAGCATGATGATAGTAAGCTATTCAATTCACAGACATGTTGTGAAAGTTCATGAAAAACTGCATGATGTTTTCTATTTCCATAGAGTAATAAAGCTAATAAAGATCATTATTAAAATTAAATTATCCTTGGAACAGTATGTTACTTGAAATCCCTGCAGAATACTGTAATTTGCTAGAAATAAATTTGCAGAGAGTAGTTATTTGATGTTCTTATGGCCTGACAAAGTGGTAAAACTCCAAGATTTTATTTTCCTGATACAAGATTTATTGAAGAGCCAATGATAGGATTGTATATTCTTCATTAAATATATACTAATACACATTTAGAATACAGCAATTGCCAGAAATGTTTGACTGCATATTCATTATGGCTTCTTAAGTCTGGGAAAGACCCTTTGAATTGTGTGACCAGACATGGCAATTTCTAATGCAGCCTTCAAGACATTACCTAAAGTCCAAGCAATTAGGCTACTGTTTAAACGCAAAAAAATCCCTCAGCTACAGTAATCAATCCAGATTTACTCTAGGAAAGACATACACCTCTGCATAGTAACATTCCCTACTCTGCTAGGCCAGCTTCTCAGCCAGCATTCTGTCCTGCCATGTGGTTACCTATGCCTTCAGAAAGCTCCCTTATACAGGGAGGAGTGCCATTTCAGGTAGGGTACTGCAATCTGTATGCCCTTATCTTTATGTTACTAGCCTAAAAAATCTGAAGAAATAACATGTGAGAACCACTGTGCTATCTATCCCTTCATGACAGGAAGCTTGCACTACAGATTTCAATTTCTTTTGCCCTGCATAATGTAATTTTTGTTTCTTTAATCCAGAATCACAAATTACAATAGTGCCCATACTGTTCCTGCTGCCACAGAATGAAGCAAAGAATTCTGTGTTTACTAAGGATTTGACAAAAGGTGTGGTTTACAAGTCCCAAGGGAACTATGAGTGCCTTTTTAGGTGCAATTTTGTGTAAGTGCACTACAGATAACCTCTTCTGGAAAATAACTGGGCAGCTGGAATTTACTATGAAGTCATCAGGAAACTACTGTTACGATAATCCACCTCTAATGGCAAAAACAGTTCCTGCTACATTTATGCAATATAAAACATCCTGCAATACACCACTCTTATTTTAGCAGGTGTCGTGAACTGATATCAATGGTTATCGGATGTCAGGATGCTTCCGCGACTATCCCCCCCCCCCTTCTCGGCAGGGAGCAGAGAGGTTCGTGGATGGGACCGCACCTTAGAGGGTGGGGTGGAATGCCCCCCTCCCCCACGCTCACAAAGACCAATATGTCGCTCACACAACCGGAGGTTTATTGAAGGACCAAGGCTCGGGGAAGGTTATCTAGGTATATATATCAGGGGTCTATGGAGTTAGTAGGTGCACTCCCCGCGGAAGAGGTGTGGGAGGATCAATGTAAGGGAAGGGTAGGACGTAAAGCCTGAATACCAATTATGGTGTGTAAGTGTACCCGTGTTACCCCTTCCGTAGTGAAGATGTAACCAGCGTCCGGGGAACCAGCAGCGGCAGTGACGGGACGAGCCCACGGCGGCGGGGCGTGCCTGGCGGCGACCCCTCCGGCAGGCACAGCCCAGCAGACACCACGGCAGGCAGTCTTCGCTGGCACCGGCGAGCAGCAGCAGGCAGCGATCCAGACTCCGCTTCGAGCGGCGGGCAGGGAGGCGGCGAGTCCCCGGCGCCGCTTCGGGCGGCAGGGGAAGGGGGAGACGATTCCCCCGCAGGCGAGCACCGGCCCTCCTGCGCGCAGCCGCACTCCGACAGGTGGCTCGGTGGGTCCAGCGGCTCCACTGGTATAGCCCGCCTCCCTTTAGATAACGTTCTCCTTCAGTACGTGGCCGAGTGCCCAGCCTCTCAGAGCGAGTCTGCTATCTGCATTTCTGCCATCGCCGTTTCAGTCTGTCCTTGGTTTCAAGAGGCACTCGCTGGCTTGAAAGGCATTCTGTTGTGTGGGGGGAGAACTAGTCCGTTCCCCACAGCAGGTACAACTTCAAAAGTTGAAAAAGAAAACAACTGACCTGATATTAAAGGGAATATTTCTTTTCCATTTGATTAAAGCTGGCAATAACTACTTCAGTAATACTACTTTAAAACAAGGGGTCATGTAAACACTATAAAGAGCATTCATAAATATTCCACTTGTGTGCCCCATGAACGAAAAAAAGATTTTATGAGAATTCTGAAATAGCAAGATATCTATATCCCATTTAACATAATTAAAAATTTACTGATGTCAATGCCACTGAATTACTTGAATGCTTACGATGATGGTTTTGTTTAACTGATCAGCCTGTTTGAGGCCTTGGTTCAAACATACAAATTTGCACATACAGCAAGTGCAAGTTGCAAAGGCAAGATTTGCCTTGTTGTCTTGGTTTGAGCCGGGACAGAAACAATTTTCTTTCTAGTAATTTTACTTTTCAGTTAAGTCTCTTCTAAGTAACTGCACTTGCTAAAATTAATGGCATGTTTTACAGTCAGTGTCTGCTTCTAGGACTGATAATGCTCAATGTTTATAGTGACTGCTAGAGAATGCTATGCAGAACCAAGGCCACTGCTTGTTTCTGAAAAACATCTCATGCTCCGGAAACAAAATGGAGTAAAGGGTCACACTTGTGACCCTCCCTTTGGGGAGGAGTGGACCAGACAGGTGACCAAAATTGAGCAAATGAAGTATTCCACCCCATACACATCACACTCAGTATAAATCTGAAGGATCACAAGGGTCAAGCTCTCTTCATCCATGGCTTGTGTCCTGACAGGACTCTGTCCATTCATCTGCCTCTGATCCCAACCTGGGCACTCTGCAACCATGTGTTCCTGCATCCAGCTCCCCATCTGCCACTGACTCCAGGAGTTGAATCTGAGACTTTTCTAGGGCCTGCCCTTCAGCCTTGGTGGTGATGTGTTATTAGGGGAAGCATGACAGTGGCTTTGTATATATTTGCATATATTTCATTGTTTTGCTTTTCATCATTATTATTTCATTAAAGCTGTATAGTTTTGTTTCCAGTCCATAAGCCTCTCTCCTTTATTCTGGGAAGAGAGAAGGGTTAATAGAGAGCATCTGTGTCATTCATTGAATTGCCGGCCCAGCTTTAAACCATGACACCTTCCTTATTTGTGGTTTTACAAACTGTAAGAGTGCCTGACAGTCCTTTGGTATTACATGTAAATCCAGTTGCCATGACCATGGTAGGTAAGCCTTGGGATCTATGTCCCATACAACCCTTGGGAAAGTTTTTGGGAGCTTCAAAGAATTAGTATTACTTTCATGCACAGAGCTGAGTTCAAACTGCGCCATCGTCCAAAGAAACAGCAATGCCAGAGAAGAAGATGCATGCTACAAACCCAGACTAGGTTTGAGCCAGCACCCTTGAGATAAAACATATTTAATATTCTTTTAAAAAATAGCAGTAATAAATAAAAAGGCAATGCATTTAAAAACCACCCATTTGTCATTTATATATCTACAAGTTGCATATACTAAAAAAGCAGGATATATAATACTTTCCCAGATCCTGCTGAGGAAGTTGGAAGGTGATGAGAATTATTTTTTTTTTCGTGTACTGGAAATGCCTCTAAATTAAATAATTATGGAGCTAGCTTGTGAAGTGTGGTCCTGATAGCAGGATAAAAGGAAGATCACTGTCTATTATATGTGCTACTACATGTCAAAGAAACAATAAAACAAAGTCCAAGCAACTGTTTTTGTTTTTTAGAGTCATAGAATCATAGAATGTTAGGGGTTGGAAGGGAACTCTGAAGATCATCGAGTCCAACCCCCCTGTCAGGGCAGGACCACCTAGGGCAGATCACACAGGAACACATCCAGATGGATCTTGAAAGTCTCCAGAGAAGGTGACTCCACAGCCTCTCTGGGCAGCCTGTTTCAGTGCTCCGTCACCCTAACAGCAAAGAAGTTTTTCCTCATGTTGAGGTGGAATGTCCTGTGTTTGTGTGCTGGTTTGGTTTGGCAGGTTTTTTGGTAGTGGGGGAAGAGTCCCAGGGATGGCTCTGGTAAGACCCTGAGAAGCTCCCCCTGCTCCTAAACCAGCCAAGGAGCCATTAGAGAGACCATAGATGCGCCTCTGCAATTAACAAATGAAAGAACTGATATAAGACCTGAGCAGAGTGAGCAGTTGTAGAAAGAGCTGAGCTGGAGAGGCAGAGCAGTGCCTGTGGTTGGTGAGGAAGAAGGGGAAGAAGGTGCCCAAGCAGAAGTTTCCCTGCAATCTATGGCGAGATGGCAGGCTGTCCCCCCC